>OZ010789.1:615766295-618166295 GCA_963932465.1 Maratus speciosus
GGTGTTTTTAGTAGTATTTCATATTTAAAAATATTTTGAGGCGTATTTCAAATCAAATCAAGCAGAGTCATTCCATGTCAGTTCGCCTAAGATATTTAATTCACTGTCACAAATTTCAATGAAACTGGGTATGTTTATAGCTCATTTTAAGACAGGATCAAGGAAATTAAAGGTGATTACAAGTAAAATATTTTTTAAGATAAAAAAAATATCTAAATTTTGAAATTTTTTTAAAAATGTTTTTAATGGCAGATCTATATTCAAAGACTGCATAAAAAAAAAGTCATTTCAATATAAAATCACTAAATAAGTTTCAAATAATGTATATGTGACAAATAATGTAGGCAGATTATTATTTATTGTTGTTTGTCATGTTTAAATGCTAAGAGTGTGTTTAATCTTGTGAATTCTTAAAATCAAGAATTTTGTGAAAAATAATGTGTTAATCAAAAATTTATTATTAACCGAAGGCAGGCTGTTATTACTTTTTTTAATTGTACGTAAAAATATCTTTTCAATAGTTATAAAATAAAAATAGTGAAAATATGAGCAATTTTAACAAAATTTTCATAAAATGTGAATGTTTAATGATAAATATTGAAGCTTTTCATGCTAAGATGTACTAAAATGACTACGATATCGTGTATTTCTACTCTTGCTTAAATATAATACATACAATAATAAAATAACAAATATTATTTACAGCAATAAAAATTAAATTAAATAGTACCAGTTCCTTTACCAACACTACATTGCTCAACAGCCGACTTAAAATCAACAGCCCACACTCTTATTGAAAAATACTTTCAACTGTTCAAATAATAAATAAACTGCATTTAAAAATTTTAATATCAACTTATTATCTTAAGACGATAATAATAACTAAACAACATGATGAATTTATAAATCAGCTTTTAATTGAAAAGTCATGAAATGGTCCCTTTAAATATTGTTGTTCATCGAGTCAATCAAAACAAATTATATAAAAAAAAAATAGTGAGCCTAATATGCTGACTGCAATGACACTTCTAACAAAACTAATTAATTCATTACCATCTGAAATCAAACCCGAAAGATCAAAAAGAAAAAAAAATCATCTGTAGTGTGAATGTGACATACTCAGTGGTTGTTGAGGTATGTCTTTGTGACATTTTCACCTGTACTTCAATAAAATATAAACATGTAAGCTTTTTTCATTCATCCAAATTAAGTAAAACAATTATAAAATTTTGTTGTCATTACACCAGATGTTAAATTTTTCGTTACATACTATTAGATAAGTTCTTTACTTTTAGACATTATTGACATAATATCATAAAATTTACTATATGTATTTTCTGTAAGTGTATAAACAATATATATATGCTTTATTAAACATAAATGAATAATTTTTAAATAATTTGTTTGAGAACAGGGATATATATACACACATATATATGTTGAAAATCCATCTTTCAGCAATATTGTGATGAAATAAATCAAATTACCGTAATTTCCGGTGTATAGCCCGCGGATCAAACAATCGTGTTTCGACCCAGAAATTTTTAAAAATAAAATGTAACTTTTTAGATCACAGTAAATATTGGTCTTCAAATACTGAATAAAATTTCTGGGTCCAAACTGAATTGTTTGATCTGCGGGCTATACACCCGAAATTACGGTACATATCATTAGAAACTGAATAAAGTTACAAAAGTGCAACTCATTAAGTTTTAAATATTTTTTTAGATATAGTTATTTGAAAGATATAAATATAATGGATTATGCATTTTTTGCATATATTTAAAGCACAATACGTCAAAATTTTCTTCAACAGAGTGAAATTTGGTATTTTTTTTTTCAATATTAACAGCCAAATATGAGTTTAAAGATTAGGACTGTCATTTTGAAAATTTCTATTGGGCGGTGAGGAGCTAGTGATTTTTCTCTTTTTTGGAAAGGGATAATTGCTCTTCGCCCTAGAAGTTTTACTAAAAAACAATATTGTTTATTTTTTTCCTTAAGAAACGAACATAAAAGATAATTTGAAAAATAAAATAAATGTATAAATAAAAATATTTCCAGGGATGATACATTGGATAGGTTTTACATTTGAAAATATTGATAATTTTAAATATGATTTAAATACTACTAAAACCAACCAAAATCCCACTATTTTTATTTCAGATCCAGTTATAATGTAGTATTATGTACAGTTTAAAATTAAAAAATTAGCCATAGAAACTCCGCCTCTGATTGATAAAGATTTTTTAATAATTTCATTGTTTTTTGTAAAATATTTTTGATTTCAAAGATTATACAATTTTTTAGACACATTTAAATATTTTTTAACATTACAGCAATATTTTTTTCATAATCTACATACTTTATTTACCTTGCTTAAATTATTCGAAGAAGATTTCTTTATTAGTTATTGAAATATGATTTTATATATAAAATGAGGCCTTTGAAAATTGAACAATCATTAATGGCAACTCGTGGCATTTTTCCAAAATTTTGATATTTTTTTCTCATATGTTCACTATTTTTATTTTATAACCATTTAAAAGATATTTTTACGTACAATTAAAAAAAAGCAATAACACCCTGCCTTCAGTTAATAATAAATTTTTGATTAACACATTATTTTTGACAAAATTCTTGATTTTAAAAATTCATAAGATAAAAGACACTCTTAGTGTTTAAACATGATAAAAAACAAGAAATAATAATCAGCCTACATTATTTGTCACATGTACATTATTTGAAACCTATTTAGTGATTTTATATTGAAATGACTTTTTTTTTTTTTTTTTAATGCAGTCTTTGAATATCGAACTGTCATTAAAAAAATTTAAAACAATTTTTCAAAATTTTGATATTTTTTATCTTAAAAATATTTTACTTGGGATCAAGAAAATTAAAGGTGATTACGTCTTAAAATAAGCTATAAACAAACCCAATTTTATTGAAATTTGTGACAGTGATTAAATGGCTTAGGGGAACTGACATGGAATGACTCTGCTTGATTTGATATGAAATGCACCTCAAAATATTTTTAAATAGGAAATACTACCAAAAACACCCAAAATCCCACTATTTTTATTTCAGAATCAGGTAAAGGACACCTTTAAGTATATCTCCCATAAAAAAATAAATTTAATAAAAATACCGCCTTTTGTTGCTAATGCTTTTTTTGTTAATGCATTATTTTTCATAAAAAATTCACGACTTCAAAGATTAAACATTTTTTTAGACACACTTAAAATGTTATATAAGCGTAACAGTATTTTTTTTCATAAAATACGTACCCTATATATTATGCATAAATTATTTGAAGATGATTTGTGGAATAGATATTGAAATATGATCATATTTATGTCATGCTACATTTGAAAATCGAGCAGTCAAGAATGCCAACTGATGGCAGTTTTTCAAAATTTTGACAATTTTTTTCTCAGAAACTATTTGACCAAGGAGCAAAAAAAATTACTGGTGATCATATCTTAATAGTAAGAACAAACACACGCAGTTTCATTAAAATCTGTGATGGTGGGTTACATATTGATATTTTACTGCCTGATTTGACGTGGAATGCCCCAGGTATTTTTCTCAGGGAGGGATTTATGCGACTCCGGTCGGGATTGGGGGGGGGGGCACATTTGTCCATTAAAAAGCATAAAATCTCAAAACTTACGGGAGGGACATTTCAATGTCCCGGGAGGGATGTCCTCTCGGGCTACCCCCTGAATTCAACACTAGGTTAAATCATTATACTTTTGTTTAGAAGCCTAGTTATTCAGGTTACTAGTTTATTATATTGTATTTTTCAAGTTCGTCCCTTCTAATCTCTCCACCCCCCTCTCCCCTTTTCCTCGCTAATCTTAATTTACAGGGCCGTTCAAAATTTGCATGCAATTTTTAAAATATCCAATTTTTGTTCTATTTTATTATAAAGCCACATTTTGAAACCTTGACCAAAGATACTTTTGAGGTCGCCCCTCCGACTGTTTGGGGCTTACCTGCTCCCTCGGGGGGGGGGGGGGGGGGGGGATATTTTTTGTTTCTTCCAAACCATATCGTATAACATATCGTTGGAAGGCTTTTAATGTGATCTTTTATTTTCTGTCTCTAGCCTTCCTTCTTTTTGGTAAGGGTCAATCGTGCTCCAACTTTTTTATTGATATTTTTGACAGTAATTTCAAAGGAATATATATTTATTCTTTCGGATTTACTGTTTTAAAGGCAGAACTGCTGTCAAATTTCGCATAAGAGCCTTTTTCTTTCTAGGTTAAATTGTTATATCTTTAGTTTAGGAGCCAAGTTATTTGGGTTACTAGTTTATTAAGCTGTACTTTTCCAGTTCATCACCAATACATTCCCCCCCCCCCCCTCCCCCCAATCCCAATTTTCTTAATTATGGTCCAATTTCAATGGGACCTTTTTTGACATTCTTCCCGAGTCATTTGTTTACCAGCTAAACACTGATATTACAGTAGAAGATCTTTATAGCGCAATTCTATATAACGCAATTCTCTATATAACGCACAACTTCTCAGATGTAAACAATGATTTTTGCAGTTTAAAAGCACCTGCACTTTCACATTGTAAAATATTGCTACTCTCTAAATTTGATACATTAGTTCAACTTTATCTTCTAATTTAAGACCTTTTTACTGAAAAAATTCTATTATTACAATAAACATTTTTGAAAATGTCTAATATAAGGGATGGTTGTGTCAGTTATATTTGGATCATGTTTATAAAGTAAATTTAACAATGTCTGGCCTATATTATGCAAAAATTTATAATTTGGATAACTCTTGGTAACAAGGAATGCAGTATAAAGATATTCTAATGTATTTTGATGTGTTTCACACATATTTGGCCATGTTTACAAGGTGAATTTAATGATGTGATCCATATAACGCAAAATTCTATATAACACACAACCTTGCGTTTTTAGGTTTGCGTTATAAAGATCTTCTACTGTATATCTGCAGCTCTTGGTGAGCACTATTTATGAATGGTAATAACAAATTTCGCCTCTTTTCCATTTTAAACTTATCATTCTTGGTTTAAAGCCACGTGACTCAAGGTTCTTGTTAGTTAAGCGGTATTTCACAAGTTTGTCAAAGTGTTTGTGTAAGTTGTATTATAAAAATTTCAGTCGTTTACAACCAAACTTACTGATTTATGATACTTTGAATTTTATGAAATTTCAGAACTTTCCGAAACTAAAGGATCCCCTGTATGTTATTAAATTTTTTCAAGGGTGTAGGTATGAAAATACGTGCTAAAATGCTTTAAAACCTTTTTTTTTTTCAAATAATATATTTAACAATTTAAACAATTTAACAAAGTGTTTCCCGAGAATTTTGTACTGTTTTAAAAGGGGACCACATCTTGGAATGTAAGGGGCGTAAAAATTCGAAACTTGGACAGGGCGATGCAAAAAAAAAAAAATTCTCCTTTCAGAAATTCGAAAAAATATTATGTTAATTACAAGCTGAGATATTAATTATTATTTCACTAATTGGTTTATTTCTATTAAATGCTTTTTTTTTAAAGGCAGTCACGTGATTTTTTATAGCAGCATTAACGTTTTCTACCGTTTAGCGTGCGGTTCTTTGACGGCGGGATGAGATAATTACTACCTTTTCAATATCAAAAATTTTATAAGTGTTCATACCACTATTTTCGAATAGTAATTTCACAAATATCTTGAATTCTTGCTTAAGACTACCACCCCCTAGACTAATGTATCTTCGGATAGGTTGTATAAAGGAGTTTCATTTAGATACACTTTTGTTTTGAAAAGACTGTGCTCCCTGGTGGTGGAATATAGAACTAACAGACCGTGATTTCATTTAAAGTAGAAAATCTAACAAGGCGATCTGTTCGAAACGTTAAGATAGTTTATAACACATAAGAAAAAGTTTAAAAAAGAATGGTGCGAAAATTTCGGGAGGGGGGGGAGTCCGCTAGAATTTTTTTTAAACCTTAGCGTTCCTTACTGTTTTAGGTGGGGTTTTTTGACGGAGTCCTGAGATAAATGCTACTTATTAAATATAAAAAAGTCAAAAGTTTCGTTACCACTATTTCCGAATACTAATTTCGGCAAATAGCTTAAATTTTTGATCAAGATTGCCACACTCTTGAGTAATATATCTACTGATAGGTTATTTAACGGAGTTTCGTTCACAGTTTTGTTAGGAATAGCGTGCGCACCCTGGTGGTGGAATCTGGAACTAACATAACGCGATTTTGTTAAAATTAGGAAATCTAACAATGCGATCAGTTTTAAACTTTAAGATTGTTTATAACACATGATAAAAAATTATAAAAAGGAATGGCGCGTCACATTTCGGGGGGGGGGGGGGGGGGGATAGAGGGGAGGGGCAGAACGAAATTAGAAAATATAACAGGGCGATTTGTTTGAAATTTTAAGATAGTTTATAACACATAATAAAAATTTTTTAAATGATGAATGTCAAAAATTGGGGGTGGGGGGAGGTGAGCGCGTTTTTCCGACCCGGTGGGCAAAGTGTGTGGGGGGGGGGGGTACACCTATACGGTGCTGTAGGCAGCGGGAACCGGTTCGCGGTTCGTTCGCTTCGAGATTTCATATTAGGGGGAACCCGCTAGTTACTACCTATAATGTTAAAGATTTCCAAGCAATATACATGTGCGTCCACTATCCTTCTAAGACAATAAAATTAATTGATTTTTATTTCTTCTGAGAAAACTAAATTTTCATGTCTTGCAGCGACGATTTTTTTTTTTTAAATAAAAGAACTTTAATAAACTTTGCTAGTTACATTATTAAACTCAAATTGTAAGAATACTAAATCGGTTCTTATGGCAACGTGAATTATGTCCCTGAAAATTTTAATTTTAATTCAAGCTGGAAGAAAATCACAATGATTTACGTATGATTATGATACAGGGACAGTCAAAAGTTTTCCGTTACATTACGGCCAATGGAAAAAATTATTTCAAGTGCATTTTAAGGATGTTACAGACTTTCGAACAGAATGAAATTGATATGCACTTATGAAGTGCACTGTTATAGTACGAGCGCACCACATTTGCCACGTTTGACGCGCAATTTCCAACTTGTATTTAACCGAGACCTTTCTTAAAAAATAAATTTAAATAAAATCTAAATTACAATATTAGTAAAATTACATCTTAAAACTAATAATTTAAAAGTTAAAAACTTTATTATTTGAGATTTGGCTCAAAGGTCTGTAATAGCTTACGACTGGGCCCCTGACTTTGTCTACCCTTTAAATGTGAGGTATGGGAGATGGTCGCTACGGCTCTGCTGATTCGCTAAGTTTTGAAATTAATATTTTTGAGCTTAAATCTGTGCGAATCTGTGACTATCGAAATATCGATTCAAGTATCGATTCTAGAATTTGGGAATCGATTCTTATTGTGATCGATTCAGTTTTATACGATGTCGATTTTAATCGATTCCTGAATTTTCCAGAATCGCCCATCACTAAGCTGCGGAGTGGAACGAAAAAACAAAAAATTAGCAATTCTGAAGCTTTTGAATGTTATGTAAAAGGTTTGGCATGGCTGCAGCAGCAGGAAGACTGTGATACTGATGAACTAATAATATTAAAAAACTTTGTGATAGAGCTTCAAAGCAAAGGCAATCGAAACTGCGACAAACAAAACATTTTTTCAAACCCTTGTGATATATGTAAAAGGTACTTAACTTCAAAATTAAAATTCAGGTAATTTATTCTTGCTTCTATTTTGCTATTGTTTCATTTTTATTAAGCACTTGTTACCATAATAAGAAATATTGCATACATTTCTCCTTAATCTTAAAAATGAAGCATTCTCTATTTTCCGAAAGAGGGTCAGTCCCAATTACTTCAGATAATCGAGGTTCTACTGTATATATAATACATATCTACTTATAATAAAATCTGAGTGCTGGAAACCGTCGGAACCATGCTGGTGTGGACCACTCCAGTGTGCGAATCGACCTTAGCGAAACGCCATGTTAGGTTTAATGAAAAACATATCTTAACATATGCAAGCTAAATGATAATTTTTTCTACTAAAAATCATGTCTGTTCAGTATATTTTCTCTAAAACATGTATATCATATCCAATTATAATGTATTAAGTTCCAAATTAAAAATAAGCTATTATAAACATCAGATTACTAGATATAAACAAAAGAACACTCTGGCCATTCACAATTTCCGAATATTGAAACAAATGACTTTCTTTGAATGCTTCATTAAAAAAAGAAATACAGGTTAATTATCTGATTTTGTTCTTAAAATATTTGTAGAAGCATATTAAAGTCTTTAAATATTGTAATTTTGTTCAAAACCTTCAAAAACTATTTTTGCAGCCATCTATCGTCAATTAATATAAACGATCGAAGTTTGTTAAAAATAAAAGATAATATTTTCATATAATTAGCATATTAAAATTTTATTTAATGTGAAATTTTCAGAAATTACATTTCACTTTGCTAATCATTATTATTATTGTTGCAGGGGGGAAAAAAATGTGGCGAGTCATTTACGTTTGAGAATCATTCATCAAAATTATTTGTACTGTACTGATTGGCAACGTGTGTTTTACTGTTTTAACATTTTTGTTGATCTTTCTAAATGCTGTTTTGAACATGCGGTGGATTTGAATTTATTCAATCAAATCATTTTTTATTGTTGTTTTCTATAGTTTAACACTAGAACGGCGGCGAGTGGTCATTTTGACCCTTGCCGAATGAATACATGTCGATTCGAACCAGAAATTGTTTTATAATATAAGATTAATACATGCTGCACAAAAATAACTTAAATAAATAAGTTAAATAGTTTTTTGTAAAAATTCTGATGTGAAATATTTTTATAAAACTTGAGTAAAATTTCCTGCCGTTCTAGTGTTAAGGATCGTTTTAACATTGCCTGATGAGCTACATGATGGCTATATAAGGCAGAGCCGCTAATGTTACGAAGTTATATTAAAAAATCATTATAAAATAAAAATTTTTTTTCTGAAGTTTTCATCCCTTGATTTGGATACATTGATAAAAGAGGTATTATTTGCATAGATGTAATTAAGTTATTTGTAACTCAAATTTATGTTTTTTAGTTTTAAAATTTAGAAAACGCAAATGTTCATACACAAAATCCCAGCAATTTAGTTCTAGGCGTGGTGCCATCTATTATCTGTAAATTTATATTTTTACTGATTATACGTATTTATTAATACATATTTATGCGAAGTAATTTTAAAATATCTGATTTACCTATATATTTTTTACTGAATATTTATGTTTTTCAATCATTTAAATTTTTTTATAGAACCGAAGAAAAGTGATATTTTAATAATATGATTAAAAAATATAATTTATTTACCTTGCTTAATGATGGATTTTTTTAATTTAATAACCTTAGAAACTAAAAAGCGTTAATGTTATATATTTTTTATACCTATTTACAATTATGGCAGCCAGATTTGAAATATGAAAATGTTAAAATTCAGAGATTATTTTATATATTTTTTAATGTTTGCTGATAAATTTTTCTTTGAATGTTATTTGGGATAAAATAACTATTTTTGTAATTAAAAATTATGTCATTAGTAAATTTCCTTATGTTATAATAGTTTGAGATGTGGGGGGTGGGGGTGGATAAAGTACTTATGATGTTATAAAATGTAAAAATTTAAAAAATATTTTAGTATTTTAATTATATATATATATATATATACCGGGTGTCCCAAAAAGGACTGACTGATTTTAAAATTCAATAACTTCCAAACGGTGACAGGTATTAAAAAAATTCTTGCAGGAGGGTTATGCATAAAGTCAAAAGTTTTTTTACAGTGATTTTCGATTTTAGTTCGAATTACAAACAATAGATGGCGCTGCGATCAATAGAGGCTCAATTCAGGCTCGATTTTTGGTACTTCGTGGCCCGGATAATACATTTCCATCTCCTTTTTCTGCATAGAACAAAATAAAGGACCAAAAATTGAGCCTGTATTTAGCGACTATTGCTTACAGCGCCATCTATTGTTTGTAATTTGAACTAAAATCGAAAATCACTGTAATAAAACTTTTGACTTTATGCATAACCCTCCAGCAAGAATTTTTTTAATATCTGTCACCGTTTGGAAGTTATTGAATTTTAAAATCAGTCAGTCCTTTTTGGGACACCCGGTATATATATATATATATATTACAAATGCAATGCAACTTTGATCTTTCCCGTTCCATTCTGCAATATTTAAAATATGATTTTAAACTGTAGTTTACATAATATCTTCGTTCTAATTACCAAAAATCAAAGGATAATATTTTTTGATTAACAAAATGCAGGAGGCATCTTTTTAAAATATTGTTTAATAAAGTTGTATAATATTTTTTTAAATATTGTTTTGCAGATTTATCATTCACATTCCGTCATCTTTGACGGGGGTTATACACTAGTATCTATATATATAAAAGAAAGTCTGGATTTTGTATTAATCAACGCGCAGCCAAAACTACTGAAGCTAAAGTCTTGAAAATCGGGGTAAAAATACTTCTTATGATATAGAGTGCCGCTAAGAAAGGATTTTCTAAAATTCCACCCCTAAGGGGGATAAAAAATAGAACAATGTATTAATAAATTCCTTAAAAATCTGATTTTATAGTTATTTTTTAACTGATAACATATTTTGGTGTATTTTTGTATGCTGAATCAAATGGTACTAACCAAATTATTTTAAGTCTAATAGTTCATGAGATATTTCATATTTTTCTAATTTGGCGCTATCTTTGGCGCTAAAACCTCAAATTTTCAAGTGATAATTTCTAAAAACTCATTCTATTACTATAGCAAGGGAAGAAATTCAATGTGAATATTTTTTTAACCAATCCTTTTGGTTAAATAAAAACAACTTCGTCGATTAGAAAAAAAAATTCAAACGCCTCAAAAACTAAAACTAAATAAAAAATTAAAAAAACCTGTGGTACTTTTTCGTTCTAATTTTCGTCACGATACCATGCCAAAATGTATGGTATCGCGCCATTTATTTCAACCCTAATCGTGCAAACAATTTTTATTGCAAACCGTGCCACACATTAACATTTGCTAATTATTGAACGTGAATATTTTTATGCAGGAATTTTTAATGATGGAATTCATTTTATTCCATCATAATCTCACAAAACTTTTTAATTTGTTATTTTTTTAATATAAAATATTTATTACTGATACTGAT
This sequence comes from Maratus speciosus, assembly GCA_963932465.1. Lineage (NCBI taxonomy): Eukaryota > Metazoa > Arthropoda > Arachnida > Araneae > Salticidae > Maratus > Maratus speciosus. The sequence continues at coordinate 615,777,528 of OZ010789.1, forward strand.
ATAGATTTTACCATTTTGCTGTTATCTGATGATGAGGAAGCTACAATAAAATTATTTCAGAAGTTAGGAATTATACATATAAAAAAAAATCCCTGCCGGCTTGGGCCTACAGGCAGAGGTAGATTTCGAAGTTAAGTACTAAATTCACCAACAAAACTTAAATCAAGATTAGAGATAAACCCGGTTCCTTCACTAAGAATGAGCTCTGGGGAGCTAAATATTTTGTGAAAATTCTAATATACACGAATACACACAGTATGTATATGGAATAGGTTTAAAAAATAGCTAAAGCAAATTCAGAGAACCTCAAAGTGTTAAAATAAGTTAATATTTCCATAGTCGGGTTTTTATCATGTTTTAATACGTTTCTTCAAACTCACATAATGTTACATATTCACCTGCTGAAGTCCATTTTATTTCCAATATGACGCAATATTTTTGTTTTGTTTTGTTTTTAATTCGTCAAACTATTTATTTCATTTTGAGTTTTCATGCGGAAATCTTGCTCCAAAAAACTTATGACGTAATATTCTATTTGTTTTCAATTCGTCAAACTGTTTATTTAATTTATTTTTACACGTGAAGATCTTGCAATAGAAAAGCAATTGTTGTGGTGAGAATTAATTTTATTGCTTTTTTTTTTAAATTGTTGGCAACTGCTATAACGAAAAATATTTATTTTTTCCTGTCATTGTTGTGTAAGAGCTGGTTTTATGAGAATCATGTTAAGACGGTATTCAAAATTTTGAACCCTCCCCATTTCCATTCCCTTGGGCCGATTTTGCCCATTTTCAATCCCCGCCGAGGTATTAGTCATCTCAAAGTTGTTGGCGAGCTTGAAGACGATCCGAGCATAATTGCGACTTTTATCGTGCGGACAAAATTTAGTACATACATACATATATATATATAACTTTTTAGGTGGGGGTGGTTTTGGGTTCCTGGGGTCCTATAATGAAAAGTTATGAAGGAATTTTTCAAAAGTCGCACCATGGTAACGACTGTAATAGGTAGTATTTCTTACGAAATCTACCTAAATGTTTTGTTCAAAAAACCATGAATGTCCATTGAAAGAATGAAATGTTTACTGCAATGTGAGACATACGTATTACGTACATCATGCTTCAGTAGTAAAAGACATTTACAATTTCAAGACTGCGGTTTAAATTGACTATATTTTATTACTTGCAAAATATTTATTTATTCTTATATTTTAAGTATTTATTCTGGTACCCGTTGACCAATTTCGCCAAGTTATATAAATCGCCAAACCACTCGCCAAATTATACAAATTGACATAATTTTTATTTTAAATAACGAAAGAACAAATAAATTAATATAACATTAATAAAAATACATTTAAAAAGTCGAAATAAAAATCATTTGATGACGTAAATACGTGTAACTTGCTTAAAGTCAAGTGAATGTGACATTTACTATCAACCATTACTGACCTTTAATCTTATAGTTTGGCAATAGATTTTTGGTCGGCAGGATAACCAAGTAGTACCATTATTTTATTTAAAAAAATGGTAGGTCAAAGTCTGTAATTTTCAAAAGTGATATTTTTTAAATGCTCATTTTTTTTTATCAACAATTTTTTTTTTCAAATGTATCATTTCATTTTTGTGCCAACTATTACGCTTGGTGACAATGGTGTTGGCATAACAGAGAAATACCAAAACAGTTACTGATTTTATTTCAAATGTGAAGAAAAGAAGTTTAATGAGCAATCAATATTGTAAATATGACTATAACTCACATTCTACTGAACAGAATTTTGTAGAACTTACACTGTTAAATAGTAAATTTGGTTTATAACTGGTTTAATGTAAAAACCATCATTCTAAGTTGCTACGGGAGTTCTAAAATTAGGTGAACTCGATTATGAAAGATTTCAAGTCAACTAATTAAATGCACAGTAAGTTGGATAATATTTCAGGGATTTTTTCACTATTTATCATATCATTCTGTGTTGTTTGGTTACGGAGCTATGCGGAAAAAGTTCTCAGTTTTACAGTAAAGAAAATTGGAAGCTATACGCTACAGAGATAAGGTATACTAGAAAGTATATATGCTATAGTTATGGAAGTTGAGCTGAGTTCCTTAAAAAATTCAGAAGTGATGCAGTATATACCTACCCCTACCTCCCAGAGAGTTCTATAATCAGGTTAACGCAATTATGAAAGTTATATTTAACTATCTCAATATATATATAATGCAAAGAGAAATTCAATTCCGGCCGCTTATATCTTGAGTTCTGCTGAATAGATTTTGACGGGATTTACATTGTTAGTTAGATAATTTTTCAAAAAAGATGTTAGTATAAAACATAACGCTCTATGTTGCTTAGTTAAATAATTATGGGGAAAGTTCTAAATCAGATGAACCCAATTTTGAAAGATTTGCTTTTTTTAAAGGTTCCACTGAATGAATTTTTATGGGATTTATACTGTTAATTAGATCATTTTTAGGGAAGGTTTCAGTATATTTTCCGGTTTAAAAGATTCTGCTAAGTGGATTTCGATTCAACTTGATCGGTTAGTTAATTTTTCAGTGAATGTTTTAGTATAAAGCACATATCATTTGCTGTTGCTTGGTTGTTAGGTTGCTTAATTGTAGAATTATAGATGAAAGTTCTAGAATCAGGCGAACCCAATGAACGGTCAGCCTTTTCAGTAAGTCCAATTAACAGATTCTGATGAGACTTGCATTGATAATTTTTCATGAACGCTTTTAGTATATTACATATTATTCTACTGTTCTTTACCGAATCCTACACTAACAGATCAACTAAAGAAATTGGCCCTTAACAGTATAAATTTTGTATGACTCAATAAAAGATATAATAGCGTAATGACATTCAAATTGCTTTCAGCAATTCGGTTGGATACACCAGGTAAATATCCATATTGCTTTAAAACGCATGATCAAATTCACAAATATATTTTGTTTCATTCAACATTTCTTCAGAAAAACCGACCAGCGTAGCGGGCGAAGGCGGCTAGTATACAATAAAAATAAAATCTCAATATTAAGCTTTTAGTAAACAAAATCACATCTCCTAAAAGGAAAGATGTAAAAATTAGTAAAATGAACATTTCAAAAAAAAAAAAAAAAAAAATTAGACACTAAAATGAGTGGTATTTTTAAAGCAAATTCTTAATGAGAAAATCATCATAGTTTATCTTAGCAACAAAAATTTTATATCAGTTAAAACAGGAGGGGTCAGAAGTATCGCTTCTAGTAGCGAAATTACAGTAGCCACTACTTGGTACAATAGTTTGTAGTTTAGTAATGTAGTGTATCACAGTATAAAGAATCAGTAGTTTGTAGCGAGAACAGACACTGCTTTTAATGCTACTTCAGGCGGGAAAATGTACCATTCTACAAATCAAGTAGCTGTAACTGGCTTTTCTTGTGCAAAATTTGTTCTTCTCAACAATTTGCGAATCTCGGAGGCAAATCACAGTTCTGGCATATATACAGTTGAACCTCGAAAATCCGGACATCCAAAATCCAGAAATCTCTAAAATCTGGGCATTTTTCCGATTTTAGTTTTATTAATTTTTTTAAATAAGACTTAGCTCTAACTTTCATATTTCTCATCAAATGCAATTAAATTCTTTTATCTGAACACTAAATAAATGAATGTAGATATATTCTGGTATATTTTTATAATGATTGACCATTAATAAAAAGACTTTAATTAGAGTAGAACCTCGATTATCCGAAGTAATTGGGACCGAACCTATATCGGATAATCAAAAATTTAGCAATAATCATTAATTTAATATGCAAAATCGTCATCGAACTGCTACTATGACTATAGTAATTTTCGCTAACCGAGACGCTTAACTTTCATTAACCTTCACCAGCTAAGACCCTGGTCTTGCGATAACGAAGACATTAAGAGGGGGGGAATATAAGGGATAATATAGTAGTCGCATTGTGTAAAATTAATGGTTGTATTTGATCTGATTAGCATGCACATATATGCTTGTAAATTTTGATTTGTGGTATTAACAGTAATTTTTATAAGTTGAAATGTAAAAAATCTTGCCATGATAATTGTTAGATTTGTTATTTGTGTTAACGATGAAATTACTTATTTGCAGTTTTTATTATTTATGTAATTATATTAATTATAATTTTATTAATCAAAACATAAAATGTTTAATGTTCTAACTTGATAACTATTAGTTTAAAAGATATTAACAATTTAATATTAAACGCAGTTATTCATAATTTTAATAAATATAAATGTGTGCCGTACTTAATGGGTTTACATAATTATCACAAAATATTACATAATGTTATTACTAACTTATAAAATAACTAATTTTCTGTTTTTATATCTTTTATTACTAAGAATGTTTTGTCTTTGAGTTGATCCTGTCCCGTTTACACATTCAAGTGTGTATTTCAAGAGTGATCAGATATTTTTCACACATTTAGTGTCATCAGCAAATTACACATTCAAACGCTTATTTTGAAATTTACACATTAGGCGTGCGTTTTGTCAATTTACGCACCACTTTACCTATATAGGCAAATCGTTTTTGTATCATTGATATACCTGTTTTTATGTGTAAAGTTGCATAACATGTTTTTTAGAGTGCATAAATAAAAAATCCATGTAATTTTTAAGATAAGTTACATGCTGTGACGCGGAGAATTTACAGAAATTATTAATTTATTGTTATTAATTAATTAATATTTATATTAATATTTATTAATTTATTTATATTGACAAAAAAAAAAAGTCCAATATTCCTTTTTTGCATTTTTACTCTCGATCTTGAAGATTTTAATTCACAAAGAATTGCTATTTTTCTACTCCCATAACTTAAAAGTGTAAAAGAAAAAGGAAGGGAAAAGATGATTTCGATGCCAGATTTTTTAAGTTGCCGAATTTTTGAATGCCGGATTTTTTAAGTTACACTGTATATTACTCCTTTCTAGGGAGTGGAATATTCCACTCTTTAAGGAATGTATTTTTATAAAAGTCACTTCAAAAACAGTGGAAATACCTGTCACTCTTTCAAAGTGTGAACTTTTCACTCCTCCCAATTTTAGAGTGTAAGTTACTTATTTTGAAAATTTCTGGAATCCTCTAACATTTTAATCTCTTACCCTCTATTTCTTTCAATTTCTTTAAAATAATCGCACGAATTTAGCATCATGTTGCCTAAAATAGATATAACGACACGGCACTTAAGGCTGTTATCAAATTCAAAACTGACTAATTTCTGATCTATTCAAGCAGTTGTTTATATTCTTAAATATAAAGAAAATTGTTGTGAACTTGTATCTAGTGAAAATTTAACTCATGCGCATAAATAAGCATGTAATCTTTAGAATAATTCTATTTATTCCACTCCCCCACCCCTTTTTTGTGAGCAAAATTTTGATTTAAAATATTGTACTTTGTTATTTTAACCTTCTACCAATTGTCAAATTTTGCGGGGTTTTTTTTTTTTTTTTTTTTTTCCTCACGACCATTTTAGAGAAATGGTGAGTTTTTTTTTTCCCACAACCGACTTAGGATTTTGAGATTTTTTCTAACGACTGAATGGGCTCCACCAATAGCCGAGACGTTCTTCTATCAAAGCTGGTAGACGGGAGGTGCTGGGTTTGATTGAAAACGTGCTCGTCGGCCTAATAGTTCGGAGTTATCAGTGGTTCTCTTTGAACCTTGCGTAAATGTGAGTTAGGTTCGCTTAGAAAGGTAATTATTCAATAATGTGGTTTATATTTTGCATCCAAAAGATATCCAAAACCGTAACAAAAATTTATGTAAATGATTTTTTGGGTTTTTTTAACGGCTATTATGATATTTTAAAACAGAGAAAACAGATATCTGCGATAAGTGAAAATCATCCACTAATTTCGCAAAAAGGACAACGGTAGCAAAATAGAGAAGAAAAAATATAAAAACTATATGAATGATCATTTCGTAGCAACCCTCTCGCTGCGTAATTGTTTTATCAAAACAGCTTCAAAAATTGCGTATTTAACTCCTTCGCGACGAGCGTCTTTTAAGAATTTTTATTATTTTGCCTTCGGTTTTTCAAAACCAAAATTTTCATCTGATTCAATTGGGAAATTTCTCCGATTAGATAAAGCAAAATTTAGAATAAAAAAATAACTGGTGGGAATGATCAAGGAGAGATAATTAGACGGAAAAATGCATCCCCGATCAAATCTCGGGTTGTGCAAATTTTGCTACTTTTACGTTGCCCGAGAAACTCTCGGGTTGCGCAGCGAGAGGGTTAAATGAGTGTTAAAAATTTAAATTCGCACTTTTTTTTTCTTTAGTTCTTGTATTCACATTAAAAAAGATACAATAATACAAAGGTGATTGTGCTCCGGGCTACACCCGGATTTCCGGGTTTTTCGGTCGATCCTTCCGGGTTTATGAGATCGTTACGTTTAGCGGAAAATTCGGACATTAAAAAACATCGCGAATTTCGACAAATGGTCGCCGAAAAAAATCAATTCCTCAATCGTTCGCTGAAAAAAATCGACAATTTCGTCAAAGGATTGCGGGAAAAAGGTGAATTTCGTCAAAGAATCTCGAAATAAACACATATATCGTCACAGGATCGCGAAAAAATCGCAAATTTCGCAAAGGATCTGGTAAAACTAAGATTTTCGTCAAAACATCGCGGGGGGAAAAACGCGATTTTCGCCAAAAGATCGCGGGAAAAACGGATATATCGTCAAAGGAACGCGGAAAAATGGATATCGTCAAAGGATCGCTGGAAAAATGCAAATTTCGTTAAAATATCAAGTAAAAAACCTTAATTTATTTAAAGAATCGCGGAAAAAATGCAAATTTCGTCAAAAAACCGTTGAAAAAACACATAATTAGAACCGGGACTGATTTTGCCCATCGCGGAATCGCGGGGAAAATGCAATTTTCTTCAAAAGTTTGCGGTGGAAAACGCGATTTTGTCAAAGGATCCCCGGAAAACCGCGAACTTCGTTAAAGGATCGCGGAAAAAACTAATTTCTTTAAATAATCGCGAAAAAACCCGCAAATTTCACCAAACGATCGCGGAAAAAACGCGAATTATGTCAAAGAATCTTGAAATAAAACAAATTTCATCTAATGATCTCGAAATAAAAGAAATTTCTTCTAATGATCGCGAAATAAACACAAATTTCGCCAAAGGATCGCAAAAAAAGGGCAAAATTCGCAAAGGATTGCAAAAAAAACAAGATTTTCGTCAAAAGATCGAGGGAAAAACGGAAATGTTGCCAAAGGATCGTGGGAAAAACGCAAATTTCATTAAAGGATCACGAAAAAAAAAAAAACAAATTTCTTCAAAGAATCGCGGAAAAAACGCGAATTTCGTCAAAAGATCGCGGAAAAAAACACAATTTTCGTCAAAGAATCGCTAGAAAAACGGAAATATCGTCAAAGGTTCGCAGAAAAAACGCAAATTTTGTTAAAGGATCATGAGGAAAAAACATGAATTTCTTTAAAAAAATCGTGGAAAAAACGCAAATTTCGCCGAAAAATCGTGGAAAAAACGCAAATTTCGCCGAAAAATCGCGGAAAAAACGCAAATTTTGTGAAAGGATAGTAGAAAAAGACACACAATTGGAACCAGGAGTGATTATCTCCCCACCTTCTCTTCTGTAACCTTTCAGAAAAGTTGCTGTGAATTTCAGATATATATATTTTTTTACTCAGAATCACCCCTGGTATTGCGTTATCCATCTCAATCTCAGTACAAAAGTGTCCAGAATTGCATATCTGTAATGTGTAATACCCAAGAAGAAAGCAGGAAAAAGAAATTTACCTTGTGTAAGAGTAAAGCTTTAAAAATAGACTTTTATTTATTTTTTTCTAATACTTAGCCACTTAGAAGTAAAATTGGATTGGTTTTGATATTTTTTTACTGTTTTCAAATAACTAGATATGACTTGCATTAAATCTACTAAGAGATAACTCTTAACCACATAATTTGTACTTGTTTCATGAGTACTTAGAATAAATTCATTTACTGAATATAGAAGTCGAACTTTGCATATAACAAGATAAATTGCACTCTCCATTTGATGAAGTCATTTAGCTTTCAGTGAAATTAACATAAGTTTACCAAATTATGTTTTTCTGCAATTGTATATTTCAAACAATATCAGAAATATGTCATTTGATTGTCATGCTGTTGCAGCATCAGTTGTTATGTAAATTGATATTGGTATATTTTGCATCGATAATTTTCAGGGTTTTTCACTTTGTATCGATTAATTTTCAGGGTTTTTCACTCTGAGTCACAATCACCCCTGTATGTAGGCTTTTAGAATTGAATTGTTTTTATTGATAATTGTTAAACAGTTGTTTTTAAATTTAGAATAAACATAATATAAGTTTAAAATAAACATAAAATAAGATTATCTATAATGGTGATTCCAAATAGTACAAGCTTTCCCGTACCGAAACCTTTGTGACTCGAGATGAGGGTGGGAAGTTCGTATACTGCGAGAGAGGGTGGACAAGACTCCTTATCTCAGTTCGGTATTTAGTTTTTAACAGTCCCCTATTTTCTCCGGGTCAAAGGAAGTCACGGAAGGGACGGTAGGATACATGATTTCCATGTCAATTGTCGAAGGACGAGTGTGAATGTCAAGCGCCCACGATAAAAAATTGTAGTATAGTGATGGGCGATAACGAGATGTTTTTCTCGATTGTATGGACATCTCGATATTTTTCGATTGTGTAAATTTTTTCTCAATGACTACAGTTTGCAAATTTCTTTTATAAATCATATATTATGTATTATATACGTCATACATTTATCAAGAATCGTCTGCGGGTGAACTGGAATGAGTCAATGTTAATAAAGACTAGGTGACTTCGACTGCTAGCGGCCCCCACCAGTGGCCGAGAGGTTCTGCTCTCGAAGCTGTTAGACGGGAGGTGCTGGGTTCGATCCCAATCGCGCCCGTCGGCCTAATCGTTCGGAGTTTTCGTGGTTTTCTTCGAACCTTGGATTTCCAAGCGTTAATACGGGTTAGGTTCCCTTAGAAAGACCCCCACGAAGGGCACTCCCCCTGGGTCTATATCCCTCGCGCAGATAATTGGCCGTCAAAAATCAACCAACCAAAATCAACCAATCGACCGCTAGCGGGCCCCTCCTTTAATCGAGGCCCCTAATTTATACGTAATCTTGTAATATGAAATCACGAACAGGTTACCCGCTATATACGGCACTGATATATGATAGCAGGCGGGTGTGGTGTGCACGCACTACAAAATCTTGTAAAAAATATAATATCGAAACGAATGAACATCGGACCAGATCTCTTGGGGGAGGGGTCAAAGCGAGCGGAGGAGCACAGCAGCTGCATAATATGATTAAGTTGTCACAGGTCTTTAGGCCTTTCCAACATATGTCACATGAGAAGTCTGGATCTGAATTTATAAAAATGCCCTCCCCGTGGGGGCAAAGGGGGGGAGGGGTGCGGGAGGTGGATAACATGAGAAAGGTGGGTCATAAGCCTTTCCAACAATATGACAATGGTGGGGACACCGTAGGTACATAACATCAATAAGTAGTCACAGACCTTTCCAACGATATCTCACACGAGGGGCCTTGAATAAATTTGAAAAAGTGTCTCCTGGAGGGGGGCAAAGAGTGGGGGGGGGGACTGTCACCGGAAGTGCATAACATCAATAAGTAGTCACAGACCTTTTCAACGATATCTCACAAGAGGAGTATTGATTAAATTTGGAAAAGTGTCCTCCGGGTTGGCAAAGTGGTGGTGGGGACACCGTAGGTACATAACATCAATAAGTAGTCACAGACCTTTCCAACGATATCTCATACGAGGGGCCTTGAATAAATTTGAAAAAGTGTCCCCTGGGGGGGGCAAAGAGTGGGGGGGGGGACTGTCACCGGAAGTGCATAACATCAATAAGTAGTCACAGACCTTTTCAACGATATCTCACAAGAGGAGTATTGACTAAATTTGGAAAAGTGTCCTCCGGGTTGGCAAAGTGGTGGGGTGGCCACCGGAAGTGCATAGCATCAATAAGTAGTCACAAACCTTTCCAACGATATGTCACATGAGGGGTCTTGGCTAAATTTGGAAAAGTGTACTGAAATTTCATATATTATAAGTAATATTTAGCGGAGGGCTCCATAAAAATCCGATCTAAAATGATAAAAACGGAAAAAACTACCCTCGCAGTGGGGGCCAAATTGGGGAGGGGAGGAAGAAAGTCTCATAATATGAAAGAGTCATCCGAGAGCTTAACGATGACGCATCACATGACTGGTCCAAAAAAAGTTTGAAAATTGCTCCCCCTTCCTCCCCCCGTGGGCCCACTCTTTCGCCCGGGAATTCACACAGTCGCCACTTTAAAATTTTTATGTTCAATAAATAATATTTACTGGAAGACTGCATAAAAAACCCACATCTAAAGTGATATTTAAATTTATTATAGAAATCGGCTACGATTTTAAAAATTTGTTCGCCCCTTCCCCATTCTCCTTTGGGCGAAGAAAGGTTCATAGTATGAAAGAGTGGTCAAAGGGCTTTTCGATTATATGCCACAGGAAGGGTTCGGTAAAATTTTTAAAATTGCACCCCGCATGAGTCCACTCTCACGTCCTCCTCCCTCGAAATCACCCGACCCACCTTCCTCTTTGAAATTTTTATATTTAATAAATAATTTTTATCGGAGGGCTCCAGGTATGTGACATCTTGGTAGGGCTAAAATAAGAGAAACTTTGAAAATTAGGGTTTCATTTCACAGCTCATTGTCATGCCTCTTTCTCTATCTCGTCCCTTGGTACTCTCAATAAATTTTCTTACTTTTCTTCTCTGCCGAGGACGAGAGAAATCCTCGAAAAGCTTCTCATAGCGAAATGTTGAAAAGCGCGATAGAAATCCTTGAAAGGCTTTTCATTGGGAGATTTCGAAAAGGACGAGAGAATCCAGCGAGAGGCTTCCTATCGGGAAAGGTTGAAAACGGCGAGAGAAACTCTTGAGAGACTTCCCATCCCGAAAGGTTTAAAGCCGCGAGAGAACCAACCATCGAGCAGCTTCCCATCTGGAAGCGTCGAAATGCTGGAAAAATCATCGAGATGAGATTTGCCGAAATGCGAGATGGAAATGAAGCTTTCAGAGTCAAACTTACCGCATTTCTGGTTTAAGTCATAATTTCTCAAAGGAGTCCATCTGCTTATCCAATCTCTTTTTAGCTCACAGGCTATCTAAGCCTGAGAGCTAATGTACCCGTCGGTTCTGCGTGTATGACAGACCTGCCAACTGCTACGAAAAAAATCGTAGTTGCTACGATTTGGATCTATAAACTACGATGCTACGAAAATCGGTCTCAAACTACGATTTTTCGTGGAAAGTAGAGATCGTGGAAAGAAAACACGAATTTCGCCAAAGGATCGTGTAAAAATCATCAAAGGATCGCGGTAAAAAATGCAAATTTCGTCAAAAGTTTGAAGTAAAAATTCATTCATTCGAGGATTTCAAGAAAGAATCGTAATAGAAAAAAGTGAATTACGATTGTGGGAAAAAATCGTGAATATCGTGAAATGATCGCAGAATACAAATCGCGAATTTCATCAAAATTTACTGCACTGGGCTAAATAATTTGAACTGGGCTCCTTTTATAAGTGTTAAAACAAAAAAAAAAATGCCGCGAAACACGAAAAACCAACCAACCAACTTCCAGATTAATTTGTGCTACGATTTCTCATTTTCAAAGGTGTGCAGGTCTGGTGTATGTATGTACGTAACGCGATAACTCTTGATTAAAATGTACGATTTGCTTCAATTTTTTTTTTGTTCATTCTGATAAGGCGTTCCGCTGATTAGTTTTGACGGTTCATTGGTTAAGGACAAAGGGAGAGAAGGGGGGTTGCCCCCCTCCCTCCTTAATTTAGATAAATAGGTTTTTCATGCAGAATTATTCGATTTGCTCCAAATTTCGTAAACCGGTTTATTATGTTAAGGCGCTTCCTTGATTAAACTTGGAGGTTTACGGGTTAAGTATAAAGGGGGAGAAGGGGGCTGGACCCCCCCTTAATTTAGATAAATGGGCTTTTCATGCAGAATTATTCGATTTGTTCCAAATTTGGGATACCGGTTTATTATGTTAAGAAGCTACCTTGATTAGATTTGGAGGTGTATGGGTTAAGTATAAAGGGGAGGGGCTAGTCTCCCCCTTAATTTAGATAAAAGGGTTTTTCATGCAGAATTATTCGAGTTGCTTCAAATTTAATATAACGATTTATTCCGATATGGCGCTTCCTTCATTAGATTTGGAGGTTTATTGGTTAAGTGTACAAGGGCGAAAAGGGGGCAAGTCCCCTCCCATTAATTTAGATAAATGGATTTTCATGGAGAATTATTCAATTTACTTTATTTTTTTTTTTCTATGTTCGTTCTGATAAGGAGCTTTCCTGATTAGATTTGGAGGTTCATTAGTTAAGTATAAAAGGGTTAAATTGGTTAGACCACTCTTAATTTAGCAATATGTTTCTTTTTTTCATGCAGAATTATCCGATTTGCTTCAAATTTGATATACTGATTTATTATAGTTAAGGAGTTTCCCTGATTAGATTTGGAGGTTCATTGGTTAAGTATAAAAGGGGCAAACGGGGGATATTTCCCTTCATTTATTTTTTGAGGGACATTATTCTTTGAAATAAGAGTATAATATGCAGTTAGTGAGCTCAATGCCATCAGTTTAACTGGCACTTATCTTTTTATTGCTATTAACCGATGTGGGTTATGAAGCATAGTGGTTTATGTATTCAGTATTGTATAGTCCTAGTTTGAAACTTTACTGTTAAATTTAGTGTCATTTTGGCCCGAATTTTCAATGTTTCTGTTATTTTAGCTCTGCCAAGCTGCCCCATACCTGGAGACTCAGATAAATACTATTTATTAAATACAAAAAGTTCAAAGAGGAAGGTGAGTGAATTCTGGGGGCGCGAGAGTGGACAAAGGGGGGGGGCGGGTAATTTTCAAACTTTTACCAAACCTCTCCTTGACATATCATCGGAAAGTCCTTTCACCATTCTTTTACAGGGTGGCTACAGAATCAGGGGAATCAGGGAAAAATCAGGGAAGTTTGACAATCTGGAAAAATCAGGGAAATATCAGGGAACTTTATAAAAAATCTTGAAAATCAGGGAAATTTTTCTCCATACAAAAATATTTCCGTTTTCACCTCACGAACAAGATTGATTCGTCTCCAAACAGGCGATATTTAATCTAATAATAGGACGCGATAGAGACGTTAAGCTGAATCGCACCAAACTGCCATTCATAGCAACCCTTTTGTAGGAGAAAAGAAAGAAGATGCAACCATGTGCAGATCCAGTTCGTCGTTTATTTCGCTGATAATACGTCGACATTGAAGGATAGACTGAAATATTTTATTTAAGTGAGTGGGACCGAAGCACGTCCACATGGTGATACTTCGCATGGAATAGCTCTGATTATAGGTAAGCCATTTTTCCATTTTCTTTAAACAAGTTCTTATTTATTGTTTTAAATAATAAATAAAATGATCGACTATATTTATTACGAATTTTTAATATAATTTTAATTTGAGACAAAGATGGAAATTACCACGTGGACCAGATTTGATTTTCTTTAATTTCAATCTGGTCCGGACTATTTTAGAATTATTAAGTTACGAAATAAAGTTTATTTTTAACACACATAAAAAAATAATGCATTTGATATTGGCAAAAGTTGTTATAATAAGGGATTTAAGGATTTTTGCTTTACATAATTTTTGAAAATTAATTTTTTTTCTTTTTCTTTTCTTTTTTTTTTTTTTTTTTTAATCAAATTTAGGGATAATTTCAGGTAGTTTGATGTATGCATAAATTTTAAAAAGTAAAGTGGTATGCGTAAATCGGACATAAATGATTACGAATTTTTAATATATTTTTAATTTGGGAGAAAGATAGAAATTACCGCGTGGTTTTCCTTAATTTCAATCGGGTCTGGACTTTTTTAAAATAAAAAGTTACGAAAGTTTATTTTTAACACAAAAAACAATACATTTAATATTGGCAAAAGTTATTATAATAAGGGATTTAAGGATTTTTGTCTTGCATCATTTTTGAGAATTGAATTTATTTTTTAAATTTAAATCAAATTTCGGATTAATTTCAGATATTTTGATGTATGCATAAATTTTAAAAAATAAAGTAATATGCATAAGTCGGAAATAAAATTCTTCCACAGCCCTCAGTTTTCCGAGGTCTTTTTTTTTTTTTTTTTTTCTTTTTTTTTTTCCTCTGTTGCTTTCTGATCATAATAAATCTTTTAAACAATTTGTTCTCAATATTATTTTAAATAATAAATAAAATGATCGACTCTTTATTATGAATTTTTAATATATTTTTTTAAGTTGGGAGAAAGATGAAAATTACCATGTAAAACCGATTTGATTTTCTTAAATTTCAATCGGGTCCAGACTTTTTAAAAATAAAGTTCATTTTTAACACACATAAAATAACTTAATACTGACAAAGGTTATAATAAAATTTCTGTTAAGGACTTTTTTGTTACTTTTTTTAAAAAATTTAATCAAATTTAAGGTTAATTTCAGATAACTTTATGCACATATAAGTTTTTAAAAATAAAACAATATGCATCAATCAGATAAAATTCTTCCGCAAATAATTTTTTTATAATTTTTTTTTCTTCTGTCATTTGCTGATCCGGCGTGATTTTGGTCCGAATTACTGAAAAATTAAGGAATCATTTCCGAGATTTTTTTTAAAAAAGTCTTAAATTCAAAAATTCGGTCAAAACGTATTAATATTTCGGCAAATGGTTGCCGAAAAAAAATCAATTTTGTCATTCTTTCCAAGAAAAATCGCAAATTTTGTCAAAGAATCGCGGGAAAATAAAGGTCAAAATTAGCACTAGCCACCGGCCACAGGGCCGGTAAATGAAAAAAAGTGGCTAGTGAAAAATTGTCTATCAGCGGCCACCTTCCAGCCACTTTTTTAGAAGGAGATAATAAAATTTTCTTGCATTTCATCAAGGATTCTATTTTTTTGGTTCCAATATATTTATATTAACATATTTATTTGGGATACTCAGTTTTCGATTAATACTTATAGAAATTTTACTGTTTAGCATTTTGAAATAAAAAAGTGGCCGCTAGTTTAAAGAAAGTGGCCACTTAAAAAATAAGTCCTACCGGCCAGTGGCCGCTAATGAAATTTCCCAATTTTGACCTATACGGGAAAACGTGAATTTTGTCGAAGAATATTGAAAAAACGGCAAATTTCGTCAAAATATCCCGGAAAAACGGCAAATTTCATTAATAGATCGCAAAAAACGACAGATTTCGTGAACATATCGTGAAAAAAACAGCGAATTTCGTCAAAAAATCCTGGATAAACGCAAGTTTTGTAAATATAACACAAAAATCAGCAAATTTTGTGAAAACATCGCGAAAAAAACCGCAAATTTCGCCAAAAGAGTGAAAATAATGCTAATTTTCTGAAAAAGGTTAAGGGAAAAAGTTATTGCTGGGAGTGGATCCCCCCTCCGTCTGTTGTAGCAATTGGTTTTTTCCAGATAATCTAAACTTGAACAAAACTAAGTTTGGCTACCAAAAAAAAAAAAAAAAAGCATATGATTTATTGACTTTGATTTGTACTCACTGAAATTGGAAAAATATTTAAAAAAGAAAAAAAAAAAAATCGCATCAGGCTTTCAGACAAAAATGATGTTTTTAGTTTAATTAAACATAAAATTTCTCTTTTCATCCTGAAATCTGGTACCCCATTCTTGAGTTAAAAACCATTTCTAATGTTTCCATATGGTAATTTCATATGATATTTTCTTTAAACCATCAAATTGTGTTCAAGGCCTTCTGAAAATTTACACATTTGGTCTGTTTTTTGCACTTTTATACATAGTACAATAGTTTTATTTGCACATTTTTTTTCCCCCAAGCTTCATTTCACCCAAATTATGAATTATTTTCTAATTTTAATTATAAATACTGAACTCTTCCTGGCACAGTATGTCCACTCCGGGCACACTTAATTTTAATTCCAAACTTGCAATCGGCACCAAGAATATTTTAGTAAAATTTTGTTTTTATAATTAGTAATTAAGTCTTTTATAAATTCTGGTGTCAGACAATAATTTCTTATTTTACTAACAGAATTTGTCAGTGGTGGAAAGGTTTAAAGGGGTTATTTAAGTATAGGTAAAAAATAAGTTTGTTTCATTATTAAAAACACGTTATATAATTTAAATTTTCATTGTGAGTAAAAGATAACTTTTTGTTTTGACTAGATTTTGCCCTTATTTTCTATTAAAACGAGAAATGAAGAACTGTTAAAAATTAGTGAAGCAACAAAATAACTGAATAACCATATATTATTTTTGTATAATGTTTAAGCAAAGCAAACAAAGTTACTATTGTGTTTTTGTGTTCACATCCCATTGCAGCTAAAACTTTGTCCTTCAAAAAAAAAAAAAAAAAAAAAATTAATAATAACAATAATAATGCCACTTTATTAAAATGTTTATACATATATCAGCTATGCAACATTTTAAAAGATTGCATATTTTTTACAAATTCATTAGAAATGTCGCTCATTCGCTGTTTCAGAGAAGTTAATTAGAAATTTTGTTCACATTCTGTTTTATAGTTATTCATTAAAAATGTCATTTGCATATTAACACATTTGAATTTTCTCAGGTTGGCAGGTATAAGTTTGATAATATTTTTCAAAAATAATAAACTAATATACTTTTAGCCATTTACAATACACCAGATAATAATTTTTTAAAATACTTGAATCTTTTTTTTTTTTAATTGTGAGATTTTACTAAAGCTATTTTAAAAGCCTAAAGTAATGGAATTTCTCATGTAAGAATTACTAAATAAAATTCTAATATTCTTATAATTCGTAAGAATCCAAATTCTTTATAAAATGGTAATTTATTGATATTATCATTATTTATTTTGTTTTTTTGTTTATTAAAAAGTGTATTTTTTATGGCAGGTGAAAAGTAAAACCATGGCAAAATCAGTGTGTTCATTCAACACAAAATGGCTTGAACAATTTTCCTGGCTGAGAGAAGATCCCAAAGATAAACATTCAGCTAAATGCACGCTGTGCGATTCAAGCATTTTCTTGAGTAACATGGGACGTAGAGCAATAACCAGCCATCAAGGCGGCGCTGGGCATAAACGTAAAGAAAATAGAGCTTCAATTTCTGGAAAAATTTCAGACTTTTTAAATCGGAAAGATAGTGGCAATTCAGATGAAAAGATAGACATTACAGCAGCAATGTCTTCTGATGCACAGATAAAGAGCATTTCAGCATCAACTGTTCCTAATACTGAAGTTAACAGTGGCTTTGTTGAAGCATGCAGTGTTGTTCTTGATGGAACACAGAATAATCAAAAGACTGTTTCTTCAGGCATTAAAAAATATATGTTAAAAGAAGACATTACAAAGGCTGAGATTTTATGGTGCCTTGAAGCAGTGGCTACACATAAATCCTTAAGATCAGCTGAAAAAGATGTAAAGATGTTTTCCCATATTTTTACAGACAGCCAAATTGCAAAGGGCATGCAACTAGGGCGAGATAAGATGATGTACTATTTAGTATTTGGAATAGCTCCATTTTTTAAAGAGATCTTACTTAAAGATATTTCTCTATGTGATCGTTTTGTAATAGGGTTCGATGAATCTTTAAACAAAATCTCTCAAAGACAGCAGATGGATTTGAATGGGAGATACTGGTGTGGGAAAGATAATGAAGTTAAAACCAGATATTTGAATTCTGCATTTCTTGGACGCAGCTGTTCAAATGATTTGATTAAAGCGTTTAAAGATGCAGTTAATCCTTTAGATTTGAAAAAATTGTTACAATTATCTATGGACGGCCCAAATGTCAATTTAAAATTTTTCAGAGAATTGTCTGCAGATTTAAAAGAAATGTCAGAAGATCCTGAAATCCTCAATATAGGCTCTTGTGGGTTGCATTCAGTGAATTTGTCATTTAAAACAGGTGCAAAATCCACAAACTGGGAAATTTTTGATTTTATTCGAGCAGTATATTATCTTTTTAAAGATTCACCAGCTAGAAGAGCTTTGTATACTTACTATACTAATTCTCAGGAATTTCCTAAAAAATTTTGTTCCGTTAGATGGCTCGGAAACTCTTCTGTTGCTGAAAGATGCTTAAACATTCTTCCAAACATAAAAATATTTGTTGATAAGGTAGAAAAGGATGGAAATGCTCCTAGCAGTCAGAGTTATATACTCATTAAGAAGCTTATTCGTGATCCATTGTTGCCTGCTAAATTGGCATTTTTCAATTCAGTTGCATCTGAATTTGAAATATTTTTAAGGGAATATCAAACTGATGTTCCACTTATACCCTTTCTTTTTGAGGATTTATCTAATTTAATGTTGCGGGTGATGAAACGATTTATTCAGAAAGACAATTTAAAAAGAAATCCTATGCAAATTGATGTCGAAAAAGTATCAGAGTATGTACCATGCAACAAAGTTGATGTTGGAATTTCAGCTTTATGTCACATCAGAAAAGCAAAAGTATCTGATGGACAATTAAATATGTTTTACAAAGACTGCCAAAAATTTTTAGCATCTTGTATAAAAAAGCTACAAGAACGTTCCCCACTGACATATGAACTCACAAGAGCTGTATCTTGCTTTAAACCGACAGTGACTGTAAATCAAGCATTGTTTGAAAAAAGACTGACGAAGTTACTGCTCATTCTTTGTGAAAAAAATTGGTTAACTTCTATTCAAGCCGATAGAGCTAAGAGTCAATTTCAAGAAGTTTGTTTTGAAGCCAATAATTTGGCAAAATTTAAATCATATAACAAAACACACAGGATTGATCAGTTTTGGTTCAATATACTATCTTGTGCAACAAGACCCTGCAATGATGCAGTAATTGTTTTGAAGATGATTATGTTGTTATCCCATGGAAATAGCAACGTTGAGCGAGGTTTTTCTGTCAATAAGGATTGCCTATGGGATAACATGAAAGAAGAAACCGTAATTGCAAGGAGGATTATTTATGATGCTATACAAGCACATGGTAATCTCAATAGCTTTCAAGTTACGAAACAAATGATTCTCAGTGTGAGAAATTCAAGATCAAAATATGACGAAGAAAGGGAAAAGAAAAACAAGCAAGAGAAGGAGAACCAGCAAAATTTAAAAAGAAAAAGGGAAGCTGAAAATCAGCTTAAAGAATTACAAGCAAAAAAATCAAAAATTTTAGATGATGCTCAAAGAGAATCTTTAAAAATTGAAGAGGAAATAGCAACGATTAAATTTCTCCAAAAGAAACTGATTTATTTATCCATTATAATATCCTTTTATTAATTCATTATTTTTTTTATTCATTCATTTTTCTAATGCAGCATAAGAAATAATTTTATTCATTTTTTATGTATTAAATAATTTCAGACAATTAAAGGAGAATATTCAAATTGATTTTATATTGTCAGTTTTATTTTCAGATTTTGAATTATTTATTTGCATCTTTGTGTGTGTGAGAGAGAAATAGCATTTATCTCTTAATGTATTTAGGTGTGTATAATTTCATTTTTCTCATATGTACAATTTTATCTTAATATAATTTGGTTTATTTTGCACAAATTTATTATTTTAATTTACTTTCTGTTCCTACAAAAAATTGCTAGAAGAAAATTATGTTTAACTTTACACTCTTTCTTAATTTTAATAATTTAATCAATTTCTATTAATACTCTTTAGTGAAGTTTATTCAACTGTATTCAAAATTACTTCAAGTGGTTCATACAGTTAATGTATTATAACAATTTTGATTTCAACTTTCATAACTCTGGTACCTATTAAAGAGGAAGAAGAAAGATCAATTATGAATATTTGATGTTTATGTATAATTTCAAAAATTGCTCGACTTTATTAATTACTATGTTATTATTTTTTTTTAAATATTTCTATACCTAAAAACATCTCCGATGTTTAATTTCAATAACTTAGAGGTGAAAATACTTTTTATATGCGGTATTTTTTTTCATATTCTGGTTAGTCTTCCCCAACATTTTTAAAAATATACACATAATGATTTTTTATTTAACACAAATTGAAGTGATCAGATTTTTTCTGGATAGCACTTATAATGAAGGCAATTTCGGCCTTTTTGAAAATTTTAAATGGTACATCAATGTAATTTGACCAGGTGGCAGGCTCAATTTGCTAACCCATCAGATGTAGATGTCTTGGAATTGAACTTTCTTTAGAAATTGAAATTTTCTGTTCATCATATATCCATTTGTTACATTTGGGTTTGGATTCATAAAACTGAAATACTTTATAAATGCTATGCAATTTTTGTTTTTTCCTCCCAAAAAAGAGATATTTGCAAGATAGGTAAGTGTGTTACACAAGAAAGTAGCATACGTTAAAAAATACAGTGCATGTTTTTTAATAATAAAAATCAGGGAAATCTGATACAGAAAATCAGGGAAAAATCAGGGAACTTTTTTTCACCATTTCTGTAGCCACCTTGTTTTATATTATGAACCTTTCTCCTCCCAGAGTTGAATTCCGGAAGGGGGGGGGGGGGGTGAATTTTTTTTTTTTTATTGTAGAGATTTCTGCAATAAATATCATTAAATGAGGTTTTTTAATGGAGCTCTCCGATAAATATTATTTATTAAATATAAAATTTTAAAAGTGGGGCTGCGTGATTTCCGGGTATATTCTGGGATAAAAGAGGGAACCCACGTGGGAGGGGTAGATTTCAAACTTTTTTTGGACCAGTCATTTGATATATCATCAGAAAGTTTTCGGTTATCATCGGAAAGTTACTCTTTCATATTATGAACCTTTCTTCTTCCCTCCCTAGTTTGGCGCCCCGAGAGAGGCACTTTTCGAACTTTTTTGAAATCGTAGCGTTTTTAAACATTTTAGATCGGATTTTTTTACGGAGCCCTCCGATAAATAATTTTTAATATATGAAAATTTCAAAGAGAAGGATGGGCAGGGTATATTTCGGGGGGCAGGGTATATTTCGCGGGGCACGATAATTGGAATCCTGGGAGTTGGGACTCTTTTCTATCATTTGCTGACACCCCTCATGTGATATATCATTGGAAAGCTCTGTGACTACTATTTCATTTTATATATCGCCCGCGCCCCTCCCCTTACTTTGCCCCCGCGCGGGGGCACTTTTCTAAATTTGGCCGACACCCCTCATGTGACATATCGTTCGAAAGTCCTGTGACCACTTATTCATATTATGCACTTTCCTTGCCCCCCCCCCCCCCCCCCCCCCCTACTTTGCTCCCCACGGGGGTTCATTTAATGTCAAAGACTTTCTAAAAATGGGGAAATTAAAGATCCAATCTCAAATGACGTAGAAAAATCAATAAAAAATTTTGATCCCTTTTATCATCCTTTAGTTCATGTTTTTGCCACTAGGGGTGCTTTTGATTCTTATTTTTTTGGCCATTTTGGTGCTAATTGCCGAAAAATTCTAATTTTTGATACTTAAACTCCCCTTACCGCTTCATAGCTACTCGCGTTTTTTCAGCTTTTTTCAACCAGGGGGCAACCTTACAAGACTTTTCAGTCTTATGGCTCCTTTATAGCCTCCCTTTGGTTTGTTGTTTTTTTTTATTCCATCTGTTTTCAGTTACCTTATATTTAATAAAATCTGCCTTATATATATGTAAAAACAATGATTTCAATAATCGATTCCAGAACATCTCCTTTGTAGATTCTCAAAAGTAATCGATGACTGTATCGATTGTGTATTTTACGATAACGATTTTTTTCAATTGGTAAATTTTCGAGAATCGCACATCACTAAGCCCTATCACTACTATGAAATTGTCGGCCAGAATAATAGCTAAGTTTTCCAATAACTGTTTTTAGCTTTTCTCGTTATAATCGATTGTAAAACATCTCGATTGTAGATTCTAGGAATTAATCGATGGCTGTATCGATTGTGATTTTTTACGATGACGATTTTTCTCGATTGTCGAATTCTCGAGAATCGCCCATCACTAACTATGACTACTTAAACTGTTAAATAAATTAACTAAATTCAAATTATACATAAAAATAAATTTCTTTGGAAATAAAAACTTACAATGAATTAAATGGAGGCTTTATTTGGCGTAAAATGGCCATATTTTGCATGCAGCTCTGTCAGGAGGTTGGGGGAGGGGGAAGAGTACACTTATACCAGAATCCGAACTTACGGGACCTGAAGCTAATTTCAAAGGTATTCTAAGAAAGGGGAACCAAATATTTATCTGTACTTTTAGTTTGGAAAGGCCCGCTTGCATACACAAGGAGTGTGAAAATAATAAAAAAGATCAAGAAACTGATGTCGGTTTATAGAGAGATCCAGTTAAACAAGGGTCGGATAATCAAGGTTCTATTGTATTACAAATCTGGAAAGTAAAAAAAAATAGCATAAAAAAAAGACTTGACCGGAAACATTGTTGACTCGAGGCTTCATATATTTTAATTCTAATAAAACCACTCAAGTACGTATTTATAACTAAAGAAACAAATATGCAATTTCATTTTCTCTTGATTGAACTGAAAGATAGACTTGATATTCTCTCCTGCTCCTTCTCAAACAGAATGATCAACCTAATGACACATTGCCCTATGACCTTAAAGCAGACATTTGCCGATATATATATATTTTTTTAAAAAGAACTTTGAATGCAGAATAAGAAAACAAGATGAGTTTTTTTCACAACCTTTTGACGAAATTCTCGGGTTTTTTTTTTTTTTTTCCAGCGATTGCCTACAAAATTGGCAATTTTTTCTGCGATCAATTGACAGAATTGATTTTTTTTTTTTTTTTTTTTTTTTGGCCGATCATTTATTGAAATTCGTGATATTTTTCCATGACAGACTGGCAAAATACAGTATTTATTTTCTCAATCTTTTGGCGAAATTTGCAATGTTTTTCTTCGATCGTTTATTGAAACTTTGTGGTTTTTTTCCCACAACCGATTGATAAATTTGCGGTTTTTCTCAACAACTGATAGAGAATTTTGACATTCTTTTTTCTCTTCAATGGTTTATAATTAGCAACTTTTTACAACGATCAACTGAAGAAAATCTTTAATTGTTTCTTGGATATGTGACGAAATTCACGATATTTTTCCACGATCGTTTGAAGAAATTCCCTTTTGTCTGCGACTGACTCATGATTTTGTGAAATTCCAAAAAAGTAATTAAATACAAATCGCAGATTTACTCAAAAAAAAAAAAAAAAAGTTCTCAGAAGAATTGTGCAATTTTACGCATTATCTCAAAGAAAACTGCCCCCCCCCCCCCCTCCTCTTAAGAAACTCTAGAAATGTACTAAACCTTCTGAGATAAAGAATTCGTGATGTAACCATTTGTAGATACACAATGTAGATACACTCATATTTAATATCCATTAAGAGGATTTTATATTAAGAAGTTTGTTTTATATTAAAAAGTTTTCTTGGACATGAGAAAATAAAACAATTTTTTTTCTGGCCCCAAAATTATTTTCTACTTTTAAGTGCATTTAAATATATATATATGCATTTTCTACATTTTTGTGAATGTTAACGAAAGCCTGTCTAAAAAAATACATTTATTTTATTTTCATTTTTTTTTTTTTTTTTTGGTCATACAGCTCTCTTTTTAGTCTTATGTTAAATTTATTTTAGTCTTAAATTTTTAGTCTTGCAGTGCTTTATACAAATTTTAATATTTAAACTTTTTGGCCTCCCCCCCCCCTCCCCCCCCCCTGCATATAGTACAAACTGTGGTGCAGATAATGCAAACAGGGTTCATACTCATCAGGGGAATATGGGATTCCTGGGAAAATCAGGGGATGAAATTCAGGTCTTAAAAATCAGGGGAATCTCAGGGGATAATCCATAAAATACCAAAAACCTGGGGAAACTTGGCGAAATGATCGTCTACTCTGGGAAATAAGGGTACTCTCTGCTATTCACATGCTTTGTGATGTCATAATGTAATTGAACTAAGATCCACCTTCAAACCTCATGAGACATCGAATTGGAAACTAGCCATGCCTTCTAACATCCGGCGACATCCACTCAAAAACCGACATGCCTTCAACACCGCCAAGTACTCTAGGAGAAAGATTTTTTTTGTTCATGGTTAACTTATTCTTCATTCATGAAATCTAAATTTGACAACAGCTTCAAATTTGTTTTGAAAACGATATGATCCATAATGAAAGAGATAGATGGAGATGCAGTAAGTTGGCTGCGGGCAACGCCAAAAAAAGTAACCCTAAAATCCGCTACAGTAGGCCCAAACACGAGCACGTTCTCTCACAAAAAAAATTTTTGGTAATACAGCTTTTAATTCATAATACAATGGAACGCTGCTTTAGAATGCTTAAAAATAAGCAGATCACTTTTATTTAGAGAAAAAAATGCACGGGTGATGTCAAAGAATTCGGTCCCTGTTCCAGGTACTTGTTTTGTTTGGGCCTACTGTGGACATTTAAATTTGAGTGATACATGGTTTCATATTGCAAACCTTTTTTACGGCATACTGCATCTCCATCTATATCTTTCCTCCATGGATATGATTGCATGATTGTAAAGCGTGCGGATCGTGGATGTTTCGGTGGATGTAAATAGAGAATATTATGTGTATTATCTCGCGATTGTTTGTAGAAATATAGTTTAAAATGAAATATATATATTGAAGTAGACAGAAAGTCTAATATCGATTAACTCAAATGCATTATTGAATGGACGTAAAAGGATAAACGTTCATTTATGAATTCGTCGGTATTGGATTTTTGATATTTGTAATTTCAAATTATGAAAATACTTTATTGTGAATTTTTTTTTTTTTTCATATCAATATGAACTCAGCCAAAACTGTTTTCAATGTAGACTGGACGGATAAAAATGTGAATCCAGAATTTGCGTTTTGGGTTGAATGTGTTAAAACTGATCCTTACAAGTTTCGCTGTCGTTTCTACCGGAAAAGAAGGTTCAGAAAAGGTTTTCTTTAATCTCATAGGGTTTAGGAGTCAATTTTTTTCAATGATTTTTTTTTTTTTTCTGTAAAGATTAATTTTCAGATAAAAAGGTATTGAAAACTTTGAAATTTAAAAATAATCTATTAAACTTATTTAATTTTTTATATTAAAAACTTGAAACACTTGCCAGATTTCATTTTTTCCTCTATTGTGTGCAGAAAAAGGTTTCTTGTTAATTTTGTCTTCAACTTTATACTTTTACAAAATTTATAATAAATTAGAAAGTATAAAAAAGAAAATTTTTGAGAAGGATTTTTAACTGATTAAGCTTAGTTTTAGTTATGAGCTAGAAAAGTCAGTAAAACATAAAAATCATTATGTGTAATCTGTTAATGTAATGATCAGAAATATGCAGTTTGCTTTATTTAACTTTATAGCATTTTATTAAAAGGGGAAAACAGCAGTCTAAAAATTTTGACTTATCATTACTAAAAACATTTTACTTGATGAAAACCAATTTTCCCATTTATAAAGGATTTTCTTAAATGAGAATATCTTATTAAATTAAGCATTTGTTTGATTTTGAAGTATTTTATTATTAGTGTACATAATGCAAGAAGTTTATAAAATTTTCGTTTTTGAGACATGTTAGCGTGCTTGTGATTCAGCAGATTTGTGGATGAATTTTTACAGATAATACATAATACAACTTAGGTAATTAGAAAAAATATATAAATTGTATTTTATATCTAATGTATAATCTTTAATTTTACTGATTGCCTCTTTATTTATTATTTTTGGGGGTAGGTTAGGACATGATACTGATTTTTAAAAATGTCGTTAAGATTCGACATGGAAAAATCATTCATCCGGAAAAATACATCAGGGGATTTTTTGGGGGAAAATGAGTATGAACCCTGTGCAAAGTAATAGGGAATTTGGTACTTTCCGCTATAGGGGCCTTGGCGTCTTTCTTTCTTTAATCCTCTTGGGGGCAAAACAATTCCAATGCTAAAGGGTTGAAGTTAATGAATGTCATCAGAATTTGAAAAAAAAAAATTATTTGTAAATAAGAAAAATATATATTTCAAGACAGACTTTTACATAAGTAGACATCAATTTGGTAACCTTTTCTTGAAGCCTACATCTCTGCCTTCCGGCACGTGACAGAGGGCAGAGATGTGCGCTAAAACTGCTTTTTCTCCCGGCAAAAGCTCCTCGGATTCTCTCGACGGATCTTGAGTTGACCTAGAATGAAATCAGAAAGTTGCCAATAAAGGGATCACTGCCAAAAAAAACTTTCTTTTGACGATGAAAGAGCGAAAACATGTTGGATTCAAGTTCTGGCTGAAAGAAATATGGGGTTCGCTTTCTACTCCTATCTTTCCTCTGAGTATTTCACACACATAATAAACCAAAATTTTGTTTACCAAAATTCTGGTGCCAATGTGGCATTTGGGAATTAAGTGGTTTCATAAACATACCACCGCCCCTCAAGGAGTTAAAGCTTGGCGGAATTTGAGCAAAAGAAAGTGAGATTTGTTACCAAATGATAGAAACAGCTATGAAAACAAACTTGATGAAATTTTTTGTTTATCTATGTATTTTAATTAAATGCATATTGTTGTTTTTTATGTACAAATTACTTCTGTTTCTGCATAAAATTAGGTAAATGGCTTCTTTATATTAAATAAATTGTATAAATATTGAAAAAAAAAAATGTGTGTGTGTATATGAAATGAAACAGTGAAAGGTTGCTAGAATATATACGGCTAAATTTTCTTTTTCTCCAAGGCACAGTTTTCTTAATTTTGCAAAGGCCCCTATAGTGGAAAAATACAGAGAATTTAATTTCTGCATCCGGCTATATAAAGCACATTAAAATGGCATAGTTATGAGCTCAAATAGTACAGTGTCGTCTAGTGGTGGTTATTTTATTAGTAGCATTGGAATGAGGATGTAAAAACGTACATTTTCGTTTATTACTCTTTAAATTCTGACCTATAGTTTTTGAAAAAACATAAAATGCGATGAGTTTAAGTTAAATTGTAGTGAGCTCGATTATAAAGATTGATGGATTTCAATGTGAAATTCGCTAAATTAGCCAGCTATCGCCAAGTTGGCTTCATATATGGCGGCTTATATTTGTCACCTAAATTGGCAATATTTCGCCAAATTTGGTGATATTTTGCCAAGTTGGTCAAAATTTGGCACTATTGTAGTAACTCTGTATTAGTACTTTTCAACAATTACTCATTGTTGAAGCTGATACCGATATCTCCATAGGAAGCCTAACATGGCCATAATCAATGAGGTGCTCCAACCAGAATTGTGAGGGACACACAGAGACTTGGATTTTATATAAATAGATGATTAAGATTGCGAAATGTTCAGTTTAGAGATGGAAAAATTTTGTGAAAGGACTATGTTTTAAGACAAATAATTTTGTGAAGAGTCCTGTTTTGAGATGAACAATTTTGTGAAGGGTTGCTTTAAAGGACCCGATTTCTTCCTAAACCGATCCCTGGTATGTAATCATGATAAAAACATGATTATGGAAATATTGGTATATTTGAACATTTTGAAGTTTTAGCTATTTTTACAATGATTTCATATGTATGTGTGGATTTATACATGTATATTAAAATTTTCTCATGTTTTCATGTCCCCAGAGCACAAAATCTCGCTTTTGTAAAACTAGGATATCTAAGTTTTTACTTATTGTTATTTCTGTTTATTTAAACCCACAGTATTCTGTAAAAGTGTTTGGAAAGTTGAATGGAGTCACTCCAAAAATTTTTAAGTAACTGTATTTAGATATTGTTTGTGTTATAATATTTCTTAATTTCGTAAGAAATTTTTAATATGTGTATAAACTAACATTTTGAAGATGCAAAATATTTTCTTGTATGTTACCCTTCTTAATTTTTTAATGCCCTTGGTTTATATCGCACATGGTTAATTGTATCCCAACAGATGCGATATAACAAGGGATTACTGTATTATATCAGTGTCTCCAGTTTTGAGTGAAAATTGGATCCTTTGACAAAATTTGAAAGTAGCAAAGCAGTGACGACTATTCAAAAGTAGTTTGTAGTCTATACTTCTCAAAACAACTAGTTGCAGTTAACAACAGTTTTGATAAAGTAGTTGTAGTTCGCTACAATAAAAAAGTAGTTTCTGATCTCTGAGTTAAATCATTATAAAGAAGTCAGGGGTGATTCTGTTCCGAATTTTCCGAAAATTCTGAAAAATTAGGGCAGTCATTTCCAAAAATTAAAAAAAAATTTGGTCATAAATCTGAAAATTCGGACATAAATTATATCGCGAATTTCGGCAAATGTTCGCCGAAAAAAACCAATTTCGTCTAAGGATCGCTGGAAAGATGCCAATTTCGTCAAAGGATCGTGAAAAAACGACAAATTTCCCCCAAAAGATCGCGAAAAAAGGGCACATTTCGTCAAAAAAACAGCAAATTTCATCAAAAGATTGCAAAAAAAAAAAAAAAAATGCAAATTTCGTCAAAATATCGTGAAAAAACCGCAAATTTTGTCAAAATGGCGCGACCCCAACCCCCCTCCTCCTCCTCCTCCTCCTGGTGTATTTCCGAATTTTTTTTTTCACTCAGAATCACCCCTGAAAGAAGTTTTAGTACGGATATGAATCAAACAACTAAAGCATGTAGCATTATTAACAATTTTTGTTTTTAATTTTAATAAGCTTTTATAGTTTGTATATCTGTTTATTATTAATAAAGGCTTTTTCTTATTCTCACAACAGTTAAATCTATTCGTAACTTAAATGGACATCTGATTGGACAATATCGTATTCATGCTGGTAAAACTGTGCCAATTGTTAAAGGTGGTGAAGCTACTAAAATGGAGGTAAATTATAAGTTTTTTTAAATCATAAAAATTAGAGTTATGGCTTAACATTTTACAATTTAGATAAATATATTTATGGTGCTCTTTAGACAATAAAGGTCCGTCCAGACTTTACTCATGGCGTCCTCTTTTTATGAAATTGTGAGCAATTGTTTATTTGTCGAAAATAGTCAAAATTTTGTGAATTTGAAATTTTTATTCAGGTTTCTGTTTATACATTTCTAATGAGATCCTTTATATATATATATTAGGTTATTTGGTAACGTCAGCTGTTTTGTAGCAGGTAAATTTTATGTTAAGTCATTAAATTTGTGAAAGTTTCAGTTTGGAGATGGAAAAGTTTTTAAAAGGCCTATTTTTTAAGACAAAGGATTATGTAAAAAATCGATACTACTTAGTTATCTCATCGACCAAAAATCTATCACCAAAAGTAAGTTACACGTGTTTATGTCATCAAGTGATTTTTATTTCGACGTTTTATTTGTATTTTTATTGTTATACTAATTTATTTGTTCTTTCGTTATTTAAAATAAAAGTTATGTCAATTTCTATAATTTGGCGAAATTGGTCAATGGGATAGCTAAGTAGTACCAAAAAATCCTTGTCTTTAGATGAAAATTTTTGTGACGTGTCTGATATATATCTGATATTTTCAAATTAGTCGACAAACTGCTAATTATGAATATTTTCAGACATAATATAAATTAAAAATTAAAACACAGTTCACTTAGCATCAAAACTTAATAAAATAATATTCTATATCTTTTTCTTCCCCCTTTTTTTCTACTTGCAACAAAATTGAAGATCAACTAATTGAAAATAAAAAAAGTTTGCTTTTTAACACTCACCAAAAACAAACTGTAAGTTTCAGTATAAAATATCAAGGCAATTTTATGGTTTATACAACAAAATTTTAATTGAAAAATTTGAACATAAATGTAAGCTTGTCTGTTTTTTCATTCCTTAACCTGTTGTGTAGTTTACCAATTGAACAAAACCAAAACCAGAAAAGATTATTTGTAATGAAGCTGTAAATAACCGATTATTTGAATTCATTTGTTTTTCAATGGTTGTTGTTCTTCTAAGTTAATTTAGTTCCATTCCCCTTTAATAAACACAAGATGGATGCTTTCCTGACAGTCATGTATATTGCTGACCAGAAATACAGTATAATTATGTATCTCGCATTGGTAAAAAAAAAATCTGGTATATTTCCAGATATGCCTATTTTCCGTGGAAACATAGAATCCCATTTTTTCAGCACTAAATTTTATCATTCCTGGGATCGACAATAAAATTTGTCAGAATTTTTGTCAGGTGTAGCAGAAGAAATACAACAAAAGCGCGAGTACAAACAGCGCTATGACAGACTAGTGTCATTTGAGAGGATGACATGTGCCTGATTGCTTGGAAACTTCAGACTGGCATTTGAAAGCATATGTGTAACTGATATCGAAGCTAAATAAACAAATTAATTAGTTTTAAAGATATGATAACAGAAACAAACATAATGTAAGTAGAGCAAATATTATTGTAATATACATATTTAATTTAAAAATTTTTAATAACGATAAATAAGAAATAGTTTGATGAAAAGGTAAAAAGATATGATTTACATTAAAGTTTTAATCAAAAGTTTTTCATTTACATTAAAGTTTTAATCAAAAGTTTTTCAGTTTTTGTAGTTTTAATTTTCTAGTGGTCAGTACCACTTGATTTTTGTTCCAAAAATTGGGAAATTTTCTTATGAGCTGTGTGAAATTTCAAAATGCTGCTGGCTGTGAATCCTGCTATGTTGCCCTGTTTAAGTTGTACTTTTATGTATCAAATATTACAATTTTATTGCAATTAGATTCTAACATTTATAACAGTAGTTTGCATATTAATTGATATGAATTTTCTCACCCAGGAAGGTGAATTTTATGCCATTGAAACTTTTGGTAGCACTGGAAAAGGCTATGTTCATGATGACATGGAAGTCTCTCATTATATGAAGAATTTTGATGCAGGACATATTCCTTTGAGGTAATGTGGATTACTTGGAATATTGTAATAACTAAAATGCCTTTTTAAAAACTACACCGATCCTGATATCCCACATTAACCTATAAAGAAATTTAAACTGGTGTTTAATATTCCATAATTCGATACCTAATATAATTATTGAAATATGGTTTTCACTATCAAAACATAAACGTCATATACCCACCTAGTGCATTAAGAAAATTTTGTTTTCCTCCTTTTTAAGCAATTTTAGAAATGCAATAAACTTTGAAATTTTTAATTTAGTAAAAAATTTCAGAATTTACTGTAGTCTTAAAAATACTTTAAAATTTAAGGAAACAATTTTTTAAATGCCCTTTGTCAATATTTGACATCTACTTTTTATGATGAAAATCATAAAATCACTTTAGGTGATGAATAATTACCTGTTTAAATTTCTCCATAGGATTATATGTTCAGTGAGGAACACTGAAAATCCTCCCCATAATAAGCATATTATGTATTTTGTGAATTTGCAATGCAATGATATTAAAACTGAACTTTGGACAATTGTAATAGGAATTTTTTAAAATCAATATAAGCAAATACTTATTGAAAAATGTTTAAATCACTTAAAAGCAGAACTTAGTGCTGTCAGTCAGTGAACTCCCCAATTCCCCTCACTAACGTTAAGCCTATGGGTGTAGGATGCATTTGCTTATTTAAAATGTCTTCTCAGCAAGTTAATATTTTAAACTTCTGTTTACTGTGTACTGCCTTCATCATTTTAAATAAACAAATGCACCCTACACCTATTGGTTTAACATTAGTGAGGAGAATTGGAGTTCACTGACTAATAGCCTTAAAATACATTTTTAGATCAGAATAATTTTTATTTTGTTTTCAGTTTATTGAAACACAGCTTTTATACATTTGGTCAACAATGTTTAATCTATGCTTCTTTCTGCCTATTCTGCAGGGTTGCAAAAAAGCCGGCTAAAATTAAAAAAAGCCACGCCGGTGGCTTTTATTGGTTTTAACCGGCTTTTTTTGGCCAAAATTGGCTTTTATACAGTGAAGCATTTTAATTATAAATGACACATTTTTATGTGTTTTTTAATTAGTTTTAAAGACATTCAATTGAGGTAGAAATCAATATAACCCAATTTTTCAATAATGAATACATTAACATTGGAATAAAAGGTCATACCAATTGCTTTCGCTGGTTTACACTGACCTTAACAAACTTTTTTTTTTTTCATTTTTACTGCTTTATATAATTAAAAAGAACAATGGTTGCTTAGTTATATGTTTTATTAACTAATTTTAAGGGATATTAATTTACAAGTCTTAGTTTATTTCTTATAAACATTTATTTAAAATCACACATAAAGTCATTTAATAAAAACATCATTTCTCCCTATTAAAACAGTATTAAGAATAACATATGAATTACTTTATGCATTAATATGCATTATTTTAAATAGCAACTAGCTTTTCAAAATTCTAATTCAACAAGTTTTATTTGGAGAATTTTTTTTAAATTGTTCTCTTTATTAGCACTTACATGTGTTAAAATTTCCTCAAATGTTATATCCAGGGTTGGCAACTTTTTGACGCATGACGGTTTTTACCAGATTTTACCATTGTTTTTACCATCATGTCAAGAACCTCTTTGTCAAAAAGGTTGAAAACTGTCAAAAACCCATTTTTTAGTAGTAGTTTGTTTTTACATTATCTTTTTTCATTCTGTCTTTAGTATTAAGTTGTTTTATATGAAATAATCAATATCGAAAAGACTCTGAAGTATATTTATCTATCCAAGAAAAACAAAAAAGAATTGCATTAGAATAATACATATACATCACTGTTAGCAGATCTCTATAATAATCTTAAGCTGTTTGGCATATTCTGTAAAAATTAGATTTTTTAAAGAAATTCTTTAACTCATAAGTGTAAGATTAAAAAATGTGTATAATTTCGGCAGAATTTATTACTCTTTAAAACTAAATAGCTTTCTCAGAAATTTCCTCAGAAGTAAGATTTCTTAAAGTGTTAAATCAAAATTATTCATTGATTATTTTTATATAGCAAAACTTGATTTATATAAATAAATTATATAAATAAATGAAATAAAATATATTTTAATAGTTGAGAATTACATACATTTTTTGGGAGAAAGGAATAAGACTTGTTCTTCAAAGTTAGATCTTGTAGAGATTAAAATTGCAAAAACTTTAAACCATGTGAAAACTCAATTTTTAACTATATATTTTTGTTAAGTAATTTATTATTTGTTATTTTGTTAAGTAATTTAATTATTTCCTTAAAATAAATAAATAATTAAATATTACTTTAAAGCAGAAATGTAGAACCATTAATTAAAAAAGTTAACTGCATTAAACAGGGTTCGCACAGACTCCTTGGAAACTCCTTAGAAATGAAAACATTCCCAAGTAGTACTTAGAACTACTTAGATAAGCAAACCACTACTTAGAAACTCCTTATATTCTATTGCGACTTCGGACACAAGCAATATTGCTGCCGAGGGAGAAAAAAATCGTGATTGAAAAACGCACAGTAAATCCTTTATGCACGTCATTCATCTGAAGCACAACATTGATTGGGTAGGGTAATCTTAATTGGTCCGTTTTTCAATTATTAGGTCCGTAAAGTCCGTTTTTCGACACTGTTAGCCGACCTTTATTTTAAATGTTATCGATGTTTGGCATTTAGCCAAGAATCTCGGAAAAATCGCGTTTTTCGCAAATATGTTCCAAAAAAAAAAAAAAAATACCGTCAAATTTCGTCAATCGATCGCGAAAAAAATTCGTAAATTTTGTCAAAGGATCGTGAAAAAATGCACATTTCTCCAACAGATCGCGGGAAAACTCGGGTTTCTTAAAAAGACGCGAATTTCTTAGAAGACAGCGAAAAAACGTGAATTTACTCAAAGGATCGCGAAAAAACAAGAATTTCGAGAAAAAAAGCAGATTTCCTCAAAAGATCGCATAAAATGCGAATTTCCTCAATCAATCGGGAAAAATGTTATATATGCACTCCCATATATCTTATCCCCTGTACACATGTTTCCTCATTTCTATCTTCATAGCATAACTTTTTCTTTATTTAAATACTTCATATACTTTTGTTTATAAATCCTTTATTTAA
Organism: Maratus speciosus; assembly: GCA_963932465.1. NCBI lineage: Eukaryota > Metazoa > Arthropoda > Arachnida > Araneae > Salticidae > Maratus > Maratus speciosus. Next base: position 615,811,610 of record OZ010789.1, read on the forward strand.
ATACTTCAATAAAGTCTTTACTTACCTTTTTAGCAGTATCTTTATATTTTCTAAATATTCCTTACAGTTCAACTTTATATGTTTATTTTCTTTCCATTTACGACCGCCGGAGATTATGCTGTCATTCGTATTGCATCTAGATTTCATTGGCACTGAATACGTTTTTCCGACTGTCACTTGATGCAGGGATCACTCTAGAGAGGTTTGGCGGGGCGGCCCGCCCTCGTGCCCTTTTAAAAAAAAATCCAGCCCTTCTTGCCCCTTTTCCAGGTAGAAATCCGCCCTTCTTTTTTTCTAGGGTAGAATCTTGGCTTCTTTGTATTGTACTTTCAAAAATTCCCCACTATCTTTCCTTTTTAGATTGATAAGTCTGGAGTAATTCTCCCCTTTTCCTCCCACTCTCTTTGTACTCTTCTCTGTGGTATGTCACTAGACGTCCATTGAACAAAACTTAAAGGGGTAACTGAAGCAAAAAATTCTTTGTCATTGATTCATCTCACCAGCTCTAGTGAAATAGTATTATGACCATTTGTTCTGATCTTTGACCACATGATAGCTTACAGGAAGTCTATAAAAAAATCGAGAAAAAGAATTTTTACTTTTATTCTGTAGCCAAATCAACCCGTTTTTCTAAAAACAGGAAGAAGTTACCTTAAGTTTTAAAAATGTCATTCAAAAATCATAGGAAAAGGGAAAATGAACGTGAATATATTAAAGGCTAATATCAGACGAACGTCTTTTTGCACGCTTTTTTGCTTACGTAATACGTAAGCAAAAAAGCGTGCAAGAAGACGTTCGTCTGATATTAGCCTAAATACACAAAGAGATGTGCTAAAGTAACGGATTAATTTCACGGAAAAGATCGAGAAGGTACATTATTTTTAATGCTTTTCATATGGTAAAATTACGTAAATTATAAATGTTCTTATAAGGAAGGGCGGCTTTAATATCTACGTTTCTTTTTTTTTTTTCGGCGCCCTACGGTCGATATATTGTAAAGAAACTTAAATTTTAATCAAGAATTTTGTGTATTTTCCTTCTCATAGTTTTTAGTGCTCCGAGCAGTCCCCCCCACCCTCCAAACCACACACTAATTACAAGAGATCTAAATTCCGTCCGAAAGGAAGTCTTTTCATGATTAATTTATTATCCCAACACAAATTAAACTTCCACTCGGTCATCTTTTTCAATAGATAAAATCTTTCTCGTAAGTCTCAAATATCTTCATTTAAAAAAAGAAAAATAGCAAACAAAATCGTAAAATAAAAAGCGGCCTTTGTGGAGATCGACATTAGCTATTTAACGCAAAAAAAGCATGTATTGAAATGCAAACTAGGTATTTCAAAAATTTCACCTATAGGATTAACATTAGCGAGCGGGTGCTTTTGCGTGAGGGAAGTAGCGTCAAAAGTCTTACGGCCGCCCTTCCTTCTCTACTCGATATCTTGCAAACTATAAATGCGATTTTTAATCATGAATTAGGCGAAATCTACAAATTAAAATTATTGATAAAAGAAATTTATGTATTAGGGATGCGGAATATTGATTCCGCATCCCTAATAAATAAATTCCTTTAGGCGCAGGGGAGACGGGATGGCGGAATTCACGGCAAAAATGTTAACTAGGAAATTTACATGAGACAAAAAAGCTGCATCAGAAGGCAGTTTGGTTCCCAAATCTCTCGGCAGAGCGCAAAAATAGCCTACTTTCAAAAAAAAAAAAAAAAGCGCCGTTCTGTATATATATTTTATCCAAGTACGGGATTTTTACAAAATAAATGTTTTCCACCCGTTTATTTATTTACATTTTTACCCTCCTATCGTCCTATCTTTCACATATAATACAACCAAAAACAAAACTCCTAAAATATACTGCTCAATTGTTAAACTACTTTTAGATGCTTATAAATTAAATCATGACAGAATGAAATACCTAAACTTCATTCTCAAGTACTCAAATATTATTCATAATACGCATCAATAAACAAACATTTATCTTGAACGTGGTATATCACGTAATCAGAATCTGCAAAGTCAGATAAAAATAAACGATAGTTGAGTTAGAATTTACTACCAGAAGAAAGAAAAAACAAAATTAACTATGCATTGGAAGTAGAGGTCTGTGCGGACCATATTTTTATGCTTCGGCACAGTGTGAGAGAAAAAACTTTGATTTGGTCCGTCCCAGCCTATAAAGAAATCAGTGAAAACAGGACCGGCCCGGCCCGTGCAAGGTCAATTAAATCAGGCCCTTTCCAGCCCGACTCAATTTCTGCAAAAAAAATTCCAATTTTCTTTTAGATACGCAATTAAGATTATTTTAAGGAATACTGCACACATATTTATGGGGAAATTTTACAGTACGTTTTAGATTACGTGTTATTATGACAAAAAATACAGAATATAATAATTTAGAATAAAAGAAAAAAGTAGCTTTAAAAACGTCATAACTTTTTAAGCTGTATAATAAAAACATTTCTGAAAATATTTCTCCATAATTTATTAACGCTGAAATCTAAAAGATCCACTTTCTGACACATATCTGAATTCATTTTTTTCAGAAACGCAAAAAAAAAAAAAAATAAATAAAAATAAAATAACAGGTGCCCTTATTCAGAAACTATGTAATCGAATGGCGTTTCGATGTTTTAATACAGACAAAAGATCTTTCAGAAAATACTTAATTTTCTTATAGGCCCGTTTAATTTTTTCGTCGGCTCGGCCTGGCACGATCCACTGCCGATTTTTTTATTATTAGATTCGGGCTGGTCATTAATCTTTTTTCTGCTGATATGGTCCGGATCTGGATTTCTTTGGCCATATTTGCGTGATAATTGTTTTTCAAAGTTTTTTTCAAATTGTGACAAAATGCCCCAAAATGTTAATAAAGAATGGAAAATGCAAACGGTAAGACGGAATCCCCCCCCCCCCCCTCCCCCTTCCTTTCTTCTATCTTTACAAGAAAACATTATTGGATTCGTGAAAATTTTCGACAGATTTATACGTTTTAGAATGTCCTGAACACGATTTGACTGTTTTTAGAAAACAGTCTGCCGGTCTGTCCGTACGTCACAAAAATTTTATGGGTGCTCTATCTCAAGAACTATTGCACGGATTTTAATAAAACTTTAAATTCAGTTAGACCTTGATATAAATGGGTGCTGATTAGTTTTCTGTGTAAATCGCCCAACAGGTGGCGCTGCTATGCTGCATTTTTCACGATTTCCGCGATAACTATATCTGAAGAACTAATTAAAGGAACTTCCTCAAACTTCATATTCTGTTAGACGTTGACACAAATAGACGCTGATTAAGTTTTGGTGTAAATGCCCGAACAGGTGGCGCTGTTATGCTGTATTTTTCACAATTTCTGCGATAAGTATATATCCCAAAAATATGGAAAAACATACTCTTTCTACTCATAAATTATCTGAAAAATGTAAAGTATGAAAGGTGAGATGGTGTTGATTAATGACAAAGATTTTGAAAGCAAACACATTTATTAGAAACTAAAAGAGACATTAACTTTAGACAGAGCTCTACTAGAGCTAAGAACATTGTTTCAAAAGAATACGCATTACAATCTAATGTTCGTTCAAGATGAGAACGAACTGATACTTGCATGTGAGAGCAAGCACCCATCTCTGAAATTTGTACAGGTATATATACACCTCAAAAATAAGACATTTGCATAAAATACCGCGAAACGGACAGTTAATTACCTGGACGAATCACAGCCTAGCAAACGTCAACAAAAGACGAAGCGTCGTGCATCTCCGGAACGACAGCGCCATCTATAGAACCTGAAAAATGGAAGTTTCCTTCCAAAGAGCAACCGTGAGATAACTCAACTCGACTCGAGCGCCGATTGAGAACGTAAACATCTCGACAGTCGCCGGGAAAACGTGTTCTCTGCAGGGTGGACGACAAGATGATGAAATGGGGTTTTAAAAATTAAAATAAGCAGTTGGTATGCTAAAAATAACTTAAAAGAATTAAATATTTCCAACATTGCCCCCCTTCGTACACTCTGACAGAGAACAGCCTAAAAAAAACTTTCAAAAGGGTAAGTTATGCCAAACGTAAATTTTGAATTTTGACATAAAATTTCTTTAAATACAAACTTACAAAAACAGTTTAATGAAAATTTAAACATTTTACTTATAATACATACATTAACGATTTAAGTTTTTGAGAAAAAAAAAAAAATCGGCAAGTTGCCGAAGCCTAAAAGAAAACACTTTAAACTTGTAAACTTTTAAAGATGATAATGCATTACGATTTTAACACTAAATTTAAAGTTATTAAATTTCAATTGAAAGATAAAAAAAAACTTAGCATTTATGCAAATATCTTAAAATTGTATAAACACATTTGCAAACAGTTTAATACATAAAAATAAAAGTTCATATAAAGTCCTGATTCACTTGAAACAGTCTTAAATGTCCATTGGACAGCAGTCACTCATCGATAAACAGTTTAGTAGTGAAAGCTTTCAAAGAGATTTTTGTTACTGGCTTTGTTAAACAATCAGCTAAATTCTGTGAAGATTGGACATATTTCAACTCGAACATATTGTCGAACACTAGATTTCTTAGAAAATGGTAGCGTATATCTATATGCTTTGTTCGAGCATTTTCGATAGGTGATTTTGAAAAGTCGATAGCAGCTTTATTATCACACAGTAATGTATATTCAGTACAGTCTTGGTTGATTAATTTTGATTTGATAGTTTCTTCCAGAACTCTTCTTATCCAAATCATTTCCTTTGCTGCTTCACTTAATGAGATGTATTCCGCTTCCATCGTAGATAACGATACGCATTTTTGCTTGAAACTTCGCCAAATGATTGGAGCTTTGTCGACAAACATCATAACTCCACTCATGGATACTCTGTCATCTCTGTTAGATGCATAGTCAGCATCACTATAGCACGTCACTTTTAGAGATGTCACATTTGATAAATTTAATTTGAAATTTTTAGTAGCTTGAACATAGCCTAGAAGTTTAAGTAGACCTAGCCAATGGATCATGCTTGGGTTTTCTTGAAATTGGCTGAAAAGATTTATTGCAAAAGCAATATCCGGCCTTGTCCGACTTGCTAAAAATGCTAAACATCCTACTAAATTTCTGTAGGGGTATTTCTCCATCTCAGTTATTTCTTCTCCAGTTTTAGGACAGTCGGTCTTTGAATAAATTATGCTTTTTGCAATAGGTAACGATATTATTGGAATTTTATACTTTGAGTAAATTTTACAAATTTTTTCAATGTATTCTTTCTGATGGATATATAATTTCTTATTTTCATTTTCAAATTCAACGCCAAGCAGTCTCTTGGTTTTTCCTAGGAGTTTAAGGTCAAACTTTGTTTTCAGGAGTTCTATAATTTCTTTTATATGTTTAGCTGTCTTTCCAAATATAATTATGTCGTCTACATATAGGAGTAGTAAGATTCTTCTCTTAAAAATAAATACACAATTTGTCCATTCTAACCTGGTGAAGGCTAATTCTTCTAAAACATCTTGGATCTCAAAGTACCATTGCCTCCCACTTTGGTGGAGTCCATAGATAGCTTTTTTCAAGAGACAAACATAATCTGGATACTTTTGGCTTTGAAATCCCTTTGGTTGATACATGACTATTCTTTCTTGCAATTTTGCATAAAGATATGCACATTTGATGTCTAGTTGTTGGTGGAGCCAACCAAAAAGTCCAACTAGAATAGTGAAAAACAATCTAATGATGGCGAAATTTACTACAGGGCTATATACTTCTTCATAGGATTCTCCTTTTTTCTGGCTAAAGCCTTTCGCAACTAATCTTGCTTTATATCTTATAATTTTTTCTTCTTCGTTTTTCTTGATAGTATACACCCATCGATTATGTATAATCTTCTCACCATCTTTCCTTGGAATTAATTCCCATACTTTTCGCTGCTCCATCATTTTGATTTCTTCTTGCATGGCCTTCATCCATACTTCCTTTTTGTTAGACTCGACAGCTTCTTTAAATGATCTAGGAATTTCCACTTCTATGCAATTGGCTTCTAAATCTGTGTCAGATTCTTCACTAATGTCAGACAATTTGTTTTCAGTTATAGGTTCAGCTCTTGGTTCGGGTCCTGAATATTTATCTTTTCCAGAAAAACTAAAGAAATTCGGATCATATCTTATATTGTTCTTCAAGCAGTACCTCTTCACATCTGGATGTGATCTAAGAATTACATTTTTACCTTCAATTTTGTAGTAGATGTCTGTTCTTGAACAATCTCTTCTTTCCTTCGCTTCTCTGATCCACTTTATACTTTTACACGGAATTTGATCATCTTCAGAATCAGTACTTGATTCTTCGTTATTTTGATATTGATTCATGGTCTCGACTTCTGAATCTACTTCAGATTTTGATGGTACTTCTGGAGTTTCTACATGTTCAATTGCTCTGCGGCTTCCTCCATGGCTAATCCCACCTTTACCTTCGTTACTTTTTACCTTTGGGTCCAGCTTCGCTCCACTTCGGAGCTTTGCTTCTTTCCTTCTACTGTTTGAGTTTTGTTTCTTCTCTTCTCTTATACCAAACTCCTCATCAAAAGATACATTTATTGTTTCGATGACTCGACCCAACTCTGGAATCCATATTCTATAGCCTTTAGTTTGATGTGCATACCCAACTAAAAATCCTTTCTTCGTTCTCATGTCAAACTTTTTTCTTTGTTGTTTTGGTATTCCAACATATGCAATGCTTCCAAACTTCTTTAAATGGCTCACTGATGGTTTTCTTCCACAAAAATATTCAAATGGGGTTTTCTCTTGACCTTTTCTGGCTACTCGGTTCCATACATATACAAAACAGCAAAGTGCTTCTGCCCAAAATTTTTCGTCCATTTTGCTACTTTTCAGCATGGCTTTTATAGCATCTACTGCTGTGTAATTAAATCGTTCTGCGAGTCCGTTTTGTTCTGGTGTATATGGATTCGTCTTCTGGTGTTGTATGCCCTCTTTTTCTAAATGAACTTTAAACTTATCGTTGACAAATTCTTTACCATTGTCAGTCCTTATAGCTATTACTTTCTTCCCTAAAAACCTCTCATTCCTTTTCTGAAATTTTAAGAAACAATCAAATGCTTCACTTTTATGTTGAATAGGATAAGCAGTCACCTTCTTTGAGTAATCATCTATAATCGTTAGAAAATATTCAGATCCTCCGAGTGAATATGTTGGCATTGGTCCACAGACGTCCATATGTAGTAATTGCAATGGTTTGTTTGTTCTTCCTCCTTCTTGAGATTGGAAAGATACTCTTCTTGTTTTGGCAATTTTACACGATTCGCAGCCTAATTCCTGATATTTCAACTTCGGTAATCCTTTTACCTTTTCATGCTGAGATGTATTGACAATGTACTGGTTATTTATGTGGCAGTATCTCTGATGCCATTTATCTAGTTCTGTTGCATTCGAAGTTATAGCATTATTTTCGACATAAGTGGCAGATTGTGGGTATGTAGGTTTTACGCTGTACAGTCCATTTTTTCTATACGCTGAAAACATTTCTTCACCTTTTTCGTCAAATAAGGTTATTTTGCCATTCTTTCCTACAAATTTAGAACCCTTCTTCTCACATACTGCACCTGAAATTAAGTTTCTTCTTAACTTTGGAGAGTACATTACATTATGTAATCGTATTTCATTAACTCTTCCATTTACTCTGAAATTTACATCTACGCTTCCCATTCCTTCAATAGGACTAGTTACTTCGCCTACAGCGAGAGTCATTTTAGTATTGTTAACCGGTTTGTATGTTACAAACAAGTCTTTGTTGTTACAAAAATGACTTGACGCACCGGTGTCAAACACCCAATTGAATTTATCTTGAAAGTTGTTATTCTGACCAAAATTAGCTTCTGTCACGTAACTTTTTCGTTTTGCATTTTTAGGGTTACTTCTACAATTAACAGCCCTATGACCTGGTTTGCCACATTTGAAACAATTCTGATTTTGGTGTTTATCTCTTTTTCGGACTTCTTTGGGTTTTATTAACTTTATTTCTAATGCCGATTTTTCCCCTTTAAGCGAATCTTTCCTACTTTGCTTTAAACGGTCCTCTTCTAATATTAACTCATCTAATACCTTGTTAAAGGTAAAGTCCTTTTTATCCCATCTATAAATGGCTTGCACGATACCAGAAAAAGTGTCTGGAAGGAATCTAATCAGCTGGTAAGTTTTGACAATTTCGGGTAATTCTATTTCCGTATCCCCCATACTTTCTAAAATTTCTTTAAGTCTTGCTCCATACAGTCCTATCGCTTCGTTAGGATCATAAGTACAATTAAAGTAGGCATCTAAAATACCAATAGATCTTCCCCGCGTTGCTGGCTGGAAGTGAACTTTAAGTCTTTCCCAGGCTTCTGACGCAACCTTAGTATCACGAATCTGTGGCTTTAAATCTTTACTAATATTTAAATATATTGTACTATAGGCCTGATTCTTTTTAATTTCAAAATCGCGTTTCTCTTTAGGAGTTGCATCTTCTTTAACTTTTAAATCTTTATTACTAACATGTTCATATGCCCCTTTGTCCATTAAAAGTGCTGTCACATCATCTTTCCAGGTGGCATAGTTATAATTGTTAAGTTTATCTATTTCCATCTTTAGTTTTTAGAGCCCCCCTATCTTTAAGCTTTTAGAACTTTTAACGTTAACACCATCTCTAAATTAAATACTTAATATGGGCAAAAAGAGTGGCCCATAACCGTTGTTTCCCAAAAATATGGAAAAACATACTCTTTCTACTCATAAATTATCTGAAAAATGTAAAGTATGAAAGGTGAGATGGTGTTGATTAATGACAAAGATTTTGAAAGCAAACACATTTATTAGAAACTAAAAGAGACATTAACTTTAGACAGAGCTCTACTAGAGCTAAGAACATTGTTTCAAAAGAATACGCATTACAATCTAATGTTCGTTCAAGATGAGAACGAACTGATACTTGTATGTGAGAGCAAGCACACATCTCTGAAATTTGTACAGGTATATATACACCTCAAAAATAAGACATTTGCATAAAATACCGCGAAACGGACAGTTAATTACCTGGACGAATCACAGCCTAGCAAACGTCAACAAAAGACGAAGCGTCGTGCATCTCCGGAACGACAGCGCCATCTATAGAACCTGAAAAATGGAAGTTTCCTTCCAAAGAGCAACCGTGAGATAACTCAACTCGACTCGAGCGCCGATTGAGAACGTAAACATCTCGACAGTCGCCGGGAAAACGTGTTCTCTGCAGGGTGGACAACAAGATGATGAAATGGGGTTTTAAAAATTAAAATAAGCAGTTGGTATGCTAAAAATAACTTAAAAGAATTAAATATTTCCAACAGTTTGAACTTATGTACAGATCAGGGGAGATTATGAGTAAAAAAAAAAAAAAAAAAATCTGAAATTCACAGAAAATTTTCTGAAAGGTTACAGCAGAATGGGGGGGGGGGGGATCCCCTCGCGACATCAACTATGCGTTTTTTCCGCGGCCTTTTGACGAGTTTCGCGTTTTTTCCGCGGCCCTTTGACGAGATCCGCGTTTTTCCCGTGATCCAATAACAAACTTTGCATTTTCTCTCCAATCCTTTGAGTAAATTTGCTTTTTTTTTCGTGATCCTATGATGAAATTTGCGTTTTTTATCGCGATTTTTTTGATGAAATTTGTGGGAGGTTTTTTCGCGATCTTTTGACAAAATTTGCGTTTTTATTTGCGATCCTTTGACGAAATTTGAATTTTTTTCGCGATCTTTTGGCGAAATTTGCGTTTTTGTTCACGATCCTTTGGCGAAATTTCGTTTTTTCCGCGATTCTTTGACGAAATTTTTGGTTTTATGCCGTGATACTTTGACAAAATTCCGCGTTTTTTCCGTGATCCTTGAATGAAATTCGTGTTTTTTCGCGATTCTTTGACGAAAATTGTGTTTTTTCCGCGATCCTTTAGCGAAATTTGCGTTTCTCCCATGATATGAAAGTGTATTATTTCTGAGATTATATAAAAGTAATATTAATGTGTTTTCTAAACAGTACGCAGTTATTACAAAAATGCCCTTTTTTTAAATAATGTGCCCTTTACAAAAAAAATTGCCCTTTTTTGTAATATGCGCCCTGCCCTTTTTTATGTTCTAGAGTGATCCTTGCTTGATGACGTCATCTGTTCGGGCGATTACCTCGAACTTGTCATTCGACAACACGCCCTCATCTACGAATCAGCTCTTTGCATTTGGGGGTGTGTCTGGTATTACGTAATGGAAGTTTCTCGACTTTTCCGATTAGGATAAATACATCGTGCTTCCCTTGTCAGTAGCTTCAGTTTTTACCTTCTTATAGGTGCTTGTTGACTGAGGTCGGCAAGTAGTTAATTTAACGTTTCGGGAAGTGCATCTTTAATTGCTTCGTTTTGAAATGATGATGACTTTGTCTTTTGAGAAGCCTTCTTTTTGATAAGTTTTATACTCGTTTAAATAAGTGATGTCGTCTTCTTTTAATCAATTCCTGTAACGATACGTTAGCCATTTCACGGTGTTAAGTATGGAGAGTAATTTACAAACATGCCTTTTCTACAGTAGAACATTTTAAGGACCGGCGTTTGCCGTGTCGTGGTTCTTGTGGCGGTGTGAACTTACGAGGAAGTTGACATTCCGGCTGTGATGAAAAGGAGGAGATATATTTTTAAGCTCTTCATTACTATGTGACTTTAAGTTCTAATGGTTTCGTCTCTGGTTGTATATATTTCATAGACATCAGCTTTATATATTATAGTGCTCTTCTCAACTGACATCTTTTCCTGAGCGAACGTATTGACGCCAACATGCTGTATTTCGTGAATTGTTTGATGAAGTGTTTAATTAGTTTTTAGATCTAGCTCCCGTGCATTCACTGTTTACATTTACGAGATATTTTAACCGCTCATTTGAGCGTGTCATATTAAGTAACTGCTTCATGTCATTTAAGAGTTCCAGTTATTAATTACAGATAAGTGATATTTAAGTTATGTTTTTAAAGCTTATTTTATTTATTGTTTTTATTTAAGTTGTTAATAAATGTTATTGTTTTTAAAACTAGTTTTCGTTTCTTCTGCCACACATTTTACTTTGCTTCTTTTATTTAGTTATTGATATTTAATGCTTTAATTATTTAATAGAAATTAATTCATTTCATAAATCTTTTAAATTCATTATCAGGGTTATAAATTCAGCTTTACGCTTTTACTGCTTCATGCACTCTGCATCTTTTCTCAACCCCATTAACATTACATTTGTAATGTTATCAAAAAACACACGGTCTTCATCAAAAGATCGCGAAAACAAATGTTAGTTTCGTCAAACGATCGAAATAAAACGCGAATTCCATTGGATCTCAAACGCGAATTTCCCCAGAGGATCGCGAAAAACACGCAAATTTCGTCGAAGGATCGCGAAAAACACGCGGTTTCCATCAAAAGATCACGAAAACAAATGTTACTTTCGTTAAACAGTTGAAATAAAACGTGAATTCCATTGAAAAAAGCGAATTTTTCCATAAGATCGCGAAAAAAAAAAATGCGAATTTATCCCAGAAGATCGCAAAAAAAATGCGAATTCGTCAAAATTTCACCTTAGAAAGCGATTACCGCTGTTCTAAAAGAATAAATTCAAAACTTGTTATATTTTTTCTTGTATGTTGCATTTAACATTCTTTTTTTTTTTGCCTTTTAAAATTTTCTTTAAAATGTATCATGTATGTGATATGCATAATAAGTGTGTGTGGTTTGACTAATCTCTATTTATATGACCTAGGGGTGATTTTAGTCCGAATTTTCCGAAAATGTAAGGCATTCATTTTCGAAAATTTTTAAAAATCGGTCACCCATCCTAAAGTTCGGACATATGGTCGATGAAAAAAATTAATTTTGTCAATCGTCTGCAGAAAAATCGGCAATTTCGTCAAAGGATCGCGAGGAAAACGCAAATTTCGTCAAATAATCGCGCAAACCCCCGCAAATTTCGTCAAAAGATCGCGAAAAAACCCACATATTTCTTCAGAAAATCGCGCAAAACCCCACAAATTTCGTCAAAAGATCGCGAAAAAACCCACAAATTTCGTCGAAAGACCGCGAAAAAACCCCACAAATTTTGTCGAAAGACCGCGAAAAAACCCACAAATTTCGTCGAAAGACCGCGAAAACCCAAAAATTTCGTCAAAAGATCGCGAAAAACGGCAAATTTCGTCAAAAGATCGCAAAAAACCCGCAAATTTCGTCAAAAGATCATATCGCGAAAAAACCTGTTGGAAATATTTAATTCTTTTAAGTTATTTTTAGCATACCAACTGCTTATTTTAAGTTTTAAAACCCCATTTCATCATCTTGTCGTTAAACCCTGCAGAGAACACGTTTTCCCGGCGACTGTCGAGATGTTTACGTTCTCAATCGGCGCTCGAGTCGAGTTGAGTTATCTCACGGTTGCTCTTTGGAAGGAAACTTCCATTTTTCAGGTTCTATAGATGGTGTTGTCGTTCCGGAGATGCACGACGCTTCGTCTTTAGTTGACATTTGCTAGGCTGTGATTCGTCCAGGTAATTAACTGTCCGTTTCGTGGTATTTTATGCAAATGTCTTATTTTTGAGGTGTATATATACCTGTACAAATTTCAGAGATGCATGCTTGCTCTCACATGCAAGTATCAGTTCGTTCTCATCTTGAACGAACATTAGATTGTAATGGGTATTCTTTGAAACACTTAATGTTCTTAGCTCTAGTAGAGCTCTGTCTAAAGTTAATGTCACTTTTAGTTTCTAATAAATGTGTTTGCTTTTAAAATCTTTGTCATTAATCAACACCATCTCACCTTTCATACTTTACATTTTCAGATAATTTATGAGTAGAAAGAGTATGTTTTTCCATATTTTGGGAAACATCGGTTATGGGCCACTCTTTTTGCCCATATTAAGTATTTAATTTAGAGATGGTGTTAAAAGTTCTAAAAGCTTAAAGATAGGGGGGCTCTAAAAACTAAAGATGGAAATAGATAAACTTAACAATTATAACTATGCCACCTGGAAAGATGATGTGACAGCACTTTTAATGGACAAAGGGGCATATGAACATGTTAGTAATAAAGATTTAAAAGTTAAAGAAGATGCAACTCCTAAAGAGAAGCGCGATTTTGAAATTAAAAAGAATCAGGCCTATAGTACAATATATTTAAATATTAGTAAAGATTTAAAGCCACAGATTCGTGATACTAAGGTTGCGTCAGAAGCTTGGGAAAGACTTAAAGTTCACTTCCAGCCAGCAACGCGGGGAAGATCTATTGGTATTTTAGACGCCTACTTTAATTGTACTTATGATCCCAACGAAGCGATAGGACTGTATGGAGCAAGACTTAAAGAAATTTTAGAAAGTATGGGGGATACGGAAATAGAATTACCCGAAATTGTCAAAACTTACCAGCTGATTAGATTCCTTCCAGACACTTTTTCTGGTATTGTGCAAGCCATTTATAGATGGGGTAAAAAGGACTTTACCTTTAACAAGGTATTAGATGAGTTAATATTAGAAGAGTACCGTTTAAAGCAAAGGAGAAAAGATTCGCTTAAAGGGGAAAAATCGGCATTAGAAATAAAGTTAAAAAAACCCAAAGAAGTCCGAAAAAGAGATAAACACCAAAATCAGAATTGTTTCAAATGTGGCAAACCAGGTCATAGGGCTGTTAATTGTAGAAGTAACCCTAAAAATGCAAAACGAAAAAGTTACGTGACAGAAGCTAATTTTGGTCAGAATAACAATTTTCAAGATAAATACAATTGGGTGTTTGACACCGGTGTGTCAAGTCATTTTTGTAACAACAAAGACTTGTTTGTAACGTACAAACCGGTTAACAATACTAAAATGACTCTCGCTGTAGGCGAAGTAACTAGTCCTATTGAAGGAATGGGAAGCGTAGATGTAAATTTCAGAGTAAATGGAAGTTTTAGTTTCTAATAAATGTGTTTGCTTTTAAAATCTTTGTCATTAATCAACACCATCTCACCTTTCATACTTTACATTTTCAGATAATTTATGAGTAGAAATAGTATGTTTTTCCATATTTTGGGAAACAAAACCTACAAATTTTGTCAAAAGATTGCAAAAAAACCCCACAAATTTCGTCAAAATATCGAGAAAAAAACCACAAATTTCGTCAAAATATCGAGAAAAAAACCACAAATTTCGTCAAAATATCGAGAAAAAAACCACAAATTTCGTCAAAAGCTCCCGAAAAAACCCACAAATTCAGTCTACTAAAGATCACAAAAAAACACGAATTTTGTCAAAGAGCCACGAAGAAAACGCATAGCTAGTGTCGGGAGTGGATTTCCCCCTCCCCCCTCTCTGGTGTAACTTTTCAGAAGATTTGCTGTGAATTTCAGAATTTTTTTTTTTTACTTAGAATCACCCCTGTGACATGACCATTGGTCACTGCATAAAAAAGTAGATTGTCAATTTTGTATTTAAACTTACGAAATCAATAAGCAATATATCATGAACACTGTGCAATTTCAGCACTAACAATTAGATTCTAATAGAGTAAAATTTGGTTTTGAAATGTTTTTCTCTCCAAATTGGGCGTTAAAAATTGGAGTGTGCATACCACATAACGATGCAGCACATAAAAATATTGATAACAAAAAAAAAAAAAAAAAAAAAAAAGCAAATCCTTAAAATTTTTTTGATTCCTTGGATTTTTTGTGTACTCCTTGGATTTTTTCTTCCCAACTCTGTATGAACCCTGATTAAAAAATAAATAACATATAAGAATCTCTCTAAATTTAATAATAATTTAAGAATAATTTTAACAGTAAAAGATTTTTACTCATACAGTGATATTCATATGTATGTAACAAAAATATGCAATGTGTTATTTCTTTCAATTCACTTTAAATAATGCCTAAATAATTTTAAGTAAAATGTATACAGTAACAGGACATTATATTCTGATTTTTCATAAATATTGTTTTGTTATGTGTTAAATTTTAAGTCTAAGAGCTTTCACCTGAAATCAGGTCCTACATGTTTGTATAAAAAAATTAATTTAAAATTTTAAGATTCTGCTTATTGAAGTGAAAATGAAAATCACAATAATTTCATTTATGAAATACATAAGATATGCATTTGCAAATATTATATCTAAGAATATTCAAATTTATTCAATGGCCACAGTCCATCTTTGACATCTATTGTCATACCATATAACAGCATTTTTGCATCTCTAAAATAATTTTAATGTATTTTATTAAAAATGTATGTAGAATGTTATTTAATAATTATAATAACCTTTTATTATCATATAATATTAATGTTCATTGCAGTTAGTAGAATGTACATTAGTGGAGATTATGATAAATATTGTTCTTTCCTTTTACTCTTGTATTTTTAAATTTTTCCCATTTAGAAAATGTTCTTCTTTTAAATAAATTTAATAAAGTAATTGTGAATAATAATAACAAGAACAACAAGGAAAAATTAATCTACAAATGTATTGTATGCTACACCTACACTATAAATTGGAGGAAAATCGCAAATGATAGGTTTTTGACGGAATAAACCGGTAAAAACACGGTTTTTACCACTGTCATGTCAAAAACCCAACCCTGGTTATATCCTCCTTCCTAATTTCTCTTTCAACATTGTTCATTCTACAATTTTAATCTGTCCGTATGGACATACTATCTGGAATAAGTTACAAAGCAGCTTAGTAGCAGAAAAACTTTTTACGTATATCATTTTTGTAAGTTAGAATATCAATTGCTTATTTCTGGGTGTTCTCAAAAATTATATAAGATAATTTCAATTATTAAAATACATATATGCTATTTAGTTTTAATCAATTTTAAAAGTAAATATCAGTATGTAAGAATGTTTCTATTTTGATGTGCGACATTTTCTTATTCTTTCATATAATCTTTAAAATGTGTGGTATGTGTAGAGCTATAATAAAGAATTCCAAACCAATACTTTAGAGTCTAATTTAATGTATTCTTCTGAATATTTATTATACAACCGAAGATCTTTATAACACAAACCTAAAAACGCAAGGTTGTGCGTTATATAGAATTTTGCGTTATATGGATCACATCATTAAATTCACCTTATAAACATGGCCAAATATGTCTGAAACATATCAAAATACATTAGAATACCTTTATACTGCTTCCTTATTATCAAGAGTTATCCAAATTATAAATTTTTGCATAATATATGTCAGACATTGTTAAATTTACTTTATAAACATGATTCAAATATAGCTGACACAACCATCTAAGACATTTTCAAAAATGTTTATTGCAATAATAGCATTTTTTCAGTAAAATGATCTTAGATAAAGTTGAAATAATATATCAAATGTAGTCCTCTAGAGAATAGCAATATTTTACAATGGGAAAATGCAGGTGCTTTTTAACTGCAAAAATTGTTTACATCTGAAAAGTTGTGCATTATATGGAGAATTGCGTTATATAGTTATAAAGATCTTCTACTGTATTTTTTTTTTTTCTGACAAATGCCTTCACAGTTGCATTCTAGCAGTTATAAGGACTTATTTGACAAAATTTAATAGAAGCTTATATTTTTTTAGTAGAAAATATTTATAAATGTATTAAAAATAAATTAATCCAAATTTTATATGAATTATCTATAAACCATAGCTGCCAACTCTTCCGATTTTTTCAGAATTCTTCCGAAAAATCGGCATGTTTTCCGATTTTACGCGCGTAATGCCATTTTTTCCGATTTTCGGTCTTTTCTTACGTGAGTTTCGTCAAAATATCGCGGGAAAACCCAAAATTTCGCCGAAGGTTCGCGGGAAAGACACAAATTTTGTCGGAAGATCGCGTAAAAAACGAGAATTCCCTCCAAAAGCGCGCGTAAAAACACGAATTCCGTGAAACGATCGCAAAAATACGCGAATTTCATCAAAAGATCGCATAAAAACATTATTTCCGTGAAAAGATCGCGTAAAAACGTGAATTCTGTTAAAGGATCGCGGAAAAAACGCGCGTTTCGTGAAAAGATCGTGAAAAAAAACTCAAATTTTGCCGAACGATCGCGGGAAAGACACTAATTTCGTGAAAAGATTGCGTAAACCGTAGGGGTGATTTTGGTCTGAATTTTCTGAAAATTTAAGGCATTCATTTCTGAAAATTTAAAAAAATCTGACACCAATTCGAAAATTCGGACTAAAAAATATTGCGAATTTCAACATCTTCGCCGAAAAAAATTAATTTTGTCAATCGTTTGCAGAAAAATCGCCAATTTCATCAAAGGATCGCGTGGAAAACGCTAATTTCGTCAAAAGATTGCGAAAAAACGGCAAATGTCGTCAAAAAACGTGGGAAAAACCAGAAATTTCGTCAAAAGATCGCGAAAAACCACCCACAAATTTCGTTAAAAGATCGCGAATTTCGTCAAAGGGCCGTGGAAAAAAAAACCGCATAGCTAGTGTCGGAAGTGGATCCCCTCCCCCCTCCTGCTGTAACTTTTCAAAAATTTGCTGTGAATTTCAGATTTTTTTTTTTTTTTTTCCCATTACTCAGAATCACCCTTAAAAAAAAAAAAAAAAAAAAAATTAGGATTCAGAATTTTTAAGTGTCTTTTAATGTGAAAGGTAAGATATCTAAGAATAATAAAAAGAAAAAAAATAGTAATTTTTAATATATTCAAGTTATTCTTTTTTGTCATAATATATATTGTGTAATTGCAAATTAGTGAATATTTTATTTGAGTTTCTCTTTGAAATTTGTTTATTTATAAGGATTCAGCTGATTTTTAATCCTTACTGAAAGTGTTATAAAACTTTAAAAATCTTCTGATTTCTTCTGATTTTTCTCAAATCTTCTGATTTCTTCTGATTTTTTGTCCAAAATCTTCTGAGTTTTACTGAAATTTAGTTGGCAAGTATGCTATAAACCACTTTTTTGAAAAATAAAAGCCGGCTTTTTTCAATTAAAGCCGGCTTATTTAGCAGCTAAAACCAAAAAAAGCCAGCAACCCTGCTATTCTGTGAAAGCAAAATAAAAATCCAATGTTGTTTTGTGACTCATTAAAATAAATGTTAAATTTCCAGGATTAATTAGCATTCTATTTTAGGGAAAACATTCAAGCACTATACATTCTTTTACTCCTCCCCCCAACTTCAGTTTCAGATTTCTGCTTTATTATTTATTTTTAACTGTTACCTGAAATTCACAGTGTTTGACATAAAAAAAAAATCAGTTTATGTTCAGTGTTATTTATTATTTTGCTCCTGTACAGGGTGTCCTAGTGTATAGGAAGCCTGCCATTTCTGCAGAGATTAATCGGCATTTTGATACCCAACATGGTAAGAGGCAGGAGGGGAGAAGTCTCTTAATATAGTGTTATACCCACTGGGATACCTTGTAAGGCGCTGTGTTCAGATATGAACACCTTCGCCACCCCCCCTCCCTAATGTTGGGTATCGAAATGCTCATCTCTATGGTCTCTACCAGAATATGTAGAAATCTCACATTGCATACCCATTGAAACACCCTGCATGTATTCAACTCTCGGAAAAAGGATCACTTAACCATAACATGCAGGCTTTTCATATCATTTTATCTTCATACTGTGGTGGAAAAAATTAACTTACAATTTAGGAAAAACATTCAACCATTAAAAATAAAACAATTATTAATTGCTAAATCGAAAATATCACAACATTTGATGTAGTTTATTATACCTTTACAGAAAAAAATACTTAAAAATCTTTATTTTTCTAAAAATTAGCAAACAATAAAATAATATAGTATTTTTAGATTTTATGACTTTATAAAGAAATCCTCTTGTTGAATTTGTAATCTGAATCTTTCCTGTAATAGTTGTGGTACATTCGTTGTTTTAAATATGTGAAAGTGCAAAAAATAACCTCTACTGATTAACACACACAAAACGATAAGTTATGAAAATGCTTGTGGTATTTAATAGCAAGTGGGGAGATGCAATTTTCTCAGACCAAAAGTTCAATTTTTGGACTGGATTCTTTTATTACTGACACAATCATGAAAAAGCAGTATTCTTTAAACAGTAATATGGAGTAGGAAGGAAGTATCTAAAACAGCATTTTGCTGAAACAAGACAACTCCAATAGCTTTTTTGAAAATTTATTGCAAGAAACTTCTTTCTGCATCCAGAGAATATATTTTTTGTCAGGATAATACCCCAATCAGTGTTTTCATCATCAAAATCTTGATTTGATGTAAATAATTTTTTTTTTTGCGAGACTTTCTACTAAAGGACAAAACTGGGAAATTTCATTAGTGGCCAGAAGTAGCAATTTCATTAATGGCTACTTTTTTAAATTAATGGCTTTTTTTTGCTAAACCATAAACTTTTGTTAAAATGCCTATAAGTATAAATCGAAAGTTAAATTGCCTCAATAAATGTTAATATTGTTATATGGTAAGACATTTGTTGTTTTTTTCTTTCTGGCAGTGGAAACATGCGCCAAACGAGACATATCGCGCCAGAATTGCATCTCATTTTGTCCGCGATTCTTTGACGAAATTCGTGTTTTCTTCGCGATCTTTTGACAAAATTCACCTTTTTACGTGATCTTTTGAGAAAATTCGCCTTTTTCCATGATCTTTTGACAAAATTCACGTTTATTTCGCAATCTTTTGACGAAATTCGCGTTATTCCATGATCTTTTGATGAAATTCGCGTTTTTCCAGCGACCATTTGACGAAATCCACATTTTTTTCGAGCCCTTTGACAAAATTTGTGTTTTTTGCCTGTTTTGTGCAAAATAGGATTTCGCGCGCAGTCTATTAGTGTTTTACCAAATTTTAGGTTACGCGTATTTTCAGACTTTTTGTTCTTTACCCACTCTCATGCCTGATAGTTTAATGACAGGGACAGTCAAAAGTTTTCCATTTCATTACGGCCAATGGGAAAAAATTATTGCAAGTGCATTTTAATGATGTTACAGCCTTTCGAACAGAATGAAATGGATATGCACTTATGAAGTGCACTAAAATATACATTCAGTACAATATGCGGTGCAAAAAATATTTATAAAACTAGTTATAGTACAAACGCACCTCATTTGTCACGTTTGACAAGCAATTTCCAACTTGTTTTAATTAATCATATTGTGTTATTCTGTTACATACAAAACATATGTATTTGTTTATCTTTTTTATTTTATATATATATATATATATATATTTTTTTTAGACTTGCCCGCTCAAAACAACTGCTCAATGTTATCAACCAAAATTTTGGTACTTTAGCATTCTGTCGTCGTTGGCTTGATCGACTAGGCCAAACTAAGTACTTGATGGCTTTGAAAGATTTGTGTGATAAAGGAATTGTGGACCCTTACCCACCTCTTAGTGACATTAAAGGCTCTTATACTGCTCAGTTTGAGCACACAATTTTACTTCGTCCTACTTGTAAAGAAGTAGTGAGTCGAGGAGATGATTATTAGTTTGTATCTATGGATTTAACCCTATTTGATTGAAAAAAAAAACTTTTAAAATATTTTGAAAGATATATTTTCTATATAATTATTCCTTCCTTTTTGCTAGTTATTGTTTGCTGTTCCATCTATTATGATTTGCTTCTTGAAATACTCTTGGAAGGAAAATGCTGAAAGTTTTGTATTGATAAAGTTTATTCCTAAACTCATGTAAAATGTATTTAAAAATATATATATTAGCTTTTATGAAATTTATCAAATCTGATTTAATGTGTTTTTGTATGCAAAATAAAATGTTGATTTTTGAATTTTTTTTTTTTAAATTCAGAAACTTAGCTGTAATTGTAAACAAAGATTTTTTTTTTTCCAATATCAAAAATAAAATACTCATCAGGTACATACTTGACATATGTCATTTTGTTACATTTATTTTGTGGTTGATGTTGTAAAATTTTGTATTAGCCAGTTTATTCTGTTTGCTTAATTTCAAATTGAAATGAAATAGTAAGTACAGAATCATACAAAACTTTAAATTTGAAAATGAGTTAGTTCCCAAAATAGGGGGGGGGGGGGGGGGAGCAGTTATGAACCTTTTTCTTTTGCAAACAAATCTCAGTATATTGTAGTTACATGTTTTGGACAATTGAAAATCTGCCAATGAATGAAAAAGTTATTATTTTGTTGATTCTCAAAATTAAGTTAAACATTTATCACTCTTTCAAAATTAACTTCCCATGCATTACAAACATTTTACAAGATCCTGGTATATTTACACAATAGAATTCCTAATATTTATTTGGTCTCCTTGAAGTTGTAGGAAAATTAAAGACAATAATACTTTGTAGTATCCATGTATAGCATTAAAAACTTCAATATTGTAAGTAATATTGAAAGAAAGAAAGCAAATACCTCAGTTTTGTCAGTCAAATTTAAGAAAAGAATAGTGATTTGAAAAATGTGATCATTATTGGAATTTTTTAAAAAGTGTATCTTATTGTAACATTATTAGTTAATTATTTATTGTTATATTGTGACAAACTAATGCACCATTGCTGTTGAGTGCCAGTGATGCTTCTATATTTTTATAATCCCAAGTTTTTGATAATTTGAACACTGCCATTATTATTTTTAAAAGAAGTCTGGGAATTTAAATTGAAACATAGAAATTTCAATGCAATTTTGAAATTAACCACTCTTGGTACAATTTCATAGAAGAGGGAGATATATATATACCTTACAAATCTTATAAAATTGCATAAGATGATGCTATAATAAATGTTTCATCTCTAACCAACATTGATGTTTTTCAGAGTAAATAAAACTTTTTTTTGTTAACAACTTTATTTTCTTTTTATGCTTTTGAAGCACAATATAAAATTTAATTGTATAATGGATCAATTTAAATTTCTGAAAATATCTTGTTTATACATTAAAAATATGTAATTGAAAATTGCATGGGGGGAATGGAGTTAATGACCTGGAAAGGTCATGAAAAAGGGCCAAGTTCAAATGCTGGTTACCCTGTATTTCATTCATGTCTATATGCTTTCAATCAGTGCTTCCGTTTGGGTGATTTAAAATAAAATAATTAATTCAGAAATTTACCATTTTATTTAATGACGGATTAAATAAGGCAAACAATTCTATTTGTAAATAGCTGAATAATTTTGAATGAGTACCCTCCCCAACCAGATTGGCAATACTGACTTCAATCCACAGCATTTAAAAAAATTAAATACAGTACAGAACCATTTATCCGGAATGGTTGGGTTCAGGCATATTCCGGATAACTGATTGGGCATACAATCAACATCTATTTGATCAGATTTGTAGAATATATGTGGCTACAACTGTGTTTTGATCTCAAATTAATTATCAGACTATTCAGAAGGAATGAGGTCCAAACAAGATCAGACATTAATCAAAGTTTGAAAGAAGACAATTTATAGAAATACTTTGGAAACGAAAACTTCCCATTTTCCTATGTATAAAAATCAAAATGCCCAATATATAACTAAATATAAATTCCAAATCTTAATTGTTGGAATCAAGTTATGTCATGCGTGTTGTAATGTTTAAAGCAATATGCATGTCAAACTGAGACTGTATGGCTCATTTTTCTGAAATAAGTCAATTTGAAATATCATTATGGATAACTGGTTTCCGGATAAATGGTGTATATAAAAAATAAATATGAGTTTGAAAAGTAAAGAAAATCATTCGAAAATGTGTATTCAGGTGTGCACGATTATATTTATTAAGTTTCAATGTTAGTTACATAGACTGATATCTTATTTTTAAAAAGGGGGGAAATCTTCTCTATAAAACTCATCAATTCTTTGCAACTTCACAAATATTTTTTAATGAATTTGTCTGGATAATTATGTAATTAAAGGAATCTGACAATCAGTTTAAATTTCTTGATAAAAAGTCTTTGTCTGATAACAAGGCCCTTCCATATGATAAACTTATAATATTGTGTGTTAGTGCAGATAAAATATTTTATATATTTCAATATTCTAAATGAGCTTAAATATAACAGGTACAAAAATTGTTTTGATAATCAAAATTTTAAAAATATTATTTTCAGTCTGGTTTATCCCTTCAAAATTAATTTCAAAATAAGGTATACACATGTAAATAATGATTTTTGTGTTATACTGCCAGATAAGAAAGTCTTTTTGTAGTTATTTTTTTACTTTTCATTTATTATTATTTTAAGGTATGATTGTAATTCTGTTCCCAATTTGCAAATGTTGAAAAAAAATCAGGTGTAAAGAAGCTTCCAAAATGTAGTTTTAATTACAAATTAAGATAACATATTAAAACATAGAGTAATTCCCTCAATTTAAAATTTTTTTTTACTCTGAATTTTCTCTCTCTCTCTCTTTTTATTTAAATAATTGATATTTAAATCTGATTAAATTCAATAAGCATCATTGTCTGCTTTAGAAAATTTAAATAAAATATTTTAAAGTTTTTTTCCTTCTTAATAAAAGAATCTATTTGAAGGTGCAATTTTTTTTTCTTGCCCTCTGAAGCCAATTTTTGTTACAAGAACTTTATAATTTTTTATTTTATTTCAGCTGTTGTATTTTAATCATGTAATAAATTTTTTGTATTTAGATTTGTAAAATATCAAGTGTTACAGCATTTCTTTGTTATATATCACAAGTTAAGAATTTATTTTTTCACCCTGCTGTAGATTTTAACCCTTTGTGGTTCAGTTAATAATTAGATGGATACTTTTGTATTATTCCATTATGCCACAACTTCAGGGACAAGAGTGTTGCAGGGAGGAAGAGGAGTAAGCAGTTATGAGTGGTCATATCTAAATATTGATCTGTATCTGTATTCAGATGAACAAAGTTGTATATGATTTATTGTACACTATTCACATTTAGAAGTTGTTACCTTATGTTTTATAGATATTTCATTACTCTGAAAAAATAAGTAAAAGATCTTTTTAATGCACATCTTGTGACGAGAGGTTGTGCTTATTAAATAATTTTTCGTTGTATAGATAATTTCATACATCATTTAACTTACCTTATAAACATGGCCAAATATTGCTTGGAACATTTTACTATGAAATAGATCTTTATATTGCACACTTTGGGACCAGAAATTGTTCAGATTATATATTTTTGCATAATATAGGTATATTATGCTGTACATATTTTGCCCATTATTGAATTTCCTGGACATTATACTATCAACATTATAACAACATTATAAATCATTATATTAACATTTCAGAAAAGTTTAAAAGTACAAAAGCATTTATTAGTTGCAGAAATAAATATAAATTAGCAATAAGCACCGTACTTAAAATGGTTTCTTAAAAAAATGTCAGTGGTAATGTTTCATTAATTTTATTTTTTCTCTTATTAGTTTTAAAACATAAATAAAATGTATGAACATTCAATACTTCTTGATATGCTACGCAGTTTTGTGAACTGAACAATTTCAAACATCACCTTTTAATTAAATCTTTTGTCTCAGTAAAAAAATCTTTTTGTTTCCAATGATCATCAAACAACCACTATATTATCTCATTACTAATTTCATATTTTCAAAATTTTGTAATGTAATAATGGCATTTTTTTTTTTTTTTCCAATAAGTAGCTCTAAATTAAAGAGGTAAAGATGAAATAATGTTTTGAACCTAGTCCTTTAGAAGGTAGCAATATTTCTATAATGTAGAATGCAGGTGCTTCTTAACTGCAAAATTCACTATTTACATCTGAGAAGTTACACGTTTTATAGAGAATTGCATATTATAGATTGGCATTATAAAGATCTTCTACTGTATTACAATTCTGTAAATTAGAAAACTTTGTACATATCACTATAAAAATAAATAATAAAAATTTACAGTATTTTGGATGATATAAATTTTCGATCCTTCATCAGATGTAAATCCAAAGTCGCGACTTTCCTGTCGTCTTTACTCACCTTGTTCTATTGCCCTCTAACCATGTTTTGGCTTTACACCTGATGAAAAATTAGTTTTATGTGATCCAAAATGTGCTGTAGCATTTTATGTTTGTGGTAATATCAGCAAAGTTTTCTACTCTATTTGTGTTGAGGTGCTGTTTACTAATTAATGTTCAGTATTCCGAGTTTAATCTTTTTTTTTTATTATTATTGCTATCACTGCACTTTCATATGTAAAAAGAAAGTTATGAGTTTTATTCATTTAGCTATTTATTGGTTTTGCCTGCTATGTAAGGTTGACAAATGGTTAAGTTCATTTGTGTTACTAACATAAAAATTGCTTCTCTGTGCCAAAACTCTGAGCATGGAAATATACAAAAGTATCTTTAGGTATCATGTTTGTATCTTTTTTTAAAAAAAGCTAAAATGACTATTGCACTTAAAAAAAAGGATAAAAAAATGATTATTAGATGTTTGGAGATGTTAGTTGAAATTATTTCTTTACGTCTGAAAAGGAGGATGGGCATAATAATGTTTTGATAATTAAAGGTTAGCATATAACTGCAAAGGGTTAAAATATTTTGCATTTGTTAAGCATTCAACTAGCTTTCTTTTATAGAAACTAGATACAAATAAGTAGTATTTGCACATATATGTAATACATTGTTTATCTTTTTATATTAAAGAAAAAGAAGAAAAGTATTACTAAATTTAATGTCAAATTTCTGCAAGATGTAAATAAACAGAAACATTTCAAAAAATTTCCTTTCTGTGATTTTTTTTTAAATATAATGATGCTTAATATGTTAATTATCAGCTTATTTTTGCCAGAAGAATAAATCTAGTAATTTATATTTCATTACCTTATTAAAAGTGTTATTTATGACGTAAAACTCCACAGTAAATTTGATAAGTTTTATTATCAAAAGGAAGAATTGGATTTATAACAAAGTGTAAATGTATAGTAGATTCTGATTAATTGGGACACATTTTTCTAGCATGAAATGTCTCAAAGCAGGGATGAAAAATCTGCTCCAAACTGCTCCAATTTTGATTTTCTGCTACATTTTGCTCCAAAAACAGCAAATTTTGTTAATTCTGCTCCAAAAATGGAAATTTTGTAAACACACACACACACACACACACACACACACACACACACACACACACACAAACTTCATATGAACTGTTGTACAGATTTGGAAACACACTGCTATTATGTCTTTTTCTAAAGGTGCATTGTCTTAGATTTCAGTTTTTATAATTTTACATGTCTTAATCAAAAGAAGATGATTACTCCAAAACACAGATGATGTACCATCTATGAAAAATAAGCATTATTGCAAAGATATTCAGCCTTAAGGCTGTTCTCAAACAAAATATTTTTATCTCCTCAACAATGCAGAACTCTCTCAAATACAAACTTTTTTTAGATTATAAGCATGAAATTGGTAAGGCATGACTACTGCATACTTGCCAAGTTTTACGCTTAAGGCGTAAATTTTACGCTTTTGACTAATCTTTTATGCTCAGAACGCTTTTTTTTTTTTTTACGCTTTTCCTGTTATTTTGATAGTTTTCTTACTTTTATCAGAAAAATGTATTTTTTTTTTTCTATCTCCTCTTTGAGTTCTACTATATCGTATTTATATGAAAATGTAACATAAAAGATTAAAAAAAAACTCTTAAAAATGGCGATATTAACAAGTATTGTTTTGTAAACAAGTCCCGCGATCGGGATGAGATTGATCGATTGATTGATTCGTAGCAGTTACTTCTAAAATTGTAGTTTTTCATCCTTGATTGGCTAACCAGCGCATCAGTTGAATGTCACAGTTTTGTAGGCGTGGTTTACTCTTTTTCCCTGCTTACCGGAGAAGCTCATTTCAACTCAACTCTTGCTTTCTCGAATTGGAGATGTTTTAAAACACGCGGATCGCGGATGCTTATTTATTGATTTTAATTAGTGTTGATCACGTCTCACGTCTTATATTAATTATTTTTGCGATGGCTCAAGTATACAAAGACAGTTATACTAAAGAATTTCTGTGCATAAAAGCATCAACGAAAGGTCCTAAGTTTGTTTATTGTGACTTTTGCCAATCTGATTTTACCATTTCCCATGGATGTAAATATGACATTACTAAGCACATATCGAAAAAAAAAGCATTTGGAAAATGCTCAGTTAGCTAATACTTCCGAAAAACAGAAGCTCAACAACCTTTTCAAAGAAGAGAATCAGTCAGCGGTTATCCGAGCCGAATTATTTTTTACACGATTTTTAGTGGAACATAATGTTCCTCTTTCTGTTGCTGATCATGCCGGGCCATTATTCTGGAAGATGTTTCCGAAATGTGACATTGCCAAACAATATGGATGTGCTCGCACAAAAACTACTGCTATAGTAAAAGAAATGGCCTCATCTGCTATCGATAATCTGCAAATGCGAATTAGACCATTCTCGATAGCCTGCGATGGAAGTAACGACTCTGATCATAAATTGTATCTCTGATCGTAATTACTTATTTTAATTCTGCGGAAAATTTAGTAGAAAATAAATTGCTCTCTCTGCCAACATTAATTGGCTCAGGAACTGGTGAAAACATCAGTAATTTAATTCTGAAAGAATTTGAAAAAATGAACATTCCCTTTGAAAATTGCCTTTCTTTCATGGCAGATAATGCATATGTTATGCAAGGCAAGAAAATTGGTGCAGTTGCTTTTCTAAAGCAAAATAATCAAAATCTGATATCTTTGGGCTGTGCATGTCATTTAATTAATCTTGCTGCAGAAAAAGGTGCTGCAGCTTTGCCAGTAAATATTGATGATGTTCTTGTAAACATTTTCTATTATCTGGACAAAAGCACAAAACGTAAAGAATCATTGAAGCAATTTCAATTATTACATGATAAGGAAACAAGAAAAATTTTGAAGCCTGTCTGTACTCGATGGCTCTCCCTGGGTAGAAGTTTGAGTCGTCTTATTGATCAGTGGGATCCATTATTGAGTTATTTTACAAATTTGGTAAAGTCTCAGAAAAATAAAATCTCTTCCAATCTTTCTACTTATAAAATACCCAAAAAAAGGGATGTTTCAGAAAATATGAACAGCTCATGTCATGTTGATATGAAGTCTACTCAAGAAACCCCCAAAAATGATTCAATGCAAGGTAGTTGTTCCACCAAACGGAAAATTAGTACCACTGATATGAATACCCCATCATCTAAAAAACATAAGAAAGAAGAGAAATGCCAAAGTAAGCCTAAAAAGAATAATTCTACAGTGTTGTCTCGAGAAGAAAAAATTTTCATGTTTTTGTCATCTTCAGAAGTGAAAGCATATGCCTTCTTTCTATTGAATGTTATTCCTATTTTTGACAGAATAAATGTCACTTTACAATCATCATCACCATTAATACATAAATTGCGAGACTTATATTTGGAGTTGTTAAAAGAACTCTTATGCAGATTTATAAAGCCATCTGTTATAGTGAAAAATCCAGATCTTTGTGCAATAAATTTCCGTTCCAAAGAAAATAAAAAAGAACTTCATGAAATCACAATAGGAAGTTCCACTAAAGAAGAAATTAAAAAACTAAGTGCTGAAAAAAGAAATAGTATTTTGAATTATCACATTGCTGCATGTGATTATGTTGTCAAGAAATTTCCTATTGAAAATGCTATTCTTAAGCATGCTGCTGTGGCTGATTTGAGTAGAGTAGGAGATTTCACATTCTCTTCAGTTACATTTTTTTTTTTCAGACTTATTTCCATGTATACTAAATGTAAAACCGGACCAGTCAAAAAATGCCATAGATTTGCTTGAAGAACAATTTTGCAATTTACAAATTGATACTGTTCTTTCCAATTTCAATCATTCTAAACGCATGGATATTCAATGGGTTGAGATTACTCAAATCAAAGGTGCTACAGGATTTCCAAAATATAAAGAACTCTGTGATGTCATGTTGACTATCCTGAGTATTCCGCACAGTAATGCTGAATATGAAAGAATATTTAGCATTGTGAAAAAAAAATAAAACTGAATTTAGAAGTGGGTTATCTAATGAAACTTTGGAAAGCCTTATGATTTTGAAGACTTATAAGAGGTCACCATGTCATGAACATACTTTCAGTAGCATTGAACTGAATAATGCCAAGAAAGCTACTGCTGCATCTTTGAAATGTGAAGTTACTGCTTAAAAATTCATCCTGTGTTTTAAATTGATCATTTATCATCTGGGTTTATAAATAAAATTGAATAAAGAATTGTATGATTTATAAAATTTAGTTCTGAATAATTATCTGAAATTAACCATCTGTTTATTATACAAATAATAAAAATTAGTAGTTATAAGATTGAGCTAAAAAATTTGCCTGGTTTTTATAAATAAAATTATAAACTTTTAAAAATGCTTATTGTATAATTTTATACAAGAAAAACTATTGGGTAGTAATTATAATCTGAAATTAACTGTCAGTTTATCATATCAATAATAAACAAATAATATATATTAATCATGGTCATTTAAACTATTTTTATAAATGAAATTTGAAAAGTGTATAAAATAAAATATATGCATAGAAGTTTGTGAAATTTAATGTTAAATGATTATAATCTGATATTAATTATAAGTCATTTAATTAATGATAAATTAAAATAGGTGGACTATATTGAATATAATAAATATCATTTAAAAGGTAAGTTTTTTTTCCTTCTCATTGAATTTAGACTTTGATTTTTGTTGTGTGAATTATGCTAGAATTTACATTGTAATACTATATAAGACCAGTGATGCCGCTGTACTTGAAAAAACCTGGGTCCCCGGGACCCAGGATTTCCAAAGATGTGGGTTCCTTTTTTACAAAAGCGGGTCTCCATCAATAATAATTTATATTTTAAAGGAATAAATGAAACTTGTTTATTTGGAAAAGATAAATGAAATGCATTAATCACTGTTTTAATAATAATTAAATAATGAATTAAAACCAGTATTATTTGCAATCAAATAAGATATTTTTTAAAAATATTAAGACATTTTCTTTACTTTTTTAAAAGTAAAAATGCAAAATACAATTTTAATTGTAAAATAATGTTTATTTAAGAGTAGAAGATACCAAGTTCAACTTATAACAAGTATCACTAACGTTCGCATTTCTTTTAAAAAGGGGCAAGACGGGTTTATTGGAAAAGATAATTTTGCTGAAAAAAAGAATACTTATGTTAAGTAAAGATGTACTTTTTGTTGAATGAATGGGTGCTTTCATTATACTTCCCATTGAATTATTTGTCGGCATGGATCTGTGTTGGAATCAGACATTTTCCTTGGAGGGGAAATTTACATCTAAATCATTAATAAGCATCAAATCCTAAATGTTCTGAAGGTGGGAGACATTTCAATGCAGTAAGGAGGAGGAGGGGGGGGGGGGGGATTTTCACTGGTCCGCCTACTGAATACATTATCAAACTACACTGAAATCATGCTGTATTTTTAGGAATCTCATTAAAAAAAAATTAAATCCCATTTTATGAATTTTCTACCTATAAGTTTAGTTTGCACATCTTTTTTGGAGCTTTGACTAAATTCAAGTTTTTTCCGCGTTACTTTGACGAAATTCGCGTTTTTTCCGCGATCCTTTTGTCGAAATTCGCTATTTCGCGAGCCTGTCACGAAAATCGTGTTTTTTCCGCGATACTTTGACAAAATTCGGCTGTATTCCGCGATTTTTTGACGAAATTCGCTATTTTTCGCGATATTTCGACCACACTATTTTGTCTCAGCCCTTTTACGAAAATAGCGTTTTTTCCGCGATATTTTGATGAAATTTGTGCTTTTTCCGCGATCCTTTGACGAAAATCGGCTTTTTTACGCTATTTTGGGGGGATCCTTTGACGAAATCCGCTATTTTTTCGCGATCCTTTGATAAAATTCGGCTTTTTTTCGCGATTTTTTGACGAAATCCGCTATTTTTTCGCGATTTTTTAACGAAATACGCTAATTTGTCGCGGCCCTTTTACGAAAATCGCGTTTTTTCGCAATATTTTGATGAAATTTGCGCTTATTTACGCGATATTTTGATGAAATTTGCGCTTATTTCCGCGATTTTTTGACGAAATTCGCTTTTTTTCGCGATCCTTTGACGAAATACGCTATTTTTTCACGGTCCTTTTACGAAAATCGCTGTTTTTGCGCGATATTTTGATGAGATTTGCGCTTTTTTCACGATTCTTTGACGAAAATCGGCTTTTCCCCGCGATTTTTTGACGAAATTACGCGTCCCACGGGACGCGTAAGAGCTATTTTTTTGCGTCCCGTCTCCGATTTTTCGCGTAATTTACGCGCTATAGCGCGTCCGCGGCATCCCTGGAAAAACTTATTGTGTAATATTTTTATCTGTTTTTAGTCTCGTTTGCATATACCAAAAAAAAAGGGGGGGGGGGGACATTAGAAATGTTGTTCGCGTGCTGTTTTACTCCTTGGAATTTTTCTAGGTTGGCAGGTATGCTACTGAATTAATTTTCGATTGTCAAATCTTGAGTTATAAGTGATTTTTGAGGCATAAAGGACCTTTCAAGGATTAGTGTCTTAAAATTAAGTTAAAAATGCCCACTTTGATTATATATTTTTAAAAATATCCTTTAATTTTTATTGAAAAATGGAAAACACTATTTGATTTCAGTGCTAAATTAGTCTCATTTCAGTGCTAAAACATAACTTTGTCCTACTACAAAACTGTTAAATTCTAATACAGAGCTGAAATTTATCCTGCTACAAAAACAAATTTTATATTTTCCACCTCTGTATGATAAGACACCAAATCAGAAGATTTGATTATTACTATACCCTAATTTTGAAATACCTCTTATTCACTTATACTACTTTTTAAAAAGAAAATTCACTGAGCAACCTAGTAATTACTCACAGCTACAGGTATTGCTTGGGTTATTTAAATTTACTATAAAATTTTTGTTGTCAAATGCAAAAATATATACAATAACTACTGTAAATAAACATGTTTAACTTGTTACATTGTTTTTTTTTTTTTTTTAAATTTAAATCCATGCAGCCTTTTTTCTAATGTGTTAAAAAATCATGTATAAATTAGCCGCATTATTTTTAAAATCTAAATGCTTGTAAAACATTTCTTGTCAGAATATGATGTATTTATTTTAAATCAGTGGTGCCAACTTTTGAAAAATATTGAGTGGGGGTCAACCATTTCTGGGTAAAATGACACGGGTATTTTGCTTTCTTTGAAGGTAAGGAGATAGATGTGAAAGTTACGATAATGAAGTTAGAATTAAAAAGAAAAGAATATAAAGTTGTGATTTGATACAATTATATTCCAGGGGTGATTTTGTTCCGAATTTTCAGAAAATTTAAGGCATATGGTTCCGGAAAAAAAAAGGTCATCAGTCCGAAGATTCGGACATAAAAGATATTGTAAATTTCGTCAATTGTTGGCTGAAAAAAATCGAGAATTTCGTCGAAGAAGTGCAGAAAAAACACTAATTTTGTCAAAGAATTACAGAAAAAATGCGAATTTCGCCAAAAGTCCTTGGGGAAAAAATGCATAATTAAGTGCCAGGAGGATTTCCTTCCTCTGCTGTGACCTTTTAGAAAATTTGCTATGAATTTCAGAACTTTTTTTCTTTATTTTACTCAGAATCACCCCTGTTCTATTTCTCATATGAGACCTTCTTACCGACTCTAATATTTGCGGTCATACTATGAATATGACTACAAACTAAAACTCAACAGATTAAAAAATGACGCATGCAAAAATCATTTTAAAAGTGTTTGACAGCATGTTCTGAAAAATTGTTTACTCTGAAAATTCTATTTCATTTCTTGGTTTCTAAACACCTGTGATTTTCGTGCATTTAGGATGAAAAATGAATTAATGTGTCAGAAATTAGAAAATCTCTATTTGAAAACAACCTAGCATTACTTCTATTGTGCACATATTTATTTGCTAATTAAGACTATAACACATAAAAAGGATGAGTCTGAATGTTTTCACTGAGAATGTCTTTGTGATGATCATTCATTACCATCTCTATCATATAGATAGGTAATATTTTAAGTGGGTGATTGCAAGGGTGATTCTGAGCAAAAAAAAAAAAACTGAAATTCACAGCAAATTTTCTGAAAGATTACAGAGAGAGAGAGGGTGGGGGAATTTCCCACCGCCGCTAATTGAGCATTTTTTCCGCGATCATTTGCTAAAATTAGTGTTTTTTCCGCAATTCTTTGCCAAAAATCTCATTTTTCCCACGATCCTTTGACGATATTCGTTTTTTTTCCGCGATCCTTTGACGATATTCGCGTTTTTTCCGCGATACTTGAAAATTTTGTTTTTTTTTTTTTCCCTCCCGCGATCCTTTGACGAAATTAAGGTTTTTTTTTTTTCTGCGATCCCTTGACCAAATCTGCATTTTTTTCGCGATCCCTTGACGAAATCTGAATTTTTTTTCTGCGATCCTTTGATAAAATTCGCGTTTTTTTTTCGCAAAATTTTGACTTTTTTTATTTGTGATATTTGAAGAAATGTGTTTTTTGCAATCCTTTGATTAAATTTGCGTTTTTTTCGATCCTTGACGAAATTCACGTTTTTCTGTGAAATTGCCGATTTTTTCTGCGAACGATTGACGAAATTGATTTTTTTCGGCAACCATTTGTCGAAATTTTAGATATTTTTCTGTGATATTTTTTTATGTCCGAATTTTCAGGTTGATGACCGATTTTTTTTAAATTTTTGGAAAATTTGGAACAGAATGATCCTGGATTATTTGGGTTAGAGTAAACATGTTTAGTTAGGGTTCTGTGTGCCTGTTACTGCTTTGCTACCTTACTCTGTTGTGAAACAAAATTATTTTCAATATAAGAATTATTTTTTCAGCGATTGAACACGTATCAAAATAGAATGGAAATCAGGTGGGCTAAGAAGAAATTATTGGGTTTGCTCCATGGCCCATGGGTCCATATAAGTTGGCACCACTGTTATACATTATTGGAATGTGGAAAATTTGCCTGTTATAGTCATACTACTACAAATTTTGAAATTCTCAAATAAGTATGTGATTTTATTTCCTTTTTTAGTGTTTATAATATTTTACACCGTTAAAAATGTATATAGGCACAGTGGTAAAGAAAAGTTTATAACAAAACATATTTACTTTTAATTTGGAGCTGCTACAAGATGTAATTAACCCGCTTCAAAACTGTAATTTGACCTGCTCCAAACCTGCTACGATTTTTGATTTTTCACTCCTGTGTCAAAGCTACTGCCCTAATTATCAGAAGTAAAGTTGATATATTTTTACTTTCTTCTATCTTTACAAGAAGAAAGTATTGGATTCGTAAAAATTTTGATGGTTTTCGATGGATTTATACATTTTGGAAGGTCCTGAACACGATTTGATAGTTTTTAGAAAAATGTCTGTCTGTGAGGAAAATTTTGTGGGTTTTCTTAAGAAGTAATGCACAGAATTTCACAAAACTTTAGATTCGGTTAGACCTTGATATAAACTTGTGCTGATTAGTTATTGGTGTAAATCGCCCAACAGGTGCTGCTGCTACGCTGCATTTTTCATGATTTTCGCAATAGCTCTATCTCAAGAACTAATGCACGTATTTTAATCAAACTTCAGATTCAGGTATACCTTGATAACTATTAGTGCTGATTATGTTTTGGTGTAAATCGCCCAACAGGTGGCACTGTTATGCTGAATTTTTCATGATTTCTGAAATAACTGTATTACAGTGTCTAGAATAGTGTGGAAATCAGCTATCCCAGCAATACTTAAAAAAGTGCAGAAATATTGGATCCCTTAAATGTCAAGCGAAAATTGTAGAAATCCAAAGTGTCGATCGCAGCGACATCTGCAGGATATTTTCTAAAACCCCAAGACTATTTGGTCTAGACACTGTAATAATATAATGTTTCCATTGGAATTTTAAAATATACCGCAGATGTCCGTACGATCGGCTCTTTGGATTTCAGCACATTACAAATTTTTAGCACTCTTTGGATAGCAGATTTCCACATTATTTATTCTAGGCGCTGTAGCTCTATCTCAAGAACTAATGCACGAATTTTCATCTAACTTCAGATTCAGTTAGACGTTGAAACAAGTTGTTGCTGATTAGGTTTTCGTGTCAATCGCCCAATAGGTGGCGCTGCTATGCTGGATTTTTCACAATTTTCGCAGTAGCTCTATCTCAAAAGCTAATGCACTGATTTTCATCCAATTTCAGATTCAATTAGACGTTGACATTAGTAGTTGCCGATTAGGTTTTGGTGTAAATCACCCAACAGGTGGCGCTGCTATGCTGCATTTTGCATGATTTGAACGATTTTAGCGGTAGTCAGATCTTAAGAACTAATGCACGGAATTTCATATCTTTAAAATGCTCATGGTGGTCATAGATTGCTATTTAATTTAGGCACTGTGCTAGCGAATTTTGAACTATTAACATGTATGAGAAGGAAGGTTTGGAATTGGCATATCCAACTAGTTCATTTTGTTCTTAAGATTTTATCCCAATTAAATGCTGTCGCAAATAACCAGAACCTATTGCATGTAAAGTGTCTTTAAAAGATTGAAACACACTTTAATTTTTTACCTTTCGGAGATAAGTAGGCAACGTAAACTGTAAAAATGTTCAAAATAAGGTGGGCAGGCAATAAGATTATGCTAATGAAATAATCTTCCCATTATGCTAATGAAAAAATCTTCCCAATAGTAAGGTCCTGTCATGGCCCACCCCGGCCCGAACCTTCAGAAAAAGAAAGGCCCGGGCCCGAGTGTCGCGAATGAAAATAGGCCCATGCAGATCTCTACATGGAGCAATTAATTTTTTGAGATACGAGAACGTCCGATATTGTGGGATTCGTCGTCCGAATTATATAAAGAATAGCAGGCTATGCCAGCTGCGCTGGTTCGTTTTTCCAAACGAAATGGTGAATTTAACCTTGTATTTTAAAGCAATATGGACCCTTACTTGGAATGTCCTTCCGCATTGCTATAAACGATGCGAACACCTGTGCGATGGTATATTATCTTATGCGTTGGATAAAGTTTTTGCTATTATTAAGAAGCAACTCTTTTGATCATTTATAGTAGAGTTTGGTTAGGGAAATGAGACCGTTATGACAAATGAATTAAAATGTTCTCTAATCTGTCACTACTGAATTAGAGAGCATTACAAAAATATGCACAAAAAAACTTCCCATGATAAAAATTTGTAAAAGAAAAAAAATTCCCGCGATATTTTTTCGATCATCTGAAAAAAGATAAAGTTTTTAAAAAGAAAAAAAAAAATCTCAAGCTTTCTATCTCCCGCTAATTTTGTATGAAAAAAAAAATCTCACTTGAATTTTCTAAGTCCTACTAAATACATAAAATAAATAACCTTATGTTATAGTACGCCGACTCATTAATATATAGACAAGGTGGCCATAATTAAACTGACAGTACTCCGAGCGTTCTGTAACGCAATCAAATTGAGAGAATGACGCCAAATTTTGTAAGAAGATTAAACAAAACGGGGGACGAAAGGATTCCGCGAAAAAAAAAAAAAAAAATTAGTTTTAAAAGTCATCGTTAAGGGAATATGTGGCGCTGTGTAACAGGAAAGAGAGTTTTAAAAAATGCAGAATC
This sequence comes from Maratus speciosus, assembly GCA_963932465.1. Lineage (NCBI taxonomy): Eukaryota > Metazoa > Arthropoda > Arachnida > Araneae > Salticidae > Maratus > Maratus speciosus. The sequence continues at coordinate 615,848,207 of OZ010789.1, forward strand.
AATACTGAAATAAAATTACCTTTTATTTAACAATTTTTGTATTGATTCTGCACTTTTTAAAACTTTTTTTCTGTTACACAGCGCCACATATTCCCCTAGCGGTGACTTTTAAAACTAATTTTTTTTTTTTTTTTCGTGGAATCCTTCGTCCCCTGTTTTGTTTAATCTTCTTACAAAATCTGGCGTCATTCTCTCAATTAGATCGTGCTACAGAACAGTCCGAGTATTGTCAGTTTAATTATGGCCACCTTGTATATATTTCCCGCAAATATCTTCAATCTCCCGCTGATTCATTCAATTCCCGAAATAAATATCAGCGTACTACAAGACAAGCCCTTATCAGTTCCGCCAAAATATCCTTGCCTCCAACACCGAGTCTTATCAGCATGCGCGTTCACCTGCGGACGCCGCCAAACTGTCATTATCACACTACGTTCTTGGTTCTTTTAACTTCTGACCCCCTAATAAGATGGAACACAAACAAGAAAAGAAAGCCCTTATCTTTTAAATTTGTTACCGGAAAGTGGTATTACAAATGTTAATATTCGTGAAGACAGTAATTGTGATGAAACTGACGAATAAATGCTTTGATTTATAAGACTTTGTTTTACCATTTTTATCCTACAATTCAAATAAAAAAAGATCTGTAGCTGTTAAATTTTGGCCAGGATTTGGCACTGAATACCACACTGTCCGCTGGACATGTTAAATTTCTGTCTGTCATTGTTTCGTGCAGAACATATAAATATATAGTTATTTATTCGCGGCCCATCCAGATCTATTGAAAATTGTTCGTACTTTGTCGGCTTAGTCCCACTCTTTTAAATTTGTTATATCGGTCCGGCTGGCCCGTTTAATTTTGTTGTCGTATTGAATTCAGGGAATGACCCGGACCGGGGAGGGGGGGGGGATGTCACCCCCAGAATTCAACACTGTCTGCTCAGCCTGGTCCAATCCCAGATCTCTAGGTCCATAGATAAACACACAAGATGGGACACTTCCATAGAGCGTAATGTTAATCGCAGCGCCTTTAATGACAATGGGGAAGAAAATTCTCATCATTGGTATATTTTTGATATTGAGTGTCTACTTTATTGTGATCTTTCTTTTTTTAATGTTACCTGTTTTCAACAGAATCTTGCACGGATATTTTTTTTTTTTGTACATGAAGGGTGACCGATATAAGTGCAACGAAAAACAAACTAAAACATTCGTCTTGAATGTTGTATATCCATATAATTGGATTTAAAGCTACATAAATCAGCGGTATAATATAAAAATATACAAAATATTCCATTCAAGTCCCAAAAATTTCATAAATATTACCATTTGGTAAGAAAAAATTTTAGCCGATGTTTTATTAATTTATGAAGTTTAATGAATTAAAACAATCATTGCAATAATCTTTTAACATTTGTGTATCACAGAAAAACAAAAAGATGTTTTTTGATTTAAATAACGTATACTAATAAGTTTCAAATGTGTTTACAATAATAATGATATTTACAATAATTACATATAAGAAATAATAACAAATTACTGATGGGGAAATGTTCCTTTTTGCAAATTTTTAGAATATATAAATCTAAAAGTAAAGAAAAAAAAATGTATATATATATACAGTCGAACCCCGTTAATACGCGAATTAAGGGACCGATCAAAATTCGCGTATTAGCTGAAGGTCGCGAATTTTCGTGCAGTGGTCCATCTAATAACAACCTATACGGATAAAACACATCTTTTTGACAATTTTTAGCGTTTTTAAGACATAAAATGACATTTTATTTGTTGTAATCATTATGTGCTTATTAAGTAGGAACATTTGAAAACTCGAAATTCAAATAAGTGTTATTGTCTTAGGTAAAAATCCAGTCTTTTTCAAATTTAGATTTATTACGAGGCTAACGAAAAAGACAGGCTACCGCGGTGGGTCCGATTCTTCTTTTTTTACAGACCGCTGGAGTCACGTGATGCTCGAATGCACCAATGAACGTGTGCGAAAAGAGCATCACGTGACTCCAGCGGTCTGTAAAAAAAAAGAAGAATCTGACCTACCGCGGTAGCCTGCCTTTCTCGTTAGCCTCGATTTATTATATATGACACAAAAATTGAAAAAACGAACACAAAAATTTCTGTTAACCATGTTAACCTAAACTAATGTCAACAAAATTAAAATCATTGTTAGCTATACAGAAAAAGTAGAGAACAGTGTTGATAATAATAAAAAATCAATATAAAAAACAAAAGTTAAATTTAATAAAGACAATAATGACATAAATATTACATTTTGGCAAAATAGCTACAGGATCTGTCCACGAAGTAATGAGCCTGATTCCATAAAATTCGTTTATTTAAAGATAATTTTACAGTCTCTTTAATATTCTGCAAAATAGCCTCCTGCATTAATATGCCTTTGTCAATCACTCTACCACACATTTATGTCCACCTGGATGTCTTCAACTGGAAAGCTGTTCAGAACATGCGTTACGTTTTCCTGAAAGTTCTCCAGATTGTCAAAACGATGATCTTTTAAGATGGATTTTTACCGAAGGAATGTAAAAAAGTACGGCGGTAACAGATCTGGGCTATACGATGGGTTGGGGAAGCGTTGCGACGCTATGTTTTGCCAGGAATTGAGTTATTTTAAAGGAACCAGCTTGGCATAAATTTTCCGTGACGATTTGGTGCACAATCGATTTTGTAAGTCCCAACGTCTCCCATTCGGACACTCATCCGACGATCAGAGTCCAAAAGCGCTTTAATTTTGGTGACAATGTCTGAATTTTGAGAACTTGATGGACGCCCAGTGTGCTGTTCGTCATTGCCGTCTTTCAAGGCTTTGTGCCACCTAAACACTTGAGCCTTGGACAAAGAATCCTTCCCATAGGCTTCTTCTAACATGCAAGCATCTCAGTAGCCGATTTGTTTAGCTTTGCACAAAACTTTATGGCGTATCGTATCACTGCTCGAAACTCCGCTGAATTCTGAAAACCTAATGTCACTGTCAAACACGTGTTTCCGCGTGCTTCAAAGGCTCAAAACCATCTGACTTTCGCTAGACTCTGTAGCTTACGTTCCTCAAAGCACGTACAGCCCGCAAACTCTGTCCTTTTGGTCTTGTGCTTGGTGCAAAAAACCAGTCTCATTACTTCCTGGACAGACCCTGTATCAATTTTGACCTGTTTGACACGCGGTCGCGTTGTTTTCAGCCCTAGTCAGGTTCAGGTGATGGTAAAACTTGCTCTTCAAGGGCCTTTCGTCCAGTGACGATGCATACTGTCTGAGAAAACTGAACGCATCCATAACTTTGGAGAATCGAGACGGCGGTCGGACACGCAGGTTCATCGTCTTCTTCCTCCTCATCCGGTTTATCAGTGGCAGTTACATTGGCGATGATGTCATCCAGACTTCAGAGCTTGGAGGTGACTATATATTTGTCGATATTAATGAATGTCTCTAAATCGACAAAATTTTCCCCTGCAATTTCTTTTGTGCCTAGCCAGTCTTCTACAACATTAGGGTGCAAGGTTGGCGATTTATAAATTAAGTCCTCGTTACTTCCAAAACCCGCTTTGCAAAAAGAATTTGCAATCGTCGTTGGTGTGATACTCTCCCATGCTGCGGTAAGCATGTGCAAAGCGTCAAGGACTGTAATAGGACGACACTCATAGCAAGAAAGGTTGCTGCCGTGTTCCATTTGATGAAGGTATCGTCCTACTAGGCGAGTCTTGTAATTTACTTTGGGCGCTGTTAATTATTCCTTGGCCCATTGGCTGAGTGACCCTGGTCGAATTTGGAGGTAGAAATTCTACTTGAACATTCTTCAGGCCTTCGTTATCTTTTGGATGCGCAGGACAGTTGTCCGCAAGCAATAAGACATGGGACGATTACTTTCCCATATACCGGACAAAATTACGAACCCCTGTTGAAAATGGTTGCCCGTCATCCACGCTCTGCGCTGAATTCTGTAGAAGAAGGGAAGATTCTTGACATATTTAAAGCATCGCGGGTTGCATGATTTCCCTATTACCAGTAGCTTTAACTTGTGCGATCCATCAGAATTGGCACCAAACAAAACAGTAAGACGGTCATTAGTTTATCCCGTGACAGGCTCGGACTGGCCCATCGGCCCGAGGGCCGGTGCGCCCTCGCCCAGGGAAAACGTCGCGCTCCTAAGTGCCTAAGCCGCTCCAATGTATTTTCACTTGTTGTATACATACATTCTGATTAGTATTCTAAATTTCGAGAATTTGTTTAGGGATAATCATCAATTAATTGATAGCACAAGAGAGGTATTTCTTTATTATCGCAAATAGAAATATGTGGTAGCAATTTTAGGACGGAAACGAAAACGGACATCTTTGCATGCAATTGAAAGAGCAAATATGCACCCAACGAGTGCTTTAGTAGCCATTGCGCCCTGGACGAAATTTTTTTAATCGCTTCTTTAAATGATATCTTTTAGATTTTAACCAGTGTTTTGCAAATTTTCAGTCCTTTTCTTTGAGTACTCTGCGCCCCCTTTCCTTATAGCCGCCCCTGAATGCACATATAATCGTGCTTTTTGAAAGCAGCTTGACAGAAAACAAGTTGGAAATTGCTCGTCAAACGTGGCAAATGAGGTGCGTTCGTACTATAACTAGTTTTATAATTATTTTTTGCACCCCATATTGTACTGAATGTATATTTTTTTTGCGCTTCATAAGTGCATAGTCTGTAACATCATTAAAATGCACTTACAATAATTTTTTCCCCATTCCCCGTAATGTAACGGAAAACTTTTGACTGTCCCTGTAATTAAACTATACATTCGATTTTCATAAAATTTGAAATGGCTCGACAAAATTTTGCAGCAATTATACATTTAAAATTTCAGACCATTCGGAAGGCTGTAAAATCATTAAAATGCATTTGCAATAATTTTTTCCCATTGGCCATAATGTAACGGAAAACTTTTGGGTGTCCCTGTAATTAAACTATACATCCGATTTTCATAAAATTGGAAATGGCTCAACAAAATTTTGCAGCAATTATATATTAAAAATTTCAGACCATTCGGAAGGCTGTAAAATCATTAAAATGCATTTGCTATAATTTTTTCCCATTGGCCGTAATGTAACGGAAATTTTTGGGTGTCCCTGTAATTAAACTATACATCCGATTTTCATAAAATTGGAAATGGCTCGACAAAATTTTGCAGCAATTATATATTAAAAATTTCAGTCCATTCGGAAGTCTGTAACATCATTAAAATTCACTTGCAATAATTTTTCCCATTGGCCGTAATGTAAAGAAAAACTTTTGACTGTCTCTGTAATTAAACTATACATCCGATTTTCATAAAATTGGAAATGGCTCGACAAAATTTTGCAGCAATTACATATTAAAAATTTCAGATCATTCGGTCAGGTAGTTTTTGCTCTGTTATATGCAGACGGACGGACAGACAGACGGACTGAACGACGACTATAGGTGCTACGTATTTATATAATTACGAACGCACCTAAAAAAGAGAGACTATCAGAAGGCAAAAACCTTTTTTTATGGATTTTGTTTTTGATTGGAAAACATGATCTTTCTTTTCGGGGAATACAAAGTTGATAATACTTTTGGATTGCAATCCTGCAAGCTGTGGGATCTCGCGGACAGCGGTTTTCCATTCATAAAATCTGCCATCATTTTCGGATAGTAATCTCGCCCATAGTTTAGAAGTAATCAGTGAAAATAAATAAAAAATGTATATATATGCGTCGAAATGAGAACCTCCTACTTTTAGGTAGCTTTCATTACAAAAAGCTACCTATTGCAGCCGTTCGGAGGAAAGAGATTTCAAAAAATTTTGGTATATTTTCATCGATCATGACCCCCAGACCCCGAAACCACTATCCGTTCAAAATTGGATATATATATATATATATATATATATGACCTATGTCACACTGTAACTCTCGTAATTATGAACCGATTTCGATGAAATTCGGTGTGTACATAGTACATACAAATGTCTCGACCGAGTTCGTCGGCCAGCTTCATCCGCCGTTTTGTTTCAAAATGGCGGCCATTTAAAAATTTTTAAAAAATTTAAAATGTTCAATGTGATACCAAAAAATTAAAAATGGGAAAATATTTTTTTCTTATGTATTTGACCTTTATACAAAGATTCCGGAGCAGTTTTTGTTTCGTCTATATCTTAAAAATTCTCTGAGTTATAGGGTTTTGAATTTCTAGCGTGGCTGACATTTTGAAACGTCCTGAATTTTGTCACGCGATAAAAGGCGTATTTATGAACCGATTTCGATGTAATTCGGTGTGTACATAGTACATACCAATGTCTCAACCCAGTTCGTTGGCCAGCTTCATCCGCCATTTTGTTTCAAAATGGCGGCCATTTAAAATTTTTAAAAAAATTTAAAATTTGAAATGTGGTACCAAAAAATTGAAAATGGAAAAATATTTTTTTCTTATGTATTTGACCTTTATACAAAGATTTCGGAGCAGTTTTTGTTTCGTCTATATCTTAAAAAATGGCTGAGTTGCAGCATTTTGAATTTCTAGCGTGACTGACATTTTGAAACGTCCTGAATTTTGTCACGTGATAAAAGGCGTATTTATGAACCGATTTGGATGTAACTTAGTTTATACATAGTACATACCAATGTCTCGACCGGGTTCGTTGGCCAGCTTCATCCGCCATCTTGTTTAAAAATGGCGGCCATTTAAATTTTCAAGAAAAATTTACATTTGAAATGTGGTACCAAAAAATTGAAAATTGGAAAAATATCTTCTTCTTATGTATTTGACCTTTATACAAAGATTTCGGAGTAGTTTTTGTTTCGTTTATATCTTAAAAAATGGCTGAGTTGCAGCATTTTGAATTTCTAGCGTGGCTGACATTTTGAAACGTCCTGATTTTTGTCACGTAATAACAGGCGTATTTATGAACCGATTTGGATGTACCTTGGTGTGTACATAGTACATACAAATATCTCGACCGAGTTCGTTGGCCAGCTTCATCTGCCATCTTGTTTCAAAATGGCGGCCATTTAAAAAATAAAAAAATTAAAATGAGATAAGAAAAATTGGAAAATGAAAAAGATATTTTTCGTATGTGTTTGACCTTAATACAAAGATTCCGGAACAGTTTTTGTTTCGTCTATATCTAAAAAAATGGCTGAGTAATAGCATTTTGAATTTCTACTGTGGCTGACATTTTAAAACGACCTGATTTCTGTCATGCGATAACAGGCGTATTTATGAACCGATTTGGATGTAACTTGTTCTGTACATAGTGCATACTAATGTCTCGACCGAGTTCGTTGGCCAGCTTCATTCGCTATCTTGTTTCAAAAGGGTTGCCATTTAAAAAAAAATTAATTTAAAATTTAAAACGAGGTATTAAAAAATTGAAAAATGAAAAAGGTTTTTTTATGTGTTTGGCCTTGATACAAAGATTCTTTAGCAGTTTTTGTTTCTGAAAATTTGTTCTTTTGTTTATATCTTAAAAAATGATTGAATTATAGCACTTTAAATTTCTAGTATGGCTAACATTTTGAAACGATCTTGTATTTGTCACGCGATAACACACGTATTCGCCTATTTCGATGTAAGAAGGCATGTGGATAGTATACATGAATACCTCGACCAAGCTCGCTGGCCAGATTCATCAGCCATCTTGTTTCAAAATGGCGGCCATTAAATTAAAATATATATATATATTTAAAGTGAGGTGCAAAAACATTAGAAATTGAAAAAGGTTTCTTTCTTAAGTATTTGACCTTCATATAAGGATTCAGGAGTATTTTTTGTTTGTCTTTACCTTAAAAAATGGCTCAGATATAGTAGTTTCAATTTCTATTGTGGGTGACATTTTGAAAAATCTGATTTTTTGCATGCGACAGCACTCGTATATATCAACCGATTCCGATGTGAGTGAGCATGTGAACAGCAATTACTAAAGTCTCGACCAAGTTCACTGGTTAGCCTCATCCACCATGTTGTCTTAAAATGGTAGGCACTTTAAGAAATCGCCGAATTTGGCAGCCAAATGTGAGTTACTTTAAAGAAAAGCAGCTTGGATAAAGCTGACTAATTTCGCGAAATTCTCATTCATTATATTGATAAAAATTAGTATTGAATCTCCTATATTCAGTTTCCACTATATTGAGCTTCGTGTGTTTGAATGATATAAGTTGGTTTTTTTAAAATAAGGAATATGAAAGCTACCTCTTCCTCCCGGCACTGGCCGGAAGGACTTTTTTGAAGTCGGTTATAAAATACTGGCTATGTATCCTGCATGAATACAATATCCCTGGAGCACTACACTCAAGTACGGAAACTTAAATATTTCCCTTGATCTCTAACAATGATAAAAGTTTTGCAAATCATGGGAATAGTGTGCTGTGAATAGTAAAATTACTAAATTGTTTTAGCGATTTTAGACTAACAAAGAAATTTTTTAGGGTGTACAAAGTTGATGATACTTTTGGATTGCAATCCTGCAAGCTGTGAGATCTCGCGGACAGCGGTTTTTCATTCATAAAATCTGCCATCATTTTCGGATAGTAATCTCGCGCATAGTTTAGGAGTAATCAGTGAAAATACATAAAAAAATATATATATATGCGTCGAAATGAGAAACTCCTCCTTTTTTTGAAGTCGGTTATAAAATACTGGCTATGTATCCTGCATGAATACAATCCCTGGGGCACTACACTCAAGTACGGAAACTTAAATATTTCCCTTGATCTCTAACAATGATAAAAGTTTTGCAAATCATGGGAATAGTGTGCTGAGAAGAGAATAGTAAAATTACTAAATTGTTTTAGCGATTTTAGACTAACAAAGAAATTTGTTATGGTGTACTTTTTCTGTAGAAACCTTTTCACAACGTGATATCAATTCAGCTCTTTATGGACGCATAATAGTAATTTTTTAAGAATAAAAAATACCAATTAATTTCACAAGCAAGTATTATTTTCACATTCAAATAGCCTTATATTTCAGCATTCCAATGCCCTATAATACGCGGTACTTTTATAAAAGAACAAAAGAAGCCTGAGATTTAGTTTTCAAAATTTCTATTTCCAAACGGAAAGTACATTTTTGTTCTACATAAATATTTTTTAAACGAAGTTTGCATACTCAATGTTTCTTGTGTGTGTTGAAGGAGATATCTGCAGATACCACATTTAAAAATGTTACTTGATTAATAATATTAATAAAACGGTAGATAATAAAAAGTAATTTCTCTCAGATTGTAACAGAAATTGAATTTATGACATTTTAAACTGGCTTGATAACTAATTCATATTACTTTAAAGAAATATACTAAAAAAATAGGTTGAAGCCCTTAGCAGCTCCGCAGCAACTCTATTTGGCGCTTGGTGCAAAAAATCGTGTTAACTTTTCTAAGGATATGGTGAGAGTGGGAAAAAATGTGGTTTACAACTTACAAATTCTGCTAAAAATGATCGTTAAAATATATGTAGGTACCAATTGACTGAAAATAATATCTACTAGTTATTATTATGTATAAATTATGTTTCCGAAGTCGTATAGCCCCACCAGTGGCTGAGAGGTTCTGCTCTCAAAGCTGGTAGACGGGAAATGCTGGGTTCGAACCCAATCGCGACCGTCGGCCTAATCGCGCGGAGTTTTCATGGTTTTCTTCGAGCCATTGATTTCCATGCGTAAATACGGGTTAGGTTCCCTTAGAAAGCCCCCCAAAAGGGGCACCCCCCCTCGGGCCTATATCCCTGGAGTAGATAATCGGCCGTCAAAAATCAACCAACCAACCAACCAACCGAAGTCGTATACTTATTAAGGATTGTACCAACTTTTAATTTTCAAGCAATAACACCCATTTTTGACACTTTATTTGAGTTTCTTGGATCGAGACAACCCGGAAAAAGGCATAGTTTATATACATTATCTTAAATCTTGATAGGGTTAGAAGGCTTTGAATTTGAGGTTTTTAAAGATAAAACCATTTCAGATACTTAATTTTTAACTTCATAAAAACTATCCGATTGTTTTTTTATTAATTCATTAGTGATATAGTGAATGGACCCAAACTTATTCCAGACTTTTTTTCAATTTAAAAACTTTTCTTAATTAAAAAATTAACAAAGTCATATTAAATATATATATATATATATATATTATGAGCAAACCACAATTGTTAAAAGCATTGATGCGTACAGCTCATTTGAATAATTAGTTTTCGAGACATAGAGAATTTTTTTCCTTTCCATAATTTAAGGGGCCCGTATTCCGTTATCAAATCAGCCAAAAAAAATCGTAGAAACTTACCAGAAATATTTTGTAGAATTTTGTTTAATGTAAAGTAAGTTTTTAATAAAATTATTATTCCTGTAAAATTTTACTGGGGACTAATTGAGAGTTTTTGGTTCTTTTTCTTGTAAGATCTTCAATTTATTTTCCGAAATTTAAGGATAAATCCCTAACACATTTTGTTTTATAACCGTATTAAGATTTAAGAAAAGCATATAAGATATATCTCTTTCTTGGCTAGCAAGGAACTCAAACAGGGTGTCAAAAGTGGATGTTACCATTTGAAAAATGAACGTTCGTGTATTTGTTAATATGTAGACAGCCTCCAAAGCAAAATTTATGAAAATCATTTAATAGTAAATATTATTCCTCATCAATTGGAATCCTATGTCTTTTTTATACAGCGATTTTCAGGAAAATTGGTAGGGACGATCATTTTTTTTTCTGCAAGGTGTCTATCGATTGAAGAAATTAAGAAAGCTCTACTCTTGATATCAGTAATCTACTACTGTGTTCAACTTGATGGAGCTTTTAGATGTTATATGATGTGTTTTAAAAAATTGCGTAGTATTGTGTAGGATTGGTTGAACTTTAAACATGCACGGAGAATATAACGAAGTCTTTTATCCAAAGTTAAAGATATAATTTAAGCCATTTTCATTTACTTGGTGCTATGCGAGTGTGTTAATCCTTGTCAAGCCAGATACAACACAAACAAGTAAAATTGACTTGAGTTCGTTAAAATTTTTGCGCCCTCTGAAAATCCAAGGTCTGCGCCCTTTACACTGACCCAGTCCGACCCTGTCCCGTGACATGTTTCTTTTTTCATAGCCATTGTTTTCATGAGTGTCATTTTGTAAAAAAGCCCTAAATCGTCCACGTAGTAAATATCGCGGCATTAGTATTTTTTTACAAGCTACGGAAGCACATTTCTTTTCCAAAAATCGACAGTCTTCATTGTTGACAGCAGCTGACGCACCGCACACTTGCTTGAATTTTATTCCGTGGCGAGCTTTAAATCGATCCATCCATCCATCTATTTGAGGCATTGAAATCCAGCAATCCCAATTTTGCAGCGACTTCAGAAGCTTTATCTTGGATTAGCAGGCTGCTTATTGGGATATTCATAGTGGGCGCTTGAACAAACCACTCGTGGATGGTCTTCTCAATGTCCTCAAACTTGGCGGTTTTTATTTTCTTGCTCTTTGTTCCCCCCAACAACAGCTTGGTTAAGGATGGCATCCCTCTTCTTTAACAAAGTTTTAAAAGTTGACTCCGATAAGCCTTTTTCTTTGGCCAACGCAGAGTTATTCGAAACATCCTGGACATCTTACTGATTTATAATTTAACTTCTCAGTGATAGAGATAGCCTTTGTTTTAATGTTTTGCTTCTTCCGCCATGTTATAGGCTAGATTATAATTTTAAAAGCACAGGTGAATTGAATACCGTAGACTAGATTCTATCGATAGCGATAAGCGGCCCTCTTTTTTTAAAGATATTACAGCAATGACCAGGCAGCGAATGGGAAGACTCACGCGTTTTATCTGCGATTGCAGCGCAATCTGTCGGTTCACCACCACTCTAAGTTAAGAGGGGGCGTCACATAGTTTCTCATTCGTGGTCAGAAAAGTTCGATTTTTTCTTCTTATCGGAAGAGACCTCTTCAGGCTCTTTCTGGTCAGGGGAAAAACAAAATTTTTGCTTATTTTACAATTCTCTCGTTAGCTGTAAAATTTTCTCTCCTGTCTTCCAGGCCTGTTTGACTATACGAAATAATCGAGGCCTGGAAATAATTCTCCTTTAACCGGCAGAGGTTGAAATTGATATTTTTAGTATAACTATTTATTGTTGCATTAAGTTTCGACAGAAAAAAAAAACATTCATAGTTTAAAGAATTGTCGTATAAAATGCTTGGGAAAACATTCCCTCTAAAATCTCTTGGTTTCGAACCAACCTCATTCGCGTATTAAACGTAGGTTTTACTTTCCATTTACTCATAAAATTTCGCGTATTAAGCGGGTTTTTTTTATATGCATAAGATAGGCGTATTTCAAGGGATCGATGAAAATTCGCGTATTAAGCGGTTTCGCGTACTAAGCAGGGCGCGTATTAACGGGGTTCGACTGTATATATATATACAGACTAATATCACACTTGATAAAATTTCATTTGATGAGAATAAATTAACAGAATACCTGCATTTGAATTTTTACTATTCAGTTTCGTAAAGTTACATGTTTACGTTTTGAACAGAATCTTCTAAGGTTTTATTTTATACTAGCTATACTTCGCCCGTGTTAATTATAAGGAGCCTTCAGGTAAAATAAATTTAAACGAAATTATAAGGCAATCACAATAAATGAAATTTGTGCATTCCCATCCACAAATCTTAAAAAAAGACAATCAGAAAACATGACGTTATCTCGCAACCATAGTAAAAACCCTGAGCTTTAATAACAGAATGCACGTTTTCTTTTACGGGTGTAAGAGAAAAATATGTGATGTTCCTGACAATACGAGGAAAAAAAAAAATCCACCAAATTGCGCGCAGCATTTAGTAAAATTCTCGTTTGTATGGTATATATTTAAATTATAAAGTAAAAACACTATGTCAGTACCCATAAATTGTGCCCATGATTGTAACCCATAAATTGTGCCTTTACTGCTATTTTTCTAACTTCTAAACGTCACACAATTTCATTTTTTACAATGTCGAATAGAAAAAATTCTTTCAAATGAAATTTGTTTGAAAATTGCATCTCAATTTTCAGATTTTAATGGATTTTAAAGTAATTTTCAAGCATGGATATTTTTAAAGGTGCGTGCAACCCGATTACGAAAAGCGAACCCGTTTAGTGTTAATGCAATAGTCTAAAGAAAAGACATGTCTATGAGTAACGCTGGTATCATATTTTTGGTGGCAACAACCTAGCACAACAATAAATTTACCTTTTACTGCAATTTAACCTCTAAACATTGCACATTCGATTGTTCCAACGTCTTATAGAAAACAAAAGTACTTTCAGTAATATTAGTTTGTAATGTTTATCTCAATTTACAGATTTTTTATGGATTTTAAAGTAATTTTCAAGCATGAATGTTTTTTAAATATGCTTGCAACCCAATTACAAAATATTAACTCAATTGTTCAAAAATATTGTAAATAATTCAGAATTTGTTTGCTTTCGTGTAATATTCAATAACGAAATTAAAACGCCAATGTATTTCAATATTAATGAGTGTGCCTCACACCTATTATGGCATGAACTTTTGTTTGAAACATTATATAATTACTTATATTTCAAGCGAATGTCTAGCATGCAACTCGATTACAAAATACTAACCTACAATAAATAATGTTTAAGGCAGTTCTCCAGTTCCCTGCTCGACAACGCGAAATTTTGACACAGTTTCTGACTCATTAAACGTAAAGGCTTAAAATTTGTAGGCCTGACTGTTAAAGCAATTTGGAATTGAAATGAGTTTTCCATTTTTCATAAATAAATTACTTATCGAGTTAAAAGCAATTTGGGTCACGTGGCGACCGGTTTTTCTCCTTTATCATGGTGTTGAGTCCGAAATTCAGTTCAAAACTCCAACTGAAAGATCTTACCCCTTTACCAAAAAAAAAAACTGAAACTATCTTTAGATTACATACTTTTTAAATAAGAACTCCTGCCAATTCCATGCGTTTCCGAACAAAAATGAATTTTAAAAAAATCCCTGCCGGCCGGGCCTACAGAATATTTTTCCATACTCAATACAAAAAATATTTTTCCATACTCAACAACTCGAAATTTTCTGGCATAACTCCAGATTCATTTTTAATAGGAAAAATATGAAACTTGTTGACGTGATTTTTGAAGAGATTTATAAACGACCTGTGTTTCTAATTTTCGTTCAATTAATTAAAACTGGATATATAAACAATTATTTTCTCAGTAAGACAGTATTTTTCGTTTCTAACACAATCGCTTCGGGAAATTCTGTTCAAAATGCCCACTTTGACATCATTTTTTGAAATATATTCTGCCTCTATCAAAAAATCGATCGTTACTGTACATTATATAGTTTCTGAATAAGAGAATCTAGCAATTGGATGCGTTTGAGAGCAAAAATGAATTTAAAAATGAGTAAGAAAATAGACAGTTTGGATTTGAATGCACCCTTTCTAAGATGTTTTTTTCTTCAACCGCTATGTATTTTTAATTTGTTTTTGCTGTAAGAATTGGCCCTATCAAAAACTTGTCTATATAAATGTTTAAGAAAATATTAAGAAGATATATGATAACTTCATGGAGATTTTATATCTTGTGAATTGACGGAGTTATGAAAATTTTTCTTCTTCAACCCCCCTTTTTTGTTTTCGTTTTTAATTTTTTGTTTTTTTTTTTTGTTTTTTTGGGGGGGGGGGCGGGGTACGAATTGGTCCTAACAAAAACTTGTGTATATAAAAGTTGTAGATAATATTAAGGAGATGTATAATAAAATTATTGGATTTGATATCTTGAGAATTGACGAAGTAAGGAATTTTTTTCTCCCAAAAACCCTATTTTTTGCGCCCCTTGAGCCTATTTTAAATTTTATCAAAAATCTGTGGTGCATGAATTTTTGGCGCTATTTTTAAGTAATAAAAACTTTAAACTGATTTGATATGTACAAAAATTAAGAAGTTATGGGGTTTTTTCGGTTTTCACAAAACCCCTCCCTATTTCCATCCCCTTTGTCTGCTTTTGCCCATTAACGAACTTGACCGAGATTTTATGTCCCTTGATTTTATGTATCAGTTCGGAAGAGATTTGTGAAGAATTGCGGACGTTATCGTGTCCAGAAGAAAGTGATAACACAATTGCTTCGGGAAATTCCGTTCAAAATGCCCACTTTGACATCATTTTTTGAAATATATTCTGCCTCTATCAAAAAATCGATCATTGCGGTACATTATATAGTTTCTGAATAAGCGAATCTACCAATTAAATGCGTTTGGGAGCAAAAATTAATTAAAAAAGGAGTCGGAAAATAAGCAGTTTGGATTTGAGTGCATCCTTAATGCAATGATTTTTCCAACACAATCCGCTTCGGGGAATTCGGTTCAAAATGCCCACTTTAACAGCATTTTTAAAAATATATTCTGCCTCTATCAAAAAACCGACCATTACGGTACATTATATAGTTTCTGAGTAAGAAAAGGTACCAATTGGAAGCCTTTGAGAGCAAAAATTAATTGTAAAATGAGTCAGAAAATACGCAGTTTGGATTTGAATACACCCTTAGATGATTTTTTTCTTCAACCGCTATGTATTTTTAATTTGTTGATGCTGTAAGAATTGGTCCTATCCAAAACTTGTCTATGTAGATGTTGTAGACAATATTAAGAAGATATATGATAAATTCATGGGGATTTTATATCTTTTGAATTGACGGAGTTATGGATTTTTTACTTCTTCAAACCCACTTTTTGTTTTCGTTTTTATTTTTTATTTATTTTTTTTTATTTATTTATTTTTTTTTTGCGGTACGAATTGGTCCTATCAAAAACTTGTGAATATAAAAGTTGTAGATAATATTAAGGAGATTTATAATAAAATTAATTGGAATTGATATTTTGAGAATTGACGAAGTTATGAATTTTTTTCTCCCAAAAACCCTATTTTTGCGCCCCTTGAGCCCATTTTTAACTTTATCAAAAATCTGTGATACATAAAATTTTGGCCATATTTTTAGAAGTAATAAAAACTTTAAACTGATTTGATATGTACAAAAATTAAGAAGTTATGGGGGGGGGGGGGGTCGGTTTTCACAAAACCCCTCCCTATTTCCATCCCCTTGGTCCGATTTTGCCCATTAACGAACTTGACCGAGATTTTATGCCCTTTGATTTTACGTATCAGTTTGGAAGATATTGGTGCAGAATTACGAAAGTTATCGTGTCCAGAAGAAAGGGATATAGATAGATATATAAAGTATTTTACTGAGGATGGTTTGGGTTCTAGGGGTCATGATCGGTGTAGATCTGCAAAATTTTTTCAGAAATTCCAACATAGGAACGATCCCAATAGGTAGTATTTCATACGAAATCTACCTAAAATGTGTCAGAAAGTTTTTCCTTTGGATTTGAGAACAGCATTAAGTTGGCGTTTATGAAAAAACTCGCATTTTTAATTTTAATTTTGGAACTCGCGAAATTTAAATTCCGAAAAAGGATGTTCTTTTGACACATTGTGGTATTTTTTTTTTAACTTTTAAAATTAAAATACATGTTTTCTTTGTCACGCGAGTAGATATAAATTGGGGGTTCAACGCCAGCGGCGTACGCGGCGTGACTATGAATGGCCTCTGCATGCTGTTTGAAGGTTATGCGGCGTAGGTGAAGGTCATACTCTGGGAGGCGGGGTCAAGGTGATGCGTCATCTTATAGTATGAGGGGTAATTTTGAGTTTGATTTTTTTTAATGATAACACTGATCTGCATATTGAAACTTTTTTTTTGATGATTAAAAATGAATAGGTGATTTTAGATCAATTTTTTAAGCTGATTTCAAAAGTAAAGTCGAAATTTGCGTATCACGTCAGGATTTTTTACAAATTAACAATTTGTAAATTTATAAAAACATATGATTTTTTAACTTTCACTTATATAAATTTATAAAAAAAAAATTATTATTCAAAGGTAAATAATTAATACAGACTAGGATATGTATTAAAAAATTAATGTATGAAAAATTAAAGTATAGACATAATAATTATACTTACAATATATTTAAATATGGACAAATTTGATTAATATTAAAAAAATCAATTAGTTTGAGAAAAATTCCTTTTAGTTGCTTTTCGTCCACTAGCACAAAGATCTCTCTTTAACATCCAGCAGTAATCTGCCATCATATTTTTATTCCACTTGCCTTGGTACCGTTTTTCCATATCTTTGATGTCTTGGTGAAACCTTTCACCATGTTCCTCACTCACTGCTCCGAGATTTTCGGGAAAGAATTCGATATGTGCATGTAAAAAGTGTATTTTTATACTCATGTTGCAACCAAGTAATCTCAATTTTTCTAACATATCTGCAACTATAATTTTGTAATTTGGGTCTTTCTTATTTCCTAAAAAGTTCTCCACTACACATTTAAAGCTCAGCCATGCTTCCTTTTCACAATCATTCATTGTTTTTTCAAATTCACTATCTGTCAGTAATTTTCGTATCTGAGGCCCAACAAAAATACCTTCTTTAAGCTTAGCATCAGTAATAGAAGGGAATTTGCTGCAAATATATTTAAAACATTCATTTTCTTTATTTAGGGCTTTCACAAATTGTTTCATTATCCCTAATTTGATATGCAGAGGTGGAAGCAAAACATTTTTAGGATTGACTAAGGGATCTTTAATTACATTTTTTGTTCCAGGGGATAATGATATTCTTGATGGCCAATCTTTCTTTTCCCAATGATTTTTTTTATCCCGGCTGTCCCACTCACACAGAAAACATGGGAATTTTGTGTATCCTGATTGTTGTCCAAGTAGCATTCCAATCACTTTTAAATCACCACATAACAACCATTTATGATCTTTATATTTGACCTGGTCTAGCAAAAGTTCAAGATTTTCATATGTTTCCTTTAAATGAACTGAGTAGGCTATAGGTATTGATGCATATTGGTTTCCATTATGCAAAAAACCCCTTTTAAACTTGTCTTGGAGGAATCAATAAAAAATCTCCATTCTGATGCATTATAAAGGATACCGTAAAAATTCATTATTTCCTTTATGTTATTGCAATATACTAAATTATCCTTTTCAGAAAAGTATGGAACAAGTTCTTTTTCACGATGCCTGTACCAAGAGAATTGTGTCTCTGGTAATAATAAGTTCTTAAATTTAAGCCGAGAACCAAGAAGTTCAGCTTTTATTTTTGGCAAATTTAAATCGCGCACCAAATCATTGAGTTCATGCTGATTAAATAAAATTGGAGCTTTATCATTTACTTCTAGTTTATAGACATCTTGTTCTTGATTTTCATCATCTTCTGAATTATTTGGTTCATTTATGCTTTCCAAATTGGTTGGAGGAGAAGGAACAGGAAGACTTTCATTATGCAATATAGGTCTTATTGCAGAAGGCAAGTTAGGATATATAATTCCTTTTTTATTTTTCGAACTATACCCATGAACATTAGCTAAGCAAAAATAACAATCGTCATGATGATTTCTAGGTTCTCTCCATACCATGGGAATAGCAAAAGGCATACATTTCTTTTTGCCTTTCAACCAAAGTCGTAATCCTTCAACACATGTTCTACACACTTTATGAGGGGCCCATGTCTTATCTTGGTCACCCAGTCTCACACCAAAATAAGCATAATAAGCATTTTTAACAAAATCTGTAATATCCTGCCTTTGTTTTACTACAGTATAATTTCCACAAATGTAACAAAATATATCTGTATCATTTACACATTTACGTGAAGCCATTATTCAATTAAAGAAGATGTGAAATATATCACATATTTCAAATCGAAAGAAACAGACGTGAATAAACAAAGAAATTTATTGTTGTTAAAACCTATGCATTAGATCAAACATTGTTTGGTGCTGCCACCTAGCAAGTATTAATTTAGATATTTTTTACAAAATTAAATTTATGGATTTCGCTTTTTCTTTTTAATTTTACATAAATAATTTTTTTTATTATTATTAAATCATATTAATAAATAATTTCAGCTTCCTAAATACAGTTTCTCATTTATTTAAATTAATGTAATGTATATACATATGGAATCAATTCCTAAAAAATTTGGTGGCGCCATCTAGTATTACTATTATAAAGTAATTTATGATTTAAGAATAAAATTAATTAAAAATAATATTTGTAAAAAAAGTGTACGTGGTGTGCAAAAATGCTTTACATTTTTGAAATCAGCATAAAAAACACTTTCAGAAAAATATATATTTATATGATCATCAAAATGCATGCTGATCAGTGTAATTAATTTTAATTGGGGGACTTTAACTTTTTTCGGGGTAATTTTTGAAGATAGAAATTTTTGTGAGATTGATTTTTTTTTGACCGTATTACAGTACGAGGGGTTATTTTAAGTTTGATTTTTTTTTTAATGATAATTAATTTTAATTGGAGGACTTTAACTTTTTTCGGGGTAATTTTTGAAGATAGAAATTTTTGGGAGATTGATTTTTTTCCTTTCCGTACTTACAGTACGAGGGGTAATTTTAAGTTTGATTTTTTTTTTTTTTTTACTAATGATAATTAATTTTAATTGGAGGACTTTAACTTTTTTCGGGGTAATTTTTGAAGATAGAAATTTTTGGGAGATTGATTTTTTTCCTTTCCGTACTACAGTACGAGGGGTAATTTTAAGTTTGATTTTTTTTTTTTTACTAATGATAATTAATTTTAATTGGAGGACTTTAACTTTTTTCGGGGTAATTTTTGAAGATTGAATTTTTGAGAGATTGATTTTTCTTTTAATCGTACTGCAGTATAAGGGGGTATTTTTTCATTTGAAAAATATATTAATGATAATTAATTAAGAAATTTTAATTGGGGGACTTTAACTTTTTGGGGTAATTTTTGAAGATTGAAATTTTAAGAGATTCATTTTTTTTTTCTCATCGTACTACAGTAGTAAGGGATAATTTTACATTTGAAAAATTCATTAATGATAATTAATTAAGAAATTTTAATTGGGGAACTTTAACTTTTTTCGGGAATTTTTTTTTTTTTTGGGGGGTGGGGGGGGGGTGGGGAGAACATTGATTATTTTTTTAGCACACTTCAGTTTTCGGCGTTATTTTTACTGTAATGGGAAAAAATAATTTAGAATTTTTAATGAGGAAACTTAAAATTTTTGGGGTGCAATTTTTGTGTAAGAGTTATTACTAGTGGTGATTTTTAATTTGAGAACTTTCAAATATTTTTTTCGCTAATTTTTATTTGGCAATGGAATTTTAAACATTTATTTAGAAGTTTTAATTGGGAGACTTTATCTTTTTACGCAAATTTTTAGATAAAAATGGAATTTTAAACATAAATTGGATGAGAGGACTTTACGCGTTTCAATTTAGTGACGTATGCGCTCGAATATTGGAGTATTAATTAAAATTTTGAGTTATGTCACATGTGAATTTTTGTTATTTAGTGTTAGAATTTTTGTCTGCAAATTTTTAAATAGTACTGTCCCCACCCGTGGCTGAGAGGTTATGCTCACGAAGCTAATAGACGTGAAGTGCGGGGTTTGATCTACATTGTGCCCGTCGGCCTAATCGTTCGTAGTTTTGTTTGAGCTTTAGATTTGCATGCGTAAATTCGGGTTAGGTTTCCTTAGAAAGACCCACACGAAGGGCACTCCCTCCCTTTATACATAGTGTAGATAATCGCCCGTCAAAATTATCCCACCTTTTGAATAGTGTTAATAAACTTGAGAATTTTTTTTCTGAATACGTGTTAGATCGGTGGTTATGTTTTCGCGGATTTAATCATAAATAGAAATTGTTAGGATATTTTTAAGGATATCAGTTTTCGATTTGTTATGCAATTTTTTTGCATGTATTGCTTAATTTATATGAAAATATATTTTGAAAAAAAAAAAAAAAAAACATGAAATGCCATTCATAAAGATATTAGGAAATGTATACCCCATACCCCTAAATGAATATCTATATATTTGTAAAATATGGGGTTACCTATTCAATGGTTCGTTTGAATTTGTCCCTTCAAATTTTATTAACGCATGTTTTTTATTTTTTAAACAGTGCCATTATAAATTATCTAGATCTATTTTTCAAAACTAGAAAATCGATTTTTAAACATATATAATTTTTGAATGTTTCTATTAAAATACTTTGAATTTTTAATAAGATTTTGGGAAAAAACGCATTTTTTACAAATTTTCGCTAATATTACGCTTTTTAGAATAAAACTATTAAATACATAAATTTACCAAAAATTTAACACACTTACTTTACTTAAAATGACTTTCAGAGCCTAAAAAAACGCGTGTTTCTGTAGGAAAATGTCTACTATACTGAACCGTGGTCATCGTGCGTTATCTTTGGGAACACTCAGAAGTGAATCACTTTATCTAGATAAGGGGTTTTCCTTTTTATCGTGATAGGATATTAGATTTTAATTTCGATTGACTAATGGTGGGGTTCAAATTAAGATTTTCAAATAATTAATTTAAGATTTTTATTATCTCACTGATTGCGAATTTAATGAATGAATAATTAATATTACGTCACACAAAACGAATTTTTTGAATAATTAAGATTTAATATTGCGTCACAATTTTTAAATGATTTTATTAATATAAAATTTTTATCCAATTGGGGGTCATTTTTTCTTATAGATTTATTTTAAATAAAATTGGAATATTCATTTAGTAATACTATATTAACAATTTAATGCATGTGCGACATTTCTTTTGGATAAAATTAAAACTATTTTCTAATGAGACCTTTAAAAACGGATACTTTTTTAACTGATTCATTAACCGCGAGAATACTTCAAACATCTCCTTGATGAGTCATCACGAATAACACTCGAAAACATGAAAGTTTTAATAAATATATTGAGGTTTATGAAAAGTAACACTTATTGAAATTTATTTAATATTTGAAATAAACATTACGCGCAGTGACCGTTACGCATACATTTTAAAATATAGATCTAGTTCAAATTTTACTAAGTTTCGTAATGGAGGTCACGTTATACCCTAACCAATCATACTATTTAGTCAGGGATTGCTATTTTGGAATTATCTAAATTAGTTACAAAACTTCTCATTTTTTAATAACTACACTAATCACAAGTCTTGTTTAATCAAATAAATATAATTTTTATCGTTTTTGTTACTTAACAAGATATAAATACCTTATACATATGCTATATTGATTCTGGTTTAGTTTAGTGCATATAAATTTTAACTAATATTTTTCTTTTAGTAGATATAACAATATTCGCCAACATATATATATATATTTAACATTATTCAAATTTCGCACAAACCTTTAAATAATTTTGGAAAAAATATTTCATTTTTAGAAGATTAACCATAATATTAATTTTAAACCTCTTAATTCTTTTTTAATTGAGGTAGTACGATAGAAAATTAATATATTCGACACAATAAAGAAATTACTAATTCATATTAACAATGATTTTAAGCATTATGTTAAAATTCGAGATTTTTCATTTACAAATAATTTGAAAAATAAAACATTTAAAAGTAAATTGACTTACTTGTATTAATTTTCCATCTAAATCCAAAAGGCTTTCAAACAGAAACAACACACCACATACAGTTTTGTGTCACTATATGAAATGAATTAGGATTTTTCACCCCAATCTCTTATCTCTGGGGTAATTCCTAGAACTGACTCATGCGATTCGCACAATATTACATCGTAATTTGAATCTAAGAACAGTGTTAATGAATTTAATATGATGCGTTATTAATAAGGGATTAAATATAATGTGTAATTAATAAGGGATTTAGTTAATTTGTTTCGTTATTAATTAAAACCTGAATATAATTATGTCTTTTTAAGTCTTATTTAATAGAATAGGAATACTTTTAAAATTTTCAGGAGGTTTTTTTCAGAAACACTTTTTAAGAATACTTTTCTTAATGAATGTGTAATTAACATTTTTGAAATTAATTAATTAATACGTAATTAAATTTTCAAAATTAAAATAAATATAAAATAGAAGAGAAATTCTTTTCAAATTTATTAAGCAAAATACAAGTTATTATTAGGTAATATTTCAAATTGCTGCAATTTTTAAACATGTTGAGTTATCACTGAGAACTTAATATCGAGGTATTTGAATAGTAATGCTAATCAGAATTTGAAAAAAAAGAAAAATAGTAAAAATAATTTTGATATTAACTAACTTGCATAACTTGCTACAAACATGACTTTCTTTTGAACACACTAGAATGGGATTGAACTTTTAAAGATATATTTAAAATAAAGACTTGTGCTAAATTTTCAACGAAAATATTTCTCATTTTAAAGTTAACTTCTTTCATTGAAAAAGTTATATACTTCGAAATTTCACATACAAATTTTTCTCACATGGAAAAAGACTTAAGTAATTGTATTAGAATAAAAACTTATCATATGAAAATTTTACTTGTGTAAATTGTATTTAAAAAAAAAATTATCATATTAAAATTTTTTATAAGTTAATTATTATTATTAAATCTATGTCTCCCACCACTCACTTTTTTTATAAATAAATATTTATCACTTTTTAATGGAAACAAGGATGGTAGGTAAACCTTTCGTTTTATATTTTAAAATTAATATGAGCCTTTTTTTTTTCAGTGCGACTCCTTCAAATTTAAAACCCTTTGAAAGCTTTTATAGGGATAACATAAAAAAATCGAAGTCTCCCATTTCACCAATAAAGGATTTGTACTAAATACACTACAGACATTCTTGTTTTAACATGATTTGAAAAATTTTAATTCAAGTTCTTTTGAAAACTTTACTTATTTCATAGGGAGAAAAAAAAAAACATGCATTTATAAATTTTTAGTTTCACATATTATACACTAAATAAAATATATATTAAGATAAAACATTTGCAAACTTATTTATAAAAAGGAAAGACATAACCTTTTTTTCACTTTTTCGTTAAGCATATTTTTAATTCACAAGCAGGCTTCACACATATTACTTAGCACACAAGTTACTTCAGCGAAATATCCCTTTTCCTTACCTAAATGATTCATACCTCCCTCATGAATACGTTATACAAACGATGTATTAGTTTAATGAATATAAATTTTAACTGAATCCTTTAAACTTTATTTGATAACATTCGATCATTTTTATATTTCAAAACGAAGAAAAATTATCGAATATCACCTAACAAGCATATACTTTTACACTAACATGTTATAAAAACACTTCTCAATATTCAAATTTTATGATATTTCGACATCTCTCGCCAAGCTTTTTAAGAATGAAAGACTATTTCGTTAGAATATTTAGCTTTTTGTATACAATTTTAGCAATAAATACATAATGCACTCAACTTTACTTTGTCATTAAACATTAAATTAATCCATCGCATAGCAATTCAAACTTAGGATTTTTTTATTTAGGGTAGATAAGTATACATGTATATATATAATGTGCATATATGTGTGTCTGTGTGCATTTGTTAATGGGGGAAAAATTTAAAAGGTATACACATTGAAAGTTAATAAAATTATTTAAGATGATATATGATATATGGTATATGATAACGTCATTAGTGATATCATATACCACGTGATGGGGATTCCCGATCACGTGATAACCCCTACGTCATTAGTGATAAGTGATGTCATATATCACGTGACTAGATCTAATCAGTTGATAAGATTAGCTGATAAGGACTTAGAATTATTCATTTCGTTTTTAGTTTTTGAAAGAGAAGGTTGCGCTTAAGACTGCTAGCTGCCATATTAGATAAGTATTATTATTTTGTGTGTTTTTATATAAAAATGAATTTAAAAATTAAAATGTAATAGTATTTAATAATTTTTCAAATTTTAATGAATTTTTAAAACATTAATTTTTAATAGTTAGAAAACTGCAAAGTATAATTTTAAGCTTTGCGGTTATATTTCATGACACGAACTTTAACTAAAAATAGTCAAATGATTGTCAGACATATAAATTTTCGTGTTTAATCTATAAAGATATTTTCAAGTCTGAATACTACTAACCCTAGTTAGCATATAAATATTGCAAACTTGTGAAAAATAGTGATTATTTAATAAAAATATTTTGTGTTATATGTTTTTAAATAATAAGAGTGAAAACTATCTGAATTAAAAGCATGTTTTTTAATAGTAGCAAACTTTTTTGGATATATTTTAGAAAACTATGATGAGAGATAACCAAACATGTCGATTATTTTATAAAACCTACGAAAATTATTAAGTTTGTCTAGTGAAAACAAGTTATCATGCTATTTTTACAAGTTAGAAGTTTGTTTAGCGATGTCACAAAAAAGGTATCATTCAAGTTAGGACATAACCTATTTGATTAGACATTGTAGTAGCATGTTTAGCAATATCACATAAAAGGTATAATTTAAGTTAGGATATAACCTATTTGATTAGTCATTGTTTTATTCGATTGAAAATGTGTCCTCTAGTTTATTAAAATGTTTGCATATGTGTAGATAAAAGGATTTGGGTTGTTTTGATAATCACACAGTCGTTGGAAAAGCAGTTGGTTTTTTTGTGTTAATAAATGTAGGATAAATAACTAGGATAATGCTAGGATAAATAACTAGTCAGTTTTAAGAGAAAACATTAAAATTTACAAATATATGTATATGCATATTCAAAAAGTATAAATTGACTAACTTGGAAATAGCATCGAAATATATAAAACATTTGTTCTGTTAACATAGGTCAAATGCATGTATGTATATAGCTCAAATGCCTGTATGTACACAGCTATGTATTAAAATTTGTTTACTTTAAAATATGAAAAAAACATTTTAAATAATTTTAAATGTTTTTCAAAGCATTTTTATCAGTTGTTCAAATCTTTAATACTGTCTTAAAATGTTTAATACTCTCTTGAAATATTTTTATAAATTTTTTTAAATAATTTTATTAACTTTCAATGTGTATACCTTTTAAATTTTTCCCCCATTAACAAATGCACACAGACACACATATATGCACATTATATATATACATGTATACTTATCTACCCTAAATAAAAAAATCCTAAGTTTGAATTGCTATGCGATGGATTAATTTAATGTTTAATGACAAAGTAAAGTTGAGTGCATTATGTATTTATTGCTAAAATTGTATACAAAAAGCTAAATATTCTAACGAAATAGTCTTTCATTCTTAAAAAGCTTGGCGAGAGATGTCGAAATATCATAAAATTTGAATATTGAGAAGTGTTTTTATAACATGTTAGTGTAAAAGTATATGCTTGTTAGGTGATATTCAATAATTTTTCTTCGTTTTGAAATATAAAAATGATCGAATGTTATCAAATAAAGTTTAAAGGATTCAGTTAAAATTTATATTCATTAAACTAATACATCGTTTGTATAACGTATTCATGAGGGAGGTATGAATCATTTAGATAAGGAAAAGGGATTTTTCGCTGAAGTAACTTGTGTGCTAAGTAATATGTGTGAAGCCTGCTTGTGAATTAAAAATATGCTTAACGAAAAAGTGAAAAAAGGTTATGTCTTTCCTTTTTATAAATAAGTTTGCAAATGTTTTATCTTAATATATATTTTATTTAGTGTATAATATGTGAAACTAAAAATTTATAAATGCATGTTTTTTTTTTCTCCCTATGAAATAAGTAAAGTTTTCAAAAGAACTTGAATTAAAATTTTTCAAATCATGTTAAAACAAGAATGTCTGTAGTGTTTTTAGTACAAATCCTTTATTGGTGAAATGGGAGACTTCGATTTTTTTATGTTATCCCTATAAAAGCTTTCAAAGGGTTTTAAATTTGAAGGAGTCGCACTGAAAAAAAAAGGCTCATATTAATTTTAAAATATAAAACGAAAGGTTTACCTACCATCCTTGTTTCCATTAAAAAGTGATAAATATTTATTTATAAAAAAAGTGAGTGGTGGGAGACATAGATTTAATAATAATAATTAACTTATAAAAAATTTTAATATGATAAGTTTCTTTTTAAATACAATTTACACAAGTAAAATTTTCATATGATAAGTTTTTATTCTAATACAATTACTTAAGTCTTTTTCCATGTGAGAAAAATTTGTATGTGAAATTTCCAAGTATATAACTTTTTCAATGAAAGAAGTTAACTTTAAAATGAGAAATATTTTCGTTGAAAATTTAGCACAAGTCTTTATTTTAAATATGTCTTTAAAAGTTCAATCCCATTCTAGTGTGTTCAAAAGAAAGTCATGTTTGTAGCAAGTTATGCAAGTTAGTTAATATCAAAATTATTTTTACTATTTTTCTTTTTTTTCAAATTCTGATTAGCATTACTATTCAAATACCTCGATATTAAGTTCTCAGTGATAACTCAACATGTTTAAAAATTGCAGCAATTTGAAATATTACCTAATAATAACTTGTATTTTGCTTAATAAATTTGAAAAGAATTTCTCTTCTATTTTATATTTATTTTAATTTTGAAAATTTAATTACGTATTAATTAATTAATTTCAAAAATGTTAATTACACATTCATTAAGAAAAGTATTCTTAAAAAGTGTTTCTGAAAAAAACCTCCTGAAAATTTTAAAAGTATTCCTATTCTATTAAATAAGACTTAAAAAGACATAATTATATTCAGGTTTTAATTAATAACGAAACAAATTAACTAAATCCCTTATTAATTACACATTATATTTAATCCCTTATTAATAACGCATCATATTAAATTCATTAACACTGTTCTTAGATTCAAATTACGATGTAATATTGTGCGAATCGCATGAGTCAGTTCTAGGAATTACCCCAGAGATAAGAGATTGGGGTGAAAAATCCTAATTCATTTCATATAGTGACACAAAACTGTATGTGGTGTGTTGTTTCTGTTTGAAAGCCTTTTGGATTTAGATGGAAAATTAATACAAGTAAGTCAATTTACTTTTAAATGTTTTATTTTTCAAATTATTTGTAAATGAAAAATCTCGAATTTTAACATAATGCTTAAAATCATTGTTAATATGAATTAGTAATTTCTTTATTGTGTCGATTATATTAATTTTCTATCGTACTACCTCAATTAAAAAAGAATTAAGAGGTTTAAAATTAATATTATGGTTAATCTTCTAAAAATGAAATATTTTTTCCAAAATTATTTAAAGGTTTGTGCGAAATTTGAATAATGTTAAAAATATATATATATGTTGGCGAATATTGTTATATCTACTAAAAGAAAAATATTAGTTAAAATTTATATGCACTAAACTAAACCAGAATCAATATAGCATATGTATAAGGTATTTATATCTTGTTAAGTAACAAAAACGATAAAAATTATATTTATTTGATTAAACAAGACTTATGATTAGTGTAGTTATTAAAAAATGAGAAGTTTTGTAACTAATTTAGATAATTCCAAAATAGCAATCCCTGACTAAATAGTATGATTGGTTAGGGTATAACGTGACCTCCATTACGAAACTTAGTAAAATTTGAACTAGATCTATATTTTAAAATGTATGCGTAACGGTCACTGCGCGTAATGTTTATTTCAAATATTAAATAAATTTCAATAAGTGTTACTTTTCATAAACCTCAATATATTTATTAAAACTTTCATGTTTTCGAGTGTTATTCGTGATGACTCATCAAGGACATGTTTGAAGTATTTTCGCGGTTAATGAATCAGTTAAAAAAGTATCCGTTTTTAAAGGTCTCATTAGAAAATAGTTTTAATTTTATCCAAAAGAAATGTCGCACATGCATTAAATTGTTAATATAGTATTACTAAATGAATATTCCAATTTTATTTAAAATAAATCTATAAGAAAAAATGACCCCCAATTGGATAAAAATTTTATATTAATAAAATCATTTAAAAATTGTGACGCAATATTAAATCTTAATTATTCAAAAAATTCGTTTTGTGTGACGTAATATTAATTATTCATTCATTAAATTCGCAATCAGTGAGATAATAAAAATCTTAAATTAATTATTTGAAAATCTTAATTTGAACCCCACCATTAGTCAATCGAAATTAAAATCTAATATCCTATCACGATAAAAAGGAAAACCCCTTATCTAGATAAAGTGATTCACTTCTGAGTGTTCCCAAAGATAACGCACGATGACCACGGTTCAGTATAGTAGACATTTTCCTACAGAAACACGCGTTTTTTTAGGCTCTGAAAGTCATTTTAAGTAAAGTAAGTGTGTTAAATTTTTGGTAAATTTATGTATTTAATAGTTTTATTCTAAAAAGCGTAATATTAGCGAAAATTTGTAAAAAATGCGTTTTTTCCCAAAATCTTATTAAAAATTCAAAGTATTTTAATAGAAACATTCAAAAATTATATATGTTTAAAAATCGATTTTCTAGTTTTGAAAAATAGATCTAGATAATTTATAATGGCACTGTTTAAAAAATAAAAAACATGCGTTAATAAAATTTGAAGGGACAAATTCAAACGAACCATTGAATAGGTAACCCCATATTTTACAAATATATAGATATTCATTTAGGGGTATGGGGTATACATTTCCTAATATCTTTATAAATGGCATTTCATGTTTTTTTTTTGTTTTTTTTTTTTTTCAAAATATATTTTCATATAAATTAAGCAATACATGCAAAAGAATTGCATAACAAATCGAAAACTGATATCCTTAAAAATATCCTAACAATTTCTATTTATGATTAAATCCGCGAAAACATAACCACCGATCTAACACGTATTCAGAAAAAAAATTCTCAAGTTTATTAACACTATTTAAAAGGTGGGATAATTTTGACGGGCGATTATCTACACTATGTATAAAGGGAGGGAGTGCCCTTCGTGTGGGTCTTTCTAAGGAAACCTAACCCGAATTTACGCATGCAAATCTAAAGCTCAAACAAAACTACGAACGATTAGGCCGACGGGCACAATGTAGATCAAACCCCGCACTTCACGTCTATTAGCTTCGTGAGCATAACCTCTCAGCCACGGGTGGGGGCAGTACTATTTAAAAATTTGCAGACAAAAATTCTAACACTAAATAACAAAAATTCACATGTGACATAACTCAAAATTTTAATTAATACTCCAATATTCGAGCGCATACGTCACTAAATTGAAACGCGTAAAGTCCTCTCATCCAATTTATGTTTAAAATTCCATTTTTATCTAAAAATTTGCGTAAAAAGATAAAGTCTCCCAATTAAAACTTCTAAATAGATGTTTAAAATTCCATTGCCAAATAAAAATTAGCGAAAAAAATATTTGAAAGTTCTCAAATTAAAAATCACCACTAGTAATAACTCTTACACAAAAATTGCACCCCAAAAATTTTAAGTTTCCTCATTAAAAATTCTAAATTATTTTTTCCCATTACAGTAAAAATAACGCCGAAAACTGAAGTGTGCTAAAAAAATAATCAATGTTCTCCCCCCCCCCCACCCCCAAAAAAAAAAAAATTTCCCGAAAAAAGTTAAAGTTCCCCAATTAAAATTTCTTAATTAATTATCATTAATGAATTTTTCAAATGTAAAATTATCCCTTACTACTGTAGTACGATGAGAAAAAAAAAATGAATCTCTTAAAATTTCAATCTTCAAAAATTACCCCAAAAAGTTAAAGTCCCCCAATTAAAATTTCTTAATTAATTATCATTAATATATTTTTCAAATGAAAAAATACCCCCTTATACTGCAGTACGATTAAAAGAAAAATCAATCTCCCAAAAATTCAATCTTCAAAAATTACCCCGAAAAAAGTTAAAGTCCTCCAATTAAAATTAATTATCATTAGTAAAAAAAAAAAATCAAACTTAAAATTACCCCTCGTACTGTAGTACGGAAAGGAAAAAAATCAATCTCCCAAAAATTTCTATCTTCAAAAATTACCCCGAAAAAAGTTAAAGTCCTCCAATTAAAATTAATTATCATTAAAAAAAAAAAATCAAACTTAAAATAACCCCTCGTACTGTAGTACGGTCAAAAAAAAATCAATCTCACAAAAATTTCTATCTTCAAAAATTACCCCGAAAAAAGTTAAAGTCCCCCAATTAAAATTAATTATCATTAAAAAAAAAATCAAACTCAAAATTACCCCTCATACAATAAGATGACGCATCACCTTGACCCCGCCTCCCAGAGTATGACCTTCACCTACGCCGCATAACCTTCAAACAGCATGCAGAGGTCATTCAAGGTCACGCCGCGTACGCCGCTGGCGTTGAACCCCCAATTTATATCTACTCACGCGTAACAGAAGTATACGATTTCTCACAATACGGGGGAAAATACAATAAATGCATCCAAATGAGGTAGCAATTACTGAAATTTTTTTTGCTTAAAACTAAAACCTTCACTTTACGTGTAATTATATGCTTTAATTAAAGTAGGTAAGTCAAGATGGTTTCCACGCTAAATAAAACATCACTCTTAAACGTAAACTTAAATTTTTTATTAATAGAAATTAAATCTACAATGATTAGATGAAATGATGTCATTTTCCATAAATTTTAAACCGTGACATCAGTCAAGAATTTTTTTTGAAAAGGCAAATAACTTCTATCTTTTTACTATAAATCGCAGAAAATGTAACTACTGAATCTAAATAAATACAACAATTAGCTATAATAGTCCCCGAGCCAGGTGCAAATTTCGTCAGTTATTTCCCCTCGGCCGATAATTTGTAAAATGCTTCAGAGAGTTGTATCATGATGCTCCGTGAACGTCAGCTGCGGTGTTCCGTGGGTGGGTTGAGCAGCGGTAACCTCCCAAACATGTAAAAAAAGAAAAAAAATTTAGTCATTTCCTCCCTGTTGAAAATTTGTCAAATTATAGCTAACCCAATATCGGGAAGAAAAATAAAAGTCAGCTGATTATAGAGTGGAGGGTTATTCGTCAGCTGGTCACACGAACATTAAAAAATATATACAGTGTGCAAAGGAAAGTCTCTTTAACCATAAAATACTTGCGAACGGAGAGAGCTACAGCTATGGAAGTGAGGTAACGGTATAGTAAAGTGACTACGCCCTATTTAATGCAAACGACGGAAGCGCCCGTCTGCTCTATTTCTTTTCGTTTACGATTTTCAGTAGCTATCTTCCAAATTTCGCCACTAGGGGGCGCTGCCGTCGTTCGCATTAAATTGGGCGTAGTCACTTTACTATACCGTTACCTCACTTCCATAGCTGTAGCTCTCTCTGTTCGCAAGTATTTTATGGTTAAAGGGACTTTCCTTTGCACACTGTATATTTTTTTCATGTTCGTGTGACCAGCTGACGAATAACCCACCACTCTATAATCAGCTGATTTTTTTTTATTCAAGATATTGGGTTAGCTATAATTTGACAAATTTTCAACCGGGAGGAAATGACTAATTTTTTTTTCTTTTTTTACATGTTTGGAAGGCTACCGTTGCTCAACCCACCCACGGAACCGCAGCTGACGTTCACGGAGCTTCATGATACATCTCTCTGAAGCATTTTACAAATTATCGGCCCAGAGGAACTTGGTCATCAAAATCTGTTGCTGGCTCGCGGACTATAACGTATAGCTATAAGATATGGTTGTAGTATACAATCGAAGTAGTAAACAAAATATAGGAGCCATTTATTTACAGTGAGTTTGACAACACGCTGAAAAGATTTGATAGACAGAATGTGACGTCATATCTAGCTTTCATTTTATTTTTTCTAAATTGTTTTCATGAAAGTTGACTGCCTGCATGTTTTAATCTAAAAAAACATTCAAATTAAGGTGCTACGTTATTTTACCGCTCTTATAGTTAAAGTTTTTATTTTATATATATATATATATCAAAAATTTGCATTTTCTTTTTAGAACGACGTCAATTTCAAAAATGCAAAAATATATTATTATTGGCAAATAAAAAAAAAATTACACGCATTATCGTTAATTTTTTCACATTATTGTGTCATTTTTTAGGGTGTGGCAACAGGAAAGAAACAATTTAATTAGAAATTTTAAAAAGATATATTTCAATAATGTTAAATTACGGAAGGTGATAGAAAAAAGGCATAAATAGTGGTCTGATGTTTTTTTTAAAGTAGACAGTGATCTTTTCCGCGTTCTAAAACATATGTACATCAAGTTTCGTGCAAATCGGTCAAAAATTGAAGATTTGTATAAAGGACATACATACAGGGAACGGCTTTTATATATATAGATTTTTATTAATTTGTAAATTAATGGTGAACGATACAAGTACAATAAAAAAAAATAAGCTAAATAAATCTTTAATAAATAAGTACAATATCGTTTAAAAATACTCTTAAAAAAACGTGCAAAGATATTAGTCCAGGCATTAGGTGCTCAAAAAGGACAAATAGGGGAAAGTTTTGGTGTAGTTTTGATATTTGGTGCTTTTATGTATTTTGGGTCGCTGAACACGAATCTGAAGTTTGCCAACAAAATTTATCCCGGGAAACACGTTTTTTTTGGCAAAAAACGGGAAAAAAACGGGATTTTCTTTGTTTTTTTTTCAATTAACTTCCAAGTTATACATTTTACGTAAAAGTTCTCAGTGCATAAATTGAAGAAGATAAAATTTCCTACATTTTATGTATTAAAAGTTTTTTTCTCTGATCAATGGTTTAGCCGTGACAACGCCACAAAAATGGGAGTGAAAATCAAAAAATTCAGAAAAAACGGGAATTACGCCGCTGTACGTAGATTTAACATGAAAACTGACCATTTTACACAAGCATTGACTATAAATTATACTAAAAATTATATGAATGACTACATTTTACAATGAAGTTGCTGATAATAAATAGGACGACTCATTATGAATCATTATTTAATTATAAATAAACATGTACATTAGTAAGTACATTTATTTAAAAAACAAAAAAATATTATTTCCGCTTTCTTTTACTTGAGGGTCCCTGCTTTTCACCGACATCTACAACATAGAAAATAGACGTATAGAACTAGTGGGTGTTTTTATTACTACCAACAATATAAAATAAATGTTTTTTTAATGAAAAATATTTGATACCTTCTGGCATGGCTTTTTCTTGACATTTTAGTTCAAGTACCATTTTTTTTTAAATCAAAGACAGCAGAATTTAAGTTAGTCACATAAATAAGATTTTGCGCCATTATGCAACGGCATTAAGATTTAAAATGTAACGAAAATGTGAATTTGTTTCAAAATATTTTGTTTATAGAGGAAAATTACAATGAAGAGCACATGAAGTTTTGCAAGAGCGAAATGTTTAAATTTATGACCAAATTTGGGCAAAATTTGTCAGTTGTATGTAGATATATCGGGACAAAATCATTTAAAATATATTACCAGGCTGCAAATTCTGAGTGGTTACAAAATAGATCCAGACAAATTCTCCAAATTTAGATTTGATACAATGCAAAACATAATGTAGGCATTTTCTCATGATATATTAATCATGATATCTTATGATTCCTTATCTTTACATAAGGTTCCTGTTAGGTTTCCTGTAAGGTTTGTGCAGAAATAAATATGAATATACAACAGAATATGCAACACAGCGATTTTCATTAATGCTGTCGAATGTTTGTCCCGTACCTTAAATTTTAGAAAAAAAAAAATTAGAATTTGTTATAATAATACAAAAATAGTTTTATCACTTTATCTTCCATGCCGTTAAGAAAGTATCATTAAAATTATCAAGAAGAACGTAAAATCATTTGTCAATCAGATTATGGAACATTTTTGAACGCATTCGGGCTACTATAATAAAACTTCACAGTTAAATAACGTGAAAAACGATGTCTAAGTAATAATTTGTAAAACATATAACACGTTTGAAAACACAATTTCAACCAAAATCGAAAAAATAGCTGAAAATTTTGTACATCCCTGTATATGAACTATAGATTTATCATATAATTCACAATATGCTAAAATTTAGAACTGTTAGTGAACGCATAGCACAGTTGAAAATTTCTCGTTAGCAATTTCCGGCAATAAGCGGGTATATAGATGTCTTGTGCAGCCCTATATATGATTTATAGAATTTATACACGCTAAATAGTATGCAATTTTTAAAATTTAAAAAGTGCTCCACAACTGAAAATGCACTTCCATCAATTATTGTTCATACAGAGAAAAATATAATTGAATTATTTTGTATGCCCCTGTATATGAAAGATCAATGGCACATCATATTCAATAGTAAGCATCTTATAGAGCACCTCGGAGATATATATCAGTTTAAATACTTTTCAAAAGGTTTACACCTTTTCAAAATGAACAAAATACACCACAAACAGTTTCTCTCCATAGACCGTAATGTAACATAATTATTTTTAGTGTCCCTGTAAATGATCGATAAATACTACCCATACCATATTCTATAAGAAATCATCTTGCAGTGCGCTTCATAGATATGTATATAAATTTCAAAGTGTTTGAAATTATGAAACATTATTGAAAAAAAAAAAAAAAAAACACAAACGATTTTTCCCCAGGCCGTAATATAATGAAATACTTTTGACTGTCCCTGTAACGAAATTATGACTGCTACACGCAACATTTTACAATACCTAACATTCAATAGTGAATATCAATAACATTTTTCAATTTCATGGCGATGCGACTATATTGACGCCAAAAATAATTATGGCCAGCTAGAATCGGCAAATCACTCGCCGTGCACTGCCGTCATTCCCGTTTTTTCAGAATTGTTTATTTTCACACCCATTTTTGCGGCGTTGTCACGGCTAAACCATTGATCAGAGAAAAAAACGTTTAATACGTAAAATGTAGGAAATTTTATCCTCTTTAATTTATGTATTGAGGACTTTTGCGTAAAATGCATAATTTTGAAGTTATTTTGAAAAAACAAAGAAAATCCCGTTTTTTTTCCAGTTTTTTGCCAAAAAAACATGTTTCCCGGGATAAATTTTGTTGGCAAACTTCAGATTTGTGTTCAGCGACCCAAAAAACATAAAGGCACCAAATATCAAAACTACACCAAAACTTTCCCCTATTTTCTACCAAATGACTGGACTATATGTTGTAAGAAGAAAATTTATCTACTCCTGCCTCGTAGAGGAAGGAATAGATCTACAAAACATAGAGCGTATATACAGGGTGTCCATTCTCAACGGTGTCCAATGGCTAATTCCTAAACCGTTAGTCATAGACATATAGTTCCAATTTCAAAAATGTTTTAAGTGAGGTAAAGAAATATTTTTAAAGCAATTTGGGTCAATAAAAACATTTCTTAAAAAATTACGAAATTAAAATTTTTATACGGTCCCCCAGTCTTATAAGTTATATTTAGTAAATTTTTCCTATTACACTG
Organism: Maratus speciosus; assembly: GCA_963932465.1. NCBI lineage: Eukaryota > Metazoa > Arthropoda > Arachnida > Araneae > Salticidae > Maratus > Maratus speciosus. The sequence goes on from OZ010789.1 coordinate 615,884,498, forward strand.
ACAAGTAAGACCAAAAAAAGTATCGTTCATATAACCTTAAAATTGACCGAATTATGAAACGTTAAAAATGCATGACTTGTCTGAACACAAATGAGTTCGGCCAATCTTTGAAGGGTCGTATACCAAGAGCTTAAATTATTCGAAGAACTTACTTCATGTGTACCTGTGCTTAGAAAAAAATCGTACAAGTATTATAGATCGGGAGCCGGCAGCACAGACAATCACCTCATCGAGTTCACGGATGAAATTCTAGGATTAGTTAAATCTTGATTCGCATATTAAAACGCAATCGGTCCTCCAAGTCATATCTTGGTGGAAAACACCTGAAAACCCGACTTTAGCGGCTGACTCGTATGTTTACCATTGTCTTTTCCAGTTCCCAGTCCTCCATGTTTTCATACCTTTTGGTGCAGGAAAACAATGGTAAACCTACAAGTCAGCCGCTAAAATCGGGTTTTCCACCAAGATATGACTTGGCAGACCGATTACGTTTTAATACGCAAATCAAGATTTAACTAATCCTAGAACTTCATCCGTGAACTCGATGAGGTGATTGTCTGTGCTGCCGGCTCCCGATCTATTATTACGATTGAGTTAATTTTTATTAAGTTTCAGATTGGCTAAAATAATTGTATTTTAACATATGTTTTATTTTGTACGGATCTGAGACACTTTCTTTTCATGATTTCGTTTAACAAAAATTGTGTTATTTTTATAAGTTTTTATTTAATTTCAACGATCGTATGTATGTTTTTCTAGTTCAAAATTTGCACTTGAACTTTAACTCACTTCCAAATATCCGATAGAGATTAAATTTTACATACTGACGTAAATCCGATGACAATCTAATATTATTATGATTTTCGGTGGTTACCATTTATACTTATTTTACAGGATAACACAAAAAATTTCGGATAGATTGGCTAAAATAGTTGTATTTTAACAAAATCCCTGTCGGCCCGGCCTACAGGCGGAGGTAGATTTCGAAGTTAAGTATACTAATTTCCCAAACAAAAACCAAATCATGATTAGAGATAAACCCACTTTAACAATTTTATCTGGCCGCTTTTGACTTTATATAATAAGTGGTTTTATCAAAATCATATTAGGGCGGTATTAAAAAAAAAATACTTTTTTATGCTCAACAACTCGAAATTTTCTGGCATAACTCCAGATTCATTTTTAATAGGAAAAATATGAAACTTGTTGACGTGATTTTTGAAGAGATTTATAAACGACCTGTGTTTCTAATTTTCGTTCAATTAATTAAAACTGGATATATAAACAATTATTTTCTCAGTAAGACAGTATTTTTCGTTTCTAACACAATCGCTTCGGGAAATTCCGTTCAAAATGCCCACTTTGACATCATTTTTTAAAATATATTCTGCCTCTGTCAAAAAATCGATCATTACGGTACATTATATAGTTGCTGAATAAGCGAATCTACCAATTGGATGCGTTTTAGAGCAAAAATGAATTTAAAAATGAGTCAGAAAATAAGCAGTTTGGATTTGAATACTCCCTTAATACGATGATTTTTCCAACATAATCCGCTTCGGGAAATTCGGTTCTAAAGGCCCATTTTGACAGCATGTTTTAAAATATATTCTGCCTCTATCAAAAAATTGTCCATTACGGTACATTATATAGTTTCTGAGTAAGAAAAGGTACCAATTGGAAGCCTTTGAGAGTAAAAATGAATTGTAAAATGAGTCAGAAAATAAACAGTTTGGATTTGAATACTCCCTTTCTAAGATGTTTTTTTCTTCAACCGCTATGTATTTTTAATTTGTTTTTGCTGTAAGAATTGGTCCTATCCAAAACTTGTCTATATGGATGTTGTAGACAATATTAAGAAGATATATGATAAATTCATGGGGATTTTATATCTTTTGAATTGACGGAGTTATGGATTTTTTACTTCTTCAAACCCACTTTTTGTTTTCGTTTTTAATTTTTTTTTTTTTTTTTGCGGTACGAATTGGTCCTATCAAAAACTTGTGAATATAAAAGTTGTAGATAATGTTAAGGAGATTCATGATAAAATTAATTGGATTTGATTTGATATCTTGAGAATTGACGAAGTTATGAATTTTTTCTCCCCAAAACCCTATTTTTTGCGCCCCTTGAGCCCATTTTTAACTTTATCAAAAACCTGTGATACATAAATTTTTAGCCCTATTTTTAGAAGTAATAAAAACTTTAAACTGATTTGATATGTACAAAAATTAAGAAGTTATGTGGGGTTTTCGGTTTTCACAAAACCCCTCCCTATTTCCATCCCCTTGGTCCGATTTTGCCCATTAACGAACTTGACCGAGATTTTATGCCCCTTGATTTTATGTATCAGTTTGGAAGAGATTAGTGCAGAATTGTGGAAGTTATCGTGTCCAGAAGAAAGTGATATATATACATACATACATAGATAGATAGATATATAAAGTTTTTTACTGAGGGTGGTTTTGGGCTCTAGGGGTCATGATCGGTATAGATCTGCAAAAAATTTTCCGAAATTCCAACATAGGAACGACGCCAATAGGTAATATTTCATACGAAATCTACCTAATATGTTTTATTTTGTAAGGATTTGAGACTGTTTCTTTTCATGACTTCGTTTAACAAAAATTATGTTATTTTTATAAGTTTTTTATTTAACTTCAATGATCGTATGTATGTTTTTCCAGTTCAAAATTTGCACTCGAACTTTAACTCACTTCCAAATGTCCGATAGATAGAGATTAAATTTTACATACTGAAGTAAATCCGATGACAATCTAATATTATTATGATTTTCCGGTGATTTTCCGATTTTTTACCTCCAAGAAATTTAAGAAAAAGTTTTAGATTACACAAGATGACACAAGACTATGATGGTTGTATTTTTTAACTTTTATGTATTTTTTAGCACCGAATCCGAAATTTACCTTAATTTTTAACCATCGTGTCAGGATTTTTAGCAAATCATAAATTGTCAAAGTTAAAAAAAAAATAACAAAAATCGGATACTATAAAATAGAGGAGATGGTTGTGTTTTTTAACTTTTGATAATAGATTTTTATGTATTTTTTAACACTGAATTTGAAAATGACCTTCATTTTTAACACTTTCCAACAAAGTTGAAAGGTGTTTATGATTTCGGTTTGTCTGTCCGCGCTCTAACTCTCGTAAATATACTCGGATTGTCCTGAAATTTCTGGATGTTATTAAGGTTCACCATAGCACGGTCCCTATTTCAAATGAAGTTTGTAGCATGTTTAGTTCATTTACAGGGACAGTCAAAAGTATTCCGTTACATTACGGCCAATGGGAAAAAAATTCGTTTCAAATGATTTTTAATGATGTTACACGCTTTCAAGCATAAAATAATTGATATGCATTTGTGAAGTGCACTAAAATAAGCATTCTGAAGAATATGCGGTGCAAAGAATTTTTATTCATTTACAAGGTCACACAAAAGAATTCCGTTACATAATGATATGGGCGGGTGTGTGTGTGTGTGTGGGGGGGGGGGGGGGGGGTAGCGGCGTATTTTAATTATGTTAAACTGTTTCATATATAATGAAATTGATATAGGTCGCTGAGGTTTACTATAAGTTTTTTCATGCATAATGAGAAGTGTGTAGCATTTACAGGGACAAACAAAATATTTCAGATACTGTATTGTGTCCGAAGTACTGTAGATAAACGATGATTGCTGGAAATGCATTTTTAATTATGATATGCGCTTTTATGTTTCACTATATTTATGCATACTATACGGTATGTATAAATGCTATAGTTCACATACAGGGCTACACAAAAGAATTCGTAACGGTTACTGAGTATGAGCGTAAATTGCTTAAAGGTGGTTTTTAAAGGAGTTATGCATTTTTAAGCAGAACTGCAGTTAGTTTACTAAGAAACGTTTGTAGAATATAGATAAAATGCTATACAGGGTCAGGTCACGCAAAGAAATGGATACATAACGGTCTATGGATGATACTATCTGGAAGTGTGATTTCAGTAGTTTTAAGAATGTTTTAGTTTAAATTAAATTTTAGCTAAATAGTGGCGTGTAATAAAGGTACTACTGGCTACGGACGGTAACTGCTGAAATCAATTTTTAAAATGTTTTATGCGTTTTCTAAAATGTTTACTTAGTTATCTTATTTACCTTATTTCCCTAAATAACGAAGTTTTTTTTTTAAAGCATTCAGTAAGGTTTGGAAAGTGCTTCATAATCTATGATTAACGCATGATTTTTCTTTCTTGTTAACCATCGCGTTAGAATTTTTTTGCAAATCGTAAATGTCAAAAGTAAAATATAGCGAAAATCTAATGCTATAAAACAGATGTAAAACTTTTATTTTATTTTATTTAGTTCAATGATTTATTAAATATTTTTGTCTTATACTGAGACTCTTACAGCTAAACAGCTGAGGAATCCGATAAGGTGGGGCAGGAGGTTCAGTTTTAACTTTGAAATTTACAATTTGGGAAAAATCCTGACGTGATGGTTAAAAACGAAGATCATTTTTGGATTCAGCGGTTAAAAAAAAAAAAAAAAAAAAAAAAAATTATATATATATATATATATATATCAAAAGTTAAAAACAAAACAATCACATCTATTTTATAGTACAAAATTTCGCTATTTTTTTTTTTTAAACTAAATTTACGATTTGCAAAAAAATCTTTACGTGATGGTAAAAAAAATGAAGGTCAATTTCGGATTCAGCGGTACAGGATACATAAGAATCAATTATCAAAAGCTAAAAAAACATGACGTAACCCAAATTTTGCAAGCTAGTGTAATCTAATAACATTTTAAAATATGAATCCTTTTGTAACGAATTGAGGCTGTTAATTTTCTTCATTTTATTTAACAAAATTTCTGTTTTTTTTTCCCTTGTTTTATCTTTATTACAAATTGTATATTTTGCATTAATATATCAGAATGATTAAAGATTTCAAATTTATATTGCAATGTTAATTTTACTCTCAACCATTTTTTTTAATATATCTGACGAAATTATATTATTTCTACTAAATTTGTGAATGACCCCTAATTTGCAGCAAAAAATAGGCTCCAACTTTAAACAGCTAATACTCGGTCAATTTTAATCGTAGAATAACGGGACTTTTTTTGTCTTACTTATTAGTGTAACAGGAAAATTTTTACTAAAACTTATAGGACCGGTGGACCGTATAAAAATTTCAATTTCGTAATTTTTTAAGAAATGTTTTTATTGGCCCGAATCGCTTTTAAAATATTTCTTGACCTTATTTAAAACATTTTTGTAGCTGGAACTATATGTCTATGACTAACGGTTTAGGAATTAGCCATTGTTCACCGTTGAGAGTAGAAACCCTGTGTATTTCGTAGACATAGGTAAATTTCGGAGGCTTGTTAGTTCTTCCCCCTTGTCACTAATGACGTTGGTACTGTTGCCATTACAGATTTTGTCATAACTGTCCTATCTTGTATATCTATGCCTAGGTCATGCCGAAAGTTATATCGCAAATTAGATTACCAAAACTGATTAAAGTGACAAAAAGGGAAATACTATTAAGGCTATTCTCAAGTTAGATTAATATTAACACAATTATTCTAATTGATAAACAAATCATATTAGATGTAAATTTCCAACAGGGCGAAAAATGTCCGGACCAGGATTCGAACCCGGGACCTCCTGGCTGAAGCCGCCAGTGCTCTGCCATCATCGCCCAGTTGGAAATTTACATCTAATATGATTTGTTTACCAATTAGAATAATTGTGTTAATATTAATCTAGTGTAATTCCGTATCCAGCGATTTCTGGAGTTCCATTACCTGTGATTTATTCTGTTGAGCTGAACCAGGTTTCAGACCAGATGCTGTAATCATCAAGGTTAGCTGGGTGAAAAAGTTCGACCAGAGTCGTCCGGGATAGCTCAGGACATTTTTCGCCCAGTTGGAAATTTACATCTAATATGATTTGTTTACCAATTAGAATAATTGTGTTAATATTAATCTAGTGTAATTCCGTATCCAGCGATTTCTGGAGTTCCATTACCTGTGATTTATTCTGTTGAGCTGAACCAGGTTTCAGACCAGATGCTGTAATCATCAAGGTTAGCTGGGTGAAAAAGTTCGACCAGAGTCGTCCGGGATAGCTCAGATGGCAGACCACTGGCGGCTTCAGCCAGGAGGTCCCGGGTTCGAATCCTGGTCCGGACATTTTTCGCCCAGTTGGAAATTTACATCTAATATGATTTGTTTACCAATTAGAATAATTGTGTTACTATTAATCTAGTGTAATTCCGTATCCAGCGATTTCTGGAGTTCCATTACCTGTGATTTATTCTATTGAGCTGAACCAGGTTTCAGACCAGATGCTGTAATCATCAAGGTTAGCTGGGTGAAAAAGTTCGACCAGAGTCGTCCGGGATAGCTCAGATGGCAGAGCACTGGCGGCTTCAGCCAGGAGGTCCCGGGTTCGAATCCTGGTGCGGACATTTTTCGCCCAGTTGGAAATTTACATCTAATATGATTTGTTTACCAATTAGAATAATTGTGTTAATATTAATCTAGTGTAATTCCGTATCCAGCGATTTCTGGAGTTCCATTACCTGTGATTTATTCTGTTGAGCTGAACCAGGTTTCAGACCAGATGCTGTAATCATCAAGGTTAGCTGGGTGAAAAAGTTCGACCAGAGTCGTCCGGGATAGCTCAGGACATTTTTCGCCCAGTTGGAAATTTACATCTAATATGATTTGTTTACCAATTAGAATAATTGTGTTAATATTAATCTAGTGTAATTCCGTATCCAGCGATTTCTGGAGTTCCATTACCTGTGATTTATTCTGTTGAGCTGAACCAGGTTTCAGACCAGATGCTGTAATAATCAAGGTTAGCTGGGTGAAAAAGTTCGACCAGAGTCGTCCGGGATAGCTCAGATGGCAGAGCACTGGCGGCTTCAGCCAGGAGATCCCGGGTTCGAATCCTGGTCCGGACATTTTTCGCCCAGTTGGAAATTTACATCTAATATGATTTGTTTACCAATTAGAATAATTGTGTTAATATTAATCTAGTGTAATTCCGTATCCAGCGATTTCTGGAGTTCCATTACCTGTGATTTATTCTGTTGAGCTGAACCAGGTTTCAGACCAGATGCTGTAATCATCAAGGTTAGCTGGGTGAAAAAGTTCGACCAGAGTCGTCCGGGATAGCTCAGATGGCAGAGCACTGGCGGCTTCAGCCAGGAGGTCCCGGGTTCGAATCCTGGTCCGGACATTTTTCGCCCAGTTGGAAATTTACATCTAATATGATTTGTTTACCAATTAGAATAATTGTGTTAATATTAATCTAGTGTAATTCCGTATCCAGCGATTTCTGGAGTTCCATTACCTGTGATTTATTCTGTTGAGCTGAACCAGGTTTCAGACCAGATGCTGTAATCATCAAGGTTAGCTGGGTGAAAAAGTTCGACCAGAGTCGTCCGGGATAGCTCAGATGGCAGAGCACTGGCGGCTTCAGCCAGGAGGTCCCGGGTTCGAATCCTGGTCCGGACATTTTTCGCCCAGTTGGAAATTTACATCTAATATATTCTCAAATTCACTGCTTAACAAGCGTGAAACTTTCTGACATAATAACGGACTCATTAGGTGCGTTCGTAATTATATAAATACGTAGCACCTATAGTCGTCGTTCGGTCCGTCCGTCGTCTGTCCGCATGTAACAGAGCAAAAACTACCCAACCGAATGCTATGCAATTTTAAATATATAATTGTTGCAACATTTTGTCGAATCTTTTCAAATTTTATGAAAATCGGATGTATAGTTTAATTACAGGGACAGTCAAAAGTTTTCCGTTACATGGCGGCCAATGGGAAACAATTATTTTAAGTGCATTTGAATGATGTTACAGCCTTTCGAACAGAAGGAAATTGATATACACTTATGAAATGCACTAAAATATACTTTCAGTACGATATGCGGTCCAAAAAATATTTATAAAAAAAGTTATAATACGAAGCACCTCATTTGCCACGTTTGACGAGCAATTTCCAACTTGTTTTTAAGTGTAAAGGTATAAAATTGAATGGCCTGACTTTGGTAGCGATTTGGAATCGAAATGATTTTTCCATTTTTTGATAAATAAATTACAGCCCGAATAGTGCCATCTTATGTGCCCAATGTACCAACTAGTAGAACAAATCCAATACCAACATTAGTAGAAGTACTACTAAGTAGTCGGTACTACTTACCTGATGACTATTATTTAAATCCTAATTACACCGGTCGCATGGGGGCTTGGAGGAGTCCTACCCCCATGCTTGTGCCGTATTTGACGTCGGTGAGCTGCGCTGTGAACCAGTACTTCTCGCTGCGCAAATCAACTACGGAAAAGTCAAATATGGTGGACGCTGAGAGGGGGAAAGAACTTGTTTTTCAGCTTCAACACTCTCCACGGGGCTAGATTGATCATGGAAGAAGGAATACAGTTCCCAGAAGTTTAGTTCCAACTTCTTTGAGATTGATATGTCGTCCCCTTTTAATCTTTATAGCTCCATGCATGGGGACCTTCTCACATGGGGGTGGGGGAGAACAGCTGTCCTATATGCCCATGCATTAATCAGGTCCTGCAAATTCCCTCCTTGGCCGTCCAAGAGACAGTCATTTTTGTCACCGCCCGCCGCCCGAGTTAAGATTCCTACATTGAGATTAATTTTTAACACTTTCCAACAAAGTTGAAAAGTGTTTATGCATTCGGTTTGTCTGTCTACGCTCTAGCTCCCGTAAATAGACTCGGATTTTCATGCAATTGATAAACTTTATTTAGGGCCACCAAGGCACGTTTGGTATTGTATATGAAGTATGCGAGATTAATAGTTCATTTACAGGGGCACTCAAAAGAATTCTATTACATTGTGGTATATAGCGGAAAATCGTTTGCAAAGTATTTTAATAAGATTACGCTATTTAAAATGTATTGAAACTGATATAAATCACTTAATTTCACTGCGATTTGATTACGATAGAATGCGGCAGTGACACACAAAAGAAATCGGTTACAGCCAGGGATGTAGTGGAGGGTATACGGGGGTATACCCTCTGGATTTTTTTAAGGAATACCGTATACCCTCTGTTTCTCAAGAAAGCTATAGTATATATACACTAGGGTATACCCTCTGCTTTGAGCATATACCCTCTGCTTAGAACGTATACCCTCTGTTTTTTTTACGACTACACCACTGTTACAGCACTGTCTTTGAGTAATAATTGCTGGAAGTGCGTTTTAAAATTCGGTATGCGCTTTTAAATTTAACTATTTTTTTTGCATGCTACTCGTTGTATATAAATGCTGTACCTCATGTACAGGGCTGCGCAAAAGAATTCACGTACCATCCTCCTTATTCGCGGGAATTGCTGAAGGGAAATCTTCTACTGAGTTATATGCATTTCTTAACTGAATTAAATTTTGGCATGCACGTAGTTAATAGATTCAAATCTATATATCCTATACAGGGCTGCTCAAAGAATTCGGATAATTTTCCGATTGTAGATGGGAACAGCTGAAATTGGGTTTTCAAATGTATTATGCGTTTCCATAGGATTGAATTAGGCATAATATTTCAACTTATTAAATGGCGCAGTTTTGTTGCATTATTCTGAATGTGTTGGAAAGTGTTTCATAAACTATGCTTGACGCATGATTTTTTTCTTCCTTGTTTTAAATACATATTTGTTTTAGAACCAAGCAGCAGTGCCCATTTTTCAAAAGGGAGGCTCATTTTCTTCTTCTGAGTTTCCTGATGATTAGATGAACTTTATTTTTATGGAATTTGTTGCGTAAAAGTGTGTCTATTCTAAAGGGGATTTCCGTTTGAACATAAATTGTCAATTTCCTTTTTGGAAAAACTGACAAAAATAATTTTAACTTAAAGGCCGTTACAACGGCATCCCCTTACCCCCCCCCCCCCCACCCCCCATCTCTTTTAACGAAATAACTGGCAGAAACAAAACTTATTAGATACTTCTTTCTGTTCCAAGAAATTTTTCATTTTATTTTAAAGATTGCATTTAAATGCGGCATTGAAAGATAAAATCCCACTTTCTATCTTATTGATATATAGACATAATATAAAAAGCAAATTTCTTAAGCTGTATGTTAATCCAGATAAAAACATATCTGTGTTTTTTCCCTCATAAATCTCATCTGTCTCAAAATAAGATGTTTCGCAAAAACTTTTCTTTTGATCTGCGTGTGACTCGAAGAGGTAAGGTGAGTTTTATTGATATTATATTTACGTATCTATCACTTTTGTAAGTCATTCTTGCTAAACAGAAAATAATCGGTCAAGTGCGAGTATTTCTCGCTCACAGAGGGTGCCGTAGAGAGATCGGGGCCGGGCCGGCGAAATGAAGGCGAACTTTCAAACGGGTCGGGCCGACAAACAAAATAAACGAGTCGGGCCGGCAAAAAAATTGAACGGGCCCGTAGTCCTGGGCTCGATATAAAAATTTAAACGAAGCCGATAAAATATGAGCCTTTTTCATTGAATATGACTTTCGCGAGGAGAAGTATAAATGTGCATCATGAGCCGATGCGAGTTTGACAACATCAATACAGACATGAGCATCATAGAGATCGTCATCGGACACTTTCATGGTGTCTGATCCTGGGTGTAATTTTTTCAGCAGATCAGGCTTGCATTTTTTTTCTACATAGTTGGGCCGGAACGAAACTGGTCTTAATCGTTCTCAGGATGTATAGGGCAGGCATTATATTTTGTAAAAGTATTAAGAGCGATAATGAATTTCTGTTAACAGCATTTTTGGAATAGTTACACGGTACCTTAAGGTGGTCCTCAAATTAACTGCTCAACAAGGCGAAACTTTCCGACACATTTTCTGACTCATTTTTAACTGTAAAGGCATAAATTGAAAGGCCTGACCATTGAAGGGATTTGAAATCGAATAGCGTTTTCCATTTTTGATAACTTATGGAGATATAAGATATTCTTGTCACGTGACTGTATGTTTTTATCCTTTCCCATGCTATCGCTTCTGGAAATTCGATTCAAAACGCTAACTTTTTTCAGTATTTTCTCAAAGATATATTGCTTTTATGTTAAAAAATAAATAAAAAATTAGCCATTTACATAGTTTTTGAATAAGAATACCTGCCAATCTTACGCTTTTCCGCAAAGAAATTAATTCAGAAATGTGTCAGAATGTAGCTCCTTTGGATTTGAGAAATGACAGAAAAATATTTTCACAAATCTACTTTTCGTTATACAGCTTCAAAAGTTATCATTTTTTAACCCTTTATTCTAAATTACATTAATTTTTTAATGAATTCTTGTTTGAATTTTGAAACGTCTAAGACTGTAAGTAACCATTAATGTTACTATTGTGTGTGCTTCTGTTTTGCGAACAGATAGTTCTCACATAGTATACTAAAGTATATTGTAAAATGTTCTCATAAATACGCATGTAGTATTCATTAAAAGAATCTTAATTGTATGTCGAGAAAAAACTGAATTTTTTGTAGAAATGGAGCCGGGCCTGGTTTCACTGATTTTTGTACGGGCCGGGTCGAGAAATGTGAAAATGTAAACGGGCCGGGCCGAACTTTTAATTTTTACACCGGGCCCGGGCCTGGAAATTCCGGCCCGTGCAGATCTCTAGGGTGCCGTACAATATATGTAATATATTAATCAGTAACTGCAATATTACAAAAGAATCGTTGCTAAAATGATAATAACCTTTAAAGACATGGGAGGCGTATTGAGAGCGCCACTCAATGCAAACTAGTCGCGAATCCCAAAGTACTTACTTGATTAATTCTAATTAAATTACTCTGTTTTTAACAATTTTATGTTTTTTGATTTTATACTACTACTGGGCATTGCATTACTCAAATATATCATTAAAAGTTCTTATCTAGGCTTTAAAAGCGATGGAGGACGCCGCCTATATATATGTATCTTTATGTATGTTTTAGGGATGGAAGTAAGCCAAAGCGCTATAAGTAAGCGTACAAAGTTAATGCTGGAATCTGCCGTAAATTGACACAGCTGCGCCATCTTGTGGATGGAGTGAATAACGCAAATACGCGGGTTTTTTGTATGACGTCATATATGACAGAATATCTGTTATCTGCGCATCTCGTGCGCAGGTCTATTTGAAGATATTTACAATTTAAGAGTTATAGGCGGAAAAGCAGACAAAGCTATTTTAGAGAATACCTGTTAAAATTTTAATCATGAATTTCAAATATTTACTCACTCATGGAAGATGAACCTTGTTTACCAGATTTATTGCAAAATATTTTTGTTACAGTTTGTTTTGATGAAAATATGTGTATTTAAAAAAAAAAAAATCGCAATGTCATTTTAATTTCGGGAGAAAAAGCACTAATGCTACGTAAACAGTATTGCCTTTTGCCCCGAAACTAAACTGACATTGCAACTATTTTTTAAATACATATATTTTTATCAAAACAAGCTGTAACAAAAATATTTTGCAATAAATCTGGTAAACAAGGTTAATCTTCCATGAGTGAGTAAATATTTGAAATTCACGATTAAAATTTTAACAGGTATTCTCTAAAACGGCTTTGTCTGCTTTTCCGCCTATAACTCTTAAATTGTAAATATCTTCAAATAGACCTGAATTTTATGCAAGCTATTCAGGCTAAAAGAAAACCATTTTTGTTAATAAAAGTTATAGGAGCATTCCACGTCAAATCAGGCAGTAAAATATCAATATGTAACCCACCATCACAGATTTTAATGAAACTGCGTGTGTTTGTTCTTACTATTAAGATATGATCACCAGTAATTTTTTTTGCTCCTTGGTGAAATGGTTTCTGAGAAAAAAATTGTCAAAATTTTGAAAAACTGCCATCAGTTGGCATTCTTGACTGCTCGATTTTCAAATGTAGCATGACATAAATATGATCATATTTCAATATCTATTCCACAAATCATCTTCAAATAATTTATGCATAATATATAGGGTACCTATTTTATGAAAAAAAATACTGTTACGCTTATATAACATTTTAAGTGTGTCTAAAAAAATGTTTAATCTTTGAAGTCGTGATTTTTTTATGAAAAATAATGCATTAACTAAAATAGCATTATTAACAAAAGGCGGTATTTTTATTAAATTTATTTTTTATGGGAGATATACTTAAAGGTGTCCTTTACCTGATTCTGAAATAAAAATAGTGGGATTTTGGGTGTTTTTGGTAGTATTTCCTATTTAAAAATATTTTGAGGTGCATTTCATATCAAATCAAGCAGAGTCATTCCATGTCAGTTCCCCTAAGCCATTTAATCACTGTCACAAATTTCAATGAAATTGGGTTTGTTTATAGCTTATTTTAAGACGTAATCACCTTTAATTTTCTTGATCCCAAGTAAAATATTTTTAAGATAAAAAATATCAAAATTTTGAAAAATTGTTTTAAATTTTTTTAATGACAGTTCGATATTCAAAGACTGCATTAAAAAAAAAAAAAAAAGTCATTTCAATATAAAATCACTAAATAGGTTTCAAATAATGTATATGTGACAAATAATGTAGGCTGATTATTATTTCTTGTTTTTTATCATGTTTAAACACTAAGAGTGTCTTTTATCTTATGAATTTCTAAAATCAAGAATTTTGTCAAAAATAATGTGTTAATCAAAAATTTATTATTAACCGAAGGCAGGGTGTTATTGCTTTTTTTTAATTGTACGTAAAAATATCTTTTAAATGGTTATAAAATAAAAATAGTGAACATATGAGAAAAAATTATCAAAATTTTGGAAAAATGCCACGAGTTGCCATTAATGATTGTTCAATTTTCAAAGGCCTCATTTTATATATAAAATCATATTTCAATAACTAATAAAGAAATCTTCTTCGAATAATTTAAGCAAGGTAAATAAAGTATGTAGATTATGAAAAAAATATTGCTCTAATGTTAAAAAATATTTAAATGTGTCTAAAAAATTGTATAATCTTTGAAATCAAAAATATTTTACAAAAAATAATGAAATTATTAAAAAATCTTTATCAATCAGAGGCGGAGTTTCTATGACTAATTTTTTAATTTCAAATTGTACATAATACTATATTATAACTGGATCTGAAATAAAAATAGTGGGATTTTGGTTGGTTTTAGTAGTATTTAAATCATATTTAAAATTATCAATATTTTCAAATGTAAAACCTATCCAATGTATCATCCCTGGAAATATTTTTATTTATACATTTATTTTATTTTTCAAATTATCTTTTATGTTCGTTTCTTAAGGAAAAAATAAACAATATTGTTTTTTAGTAAAACTTCTAGGGCGAAGAGCAATTATCCCTTTCCAAAAAAGAGAAAAATCACTAGCTCCTCACCGCCCAATAGAAATTTTCAAAATGACAGTCCTAATCTTTAAACTCATATTTGGCTGTTAATATTGAAAATTTAGCATTGAGCTGCTAATATTGAAAAAAAATATCAAATTTCACTCTTTTGAAGAAAATTTTGACGTATTGTGCTTTAAATATATGCAAAAAATGCATAATCCATTATATTTATATCTTTCAAATAACTATATCTAAAAAAATATTTAAAACTTAATGAGTTGCACTTTTGTAAATTTATTCAGTTTCTAATGATATGTACCGTAATTTCGGGTGTATAGCCCGCAGATCAAACAATTCAGTTTGGACCCATAAATTTTATTCAGTATTTGAAGACCAGTATTTACTGTGATCTAAAAAGTTACATTTTATTTTTTAAAATTTCTGGGTCGAAACACGATTGTATGATCCGCGGGCTATACACCGGAAATTACGGTAATTTGATTTATTTCATCACAATATTGCTGAAAGATGGATTTTCAACATATATATGTGTGTATATATATCCCTGTTCTCAAACAAATTATTTAAAAATTATTCATTTATGTTTAATAAAGCATATATATATTGTTTATACACTTATAGAAAATACATATAGTAAATTTTATGATATTATGTCAATAATGTCTAAAAGTAAAGAACTTATCTAATAGTATGTAACGAAAAATTTAACATCTGGTGTAATGACAACAAAATTTTATAATTGTTTTACTTAATTTGGATGAATGAAAAAAGCTTTCATGTTTATATTTTATTGAAGTACAGGTGAAAATGTCACAAAGACATTCCTACCTCAACAACCGCTGAGTATGTCACATTCACACTACAGATGATTTTTTTTTCTTTTTGATCTTTCGGGTTTGATTTCAGATGGTAATGAATTAATTAGTTTTGTTAGAAGTGTCATTGCAGTCAGCATATTAGGCTCACTATTTTTTTTTATATAATTTGTTTTGATTGACTCGATGAACAACAATATTTAAAGGGACCATTTCATGACTTTTCAATTAAAAGCTGATTTATAAATTCATCATGTTGTTTAGTTATTATTATCGTCTTAAGATAATAAGTTGATATTAAAATTTTTAAATGCAGTTTATTTATTATTTGAACAGTTGAAAGTATTTTTCAATAAGAGTGGGCTGTTGATTTTAAGTCGGCTGTTGGGCAATGTAGTGTTGGTAAAGGAACTGGTACTACTTAATTTAATTTTTATTGCTGTAAATAATATTTGTTATTTTATTATTGTATGTATTATATTTAAGCAAGAGTAGAAATACACGATATCGTAGTCATTTTAGTACATCTTAGCATGAAAAGCTTCAATATTTATCATTAAACATTCACATTTTATGAAAATTTTGTTAAAATTGCTCATATTTTCACTATTTTTATTTTATAACTATTGAAAAGATATTTTTACGTACAATTAATAAAAGTAATAACAGCCTGCCTTCGGTTAATAATAAATTTTTGATTAACACATTATTTTTCACAAAATTCTTGATTTTAAGAATTCACAAGATTAAACACACTCTTAGCATTTAAACATGACAAACAACAATAAATAATAATCTGCCTACATTATTTGTCACATATACATTATTTGAAACTTATTTAGTGATTTTATATTGAAATGACTTTTTTTTATGCAGTCTTTGAATATAGATCTGTCATTAAAAACATTTTTAAAAAATTTCAAAATTTAGATATTTTTTTTTTATCTTAAAAAATATTTTACTTGTAATCACCTTTAATTTCCTTGATCCTGTCTTAAAATGAGCTATAAACATACCCAGTTTCATTGAAATTTGTGACAGTAAATTAAATGTCTTAGGCGAACTGACATGGAATGACTCTGCTTGATTTGATTTGAAATACGCCTCAAAATATTTTTAAATATGAAATACTACTAAAAACACCCAAAATCCCACTACTTTTATTTCAGAATCAGGTAAAGGACACCTTTAAGTATATCCCCCACAAAAAATAAATTTAATAAATATACCGCCTTTTGTTAATAAGGCTATTTTAGTTAATGCATTATTTTTCATAAAAAAATCACGACTTCAAAGATTAAACATTTTTTTAGACACACTTAAAATGTTATATAAGCGTAACAGTATTTTTTTTCATAAAATACGTACCCTATATATTATGCATAAATTATTTGAAGATGATTTGTGGAATAGATATTGAAATATGATCATATTTATGTCATGCTACATTTGAAAATCGAGCAGTCAAGAATGCCAACTGATGGCAGTTTTTCAAAATTTTGACAATTTTTTTCTCAGAAACTATTTGACCAAGAAGTAAAAAAAAAATACTGGGAATCATATCTTAATAAAAGGAACAAACACACACAGTTTCATCAAAATCTGTGATGGTGGGTTACATGCCTGCCTGAACTGACATGGAATGACCCTATAGGCGTAATTTTTAATCCATGCTTTTTTCCACATTGGAAGAAACTTTAACACCTTGGGTTTATGTTATTTATTAGAAAAAAAAAATGCATTTTAAATATAATGAGCGAAAAGCATGTGTTTAAATTGATGTAATATACCAGTATGTATGTATTTTAAATAAAGTTATGTTTTCAAATGACGAGTATATTTTTAAAATGATGATTTTATATTTTGAATGAAATGAATGCAACATAAACGCTGGTGATGGGAAAAATATTTGACGGTTTATGAACTGCGGCCGGCTAACATAAAAGTACTTTTTTACACTGTTTATTTAATCTAACCCTGTTCAAATATATGAAAAGATAAAAAATTTTAATCGATTTTTCCCTCTCAGATATGCTAGAAAAATAAAAATTATGTACATGGACGTGTTTCTAGTAACAATACAACATTTTAGTATTTTTACAACTTGATTATAAATTAGCAAATTAATTGTACGTTATCTAAACGTAGCTGATAAATCCTTAAACATTCTTTATGGTTGTTACAACTGTATATACAAGTACAACAATTGAGTAAGTTATGTAACAAACTATGATTTCTAAAATATACCAGCTGGTTGGGAAATTGCAAAAGAGAAATATTTAAAACCTTTAAGCATCTTAAACGTGATTTTCAGCCCTATATTTTTTTATAAAAAAGTTAAAATATTATTTAATATATTATTAAATGTCAGTGATTTTAATACGGTCAATTAGCCCATCTCCGTCCGCAGCCCTTTTTTCTACTACTTATTCCGACTCTTTTGCGGAAGCCAGATTGAAAAAAAAAAAAAAATCAAAAATTGAAACCGGACAAAATTAAAAGGGAAATTTGAAATTATTGGCTACCGACCAACAACTGCTACGTCGAGCTTATTATTAGTCTATAGTTTTCAGTTATTGGCAATTGTTCTGTGTTTCATAAGCCTTTTCAAATTTGGAGAATGTTCCGCAATTGGGTTATTTCGATAAAAGTTACTTTCATTTTCTAACCATTATTTAACTTTTATACAGTTACAATTGTATACTGTTTTCTCATTTGACGCCAATCATGTCTATCGGCCCGATTACGGAAAGTTATCCATTTTACCCCTGCGAAGAACCGGTGTAAGATAATAAATGTTTAATTGAGCATACCACGCACTATTTGTAAATATTTTATATTTTATTCCAATTTTTGAAGTTTCTTCTATACTTTGTATGCTTTCTGCAACGTTCTGCAACGTTAAGTGCAGGTATCCCATGAAAACTATTTTTCCCGGATATGACACAATGACCGACATATTTCTAGATTTAAAAAAAAAAGTAATTTGTCGATTTTAGGAATTTTTTTAAAGCTGTTGTCTAAAATTCTCAAAATATTTAAAACTATAAATAATCAATTATTGCTGGTTTAATAGTACAAGAATTACTGCTTGCATTTTAAATTAAAGTGGATCCTAATGTAAAATTAAATGAGTTTTAAATGGAATGAATGAAATGCTTCTATTTTAAATATTATAAATACAATTCGATCAAGAGAATATTTGGCAATTTATCGCCTGCGCCCGGTAAATAAAAAAATATGCCTTAAAATTAATTAAATAATTTATACTTAAACTCTAAGCGTAATAAAACGTTTAATTCTCATTGGAAATACACATGTTTATGTAATTTTTATAACTTTATCTTATCAGGAATTGAATTAAAAACGCTGCTGTAAAATTCTATCTTAACATACATTAACTAATTTTTATATGTCCTTGTTCATTGCATTACAAAAACATAATTCAAATAGAACGTATTTAAATCACTGACATTTAATAATATGTATTAAATAATATTTTAACTTTTTTATAAATTATAATAAAACACAAAACTAACCTGTTTTTCTCTTTTGGGAAGCGAAAAAAATGAGTTCTCTAGATAGAGAGTTATTTTTGCAGTTTTGAAAACTGCAATAATTAGAACGCCAACGTGGCATTTTCCCAAATAATATAAGTCCTTAAAAGAACTGATTTTGTTTAAATAACTAACTTCAATTTATAAATTAAATAATGGCGAATAAATAAATCGAATTATATCTATACTTCCAACAATTAAGTACTGCAGACGACAAACGAATAAAATCACGGCTGCGCGTGCGCATAGTTATTTCATAGGTATCGAACTTATAGATCATCCACAAAAGGGAAAGAAGTTAATAATTTCTTGTAGTTCACTCCGTCCGCTCGTGGCGTATGACCTTGATTGACGTGACCTCGCCTTTAATCTTGCGGTTACCTCTCCCATTTAAGATAGGACGCTTACTTATATCGCTTTGGAAGTAAGCTATCATTGCAAGTTTGGAATAAATGAAATAGAATACAAATGCAAAGTTGTTTAACATAATACTTTTGTATTAACAATGCATAAAAATATTGTTGTAAACCATTTACTAAAATAATTTGTAACACTTATTGCATTTTAGAAAACATTGAATTTATTTAAATTACAATTGAACGTCTTGTTGCTCTTTGCATGCTTCCTGACAGATGTGGTTGTGGAAATTTCACTACAACATCACTGTTTGCATGACGGAGATGTCTTCTATTTCAGGAAAATTGTAGGAATTGGAGCTGACATGTTATGAGGTTATGTGCTGTTCATATCTGCTCCAACTATAGTCTGTTCACAAGGGCCCCACATAACTGCTAGAGTTAAATTGATAAATCATTAAGGCTCCGTTGCACTGAAACTCTCCGATCGCAAAATCCCATGTTAACCTATGGGAAAACTTTGAAGCGCGATCACTAAGTATTTTTAAGAATGTGATAAAATTTAATAAAATGGAAGTTTCAAAGTTTATAGGGATTTTTTATATACTTAAAATTTACGGAGATAATTTATAAAAAAGCACATCATAGGCATCTGACGTCTACTTTCTGATGGTGAAAATGGTATTTTAATAATTATATTAGGTAATGAGTCATCGCGCTTCAAAGTTTTCCCATAGGCTAACATGGGATTTCGCGATCGGGGAGTTTCAGGGCAGCGGAGCCTTAACATTTCTCAATTTTAGAAGAAAAAAAACTTTATCAAAAATATTTATTAGTACTCATAATATGTATTAAAATAGTAAAATTCAAATAAATGAATAAATAAATAAAGTTAATCGCTTACAAAGTTGGAACTGAGATTTTACTTTTGAGGTCTACGAACTGTGTTTTCGCTACTAAAGACAAACGAAATGTCAAAGAGCTTCAAAAATTTATCATCATATGTCTACAGGTGTTGCCATCTTTGGTAATTTTTTTCAAATACAGTAGAACCTCGATTATCCGAAGTAATTGGGACCGACCCTCTTTCGGAAAATCGAAATTTTCGGATAATCGAGAATGCTTCAATTTTAAGATAAAGGAGAAATATATGCAATATTTCGTATTATGGTAACAAGTGCTTAATAAAAATAAAGCAATAGCAAAATAGAAACAAGAATAAATGTACCTTTTACATACATTACAAGGGTTTGAAAAAATGTTTTGTTTATCGCAGTTTCGACAGCATTTGCTTTGAAGTTCTGTCATGGAGTTTTTTAACATTTTTAGTTCACCAGTATCGAAGTCTTTCTGCTGTTCCAACCATGCCAAACCTTTTGCAAAACATTCAAAAGCTTCAGAATTGCTAATTTGTTCGTTTTATTCGTTCCACTCTGCAGTTTACGGGAGCTCAAGTTAAATTCAAAGGAACTCTAAGAAAGGGATCGAAAATATTTATATGTATTCGTAGTTCGGAAAAGACGGCTTGCACACAAGGTATATATGGTAGTTAAAAAAAAAAAAAAAAGCTTTCAAAATGGATTTTGCACACAAGGAATGTGATAGTAAAAAAAAAAAAAAAAAAAGTTTCAAAAATGAATTTCGATTAAAAGAGTTTCGGATAAAAGAGGTTCTACTGTATAAAAACATAAAATAACTATTGAAAAATTGTGATATTCACATTTGCCTCATGATCACATGTGCTCCCCTCTCCCCTATATATCTTTTGCAGTTAAAAGCCTCCGGTATCCAGTTTTTAACTACCTGCAGGACCTTTGACATTTTGCCAGCTTAGACACTTTACAACATTTCTGCTCAGGGTCGAAACTAAGGGGGTGCAGAGGGGGCGTGTGCCCCGGGCACCAGAATGAAGGGGCGCCAAATGAATTATTATACCTTTGGAATGGATCATTTTCTTCTGATGGACTGCTGGCTACTATTATTATGAAACAGCCATTATAAATGAAGTGTTAGGTGAAGATGAAAGAGCAACCGTAAAAAGTTAGAACTCTGATTTTCTGGTCAGAATGTGGGGGGGGGGGGGGGGGCGTAATTTTTTTTTGTTAAAAAAAATCGCGCCAAAATCCATGCTTGCCCCGGGTGCAAAAAAGGCTAGTTTCGGCCCTGTTTCTGCTTCCAAAGTAGAAGCGCCTATTTTTTTGCGCCTGATGAAGGAAGACTAATTTCTTTTGAAAGGTCATGCGCTTTTCTAAATTTCAGAGTGTTTTAAGAAATTATTTCTGATTTTAACACAGAGTGTCTACAGAACCTGGAAATCAGGGAAAAATCAGGAAAGTTTATAAATCTGGAAAAACCCGGGAACTTTGTAAAAATACTCGAAAATCAAGGAAATTTGTCTGTATGAGAAAATATTTGCATTTTCACCTTGCCAATGCGACTGATTTGTCTATTTTCTATACCCTATTTTTTGACATGCCGATTAGTCATTCCCAATATTAATTTTTAAAAAGATGCACATGGTATGATTTTTTTTATGTTTAACACAAATTAAGGGGATCAGATGCTCTCATTTTCTGTGGATAGCGCTTATATTGAAGGCAATTTACCCATTTTTGAAAAATTTAAATGATGCATTAGCATAACCTGACCAGGTGGCCAGCATAATCCAATTAGCTATCCCGTCAGATGTAGATATGTCATAGAATTGACAATTTTCCAGAAAATGAGAAATTTTCTCGTCACCCTATATCCATTGACCATTATATGAAGTTTATTGGACTAAATTTTGAGTTTGGATTGGATATATAAAACTGTCAACCAATACTTTATAACTATTAGGCAATTTTTATATTTTTCTCTCGTTTTTCCTCCTAAATGAGATATTATCAAGCTAATATATGAAAAAATATCGTACGTTTATTGTTAATAATAGAAATCAGGAAAGTGTGATAAAGATAATCAGGAGGGAAAAATCAGGGAACTTTTGTTTACAATTTCTGTAGACACCCTGTAACAATAAAGCGTTGTCACGAAAATGCGAAGGTAAGAAATATTCCATTAAATTTGGTTTTTATTATTTTTAATTACTTGTTGTGAAACAGAAGATAGATGAACCTGGCAATAGGGATGTAGTGGAGTGTATACGCCGTATACCCTCTGGATTTTTTTATAGGAACACCGTATACCCTCTGTTTCTCAAAAAAGCTATAGTATATATACACTAGGGTATACCCTCTGCCTTGAGCGTATACTCTCTGCATAGAACGTATACCCTCTTTTTTTTACGACTACACCACTGCATGGCAACATTACTGCTGACGAAAATAAGTAAAAATATGAAAGAGCAGTTTATTCTTTTAGGGTCAGAAAGTCACTTGTATTACATGCTTAGATATGATTCCATTCTTGTAAACAGTTCTAATAATATACCGAATGTCAGGTTAATTAAACCTTCCAGAGCAGTCTTTTGCAAAATCATGGTGGTTGGTAATATCCTTCAGATATCGCGAAACCAAAGGGCTTGCGATGATGGACGGATGGTTAATAGTGTTATTTTTACAAGATAAACAATCTACAAGAAGTGAATCTCTTCAGAACTATTAAACAGCGTGCGGCATGACAGATCTTTCCATCAGCCTCATCTCCTGTTTGTTTATAACGTCAAATTATCAATGGTATCAAATAATGAAATCTTTTACTCCTCTACATTGTACTTATCAACTCTTTAAAGCTGCGACCGAAGACTGGAAATCAGTGACGCAACCAATCATTATCCTTTAGAAATATCTGAAACAGAACTAACTCGGCTTTGCCCGTGTGAAACATGGGGGCTTTCCAGGTAAAATAAAGTAAAATGAAACTAGAGATCAGGAATTCTGCTTTTTCAGAATTTAGTGTCGCCCCCGACATTTCCATTACTCCATTTTCTTCTGATGGACTGCTGGCTGGACCACCAGTTCATCAGAAGAGAATAACTCGGTTAAGCGGGAATCGGATAATCGGGACTCTATTGTAGTGCAAAACCTATTTCAATTTTAAGACTTAAAGCACGCGCTTTTATTTTATGTAAAATGACATCATTTGCATTAATATAGATAGTACTTAAAATTAAATATAGTTTATAATAGCTGCATGTTTTATCATAAATCATTCATTTATATTTTTCTCAAAATAGCACGTATTTTAATTACATTTTTTCAGTTTTTATGGGAAAGTGGCAACAAGAAGATATAATTGCTATTTTTCAACATTTTTTTTCTTTACTTTCTACAGAAATGGAGTACTTGTGTTGCCAAAATGAAACAAATGTCGCTAAAAACTACAAAAAAATTAATCTTTCAAAAACAAATAGAGATGCAGTTTTCAAACAAATTGCATTAAAAAGTGCTTTTTTCCCAGTACGACGGTATAAACATTGAAAATGTGCGATGCTTAGAAGTGTTAAAAAATGCTGTAGAGTATTTAATCGCACAATGAAACATCGGCTTTTGTTTTACGGCTGGCGTATATAAAGTAACGTTATTTATTGGAGACAAAATAAGCTGGGAGAAAGAAATAGCATACCGGGGGCTAATAATGCGGCAATCACAATGATGGAGCTTTGTGCATTCTCATCAATAAAAGATTCAAAAGATAATCATAAAATATGACGTTACTATGTCGCAACCATAGTTAAATCCCTCAGCTTTAAATAGCAGAATACGCATTTTCTTTGGCGAATATA
Source organism: Maratus speciosus (assembly GCA_963932465.1). NCBI lineage: Eukaryota > Metazoa > Arthropoda > Arachnida > Araneae > Salticidae > Maratus > Maratus speciosus. The sequence goes on from OZ010789.1 coordinate 615,908,297, forward strand.
ATAGAAAAATATATGATTTTAAAGGCAATACGAAAAAAGAAAATCAAACAAATGGCGTAGCAGTTTTGATTACAGCTTAGTGGTAACAGTTTAGTGAAATTCTCATTTGCATGCCATCTGTCTACGTCTACATTATAAAGCATAAACATGCCTGCGAGTAACGCTGAAATCATAGTGATGGTGGCAATGACTTAACCCAAACATTTTGCTTTTACTGCAATTTTTTTTTCAATTTCTAAAACTCGCACGATTTCATTTTTTTGCATTGCCGAATGAAAAAAAGTACTTTCAAATGAAATTTATTTGAAAATTGTATCTCAATTTTCTGATTTGTATCGGATTTAAAAAGTAAGTTTCAAACATGGATATTTTTTAATTTGCGTGTAACCAAATTACGATTGATGAAACCGTTTGCACTTAACGCAGTACGCAGTATTATAAGGAAAAGACATGTCCATGAGTAACGCTGGCATCATATTTTTGGAGGCAACGACAGTTCACCTGTAAATTTTGCTTTTACTGCAATTTGACATCTAATCATCGCACACGCACACAGTGTTACCAGTGGGCTATTTTTTTTTTTAATTCAGAGTTCTTGATTGGCACCACCTTTTTGAAATTGTAAAATTCTCCTTATTTAATGACATTAAGGCGAAAAGAAAAGGAATTTTACCAGTTCGAAAAAGTGGTCCCAATCAAAAAATCTGATTATTGCCTGCAGTTGGTTTCGACAGCATGTAGAGGCTATTAGTGCGGCTGAAGGTGGTTTGAGGGCAGTATAACGACTATCCCGTTATATATGTTTGCGTTCGATCCTCCCTCCCCCCCCCCCCACCCAGCAGATTCAATTAAAATTCTGTTTAATAATTTATTTCTTTTAGTGCACTATAGTCAAACAGTGCAGCCCCTAAATTAAATTTAACATTTCAAAACTATATCACTTGTATTAATAACCCTTCACATTTAAATTAAATTATTGTAGTTACTCATTTCTTTAATAAAATAAAATCAGTGATTCGGTCTTCCATTTTACTTTGAGAGTTTCTCACACATACGATTTAACCTTGTAAAGAACGTTACTGCCGACTATTAGTAACAAAAGCATTTTACTTCCTTATTTGGGCATGAATATAACTTATCATTTAAAATCACTTAACATGTAATCTATTCATTAGATTTATTTTCGCACTGCACTTTAATATTCAGACCGTTAGATTCAGTCGTATGTGAATGCTGCATTTTTGTGGCAATGCAAGCTGCTAAACCTTGCCCTACCCTAACATCTGGTTTAGAAAATACATTCTCATGGCTTTTCGCCTATTAACTCAATAACTTTTTCAATCCTCTGTCATTATCCAGAAACATTTTTATTTTTACACTTAACCGCAATTGTATCAAAGTACAGTCTAGCTTTTCAATTTCACTTCCCATGATTCAGGAATTTTAGTAACCCACAAATCTGGAATCCCTACTCAATTCAAATATGTAACAGGTTCACCATATGTATTTGGCGAACTCAGTCCCGTGTGCATGGCGCAAATACTTTTAGATTGGCGATATTGTATTACGCCAAGCAAGTGAATTGTAACTGCATATTACACTCACTCCTGCTCTTGCCCTCCCCTCTGATGCTGCTCTAGATAGAGGCGTCCGTTTCTGTCCCCTGGTTTTATACCTCTCCCCTCGGCTTTTCATGATGGAATAAATATCTTCGTATACCAGATTGGAGTTTTTTTTGAACTGGTGGTTATTGCTTCTACTTTCACGGTCAGTCACTCCTAAAGGATAAAATCTTTATCACAGGCAGGATGCCATTCATTGTGTATCTGGTCACCTGAGCAGAATGTTAAAAATGTAAAAAATGCTCCATCTCTAGTGTCTATTTTGGTTTGAAAGCAGACGTTGTTTTGTTTGATATACCTACCGCACCCTGTATTTGTGTATTATGTAATTTCAAATCTCAGGACGGAATTCTAAAGCGGATTTTCTGACTTTCGTCAGAATGAAATTTCCATGAGAATGTTCTCTTCACCATCATCAGTTGATATCGAAAACTTAACTTCCAGAAGAAATTCGCAGATTTACTACAGTGCGATTCTTCTGTGAAAAACAAGTTTTTTGAAACTTCTTCATTATTTGATTTTCGTTCCAAGTATGTGATCAATCATAATTACCCAGAGATACATGAACATCCATTATTTATATATACACAGAAGAGCCAAAACATTATGACCATCTCCACATTTTGTATTGAACTCGCTTGGTTGAAGTGGAGGGCACGTAATCATTGTATTTAACTATTGCTAGGGGGTACGAGGAATCATTTTTGCGCTTACTTCTGCCTATGATAGCAAAGGTTGCTGATCTAAGCGACTTTGATAGAGGGCAGAATTCAATGGCCCGATCGCTCAGAACGATTATCTCCGAAACTGTTCGACTCGTGGGTTGTTCGCCAAATTTCGTTGTTAGTACTTATGCAAAGTTCATGAATGACGATGAAACCATCAGCAGACGCGATGGCGCTGGACGTCGACGCGTTATCAAAGAAAAAGGACGTGGGAGACTCCCCCACTTGGTAAAACAAAATCGGTGACAGACACTGGCTCAGCTGACAGCTCAATGAAATACAGGACCAAGTCGAATTATTTCAGAGCACATGGTTCAGCCGGCAGTGCTTGGATATGCAGCAAACGCCCCACTCATGTGGCTCTGTTGGTCAAGCATCTTCGCTAACTACTCCTACACTAGGCCCACGAACATCGTGACTGGACCATGAATGGTTGGGAGAGAATTGCCTGGTCCGATGAATCACGATTCGTTCTTCAACCTGTCGATGGCGGTGTCAAGGTACGCCTTATTCCAGGCGAACTGTTGCTCCCCCTTATACAATAGGCCATACAAACGCCGGTGGTGGCGCTATTAAGCTTTGGGAAACGTTCTCATGGTCATCTCTGGGGCCTGTGGTTGTGGTAGAACACATCAGGAAGGACGCAGACTATCGGAACACCAGTGCGGACCTGCTGCACACTTACATGTTATCTGTCCTCCCGACTGGAAATGGAGTCTTCGAGCAAGACAATGCCCCATGACACAGGGCTTGAATTGTGCTGGGGTGGTTCCAGGAACATAATACTAAATTCCAGTTAAGGTCCTGGCAGCTTAACTCAACGGAACTTAATACGATAGAGCAGATTTGGTGTGTCATGGAACGGCAACTCAGAGCTATAAAACAACCTTGTTGTAATATCATGGATTTGTGTGACCGCTACTTGAACATCTGGCACAATCTTGTCTTCGGGCTTGTACCAAGGACTTGTGGCATTCATGCCAAGGCGGGTGCAGCTTTTTTGCGGGCCGAAACTGAAACAATGCATTATTAGGTAGGTGGTCATAATGTTTTGTCTCTTCAGTGTATGAGCTAAAACTTTTTATAACGTTCAAACGTACAAATACGTACGACACCATGACACAAAAACCACATACGGCCGTTTCAAGGATTATTGGATCTCCTTCCTCAATGCGAGAAAAAAAAAATTAAAAGATTAAAATGGGTTCAAAAAACCCCTCGATTATAGCCCCGAGTACTGGCTAATGAATTGACTGAAGTGGCGAAATCAAGAGTTTATATAACCGAAAGAAATGACATAACTGACAGGAAAACATTGAAAAAGAATGGATTTTTTTGGGGTCATGGTGTTGTACGTGTTTGTGCGTTGGAACATTGTAAAAAGTTTTAGCTTATATATTTAAAACTCGCATAAAGTAATTGATTTACGGATATACATTATTTATGTTTTCCATATTTACCGGATTAGTGTCTTGCCTCTGCTTTCATAGTAGAAGGACATCTTTTTTGCGCCTGACGAAGAAAGACTCAGATCTTTCGAAAGGCCTAGCGCATTTACAAATTTTTGATGGTGTTTCAAGAAGATTGTTTGTTCTTAGTCATTCACACCAGTTTTAACTTATTTTCTTTATGGTACTACTTGGCTATCCCGTCGACCAAAAATCTATCGCCAAACTACAATATTAATGATTGATCGCAAATGTCACATTCACTTGACTTTAAGCAAGTTACACGTGTTTACGTCATCAAGTGGTTTTTATCTCGACGTTTTATTTATATTTTTATTAATGTTATACTAATTTATTTGTTCATTCGTTATTTAAAATAAAAATTATGTCAATTTGTATAATTTGGCGATTTGTATAATTTGGCAAAATTGGTCGACGGGATAACTAAGTAGTACCGATTTTATTTATAAGCTACAAACATCTCTTAGTATACTAAATAATAAAATAAGCTGGTGTCCAATGATAACTTCTTAACACATCATAAAAAAGTTTAATATTATGCAAAGCTTTTCGAAAGAACTAGTCTTTCTTCATCAGGCGAAAAGAACACGTCCTCTACTACTTTGATGTCTTGCTGCTATTTTCAAAGTAGTAGCTTTATTTTCGAAGTAGTAGCTCGAAAAGCTTTGCTCAATTATTAAAACTTTTTTGGTGTGTTAAGAAGTTCTCCCTTTCTTATCTCTTAGTATACTAAATATAGTTGAGCTTGAAAATGCATAACTCAAATTACTTTAAAAACAACTTTAATCAATACACGCTCATTCTCAATAATGCTTATGAATTCTTTTAAGTAGCCCTGTATAGGGTCGACAGAATTTATGCACATCACATTGTGCGAAAGAAATGTCACGGACAGACAGACAGGCAGATAAACCTGATTCATAAACACTTTTAAACTATGTTGGAAAGTGTTAAAAGAAACAGATTAAAAATTATAATTTCTGAAGTAAGTTCTTTAGTTTACCCGCTTTCTATCAAGCGTAAAACAAACCGGTGAATTTTCAATAATCGGGGCTCAAGCCAAATCAACGTATTGCTAAATATTGTGCGCGATTTTAAACATAAATATTAAATGTTTTATAAATCACTGTTTTTTCTTAAAACTATTTTTACTGTTTTTTTTGTGTGTGTGTGCGTGTGTGTTGGGGGGGGTGGGGGGGGGGGGGAGGAGATTTAAGGCCCATGTCTTCAATGTATTAAGTCTTTGCAGGATTGCCCTATAAATTAGTCGTTTAATTCTTTGAGAATATTACTACTTTACTACACAAAATTCAACATTGCAAATTGCTTCGTAAAATTTAATAAATCTATTCCAAATCTATTAATTGTCGTTTTCATTTATCTAAATAATAACGAGACCGCTAATCTGTCTTTTAGCAGCGAAAAAAACATTTTGCTGATTGAATAATGCAAAGTGCCAACATTGTTTTAATATTTAAATATTAACATACGTACTTACGAACTAGTTGGATGTGCCAATCCCAAAACTTTCTTCTATCTCATACATATTAATAATTCAAAATTCACTATCACACTGCCAAAATTAAATGCCAATCTATGCCCATCATGAGGATTGTAAAGGTATATACGTTCGTTGAATTGGATGCATTTAACAAGGATATATCGGACTCTTTCAAACAAATCATTGAATTTCGGAACCTACCCTCTTAGATGTCCGCAACCAAAATTTCCTATCAAAATAGTATAAAATCAACATTTGTTGTTCAATATACACCCAAGTCTAATAAGGATCTATTTACGTGAAAATGTAACGGAATATTAAGTTTGATTAAATTGCGTGCATTAGGCTGGGATTACGGTGCCTCGCTCGATCGTAGGATAGGCGTTCCTGCGATCAGTCGTAACTTGGTATTAAGGTGCCTCGGCGCAAGTCCTCGTGCTTCGGCGTAAGTCCTCCTGCAGTCAGCCAATCACAGGCCGCAGCTACATTTGTTGTGGTTGCGCGGGCATCCACTTGTGTCTTAACTTACAGCTGCTTCCAAGCTGTCGTAAGATCGCGAGGCACCGTAATGCCGTTTACGTTTTGTTTATATCGTAAAAGTCTCTAAGTTGATCTTAAGTGAGGCACCGTAATCCCAGCCTTAGTTTTTGAGATATAGCTTTTGCGAAAATTGCGAAAAATTCAGCATAGCATCGCCACCTGTTATGCAACTTACACGAAAACCTAATCAGTAACAGCTTACGTCAACATCTAATTGAATCTGAAGTTTGATGAAAACATGTGCATTAGTTCTTGAGATAGAGCTATTGCGGAAACCGTACAAAAAGCAGCACAGCAGCGCCACCTGTTGGCGATATACACCAAAAACTAATCTGCACCAGTTTATATCAAGCTCTAACTGAATCTAAAATTTTGTGAAATTCCGTGCATTAGTCGCCCGCAAAATTTGTGTCACATACAGACAGAGTGAGAGACAGACTCACAGACAGATATTTTTTAAAAACCATGAAATCCTGTTCACGACCTTCTAAAACTTATAAATCTATTGAAAACCGGAAGTCGAAAATTTTCACGAATGCAATACTTTCTTCGTGTAAAGATAGAAGAAAGTAAAAATGCATCAGTTACACGTATAATTAACTACAAAAATAACAATCGTAATCGGCAATGTGTCAAAACTATGTTATGCGGAAGAAGAACCGCACTGACAATTTTATTGCAGAAAATTACTTCGTGTTTTCGCAATCAAATTAGCTGTTAACAAGATGAGCATAAAAATGCTTAACAATACAACTTGAAACGAAACAAGCGTTCAATGATAATTATATATAAGTCCTATATGCTATGAAAATGTGAGGAAAATGTTGATAATTTGCTATTAAATCCTTTTTTCTCATACTTTTAAACAATTGATAAAACATAAAGTCCTTGAAAAATGGGAGTAACTATGTCACGATAATCAGCGTGACTTAGTGTACTTCAAAAAACTACTGGTTTCCTTCGAAGCCTTCTCATCTCTAAAAGAGACGCAAATATTGTATTGGATATTACTATTTTTTACTCTATTGTACACTTGCGGGATTTTGCGTTACAATTGAGGAAGTTAGCTTAACCTAAATGATGGTTTTATTTGTCGTGAAAAATACGTTTGGACAAATAAAGCTGCAATTTAGACTAATAGATTTCCAGTGTTTTTAAAGCTTATACATGTAATACAATAGAACTCGGATACTATGAGTCTGGCTAAATCGAAATATTGGATAGGTCGCCTTTTTTTAAATATCTTTGTTGACACCCTGTGGCGCCAACTTATGTGAGCCAGAGGGGCGCGAGCCCACCCAATAATTTGATCTCTCCGCCCACCCAAACCCAATTTCAATTGATTTAATTCGTTATTTAGTATTTATTTAATTGCTGAGATGAAATTTGGTTTTAATTGCGTTCTCAAAATAATTATGTTTGAAAAATAGTAAGGACATCCATTAGACTTACAGGAGCACTGAAAGCCCCTTCAACGGATGTATAATTAAATTTCTCTGATTTTTACTTCCTTCTATCTTTGCAAGAAGAAAGTATTGGTTTCATGAAAATTTTCGAATTCCAGTTTTCGACGGATTTACACGTTTTATGGGCCAGAGATTCCAAAAAACATGTTTTTACAAAATATCTGTCTGTGAGTCTGTCTGTCTGTATGTGACACAAATTTTGTGGGCGCTCTTCCGTAAAAATTTATATTCAGTTAGTCCCTGATACAAATTGATGCTGATTAGTTTTTTGGTGTAAATCGCTCAACAGGTGGCGCTGCTATGCTGCATTTCACACGATTTTCGCAATAGCTCTATCTCAAGAACTAATGCACGAATTTTCCTCAAACTTCATATTCAGTTAAACGTTGACATAAGTTGGTGATATTTAGGTTCTGGTGTAAATAACCCAATAGGTGGCGCTGCTTTGCTGCATTTTGCTGGATTTATAAGATTTCAGCGACAGTCATTCCTCGAGAACTAATGCACGGAATTTCATATTTTTAGAATTCTCATAATGAACACAGATTTCCACTTAATTTGGCACTGAGATAGTGAATTTTGAAGTATTTACATGTATGAGATAGAAGAAAGTTTTGTGATGGCCACAACATACTAGTTTATTTTGTTTCGAAAAAGTTATATATGATTCTCTGAAAGGTTTGTAACACAGGAAAAATAATGAAAAAAAAATCAGAGATACATTTTTCGTATAATACGTCAACCTTCTCTTATGTTGCACATCTTCAATACAAGTAAAAACCAAAATATTGCAAATTAGTAAATATTTTAATAAGTATAAATCTAAATACCTTATTTTACATAATTTTTTTTTCTAAAACACATACTTAACGTAACCCTTAAATACATATTATATTTTTTACTCTTATGTTAAAGATTAGACACCAGAAATTTTAAGGCAAATTTTTAACTTTACATTTTGTAATTTTTACAGCATTAATATTTCTATATAAATATACTGGTTGCTAAGAATTAAATAAAAAATTATGTAGATATTTATCACGATGTATTTAAGGGTTAATGTCTTGAACTGATAAAGCAATTAGGTGACCAAACTGTATGTTTTCCTTGAAATTAATTTTTTGCGCTTTCAATAGTTAGCAATTTTTATGTTATTTATAATAAATATTAATCTATTTCTAAGGAAAAACTCATAAAAATATAATTTAATACATTATTTATTAAATTATAATAATTTTATATTTTGCTTAGAAAAACAACAGCTTTGAATTATCATCTTTTGTGTCATTCGCTCCTCCCCCGCATCTGTTTCCATACACACACGCACCAAGAGGAAAAAATCGTATGCGTTATTTTAAATATTTGGCAAATTAACATCTTGTTAGACCACCGATATGCTATTTCTTGCTGCCAGCAATTAAAATGTCGTCTCTAAAAAATAATGTTCCGTTATAATATAAGTCAGTCATAAAACAAAGCAGATGTATCATTGTACAGGATAATATCTACTGCAATTTTTTTAACTTCTAAGCATCGCACATTCTCAATTTTTATATCGTCGTATTGGAAAAAAAGTACTTTTAAATGCAATTTGTTTGAAAACTGCATCTCAATTTATTTTTGAGATTTTAATTTTTTTGTAGTTTTTAGCGCCATTTCTTTAATGTTGGCAACAGAAGTACTCGATTTCTGTAGAAAGTAAAGGAAAATTAGTTGGAAAATAGTAGATTATTATATCTTTTTGTTGCCATTTTCCCATAACAACTAAAAAAAAAGGGGGGGGGGGTAATTAAAATACGTGCTATCTTGAAAAGAAATATACAGTGAATCCTCGATAAGTCGAATTCGAAGGGACCGGCAAAAATACTCGAGTTATCGTAAGTTCGACTTATCAAACATCCTTAAATACATACAGAAAATATATGATAAATAATTCAATCATATACATAGGAACTGCAATTAGACTGTAATAACGGAGTCTGCAAAATGAGCGCTAAAGAAATATATAATTTAATGCTACATATCATTACGACATTTCACATGTCAGAAAGTATGTAAACAAAGGAAAAGAGAATCGTCCTAACCGTCTCTACTTTCGAGATATTGCTGTAGAGTCGTCATTGCCGCATGTGCTTCTTGATTATTTGGAGGTGAAACGCAATTTATTTCCTCATCATCCTCAAACTCAGAATCGCTCTCCACCTTTTTCATTGCTTCAACTATATCTGAAGCACTAATTTCTCCGCAAACAGCGACATTTTCGTCAATATTCAAAAATCATTATCGTCATCTTCGGAAATAGCTTGGTCGTGTAGATTTTCATTCTCAACACATGAGTGCGCATTGCTTGCAAAGAAGCCACATCTACTGAAGCAATTTTTGATAGTGATTTGTTTCACGTCGTTGTTCCAGGGACTTGAAATCAGTCTAATTGCTTCTAACACATCACACTTTTGATTTATTCCATTTTCGTCATCTTCGATTGCCTTCCACCCTTTTCTGTAAGAATGTTTTAAACATTTAATTATTCCCTGGTCTGCTAGCTGTAGTTTAGAAGTTGTGTTAGAAGGGAGAAATTCTAACTTGATAGATTTCAAGTTCAAAAGTTGATCGTGAGCTGTACACGGATCAACGAAGATCAATATTTTACCCTTTTTTGCATGAAACACTACATCTAAATTTTTGATGAACTTCTCGAACAATATCAGTGTCGTTCAAATCTTGTTATTGGATCTTTACTCTACCGGAAGTGACTTTTTATGTTTGAAACAGCGAGGATTTTTGTATTTAGCGATGACCAGTAAAGGTATTTTTCTGTTCCAGAAGCATTTGCACCGACAAGTACATTTAAACGTTCTTTACTTAACTTTCCACCGGAACATGATCATCCCTTAAACATCATTGTCTTTTTAGGAAAACATTTGTAAAAATCTCCCATTTCATCCATATTGTAAACGTCGTCCGCACTATAGCTTGCAAGAAGTTTGGGTAATGAAACTGCTTTCCATTCATCACAGAGCGTATCAGGCACATCTTTTGCTTGAGTATCTAATGTCCTAAACACAATGTTGTGTCTAGCTTTAAATTTTCTCAGTCACCCCGTGCTTGCACGGAATCCTTCCACATTCAATAATTTTGTGAAATCCAAAGCATTCTCATGTAACATCGCGCCACTTAAAGGAATTACACTGTTTTGAGTACTGCAAGATGTAAACCACTTTACGAGGTCTGTTTCGATATCTTAGAAGGCACACGTATTCATCCCTTTGAACTTTGAGTTGACACTTGACTTACGTCTTTTGAAAATGCGTTCTTTATCTTTGAATATGGTAGATAGAGTGTTGCGAGGGATACCATATTTCAGGGGTAGATCTTTTTTATTAAATTACGATTGTTTTCAATATCTTTTATCAAATTTACTTTTTGTTCTAAAGTAAGAATTTCTAATCTCCGCTTCGACATTTTAAAAAACCCGACTAAAAATGTATCACGATGTGAAAGCAATAAACACTAAAGTGACAAGACTCAACATTAAAGCAAAGAACCCGAATGAAATCTCAATAATGGAATCGACAGATAAAAAAAAAACAAAAAAAATCCTTCCTTAAAAGCATGAGAAATTTGGCAAATTAGAATACAATAAGCAACCTGAGAGTTGAGAAAAGGGAATGCGTAAAGGAGAAATGAATGGGGGAGGTGTAACAATTGCCACCGAATTTGCAAACTCGCAGACTCTTCTCACTATCCAAGGTGGGAAGTAAAAATAGCATCCTTCAAAGGCTGCGAAGGAGTTCAGAAATATTTTATCTAACAGAAAGCGTCAGCATTTTTGAGCTGTGGCTGAAAAATTACGAAATTAGACCAATTACTGTTATTTGTCTTTCTGAAAAAAAAAATTGACTTAAAAGATGTAGACTTCGACAAAGCGAGAAAGCTTAACATTGATTTGTAATAAAGGGGTAGGGACTTCGTGTAAACTTCGACTTAAACGAATATTCGACTTATCAGACTTCGACTAATCGAGAATTCACTGTAAATGGATGATTTCTGATAAAACATGGAGCTATTATGAACTATATTTAATTTTATGTACCTATATTAATGTTACAAACAAATAAAAGCATATGAATCATTATATAGCAGATTTTTTTTGTCAATTTCTTGAATGACGACATCGCGTTTTGTTGGATATGTGTATTATTCCGCGATAGTGACGTCCTATGCATACTTTTCTATAGATGTGGCTTAAGACTGGATCGTAAATGGGAATTCCTCAGAGGATGCGAATGACGTCATTTTATATAAAATATAAGCGTGCATTTTAAGTCCTAAAACAGAAATATGTTTTGTACTATCTATATTTATATACCTATATATTTTTTTCATCGGGGGCGACTCTAAATTCTGAAAAAGCAGAATTCCTGTTTTCTAGTAATAATATACCAATTTCAATTGCTAAAAAGTGTAAATTAAAACTTTAAAACCAGTAAAAATACGCTTATTTCGACTGTTTACATGTTTCGATTCTACCCGAGATATTTTCAAAACAAGTAAATAAAAATATTCTAAAATTGCACGGTCTATGAAAAGCCAACATTCAATTTTCCACGTATTCTTTCACATTATGCACGTTATTAGCCCCCGGGACGGTATGCTATTCTTTCTCCCAGCTTATTTTGTCTACAAACATGTGGGTAAGTGTGATCACAGATCGCACAGAGGGTTTCGTTTAATATTCATTTCAAAACACTTTATCCTTTTGAAAAATCTGTTAGTTCCACATTTCGCAACCAGGGGCGCACTCTATTCTAAACAAATCTCTATCCGAACGAAACTCCGTTTTACATACTATCCGTATATATATTAGTCGAAGGGATTGGGCCCATAGCACCCGAGATAAGTAGGCGCCCCTGGCGGTAAAAAGTGGAACTCAATATGTAAGGCTATGGTGCATAATATGAAAGAATGGTCAAAGGGGTGTCGGCAAAAGTTGGAAAAGTGCTCCCCGGGTGAAAAGGGCGGAGGTTAGAAAAATTGCTTAAAATATACGTTAGAGCACGGAGGAGTAAATAATATAAGACTTTTTGAAAATTTTATGATTTGTCGTGGGGCCTGAGGTATTCAGCTATACGTATGCAAAAATTCATGTCTCCAACTTAATTAGGGGCTCTCTTAGAAAGAATTGCTTAAAATACATATGTGGTAGCTCAAAGGGTTAAACGTAAGACTTTTTAAAGATTTTATAATTTGTCGCCTGGCCTCAGGTGTTCTGCTATAATAAACATGCAAAATTTCAAATCTCCAATTTAATAAGGGGCTCAGTTAGGAAGAATTGCTTAAAACACGCATGTGGGAGCCCAAAGGGTTAAATGTACGACTTTTTCAAATTTTTATGATTTGTCGCATGATGGTGTTCAGCTAGTATGCAAAATTTCACGCCTCCAACCTAAATAGGGTGTCACTTAGAAAGAATTGTTTAAAATACACATGTAGGAACCCAAAAGCTTAAATGTACGACTTTTTCAAAATTTTATGATTTGCCGTTTGATGTGTGATGCTCAGCTATAAGTATGCAGAATTTCACGCCTCCAACCTAATTAGCGGCTCACTTAGAAAGAATTGTTTAAAATACACATGTTGGAGATCAAAGGGTTAAATGTACGACTTTTTTAAAATTTTATGATTTGTCGTTTGATGTGAGGTGCTCAGCTATAAGTATGCAAAATTTCACGCCTCCAACCTAATTAGGAGCTCACTTAGAAAGAATTGTTTAAAATACATATGTGGGAGCCCAAAGGGTTAAATGTACGACTTTTTCAAAATTTTATGATTTGTCGTTTGATGTGGGGTACTCAGCTATAAGTATGCAAAATTTCACTCCTCCAACCTAATTAGGGTTCACTTAAAAAGAATTGTTTAAAATACACATGTGGGAGCCCAAATGGTTAAATGTACGACTTTTTCAAAATTTTATGATTTGTCGTTTGATGTGGGGTATTCAGCTATAATTATGCAAAATTTCACACCTCCAACCTAAATAGGGGCTCACTTAAAAAGAATTGTTTAGAATACACATGTGGGAGCCCAAAGGGTTAAATATACTACTTTTTGAAAATTTTATGATTTGTCGTTTGATGTGACGTATTCAGCTATAAGTATGCAATATTTCACTCCTCCAACCTAATTAGGGTTCACTTAGAAAGAATTGTTTAAAATACACATGTAGGAGCCCAAAGGGTTAAATGTACGACTTTTTCAAAATTTTATAGTTTGTCGTTTGATGTGAGGTGTTCAGCTATAAGTTTGTAAAATTTCACGCCTCCAACCTAATTAGAGGCTCACATAGATAGAATTGTTTGAAATACACATGGGGGATCCCAAAGTGTTAAATGTACGACTTTTTCAAAATTTTATGATTTGTCCTTTGATGCGAGGTATTCAGCTATAAGTATGCAAAATTTCACGCCTCCAATCTAATTAGAGGTTCACATAGAAATAATTGTTTAAAATACACATGTGGGAGCCCAAAGGGTTAAATGTAGGACTTTTTCAAAATTTTATGATTTGTCGTTTGATCTGAGGTGTCCATCTATAAGTACGCAAAATTTCATGCCTGCAACCTAATTAGGGAGTCACTTAGAAAGAATTGTTTAAAATACACATGTGGGAGCCCAAAGGGTTAAATGTACGACTTTTTCAAAATTTTATGATTTGTCGTATGATGTGTGGTGGTCATCTATAAGTATGCAAATTTTCAAATCTCCAACATGTGTAGTTTCTGAGAACGGGCTCTGTGACGGACAGACAGACGGAGGAGCGAGACGAATAGGGTTTCGTCAGATGAACGAAACCCTAAAAATAACGTTACCTTGCGGAAGCTAGTAATAAACAAAGCAGATGTATCATTGTGCGATTAAATGCTATATAGCAATTTTTAAATTTCTAAGCATCGCACATTTTCAATTTTTATACCATTGTATTGGAAAAAAAAAGTACTTTTAAATGCAATTTGTTTGAAAACTGTATCTCCATTTATTTTTGATACATTAATTTTTTTGTAGTTTTTAGCACCATTTGTTTAATTTTGGCAACTCAAGTACTCCATTTATGTAGAAAGTAAAGAGAAAATAGTTGAAAAATAGCAATTATATCTTTTTGTTGCCATTTTCTCATAACAACCGAAAGAAAATGTAATTAAAATACCTGCTATTTTGAAAAAATGTAAACGAATAATTTCTGTTAGAACATGGAGCTATTATAAACTATATTTAATTTTAAGTATCTGTAGACGCTTTCAGTGTGGCGTCAGTCATGATGTTTTGGTTGGAAACTGAACCAAACAAACGGTTGCTATGCGTCATTTCTTTTTAAATATAAATCGTGGAAAATATTACCAGTACATATCAAGTATTAAAACACTTAGATGTGGGATATAGATATAAGATATAGCTGCAACACACAAACAAAATAGAAAATACAACATACCAACCGTTTGTTTGGGGTCAGTTTCCAACCAAATCGTCACGACTGACATCGTCTATATTAATGTTACAAACAAATGAATGCCTATGAATCATTAGATAGCCTTTTTTTTTGTCGAGTTTCTTTAATGTTGGCATCTTTTTGCTACATTTGTGTATTAATAAACATATATAAGATACACAAAATGTAAATACATTGCTTACAGGTGTCAAGTATAATAAAATCCTTTAAAACACATTAAAGTCATTTAAAATCCATAACGTTTTCGACCGACACTTACTCAGTCATCCTCAGTGAAAAACTAACAGCTGTTCTCTCTCCGCGTCTCTAGCCTTGTCCGGAACAGACCATTTCATTTCAAGGGTGGATTGGAATATAAGGGGGGAACAGAAATGCTATTCTTTTATCAAAAAATACAGGTTTATTAACTATGTATTAATTCTTTCCAGACTGCGTGGATATCATACGATAATATATCATTACAGACTATTTCTTTATTAGATATTATTTCCAAAGATTCTCTTATGATAGCTTGGTGATTACTTGTATGGAAAATAATTTTGGCTCTATTGAAATCTACTTTTATAAGTTGAATTTGTGCTAATCTTGCTAATGCAGTGTGGGGTCTATTCAATCTCAGATCTGCTTCATGTTCCTTAATTCTGTCACGAAATTTCCGCAGTGTCATACCTATGTACATAAAATCGCTATTATCTTTCTTGAAGGGTATAATGTAACAAGAAAGATAATAGAGATTTTATGCTGATCCAATGCAGAGGGAGGTAGTTAGAAGTATTTTGCATAATAATATGAGATCACTTGATTACAGACCGAACCCTCAACATGAAGTCTTTAAGAAAATAGCAGGAAAACTGAGAAATGATAAGAACATTGTTGTTATCCAGACCGACAAAACTAACTGTTAGAAAATGCTCTTTTTGTTTCAAGAACATTCCACCAGATGGCAGCATCAGACAATCTTTTTTATTTGATCTACTGTGACAGACACTCAGAACAGTTTAGTTTTTCTCCTTCCCTTATAGCAGTTGGCAGCAAAATGCTGGTGGATTAAAAATCCAATAATATTCCAAAGGAATGATAATATGTTTTAAAAAAAACTGCAACAAACCATAGTTCAAAGTATTTCTTTGTGTTTGTAAATAGTCTTATTCATCTGTTCTGTTTTATTCTGAAGTGGGATCAGTATTGCGTTCAGCATATATATTATTCTAGTGTATTTAATCTTCAAATAAATGTTTTTTGTTCATCCTAAGAAGAATATATTTCCATTGAAATACATCAAAACATAAAAGGTAAAACTTTTAACTTTTTATTGTTTACCTATTGAGGAATTTCGTATTCAGTTTTACATAAGTCTTCTGTTAAGAAAGCCTGTATCTCTTTTTGTACCTCTCTTTTTATTTTTCTCTTTCTTATTTTTAATCAAAAGAAAATAAGGTACAGTTACAAAATAAATATGAAATGCTTTGTGTTATCCAATGAATAGTTTTGTTACAGCAACCAGTAAACATTTTTATTTTTGATAGACAGATTTCAGGTATTGGAATATATTGGAAGGTTGAAGAATGCTTTAATTTTTTATTGGTTAATAATTGTACTTGTTATGTGTCAATTCTCCCTTTTTTGCTACTGTTTCGAATTGTCAGAAATTGTCTTTAAAAGGTGCACAAATAAATTTCAAATTTAATTAGTTAATTTATATATACTATATATGTATATTATATATATGTACACACAGGTATTATATATGTATATACACACAGGTATATATATATGTACACAGGTACATTTATATATATGTACACACATATGTACACCTAAGCTCACATTATGTGCACATCAGTGTGTTTCTTCTTATTACACAACTACTCGGTATTCGGTACTCGGTACTCGGCCGAGTAGTCAGTGGCCGAGTACTCGGTACTCGGCTACTCGGCCAAAGTACTACTCGGTACACCACTAAGGTGAAGTAATACAAGATGATAATTTAATAGCTATTTTGCTCTGTTCCTTACCAAATTCTTATAGTACCTTTTTAACTGCTATTGAAAGTAAATATGAAACAGATTTATCATTAAAATATGTTCAAAACAAATTAATTGATGAGTACCTTAGGAGAGTTGAAACGAAACAAATTTCAACAAAATTTGAATCTATTGCTTTAAAGGGTAATAGGGATAAACCAAAGCATTTGAATAAACAAAAATTTTGTTCTCATTGCAAAAAGAATAATCACAACCGTGAAGATTGTTTTCACTTAAAGGCTAATAATACTACTAACAAAACAAAACCAAATTTCACCCAAGATAGATCACGTCAACAGTTTAAAAAACCAAACAATTTCTCTGCCTCTACTGCTAGTCAAAATGAAAATCTATCAGATTCTCAAAACTATCATGAATTAATGGAAGAATCAAATTCTTCGAGTTTTGTTATAAAATCTCAACAAAATGGAAATAAAAACAAAAATTTGTCTTTTGTTATTGATTCAGGTGCGTCTGTTCATTTAGCTAATTCCTTGGAACTGTTCTCAGAATTAAAAAGTTCGAATAAAGATACAATTACAATTGCTAATGGAACTAAATTAACTGCAAAGGGAAAGGGTAAATGTACTTTTAATATTGAAACACTTAATGGTCAAACAAATAGAGTTATATTAGATCATGTGCTTTATGTTCCCGAGTTGGATAGTAATTTATTATCTGTCCAGTCTTGTACTGAGAAAGGTTTTGTTGTAACATTTAAAGAGGATATATGTTTAATTAAAAAGGGCAACATCTTAGTTGCAAATGCAAAAGCTGATGAGGGGTTATACAGATTAAAAATAATACCTACAAATGAAAAGGTATATAGTGCTTCAGAAATATTACCCGTTTGTTCTAATGTCAACTGCATTCTAAAATGGCACCAAAGGCTGGGCCATAGAAATTTGGAATCCATCAAAAAAATTCAAAAGGATGATTTAGCTTTAGGTATTACTGTGAATAATTGTTCTCATAATACTGAATGTTCAAGTTGCTTAAAAGCTAAGCTAACAGAAAAATCGTTTCCAAAAGAAACACAATACAGAAGTAAAAAACCACTTGATTTGATATACAGCGACGTATGCGGTCCTGCAGAAACAAAAAGTATAGGATCAAAAAGATATTTCGTTACATTTATTGATGATTACTCTCGTTATACACAAGTATATTTTATTTCTTCTAAAGATGAAGTATTTGATAAATTAAAAGAGTATGTTGCATCAACAACAAATAAATTTAGATTGAAGATTAAATCCTTGCGTAGTGACAATGGAGCAGAATATTGCAACGAATCTGTCAAAGACTACCTTAAAAACTTAGGAATAAATCATGAAACAACGACGCCATATTCACCGTCCCAAAATGGAGTCGCAGAAAGAAAGAATCGCTCGCTTATTGAAATGAGTAAAGCCATGCTTATAAATGCTAAATTGCCAAAAAACATTCTGGGCAGAAGCCATAGCTACAGCAGCCTACTTACAAAATAGATTACCTACAAAATCAACTGAAAAGACACCATATGAACTGTGGAATGGGCATAAGCCAAATTTGAGTCACCTTAAAGTACTTGAATGCAAAGCATATGTGTATGTTCATAAACAGAAGAGACAAAAATTTGACGAAATAGCCACCTAAGGAGTCTTTGTTGGTTACGATTTAAGAAGCAAAGGATACCGAATTTATATAGGCGGTAGAAAAATAGTGATAAGCAGAACAGTGAAGTTTTTTGAAAATATGAACTGTGAAAATGTCTTTAAAGAAAATCCTGAAGAGCGAATCTCAGATTTAATGCATTTTAATTTTTCAGAAGAAAATCTTGAAAATGATAGTGAAGCTATCCGAATAGAAAATACTGCAGAAGAAATAAATACCGATGAAAAATCAGTTGATAGCCCAACAACTGAATAAGTGAAGATAATTTCCAGAGAAGAATATCTAACAGAGAGACTAAAGGAATTCCACCAGAAAGATATTCTTACAAAACTGAAGACAGTTGTTCCAAAAATCAAGATCCTGAAACTTTTAAAGATGTTTTACAATTACCAATAAAAGATCAACAGAAATGGTTTCAAGCTATGAAGGAAGAATTTAACTCTTTAAAGGAAAATGAAGTGTTTGAGCTTGTTACTTTACCCAAAGGCAAGCACGCCATTGGCTGTAAATGGGTTTACAAAACAAAACGTGGAGAAAATGGAGAAGAAATAAAATGCGAAGCACGATTAATTGCCAAAGGTTTCGCTCAAAAATTAGGCACTGATTATGATGAAACCTTCTCTCCTGTCGTCAAACATACAACTATTAGAGCTTTTCTGACCTGGACAGCTTATCATAAAGCCAGAGTATTCCAAGTAGATGTTAAAACAGCCTCTCTACATGGTAAACTAGATAATGAAGAATTATACATGCATCAACCAGAAGACTTTCATGATGAAGAAAATAAAGACAAAGTCTATAAATTAAAAAAGGCTATATATGGTCTTAAACAAGCCACCAAGTGCTGGAATGAAGAAATAGAAAATACTCTAAAGGCATATGGATTTAAACAAAGTGAAACTGATCCATGTTTGTTCATAAAAGAAAAATCAAAGAAGACAATTCATCTCATACTGTATGTAGATGATATGCTGATGAGCTCAGAAGATGAAAATGAAGTTAATGAAGTAATAAATTACTTAAAGAAATCTTATCCCATAACATCACTAGGAGAAGCAAAATACTTCTTAGGTATAGAAATTTACAGAAAAGAAGATGGACGTTATTTACTTTCACAAAGAAGTAAAATAAATCAATTAGTTAAGGATTTTCAGCTTGAAGAAGCCAAACCAACTTATACCCCAATGGAAACTAACTATTATAGTTTAGATAAAGAAGAAAATATTTTATCATCAAATGATAATTATAGACAAGCTATAGGAAGTCTTTTATATATATCCTCTTGCACAAGACCTGATATTACCGCTCCTACACACATACTAAGTCGAAGATGCAATAATCCAAGACAAAAGGACTGGAATGCTGTTAAGAGGGTAATTAGATACTTAAAAACAACGAAAGACCTTGATCTCCACATTTCTTCAAAAGAATATCCTAATATAATTGCATACTCGGATGCAGACTGGGGTCAAGATGCTACAGACAGAAAATCCACCTCAGGAAATGTAATCTTCTTAGGCAATAGCTGCATTTCTTGGTTCTCACGAAAACAAACATGTGTGACATTATCGTCAGCAGAAGCTGAATATGTGGCACTGTCACAAGGAACTCAAGAGGTGCTATGGATCTTAAAATTATGTAAAGATCTCAATTTACAACAACATTTTCCTATTAGAATTTTTGAGGATAACCAATCTACAATTAAATTGGTTGAAAGTGAAAAATTTAAATCTCGCACTAAGCACATTGATACAAAGTATCATTACATACGAGATTTAAAAACGAAAAATGTTATAGATGTCAAATATCTATCAACAAATGAAATGATAGCAGATATAATGACGAAGCCGCAGAAACCTTATCCACCTGGTGTCAGATTCTATCACAAAACAAGAGAGATGTTAGAAAATGCTCTTTTTGTTTCAAAAACATTCCACCAGAAGCATCAGGCAATCTTTTTTATTTGATCTACTGTGACAGACACTCAGAACAGTTTAGTTTTTCTCCTTCCCTTATAGCAGTTGGCAGCAAAATGCTGGTGGATTAAAAATCCAATAATATTCCAAAGGAATGATAATATGTTAAAAAAAAACTGCAACAAACCATAGTTCAAAGTATTTCTTTGTGTTTGTAAATAGTCTTATTCATCTGTTTTGTTTTATTCTGAAGTGGGATCAGTATTGTGTCCAGCATATATATTATTCTAGCGTATTTAATCTTCAAATAAATGTTTTTTGTTCATCCTGAGAAGAATATATTTCTATTGAAACACATCAAAACATAAAAGGTAAAACTTTTAACCTTTTATTGTTTACCTATTGAGGAATTTCGTATTCATGCCTTCCATATGGAATAACATTCCAACACTAACCGCACTGCTATTTTAAACAGACAAGATTATCTCATGAAGATGAAGGTTTGCATTGATGACATGGAGTGTGTGCCATTAAATAAAGACCCTAATTTGAAAATAGAAAACAAAGTTAAAGAACTAATTGGAAAAGGAACTTGGCCCACATTTATGAAAAATAAGCTAAAACTTAACAAGACTGCAACAACTCCCCCCCTCATAGGTAGACTAAATGATCATAAAATAGACTTACCAATCCGTCCAATCGTTACAAAATGTTCCTCCCCTACACATTTCATGGAAAAAACCTACACTCACCTTTTGAAGCGGTATTTACCGCCATCTGATTTCGTTACTGATTCAACTTCGAATTTTATTGAGAAAATTAAAAATAAAAAGCTTGAAAATTCCAGTATTATGGATAGTTTAGACGTGGTATCTTTATACCCATCTATCGATATAAAAGAAGTTACTAGCACCATAGAGACTTTGATCGATTCTGATCCTTCCTTTACAGAAAATATTAAAAATACAGTTAAATCGGGTTTAAATTTAATCATCAACTAAATTAAATCATCAACAACAACATTTTCGTTTTCAACAACCAAGTTTACAAACAAGTCAATGGGTTAACCCATTTCGGGTTTACTTGCAGAATTTAAACTACGTCCACTTGAAAATATAATCATGGAAACCATAAAACCAGGTCCAGATTGCTGGTTCAGATATGTGGATGATGTTTACATAATATGGAATCATGGAAAAGATGAATTATACTCATTTCTAGATAAAATCAATAGCCTTGACAACAAAATTAAATTTATATTAGAAATAGAACAAGATCAAAAACTGGCTTTTTTGGATGTACAACTAATCAGAGATATGGATAAGCAGAGTCTCGATCGCACAGTTTTTAGGAAAGTTAACAGGTCTAATTCCACTATCCCGTTTAATTGCAGTTCACCTATAAATTACAAGTTAGCACCTTTCAATTTTTATGTAAAAAGAGCATTTGAAGTTTGTTCAAGCCATTTCCTTAATGGAGAAATAGATATAATTAGAAAAATAGCAGCCGATAATTCTGTTCCATCTCATTTCATTGAAAAAATCATAAACAGATTTAAAAGGAAAAATAAAGAAAAACAAAGAACAGTTCCAATTAAAAGTTTGAAATTCTGTAAATTTAATTACATCCCAAGGTTTTTTGAGAGTATGAGGCATTCCCTCCTCAAGTTTGGTATTACATTAATCGCAGTCCCTCCACCGAAATTAAAGGATTTGTTAAACGCGAAAATTGACCCTATTCAAGCCATCAACAGATCAGGAGTATATATTATACCCTTCAAGAAAGATAATAGAGATTTTATGTACATAGGTATGACACTGCGAAAATTTCATGACAGAATTAAGGAACATGAAGCAGATCTGAGATTGAATAGACCCTGATACGTGAATTTGGAGAAAGGAATTTAAAGTTAATAAAATAAGCTATTTAAATTGGCAACATTTAAGAAATTGAAATAATTGAATTAATAAAGTTAAGTTAAAATCTTAAAGGCATGAAATCTCTCTGTCCAAAGACACGTAACGACCGGAAAGTAAAGTGGAGTAACATTACATTAAAAGAAAAGATCTTTGAAGTATATATAAGTTGTAAGCCATCTATTTAATTTTAATATTTTTTAAATTACCTTTTTATATCTGTAAAAATAAAGAAAATAATGAAGACACTCACCCGTATATGATGTGTTGACAAAGAAGAACACAATTCGCATAACGCACTTATTTTTATTTTACACACCTAAATTAGTTGAACATTCACCATCTGGATCCAGCGTTAATTATTAATCAAATATGATAATTATATTCAATAAAATAAAAAGCATTGAAAGAATATCTCAAATAAGAACAGTTGTAATTGTGACATTTTTTTTTCTAACTATAGGTAATAGAAGAAAATCTTAAATAAGAACAGTCATAATTGTGATGATTTTTCGTAATTATTGTAATAAAGTCCACTGAAAATAAAGTGCACTATAAAAAACCATTTTAACATAATTGTAAAGTTGAACTTGTTAGATATTCAATTTGAGAATGATAATTGTGATGATTTTTTTGTGACTATTGTTCAAAAGTTTGTTAAAGGCAAAATCCACTATGAAAATTCTTTTAAGTCAATCATAAATCTGAACTTGATGAAAATCTTACTTCAGAGCGATGAGTAATATTCACAAGACGTGTTAGACGAAAAGACCCTTGTGGTTAGTTGCTGTTAGTCAACTTTTTCAGGAAAATTCTATGACATCAATTTTCTGGTATGAACAAAATTAACTAAAGAAAAATCTCTGCAGAAAAGTGATATTGAACGAGCTTCCGATACGATTTCGGTCTTAAATAGAAATGAAAAATGAATATAATCAAATCATAAATTGCATGATAATTGCTGAATGAATTATTTTACTTCTCTTCTAATAGAAGCGGGAATAAACGTTGAGTCAGAGCAGGCATCACTTTCCCATTGTGCATCTTTATTACAGAACGACGATGTATTTCAAATTGGTGAAGATACTCCTCCTAGGACAATGTACCGCTGGTTATTATTGGTTCGACTTTTTAATAAAAGTTAGAAAATAAAATTAGATGATCACTATTATAGATTTTTTTTTTATATAACACCAGAGCTTCATCCAGACGCCGTCATCGAATCGGAAAAAAATTTCGAATCTCCCGGAGTGCCGCTATGGCCGGGGACACGCACACCCCGAGAAATCAACCGTATTCACTCTTAATCCCTAGATGACTGATGAAGAATAGATCTCAGCCTGGAAGAATGTCTAAGAATTTGAAAATAACCAATCCGATGCATTCAAGTTCCCCGCGTCATCCGGGCACGAATTCAGTTGAATGAACTTAGCGCGTGGGTCATTCCATGTCAGTTCAGGCAGGCATGTAACCCACCATCACAGATTTTGATGAAACTGCGTGTGTTTGTTCCTTTTATTAAGATATGATTCCCAATATTTTTTTTTTACTTCTTGGTCAAATAGTTTCTGAGAAAAAAATTGTCAAAATTTTGAAAAACTGCCATCAGTTGGCATTCTTGACTGCTCGATTTTCAAATGTAGCATGACATAAATATGATCATATTTCAATATCTATTCCACAAATCATCTTCAAATAATTTATGCATAATATATAGGGTACGTATTTTATGAAAAAAAATACTGTTACGCTTATATAACATTTTAAGTGTGTCTAAAAAAATGTTTAATCTTTGAAGTCGTGATTTTTTCATGAAAAATAATGCATTAACTAAAATAGCATTATTAACAAAAGGCGGTATTTTTATTAAATTTATTTTTTGTGGTGGATATACTTAAAGGTGTCCTTTACCTGATTCTGAAATAAAAATAGTGGGATTTTGGGTGTTTTTAGTAGTATTTCATATTTAAAAATATTTTGAGGCGTATTTCAAATCAAATCAAGCAGAGTCATTCCATGTCAGTTCGCCTAAGACATTTAATTCACTGTCACAAATTTCAATGAAACTGGGTATGTTTATAGCTCATTTTAAGACAGGATCAAGGAAATTAAAGATGATTACAAGTAAAATATTTTTTAAGATAAAAAAAAATTTTCTAAATTTTGAAATTTTTTAAAAATGTTTTTAATGACAGATCTATATTCAAAGACTGCATAAAAAAAAAGTCATTTCAATATAAAATCACTAAATAAGTTTCAAATAATGTATATGTGACAAATAATGTAGGCAGATTATTATTTATTGTTGTTTGTCATGTTTAAATGTTAAGAGTGTGTTTAATCTTGTGAATTCTTAAAATCAAGAATTTTGTGAAAAATAATTTGTTAATCAAAAATTTATTATTAACCGAAGGCAGGCTGTTATTACTTTTTTTAATTGTACGTAAAAATATCTTTTCAATAGTTATAAAATAAAACTAGTGAAAATATGAGCAATTTTAACAAAATTTTCTAAATATTGAAGCTTTTCATGTTAAGATGTACTAAAATTACTACGATATCGTGTATCTCTTGCTTAAATATAATACATACAATAATAAAATAATAAATATTATTTACAGCAATAAAAATTAAATTAAATAGTACCAGTTCCTTTACCAACACTACATTGCTCAACAGCCGACTTAAAATCAACAGCCCACTCTTATTGAAAAATACTTTCAACTGTTCAAATAATAAATAAACTGCATTTAAAAATTTTAATATCAACTTATTATCTTAAGACGATAATAATAACTAAACAACATGATGAATTTATAAATCAGCTTTTAATTGAAAAGTCATGAAATGGTCCCTTTAAATATTGTTGTTCATCGAGTCAATCAAAACAAATTATATAAAAAAAAATAGTGAGCCTAATATGCTGACTGCAATGACACTTCTAACAAAACTAATTAATTCATTACCATCTGAAATCAAATCCGAAAGATCAAAAAGAAAAAAAAATCATCTGTAGTGTGAATGTGACATACTCAGTGGTTGTTGAGGTAGGAATGTATTTGTGACATTTTCACCTGTACTTCAATAAAATATAAACATGTAAGCTTTTTTCATTCATCCAAATTAAGTAAAACAATTACAAAATTTTGGTGTCATTACACCAGATGTTAAATTTTTCGTTACATACTATTAGATAAGTTCTTTACTTTTAGACATTATTGACATAATATCATAAAATTTACTATATGTATTTTCTATAAGTGTATAAACAATATATATATGCTTTATTAAACATAAATGAATAATTTTTAAATAATTTGTTTGAGAACAGGGATATATATACACACATATATATGCTGAAAATCCATCTTTCAGCAATATTGTGATGAAATAAATCAAATTACCGTAATTTCCGGTGTATAGCCCGCGGATCAAACAATCGTGTTTCGACCCAGAAATTTTTAAAAATAAAATGTAACTTTTTAGATCACAGTAAATATTGGTCTTCAAATACTGAATAAAATTTCTGGGTCCAAACTGAATTGTTTGATCTGCGGGCTATACACCCGAAATTACGGTACATATCATTAGAAACTGAATAAAGTTACAAAAGTGCAACTCATTTTTTCGCTAAAAGCATCCCCCACCCCTCCCCTTTGATGGGAAATTGCATAAATGAAATTTAAAATGGCCTTTTTCGTATTTTCTCATATGACAACCATACTCCAAGTTAAAATTATAGAATACAGATTAAAAAAAATATCTTTTGCGTTTATAGCGCCCACTGGTTGGAAATATTTGTATTAAACATTTTATTTTTTATATAATTTTATATAATTTCTATATTTTTATACAAATATTTGTATCAAACATTTGTATTAAATTGAAATAAAAGTGATTTATTTACTTTTTTTTTTTTATTTTAGAATAAACGTCTCGGGACAGGTTATGTTTTGATAAAAAATTTCACATGTTGGGTTCTTTTACGCCTCTGGCTTTTCCAGCGCTTCTGGTGTGAAATTGTATAACTAAAACTTTAAAATGGATTTTTTTTTAATGTTTTCGAATATGGGATAATCATTGGTAAATTTACATCACAAATCGGGATGCAATACCTCATAAATCAAACCCTGATCATGGTACCCTCTGTTAAATTTGAAATGAGTTCGTCTGAATGCAGTAGTTAACAAAAAACTTAACATATTAAGTAAAAATATAATTCGCAGAGAAAAAAAAAAACAACAACTAGAGAAGAGGAATTCTGCTTTTTCAGAATTTAGTGCCGCCCCCGGCATTTCTATTACTTCATTTTCTTCTGGTAGACTGGTGGTTTCTATTATTATGAAACAGCCATTATAAATGAAGCTTTAGGTGAAGATGAAAGAGCAGCCGTAAAAAGTTAGAACTTTGATTTTCTGGTCAGAATGGAAAAAAAAAAATGACCATAATTTTTTTTTTTTTTCTGGTGAAGATGAAAGAGCAGTCGTAAAAAGTTAGAACTTTGATTTTCTGGTCGGATTGGAAAAAAAAAAATGGCCACAATTTTTGTTGAAAAAAAAAAAAAAAAAAAAAAAAATATGGCCATTTTTTTTCCATTCTGACCAGAAAATCAAAGTTCTAATTTTTTACGGCTGCTCTTTCATCTTCATCTAAAGCTTCATTTATAATGGCTGTTTCATTAATAAAAACCACCAGTCCACCAGAAGAAAATAACTCGGTTAATCGGTACTCTACTGTAGTACAAAACATGTTTCAATTTTCAGACTTAAAGCACACGCTTTTATTTTATGTAAAATGACGTCATTTGCATTAATATAGATATACTTAAAATTAAATATAGTTTATAATAGCTCCATGTTTTATCCTAAATCCTTCATTTATATTTTTCTCACAATAGCACGTATTTTAATTAATTTTCTTTTTCAATTTTTATGAGAAAACTGCAACAAAAAGATATAATTGCTATTTTTCAACTATTTTTCCTTTACTTTCTACATAAATGAGTACTTGAGTTGCCAAAATGAAACAAATGTCGCTAAAATTACAAAATAAAAATTAATATTTCAAAAACAATGGAGATGCAGTTTTCAGACAAATTGCATTAAAAAGTACTCCCCCCCCCCCCCCAATACGACGGTATAAACATTGAAAATGTGCGATGATTAGAATTTTTAAAAAATGCTGTAGAGTATTCAATCGCACAATGAAACATCGGCTTTTGTTTTACGGCTGGCGTATACAAGGTAACGTTATTTATTGGAGACAAAATAAGCTGGGAGAAAGAAATGGCTCACCGGGGGCTAAAAAAAAAAAATCCTACCTTGTTTAGGCCCGAGAAGGGGCAGATATTAAGATATTTAATTCAGTTGGTTCTAAATTTAAAGTTAAATATTTGTAACAAATATTGTTAAACCAATTGAACTTTAAAAAATAAAAATGAAATTCAAACAATATTTAAACCGCCCTGAAAACTTAGATTGTTCAAATGAAATCGAAATAAATCTTACACCTTTTTCCATTTCCAAGCTTCGCAAGATGCAAATATTTGTATTGCAGATTTTGTATTATGTTTATGACGGGTGTATAGAAAATGATAAGGTACAGCCGTGGGGAAAAAAAAAAAAAATGTAAACACCCACTACTAACTCTGCAACTAATTATAATAGAAGAAAGTTACTGGTACCAAACGATTAGAAAAAAGGTCTAACTTTTAAATGATGTATTTAAAATTTGCTTAGGCGGCTATCTACGAATTAAAACGCAATTTTGACACTATATTTTAAATATTCGGTTCGAACTACGCCTAGAAACGAAATGTCATTTGGAAGTTTTTGAATTATAAGCACTCAAAATTCAGTGTTTCTAATGTTAAATTACATTTTCTTATTTTTATTACTATCTCCTGAAATTATAATCCTAATGTGATAATTTTGTGTGTGGTTATAATACTAAAATACCCAAAGATAAATACATTGAATTTGTAATTGAAAAAATTTTATAATATGAATTACGAATTATGAAATCAACATTTGAAAAAAAATATGAATTGCAACCTACATTTTTTTTGATAGATTTATATTTATTATGTCCTACTTTCTGCAAATTCTCAATTTAAATTCTTCCAAGTAGTTTTCGAATTAGGATTAAAAAATGTCAAAAGCATGGTTTTAAGTGGCCGTCTATGTTACGCAGAAAAGCGTAATTTGAAAAAAAAATATATATTTTGCTTATTTTAGTGAAACATTTGGACTGGCAATAGTCGAAACATATTGAGCGAGTGAAATGTTTATATTGGCAAGAAATAATACATTAATAGAAGTGACATAGTCATTCTGTAGGATTTCAGCAATCGAGTACGGAACTTCCATTTGATACAGGCCCTAAAATTAATTTCTCTGGAACTAATAGGACGAATTTCATGAAAAACCTTTTAAAGTCTAATTGAAGGGGGTAGAATTTATTTATGGTGTCAAACTTGGATATTGTTATTGAAAAAAAAAGCTTGTTTTTTTATATGTAGACGACCCCTTAAGCAAATTTTATATACATCATTTAAAATTAGACTTTATTTCCAATCGTTTGGTATCAGTAACTTTCTTCTACGCTAATTTGTTCCAGAGTTAGTACGGGGTGTTTACATTTTTTCTACGACTCTTACATGCAAAATACAAACCTTTAAAAATGTCTAAGATTTATTTCGATTTCATTCGAACGTAATCCAAATCCAAGTTTTCAGAGTGGTTTAAATACACATTGTTTGATTTTATTATTATTATTTTTTTAAAAGTTGAATTGGTTTAACCATATTTGTTACAAAAATTTAACATTAAATGTATAGAACCGACTGAATTAAATATCTTAATATCGGTTCCTTCTCGGGACTAAACAATGTAGGAAATATATATGTATATATGTATACACACACACACACACACACACACACACACACATATATATATATATATATATATATATATATATATATATAATAAATTTGAAATCACAAATATATGAAGAAATGGATAAAGTTATATATATATATACATATTATTATTATTCACTCTGAAAATTATATATTTTTATTTAATAGATATATATACACTATTATGAATGCTTTGAATTAATTTTTGTATTGTGGTCCCTTTCACCGCCCGAGAGTTTTCCTGTATTTTTATAAGAATGCTTGTAAATTCCAGGCTATATATATTTATTAATCGCAGTTTGATGCTATAATATCTTTAATATAGCTTCTTTCTGTATATGGTTCTAAATAAAATTCTGTTTAAAATATTTTTGTCTACAGCCATTTTAACATGATTTCTAGAAACGGAAAAATCCGGGCCAGCCGGTTAAAGGGTTGTCTAATAAAATAACATTCAATAATTGTTGTATTTTTATTTTCGTAAATAATTTTAGTTGTGAATTGGTTACTTATTTAAAAACACATGTTTCATTCAAATCGAAAAAAAATATATATATTGCTGATGTTATTTAATATTTTCGAGAGGAGGGAAGAACAAAAAAATAAGCAACCATATTCACTATATCCGTATTAACACTAATTTCGTTGTTACACGTACTTGGCTTTTAATGCAAGAGCGGATGCTGTAATATTTTAGTTCTCGTCAATTTCGCATAAAATAGGTTATCGCTTTCGTAGACGCAAATAGCTTTCAAGTAGACCTCCTGGGGATATTTCTCGAAAATTAATGGCAAAGTAAATCGATGTACAATGCTTATTTAGGCCAACTAGTCCAAATAAAGATGTCAAAAAGAAAGTTACGTATTTTTTAAAAAACTAAGATACAGCTTTATGCTTGCATAATCAGTTTAACTTTAACCATTACCTGTATTATTTTTTTTTACTTCCTTTTATGTACATAAAAATATTGAAATGGATTTGTGAAAATTTCCGACTTCCATTTCTTGATCGATTTACACGTTTTATGATATCCTGATTTTCATTTGACTATTTTTAGACAGACGTCTGCGTGCTAAACAAACTTTGTGGCAGTTCTAACTCGAGAACTAACGTAATTTAGTATATATCGACGTAGGTTTAGTATATATCGACCAACAGATGGCATTAGTATGCCTTTTTTACGATTTGCGCGTATATAGTGTATATATATATATACACACACACACTGGTCATCAAAATTAAAGGATAATGAGAAAAAATATGTTCACTAAGTTAATGTTGCAACCAATGCCCAATGCTGCAATTATTTATGTTAATTAAATACTATTGAATACAAAATTGCTGTTCTGCGCATAAGTTAGCGTCGGAAATATGCAAATTGGGTGATTGACAATGTGGTGCGCAGTGGACGCATGTTGGAATTCTGGTCTGCAGTGTTGTTTAAAGTGAATGTGGTGTCTGGAAGTGATCAGTATTCATTAGTTATGGCTCAAAGGCATCATTTAAGTGAAGATCAAAAGTGGTGAATAATTGGTAGAATCGAGGGAGGTCAAATACAAATGGAGGTCGCCCAAGATTTGAAAATCCCTCAAAGTGTCATATCAAGAGCTTCGAGCTGCTTTTTAAGTACTGTATCTGTTGATAGACAGCCTGGTCAAGGGAGATCAAGAGCAACAACTGCATCCGAAGGCCGTTTTTGGTCATTGTCGGCTCGAAGAAACCGCGAAGCGACTACAAGAGATTTGATTTCAGACCTTCAGGCTGTCACAGGAACTCGAATTAGCCGTTCTACTCCTTCAGGAAGGCTTTACGAGGGTGGACTGCATGCGAGAAAACTAATAGTTTGTGTCACACTCACTACAACTTCCAAAGGAGCCCGTTTAAACTGTTGCCGTCGTTCAATGGAGCCAAGAAGACTGGGCTCCAGAATTGTTTACTCACGAGTCCAGATATAGTCTGAACACGGATTCTAGATGTGTTTTGATCTGGAGAGAGGAAGGAATACGCAACTTGCCTCCCCTTGTCCGTGAAATATCTCGTTTGAGCCTAGTACGTCAAACGCGGCAAATGAGGTGCGTTCGAGCTATAACTAGTTTTATAAATATTCAGATCTTGGTGCAATAGCTGTAGCACTCTTTGAAAAAATGCATGAATACAAAATTTATTACTATTATATAGATTAAGTTCAGTAAAGCAGAAATAATGGGACAGAATCACTATGACAACCTAGAATCATTACCTATCATGCAGTGGCGCCAACTTATATGGGCCCGTGGGGCGTGAGCCCACCCAATAATTTGCTTTCTCCGTCCATCTGATTTCCATTGATTTATTTCGTTATTCATTTATTTATTTATTTAATCTCTAAAATAAAATTTGGTTTTATTCACGTTCTCAAAATAATTTTGTTTGAAAAATAGTAAGGACATCACTTACAGGACATGTGATGTAGAATATAATAGGTCATCACTAACAGTATCACTGAAAGCAGCCTTCAGCGAATGTACAATTAAATTTCTCTCAAAAATAAAGTTCTTGCATATTTTCCCATCTGTTTTAATCTCTTGAATCTATAAAGCACTTCGATGACTAAAATGTATGCTTTTCTTGACAATTAGTTTTTTGTACTTTCAACAGTTAGCAATATTTATGCTATTTATAATAAATATTAACGTATTTATAAGGAAGAACTTGTGAGGATATAATTTAATAAAATTATTTGTTAAATTATAATTAAATTATAATAATGTTATATTTTAATTAGAAAAACTACAATTTGACCTCGAATTATGCGTTTTAATCACTCGCTCCTCCCCCTGCTCTCTTTCCACACACACGCACTAATAGGGAAAAAATTTATGTGTTAGTTTACTGAAAATATTTTCAGCCTACCCAATATTTTTTAAAAGTTGGCGCTACTGCTATCATGGGATATCATTGAATTAATTGCGTATGATAAGATTTAATAGAATGAAGAAAACTTTTAATAATATTTTTTAAAGTTTTGATTCGATTTTCATAACATTTGAAATAACTTGTCAAAATTCTACAACGATTCTGTATATTAAATTTCAAATCATTCTGTTGGGAAGTTTCTGCGCTGTTATACGTGGACAGACCGACGGACCAGAAGACGACTATAGGTGCTACGTATTTGGGGCATTCTCACAATCTTTTGACTTTTATGTCCCTGAATAATAACTTTTATTTTAATACATTTTTTTGTGTTTTTTTTTTTTAAATTTCATATACTGGTGAACATCCCATTGCATGATTGCATAACAATATTAGCGAGATAAATAAGTTTTGGACGATATTGGGGGTCCAAATACCAGGAAAACTCCTATACCGTCCAGTGTCCCTGATGCTGATTTTTAAGTTTGGAGCTGTCTGTATAAAATTGTTTCAATAAAAGTAATTCGATGTAATTTTTTTACGAAACTTATATAAATATGTCGCAAAAAATTAACCTGCTCACATTTTTATGGTTGATATTATTTTCTGAACTCTCTCCCTGGGTTTTTCAACCTTACCGTCCCTCTTGCTAAACTTATACAGAAAATACCTTCAGATGCAGCCACAGAATTTTTTTCAAGTTTTTGCTCATGCAGAAGTATGCTAGAAAAAGAATGTCTAAAATTCTTTGACAGGAAATTTACTGCAGAATTTAAATCAGCATTTAAATATCAATTTCAAGATCGTGACTTTATCGGTAGTCTTACCGTCCCCAAGGTTTATTCCTGCACTTTTCGAGGTAAATTATTATTATTATTATTTTAAAATTTAATCCAATGTAAACAACTGTTTCTAAAAATAAAGGAACATTGTGGCTATCACTTAGTCTTAACATTCCTAAAAATGGGTGGTAATTTTCCTTACCGTTCTATCCTTACCGTCCCTTTTTTTCCCATTTTGTGTCTTTTTTCCTATACCGTCCCCTTTTTACCTTACCGTCCCTTCTTTAACACCCCTTTAAGACAATGTTATACAAAAATTCTGTATTAAAAGTACTACATTTTTATTATTTCTTATTTGAATGTCCTGTGGGTACTATGCAAATTCATTATAAGTAAAAATTTAGAAGAAAATAAAAAGTTATAGGGGTAAAATGGTAAAGAAAATTAAACTCGCAAGTTTAACTTAAACTTCAGTTAAATAACAAATTTTTCGCTGCTGACCATTTTTTATTTATTTTGAATCATTAAGGCATTCGTCTATTAGATTAAAATGTTATTTTCGCAAGTTTAATTTCACCAGATTTTTATTCCCGAAAGTCGATTGTGAGAATGCCCCATTTACACAATAACGAACGCACCTAAAGGGGACATA
This sequence comes from Maratus speciosus, assembly GCA_963932465.1. NCBI lineage: Eukaryota > Metazoa > Arthropoda > Arachnida > Araneae > Salticidae > Maratus > Maratus speciosus. Next base: position 615,941,883 of record OZ010789.1, read on the forward strand.
AAAAGGCACACAGATATCACTTGTCATATTTTAACATTTACGCGAGCAAAGCCACAGGTTTTGTTAATTGTCGATAATTTTAATTGTTCAATTTATTCGAAAATTACTGCTTAAGGGACCTTCTACATTAGGAGACAAAAAAACACTTTTTCATGATTTTTCTTGTAAGAAAACTGCATGATGGATCTTTTTGAAATTTTAAAAGTTTATTGTACATATCTTAAGGTATACACAATATTTTTTTTATTAGATTTTGTTGCTTCTACTCTAAGTTATAAACAAATATGTTCAACTGCTTTGGAAGATTTCGTCTGGACGGTGGGCATAATAGCGCCTTGTAGAATTATCTGAAACACAAAAAGTAATTTTTTTTCGCAAACTTCGTGAGTATAGCTTCTAGCTAATTTACAAGAATCCATAAATTTATTTAAAAAATATTATGTAATGGCTGATTTAAAAAAAAAAAAAGTTAAAAAAATTCATTCTTATTTGTTAATAAATTTTCATATTGAAGGCAATTAAATAAGCTTTAATTAAAAAAAAAATCAAGATGATCCATTGAGTAGTTTTTTTTTTTTTATCTCAACTACATTTTTTTGACACGGTGGGCAAGATTAAAAAAAAAAAAAAACTACTCAATGGATCATCTTGATTTTTTTTAAATTAAAGCTTATTTAATTGCCTTCGATATGAATTAAAGCTTTTACTAAAATTATTTAAAAAAAAATTATTAACAAATAAGAACGAATTTTTTTAACAATTTTTTTTTTAAGTCAGCCATTACATAACTTTTTTTAAATAAATTTATGGGTTCCTTTAATTTAACTAGAAGCTATACTCACGAAGTTTACGAAAAAAATAATATTTTTGTGTTTCAGATAATTCTACAAGCTGCTATCATGTCAGACGAAATTTTCCAAAGCAGTTGAACATGTTTGTTTATAACTTAGAGTAGCAGCAACAAAATCTAATAAAAAAAATTATTGTGTATACCTTAAGATATGTACAAAAAAAACAGTTAAAATTTCAAAAAGATCCTCCATCAATGCAGTTTTGGTCCCCTTAAGCCCCCTTCCATAATTTTGGATTTGCTACGTCGCTGATTTTGATTGCCAAGAAAAACAAAATAAAAAGTTAATATTGTAAACAAATAAAATTACTTATCGTGAAAGGTCTGTTTTCCTGTTAAAAAAAAAAAAAAAAAAAAAAAAAAAAAGATCTATTCAAATCGGGCCAAACTGATACAGATTAGATGATAGCTTTCACTCAACTGACCGACCAGTTGGTTAATACTGGATCGAAGCAGGAATTGACAGATGACGTTGGTGACCATTAGTTTCCGTTTCTTGATAAAACACATTTCTGCGTAACTTGAGTCTGTGACCTTAATTCATTTCGCCGGCTATGGAGAAATCGCCGACATTTTTCTCTTAGAATTACTACAAAGTGTTATAATAATGTTATGAAGAAAAAAAGTGTTTGTGATAACGGTAGCACATTTAGAGTTTATTGCCTTAATAAATATTTAATAGTTGGTTGGCATCTTCTCTTTTTAATCTTTCAAGATCACCAATACAATTCACACCAGTTTAATCTGTACATCCAAGTTTAAAGGGCATTTGGTTATCGTGCAATTTTTTATTTCCTACTCTTACATCATTTCTTGTAATTCTGAAGAAAATTAAATAAGAGGACGCGTTACTTATTTATTTACTAGCTATAACCCGTAATTTCGTTCACGTGAGATTCGAAGAATAGTGATACAAATTAAGCAACAAATTTAACAATTTAACATAAGTAACAAGTCGGAAATTGTGCGTCAAATGTGGCAAATGAGGTGCGTTCGAACTATAACGAGTTTTATACGTAATCAGATCTTGGTGCATAAGCTGTTGCACTCTTATGCAAAAATGCATGAATACAAAATTTATTACGATTCTATAAATTAAATTCAGTCATTCGAAAATAATAGGACTCCATCTTAAATAGGATGTCATCACCATGGCCACCTAGAATCATTACCTATCATGGGATAGCACTGATTTAATCACATATGATGGAATTTAATAGAAAGAAGAAAATTTTTATTAATAATTTTAAAGTTTTGATTCACTTTTCATGAAATTTGAAATGACTCGACGAAATTCTGCAATGATTATATATATATATATGTATACTAGCAAAACCCACGGCTTTGCTCGCGTAATAGTTGAAATGTGTCAAGGGATATTTGTATGTCTAATTTTTATTAGAAGAAATTATACTTTTAGGGATAATTTAAAAATTACTAATTAAGCTCAGTTTGACTAAACTTCATTATTACACTGCATTAGGGAGAAATGAGACTTAATAAATACTATGACTAATTCTAAATAAATGATAATTTATAAAGTATTTTGAAGCTTTTATGCTCATTTCATACGCTCATTTCAGTATTCATTTGAAGTATTGAATTTGTTAAAAACAGTTCTTAGTACGCATTTACATCTTAAAATTAACCATCATGTCAAATTCCAAGCTTCTTGTCTAACGGTCTACCATCTCTGTGGTGGTAGTGGCACCAACATAAAATGCCTATGTTGAAACAGAGGCTGTCACCATTAATTTGCCAACATTAATTTTGAAATCCGTTTGATATTTCCTAATATCCCACAGAAAATGTAATTTAGGAGGTTTTTAAAGGCTTTTTTAGAACATTTGTTGTTCTTGCCAAACCCACGTGGTAGTGGCACCGCCAGAAAATATAGCCTGTGTAGGATCAGATGCCTGTCACCATTGAATCGCTACCATTAATTTTGTAATCGGTTTGTTATTTCCTGAGATTGCATAGAAATCATAATTTAGGACTTTTTTTTTGAGAACGCTTTTCGCTCCTTCCTTTCGCTTCACCCCTTTTTACTTTCTTCTAACGTTACAAGAAGAAAGTATTGGATTCGTGAAAATTTTCGACTTTCGGTTTTCGACGGATTTACACGTTTTAGGGGTCAGAGATTCCGAAAAGCATGTTTTTACAAAATGTCTGCCTGTGAGTCTGTGCATCTGTGAGTCTGTCTGTCTGTCTGTATGTGACTCAAATTTTGTGGGCGCTCTATCTCAAGAACTAATGCACGGAATTTAATAAAAATTTATATTCAGTTAGTCCCTGATATAAACTGGTGCTGATTAGTTTTTGGTGTAAATCGCTCAACAGGTGGCGCTGCTATGCAGCCTTTTTCACGATTTCCGTAATATCTCAATCTCTCGAACTAATGCACGGATTTTCCTCAAACTTCAGATTAAGTTAGTCCTTGACATGAATTGAAGATTTGTACATTTTGGTGTAAATCGCTCAACAGGTGGCGCTGCTATACGGCATTTTTTACGATTTCCGTAATAGCTCTATCTCAATAACTAATGACTGGATTTTCATCAAACTTCAGATTCAAGTATACTTTGATATGAATTAGTGCTGTTTATGTTTTGGTGCAAATCGCCCAACAGGTGGCGCTGCTATGCCGCACTTTTCAGAATTTCCATTTTAGCTGTATCTCAAGAACTAATGCAATAATTTTCACCAAACTTCAGAATCAGTTAATCCCTGACATGAATTGACATTATTGTACATTTTGGTGTAAATCGCTCAACAGGTGGCGATGCTATGCTGTATTTTTCAGAATTTCCACTATAGGTGTATCTCAAGAACTAATGCACGAATTTTCATCAAACTTTAGAATCAGTTAGTCCTTGACATGAATTGACATTTTATACAGTTTGGTGTAAAAAGCTCAATAGGTAGCGCTGCTATGCTGTTTTATGTGATTTCCGCAATACCTCTATCTCAAGAACTAATGCTTGGATTTTCAACGAACTTCAGATCCATGTATAGTATACCTGGATATCAATTATTGCTGTTTATGTATTGGTGTAAATCACTCAACAGGTGGCGCTGCTATGTTACATTTTTCAGAGTTTCCGCTATAGCTCTATCTCAAGAACTGACGCCCGAATTTTTATCAAACTTCAAATTCAGATACACTTTGATATGAATTGGTGCTAAGTTGATGTAATTTCTTGTACTATTTAAATGATTTAATTAACGTGATTTATAGAGAAGAAAGTTTTGTGATGGCCACAACGTCGTACTAGTTAATTTCGTATTTATTTTCGACTGTTCTTCTAGGACATTTATATTTTACAACTACCATGCCATATTTAAAGTTTCTAGCCTCTTCAGTATCACAGAATATCGCAATTTAGAACATTTTTTGCTGCTGCAACCCTCTGATGGTAAGACACCGACTTAAAATATCGCTTATGTTTGAGCATACCAATTTGCAACCGTTACTTTTGAAATCGGTTTGTTTTATTTCATAAGATTGCGTAAAAATCGTAATTTAGTACGCTTTTTGCTCATTTCATCCTTTTAAATTTGGATTATTCTTTCCACGGTTCTTAGAAAACATTTGCATCTTTTAAGTAATTACCATGCCAAATTTCAAAATACTAGACCCCTCAGTTTTACAAAAAACGCAATTAAAAAATTTCTTTGCTCTTGCAATCCCAGGTGATAGTGAGAACAACATAAAATATAGCCTATGTTGGTGCACCCTCAATTTGCAAACCATTACTTTTGAAATCGGTCTGATATTTCCTGAGACTACGTAGAAATCGCAATTTAAAACGTTTTTAGAACGCTTTTCGACCATTTTCACCACTTTTAAATTACAAATTTTTTTTTGAAACTGTTCTTAGACAGCATTTACATCTTATACGCAATTACCATGCCACATTTCAAGTTGCTAACCCCTGCAGTATCACAAAATTCACAATTTAGAAAGTTTTTTGATCCTGCAGCCCCCAGGAAGTAGTGACATTCACATGAAATAGACCCTATGTTGGAGCAAGGGCTGTCACCATAAATTTCCAATCATTACTTTTGAAATTGGTTTGGTACTTCCTGAGATTGCGTAGAAATCGCAATTTAGAACGTTTTTAGAACGCATATCGCCCAGTTTCACCCCTTTTAAATTTCGAATTGTTTAGGAAATATTCTTAGAGATCACTTATATCTTATAAGTTACTACCATACCTAATTTCAAGTTGCTAGCTCTGCATTTATCACAAAAATCGCAATTTAGAACGTTTTTTGCTCCTGTAACTCCCAAGTAGTAGTGACATCAACATAAAATAGACCCTCTGTTAGAGAAAGGGTTGTCACCATAAATTTCCAAACATTACTTCCGAAATAGGTTTGATACTTTCTGAGATTGCGTCGAAAATGGCATTTAAAACGTTTTTTAGAACGCTTTAAGCGCATTTTCACCCCTTTTAAATTTCGATTTTTTTAAGAAATGTTTTTTAGAAATCATTTATATATAATACGTAACTGCCACGCCAAATTCCTTCTTTCTAGGCCCTTCATCAGTAACACAAAAATCGCATTTTTAGAAAGCTTTTTGCTTCCGCACCCCCTTTGTGATAGAGGCACCGACATAAAATATAGCCTGTGTTGGAGCAAGGGGTGTCACCATCATTTTGACACCTTCCCTTTTAAAATCAGTTGGGTACTTCCTGAGATCGGGTAAAAATCGCAATTTAGAACGCTTTTCGCGCATTTTCACCTCTTTTAAATTTCGATTTTTTTAGGAAACTTAGAGATCATTTATATCTTATAAGTAACTACCATGCCAAATTTCATGACTCTAGACCCTTCCATAACACAAAAATCGCAATTTAGAACGCTTTTTGCTCCTGCAACCCCAACGTGGTAGTGACTTCGACATAAAATAGAGCCTGTGTTACAGCAAGGGCTGTCACCATCAATTTCCAACCATTACTTTTGAAATCGGTTTGATACATCCTGAGATTGCCTAGAAATCGTCATTTAGAATGTTTTTTAGAATGCTTTAAGCACATTTTCACCCCTATTAAATTTCGATTTTTTTAAGAAATGTTTTTAAAGATCTTTTATATTTTATAAGTAACTACCATTCCAAATTTCATGTTTCTAGGCTCTTCAGTAACACAAAAATCGCATTTTTAGAACGTTTTTTGCTCCTACACCCCTTTGAGGTAGTGACATCGACTTAAGATATAGCCTATGTCTAACGTGGACTAACACCATCATTTTGATACCATTACTTTTGAAATCGGTTCTGTAGTTCCAGAGATTACCTCCTACAAATAAACAAAACAAACAAACAAACCAACTTTACCTATTTATAATACAGTAGAAAGTCTAAAGTTCGGACATCCAAAGTTCGGACTTTCCAGCGTCAGTATTCAAGAAAGAAGTAAAAAAACAAAATTGTTGATACAAAAAAAAGGTCTAGAGCAAAGAAACTTTATTACTGAATCTTAACTCATCTCATCTGTGTACAGAATAAAAGAAAAACTTCTCAATGATATACCTAAGTTAAAAAAGCAGCCCACATTAACTAAAATATTCAATAGTTAAGAAAGTTACAATTTCTTCTTAAATTGTATGTCCCCTTACGACTGTTATCAACTGCTCTGCTCAATAAGCGCAAAACGTCTTGACACATTTATAAATTCATTTTTTAACGAAAAGTTATAAAATTGGAAGATCTGACTATGGAAGTGATTTGCAATTGAACTGTGTTTTCCATTTTTTGATAAACAAATTACTTATTGAGTTATAAGCTATTTACTCACGTGACAGAGACATTTTTCACCCTTCCTTGAGTGGTTATTCTTCTTTCACGCGGGAATTCGGTTCAAAAAGTCCACTTTGACATTGTTTTCAGAAAAATCTATTGCGTTTGCAAAAAAAAAAAAAAAAAAAAAAAAACGGAAACACAGTTCGATTACATAGTTTCTGAGCAACAACACCTGCTAGTTTCATGCATCTCCGAACAAAAATAAATTAAAACTTATGTTATAAAGTTGCCCTTTTGGATTTGAGAACAGCCTTAAATAAAGGTTTTTGTTTTACATTTTATTTTGTTATGATTTATTTAATGAAAATGATTGTTTAATTTAGTATTAATAGTTGTTATATGCAAATTTTAATATATGAACGTTATATTTAGCTTTTAAGTAGTGAATTTTCTTTTTATTTTTATTGTAAAAGCAATATTTTTGATGGCTCAAAGTTCGGAAAATCCGAAGTTCGGACTTGGTAAAGTCCCGAGGATTCCGGACTTTAGACTTTGTACTGTGTTAGTATAGATTAACTTTCAAACCGTTCGGTTGGGTAGTTTTTACGCTGTTGCTGTTACATGTGGACAGACGGACAGACAGACAGACGGATGGACCAGGCGACAACTATAGATGCTACGTATTTATGTAATTACGAACGCACCTAAAACAAAATCACCTTGATTATGAAAGGAGAAATGTGCATTAAAAATTTAAGTAAGAAATTAATTCGGAATTTAATGCACTGATTATGCATTGCCACCGACAATAGATTTGCATGCAAAGTTCGAACAAAATCGGCTCGTTAGTTATGGGATTTTTTCACTCAAAAATGTAGGTGAGAATTTTCCCTCTGACCGTATCCCTGAAAATAAAATAAATATGCTTTGGTATAGACAATGAACTAATGCGCAAAGTTTTAATAAAATCAATTCAATGTTTGCAAAATCGGTTCGTTAGATATGTGATTTCAATCACGAAAGTAAAAGAATGTTTTTGCCTCTAGATCCTGCCCCTGATGAGGTATGGCACTGAAAATCTTTGAATTAATCTACAATGAACTCGTGTGCAAAATTTGAGCAAAATCAAGCGGTTTTTCTCCCCATTGAGTATAATGCAACGGGATTCTGTTGACTGTCCCTGTAAATGATCTAAATGTTACACATTCCATTTCCAATCGAAAACATGCCATAGTAAATCTCACCAACATAGATCAATCACATGGCAATTCGAGTATACTTACGGGAGTTGGGGGCACGGCCAGACGGCAGGGGGCAGACAGTCATCAAACATAAGTAATGTTACTTACTGCGTGGTTTAAAATGAATACTTATAACAATAAAGTGTTGTCACAAAAATATCGTTGTTCTAAATCATGGATTTATTATTACTGATGGTAATACAGAAGTCGCATAGGCGCTGGCGGGAATTGAACTGAGGACCTCATGAGCACTAAAAGAGCGACATAGCATCGAGCAAAAGGCCAAACCAGTTACCCTTAGTAACTAGTTCCACACTCCATCTCCAGTAAGACGCATTTATTGATGTCGGGCGAGCGATGCGCATTCGTGAGCGATGCTGACGTATTTCCGTGCTCATGTGTGATGTGCAACGTGACAGGCTTTGTGCTGTCGTACCCATGTACAGGGTGATTATAATTAAAAGTACTCTGTTTAGACCTAGGTAGAGTCCGTTCTGGTAGATAGATATCGATGAAACTTGATATATACGGTATATAATTTCGAGAAGTTTTCCGACAACCTGACCTCCTCGTTCACCGGACTTTAATCCCTGTGACTTCTGGTGGTGGGAATTCCTGAAAAATTGTGTCTATAGAGTAAGCATACGGACTCTGTCTGATTTTAAAGCAAGCATAACTCGTCATGTTGCTGCAATTGATAGAGAAACCATTCGCACCACTGTTGAACGCGCTATAATATGCTTTGAACATGTGCTTGACGCAAATGGAATGCACATTGAACATATGCTGTGAATAAATAAAGTTTTGTGTCTCCAGTTTGAGTTTTTTGGTGTTCCCATTTTCGTGCGTCCCATTTTCACTTGGTGGTCGGAATTTGAACCACTGTTTTTTTTTTTAATTGCAGATCCCCCCCCCCCCCCATGGTCCATATAACGTATATTACAAGTTTCATCGATACCTGTCTACTAGAACGGACTCTACGTAGATCTAAACAGGGTAACTTTAATTATAACCACCCTGTAATAATGAGCGGCATGACAGGCTTTGTGATGTGAGCATTTCACAGGTTATATACGTCCGATTTTATATAGAATAAGCCGAATAACATTAACCCCATTGACATAATGTTATTCGGATGTTCAAAAGGTCACTATTTTCAAACAGACTACCTAATCTTCTTGGCTAACAAATTCATCCAAGATAGTTGCAAGATCAGTAGACTACCCCATGTTAAGTTCAAATCACTTCAGGATCAATCCATTTCAAGTGGTCCAGCACTGGTTGCTTGACCATTTTTAAAAAATCTGAAATTTTTTGTATAACAACCCTAACATGATGGAAGTTCAAAATGACTATTATTTTAATTTTATTAATTTTCGTTTGTGCATGCCATCTTTGTTTCATCGTCTGCAGCAATTTTCTCCCATGAAGGGTTTACGGAATTGTAAATAATTCATCGTTTATTTCTCCAATTTAAGTGCGGATTAAATCAATTTGTACAGAATACATAGGGCTAAAAATATGATAATAGAATAGTTTCCGAAACTAACTGCTTATTGGTGAAATTTAAGCATAAAGTTTCAGTTTTTTTCCAAAATTTTTCCGTTTACAAGAGGAAATTTTTCTAGCAAGGACAACTGTCAACATGACATAACTTTTTTTTTACAAATAGGCCGAAAGTACTTGTACTCACACGCCGAGTTCCAGATCTGGGACTTGCTTTCTCTTCGCTAAAAAAAATTCCAAATTTTTCAAAAATGTCAAAAATCGCACTTTTGAGGCTTTGATATCTCTCGTGGGGCACGAGATAAAAATCTGAAGTTCTGGTTTCTGAGAGTATTATATGGTAGTGTTATGCACAAGAAATTTCACGATGGAGATTTGACTACAAGCTGAGATATGGCAAGGGCAACATGTCAAAACAATACTGCCAAACTATTGTTTTGTTGTAGTCACAGGTAAATATTTATCCCAGCGTGTCATTTAAATTTATTTTTTCGATTATCTTTAAGTAATAATAACAGAAGATAAAACCTTTTGCAAAACTTAGCAATTAATTTAAAAAATAATTATGCCTAAGACCTACATTTTGTATGGTTTCAGTAATTTTTGTTGTAATTTTAGTAACTAAAAGAAACCTCAGCACTTTTACATAAAGAAAAAAAATATTTTTATACAAGAACTGAGACAAAAACAGAATAGGGAAAGAGAAAATCTGTTAATGTTGGCATACTTGTTGAGACATGATGAAACTTGTCAAACCAATTTCTGCTTGTTGGTTTAAAAACCACAATTCTAATGCTGCTTGCAGTCCCTGAAACTTGTTCCTACCATTAGTGTTTAATCCTTATATTCTTAAAATATTAATTTAGTTACCAATGTAATATAGAGAGGACGCTGTGTCGCCTCAAAATTTATCCTTGTGAGCAGGGAAAAAATTCCCCTCGAGTGTGTGTGAAACGTTCGTTCGGATATGTGTGTCCGACAAAAATGTGTGAAATATTCCAATAGAGGTTGTAATATTAAATGGGAAAACAGCACAACGATTGTCATTAATTAGTGTTATTTAAGAACCAGCAATATACAGTCCTTGTTTCAGTGAATTCTCAACATAAATAAAATGGTCCGTCGAGCCGGAGTTTGGAAATTAGTTTAGTTTCGTTTCGAATGCTTTGTGAAATCGTTCAGTGATATTCTACTGATTACGCAATATGCGTTTGTTGTTGTGAAAAGAAGTACATAATTTCCTTTTTTGCTGCTCGAAAAATTTATTTTTCTTCACTTGGATAGTACTTCAAAATAACTAAGTGAGTGGTTTCGATTCTTTATTTTGTTATTGTTTTTTATCAGAATCATATTGTGTTTTCATTGTTTATTCATTAGTTCAGTTAGGGAATATACTTTGAGTTTCATTTCTGCAGTTATAACTGTATTTCTGTATCTTATTTGTTTTTCATAATGGATATAAAGGCATATTTAAATCAAAAAAAGGTTGCAAAAACGGCTCTAACCCGATTAAAAAATAAAACTACAGACGAATTAGATAGTTTAGATTCAGCTAAATTAAACGTAATTCGAAACAGATTTAGCGATATTGGGGAGGAATTAAAAGCTATTTTTAGTAATATTTTCGGTTTATGTAAAGATGATGAGATTGAAAAATATAGTAATGAACGCGAAGAGCTTTTTGAAACTTTAGATGAAATGTTAGCTACTATTGATAGAATAAATATGAAGGGAAATGAAAAAAAGAATGAAATAAATAATGTCACTTCTAATTCTAATTATAATTAGATTAAACTACCTACTTTATCCCTTCCGATTTTTTCGAGTACTGTAGATGAGTGGTTAACGTTTTCGGATTTGTTTAAAGCTGCTGTTATAGACAATCAAAAACTATTAGGGGCTCATAAACTGCAATATCTTAAGGGAGTTTTAAAGAATGATGCACAAAAAATAGTGCAATCCCTTTCGATCACTGATGATAATTTCAAAATAGCTTGGGACCTTTTAACAGAAAGATATTTTCATAAACGTGAAATTTTGGGTTCCTTGATGAAAAAAAACTGTTAAATATGCCCCAGTTAAATAATGAGTCGCATTCTCAAATTTTGAATTTAGTTGATTCTACTAAAGAATATGTCAGATTACTCGAAATTTTGGATTTAAAAATAGACGAGACAGCAGACACGATGCTTTTATTTATTGTGCAATTTAAGTTAGATCCAGCTACTAGAAGTTGATGGGAAAGATCCTTAAAGAATGATCAAATTCCAAAGTTAAACGAACTGCTAGAATTTCTTTCAAATCATGCTAGATCGATTGTTTCAGGTAATCAGGGAGTAAAAAAGAATTTTTCTAAAAATGTGACATTGTTGGCTTCAGGATTTCAAACTCAATGTATTTTTTGCAAGGGAGCTCATACACTAAATAAATGCGATTCATTCTTAAAGTTATCTGTAAATAAACGTGTGAATTTTGTGAGGCCTAATAATGTTTGTTTTAATTGTTTAACTCCATTTCATCGTAAATCAAACTGTAAAAGAGCGGCTAGGTGTCAGAAATGCAAACAATCTCATCATACTTTACTACATTTTGATAATAATGTTGAGTCAAGATCTGATCGTGATCAATTAGTGACAAATTCAGCTAATGCTAGTTCATCTTCTGCAGCTAAGGTTTTTCAACCTGCTGTTTCTCTTGGTTCTAATAGAGATTCTAATTCAGTTAGTGAAGTTGGCAGAAACTCTAGTATTACTTCATGTTGTTCTGATTTTGGCTCGGATGCCCAAGTGCTGCTCTATACAGCAATCGTAAGCGTGAATGATTCTGAAGGAAAAGTTCAATTGTGTCGGGCTCTTCTAGATCCTGGAAGTCAAGCCTGTTTAATCACAAATGATTGTCTTAAAAGCCTTGGACTACCAAAAAAGAGAGCAAATGTTCTAATTTCTTGTTTAGGTTCTGCGGACACCTATACAAATGGTGTTTCACAAATTACCTTTTCTCCTCATTTTCCATCCAATTCCTATTTTTCTACATCTGTTTATGTTGTTCACAAAATTGTTGGTAAACTTCCTCATGTTAGTTTAGATTCTTCTTGGTCTGAATCGTTTAGCGATTTAAAATTAGCTGATCCTACTTTTTATAAAAGTGCTGCTGTTGACATTTTGCTTGGTGTAAATATTGCCTTACCAATGTTGAAGGGTCAGATGCTTTTTTCTGTTGAAGGGAAACCCTTTGCCGTTCGTTCAGACCTTGGTTGGATCATCGCGGGAAATGCTAATGCACCCGAGGAAGCACCTGTAATCAATGTAAATAATATTCAGTTAGTGAATGATCAGATATACAGAAATTTTGGGAACTGGACACCGTTCCTGCCGCAAATTTACTAACAACTGCCGAAAAGGCATGTGAGGAACACTTCGTTAAAACTCACACCAGAGATGAAACTGAAAGGTACATGGTGAAATTGCCTTTCCATTCCTCACCATCCCAATTAGGTGATTCTAGACAGTCAGCCCTTCGTAGATTAAATTATTTAGAAAAATCATTAGCTTCTAAGCCCGTGAAATATGAACAGTATAGAAAATTTATGAAGGACTATCTAGAATTGGGACATATGGAACTTGTTCCTCAATCAGACTACGCTAAAAGGGAAGCGTACTACTTACCTCATCACGCTGTTTTGAGAGAATCTAGTAGCACTACAAAACTACGTGTTGTTTTCGACGCGTCATGTCCTTCATCCTCTGGAATTTCTCTCAACGATTTACTGATGATAGGCCCACGAGTACAGCAAGATTTATATCCAATTCTTATTCGATTTAGAACTTTTCTAGTTGCAGTATGTGCTGACGTAGAGAAAATGTTTCGCCAAGTTAAGGTACACCGGGATGATATAGATTGGCAGCGAATTCTTTGGAGAAACGCTCCTGAAGATCCAGTACTTGAATTCAAACTGCTCACAGTCACTTATGGAACAGCTTGCGCTCCATTTCTCTCTACAAGGGCGATGCAACAGCTGGCGTTAGACGAGAAAAGTAATTATCCGTTAGCCTCTCATGCTACTTTGAATGACTTCTACGTTGATGATCTTTTATCTGGAGCTGCATCAGAAGAAGAAGCAGTTGAGCTTGTTGAACAACTTAAGAAAATGATGAAAAAGGGAGGATTTAATCTGAGAAAATGGAGGTCGAATATTTCTACAATTGTTGAAGAATTATCAGGTGAACAACAAATGATCCCTGTCGATTCTGAAGATGATGTGAAGGTTCTAGGCATCAGTTGGAATCCAAAAATAGATAGCTTTAGTTTCTCAGTATTACCAATGGAAGAGAAAAAAGAGAATAGCAAAAGAGAAATATTACCCGAAGTTTCTCGTATGTTTGATCCATTGGGATTGATATCTCCATGCGTAGTATTTATGAAAATATTACTTCAAGAATTATGGAAGCACAAGCTTACATGGGATGAGCCAATCCCGGAAGATCTGAACAAGTTGTGGATCTCATTTAGAAAAGAGCTTCACCTTATCAACCAAATCAAAATACCAAGATGTGTCCTAAATCCTATGTGCGTTAATATCGAGTTCCACGCATACTGCAATGCCTCTGAAAAGGCATATTTGTGCTGTAGTTTACGTGCGTTGTATTCTGTCTAATTCAGACATTTGTGTTTCGTTACTTACCTCCAAAACGAGAGTTGCTCCCTTGAAGACACAATCCTTGCCTCGTCTGGAGTTATGTGCAGCATTATTACTTGCTGATGTTTTGCAAGTGGTTTTGAGAGATATCCATTTACCAATCCAAAATACCCTGGCTTGGACAGATTCCACTATAACGTTAGCGTGGTTGTTAACCGAACCGTATCGATGGCAACCATTTGTGGCTAACAGGGTGTCTAAAATACAAACAACCATCCCCTCAGTGAAATGGTATCACGTTCCTGGAACTTGCAATCCAGCCGATCTTGGCACAAGGGGTCTATTACCATCTCAACTTGTAAATAATGACTTGTGGCTCCATGGTCCTGATTGGCTAAGTCAGCCCTTAAAGGAACAAGCTGAGTTTGACATAAATGATGCCTCGTCACTATCAGATAATTTCCGAAAGGAAGAAAGGAAATTTACTGCAACTACATGTGCTACAAAAATGGTGTCATTGCCTGAATTTATAGCTAAAATATCTTCTTTTTCAAAATTAATCCGTGTGTGTGCTTGGATTTTACGATTTCTAAGCAATAGCCGTCCGGGTGCGTCAAGAATTTCAGGTTGGTTAACATCAAAAGAGCTTGATAGAGCAATTATCCGTATAGTGAATTTAATCCAAAAGTTTGAGTTTTCATCGGAATACCTAGTTGAATTACCTAGTTGAAGGAAAACCATTACCTAGGGAGAGCAAATTGCTACCTTTGAATGTGTTTTGGGATAGCAATGGTATAATTCGTGTAGGAGGCAGACTAGCAAATCATTCAAATTTAAATTATGACCAAAAGCAACCCATGCTGTTGCCAAAAAACCACGAATTTACAACTAAGCTCATATTATATTATCATGTCACTAACCTTCATGCTGGTCCACAGCTTACACTGTCACTAATACGACAAAAGTTTTGGTTCGTAGATGGTCGTTCTACAGTTCACAAGCAAATTAGAAATTGCATAAAATGCCTTCAATGGAATTTAAGGGCTTCTCCTCAATTGATGGGAGATCTATCATCCACTCAGATTATGCAGATTCGTGTTTTTGACATCGTAGGATTGGATTATGCCGGTCCTATCTATACTAAATGTGCTCATAAAAGATCGGTCGCCAAATTCAAGTCGTATATTTGCCTCTTCATCTGCACAGCTACAAAGGCCATACACCTTGAATTGGTGTCTGAGCTTTCTACTGCATGTTTCCTTGCTGCATTATGCCGATTCATCTCTCGAAGAGGCTGTCCGAGTAAGATAATCTCCGATAACGGTTCTAATTTTAAGGGAGCTGCCAGGCACCTTAAGGAACTAGCTCTATTGTGTCGAGAAGAAAAGGTACAGGATTTCTGTTCTATGAAGGGCATTGAGTGGTCCTTCATTCCTCCATATACACCCCATTTTGGAGGTTTGTGGGAAGCAGCAGTTAAAAGTGCTAAACAAATGTTAACGAAAGTATCTAACTCTGCACTCCTTAGTTTCGAAGAGGTTTACACCCTTCTTCTACAAATAGAGGCTTGTTTAAATTCCAGACCTCTCACTGCATTATCGTCTGATCCCAGTGATTTGAACGCGTTGACGCCAGCGCATTTCCTGGTTGACGGTCCTATTCACCAATTTCCTGAACCAGTGCAATCAACGAAAGACTTGTGTCTTAGTGAAAGGTGGCGTCTCATTCAAAAGCTTCGTCGACAATTCTGGGACCGTTGGTCCAAAGAGTATTTGCATAAATTGCAACCGCGTTCCAAGTGGTGGAAATCGATACCTAATCTCAAGATTGGAGATTTGGTACTTGTGCACATGAACAATTCGGCACCACTGCAGTGGACACGGACGTATTACCGAGCTTTTTCCTGGACTTGACAAAAGAGTTCGTGTTGTGACAATAAAGACTAAATATGGACACATAAAGAGAAGTATGAATAAGGTGTATTTACTCTCAATGTAATTATTATTGTGCATATTATTATTTAGTGTTTTTTTGAACCCTCCTTGAGGCTTCAAGGGGGGGCGATATGTTTAATCCTTATATTCTTAAAATATTAATTTAGTTACCAATGTAATATAGAGAGGGCGCTGTGTCGCCTCGAAATTTATCCTTGTGAGCAGGGAAAAAATTCCCTTCGAGTGTGTGTGAAACGTTCGTTCGGATATGTGTGTCCGACAAAAATGTATGAAATATTCCAATAGAGGTTGTAATATTAAATGGGAAAACAGCACAACGATTGTCATTAATTAGTGTTATTTAAGAACCAGCAATATACAGTCCTTGTTTCAGTGAATTCTCAACAATAAGTATGTTCCTGTAAATGAAACATTATACGATGTTACCATGCATCAGCCTCAAGTGATTTTCAGAAAGTAAAGCTATCCAAAGCCCTTTCAAAATTTGTACTGCAGAAAAATGACATTTTTGCATAAGAAGTAAGCTAGGAATTATTAATGAAGCGAGACTTGTACATAGTGATTTCAAAGTTTATTTCTATGAGCCAGTAGGGTCAAGATCTTTAATCAAGTTATCAAGAGATGACAAGACTTGTTTCCTACAAATGAAATTTTAAGAAAGATCAAAATTGTAGTTTTTAAACCAACAAGCAAGAATGTGTTTTGACACGTTTGATCATGTCTCAACAAGAATGACAACATTAACAGCTTTTCTCTTCCCGTATTCTGTTTTTGTTTCATATCTTGTATAAAAATATTTTTTTTCTTTATGTAAAAGTGCTGAGGTTCTTTTTAAAACATAAATTGCTGAAACCATACAAAATGTATGGCCTTAGGCATAATTATTTTTTTTAATTAAATGCTAAGCTTTGCAAAGGGCTTTATTTTCTGTTACTGTTATTTAAAGATAATAAAAAACATAAATTTAAGTGACACTCTGAGATAAATACTTAGCTGCGACTACAACAAAACAATAGTTTGGCAGTATTGTTTTGACATGTTGCCAAAAAGTGTTTGACATGACAAAAATTTCAGATTTTTTAAAAATGGTCAAGCAACGAATAAGTGATTTTCTGGACCACTTGAAATGGATTGACCCTTCAATATTTCGGATATTATCATATCTATAAAGTAATAAATCAAAAAAAAAAAAAAAAAAAAAAAAAAAAAAAAAAAAGAATTAAGAAACAATCACTTGACGTCGGTTTTATTTTTATAAAAAGAAAAATAAACACTTTCTATTTATTTATTGGATAAAAATTATTATTCACTGGATTAGAAAATGTTTTCCTTCGATTCTTTGATGACAATGTAAATAAGAAACCACTCTTCCTCTTGAAGAAATTTTTAGAACAATATAATTAACTCCCCCCCCCCCCCCCCTCAAAAATGGATTTGCGCGTTCATATTTCGAGAGAAAAGATGTGGTACATTCGATAAAATTTCTATTTTAAATCTTCCGAATAAGCATAATTTAAGTTGAAATATCGTATTAATAAAACGTTTTTCATTTAAAAAAATTATTAAGTTTCACTGTATATAAGGTTGCAGTCGCTTGGGAAAAGAATACTGGAATTCAAGCTTCTGTATCCTTCTGTGGAGGATATTTGAATAGATTTAATTTCCAGGATCCGGTTTCGATTGAAAACGGTCCAGATCGACTGAGGTCTGAGAAATTTTAATTTCGATCATAATACAGATTCTGAATATAGAATTGAGAAATGAGTCATTGACTTTATTTTTGTTGTTAGTTATTACACCCTTTTATGTAACACAACCTGATTTTTGTGTGTAACGATGGAATTTTGTAATCGAGTTTTAACCCAGTACCTGATAGGCTAAAATCATAAAAATTACGTTCACAGATGTGTTTCCTATCACACTACAACGTCTTAATATTTTTAGAACTTACACAAATTATACTTATATAATTGTAAATCACATTAATTTTTCCTTTGGCCGACCACAGATGATAAACTGCCCAATATTATCAGTAACACGTGGGTGGTTCAATAATTATTGTCCCTAGTGTATATAAAATATTTGTGCTTCGATGGTTGATGTGGAATATCGAAGCCTTATGTCTTAGATGCCTATATGCTCAATTTCAGAACCTTAGCTGCTATATTCACATAGTTTTGGAGGGAGAAGTGGGGGTGGAAGGCGGATTTTTAGCTTATGCTAGGAAAGAGAAGTAGTAGAACTAAGTAAAAATAAAAGAAAATTAATTTTTAGATGCCTGATTCTCGTTCAATTTCGAGAAACCAGGTAAATTTAGAACTTCAGAAGCGGGAAAGCCGAGATTAGCAATTAAAGAATGAATTTTTCAAGAAGATTATAAACAGTTTGAAGTTTTACGATGAAGTTTTACGAAATCATTATTAAATAGATCAGGAAAATTAATCTTTCCGAAACCAGGGGTACTAGTATTTGGAGAGTAGGATTCATTCTCAGTAATAGTATTAGAATTAGATTTCATAACATTGTATTTAGGTTTGGAAGATTCTACTCCTTCCGCTACAGAAGCGTAGGTGGTATTAGAATTAATTTTAGGCTGTGGTTTGGTGGACGGGTTTTTTTTACTTTCTTCTATCTTTACAAGAAGAAAGTATTGGATTCGTGAAAATTTTCGACTTTCGATTTTCGACGGATTTACACGTTTTAGGGGTCAGAGATTCCGAAAAATATGTTTTTACAAAATGTCTGTCTGTAAGTCTGTGCATCTGTGAGTCTGCCTGTCTGTCTGCATGTGACACAAATTTTGTGGGCGCTCTATCTCAAGAACTAATACACGGAATTTAATAAAAATTTATATTCAGTTAGTCCCTGATATAAATTGGTGCTGATTAGTTTTTGGTGTAAATCGCTCAACAGGTGGCGCTGCTATGCTGCACTTTTCAGAATTTCCATTATAGCTGTATCTCAAGAACTAATGCACGAATTTTCATCAAACTTTAGAATCAGTTAGTCCTTGACATGAATTGACATTTTATACAGTTTGGTGTAAATCGCTCAATAAGTGGTGCTGTTATGCTGTTTTTTGTGATTTCCGCAATAGCTCTATCTCAAGAACTAATGCTTGGATTTTCAACGAACTTCAGATCCATGTATACCTGGATATCAATTATTGCTGTTTATGTATTGGTGTAAATCACTCAACAGGTGGTGCTGCTGTGCAACATTTTTCAGAATTCCCGCTATAGCTCTATCTCAAGAACTAAGGCACGAATTTTTATCAAACTTCCAATTCAGATACACTTTGATATGAATTGGTGCTAAATTGATGTAATTTCTTGTACTATTTAAATGATTTAATTGACGTAATTTAAATAGAAGAAAGTTTTGTGATGGCCACAACATACTAGTTTATCTTAGGGATAGTATTAGATTTAATGTTTTTGGGGTTTTTAGGGCACTGACTATAATTAGCCGTATGATTTAAGGAGCAATTTGCGCATTTTATATCTTTGCGGTCCGTAACTTTACAGCCAGAGATTTTATGAGGGCCTGCACACTTAAGACATATCTAAGTCTAAGAAGTGGGTGAGACGTAACTATTGTCGTTTGGACTCGGGATCATAGTGATGTAGCCACATCTCATCCACTGTCACAAATGTAGCCTCATAAGCTTCAAACTAGCATTTCACCCTCACCCCCCCCCCTCCTTAAAAATTCCTCCAAAAATAAGCCTTTAAAACTTCACCCCTCCCTCCAAAACTACGTTAATATAACAGCTACGGTTCTGAAATTGAGCATATAGGCGTTTAAGAGATTAGGCTTCGATATTCCACATCAACGATCGCAGTACAAATATTTTTTATACACTAGGGACAATAATTAATGAATCACCCGCGTATATGCGAATTGAAACAACGATGGATTGAATGATGTGCCAAAAAATGCTCGCCGAAATAGATTCAATGGCTGTAAAACTGGAACAGTGAAACATTTTAAAGGCCAAAAAATAATAATAATTTATAGATAAAAAATAAAGAATGTAATATTTAAACGCTTTTTATCAATTAATAGTCGAATATTAATTTAAGATTATACGACGAGAAATCAATTTATCAATTTGGAAAGGCGGAAATGGTCGTTCCTAAGCGACCACGTGATGGTTCGGGTCGGATTGGAACAGCTATACTATAGTGCCTAGAAGTGAATAGTGTTATTATCTGCATCAAAATGATGTTTCAGAAACGGAGGAGGCCGATAGATGGCGCTGGCGCTCCCGCCGCTGCTACAGTATGTGTCGTTTTCCAATGTACACCCTTTTAAATCTATTTTCTTCTCTAATAGATCAGTACTTTAAAAGTTTCTAGATTAAAAATACACAAGAAGTTTTTTTTTTTCTTTTTTTCCTCTAATAACGAAAATACAGTTAAGAGAGGAATTTAAATGATTTCATGACATCTAGTTTGTAACGAATTTAAACAGTTTCAAACTGTCCTATTTAGTTAAAATTGTTCTTTAATTAATTTTCTATTTAATTAATATTCTTTTCTTAGTTAAAATTAGATAAAATCAGAATAAATAATTATTAACTGTATTTTTACATCCTTAAGTACTTCTGACTAAAGGAGCTATACGGTAGGTTTAGGGAACAGTCATTCCGATCCTCCCGAACAGAACCGCGAGCCGGTTCGGATCAGAATGATTCCATTAGCACCATGTCGGGAGGTTTCTTCTCCCGGGGAGATCCGGAAATCCGGTGATTGCTCCTTCACCGTGGAAGCCGATGATCGCACGTTCCGGCTCTGTCGGGAGGCTTATTTCCCCTTGGATCCGAAACAAGACAAAAGGTTAACTTGTAAAAAGTTGCTAAACATTTACTTTAGAAATTCTTGAAAAAAATTACACTATCTATGAACGGCCACATCCTACATCGATCAGCGGGAATATGAATTAGACTCCTCTGCAAGTCGCGTTATACCGAAAGAAAATTTTGGCGGTGTTCTGGAACCCGACAAACTTTTTACTTTCTTCTATCTTCAATAGAAGAAAGTATTGTAATCGAAATTTTTTTCGACGTCCGGTTTTCGACGGATTTGCATGTTTTAGGGGTCAGAGATTCCAAAAAACATGTTTATAGAAAATGTCTGTCTGTCTGTGTGTCCGTCTGTCCGTCTGTCCGTCTGTCAGTCTGTCCGTCTGTCCGTCTGTCCGTCTGTCTGTCGCCATTGTACCATCAAAAAGTGTATGAAGTTATGTATAGAATTAAACCAAAATTTTATTATAAGTGTTTGGCTATGGCAAGCAGGTCCTCCCGGAATTTGGAAAAAATTCGCCGGTAGGGGGCGCTGATATAACAATTTTTGTGCGATTTTGAATATTGTACCATCCAAAAGTGTATGGAGTTATGCATAAAATTGAACCAAATTTTTAGTTTAAGTTTTTGGATATGACAAGCAGGTCCTCCCTGAATTTGGAAAAAATTCGCCGGTAGGGGGCGATGTAAATGCGTTTTTTGTGCGATTTTGAATATTGTACCATCGAAAAGCGTATGAAGTTATGCATAGAATTGAACCAAATTCTTATTTTAAGTTTTTGGCTATGGTAAGCAGATCCTCCCTGAATTTGGAAAAAATTCGCCGGTAGGGGGTGCTGTAATAGCGATTTTTGTGCGATTTTGAATATTGTACCGTCCAAAAGTGTATGAAGTCATGCATAGAATTAAACCAAATTTTTATTTTAAGTTTTTGGATATGGCAAGCAGGTCCTCCATGAATTTTCAAAAATTCGCCGTTAGGGGGCGCTGTAATAGCGATTTTTGTGCGATTTTGAATATTGCACCATCGAAAAGTGTATGAAGTTATGCATAGAATTGAACCAAAAAAAAATTTAAGTTCTTGGCTATGGCAAGGAGGCCCTCCCTTAATTTGTAAAAAAATCGCTCGTAGAGGGCGCTGTAATAGCGATTTTTGTACAATTTTTGTGCCATTTTGAATATTGTACCGCCGAAAAGTGTATGAAGTTATGCATAGAATTGAACCAAATTTTATGTGTTTATTTTTGGTCATGTCACGAAGGTCCTCCCTGAATTTGGAAAAATTCTGCCGGAAGGGGGCACTATAATTGCGATGTCTGTACCATTTTCATTATTGTACCATCGAAAAGTGTATGAAGTTATCCATATAATTGAACCAAATTTTTTGTTCATGTTTCTGGCTATGGCAAACAAGTCCTCCCTGAACTTGAAAAAATTCCGAAAGAAGGGGGTGCTATAATTCCGATCTCTGTGCCATTTTCATTATTGTACCATCGAGCAGCGTATAAAATTATGCATACAATTGAACCAAAATGTTTGTGCTTGTTTTTGGCTTTGGCCAACAGGTTCTCCTTGAATTTGGAAATATTGCGCGGTAAAGGGGCTCCGTGCTAGCGATTTTTGTATACTTTTCGCATCGGCGGCTCATGCAGCGACCGGAACTCGCTTCCTGCTATGCCGGCTATTCACAAACAGCTGATAACGACAGAATAAGGAAAAATTAATAATTTTAACAAATATCATGATATAGATTAACTCGTTTTTAGTCCGTTTAATTGACTTGAGCAGAAATTTAAGATGAAAATCAAAGTTGGTATAGTATTGAACTAATAATATTGAAGTATTAACATGTGTAACTAGGTTTTGAAATATTAAGATGTATAAGATAGAAGAAAGTTTTGGGATTGGCACATCCAACTAGTTTTTTTTTTTTAATCGACTCGCAATCATACCTATAATATCAATTTTATCTTTTATGTTGAAGAAGGAACATAAAAAGAATCATTCATGTTGAAATATATAATTTTCATTTGAAAGAGTATTCTGTACTTTTCTTTAAAAATCGTGTTAATTTGAACTCGACACGCAAGAGTCAAAATTCAAGTCGAACTGAAAACAGATTCAACCCATCTAGACTTCGTTTCAAAAATCCTGTTCAAAATCGAGCCGAACCCGGCAAAATTAATTTTATCAACTCGAAAACCGACCCGAATCCGACACACTTCAACACAAAACCGAAATATTTAAATTCGGACCGAACACGAAGTGAAAGAAAATGATTCCATGTTTTATTACATTTATGGAAAAGTAGTCTAAAATTAATATTAATTTTAACTTTTTTCTATAAAAAGGAATATACAGTCATTAATATTCAAATATGTAGTTTTTCAATTGAAAAATATGCAGGATTTTCTTTTGAAAAATTCGGTCAAGCAGAATCCGACTCGAAAGAATGAAGACTCAACCCGAAACCAAAATAAGTCAAATCGACACGCCACAAAAAGAAAAAAAAAAGTGTCATCAGGACCCGATCCGAATCACTGGTCGGGTAAAATAGGGTTACTCGAGCCGATGCAGTACTCTGAACTCGACCTGAACTCCCCCCCCCCCCCCCAGCACACACACACACGGAAAAAAAATATCACCAACACTATACTTAACCCGTTTTATCGAGTAGGGCGAGGATGAAATTGGGTTACCCGATCCTATGTATGTCTCAAACATGAATATGAATAAAAGGAAAAAGGCTTATAATCAAAGTGTTCGCACATTTTTTTCGTTCTTGTCTTCCACTTGTTGATGTTTTAAACGGACTGTCAAGAAATTGGACGCCACAACTTGACATTCATGGTCTGATAATGCTTGACCCATTTATCTATATTAACTCTTTTCTCGATTAAATTGGAACCAGGCGCCTTCCTGTTGAGAACAGGGATTTGTTCCGATGCGAAAGAATTCTTTTTTTTCCACCCTTTGATGAAAAAAGCAAATTAAATAAGATGCTTGTCAAGCGAAATGATAGTAGCAGTTAATTAAACTTACTTTGATCTGTGTATTACGGTTCGTATAGATGAAATATTGATGCATTGAGGGGATTCGTTAACCTTTGAACTATTTATATGAGTATTCTATACTAATACCGTTTAAATATATTACTAAATGGTTTTATAAAGAAAAAATATTTAAGGGAAAAAAAAAAGCAATTCTCGTGGTACAATTTGAAAAATAAAATATATTTTTTAAAAGTTAAGAAAATTTTAAAAACTAGGGGACTCAGCCCCCTACGGGCTTCGCTCGCCAACCCCCGTTCAGACTCTAAAAATCCGTTAATTTGATCGGCTTAAAAAAGATTACGGAAGATTGAATTATAATTAAAACACCAGTGGCGATACCCCTTTAAACGGGTTTCCATTTATTTCTCTTTTAATGAAGGATTTTAAGGCCAAAAAAGCTGCTGCGAATTGCTATTTTCATGTTTGATTAAATAAGATTAGTTAAATGTCTGAAAATTAGCTAATGTTAAATGAACTAAGTCAACAGAGTCTTTGCTTCCAGGTTTAATACAGCTATAAGAAAATGATTTTAAATAACACGTTTAAAATCTGACTTTTCTTTTTGTAATACTAGGGGGCTCTGCCCCCTATGAGCTACGCTCGTCAACCCCCGTTCAGACACCGCAGACTCTACGGTGCACGCCAATTTGATCGGCTTTAAAAAGATTCCGGAAGATTGAATTATAATTTGAATCTGACAATTATAATCTGACGTAATTTTCACCAAACTTTTCTTTCTCTTTTTAATATTCACGTAAAAATACTTTTGTTAGAAATGAAATATTATGATCATCTTAAAATATTAAATAAATGTCTCGCGCAATTTTTAAATTTAAACTGTTTTGCACTATTATTTTTTGTTCATTTTACGTAATAAGTGTAATGTGACGTAAATTCTCCTATTTAAAACTTCTAACGCATGTTAATGAATTTATTATTTTACAATATTCTTTCTCTTTTAAAATTCACGTGTAAATATAGTTTTTATGACTTAATTTTCAATGAGTTTTTGCTTTTTATATTTTCTCTTTATAATAGTCCCGTGTAAAATAAATTTTTAATTTGAAGCAAACATTATTGTTTGCGCTGTTTATACAGTTGGCAACAGTTTAAATTAAGACAATTTTCTAAAATATGTAAAAAATATCTCTCGAAATGCTGAAAATTTAAATTTAAAATAGAAATAAAACCTCAAAAAATGAGTCAAATTAAAAAACTAAATGCAGTCTGCACACCGGGAAATTCTGACGCATAAATGATCTTAAAATGATTAAATTTCTATGTACAGTTTTTGCTCCTATAAAACTTTTTTAATGGAACGATTTTGTCTAACTTTGGAATTAAATATCTCTTAAAATAATTCTTCGATTTGAAAACTGTCTGCATCAGCGTGTTTATCAAGCATTTCTCTATAATACTACCGATTTTCATATTTTTGTATGCAACAGTTTTTTTAATATTAACTAAGAAAAGCCATGCTTAAGCATTCAAATTGAATGCCGATCTGCCGGGAATATCTACGCAGATATTTTTTGGTCCATTTCCAAATCAAAACATTTTTTTTATATACTAGGGGGCTCTGCCCCCTACGAGCTACGCTCGCCAGCCCCCGTTCAGACAGAGCAGATTAAAGAATGCTAATTTCATCGGCCTTAAAAAGATTGAATTATAATTTAAAAAAGCAGTGACGGTCTCCCTGAAAAAGGGTTTTCATTCATTTTCTTTTGATTGGAGATTTTTAAGACGAAATCAGCCGCTGCTAGAGATACAATGGCTGTTTTCGTCTTTGATTAAAAACAAGAAAGAAAAATCATGCGTACGGCGTAGATTATGAAACACTTTCCAACACTCTCTGGAAGCTTTAACAAAACTTCGTTATTTAGGGAAATAAGGTAAATAAGATAACTAACTAAACATTCAAAAAACTGATTTCAGCAGCTACCATTCATAGCCAAATATTTATTCCAATTCTTCCGAACAGCCCTGTATTTGATCTGTAGGCTGATATATATACTATATAATAGAAAATTTAGTTTAGCAAGAAAACGCATAACAGGTTGAAATTTCTCTTTCAGCAATTTATACTAATAGATGGAAACATACTTGAATACTTTTGTTCAGCCTTGTTGTTTACGTAGTACCTTTATTACACGCCACTATTTAGCTAAACTTTAATTCAAACTAAATCACTCTTAAAACTACTGAAATCGCATTTCCAGAATTTATCATCTATAGGCGGCCATGTATCCAATTCTTTGCGTGGCCCTGTATATCATTTTATCTACAGTCTACAAACATTTCTTAGAAAACTACATGCAGTTCAGCATAGCACATTTTAAACCCACCTTTCAGCAATTTACGGTCATACTTAGTAACCTTTACGAATTCTTTTGCGTAGCCCTGTATATCAACTATAACATTTACACACACCATATAGTATGCATAAACATAGTGAAACTTAAAAGCGCATATCATAATTAAAAATGCATTCCCTGCCATCGCCGCTAATATACAGTACTTCAGATAGAAAATATTTGTCTGAAATGTTTTGTATGTACCTGTAAATGCATTGCATTTCGTATTATACATGAAATAACTTAAGTAAGCCTCGCCGACGTATATCAATTTTATTATATATGAATTTGTATAATTAAAATACGCCGCAAACAATTTCCCCCAATACCATTTGTAATGGAATCCTTTTGTGTAGCCCTGTAAATGAATAGTAACTATTCGTTGCACCGCATATGCTACAGAATATTCTGCATATTTTAGTGCACTTCGTAAATGCATCTATTTTTTATTATGTTTGAAAGGGTCTTTAAAATTCATTTGAAATGATTTTTTCCCATTGGCCATAATGTAACGGTATACTTTTGACTGTCCCTGTAAATGAACTAAACATGCTAGAAACTTCATTTGAAATAGGGTTCGTGCTAGGCTAAACGTCAATAACCAAAAATTTCAGTGCGATCCGAGCATATTTACGAAAGTTAGAGCGCGAACAGACAAACCGAAATCAATAACACTTTTCAACTTTGTTGGAAAGTGTTAAAAATTAGTTAAAAATTTGAAAGTAAGCTAATGTAAAATGAATTAAGTACACAGAGTCTTTGTTTCTTGGTACTTTTTAACAACGCTATGAGAAAGTTCTTTTAAATGTATCGTTTTAAATCTGACGTAATTTTCCCCAAAGTTTCCTTTCTCTTTTTAATATTCACATGAAAAAACTTTTGTTGTTAGAAAGGAAATATTATTTGCGCTGTCTTAGAATTCACGATAATAGTTGAAAAGATTATCTCAAAATATGAAGTAAATGTCTCGTGCAAATATATTTTTTAATTTAATGTGTTTTGTCAACTTTTATTTATTTGGCCTTTTTAAATATGACGCAATTTCCTTCATTTGTGACTTTTAACGCATAATAATGAATTTATTATTTAAAAATTTTCTTTCCCTTTTAAAATTCACCTGTAACTGTAGTTTTTATGATGTAATTTTCAATATTTTCCTGATTTTTAACACGTAATCACTTAATTTTAATTTAAAAGTTTTTTTTCTGTTTATAATAGTCACGTGTAAATAAATTTTTTATTTGAAGGACATATTATTCTTTGCGCTGTTTTTAAAATTGGCAACAGTTTAAAATAATTGCCCTTTTATAAAATGTGTAAAAAATATCTCTCGAAATGCTGAAAATTTGAATTTAAAATGGAAATAAATCCTCAAAAAATGAGTCAAAAGATAATTGCAGTCTGCACATCGGGAACTTCCAATGTGTAAAATGATTTAAAAATGTTTAAATTCCTATGTATAGTTTTTCTCCTATAAAACTTTTTTAATGGAACGATTTTGACCATCTTTAACATTAAATATCTCTTAAAATAATTATTCGATTTAAAAACTGTCTGCATCAGCGTGTTTATCAAATATGTCTTTATAATACCACTGATTTTCATATTTTTGTATGAAACAGTTTTCTTAATATTAACGACGAAAGACCTCCGGTCATAAAAAATATGGATGCCAATCTAGTAGGAGTATACCCGGATGATCTACGCAGATTTTCATTGGTCCATTTCCAAATCAAAACTTTTTTTTTATATACTATGGGCCTCTGCCCCCTACGAGCTACGCTCGCCACCCCCCCCCCCCCGTTCAGGCACACCAAAATCCAAAAAGCACGCTAATTTGATCGGCTTTAAAAATATTGAATTTAAAAAAAAACAAAAAAAAAAAAAACAGTAGCGATCTCTTTGTAAACGGGTTTCCATTCGTTTTCCTTGGATTGGGGATTTTTAAGACCAAATCTGTTGCTGTTAAGAGATACAAAGGCTGTTTTCGTATTTAATTAAAAAAATTAGTTATTTGAAAATAAGCTAATGCAAAATGAATTAAGTAAACAGTGTCATTGTCTCCCGGTACTTTTTAACAGCGCTATAAGAGAGTTCTTTTAAATAATTCATTTAAATGTATCGTTTCCAATCTGACGTAATTTACACCAAAGTTTTATTTCTCTTATTAATATTCACGTGAAAATACTTTTGTTGTTAGAAGGAAATATTATTTGCGCTGTCTTCGAATTCACGATAATAGTTGAAAAGATTATCTCAAAATATCTCGCGCAAATATATTTTTCAATTTAAATTGTTTTGCCATACTTTTTGGCTATTTTAAATATGACGTAATTTCCTCCATTTACAAGTTTTAACGCAAATAATGATTTTTTTATTTTAAGATTTTGTTTCTCGTTTAAAATTCAAGTATAAATATGGTTCTTATGACGTAATTTTCCTGCTTTTAACATGAATCATTTAATCCTAATTTTAAAGTCTTTTTTTCTGTTTGTAATAGTCACGTGTAAATAAATTTTTAATTTGAAGTAAACGTTATTGTTTGCGCTGTTTATACAATTGGCAACAGTTTAAATTAATAACATTTTCTAAAATTTGTAAAAAATATCTCTCGAAATGCTGAAAATTTGAATTTAAAATAGAAATAAAACCTCAAAAAATGAGTCAAATAAGAAAAATAAATGCAATCTGCACACCGGGAACTTATAACGCATAAAGTGATCGAAAAATGATTAAATTCTCATGCATAGTTTTTGCTCCAATAAAACTTTTTTAATGGAACGATTTTGTCCAACTTTACCATTAAATGTCTCTTTAAATAATTCTTCGATTTGAAAACTGTCTGCATCAGTGTGTTTATCAAACATTTCTCTATAATGCGATTTTCATATTTTTGTATGCAACAGTTTTTTTAATATTAACGATGAAAGGCCATACTTAAGCATTCAAATTGGATGCCGATCTACCCGGAATATCTACCCAGATTTTGATTGCTCCATTTCCAAATCAAAACTTTTTTTTATATATAGAAGGATAGAAGGATTCGCAGAGAAGTATTTCAATTGTTAGAAAGGAAACATTATTATTTGCGCTGTCTTTGGCAACAGTAGTTAAAAAGATTATCTTGAAATATGAAATAAATATCACGTGTACGTGTAAATATATATTTTAATTTAAACTGTTTGGCAATATTATTTGGCTATTTGAAATAGGACGTAATTCCACCCACATTTACTGCTTTTAACACACATTAATAATTAATTGTTTTATAGTTTTTTTTCTTTTTAAATATTCACGTGTATAAACAATTTTTATGACGTAAATTTTAATATTTTCCAGCTTTTAACACGTAATCATTTAATTCTAATTTCATAGGGTATTTTTCTCTTTATAATAGTCACGTGTAAATAAATTTTCAGCTTAAAGGAAATATTATTATTTGAGAAGTTTTTACAATTTTGGTAACAATTTAAAATAATGTCGTGTAATCATCAGCTGCTTCAGATTCTTCATCCAAAATCGTCTGCATTATTTAGCTATGGTTTAGCTATGGTAGCTATGGTTTGGCAAATCCATAGCTACCACTAAATTTTAATAGAAATTTTTGCCTTGTTTAATCATGGAATTTCGACGATTAAATTAAACTATATTTACTGTGAAATTTTAGTGGTAAGAAGAATTTACATTTGGCTCGATCATCGTACGCGGGCTATGCCCGTCATTGTAGGTTAAGGGGTTAAATACGATACGTTTTGAGTACTAAGAACATATTTTAACAAAATTTATAAAACATATTAAAAAATAAATCATAAAATATATTTAAAAAATCTTACAAAACAGTTCACTTACCACTATGTTTGTTTTATAGATTTGCAAATCAGATTTTCTCAAAAAATGAAGTGATATTAGTTTGTCTCGACGAAAAGAGAAAATGTCTTCTTCTAAGCCTAATAAAGCTTTTAAGCTATTTTGGGAATAATCATTTTGATGAATGTAAATCTTTAATGTATTTAAAGCAGCCCTTCCTTCTGAAAAATTTACAGTAGCAGGAACACTGCTCTCAACTTCGTCATCCTCCTCGCTCACGTCTTCATTATTAATAAACACTTTGACAATAGTGAAAAGATAAAGGTATGAAAACCTGAATGATTCATAATTTAAAGATTATAAAAATGAATTCTTGAGTTAGAAATGTAAAATCGCATGAACCGTTTAAAGCGTCGTATAAGTGAAAGAAGCAGTCGTATAACTGAGAGAAGTTTAGCATTAATTCCCATAAAGCGTTAGACGGGACCAAGAGAATTCGGCGTATAACCGTTAGAGTCGTATAACTGACAGTCGTATAAGTGAGAGGCCACTGTATATCATTTCAAGAGAGATTTCACGACGCGTTCTAACTTCAAAATGAAATGGATACTTTTGAAAAGAAAAAAATACTATGGTGGTTGGCATAAGTAGATTTGCAGATTTTCAGTAATATATGAGAGAGAAGGATGTCAATATGCAAGTGGCAAAACAAGTTGCAAATTGCTCATCAAACGTGGCAAATGAGGTGCGTTCGTACTATAACTAGTTTTATAACTATATTTTGCACCGCATAATGTACTGAATGTATATTTTAGTGCACTTTATAAGTGCATATCCATTTCATTCTGTTCGAAAGGCTGTAACATCATTAAAATGCACTTGAAATAATTTTTTCCCGTTGGTCTTAATGTAACGGAAAGCTTTTGACTGTCCTTGTCATTAAACTATACATCCGATCTTCATAAATTTGAAATGACTCGACAAAATTTTGAAACAATTATATATTTAAAATTTCAGACCATTCGGAAGGCTGTAACATCATTAAAATGCACTTGCAATATTTTTTTCCCCATTGGCCGTCATGTAACGGAAATCTTTTGACTGTCCCTGCAATTAAACTATACATCCGATTTTCATAAAATTTGAAATGACTCGACAAAATGCTACAACAATTATATATTTAAAATTTCAGACTATTCGGTTGGATAGTTTTTGCTCTGTTATATGCGGACAGACGGACTGAACGACGACTATAGGTGCTATGTATTTACATAATTACGAGCGCACCTAAAAAGAGATTTCAGACATAGCAATATGTGAACACAACCACTTATTGAAAATATTGGTGGTAGTGGTCAGGGACGTAGCTTTAGGGGGGGGGAGCCTCCCCCCAATACGTTCAAACAGTAGGGCGCCAAAAAAGGTTTAAGGACGCCGTCAGATTCCCGTAAAGAAAGCGTTTATTAGTGGTAACAAATAATTGTAAAAGCATTTTATTTAAAATATAAAATTACAAAGTAAGTTATTTTTTACGTAGAAAACTTGCAAAAGGCATTTACAATTTTAGACCTGCTACTACCTTCCTTCCCCATACCTACCAAAGAGAAAATTTATACGTGCCGAAGAAACAAAAAATGATAACAGGAGTTGTAATCAATTGCGGAACAGATGTACAATTATTTCTTTCTTACAGCGATAGTTGTTGGTACCCTTGGTAATAGAAAGAAAGTGGAAAGAAGTAAAAGTGACTGGAAGGGTTTAGAACAGTTCTTCAATATGTTCAAGTTGAAGGGCGCCACAGAAGTTTTAAGGGCACTGTCAGCCAGCCACAAAAAGAAAGAGTTTAAATAACTACCTCAATTCCCAAGAAAAACAATTTGTTCATGTGGAAGAGAAAATTCTGAAAACAGGAATTGTAATCGATCGGGACAGTAAGTGTAATTCGAATCCTAGAAGTAAAATTATACACTTCTTATCTCAGTAGTTGTTGGGCACCCTCGGTTGTAGAAAGAAAGTGGAAAGATGTGAAAGTGACTTGAAGGAGTTAGAACAATTCTTCAATATGTTCAAGTAGTAGGGCGCCACAGGAGTTTTAAGAGCGCCGTCAGGCAACCACAAAAGAAAGGGTTTAAATAACTACTTCAATTCCCACCAAAAAGAATTTACACATGTGGAAGAAAAAATTCTGAAAACAGGAATTTTAATCGAGTAAGTGTAATTTGTACCTTATAAGTACAATTATTCCCTTCTTATCTCAGTAGTTGTTTGACACCCTCGGTTGTAGAAAGAATGTGGAAAGAAGTGCAAATGACTCGAGGGGGTTAGAACGGCTCAGAGAGGGGTGGAGGTTGTGTAGAGGTTTGCAGGGGCCGACATTTGCCGGACACGTTCCGATACGAAAGAAAGCAATCTCGGTCCGGTCCGATACGTTTTAAAAACTAAGATTATAAAGCCGGGTTTTAAAAAAAATTTAAAACCCGGAACAGTTCAATTTTTACAGGAAAAAATCAGATTTTTCTTAACATGTAATTGAAAAATCTTTTGAAAAATACTGCATATACATTTATGCGAAATTTTTACAGTATATTTCAGACTAGTACATGTCCGCAATCCATAGAATAAAGAATAGCAACATTAATGAATACTTGGATTCTTATTTTCTGGTCAGAATGGAAAAAAAAATGGCCATTAAAAAAAATAAAAAAAATATAGCCATTGTTTTTCCCCATTCTGACCAGAAAATCAGAGTTCTAACTTTTTACGGCTGCTCTTTCATCTTCACCTAACGCTTCATTTACAATGGCTGTTTCATAATAATAGAAGCCACCAGTCCATCAGAAGAAAATAACTCGGTTAAGCGGGACTCGGATCATCGGGACTCTACTGCAAAACATCTTTCAATTTTAAGACTTAAAGCACACGCTTTTATTTTATGTAAAAGGACGTCATTTGCATTAATATAGATACTTAAAATTAAATATAGTTTATAATAGCTCCAGTGGCGTAGCCAGGATTTCGTTTCGGGGGGGGGGGGTCCAAAATTTTCCCCTCAGGTTATATATATAGTAAAACCTGTCAAGATGAAATCGTAAATATTGCTGGAAAATTCCGTTTTACACAGGTTTTCGTATTATTAGGTGTATTTGTATAGTATTCTTTTCCGTAGCACGGAAGATTTCTGTTTAAGGCAGAATTCCGTTATAGGCAGGTTCCATTTTTACAAGTTTTGTGTATTTATATAAATATACTTATTTATGTCATATGAATAGAATAAAACTTGTTAAAATAGTAATTGTCTATAACAGGATCCTGTCTTTAACGGAAGCGTTACATGGTATTAATATGAATTGCGATACAATTAAATTTGCTGAAAACCTGTCTGAAAGGGGATTTTCATTGTTCTTTAGTGAAACATAGTGAAACCTGTGAAAGTGGAATCTTTCTATAACGCAATCCTGTCTCAAACGGAAGAGTTTCAGAATCCCTGCGAAACGAACAATAGATCTTATTGAGGTTGTGTATCTTAGAAGCATAATTAATTACACTTCTTTCTATGGAAACCTGTCTAAAATGGAACTTTTTACCAGTCCCTTTGAATCTTGTCTTGACTGTGTATGTATAATAGAAGTATTTCGAGTAACTTTAAGAATTTAGGTATAACCTTATTTAATTTCTTAATTAAAAAAAAAAGCATGGATAAAAAATGTAAGGTCAATCTCTATAACTGCAACTAATAATACATTGAAGTTACATTAATATTTACCAATGAAAAAGATTCACTATGATGAAAAAAGCTGAGAGCATACTGAAGAGTTAAACTTAATCAACCCATTCGCTGTCATCCACGAGTATACTCGTGGCTTTAATTTATTAATTACTTTGTCACCACTATTTTAGAATTTAAAAAAATGCCTCATTTACTGGCAGAAACTTCGCTGTATTAGTAAAGCGAAATTTACCTTTCTGAATTTGTGGTAGCAAACGACTTTTAACAAAAATATTGAAAATTATTACTTTATAGTTTTGGCAGCGAATGGGTTAAATCAAGTTTCATATTACATAACATTTGCCTACAATAAAGTTAGGATCAAGTGGTTAAGTTTAAAACAGCAATTTCCATGTTTAATTTCTTGCCATTGAATTAAGAACTTGTGCTGTAATAGATATTGGATAATGATTTCACATAAGTGTCAATCGCATGAGACATTCATGCGATCCGCCGCGCTCCCCATGCGAGCTTTTGAGATAATCCAGATAGAATGAACATTAGCAGCAAGTTTATTTTTTCTGATATTATCTTGCCGTGACAAATTCGAATTGAGAAATTCGCAGCAAATCTCCCGCAAGGTATACCATCACCCACTTGCATGAGTAGTTTGTTGTGAAACTGATACAAGACTGTCTTTAATTCACGAAAGTGACGAAAGCAAAAAATCCCTCTGTTGAGAGAATAGACAATCAGCACATACACAGAAATTGCAGAAATTTTATTCGGTAGGCACCGCTTTTTCTAAGCGCTATACTTATTAAATACCAAAAAATGCTCGAAATGAAAAGTACAAATATTACCTAAACTTGTTTGTGGTGATAAAACCGATGCATGCTCCTTCTGACGGCGCTTTCGCATCACTATACTTGATCAGGTCTATGGACCCCTTCGAAGGGGTTAAACTTATAGTGTGACATGGAAAGATTACTACTTTGCAATAAGTCTGCACATTTTTGATTACTTGTTTGCCGTTAGTTTGCAATGAATTTGATACAGTATGAATTTAACTTGCACGACAAGTTAGCTGCAAGTTCAAATTGTGGTGACTTCGGAGTTTGGGTTATCTTGTTATGACCTTTCAGTCTTGTCATGCTACGCTTACTGCAACTTTGCAGGTTTTCAAAGCAAAACTGTTGCAAATTTTCTGCAAACTAAAAATGCCATGTGGGAAGGTTTTAACTTTAAGAAAAATATCTTGTATTTTCAGCTACAGAAACTAGTAATGTAAGAAGCACACACATCAAATATAGTTCATGCTGGAAAAAGCAGTTTTGTTACAATTGTCTTATTCAGCCATAATTCTTTTGGGTTTCCATGTTTCATGTCTCGCCACTTTTGATACCATATTCGATCTAATAGTTGCTTCCGATATCTGGTCGTCTTTAAGGAAGTTAAATTTTTGTAAGAAGTTTATTTGTGATGGATTAGCACTATTTTGGAAGTATTAGAATGTGTAAAAAATGGTTCATGGTGGTTTCTGTTTTTGTACTTCCCAGCCAATTTATTTTAGATGGTTCAAAACAGTTTTAGAACATTCTCAAAGTTCAGCAGTAAGCTTCGGACGGGTCGGATTTATGCAGCTCTGGAAGGGATACTTAGGAGTTCCGTGGAAGGGGGTAGCGCCCTTCTAGACCATTAATAATCATAAAATTCCGAATCTCCCGATTGCACCCTTAAACAACTTGACAGAAGAGTCAAGAATCTCAACTCTGTATATTTCAGCATTCACAGTTGCACTGGTAAAAATGTGTCGGTCACTGCGGCCATTCAAAATGATGTCCGTCTATACCACAATTCCACGACCTTGTATCGATGCCTTTCACGGATGTTTGCAGCCTTATTGCATGTGATTTTCTCCCTGCATATGGTAACACATCTGTGGTAACTCTCTAAACAAAGTCGGGATTCATCGGTAAAGAGAACTCGGCTCCAGTCCGTGGTACTCCAATGACGATGATCTCTGCACCACTTTAACCGGGCGCATTTCGCTACTGGAGTTAGCGGAACACAAATTATAGGTTTCCTTGCATGCAGCCTGTCACTCACAGTAAACCAGGATAGTCGAGTTCTTGTTGCTGCAGCAAACTCCCTGCAATCTGAACTGACGTCAGTTGCCTATTTCTTTTAGCAATCGTTGGCAAATTACAGTCCTGAGAGCCTATTGTGGTGCGTTTTCTACCTTGACCTGGTTGTCTGTGGACATTATACCAGTATGACGCTTTTGGCTATTTATAAGTCTTTACAGACCCCTAAGAGTGTCTGTCCTGCTTCCATTCTCCCTATCGCACGCAATTTCTCAAAATCGGTCAAATGTCTTCTGGACGACATATTCTACCTATTAGAAGCAAAGTTTTACCTAATTTCACGTACATTCCTTAAAATTAGACTTCAAATTACCCACGTGCGCTCCTTTTCACACGTGAACCGAAAGAACGGTCTGAGGCTGAAAAATGTGCATATATTTCTGTAGCGAATGTTAATCCCATTGGACTACGTGATAACGTTGACATTGAGTTACCTTTCTGGAAGTTCCTTTAATAGAATTAACATAAAGCACCTTTTTATGGTTGTTCCTTTATTTTTTCTCGCCAGTGTATTTTGAAAGTGGTAACAAAAAACCGGTCCAAAAATATAGTTACTTTTATTAATTGCAGGCAGTAGATTTAAAGTAATTGTTAATATTGTCCGTTATAATGTGAACAAAGATAAGGGTCACGAAACTCAACCAATGTACCGTTATTGCGTTCGTATAAACTCGTTCTTTCCCATAAGGGTCGACAACAGAACCCCATCGAAGTCCAAGATAAAGAAGTTTTACGTTTAATCTAGTTACAGTAAATTTGTGTAAACGGAATAGCAGGTATACTTGTTTAGTTATCCTTCCGTCTCGGGACATTAAAATGTTTTTTTTATGAGAGGATTCCGTGTTTTCAGAAAACCTGCCAAGAAGGATTCATAATTGGAACAAATTTAATTTCAGATAGGTTTCAAACGTTAGCAAGCACAAATATATAGTGTTGTTTTCGTCGAACCTTGAATTGTTTTCATTTGAGATAGGTCATCTTCACACATTTTCCTGTAATAGATTTATGCTCTTCAGAGGTGGTGTTATAGCAGCGGATTCCAACCTGCGGTAGCGTACCCCTGGGGGTACGTGGCGGGTCTGCTGGGGTATGTGAAAATAATATCGGCAATGGAAGTCACAAAAATCTTAGGAATATCAATGTAATTTGCATCGATTTATTATATGGTTGTGATAAGACGATTACTAATGGAAAAAAGCATGTTTACGTTATCTCCTTGAGTGGAGGGGGGGAGAGGGACGTGTTTATGAGAAATGGGGGTACTCCGAAATGAAAAACCTAAGAAAGGAGTACGTGAAAGAAAAAGTTTGGGATGTGAGTACGTTTTAGCAGTTTTAAGGGATACTGTGAAAACGGAAAGTGTTTATAACGGAAACCTGTCTAAAACGGAAAAGTTGATAGTCCCGAAAAAAGACATACCTTTGAATTATACCTTCTAAGACGAACACCTCTCTAAAGCGGAATTTTTTATAGATCCTTTGTGATTCTGTCTTAGCAGTTTTTACTGTTGTATTTGTATCCATGATTCAGTAAACCAGGTCTACTTTCGGGGGGAGGGGGGGGGGGGTCCGGACCCCCTGGACCCCCCCCCCCCCCTTGGCTACGCCACTGAATAGCTCCGTGTTTTATCATAAATCCTTCATTTATATTTTCCTCAAACTAGCACGTATTTTAATTAATTTTTTTTTTTCAATTTTTATGGGAAAATGGCAACAGAAAGATATAATTGCTATTTTTCAGCAATTTTTTCTTTACTTTCTACAGAAATGAAGTACTTAAGTTGCCAAAATGAAACAAATGTCGCTAAAAACTACAAAAAAATTAATATTTCAAAAATAAACGGAGATGCAGTTTTCAAACAAATTGCATTAAAAAGTACTTTTTCCCCCTCAATACGACGGTCTAAACATTGAAAATGTACGATGCTTAGAAGTTTTTAAAAAAGCTGTAGAGTATTTAATCGCACAATGAAACACCGGCTTTTGTTTTACGGCTGGTGCATACAAGGTAACGTTTATTTACTGGAGACAAAATAAGCTGGGAGAAAGAAATAGCATACCGGGCGCTAATAATAATATTAATGAATAAAAATTACTTAAAATTTTGTTTTTAGCATGAAAAAAATATGGGTAATATTTGATGTTATACTTTAGAAATCTTTTTAAAAAATATTATATTTGTTGTCTAATCTTATATGCCAAATAATTTATATCAGCTTTGTACTCAACTACTTTTAAGAGAATGCAAGTTGAAATGGACTCATTTGGCAAGATGTTTTTACTTGAATTTTTAATATTACAGTGTGACTTCAAAAATCCGGCAACAAAACCATCCTTTTCTCCTTCTTTTTTCTTTTACACTTTCAAGTTAGGATAGAAGAAAAAATAGCAATTGTTCATGAATTAAAAACTTCAAGATCGAAAGTTAAAGTACGGAAAAAATAATATTTGACATTTTTTTCATTTGTCAGAGGCGATTATTTTCTGAACAAATTTTCTGGGAGCTGCACTATTGCACAGCAACGGCGTGTACACAAGCTCATTGGAATATCTCTTCTGACTCTGTGCTAATAGAACCGCCGATAACGCTAGTAATAGATCCAAAGACGAGGATGAACAACAGGCATAAGAAAAGGTGTCACTAGAAAAATGCATAAATTTGACTGGAGAATTAATATCTGCTTTAGAGAACAAGACTATTTCCGAAATAGAGATTCTCTATTTGTATAAAGTACAAGAAAATCTCGTAAAAAAACTGCCAAAAAAATTAAAGCAAACAAAATTGACATCGATGTTTCCGAAATTACACGAGAAGAAATAATTTCACTCTTTATTAGATTTTTTTTTTCCGTAACATCGAAAATATCAATTAATGTAAGTTTATTTTTATATTTAATTTCCTTTTATTCTTACATAATTATCACTTAATAATGAAATAAGTTATGACTAAAGGCACCATTAAGAATATAGTACTACTTTTGATATTCCTACTTTCTACTCTTGACATTCCTTCAAAAATCCGGCATAGCCTAAGTCCCGATGATACCGGATTTTTGAAGTTATACTGTATTTATTTAAAAAAAAAAAAAAAAAAAAAAAAAAAAAAAAACAATTTAACAAATTACAACGACCATTTGGAAAATGATTTTTTCAAAGACTAAAATTTAAGACATAAAAAATCGCACGCAATTGATCATACATTACGTACGCCATGAATTAAACATTAATAGTGTTATTACACGTAAAAATTCCAAGCAACAGAAATCGCCTGCGACTCGTATTTGCTGTGAAATATTTATATGTATTCATTCCTGTCCTATTTATCTTTTTTGTTATATTTAATTGGCTTATTCCATTTTTCTTTTGCACGTGAAAATCTTACAAATTAAAATTAACTCTTTGGCAGAAACTGTTATTCATTTTCTTTCATTTTCGTTAGTATTATCCACCTGAAACTTGCGTATTATCCAAGCATTTCATTGGCTGTTCGGGAAAAGGCTTTTCCGTCGTCAGATTTCCAAGAAATCTATCTGATGACACATTTTAAAGGAAATTTCATTCTTAAACTTCTAAACATCCCACAATATTACTTTTTACATCGTCGTGTAGAGAAAAAATGTACTTTTAAATGCAATTTGTTTGAAAGCTGTATCTCAATTTGTTTCTGAGTTATTATTTTTTTTTTGTAGTTTTTATTACTTTTTTGTCATAGTGGCAACACTCTGTTGAAACTAAAGGGAAATACAGATTACTGTATAGACCAATCACAAAACGAATAAAATGCAGATTAAACCAATAAAAACCTTCAGATATGCTTTTCATTTCCTACCCTGACGAGAACAATAACCATTTTTCCAAATGGTTAAAAAAAAAAGGTCCATAAAAAAAATGCCAAAATAGCAAGCGCCAGAATCTATAGCTTTTAGTATCTGGAGTTGAATTCGAAGTTGTACAATTTTACCATCGGCATTTCTGCTTATAATGCCTTTTAATCTTTCTTTTGTAATAATCTCCTAATTCTCTTTCTTATTCTTAAGATTTTGTGAGTTAATATCGAGCTAGATTAAGTTTATTACATTAAGTTATATTTTAGTTTCTTCAATCTGTATGACAATGACAACCAACCGAACGAATCGAATTCAGATACAGCAAAACCTCCCTAAAGCGACCACGTTCCGTTCCAATAAAAATGGGTCACCCCAAGAGGTGGTCTTTTAATGGAGGTCATGTTTAAATCTAGGTTTAATTTGTTGAAAAAACGTAATAATTAACGTTACTAAAGTTTATTTCCAAATTAGAAAAAAAAATGAAAATTTAAGTATCAGAACAACAGTTAATTGCATAAGTTAATTATTATAGAGTTTAAAAACGGAATAAATTGACGTTTGCATTGATTTTACGGTTTTATCTTTTATAACTTTTATTTCCAAGTCTTTTCGAAGTTCAGTAGATAAATGCAATTTTTTTTTTGGACGGGAACAAATAATGATGATTTCATTAATTTATCTATTTCTTTGAGAGTTTCCTGACAGAATAGGGCAGGGGGGAGGGGGTATTGAACGCCATTCATAATTTGTCATCAGAGTTAAATTCATTGCCTAAAAAGTCACAAAGTGGTTTAAACACTTAAAAGTTACCGGAATAAATAAAATCTAAACTTAGTTTAGAAGTTTGATGAATAATGCGCACTCCGGAATTATTTTTCTAATAAAACCTTCTTCAAACGACCAGGAAAAAACGGAATTTGTTTCATTTTCTTCAAAGAAAGTGGTCGCTCATGGAAGGAGGTCAACTGGGATGGTCTCTGAATGGAGGTAAAATTAGTATTGAGCCTATGGGAATAAATTTCGTTCCATGAAAAAATGGTCGTTCAGTGAGGTGGTCGCACAGGGAGGTTTCACTGTAAACAGAGACAACATCTAGATTAAGGAATGCATTTGTCAAATTCTGCTATATTTTGATTTAGAACCTGAATCCATGCCGTGGCAAAAATAATCTGCAGCGTGCTAATTATGGCACGCGTGCCATATGTTCGCCGTCCCTGATCTAGGTAAATGGTTGAGAAAATAACGGCATTAAAAAATAATTAGCCTCGACTGTTTCACTCACTGTGCTTTCTAAATAGGACTGAGAAAATTATTTTGTATGAAAAGTGCAATGTACTTTTAATTGTCGACGAATTAGATAAATTTTACATTGCATTTAAGGGGACTCAGGGCTTGAAAACTTTCAAAAAATCGATTTTTTTTTTTTTTTTTTTTTTTAGTATCTATTTTGATTATTCAATTAATTCCGAACACAGTGCAAAAAATCGCATAAAAAAGTTGCATTTTTAATGGAGTTATAAGCATTTATGTAACAATCACTTTCAAAGCCGCACCCATTTAATTGCAACTTTAAGTCGCGTTTTCTCAAAACTTGATTTTTGACGACTATCCGTAAGATTTAAAAAAAAAAAAAAAAAAAAAAAAAAAAACTATGTGATGGAATGGCTTAATTTCTTTTTTTTTTTCTTCTTTATTAACAATTTGGAAAAATGGTTATTGTCCTCGGTCAGGGTAGGAAATCAAAAACATATCTGAAGCGTTTCATTAGTTGAATCCCGCATTTTATTAGTTTTCTGATTGGTCTATACAGTAATCTGTATTTTCCCTTTACTTTCAATAGAGGTGGATACTTCTGTTGCCACTATGACAAAAAAATAATAAAAACTACAAAAAAAAAAATAATAATAATAACTCAGAAACAAATTGAGATACAGCTTTCAAACAAATTGCATTTAAAAGTACATTTTTTTCTCTATACGACAGTGAAAAAAGTAATATTGTGGGATGTTTAGAAGTTTAAGAATGAAACTTCATTTAAAATTGGTCCAGGAATATTAATGTTTAATCCATGGCGTACGTAATGCATGACCGGCTCCGTACAAGTTTAAAAATTTACAGTATCGAAAAATGTAATCCATAGCGTACGTAATATATGATCAACTCCGTGCGATTTTTTATGTCTTAAATTTTAGTCTTTAAAAAAATCATTTTCCAAATGGTCGTTGTAATTTGTTAAATTGCATTTTTTTTCTTTTTTTTTGCATGCGTATATCATTATTATCTATAGAATTAATTAATATATTTTAGATAGTTTAATATTTTGAGTATTTTTAATGAGAAAAAAAATGTATTTTTGAGGGTTTTTTAAATTTTCAAATTTGAGAGGGTTTTTTTGATAAGGTTTCGTTTGAGTGATAGTTATATCCTTAATTCATTCTATAGAGTAAAGTTTCCTGATCCTTTTAAAGCAAAAATTAGGTTCTTATGTCAATTCAACGTTAAGATATCTTACGGATGGTGATATGACAACTAATTTTTTTTTTCGAAAATTGCGTTTTATAAATTTTGCTATATTTTTTATTTTATTACATTGAAGTACTACTTCATTTTATAGTTTTATAAGACAACAAACATACCTTAAAAATATCAGAAAGTTTAAGTTAGTTACATTAACCCCTTAATCATCGTACACGAGACATTCACGGGGAAGACTGTATGAACAAATTTCGTCGCGCCCGTGACACTCACGGGCTGGACGTCTCATGACTTTAGCTAATTTTTTCTGGTATCTACTTTGCATTTTTCTTTCCCGAAAATATTTTTAAGCCTTAAATACGTGATTCTACTTTTTTATTCTGTTCGCACCACTATATTTTTAAAGTATAGTTTTTAGTAAATTGCTCTTGCACTTCTTGACGGAAATCAAGTACAATTGTTCCTTAAACAAATAGTGGTGCCCAGGAAATAAATTCTCTTATGCCGATATTGCAGCATCGGTCTGTTAAGGAAGTCTTAAACGCTTAACCCTTTAGTGCGCAGCTTTGCATATATGCAAAGAACAGTGTTTTGAATTTAATAGATTTTTTTTTTATTCGTATATACCTAACTGAAACCAGAAAATTAAAATAGCAATATTTCCTTTAAATAATAACAGACTTTCCGTATTTAAACAAAGTTAAATTAACCGTTGAAACTTTCTGGTGTAATGTCAGATTCTCTGGACTATGTAATTTCCAGAACGTATTCTATCATCGGAATTAAAGGTTAAAGTTTAAGCTTTATAAAATAAATAATTATATAAAAGAAGGTATTTGGAGACATACTTATTAAAATATTTACTAATTTTAATAATTTAGCGTAAAATAGCCACACGACAGTAGTTTTTACTTGTATTGCAGATGTGCAACAGAAGAAAAGATTGACGAGTTATATGAAAAATGTATATCTCTCATTTTTTTCATTATTGTTCCTGTGTAATAAACCTTACAGAGAATCATATATAATTTTTTCGAAACAAAATAAAAAATCGCGTATTTCAGGGTTAAAA
Organism: Maratus speciosus; assembly: GCA_963932465.1. Classification (NCBI taxonomy): domain Eukaryota; kingdom Metazoa; phylum Arthropoda; class Arachnida; order Araneae; family Salticidae; genus Maratus; species Maratus speciosus. The sequence continues at coordinate 615,985,067 of OZ010789.1, forward strand.
GATGGGAAAGACTGAAATGAGAAGTTTGTTTTTAAGATCGTAATGTTTAATTTAAGGAATTGTACGAAATACATCTCGGTTACCGTTTTATAAATTTCTATGTTGTGTAGCTCAAGTGGAGAGAACGATTTTAGTGTTAAGATATCTGGAAAGAAATCAGAAGATTCCATTTTTTCAGATGTTTTTTACTCCGAAAAATCGGAAATTGAAGACAGTGATGATGACCCAATATTATGCGCCTCCATGCTTGCAAGTCAAATCGGAGCTTAAGGTTAACGTTTCGTTTGAAGCTATTTCGGGTATTCTGCAGTACTATAAACATTTTATAAATGATGAATTGGCGGATAATATTGTAATCGAAACTAATCGCTATGATGAGAAATGGGGAAATGTTGTTTGAGAAAAAAGAGAGAAAGGCAGATTGGAATGACAACCTATTTCTTAAAATAAAATGCTGTTGTTTCTTGCTCTTACTACTGTTGAAAAAATTGTGAAAAAAAATAGTAAAAGTAAAAGTTAAAGAAAATATATTTTGGACTACACTTTATTTGTTAAACCCCATTCTTTCGCGATATTTTGACGTACAATAGGTACAGCGAATTAAAAAAAAAAAAAAAATTACATATTTGGAATAATGAAGCTCACGATCCTCAAAATCCACCTAATCCAAAACTGTATAAAACTTCGACTGATTGTGCGCATCTGAATGATTGGTATAAAAAAACAATTAACAAAATCAAGTCGTTTATGTGAACACCATTTTCTGGATATTATGACCCCTACGGACAAAACCTTACACAGAATGAAAAATTTGTTCTTCCCATGAGAATAAATATGGAAACAAAATTATAAAATAAACCAAATATGAATGCAAATACTGTAATGTAGGACAATGCATGTCATGTTTAAAAGTTTTCTTTACATTGAAAATTTATTAAATTTTGAAAAATATATTGAATGCCGATTTTCAAATTAAATTCGAATGAAATTATCGTCCTTGTAGTAATATAAAAACTTACTTCTTTTATATATGTCTTTACCTTTAATTAAAATGAAACCACAGGTTGCAGCATTGCATCGATGCTTCCCTGCACGTCATGTGTGTACAATACAATCAAATAAAAGATAAATAAAATGGTAACTTTAAAAAATTTTATCCATCCTAAACACTTTTAAGTACAAGGCCCCTTCATTGCTTAAATGTAGAAATAAAGGATTGACATCGGAATTTATGTACAGATTTATTTCCAAATAAGAAAGAGCCAAATTTCGTCAATTTACTAAAGAAAAAGTTTTATATTAACCCTTAAATGCCTGGTGTTGCTTTTCGACAACATACCCAATTTAGGCTCTAAAATACTTTTAGAATAATATTGAAGCTATAATGCCTAATGTTGCCAATAAAATACATTCTGAAAATATTATTAAATTGATTTTCAACATGTAGATGGCAACACATGTGCTGTTTAAGAATAAAGATAGATTTATTTTTTCAATTGTTGCTACTTGTTCTTTTTGTTTTGTTTGGGAGCTTGCGAAATACCCTATTTTGACCTGCAGTGAGCAAGTGAAATATATTTCTTATTATAGTTCCTAAAATTGTTGTGTGTTTAATATTATAGAATTTTATCAAGGCAAATTATTTTTTTAATTAAACACCAATATCGCCGATTAGTAACAAACTGTTTTTTAGCCGTAAACTATACTTAAAACAAAATATGATTTTTTTAAGTATTTTTCCCATGATTTATTTAAAAAATGAAAGCCGAAAAACATTATTACAATGATTTTTGAAAAATCAGGCATTTAAGGGTTAAATTTCTGGGATTAGTGGACTTTTGGGTAATAAAATTAAGGCATTTCATACACTTCAAGCCAACCTTAAAAGGGTTAAATATTAAGAAAATACCCTGTTTTTTGTACTAATGAACTCAGAATTTTATGAATAATAAAATCGGGCAATAAAAAAAAAAAAATCGACGATTTTTGAAGGGATATTCGCAAAATTACGCGACGATTAAGGGGTTAAATACTTCTTGTTTTTCGGTATCGATCAAGCCCTGAGCCCTCTTAATGGTACTTAAAAGTACCATCAGGGCCTGTTTACGGAATAAGCCCATGAAGCCCTTCCTTACCCACTGAAATACAAAGTGGCCCCCAATTTTACTTTTCAAAACTAATCTTTAGAAAAAAGAAACACAATCACTGTAAAAGATACATTTTTTTTCTTATGAAACTTTTTTTTTCTTACTATATGGCAATTTGTAAAAAAAAAAAAAAAAAAAAAAAAAAAAAAAAAAAAAATAGTTTACATATTCTCCACTATAGTTCCGTATTTGTCACTTACAAAATAAATTAGTTATTTACAATTAAACATATAATAAAATACTTTTATATAGGTAGTTTTAGTTTAATATTAAAAATGTTATTTACTCTAAACTTTGATGGTAAAATTTCAAATTATTTAAGCATATGAAAAAGAGATTTAGTAAATAAAAAAGCAATTTGTAGAGTAATAGGGGGCCCCCTGTGTGACGTCGGGCTTCCCCTATTCCTAAGTGTTAAGCGGGCCCTGAGTACCATCAAGATATAAAGGGTTCATAGGAAAAATGTCTTACAGGTTTCGTGATAAGTATAAGAAGTCCTTGCATTGTTTAATACAGAAAAAAACTAGTTGGATGTGCCAATCCCAAAACTTTCTTCTATCTTATACATCTTAATATTTCAAAACCGTGTTACACATGTTAATACTTCAATATTATTAGTTCAATACTATACCAACTTTGATTTTCATCTTAAATTTCAGCTCAAGTCAATTAAACGGACTAAAAACGAGTTAATCTATATCATGATATTTGTTAAAATTATTAATTTTTCCTTATTTTGTTGTTATCAGTTGTTTGCGAATAGCCGGCTTAGCAGGTAGCGAGTTCCCGCCGCTGCATGAGCCGCCGATGCACAATAGAACTAAGAAAAATCAAGAAAAGTATACAAAAATCGCTAGCACAGAGCCCCTTTACCGCGCAAGGATCTGTTGGCCAAAGCCAAAAACAAGCACAAAAATTTTGGTTCAATTGTATGCATATTTTTATACGTTGTTCGATGGTACAATAATGAAAATGGCACAGAGATCGGAATTATAGCGCCCCCTTCTGGCGGAATTTTTTCAAGTTCAGGGAGGACTTGTTTGCCATAGCCAGAAACATGCACAAAAAATTTGGTTCAATTATATGGATAAATTCATACACTTTTCGATGGTACAATAATGAAAATGGTACAGACATCGCAATTATAGTGCCCCCTACCGGCAGAATTTTTCCAAATTCAGGGAGGACCTTCGAGACATAACCAAAAACAAACACATAAAATTTGGTTCAATTCTATGCATAACTTCATACACTTTTCGACGATACAATATTCAAAATGGCGCAAAAATGGCACAAAAATCGCTATTACAGCGCCCTCTACGGGCGATTTTTTTACAAATTAAGGGAGGACCTCCTTTCCATAGCCAAGAACTTAAAAAAAAAATTTGGTTCAATTCCATGCATAACTTCATACACTTTTCGACGGTATAATATTCAAAATCGCACAAAAATCGCTATTACAGCGCCCCCTAACGGCGAATTTTTTGCAAATTCAGGGAGAACCTGCTTGCAATATCAAAAAACTTAAAATAAAAATTTGGTTTAATTCTATGCATAACTTCATACACTTTTGGACGGTACAACATTCAAAATCGCACAAAAATCGCTATTACAGCGCCCCCTACCGGTGAATTTTTTCCAAATTCAGGGAGGACCAGCTTGCCATAGCCAAAAACTCAAAATAAAAATTTGGTTCAATTCCATGCATAACTCCATACACTTTTGGATGGTACAATATTCAAAATCGCACAAAAATCGCATTTACAGCAACCCCTACCGGCGAATTTTTTCCAAATTCAGGGAGGACCTGGTTGCCATATCCAAAAACTTAAAATAAAAATTTGGTTCAATTCCATGCATAACTCCATACACTTTTGGATGGTACAATATTCAAAATCGCACAAAACTTGCTATATCAGCGCCCCCTACCGGCGAATTTTTTCCAAATTCCAGGAGGACCTGCTTGCCATAGCCAAAAACTTAAAATAAAATTTTGGTTTAATTCTATGCATAACTTCATACACTTTTTGATGGTACAATGGCGACAGACAGACGGACAGACGGACGGACGGACAGACGGACGGACGGACAGACGGACAGACGGACACACAGACAGACAGACATTTTCTATAAACATGTTTTTTGGAATCTCTGACCCCTAAAACATGTAAATCCGTCGAAAACCGGAAGTCGAAAAAAATTTCGATTACAATACTTTCTTCTATTGAAGATAGAAGAAAGTAAAAATTAAGTCGGAAAATAAAATGAGTTTTTTCATGTCTCGAGGAGAAAACAAAAAAAATCCCGGCGCGGCGCGTCTGTTTAACGATGTGTAAACAACTTTTAAAATTTGGTTGGCTAAACACCATCGTGCTCATAAACAGTTCTGGTGCACCTTTCCGCCACCAGAGGTCGCTGAACCATTCTTAACTAGGATTCAGTGATTCCACTCAAATAGTGTCGCGGGATACTACTAAACAAATTTATCTGCTTTATCCGACTGATCAATGGAAAAGTGAAAAAGAAAGGATTATTATTCAGTTTTTAATTTAGAAATTATCGTTGAAAATTCATTTGACGTTTGATAATTACTGAATAGTCTTTTTTATGGAAGAAGGATATAAATAGATGTTTTTGTCAGGGTTGGAAAAGTAAGTTTTTTTAGATATTTTAAAATACTTTTTGTATTGTATGTTCTCATTTTTCTATGAGCGTAGATATCTCAATAGCAGAGTAGATGGAAGGAATGCATATTTAAGTAGAAAGTATTTTCAGTGCTATTGGAAGAGGGAAAAAAGTTTTTCTGTCTTTCTTTCTTTTTCCCACTTTCCCCTCCAGAACGTCTTTCCCGCATTTTCCTAAAAATAACTCATACTACTCATGTTAATTTAAATTTTCTCTCACCATTTGTTGCTAAATAAACTTTCACATACCTACATTTTGGATATTTTTTAAAACAAAATTCTATTAAGAATATTTTGTGTAAAATCATTTTAACTAAAGTGTTACTATAGTTTTTTTCTGAAAACGGGAAAAATACCGGACAGCTGCTTTCAAGGTTAAATAATGTTCTAATTAGGAAAAAAGAAGAAAATCTTTAAATACCTTCATTTTGGATATTTTTCAAAACAAAATTATATTAAAAATATCATTTTAACTAAAGTATTATATTCTATCTGTTTTCTGAAAACGGGAAAATACGGAACAGACGCTAACAAGGTTAAAGAATATTCTAATTAGGGAAAAAAGAAGAAAACCTTCACATAACCATCATTTTGGATATTTTAAAAAACAAAATCCAATTAAAAATATTTTATGTAAGTCATTTTATCAAAAGCATTATATCTGATTTCTGAAAATGGGAAATTACAGGCCAGCCGCTTACAGGATTAAGGAATATTCTAATTAGGAAAAAAAAGAAGAAAACCTTCACATACCATCATTTCGGATATTTTTAAAAACAAAACTCTGTTAAAAATATTTTGTGTAAAATCATTTTAACTGAAGTATTGCACCTGCTTTCTGAAAACGGGAAAATACGGGACAGACGCTTATAGGATCAAGGAATATTCTAATTAGGAAAAAAAAATACGAAGGAACGAGCTAAATTTAGAACAGGGGCATTTTTGAATTATTAAAACATTAAAAATTACTCACGCTTCAATTACATAGGCCAGTATTTGGCGGCCATTCGCTATACTTTTAGAATATTATCAGACCCTCTTGGTGTATCTGTCTGTATCCTTCGGAACAAATTTTTAAAAAAATTTCTAAATTTTAAGTTTAAAATTGCTAATTATTATTAAAAAAGTCATAAAAATGTGAAATAAACATATAGATAAGTAATTTAATTTTTGTTGACTTTAAAAAAATAGCATAAAATTAACAAAAAAATTATTAATTATTACTTAAAATGTCATAAAAATGTGAAAAAAACATATAAATAAGTAATTTAATATTTTGACATAAAAAAACTAGCATAAAATTAACAGAAAAAGTGCTAATTATTATTTAACCCTTTGATGGGCAAGCAATTGCGTTTGTGTAATGCAGAATTCTCACCGAAAATTTGGAAAAATTTTATTTGCAAATAAAGAAAAGCAATTTTTCAACTCTTTTCTCCCAAAGTTATAAAAGTAAAACTTAATTAAAAGTTTCTGGTGTGAATTTTAATTAAACTTAGGTGGCCCCTCAAGTAGTTAACATGTCATAACAATCTGAAATAAACATATAGGTAATTTTTTTTTTTACATTTTTTTCTGAAATAGCATAAATTTAACCGAAAAATTGCTAATTATTACTAAAAATATCATTAAAATGTGATATAACGGTAGAAATAAGAAATTAAATATTTTTTGATAATTCTTATTTAAAAGAACACTATGAAATTTACCGAAAAATTGTTAATTATTATTAAAAATGTCATAAAAGTGTGATATAAAGATATACATAAGCAATTGAAATTTTCTTTGAAATTTTTTAAATTTAAGAAAACAGTATAAAATTAGCCGAAAAATTGCTAATTATAATAAAAAATACCATAAAATGTGAAATAAACAAATAAGTAATTTAAAATTTTTATTTAAAAAGTAGTATAAAATTAACCAAAAAATTTCTAAATTATTATTAAAAATTTCATAAAAATGTGAAATAAACATATAAATAAGTAATTAAATTTGTTTTTACATTTTTTATTTTAAAAAATAGTATAAAAGTAACCGAAAAATTTCTAATTATTATTTAAAATGCCATAAAAATGTTAAATAAACATATAAATAAGTAATTAATTTTTTTTTTTTTGCAATTTTTATGTAAAAAATAGTATAAAATTAATCGAGAATTTTCTAATTATTATTAAAACTGTCACAAAAATGTGAAATAAATATATAAGTAAGTAATTTTTTTTACATTATTCATCAAAAGAAAAATAGTATAAATTAAACAAAAAAGTTCTAATTATTATTTATGTCATAAAAATGTGAAATAAATAGTATATAAATAAGTAATTTAATTTTTGTTACATTTTTTTATTTAAGAAAATAGCATAAAATTAACCGAAAAACTTCTAATTATTGTTAAAAATTTCATAAAAATATGAAATAATTATATAAATAAGTAATTAAATTTTTTTTTGGACATTTTTCATTTAAAAAATAGTACAAAATTAACCCAAAAATTGGTTGTTTTATTATTAAAAATGTGAAATAAACATATAAATAAGCAAGTTAAATATTTTTGACATTTTTCATTCAAAATTATAGTATAAAATTAACCGAAAAATTTCTAATTATTATTTAAAATGTCATAAAAATGAGAAATAAATATATAAATAAGTAATTTTTTTGGACATTTTTTATTTAAAAAAAATAGTATAAAATTAACGAAAAATTGCTAATTATTATTAAAATTGCCATAAAAATGTGAAATAAACATATAAATAAGTAACTTTTTTTTTTACATTTTTTTATTTAAAAAAATAGTATAAATTTAACCGAAAAATTGCTAATTATTATTAAAAATGCCGTAAAAGTGTTAAATAAACATATAAATAAGTAATTATTTTTTTTGCATTTTTTATTTAAAAAAAATAGTATAAAATTAAACCGAGAATTTTCTAATTATTATTAAAATGTCAAAAAAATGTGAAATAAATATATAAGTAAGTAATTTTTTTTTATATTGTCCATTAAAAGAAAAATAGTATAAAATTAAACAAAAAATTCTAATTATTATTTATAATGTCATAAAAATGTGAAATAAATAGTATATAAATAAGTAATTTAATTTTTGTTAAATTTTTTATTTAAGAAAATAGCATAAAATTAACCGAAAAACTTCTAATTATTGTTAAAAATGTCATAAAAGTATGAAATAATTATATAAATACGTAATTTAATTTTTTTGGACATTTTTCATTTAAAAAATAGTACAAAATTAACCCAAAAATTGTTTTTTTTAAATTATTATTAAAAATGTGAAATAAACATATAAATAAGTAAGTTAAATATTTTTGACATTTTTCGTTCAAAATTATAGTATAAAATTAACCGAAAAATTTCTAATTATTATTAAAAATGTCATAAAAACGAGAAATAAATATATAAATAGTTAATTTTTTTTGACATTTTTTATTTAAAAAAATAGTATAAAATTAACGAAAAATTGTTAATTATTTTTAAAACTGTCATAAAAATGTGAAATAGACATATAAATAAGTAATTTTTTTTTTATATTTTTTATTTAAAAAAATAGTATAAAATTAACCAAAAAATTGCTAATTTTTACAAAAAATGTCATAACAATGTGAAATAATCATATAAATAAATATTTTTTTTACATTGTTCATTAAAAAATATATATATAAAATTAAACAAAAAATTTCTAATTATTATTTATAATGTCATAAAAATGTGAAATAAATAGTATATAAATAAGTAATTTAATTTTTGTTACATTTTTTATTTAAGAAAATAGCATAAAATTAACCGAAAAACTTCTAATTATTGTTAAAAATGTCATAAAAGTATGAAATAATTATATAAATACGTAATTTAATTTTTTTGGACATTTTTCATTTAAAAAATAGTACAAAATTAACCCAAAAATTGTTTTTTTTTTAAATTATTATTAAAAATGTGAAATAAACATATAAATAAGTCAGTTAAATATTTTTGACATTTTTCGTTCAAAATTATAGTATAAAATTAACCGAAAAATTTCTAATTATTATTAAAAATGTCATAAAAACGAGAAATAAATATATATAAATAGTTAATTTTTTTTGACATTTTTTATTTAAAAGAATAATATAAAATTAACGAAAAATTGTTAATTATTTTTAAAACTGTCATAAAAATGTGAAATAAACATATAAATAAGTAATTTTTTTTAAATTTTTTATTTAAAAATATAGTATAAAATTAAACAAAAAATTTCTAATTATTATTTAAAATGCCATAAAAATGTGAAATAAATATATAAATAAGTAATTTAATTTTTGTTACATTTTTTATTTAAGAAAATAGTATAAAATTACGAAAATTTTCTAATTATTATTAAAAATGTCATAAAAATGTGAAGTAAACATATAAATAAGTAATTTAAAATTTTTTTATTTAAAAAAAATACTATACAATTAACCGAAAAATTGCTATTTATTATTAAAAATGTCATAAAAATGTGAAATAAGCATATAAATATGTAAGTTACATTTTTTTGCATTGTTTATTTAAAATAATAGTATAAAAATTAGCCGAAAATTTGGTAATTGTTATAAAAAAAAAAATGTCATAAAAATGTGAAATAAATATATAAATAAGTCATTAAATTTATTTTTACATTTTTTATTTAAAAAATATAAAATTAACCAAAAACTTGCTAGTTACTATTAAAAATGTCATACAAATGTGAACTAAGCATATAAATAAGCAATTTATTTATTTTTTGACATTTTTTATTTAAAAAGTTAGTATAAAATTAGCCAAAAAATTTCTAATTAATATTAAAAATGTCATAAAAATGTGGAGTAAACATATAAATAAGTAATTTAATTTTTGCAAAATTTTTTATTTAAGAAAATGGTATAAAATTAACCGAAAAACTTCTAATTATTATTAAAAATGTCATAAAAATGTGAAATAAGGATATAAATGAGTAATTTATTTATTTTTTGACATTTTGTATTTAAAAAAATAGAATAAAGTTAACAGAAAATTGCTAGTTATTATTAAAAATGTCATAAAAATGTGAAATAAATATATAAATAAGTAAGTTAATTTTTTTTTTTTTTTTTTTTTTTTTTTTTTTTTTTTTATTGAAAGTAATAGTATAAAAATTAACCGAAAATGGATAATTATTATTATAAAAATGAGAAATAAATATATAAATAACTAATTTAAATTTTTTGGACATTTTTTATTTTAAAAAAATTATAAAATTAACCGAAAAATTGCTAGTTATTATTAAAAATGTCATAAAAATGTGAAATACACATATAAATATGTAAGTTAATTTTTGTTAAATTTTTTATTTAAGAAAATAGTATAAAATTAAACTAAAATTTTCTAATTATTATTAAAAATGTCATAAAAATGTGAAGTAAACATATAAATAAGTAATAATTTTTTTTTTTTTTACATTTTTATTTAAAAAATAATATAAAATTAACCGAAAAATTGCTAGTTATTATTAAAAATGTCAAATAAATATATAAATAAGTAATTTATTTTGTTGGACATTTTTTATTTAAAAAAATAGTATAAAATTAACCGAAAATTTGCTAGTTATTATTAAAAATGTCATAAAAATGCGAAATAAGCATATAAATAAGTAATTTTTTTATTTTTTTGACATTAAAAAATAAAAATAGTATAAAGTTGACCAAAAAATTGCTAGTTATTATTAAAAATGTCATAAAAATGTGAAATAAATATATAAATAATTTATTTTTTGGACATTTTTTATTTAAAAAAAAAAGTATAAAATTAACCGAAAAATTGCTAGTTATTATTAAAAATGTCATAAAATGTAAAATAAGCATATAAATAAGTAATTTATTCATATTTTGACATTAAAAAATAAAAATAGTATAAAATTAACCAAAAAATTGCTAATTATTATTGCAAATGTCATAAAAATGAGACATAAACATATGAATAAGTAATTTAATTTGTCCCCCCCCCCTTTTTTTTTTCTAAAATAGTAAGTTTTTGAATTGAAATTTTGATCTAAATTGACTTTTTTTTAGTTGCCAATATATTTCTAAAATATATTCTTAATTTTACAGAATTACTCACAGCACACAAAATATTAAGTTAGACATTTATTATATATTTTAGAAACATTTTGACAACAAAGAAAAAAAAAGGATATATTTTAAGAAGAGTACACAGAAAAAGAAAGTCAAAAATATTAATCACCTAAGGAGATATTTAACCCCTTAAGGATCGCTTAATATTTATAAAAACCAAAACAAAGTAGCTATTTTTTTATCGCAGAAATTGAGTAATTATAAGATTTTTAAATAAAATATTCAATTAGTTGTATGTTTGAGATGGGGGGGGGGGGAGATGTTATAGTACCAATTCACATTTACCGAAAAGCCATCATGCGGGAATTTTTCACCTTAATATCTGTTTTACACCATACAAATTTATAAGAATAAGATGACTTTTTAAATTTTTACTACTTTACAAATGTTTACAAATAACATTTAAAATAATATATATACATAAAATCTTGACATATCAATTAAAATAAAATTATCATCAGAAATGTTTGATTCATCCGAATCCATAATTTACTGAAACATAGATCATACAAACCAAAGGCAAACAGAACAATGTGAGCTGGTAGATGGACTTCCTAGTTGCGCAACTTAATATCCAGTATAGAAGTGAATCGTTTCGCAAGGGCATTAGGGGAGCCTTAAAAAATGATGTTTAAACGCGGCTGGTAGCCAAGAAGAGAAAGTTAACTATTAAAAGTTAAGAAAAAGTATAAGTAAAGTTAAAAACTTAAGATACATAAAGTTTAAGTGTAGTAGAAAAAAAAATAGAGAGAGAAAAGAGAAAGAAAAATTCCATTAGTTCCAAGAGGGCAGACGAAAAAGCTACCGGGGTACCCCAACTAAAAAAAAGACTCTTTTCAGAGACCATACAATTTAATATAAGCAAGTAAAATTGCTATAAATTTAGTAGGTTATCAATATGCTTTTTTTTTTCTTTTTTAACAAAACAAGGACAGAACAAACAAGAAAGGTTAAGTATAGTGGAAAGATGAGGAAATCTCAGTCAGTGTTGCCAGATAGTCAGAAGTCAATTTCCCCAAAATTTCTGAAATTTTCCCCAAATCAGTGTTTTTTTTTTTTCCGAAAAAGTCCCCAACTCAGTTTTTACTCAAAAAGGGAATTTTTAAATTTTCAATTTACCACTATAAAAAATATTTAAGTAATTTAAGTTCAAATTTTCCCCCAAATCAAGTCTTTTTTTTTTTTTTAAATTCCCCATTTACAAAAAACAAATTTTTAAACTGGGCTAAATGCATATTCTGTAGCTACATTAAGAGAATAAGAGATATATTTTGCAGTGGCATGTTATTTTACGTTTGTTTTTAAAAGTATTGTCTAACAATGCTGGACTATTGCTACATTAGCTCCATAGCTTTAGACAACCTTTTATCAATTGGGATTTGAATGAATCCGAGATGGTACGCTGCTTTAATTTTTTTGTCATCCCTATGCTGAAATACATAATCATAATGAAAAGTATTTTTGCTGTATCAATCGATGTGCTTTTGTATATCATAAGAAAAAAATATGTGCTTTCCACATTTAAGTTAATTTTGTTTTTAAGTACAGCGAAAGAATTTTTCATATAAGTCCTGCAAATTTAGTCATGTGCAGGTTTAAGCTGCTTAAGACTTTAGAGTCTGAATACATCTGTAATACGTGTAAAATGTAATGTACGAGTAGTAAACAACGAACACGACCACATCCAAGAGAATAATGATTGATATTTCTGATTTCTGGATTGTATTTTCGTTTTTCAAATCGAAATTGAGTTCGAGACAGATACAGTTTTTCTACAGGACTAAAAGAAATCTTTACGGAAAATAATAATAAAAAAAGAATCCCCAAGTTTTCCCCCAAAATGGGGACAAAATCCCCAATCTGACAACACTGATCTCAGTCTTCAGTCGAACGCGAATTTTCAAAGGCTTCATATGGAAATGCCAGTTAGATGTTTCTGGTTTCAGAAGTGTTTTCCGGGTTTTAAATCTTCAGCCTGGCAATATCACGCGCACGAGAAATAGACAACAACACCCCAACACGTCATATTGACGGGAGCGAGAATTAAGGGGTTAAAAAATAATAATGCATTTCCCGCCTATAGGTTTAACTTTAGCGAATTTGAGATGTCACTGACCAACACCTTTAAATTGAAAAATAAGGCCTACCTATCTGAACCGATAATTTATGAAAAGAAAAGAAAAAACACTGAAAAGTTGTTTAAGTCTGTTTAATCATGTTGTAATTTGTAATGCGACATTTTCCAAACGTTTTCAAATTTCTTCCATAGCCTATTTTCATATAAACGTAACATGAAATAACTATAATTATTGTACTGACCGATTCGTTAAATTTCATTAAATTCGTTAAATCGTATTTTTTAATCATTTTAAAAGATGCTTTTAATTTTTTAAACATAAAAATACCCCCCCCCCCCCCCCCAAATAAAAGAAAGAAAAAAGATCGGATCTTAAAGGGTTAAATGAACCAACAAAATTTCAAGTTTAATAAAAATGTAATTTGTGCAAGAATGCCTATGTACATAAAGACGGCTAACGTTATTTATTTCAATTGTAATAATAATAAAAAAAATCAAGACATTCATATTTATAATTGTTTATTTTTTCATTTGCTGCCGAATCAAAAATTATTTTGAAAATTTAATGTATTAAAGATTATGTACAGCCTCATTTATAAAAATAATACATAACACTGTTCTCACTTTATTTTTGATCCTTGTAATATTATGTCTACGCATTTTTATTAAATCGCGTAGTAACTGTAAAACAGTGATTTTTTTAATTTTAAATGTATGTTAAAAATTATTTGCATTACATATATGTTTAAATTAGTTTATAGTATAGGTTTAAATTATTTAGATTACATCTGCTACCTATGTATCTATCTATATTATAAAAGACAAACGTATATCTGTGTAACGCTGACGTCATTTTACGAATGGCAACACTCGCCGATGAAATTCCGCTTTTGCAATTTTCGCTACTGCAATTTTTTAAACATCTAAAGATCGTACATTTTCTACTTTTACACCATCGTATAGAAAAAAAAAAAAAAAAAAAAAAAAAAAAAAACCTCTGCTTTTCAAATGCAATTTTTTTTAAAAACTGTATCTTAATTGACTGATTTATTATGGTTTTAAAAATAAATTTCATGCATGAATTTTTTAAATCTATCTCTTTCGTGTGTCGGATCTATTACCGAAAAATTAAATTTGCACTCAAAACAATATAAATACTAGTTTAGCATTCGTCTCCGGCTAATTTTCCATAAGAAATTGAGACTTCGTCAGTAAATAAAAATAAAAATAAGAATATATTATATTAAAAACAGACATTCAACACATATCTAATCGATCAATTTAAAATTTTACACAGCCAAATTGGGGAAGAATATGTCTTTCGAAATATAATTTGTTTGTAAAAGGTATAGTTAGAGGCGAAAATGTTACACAAAATGTAATACAGTAGAACCTCTTTTATCCGAAACCCTTTTAACCGAAATCCAATATTAATGCTTTTTTTTTTTTAAACTACCACATTTCTTGTGTGCAAAATCCATTTTGAAAGCTTTTTTTTTAAAAACTATATCATATTCCTTATGTGCAAGTGGTCCTTTCCGAACCACGAGTGCATATAAATATTTTTCATCCCCTTTCTTAGAATTCCTTTGAATTTAACTTGAGTTCCCGTAACTTGATTAGATTGAAATTTAACTTGAGTTCCCGTTTTCATTCCCGTTCTGCGGAGTAGAACGAACAAATTAGCAATTAAGAAGCTTTTGAATGTTTAGCAAAAGTTTTAGCATGGCTGGAGCAGCAAAAGACTGTGATACTGTTAAACGGATAATATTAAAAAACTTCGTGATTGAGCTTCAAAGTAAAGGCAATCGAAACTGCGATAAACAAAACATTTTTTCAAACCCTTGTGAAATTTGTAAAAGGTACTTAATTTTAAAATTAAAATTCAGGTAATTTATTCTTGTTTCTATTTTGCTATTGCTTAATTTTTATTAAGCATTTGTCGCCATAATAAGAAATAGTGCATATATTTCTCCTTAATCTTAAAATGGAAGAATTCTCGATTATCCGAAAATTTCGATTTTTCGAAAGAGGGTCGGCCCCAATTACTTCGGATAATCGAGGTTCTACTGAAATTGCATTTTGTTTGTAATATTGCATCGTTAATTATCTGTATGTTCGTAGAGAAAAGCGAGAATTTTCACGTATAATCCTTTTGTAAGGAGAATGTAATGTAATGTTGTTTTTTTTTCTCCTTCTTTTTTATATGAATTATGAATCATGTCTTCGGCTAATTTTCCATAACGAAATTAAAGCCTTATCAATAAATAAATTAAAGAATATTTATAAAATACACATTTAAATCAAACAATTTAATTTTTTATACAGCGAAATAGGGAAAAAAATACCTTGAAATATAATTTGTTTGAAAACTGTATATCAGTTTACTGATTGACTCTGGTTTTAAAAATAATTTCCAAGCATGAATTATTTAGCCAGACCCCTTCGATGATTTCTATGTATAAGTTAATATTAAACGCTAAAGAGAATGGGAGATCCCTTATATAAGAGATTTTCAGTAAATTTGCTAAAGCTGACGATTTTAAATACCTTGAAATGTAATTTGTTTGAAAACTGTATTTCAGTTTACTGATTGGCTTTGGTTTAAAAAATAATTTTCAAGCATGAATGAGCCAGACTCCTTTGATGATTTCTACGTACAAGTTTTTCACTGTCATCCTGTCAGTAGGAAAATGCAAAACAAAATTATTTTACTCTTTCTTTCTTTCTTTTTTTTTTTTTTGGATAATTATATTTATTTATGTAATTTCTTTTACTTTATTTTTAGCGCCATTTTTATTTTGTACATATATTTTGAAAAAGGAAAAAAAAAAGAGATATGCATTTTTCACATAAAAATGCACATCTTTTATTTTTAAATAATTTATAAAACGCAAATTTTAAATTTGCAACTTTGAAACAAACTTTCACGTGCTGCCGTTTGTTAACTAGAAGCCCTCACGAAGTTTACGAAAAAAATTTATTTTTGTGTTTCAGATAAATCTACAAGGCGCTATCATTCCAGAGGAAATTTTCCAAAGCAGTTGAACATATTTGTTTATAACTTAGAGTAGAAGCAACAAAATCTAATAAAAAAATTCTTGTGTATACCTTAAGATACGTACAATCAACTGTTAAAATTTCAAAAAGATCCATCATGCAGTTTTCTTACAAAAAAAAAAATAAAAAAATCATAAAAAGTGCTTTTTTTTTTTTGTCTCCTGATGTAGAAGGTCCTCTTAAAGCACTGAAATGAACAGAATCAACAATCTTGCCGCAAATAGCAAAATCTTCTGCTAATAACTCCTGGCAAGCATATAATACCAAAATATCGCTTTTGATAAATTTCAAAACTTTAGTTGATGGAATAATCAATATTTTTCATATAAAAATACTTTTTGGCGTTAAGGGGGTCCGGGACACAAAAATCTTCACATTTTGCAAAAATATTTTATTTCGTTGAAAATTTCTCTGTTTTTTCCTGCTTAAAATGACATTTAAATCATATTTCTATCTGAATTAGAACAAAAAATATTATGTTTTTAGTTTTGGGTTGTTTTCAAAATTTAGCTTTCAAGCAATGGCTGCCATGGAAACGACTTCTTGTAAAAATGTCTTTTTCTTCATGATAGGTTTTTTCACCATTTCTCATATTTAAATTCTTATAACTCGAAAACCGTTAAAGATAATGGGTTTAAACTTGGAACATATCTTTTTCAATTGTTGTACTTTAATTTTGATTCAGCATATTTGAAAAAAATATTTACTTTTGAAAATATGATTTTTTTTTTTAAATAAAAGTTGCACCACTTTTTTTTTAATTTTTTCGTTAAATATTTTTAATTTTTTTTATAAATTAATATTTTTTGAAATGCTGAATCAAAATTTAAACTTATATATTTCTGTTTATTTAAATGAAAAAAAAATGAAATTCTATAAATAATGTTCCGCGTTATAACCATTTCAATTTACCCCACTTTTTTAATAAATTTTAAATTAAAAAAAATTCTAAAAAAATATGAGAAGTTTTATTATGTGATTTTGTTTACAAATGATAAGGTTAACCATCACAAAAAAATTCAGAATTTTAACTCAATAAATAAAAATTATTTCAAAATGTGTCCCGGACCCCCTTAGGTGGGCAATCTAAAAAGCCTATTACATGAAAAAAAAATTATTAGAGTTTTCCATTTAAAAAAATGGTTTTCACCTGTACTGTGTAACCCGGGATGCCCGGGTACGATCTGCTGTATACATAAAATGCAAATGGGAGTTCCGTTGCGGCTGCTTATAACTTGAGTTCTTCTGAATGGATTTTCTTGGAATTTGCACTATTAGGTACATCATTTTTCAGGGAAGGTTATAGCAAATTACATATCGTTCTAAGTTGCTTAGTCACAGAAATACGAGAGGAAGTTCTATAATCAGGTGAACCCGATTATGAAAGATTAGCCTTAAAAAAATTCTACTGAACAGATCTTGATGAGACTTGCATTGTTGGTTAGATAATTTTTCAGGGATGGTTTTAGTAAATTGCATATCCTTCTTTACCAAATTCTACTGTAAATGAACAATTAAAAGAGCTGAACTTTAACAGCTGAAATTTTGTGGGACACATTAAAAAATCTAATAACATCATCTTCAGCAATGCGGAAGGACATTCCAGGTAAAGGACCACATTGCTTTGAAACACAAAGGCAAAATCACTTATTTATTTCGTTTGCTTCAATGTTGGAGAAACCAACCAGCGTAGCGGCGAAACCTGCTAGTATGGGACTTGCTTTTCTCATGTTACGTCCCGTTTCCAGGGGTGTCGTGAAAAACATACGGTAGTATACGTCCTACATCTTCTGGATTTTTTTAGGAACTGTATGCCCGCTGTTTCTCACGTAAAACTATAACGTACCTATATTCTCTATAACGCAAACATCTGAACTTTTTTTTTTTTACTCAGTTAGAAAATTTCCAATTCGTATGATATCTGTACCTATCTGTATGATTGAGTTTAAAGTAATAAACTGTATTTACGTTTCCATCATTTAATAGAGTTTCATTAAACCTCGGTATATTTTCTTGAACTGTCTACATGGCAGGCTAGATGCTATTGCCAATAAGGTTATCTGAGTGATATGTGTCGCCCGGTTGTCGGTCCAGGTAGCTCAGTAGACAGAGCGTTGACAATTTAAGGCAAAGGTCTTGGGTTCGACTCCCGGTACCTGGACAATTTTTCGCTCAGTTTGAAAAAATTCTATTCATTCAATGACTGTCATAGAAAATTTTAAGTATGTCTCATCTAACAATAGACTTTTAAAAAAATGCATTGAAATCAAAGGATTTTAACATATATTAACTAGTCGGGAATTGCACGCCAAACGTGGCAAATGAGGTGCGTTCGTACTGGTTTTATAAATATTCAATTCTTAGTGTAATAGCTGTTGCACTCTTAAGCCAAAATGCATGAATGCAAATTTTATTACGATTCTATATATATTAAATTCAGTAACACGGAAATAATCGGATCCATCTTAAATAGGACGTCATCACCATGGCAACCTAGAATCATGACGTATCAAGGGATATAATTGAATTAATAACGTATGATAGGATTGAATAGAATGAAGAAAACTTTTACAGTCAACGCTCGTTATAACGACCGTTCCGTTATAACGACCGTTCCATTATAACGACCTATGCAAAATGTCCCGAAATATATCCCTTTTATGATATGTTATTGTTACAGCCAATATAACGTCCGGCCAGCAGCTTATTTCCCATTACAGCGACCGAATTTAACTTTCCTCCAGATTTTTTTTTTCCCCAAAAAGGATTACCATTTTCTTTACCCAAGAACTCATTGCCGAGAACTCATTGCTCACTGCGCGTTAATGTCTATCGTAAAAGTCTTACAATGAAATTGTAAAACATTTTTTTAAAGACAAGAAAACACAAAATTACTTATTAAAATTAACTAATTGAGATAAAAAATTTTGTTTAAAGAAAATATCAAATGCACAAAAAATAAACAACTATTTCGAATTATTTTTGTAGAAAATAAATGTTAATTTTTTTTTTTGTGTGTGTGATTTAACATTTACATTAAATTTTATTTTAGAAAACGTAATCATTCTCTTAAATTATTGATTTTTATAATTATGCATTGTCAATGTTTATTTGATACGAAAGTAAAAATAATTTAGTAATAATCTTGTATTATAAAATTTCCTTAGAAACCTTAATTTTCATATACATGATTAGAGTTTTTTTTTTCGTTCACTTTCGTTATAGCGACCTTTCATTATAACGACCCTCATTTTTGGCACGCAATGGGTCGTTATAACGAGCGTCGACTGTATTATTATATTTTTAAGTTTTGACTCGATTTTCATAAAATTTGAAGTGACTCGACAAAATTCTGCAACGATTCTATATATTGAATAATCGGTTGGGTAGTTTATGCGTTGTTATGCGCGGACAGACGGACGGACCAGACGACGACTATAGGTGCTACGTATTTATATAATTTACGACATTTCCCCAATAGACCATAATGTAATGGAATACTCTGTAAATAAACTATGAACGCTAAATACTTTATTTTCAATACCGAACATGGCAGAGTAAATCTCAGTTGCATATATCAATTACAGAGCTATCCAACTATATTAACGCAAATCAGAGTTCAGAAAGACAGCGGACAGACAAACCGAATTCATAAACACATTTCAATTATCTCCAGGGGTGTTACAGGCGACTATTAGCCACCGGTATACGGTATGCTATTTCTTTTTCCCAGCTTAATTTGTGTAGTCTCCAAAAAATAACGTTCGTTACCTTACAGATCCAGTCGTAAAACAAAGCAGTACGATTAAATACTCTATAGCAATTTTTTTTAAACTTCTAAGCATCGCACCTTTTCAATTTTTATACCGTTCTATTGGAAAGAAAAGTACTTTTTAATGCAATTTGTTTGAAAACTGCATCTCCATTTATTTTTGAGATATTAATTTTTTTGTCGTTTTTAGAGCCATTTGCTTAATATTGGCAACGGAGGAACTCCATTTCTGTAGAAAGTGAAAGAAAAATAGCAATTATATCTTTTTGTTGCCATTTTCCCATAAAAACTGGAAAAAAAAATTAAAATACGTGCTATTTTGATAAAATGTAAATGAATGATTTCTGCTAAAAACAGGGAGCTATTAGAAACTAAATTTAATTTTAAATATCTATATTAATAATACAAACAAATGAAGGGATGTGAATCTTTAGATAGCCGAATTTTTTGTCGAGTTTTTTGAATGACGAAATCTCTCTCTTTTTTTTATTTGTGTATTATTCAGCGATAGTGACGTCCTAAGCGTACTTTAATGTAGATGTTGTTTGACACGGGATCGCAAATGATGAATTCTTCAGCGGATGTGGATAACGTCACTTTATGTAAAATAAAATCGCGTGTTATAAGTCTTAAAACTGAACTACAGTGGAGTCCCGATTATCGAAGTTTCCGCTTTCACCGAGTTATTTTCTTCTGATATACTGATGGCTTCCATTATTATGAAACAGTCATTATAAATGAAGTGTTAGGTGAAGATGAAAGAGCAGTCGTAAAAAGTTAGAACTCTTGATTTTCGGGTCAGAATGGGAAAAAAATTGGCCATAAAAAATTATGGCCATTTTTGTTTAATGACTGCTTTATAATAATGGAAGCCATCAGTCCATCAGAAGAAAATGACCCATTCCAAAGGCATAAGTTCGATTAACTCCGATAATCAGAACTCTACTGTATCTATATTTATATACATATATATTTTTTGTCATCGGGGGCGACACTAAATTTTGAAAAAGCAGAATTCCTGTTTTCTAGTTTTTATATTGTATTCGTACCACTATTTTAAGAAAATAATTATGTAGTATATTTCTCTTGCAGATGTTGTGAAAGTGTATGTGAAATTTTTTTGTTTTTAAAAAGTCGTACGAGATAGATTTAAAAAATAGAGGGTTGTAGAAAAGACCATCAAGTGTCTCAGTGCAATTTTGGCAATAGCTGGATAGTCTTGCCGAACTTGTATCCAAAATGTGACCAGTGGTGTTGTCTTAAAAAACGATTTTAAAGTCTGGTCACATGGTAGTTCAATTAACGAGTCTTCTTCATTTGAAGATAATTTTAATTTTTTAAAGTAATTTTCTTCAAAGGGGTTTCTGTTCTGATCCATTGTATTTCATCTTCAATTTTAGGGAAGAAGGTCCTAAAAAATATAAAATGGCTTAATTACTGCTTCAGTTAGTGTTGGTAGATTTCTCATTCATATGAATGATTAATAAAAGTATAAGACAAGTAACTAAAATTTATTAATTTTAAAAAGGAACTATTTGAAAAATTTACTAATTTTAAAAAAAGTTACTGTTTTGGGAAAATAAATGTTTTTAATTACGCTTATTAAAAAACAATAGAATAAAATTAAGAAAAATAAATAACTTTAAATTACCTGAGGTTAGAGGCCAAAGATTCGAGGTGTTCTTTTATAGTTGTAGCTGTTGTTTTATCAATTTTGACTTCGTTGGTTTCAAGAAAATCATGTAGGACTGGAAATGCGTCGAAGGAATCTTGCTCCACTTTTTGAGCCCATCGTTGAAGTTTCTTTATCATTGCTTGTATTTTGCCTTGCACAAAAAACTTATGAGCGTCCTTGCACTGCAGAGTTAAGTTAAGACCATTGAGAGAACCAAAAATATCCGCCAAATGTGGCAACCGTTTCAACCCGTTTTCATTGGTAACACAGCCTAAGTAAGAATTTGCTAAGTTTTTCATAATAAGTTTTCCATTATAATCTCCCTCCATCAAGAAAACCGTGAGTTCATCACGGAGTTCGAACAATCTTGTCAACACTTTGCCTCTCGACAGCCAACGAACTTCGCAGTGAAGTAGAAGCTGTTTGTGTTCACTGCCCATTTCATCATACAAAACACCAAACAGTCTGGAGTTTTTTTCCAAACAGTATCTAGAATTTCGAAACAAATCACACACTGAGGCATAGGATCTTCCTCAGAACCAGAAAACATAAACCCACATTTAAAAAAAAATCAGGGTTATATTTACGAAAATATATTTTAGTTTTCCTTGCTATTTTTTTACAACTTAGACTGGATTTCGCATTCATTTCAAACTCACTATTTGTAGAAACAGATGTAGAAGTCCCTTCATCACTTGCCAACTTCGTCTTACGACAAGACCCCGTCTGAAACCAAGCATCCATATTGACCTGAAGTAATAGTAGCTCACAGTACATATAACGATATGATACATCAACAGAAAACCACAGCCACTGACGAAGGAGTCAATAATAAAAGCGCGGAATGCGGACGTGGTGGAGAGAAGGGTGAAGAATGTCGGAGGGAGAAGAGCGTTGACGTTGATGACTGACGAATGTAAGCCCAGCGATCAACAGTCAGCGCTTCTGTAGTGAATCGTCTCGAAAAACCGGTATTAGACACCAAGATTCTACGGCCCAGTACCATGGTCCTCGCGGCCCACGGGTTGGGAACCGCTGGACTATAGCATAGTATCAGGACAATATATCATCCCAGTTAAAAAACTGTAGGAGAATGATACTCAGTTGAAATTTTTGTACATAAATTTTAAATTTATTATATTCATGTTTTTCCTTCTATTTATATAACTTGTGAATTGTATGGAAAATTTCTACGTTATGGAGTTTAAGTTATAGAGATTAAACTAATGTTTAATCGTGGTGTGGAAAGAATGTAAATTCCTAAGAAAACTCCTAAACAATTCTAATATTGTCAATATCTGTTAATATTGTAAGTAATAAGTTGTTAGTAAAACAAGAGGAGATTATTTAGAATATAATTTACTCCATGTTGGAGAAATATTTATATTATCTTTGTAATTTTAAAAAACAATTCCCACAGTTTCGCGTTTAAGCAGTAACTTATTGATTTGGTTTTTGACAGAATTGGAGAAAAATTTCAGACTACCGGGTAACACTATTGTAATCCGCGTTCATGCTTTTCCCCAATGAACTTGTGGGTCACGGAGCCACCAGTTCACCGGTTTTTAGGGAGGGGGGATATTGTTATATAAAAATTTTACCTTTTACTATTCATTTAAATTATTCTAAATTGCCGGCATATTCATTATTTCCCTTTTTTTTAATACGCTCTATTATTTATTTCTAGCTAAATTCCTCTATTTTTTAAAACGCGTATCTTAATAATAGATTTATTCCAAAACGTAATCTAAACTTTTATTCCCTTCATTAATTTTTATCGTCTACCAAACTGTAAAGTTCTGAACGCAGTTACTTATTTTTCGAATATTTATCAAAACCATTTTTACTTTTTTATTCTATTTCATCTCATTTTCCCGCCCGCGAGGCGTCAGCCTCTTCACATAGAAATCATTCCATTAGCGGCACTGGGATTCTTTCCTGTGACGTTTCTTGGTCGCTCTCCATTGGTTGAGTGTCGGATCCCAGTTTCACTTCGAGGCTCGTTCGTGATTTTCGTTGGTTTAGCTTGAAGTTTTCATTTCAATCGGAATTCCTCCGCGCATTCTCATAAATAGCGAGAGCATGAGCTCAGAACGAGAGATTTTTGTGCTGTGATTGTTTACATAACCTGTTACCCGGTGTCCTTAGCCATGTAGATTATTCATTTCGTAAATTAACATCTATTTAGCATGAGTAACTAGTTTATGCTCGAGTGGAATGCTTTGATTTCTCATCTGCGGGAATTGTTCAGTGTTGGTATGTTCTGATGGAATAAACAGTTGTTCTATGACTACGTTTCCATGTGTTTAATTGGGAAAACCCCATATTTCTTCATACGCCTTTTTTCGCCACTCACGCTGCCTTGTTTTCATAATGAAATAATAAGTGTTTGATTGGACTATACCAATATTATCATCGCTCTACAGCTGCTATATTTTCACAGAGTTGATACCTCCGCTAGCAATGCTTGTGCTAAGTGGTAGGATTGCTTACAACATCACCAACGGCTGATTAAAATGTGGTATGACTCCAGTAATACGTAATAAGCACGATGTGATATTTCAACTACACCCATTAAATTGTTTCGTAACATATATATGTATGTATGTATGTACTAAATTTTGTCCGCAGTATAAAAGTCGCAATTATGCACGGATCGTCTTCAAACTCGCCAACAACTTTGAGATGGCTAATATCTCTGTGGGGATTGCAAATGAGAATAATCGGCCCAAGGCAGTAGAAATGGGAGAGTGTTAAAAATTTTGAATACTGCATTAACATGATTCTGATAAAACCAGCTCTTACAGAAAAATCCCTGCCGGCTCGGGCCTACAGGCGGAGGTAGATTTCGAAGTTAAGTATTAAATTCACCAACAAAACTTAAATCAAGATTAAAGATAAACCCAGTTCCTTCGCTAAGAATGAGCTCTAGGGAGCTAAACATTTTGTGAAAATTCTAATATACACACACGCATGTATATGGAACAGGTTTAAAAATGACTAAATCAAATTCAGAGAACCTCAAAGTGTTAAAATATGTTAATATTTCCATACTCGGGTTTTTATCATGTTTTAATAAGTTTCTTCAAACTCAATGACGTTACATATTCACCTGCTGTGGTCCATTACATTTTCAATATGACGCAATATTTTGTTGTTTTTTTAATTCGTCAAACTATTTATTTCATTTTGAATTTTCATGCAGAAATCTTGCTCTAGAAAACTTATGACGTAATATTCAATTTGTTTTCAATTCGTCAAACTATTTATTTCATTTTGAATTTTCATGCAGAAATCTTGCTCTAGAAAACTTATGACGTAATATTCAATTTGTTTTCAATTCGTCAAACTGTTTATCTAATTTAATTTTTCACGTGAAAACATTGCATTAGAAAAACAATTGTTGTGGTGAGAATTTTATTGCTTTTTTTTAATTGTTGGCAACAGCTATAACGAAAAATATTTATTTTTTCCTGCCATTGTTGTGTAAAAGCTGGTTTTATCAGAATCATGTTAAGACGGTATTCAAAATTTTAAACCTTCCCCATTCCCATTCCCTTGGACCGATTTTGCTCATTTTCAATCCCCGCCGAGAAATTAGCCATCTTAAAGTTGTTGGCGAGTTTGAAGACGTTCCGTGCATAATTGCGACTTTTATCGTGCGGACAAAATTTAGTACATACACACACACACACACACACACACACACACACACACACATATATATATGTATATATATATATATATGTATATAAACTTTTTAGGTGGGGGTGGTTTTGGGTTCCTGGGGTCATGTAATGAAAAGTTATGAAGGAATTTTTCAAAAGTCGCACCATGGTAACGACTGCAATAGGTAGTATTTCTTACGAAATCTACCTAAAAATGACAGGAAAATTGAAAAAATTTTCGTTATAGCAGTTGCCAACAATTAAAAAAAAAACCACAATAAAATTCTTACCACAACAATTACTTTCCTATTGCATGATTTTCACGTGGAAAATAAAAATCTATATATATATATATATTACGCTATCGTATCTCCATACATATAAGGAGGGGAACCTTGTTCTGTCGCTGAATGCCGCCAACTTGGATATATAACGCCAAATTTGGCGACCAAAATGAGTCGTCAAAAGTGACGCCAACTTGTCGATATCTCTAATATTTCGCCAAATTTCCATAGACTTCCGTTGTAAACCAATAGGGTTTACTTGCTTACAGAAAATCAACAAATTGAGATATTTTAATGCAACAAAAACTAATATTGGTACTATACTTGGTTATCCCGTCGGCCAAAAATCTATCGCCAAATTATAAGATTAAATGCCAATAATGGTTGATCGTAAATGTCGCATTCACTTGACTGTAAGCAAATTACACGTGTTTACGTCATCAAGGATTTTTATTTCGACGTTTTATTTGTATTTTTATTAATGTTACATTAATTTATTTGTTCTTTCGTTATTTAAAATAAAAATTATGTCAATTTGTATAATTTGGCGAGTGGTTTGGCGATATATACAATTTTGCGAAATTGGTCAACGGGATAACTAAGTAGTACCCTAATATTAGCTTAAGGGATTATATTTAAGGGAGTCCAATTAAATTAAATCATGAATAAAATCCTACAGCAAATACAAATTAAGAATACACAGCGGTTGAAGAAAAAACTGTCGTATTAACATGATTCTGATAAAACCAGCTTTTACAAAAAAATGAAATTAAAATCTCGTCAAAAGCGGCCAGATAAAATTGTTAAACTGAGTTTATCTCTAGTCTTCATTTAGTTTTTGTTGGTGAAATTAGTACGTAACTTCGAAATCTACCTGCGCCTGTAGGCCGAGCCAGCAGGGATTTTTGTTCTTGTTCTTATTATCCTAGTTCATCGATTGATGGGAACACACCGTAATCTACCCCAATAACAAATTCAAAATTCTTTGATTTAACTCATTTGGGACCATCGGTGCATATATCAGGGCTGCCACAGGCGACTATTTTTATATTCTGTTCGCACCACTATTAAAAAAAAAAACATTTTGCAGTATATTTCTCTTGCAAATGTTGGCAGAGCGTATATAAAAAAAATTTGTTTTGAAAAAGCAGTGCGAAATAGAATTAAAAAATAGTCGCCTATGGCAGCCCTGATATATGCACTCTCAAAAAGAGCATACATAGTAATTTGGTTTAGGCACCAGTAAAAAAGGAAAGTAATATTTGCTTTCTTTAATTAGAGCATTTTCGTGATTATTTAACCCGTTCCGGACCACGGGTGCATATATGCACCCTCAAAAAGTGCTTAAAACGCTTGAGTTTGATACGAGTAAAAAAGAAAAGTAAAATTGATTTTATTTAATTACGACATTTTCGTGATTTATATAGTTCAGTCAAATAATTAACAAAAAGTGGTGCCAAATGAATAAAATTCGTGTAAAAGATGCCGGTCCTGAACGGGTTAAGTAAAGGTAACTTAAAAAAAGAAAGTGGCGCGTAAAAACCTCCAGTCCCGAAGGAGTTAAAAATGTTTTTAGAAACTTCAATTGTGTATCGGCAAAAAGGACAGCATAGAGGTTAATTAGCATATATCTTGCGTTTGCCTGTTTTATGTAAAAACTTATTAGATTTTTTTTAGCATCAACAATGATTTGCTAACTCGTAGTTATTTCCATATTTATAATTTAAAATTTTGTTTGTATTAAAAATGAGTTTAAATTCTAAATAATCACCGTCTCTCGTCAGGGAAAAACTACCCTTGGGATATGCAGGCTTTGGAAATAGGGAACTGCTATGAATTTTGAAAAAATAAATTATATTTAACACTTTCCAACATAGCTGAAAATTGTTTATGAATTGGGTCTATCTATCTGTCTGGCCACCTGTATGTTCCTGCTCTAACTTGCGTAAATATACACGGATTGGCATGTAATTGATATACGTTATTGAGGTTCACCATGGCATGTTCCATATTGAAAATGAAGTGTGTACCATTCATATTCATTCACAGGGGCACTCAAAAGTATTTCGTTACATTATGGTCCATCGGGGAAAATCATTTGCGGGGATTTTAATAGTATTACAATATTTTAAACGTAATAAAATTTATGTATATTATTTAAGTGCACTAGAAGATGTTATGTGTCGCACTTAGAATACGTGTACAGGGGAACTCAAAAGTACTCCGTTATATTATAATCTGCGAAGAAAAATCGTTTGCGGCGTATTTTAACGATGTTATTCTGTTACAAACGTAATGAAATTCATATCAATTTCTGAGGTGCACTAATACATGCTTTCTAAAGAATCTGGGGGTGCGAAGCATTTATCATTCACTTACAGGGTCACACAAAAGAGTTTGGTTTTATAATGGTATACGGGAAAAAACTGTTCGCAGATTTGTATTATGGTGCATTATTTCAAACATGATGGAATTGATATACCTTACTGAACTTTACTACAAGATGCTTGGAGTAGAATATGGATGTGTATTGGATTTGTCGTTCATTTACAGGGACACATAAAAGATTTCAGATACAATTCCGTATACAAAAGTGTTGTCTATTACGGATGATGGCTAAAAGTGAGTTTTCAGTTATGGTATTAGTTTTTAAGTTTAACTAAATTTTTGCATGCTACGTGGAATGCATAAATTCTACGGACCCTATACAGGGCTACACAAAAGATTTCGTAAGCATTACTGCGAATGAGCGTGAATTGTTTAAAAGTTTTTTTTTAATTTGAGTTATGCATTTTCAGTTTCAACTGTACATTTAGTATACTAAGAAATGTTAGCACATAAATAAAATCATATACAGGGCTGTGCAAAGAACTGGATACATGGCCGCCTATGGATAGTAATCCGTAGAAGTGTGATTTCAGTAGTTTTAAGCATTAATACACATTATTATGTTTTTGCCTGAATTAAATTTCAGCTAATATATGGCATTTATAAAAACCTGTATGTAATATATAGTACTGTACAAAAGAATTCATACGTTTCTGTCTATTGATAGAATTGCTGAAAGAGATTTCAACAGTGTCATTCGTTTTCTTACTAAACTACTATGTAGAATCTGTACAGATCTATAGATCATGTACTGCACGAAAGAAATGGAGTACTTTTCTGGCTGTGAGCGGTATTTTTTGAAACTGGTTTTCGAATGTGTTATACTTTTTTAAAATGTTTACTTAGGTATCTTCTTAAAAAAAAAAAAAAAAAAAAAAAAAAAAAAAAAAAAAAAAAATATGTATATATATATATATATATATATATATATATATATATATTAACTCTTTATGTACTGAATTATGTACTGAATTTTTGAAACTAAATTAGAAGATTTACCTAATCATTTAATACATTTTAGAAGGATTTTAGGATTGAAGGATTTAGAAGAATTAATTAAATTTGTACTTATAGGAATTTTGTGCAATATTTATAACCCCACTCAAATCTTTTATTTTAAATCTTTTTCTTAGTATTTTGTAGAATTAAGAAATGTACAAATGTAATGTTCTTACAATAGAAATATAGAAATATTTCCGAATTGAAAAATCCCCCCCCCCCCCGCCCCAACGCCAAGAAAGCTGAAAAGGTTCAAAGGCAAAATAAATCATCCTTTTAAAAATATTTTTGTTTTGTGTAACCAATAATGCTTTTAGAACAAGATAAAGTAATGCATCTATAACTCATTCTAAATTGTATTACTACTGATTGATGTATTAAATGAATTTTATAACAAGTTATTTTAATGGTACTTACCGTCAGTAGATAAAGGGTTAAATTCCAAAATGTGTATTTAACAGTGCCCAAAATGGATACACAGTGGTAACCGAAACAGGCATATAGACCCAAATTGGGTAACCTCATACCTAAAGAATCTTTCAACCCAATTCGGGTATTTTTCTACCCGTTTTAGGTCTTATTTTTTTTCTGTGTACTTTATAGTTTTGTTAAATTATTCTGGAAGTGTTGGAAATTGTTTCATAATCTATGCCTGACGCATGATTTTTCTTTCTTGCTTTTATATTATGCTTGATGTATTTTCCTGTATGTTTACTAAAAAACAGTATTAAAAGCTAATGTTTTTCCGATCAAAATGCTTGCGTTATAGAAGATGTTAATAGGTGGACGATAGTAGTAAATGTTAATTCGGTGTTAAATTTGAATACGATTTAATAAATTGTTATTAACGTGTCATCGAAAAATTGGCAATACTTTTAATGCTATACTTTTAGCGCCAAATTTCGCAACATT
This sequence comes from Maratus speciosus, assembly GCA_963932465.1. NCBI lineage: Eukaryota > Metazoa > Arthropoda > Arachnida > Araneae > Salticidae > Maratus > Maratus speciosus. Next base: position 616,014,858 of record OZ010789.1, read on the forward strand.
TCAATACCAAGATACAGAGCCCGATTAAGTGTGTCTGGGGCCCAAAGCCCATGATCTTTTCGAGGGCCCCTCAAAATGAAAACAGCAGCTAGAATTTTCCTTAGGGAATATTTGGAAGTTATTAGATATTACGATGTAGTTTCAAAGTTAACAATTTTTTTTAAGTTCTTGAGCAAATTGTGTTAAAGTGCATTTTTAAAGATTCGTTTCTAAATTATTTTACTCATTTTACGTCCCCCATCAGCAGTGGACCCAAGGCCACGGCCTAGTTGGCCTGTGCGGTAATCAGGTCCTGCCAAGATAGGTTTGGTGATTTGGTGATTTTTTATGGATTTGATGGATTTTGAGGGTTTGGTGAATTTTGGCGTTACTTCTGATTTTTTTCGAACGCAGTTTCGAATGGCAGGCAGGACTTTCCTTTCTATTAATCCAAAAAAGGAACTAAAATTTTAGCGTGTTTGTATAAACCGTTCAAAGAACATTCAAACGCACATCTAACAATAACTGTACCTAAATGATATTTTTTTTTCAAAACAATTCTTAACTAGATTTATGGCTTGGCAGTTTCATTCCAGCTTTAATGGCGAAATCGCGTGTTTAACCACAAATCTTGTATAATTCAAAGTTGTTATGTTTTAAGGAAAAATTTCCAATTTAGTGGCACTAAAGGGCATCATTGTGCATCAACGCTATTTCTACAGAACTTTTCAGACGTATAGATGAGCGTGCTATTTAACAATTTCTGTTTGTATCAGAATGCAATGGACTGCAAATTGGAAGTTTGACATAATGTTTGCAAATGCATGGCTTATTATCAATTCACTATCAATTCTCAATTAAATATTTTCAGCGGCGTAATTGAAATTATTGATGCAAGAGTAACAAAATAATATTAATTTTCAGTGATTGACGCTAAACATTTGACATCCTGGGTCCGGAAAACTTACAAAAAAAAAAAAAAAAAAAAAAAAAAAAAGTGCCCAGCTAAATTGATGGCATTGAGCTCACAGGCTATTCACACTAATTGTATATTATACTCTTATTTTAAAGAATAATGCCCCTCAAAAAAAAAAAAATAAAATAAAATAAAAAAAAATAAATAAATAAGTGAAGGGGAAATAGCCCTCGTTTCCCCCTTTAAACTTAACCAGTGAACCTCCAAATCTAATCAGGGAAGCTCCTTAACACAATAAACCGGTATGCCAAATTTGGAGCAAATCGAATAATCCAGCAAAAAACCCCATTCGTCTAAATTAAGAGGGGTGGACTAATCCTCCTTTTCCCCCCCCCTTTATCCTTAACCAATGAACCCCCAAAACAAATCAGGGAAGTTCCTTAACATAATAAACCGGTATACCAAATTCGGAGCAAATCGAACAATTCTGCATGAAAAACCCATTTATCTGAATTAAGAGGGGTGGACTAACCCCCCCTTTTCCCCCTTTATCCTTAACCAATGAACCCCCAAAATTAATCAGGGAAGCTCCTTAACGTAATAAACCGGTATACAAAATTCGGAGCAAATCGAATAATTCTGCATGAAAAACCCATTTATCTGAATTAAGAGGGGTGGATTAACCCCCCCTTTTCCCCCTTTATCCTTAACCAATGAACCCCTAAAACTAATCAGGGAACTTCCTTAACATAATAAACCGGTATACCAAATTCGGAGCAAATCGAATCATTCTGCATGAAAAACCCATTTATCTGTATTAAGGGCGGTGGACTAACCCCCCTTTTCCCCTTTTATCCTTAACCAATGAACTCCCAAAACTAATCAGGGAAGCGCCTTATCACAATGAACCTAGAAAAAAAATTTGAAGCAAATAGGATGTTTCTATCAAGAGTTATCGCGTTACGTACATACGTACGCACATACATACATACATATAGAACCGGCGGCACATTAGCTCTCAGGCTTTGATAGCATGTGATCTAAAAAGTGGGTCTTTAAAATAAAAAAATAACAAGAACGAAAAATCATGCGTCCATCACAGATCACAAGCCTGCAAAATCGGGGTTGTGTCTTGCTTAGCTTTTGATAATTGATTCTTACGTATTTTGTAAGCGCTGAATTCGAAAATGGCCTTCCTTTTTGGTTAAAAATGAAGATTATTTTCAGATTTAGTGCTAAAAAGTACATATTAAATCAATTATCAGAATTTAAAAAACACAACTATCACATCTATTTTATAGTATCAGAATTTTGCTACATTTTTGCTTTGAAATTTACGATTTTCAAAAAATTCTGACTTGATGGTTAAAAATGAAGGTCATTTGCGGATTCAGCGCTAAAAAATACACAAAAATCAGTTATCAAAAGTTAAACAACACAACAATCGCAGGTTTGTGTTATGAAACACTTTCCAGCTTTCTGGACAAGAAATTTAACAAGCCTTACCAATCCCCCCTTTGAAGAAAATCCGTATCTTCATTTTAAACACGCTTTCTCCCAAGTGTTCAGTGGCCGAGTGGGTAAAGATGCTCGATTCGAAGTTCGCGGTCTCTGGTTCAAAACCAAGTAAATCCAAGGAAGAAAGAGAGACGTAGTATTAAAAGAACTCCTTTTTTTCAGATTACGGAAATTTTCTGTCCCAAAACGGAAAAAAAGAACGGAAATTTCTTCAATTTTCGGATATATACCAGTAGCAGTGCTGCCAGAAATATTTCCCTGAATTGAAGAAAGTATTTCTGAGAGTGTACAGTCGTGGAAAAAAAAAAGTAAACACCCCCCACTAACTTCTCAACAAATTATCGTAGAAGAAAGTTACTGGTAATGAACGATTGGAAATAAAGTCTACTTTTAAATGATATAGATAAAATTTGCTTAGGGGCCATCTACCTGTTAAAACGAACCATAACTTTGTTTTTTTCAATAGCAGTACACAATTCTGACAGCATAAATGAACTCTACATCCTTCAATTAGCCTAAAAACAAATTTTTATGCAATTCATACCATAAGTTTCCGAGAAATTAATTATTTTAAAACGAGCGTATTTTAAGGGCTGTATCCAAATTGAAGTTCGGAAATCGATTGTTAACCGAGAGAGCCCCCATCTTGATCAAGGCACCTTAAGAAGTCAATGCTGCCTGCTAGATTACAGGACAGCAAAAGAAATTTCAAAATATCTAGCCAATTCTATTATAGACGGCCCCTTAAACGATCATTTTGCCTTTTTTTAAGAATAATTTGAAAACTACTTGGAAGAAAAATGCGAAATTTTGGATTTACATAAAGCAGGACTTAATAAATCTAAATCCATCAAAAAAATTGTTTGTTGCAATTCATAATTTTTTCGAATATTAATTTCATAATTCATAATTCATATCATAAAATTATAAAAATTGCAAATTCAGCGTATTTATGTTTGGGTATATTAGTATTATTGCTACAAAAAAAATTAGCACATTAGGAGCATAATTTTTGTAGATATAAATAAAAATGTGAAAATGTAATTTAACATTAGAAGTACTAAATTTTGAATGATTATAATTCAAAAACTTATCAATCAAATGACTTGAAATTCGGTGTTTAGGCATAATTTGAACCGAAGATTTGAAATATCTTGTTAAAATTGGGTATTGTCATTGAAAAAAATAAAATTTGGATTCGTTTTAATATGTAGATGACCCCTACGCAAATTTTATATACATTATTTAGAAGTAGACTTTATTTCCAATCGTTCGGTACTAGTAACTTTCTTCTACGATAATTTGTTGAGGAGTTAGTAAGGGGTGTGTACTTTTTTTTTCCACGACTGTACATATAAATCTACAGATCATATATAGGATTGAACTACAACAACGAAAAAATCCGACTATTGGTGGTAATTGCAGGTTTCCAAGTGCGGTATGCGTTTTCCAAATTGTTTATTTGGACGTTGTCTTTCACCTAAATAAACTCTGAAGTTTTGTTATTCTGGATGGGTTGGAAAGTGTTTCATAATCTACGCTGGACGCGTGATTTATCGTTCTTGTTTTTAATTTTGTGTCAGTCAAAGTGTTGCTCCCCCATTATGGAAAAGAACAAATGACGTAGAAAAGAAATAAAAAATACTAGAGAACAGGAATTCTGCTTTTTCAGAATTTAGTGTCGCCCCCGGCATTTCCATTACTTCATTTTCTTCTGGTGGACTGGTGGTTTCTATTATTATGAAACAGCCATTATAAATGAAGCGTTAGGTGAAGATGAAAGAGCAGCCGTAAAAAGTTAGAACTCTGATTTTCTGGTCAGAATGAAAAAAAAAAAAAAAAAAAAAAGGCCATAATTTAAAAAAAAAAAAAAAAAATTATGGCCATTTTTTTTTCCCCATTCTGACCAGAAAATCAGAGTTCTAACTTTTTACGGCTGCTCTTTCATTCACCTAACGCTTCATTAAAAAAAAAAAATTATGGCCAATTTTTTTTTTTCTATTCTGACCAGAAAATCAGAGTTCTAACTTTTTACGGCTGCTCTTTCATCTTCACCTAACGCTTCATTTATAATGGCTGTTTCATAATAATAGAAACCACCAGTCCACCAGAAGAAAATAACTCGGTTAAGTGGAACTTCGATAATCGGGACTCTACTGCAAAACATATTTCAATTTTATGACTTAAAGCACACGCTTTTATTTTATGTAAAATGACGTCATTTGCATTAACATACATACATACTTAAAATTAAATATAGTTTTTAATAGCTCCATGTTTTATCATAAATCCTTCATTTATATTTTTCTCAAAATAGCACGTATTTTAATTTTTTTTTTCTATTTTTATGAGAAAATGGTAACAAAAAGACATAATTGCTATTTTTCAAAAATTTTTTCTTTACTGTCTACAGAAATGGAGAACTTAGTTGCCAAAATGAAACAAATGTCGCTAAAAACTACAAAAAAAAAAAAAAAAAAAAAAATTTCAAAAACAAATGAAGATGCAGTTTTCAAACAAATTCCATTAAAAAGTACTTTTTTCCCCCAATACGACGGTATAAACGTTGAAAATGTGCGATGCTTAGAAGTTTTAAAAAATTCTGTAGAGTAATTAATCGCACAATGAAACATCGGCTTTTGTTTTACGGCTATCGTACACAAGGTAACGTTATTTATTGGAGACAAAATAAGCTGGGAGAAAGAAATAGCATTCCGGGAGCTAATAAAAAAGGAAGAAATATGTTTACTGTATTAATATTCTTCACTTCATTTCTCATTAATATTCTTGACTTGAAAAATCCTCTTCTACCGTATAAGTTAGGTAATTCCCGGAATTGAAAATTTCTAGAAAAATTGCAATTACACCATTATACACATTTACGTTGAATTGTTTATATTGAATCATATTTACGATGCTCTCGCTTTAGATTCACTTAATGCATTTGGCAATAAAAGAAAAAAAAAAAAAGATTATAATTTAGAATCATCATTTGGAGCCCTTTTAAGATTGTAATGTTATATACCTATATTAAAAGAATAATTTAACGATTAATCTTATTCGCTGCCTGATTTTAACTCCCCCCCCCCTCCCTATCATTTTTATTTCCACTGCTATAAAAGGCAAAGCAAACAAGTACCGTTTTTCCGTATAGTTGGAATATGCTTGTCTTCAGTTTGTCTAATGTAATAGGTAAGTACCTTCCATCTGTCTATACGTTCATGGTTTCTCTTAGCATGAATGCTACTCTTTTATTAAACTTTTGCTATGTCGCATATTCAGGCGTATAACACCCACCTAAAATTTTAGACTTTATTTTTCAAGTAGATGACCCGCTCGGCGTTGCCCGGGCCCGCGTAATATTTTTAAATGAACCTTAAACTTGTATGATTTATCTTTAACTCGATTTTGTCACTCGCTCACTGCATGAAAATGGGGAAGAAGCTGCTAATTGTTGAGATTTGTTAGCTTCCGGTATGCTATTCCTTTCTCCCTTCTATTAATGTGTCGTCTCCAAAAAATAATGTTACATTGTACAAACCAGCCATAAAACAAAGCAGATGATATATCATTTTCGATTAAATACTCTATAGCAATTTTTTAAACTTCTAAGCATCGCACATTTTCAATTTTTATACCGTCGTATTGGAAAAAAAAGTACTTTGAAATGCAATTTATTTGAAAACTGCATCTTCATCTATTTTTATATTAATTTTTTTGTGGTTTTTAGCCCCATTTGTTTTTTGTTGGCAATTATAGTACAACTAAGTACTCCACTTCTGTAGAGAGCAAAGGGAAAATAGTTAAAAAATAGCAATTATATCTTTTTGGTGCCATTTTCCCATAAAAACTATAAAAAAAATGTAATTAAAATACGTGCTATTTTGAAAAAATATAAATGAATTGATTTCTTTTTGCTGCATTTGTGTATTATTCTGAGATAGTGACATCCTATGCATACTTTATTGTAGATGTTTATGACTGGATCGTAAATGAGGAATTCTTCAGCGGATTCCGATGACGTCATTTTATATAAATAAAATCGCGTATTTTAAGTCTTAAAACTGAACTACAGTAGAGTCCAGCTTAACCAAGTTTCAGCTTTAACCGAGTTATTTTCTTCTGATGGACTAATGGCTTCTACTATTATAAAGCAGCCATTATAAATGAAGTGTTAGCTGAAGATGAAAGAGCAGTCGTAAAAAGTTAGAACTCTGATTTTCTAGTCAGAGTGGGAGGAAAAATGGCCATAATTTTTTTTTAATTATTTTTAAAATTTTTTTAAATAATAGATAATAATTTTTTCTTTCAAAATAAATTTCCCATTCTGACCAGAAAATCAGAGTTCTAACTTTTTACGACTGCTCTTTCATTTTCACCTAACACTACATTTATAAAGGCTGTTTCATAATAGTAGAAGCCATCAGTTCGTCTGAAGAAAATGGTCCATTCCAAAGGTATAAGTTCGATTAACTCGGATAATCGAGACTCTGCTGTATCTATATTTATATACATAATTTTTTTTTTCATCGGGGCGACACTAAATTCTGAAAAAGCAGAATTCCTGTTCTCTAGTTATGTAAATTTCTTTCATGATATTTGGAAAATTGTATGCGTAGTGATGAACAAATTAAAACTTTAAAATGCCCTCTACTGATGAAAAAAAAAAAAAAATCCATGTCGACATGGCCCACAGGCGGAGGTAGATTTCTAACGTAAGTACTAATTTCACCAACAACAAATAAATCAAGATTAGAGATTAACACAATTTAAGAATTTTATCTCAACGTTTTTGACGAGTTTTTAATTTAATTTTTCTGTAAGAGCTGGTTTTATCAGAATCATGTTACCGCGGTATTAAAATTTTTTAACCCCCCTCCATTTCCACCCCCTTGGGCCGATTTTGCCCATTTGCAATCTCTGCCGAGATATTAGCCATCGCTATGTTTTTGGTGAGTTTGTTTGAAAACGATCCGTGCATAATTGCGACTTTTATTGTGCAGACAAATGATAGGGTTTTTATCATATTTCAATACGTTTTTGACCGCTTCAATACGGTTAAATGAAAATCACGGTCCTTTATCTGTAAAACAGTGCAACGGAAAGCAGCGAAACCTACGTCATTTCCACGAAATTTTAGCAAAAGTTTAGAATTTTATGAATGAAAATCGACGTTTATGATGTCATCTTTTACTAGTGAATGTCTTCAGCAATTTTGATATTAGTAAGGTCCCATGTTTGAAACATAAGCGCGTTTTTTCATCGCAAAAGCTTTAAAACGATATGTCACCTGAAAAAATTAATTTCCGCCCCCCAAGAGGAAATGTCCCCTAATAGTCTGGGGTCAAAAATAGACCTCAACAATCGAAAACCCGTGAAGAGTTTCACTTTCGATCAAGTCTTCAAATAAGGTCGAATCTTGCTGTAGCTTAATTAGGAGCTGAATTATAAAATTGACCCCTTGGGGAGGGGTCAAATTTGAGTGAGGGGGTAGAAAGGTTCTTAATATGAAAGAGTGGTCGGAGGGTTATCCGATGATATATCATATTATGGTTTAGCAGGCGTACTGCGTACTCACTGAAAAATCTTGCAACACCCCCCCCCCCTCCCCAATCTCGAATATTTTAGTTCCATATTCCACTATTAGGGGGCGAACTCTATTCTTAACAAAACTGTTTCTGAACGAAACTCCGTTAAACAACCTACCTGTAGATATAGTCAAGGGGGTGGCGGACTTAAGCAAGAATTTAAGATATTTGCTGAAATTACTGTTCGAAAATAATGGTAAGTACACTTTTGAAATTTTTATATTAAACAAGTAATATTTATCCCAGGGCTCCTTCAAAAACCCGCATATAAAACGGTAGAAAACGGAACGGTTTTAAATGTTTGATCGCACCCCCACAAAACAATTTGATGCCCCTACTTTTTAAAACCTTTATATGTGTTATAAACTATCTGAAAGTTTCAAATAGATCCGTTCGTCAGTTTTCTTAATTTTAACAAAATCGCGTTTCATACAAAGAATTTATTTTCCTTTTTAAAAAGCGAATTTTTTATAAAACAAAAACTTTCCTGATCGATTTTTATAAAATATAGATATTATTAAATATTGTTTAAAGATAGGGCTAGATGCATAACTTTAAAATCTTCAGATGATGTAGTTAAAAAATGTGACGACGTTTCAAAGAATCCCAGCATAAAAATCATTTGTGGTTTCTAAAGACTGGCTTTTAAATTGAGAGTTTGATAGGAATCATCCAATTAATGAAATAATAATTAATATCTAAGGTTGTAATTGAGCGACCGCGAAGAAATTTACATATCTGAAATCAGCGGTGAATTCTACATCTGGATGCATAAAAATTAAATCTATAAATTTAATATTTACAAAATTTTATATTCGTTCGGAAATTTCCACTATTGAAAGGCGTCGATTGTCTGCAATGAATACCTAACGTCCATGGGTGAGATTTCGAACCTTTCTTTTGAAGGAAATAAAAAGATTTTTTATAAATAGATTTGTCGTGGATTTTTTGACTTCCTGAAATTGTACCGAAATAATATTTAGAATTCCTAAAAGGTGATTTTTTTTTTTTTTTTTTTTTTTTTTTTTTTTGCATTTGGCTGTACATTTTTCGAGTTTTTAGATCCAGTAGAATTTAAGATCCAGCCCTTTTTAAAAAGTCCCAGTAACATTTATCGCCCTAGCAGCGCTGTAATTCTATTAACCCCTCCCCATCTCTTCGAGTTTTCGAAGACATTGTCTGCGGTTTGATAAAAATCTATGCTTTTGTGTTGAATTATGAATACTTTTCCATTCTTTTAATTTGGGGGTTTTTAATTACTTTTTCAACTAATTATTTGAAATTTAAAATTCTGAAACTCAAGTGCACCAGAAGAGGCCTTCGACTATTCTCACAAAAAATTTGAGCCCCGTACGAGTCCGTTTTGCTAGCCATCGCACACAGACAGACAGAGCGAAACTTTATTTTATTAGTATAGATTTTTAGGTACATTCTCCGCATAACACGCACCTCCTTCTTCGCAAAGAAACATTCATCAGATACATAGCAAAAAATAAAAGTAAGATTATTATAAAGTAGAATAATTATTACTTTTCAGGTAATCAGATAACAAAAAATTAAATTAAAAAAAAATAATAACATGTTTATTAAATTAACTAGCTTATAGTACTTATGATCATCTTTATTTTTTCTTAACTAGGGTGCTCTGCCCCCTGCGAGCTTCACTGGCCAACCCCCTTTCAGAATTTGCAGCCTCTAAAAACGTGCCCTGTTTTAAAAATATTACCCGGTTACGGAAGATTGAATGAAATTACCACTGACGGCGACGATCTTCTGTAATCGGGTTAACATGCATTTCTGTTTAATGGGGCATTTTTCGGTTACCATGACCTCATTCGCCCGCTGTCACCACTGCTGATGGTTATTTTTGGGATTTATAAGATCAATTACACATTCGAAAATCAGCTTGTATAAAATGGTTAGGTTAAAAAAGTCGCTGCCTCTCGGTCTTTTATAATGACGCTATGAACAGTATACGACAATATCCGTATGGACCTTTGAGTTCGACGTTACGAAACTCAGTTAGCTTGGAAATAACATTTACAATTTCTGTTACTCTCGACATTTGCTCTACATGTATGTCTGCTGGAGCATTTGTGTTCCTCCATTTTTCATACTGACACTCATTATTGTTTACTTTATCTTGTAACGCTTTAATACTTAAAATATTACAAAACATAATACTTATTATTAATGTGTGTTAATTTAGCTTGTGTTGATTAAAAATACATCCTGAATCAATGTGTTTTGTTCATTTATCTATGCTGGTCACTTTACCCAAACCAGGGCAGAAACTAAGGGGGGGGGGAGGGGGCATGTGCCCCGGGCGCCAGAACGAAGGGGCGCTAAATGAAGGATTATACCTTTGGAATGGATCATTTTCTTCTGATGGACTGATAGCAAAAAAAAATTATGGACATTTTTTTCCATTCTGACCAGAAAATCAGAGTTCTAACTTTTTACGGCTGCTCTTTCATCTTCACCTAACACTTCATTTATAATGGCTGTTTCATAATAATGGAAGCCATCAGTCCATCAGAAGAAAATAACTCGGTTAAAGCTGAAACTCGGTTAAACGAGACTCTACTGTAGTTCAGTTTTAAGACTTAAAATACGCGATTTTATTTATATAAAACGACGTCATCGGAATCCGCTGAAGAATTCCTCATTTACGATCCAGTCGTAAACATCTACAATAAAGTATGCATAGGATGCCACTATCTCAGAATAATACACAAATGCAGCAAAAAGAAATCAATTCATTTATATTTTTTCGAAATAGCACGTATTTTAATTACATTTTTTTATAGTTTTTATGAGAAAATGGCAACAAAAAGATATAATTGCTATTTTTCAACTATTTTCCCTTTGATCTCTACAGAAATGGAGTACTTAGTTGTACTATAATTGCCAACAAAAAACAAATGGTGCTAAAAACCACAAAAAAATTAATATAAAAATAAATGGAGATGCAGTTTTCAAATCAGAAGAAGAAAATAACTCTGTGAAAGCGGAAACTCGGATAATCGGGACTCTACTGTATATTTCATTTAAAAAATGATCTTTAGACTATTTTTGTTGGTGTTCAGAGGGGCGTCGTGACCCCTCCCCCCCCCACCCCTTGGACCCGCCATTGTAGATTACGCAGTTCTGTATCACCTATTTTATGATTGCATGTTTTAAATTTTAAAATAAGTTGGCCATTAGAAAATTAGTAAAATTCTCTTTGTAAATATACTTTGCGAAAGAGGAGGGGGGAAGGGGGGGGGGGGGCGGTGCCAAAATCCATGTTTGCCCCGGATGCAAAAAAGGCTAGTTTCGGCCCTGACCCAAACTATGTGGGCAAACTCGCCATTTTGTAGTTTTTCTTTTAAAGTAAAATAGCAATTGAAACTAAAGTTATTATAGTTACTACTGTTATTTGTTTCAAGAACTTTAATGATTAAAAAGGTATCATAAAAATTCATCAAACTTTACAGTGGCCACTTTACGATTTCTTCCCCTCTGTTAAAAATGCATTAGAAAATATTCAAATTAAAAAAAAAAAAAGTTCAAATGGTCCGAGTCTCCTTAAATGGAAAAAAAAAAGTTCAAAAGGTATATCGAGTTACCTTAACCATTTCAGGGGCAAGTAATTGTGTACCTGTAATGTTGAATTCACACCGGAATTTTCGAAAAATTTTATTTGAAAATAATGAAATGCAATTTTAATTTTTTTTTTCTTCTCCAAAGTTATAAAAGAAAAATTTAATCAGAAGACTCTGGTGCAAATCTTGATTAAAATTAAGTGGGACCCACCGCCCCTTAAGGGGTTAAATGAAATCAATTCGTTTTCTTGCTTAAAAATGTAGTTTTAAACATGATTTTCTACTTTAGTGGAGAACTTCATTTCTTAATTAGACCCACTTTACAAATAAGTGTGCGACGTATTTTCTTAGAAGAAGCAACACGTTTCACCTATTTAAAAATCATTTTTAGTAAAAAAAAACAATATGGCACGTGTAGAGTTAGAGGTCGCTAAAGCTTGATTTCTTCTTTTTGCTCTAGGTTAATCAGCATCTTTGTAGAGTCCAGCTGTCTGGAACTATCAGACCGGTCTGACGACCACTGTCTTGCGATAAAGATCAGCAGTCCATCGCCAGTTCATTAGCCTATCTGACCGACCTATTTAAACAAGGGGAAGTCTAGGTGAGTACTCACTTTTATGCTTTCTGTCGCAATTGATGTCACATAAGGTTGAAGATACATAACATTTAAATTGCAATAGTACTTTCGAATTTGATAACAAACTTAATGATGTAACCGCAACAAGTTTACATGCTCAGCAATTATGCTTGAGATGTTTTTATCGAAGAACGAATCAGGGCCGAAACTAGCCTTTTTTAAACACGGGGCAAACATGAATTTTGGCGCCCCCCCCCCCTTCTTTCGCAAAGTATATTTACAAAGAGAATTTTAATAATTTTCTAATAGCCGACTTATTTTTAAAGGAAAATATGTAATCATAAAATATGTAATACTGAACTACGTAATCTACAATGGCGGATCCAAGGGGGAGGTCACTGGGGTCACGACTCCCCTCTGAACACCAACAAAAATATTCTAAAGATCATTTTTAAAATGAAATATACAGTAGAGTCCCGATTATCCGAGTCCCGCTTAACCGAGTTTCCGCTTTAACCGAGTTATTTCCTTCTGATGGACCGATGGCTTCCATTATTATGAAATAGCCATTATAAATAAAGTGTTCAGTGAAGATGAAAGAGCAGTCGTAAAAAGTTAGAACTCTGATTTTCTGGTCAGAATGGGAAAAAAATGGCCAAAAAAAATTATGGCATTTTTTTACGGCTGCTCTTTTATCTTCACCTAATACTTCATTTATAATGGCTGTTTCATAATAATGCAAGCTACCCAGTCCATCTGAAGAAAATGATCCAGTCCAAAGGTATAATTCTTCATTTGGCGCCGCTTCGTTCTGGCACCCAGGGCAGATGCCCCTTCTGCCCTCCCCCCTTAGTTTCGGCCCTGGGACGAATAAAAGGCTCGATTAACTCACAGGATACTGTTTCTGCACTAAACTTCATGATGTACTGTGTATTATAATTAACAATCACCTATTTAGAATTCTCTAGATATGATACTTAGGGTTCTAAATGAAATAAAATTTTGCTAGTATCTGTAGTTATATTGATAATTACAAGTTAAACCCTGAGAATTGAAAAAAAGAAGCGGTCAGTGAGACCGCTAATAGCAGTTAAGAGGTTACTTCACTCACACGAAAGCACCCGCTCGCTAATGTTAATCCTATGGAGCAGTTCTTTTAAACTATCTCATTTCAGTATTTATAAACTTTCTTTTATTTTCTTCTATCTTTACAAGAAGAAAGTATTAGATTCGCGAAAATTTTCGAATTCCGGTTTTCGACGGATTTACACGTTTCAGGGGTCAGAGATCCCGAAAAACATGTTTTTGCAAAATGTCGGTCTGTCTGTCTGTCCGTCTGTCTGTATGTGACACACATTTTGTGGGCGCTCTACCTTAAGAAGTAATGCACGGAATTTAATAAAAATTTATATCCAGTTAGTCCCTGATATAAATTGGAGCTGATTAGTTTTTGGTGTAAATCGCTCAAAAGGTGGCGCTGCTATGCAGCATTTTTCACGATTTCCGCAATAGCTCAATCTCCAGAACGGATTTTCAACTTCTTCAGATTCAGTGACTTCTTGAAACTTCAGATTCAGTTAGTCCTTGACATGAATTGACGTTTTATACATTTTGGAGTAAATCGCTCAACAGGTGGCGCTGCTATGCTGCATTTTTTGCGATCTATCTCAAGAACTAATGCTTAGATTTTCAACAAACTTCAGATTCAGGTATACTTTGATATGAATTAGTGCTGTTTATGTTTTAGTGCAAATCGCTCAACAGCTCTGCTATGCTGCATTTTTCAGAATTTCCACTATAGTTCTATCTCAAGAACTAATGCACGAATTTTCATCAAACTTCAGATGCAGGTATACCTTGATATCAATTAGTACTGTTTATGTGATTTATATAGAAGAAAGTTTTGTGGTGGCCACAACATACTAGTTTTGCATTGGACAGCTGAGGTCGCCCTATATACAGTCGCTGTTTTTTATGTTTTCGATTTTGTTTAGTGGTTTTTTTTATGAGGATACTTCCACTTTTGGAACTGGTTTCGAAAGTGAAAGTATTAGTTCTCAGTAGTGTGTTCTACTTACCGTGCTCTTAGCTTCGTAACGGCTGCTGCTATATTGATAAAAGTGGTGTCTAGGTATAGTAAAACAGCCGTGCACCCAGTGGCGTAGCTACATATTCAGCGCCCTGGAGCAAGCAAAGTTTGTGCACCCTCTTATCTCTCAAAAATGTTTTGCGTAATTTTGTTTGGAAGTTACACACACACACATATATACATATATATGTATGTCTGTGTGTAACTAGCTGACCCGCCCGGCGTTGCCCGGGCCCATTATAATAACATAAACAAAAATCAAGTTTGTATGATTTTATATATTCATAAGTAATTCAAATGAACATGGTTTAAGGGATGGCCCACTGCCTTCGGCAGCGTCTAGTGTGTTCCCGACAAACCTCTTTCAGAACGAAACTGTGGCCTGGGTCCCCGCTACCAAAGGCAGTGTATGACAGGAATATTCCGTACGCGACGGAGACAATCGAAAATTGAATGTGTAAACCCTGTAGTAATCGAGCTTATAGAACCCGAGATAAGAATGCGAATCCTGGCGGTGGAACTATGATCTTTAAAACAATCGTAAGCTAAGTTGAATGGACCAATTTCCTTATGAAATAGAGCCAGCCCATAACAGCCGAGAAAAGAATGCGCCGTTAATGTTCGAAAATGGTAGTAACAGAAGTCTAAGATAAACTTTCACAATGCAGAAAGTAGCTGAATAGTAAGCTAAGCTTAATTATCCATTTACCGTTGAAATCGGACATATTGAACCCGAGAAAAGAATGCACCAATAACGTTCGAAAATGTTAGTAAATGAAGTCTAAGACAAATTTTCATAATACAGAGCTGAATCGTAATCTAGGTTGAATTAACCAATTCCCGTTGAAATCGGCCCCCTAGAATTCGAGGAAAGAATGCACCCCGAAGCAGTGGAAGGTGCTTGTTGTCCCCA
The DNA here is from genome assembly GCA_963932465.1 of Maratus speciosus. Classification (NCBI taxonomy): domain Eukaryota; kingdom Metazoa; phylum Arthropoda; class Arachnida; order Araneae; family Salticidae; genus Maratus; species Maratus speciosus. The sequence goes on from OZ010789.1 coordinate 616,030,025, forward strand.
CCCCCTGTAAATTTAACGAATTACCTTTAGCATTAAGGGTGTATTTCGATCCAAACTGCTTATTTTCTCATTTATTTTAAAATTCATTTTTGTTCTCAAACGCATCAAACTGGGAAATTCTCTTATTTAGAAACTATATAATGTGCCGTGCTTCTTAATTTTTTGATAAATGTAGAAAATACTGTAAAAAACGCTGTCAAATTTGGCGTTTTGAACCGAATTTTCCGAAGCGGGCGATCTGGGAATGAAAAAAATGGTCATACTGAGAAAATAATTGTTTAAAAATCAAATTCTAATTAATTGAGCTGAAAATGAAATCACACGGCATGTTAAACATGTCTTCAGAAATCACCCCAGCAAGTTTCATGTTTTTACTTTTAAAAATGAGTCTGAAAATGTCTCAGAAAATTTCGAGCTGTTGAGGGTGAAAAAATATTTTTTCGAATACACCCTTAACGTGATATTTAATTTACGGAGGAAATCGCATCCCTCTAAAGTTAACCACTTATCTTTAACAGTAGCGCGAATTTTAATTCACGGCTGTAGTGAGTAAAAGTAAGTTGATGCCGTAAAAGAAGATTAATATTCGAAAAAAGTGGTAGCTGGAGTAAAAGAATTTTTTTAGTAATTTCCAAAGTAGCCAGAGGACCCTAGAACTATGCTAAAGAAAACTGCAATACTATCAGATAATTTTTAATGAAACTGTACCAAGGGCCCTAAGAAGGCTATTAATATTCAAAATTGGTGGTAGCTGAAGTGTGAGTAATTTTTTTGTTATTCATGTAGTAGCTGGGGCACATAAGAAATAGTTAGGGGAAAAATCCTAGTGAATCGGACCATTTTTATAGGGGACCAAAAGGAGCTTATTGATAATTGAGAACAAGGCCTAAGATGAAAACACGAAAAAAGATCCTAGTACTTAGCGCTTTAGATTTTCAATTAGTCGAAATTAAGTATAGGATATAAGCAGTGAATAGATTAAAATAATTTAACAACCGGTTCACTGCTCGAATGATTTTTGATGTACAAAAATGAAAGAAAAATGAAGCATCACACATAGATTATGAAACACTTTCCAATAGTATAAGAACATTGTTAAAAAAAACTTTGATCCTTTGGTATGGTGAAAAAAATCCTGCAACATGTTGCCCTATAAAAGGACGTTAATAAATATTCGGCAATCACGAAACCATGATCATAATTTCTATCAGAAAATGCATCAAAACAATAAACAATATAATATAAAAATAGCAGAAATGTAAGTTTAAGAATTAACCCATGTTCATGACCTAAAGTTGTATATAACATATTTAGAAAAATATTATCTATGCTATAGCTAGTGAGACAAATTTTTGCAAGACCAAAACTTCTCGAGTTATGACATTTAGAAATTTTAGGAATTTTTACCATTTCTTAGTGTAAAAAAAAAAAAAAAAAAAAAAAAAAAAACCGGCCAGACAACGTTGGAAATTCGTAAAATACAAAGTATCATGATTCGGCAAGTTTAGATCATACAATGTCTTTTCATTTGTTAGAGCTGGAAAAATATTTTTCTAAATATAAATTATAAGACTAGAGGAACTTATCAAAATTTCGGATTTGTTGCATTTATGAAAATAACTACTTTCATTTAAAAAACTGCTAAGATATGAAGAACAATATAAAAAAATGTCCACTTGGAAGTATATATCTAAATCTAACGATTTAAGTATTAGCTATAGATCAGCGATAACAGGGAACATTCCGTGCCAAAGCAAAGTACCGTTTATTCGAATAACAGCGTTGCCTGGGCCCGTGATGAAACCGAAAGCGAGCGAAATCGCGAAGAAACACCCAGGTTTTCATTGATTTCGTCGAAATTTCACACATTTTATTTTGTAAAAAAATATTTCTACCCGTCCGAATGTTTCAAAATTTTTGTAGATGATGTAAATCTGATCCATTGAGAATCTCAATACCATCTGAATTTGAGATACTCTTAAAAGATTGTGTTCAAATGCGGTCGTTTAATTACTTTTAGCGTAGAAAAATATCGTCTCCTTGAGGCATAAAATGACCTGCATTTGCCGGTGTAGTTGTAAGGGTTAAAATTCCTATTTTTTAAAACCGATTGTTCCATCGATAAGAAGATGGTTTCATATTTACGAATATATTATTGGTTTCTCAGTACCTCTAAAATTTCGCCCTGAAGGGGCGAAACCCCAACGAAACGCTCAGATTTTTGCTAATTTCGTCGAAAATTTCACACATTTTATTTGGTAAGAAATATTTCTACCCGTTCGAACTTTTCAAAATTTTTGTAGGTGATGTAAATCTGGTCTATTTATTAAGACGCTAAAAAAGAATACGGTCGTTTAGTTATTTTTAGCGTAGAAAAAATATCGTGACGCGGGAAGTGATCTGCGTTTACCGGTGTATTTGAAAGGGTTAAAATTCATATTTGTTACCAATTGCACCACCGATTAGAAAAGGGTTTCACTTTAAGAACATATTTTTGGTTTGTCGGTACCTCCAAAATTGCGCCCTGGAGGGGCATTGCAATAAGGGAGAAAAAGTTATTCGGAAAAACGACCTTTTTTGAAAACTGTTTTTCAAGCGGAAAAAGAATACAAATATTTTAAGACATATTTATTTCGCTTTTTCTAATTTTGCGCCCTTAGGATTCGTGCGCCTGGAGCAGTCTGCTCCAACTGCTCCACGGTAGCTACGCCCCTGCGTGCACCACTGAATTAAACCGCCTGGTGGAAAACTGCGGAGTTAGCATTCCTATCTGGAAAACGGAAAGAGACAGGGGGAAAAAGTGATTTACAAAATTGTAGAGCATAATCGATTTAGTACGAAAAGACACATTGTGGACATTAACGCGAAGAATAGAACGGTTAAATCAAGCATTTGCTTTTTCGTGATTTCCTACACTGTGACGTGACAAAACGGTCTTACAAGGAAGGTCTCCATACGGGCATATTCAGAAAAATCTGAAAAAATTACAGAGTGTTCTTCTCATGTGGATACATATGTTTATAAAAATGTTTTAGGCCGAACCTCGATAGAACGTTCGTAAAAAAAATAATGAAAATTTCGTTTATTTGGCGAATTATCATCGGTTGGCTATGAAATGGAATTTCGAAAAATACTTTTTTATGTCGAATACTCTTTAAGATAAAAATGCTTCATATCGAACTTCTTTAAATAAATTTAATGTTAATAACTTTAATTTTGTCAGTTTTAATTTGATTTAATTATAGTTTTGTCATATATATATATATATATATATTTATAATGAAAGTTAAATATCAAATTTTATGAATTAAAACAAAATTAAAATAAATGAAAATTGTTTCAATATCACAAAATTAAGCCCAATTGAGCCCTGTCGATTCAATTTTGTTGCTATGGAAACGACGAATTCTTTGATATTGAATGAATAACTGGTAAATGAATCTTGCCTTTATTTTGGAATACTCTTAAATATATGAAAGTATTTTTTATGTATGAAATTATTTTTAAACAGGGTTCCTACGAGTCAGGGAAAACCTGGAAAACAGGGAAAAGTCAGGGAATTTGAAATTTTAGGCAAAAAGTCAGGGAAATGTCAGGGAATTTTTGAAATATTTGAAAAGGTCAGGGAAAAGTCAGGGAATTTTTTATGTACTACTTCCATCAGAATTTCTATTATCGTCGTACATAAAGAAATTTTGAATTAATTATTCATCCAAACTAAATTTTTTATATAAAATTTCTGCAAACAATATAACAATATGAAAAATAATTAAAAAAGCGGAAATTCATACAGCACATGCTTTTCTCTAGCATTTATCTAGATTAAAGTCCATTGTGGAGGGTTTTACAACAATATATAAGCCGAATTTTTACTGAGAAAAATCAGGGAAAACCTGAAAAAGTCAGGGAATTTTTTTACCAGAATTGTGTAGGAACCCTGAAAGTAATAAAATTAAATAACAAGCAACATAAATATGTAATATGAAAAAATGTATTTATTAAACTCTCTCATTGTTTATGTTTAAATTCATTAAATACTTTTTACACGCATTCTAAAAATCAATTAACAACAAAATTTTAGGTGCATTAAAATCGTTTGCTTTTGGCGAGGAAAAGTACTGCTCGCCAAATCGCGTGAAGCTTTCGAATTTTCGCGCCAAATACTCGAAAGTATTTTATTTTTTTATAGACTGTCTATTGTACTTCCGCCGCTAAATTTGACTGATCCTTTATTAGATACATAAGTAGTTTAATTGGTATTTTTTTTTCAAAATATTCTGAGTATGCCCAGTAAGGAGACCTTGCTTGTTAGAAAGAAAAAAAATAACTATTGTAGTTATAGCAATATACTTTTATTTGAGATGTTCAAACTTCTCACCGTCAACTGCAATGCACATTTGGATGCACATTTGTTCAAAAGATAATTTCTCCTTCCGTTCAAGTTTCGTGAATGGAATTTTATTTTACATTTGCCGCTAACAATAAATAGTTAGCTGCAAACAGCAAATTTTAAATTCAAGGTTTTAGATACAAACTGATATAAATAAAAATAATGTTAAATTTTAGCTATTGGAGCTAATTCCTATAATGTTAGCGTTTTTTCAAAACATTTTGAAAAGAAAAAAAAAAAAAAAAAAAAAAAACAACAACAAAAAAAAAAAAACAAACAAACATACCTAATAAAATATTTGTTTCACACCGAGGTAAATTGGGCAAGGAAGAACAAAACTGTTCCTAAAGTAAAGACGAAGATACATGACATCGTTGCGCTTATAGAGTTATGTCAAAAATATATTTTTGAGAATAATATGTTTAATAAAAATGATTCATCGACTGAAAAATGTGGTGGGATCGATGCTGTTGCAGTTGTCATTGTTAATGCTTAATTAATAATGTTTTAGGCCTTCCACCAAGCAAATAAGAGGTCACTTTTTAAATAATAAAAATTATTTGTTACGGAACGTTGGGGGGTGCGTCATGACTTTGAATATATGCTTGGGTAGAGAATGGCGAAAACGAAAAAGTTGGGAACCACTGCATTAGGGAGAAGATACAAATATAATTATTGGAAAAAATTAAGAAGTGATAGGTAAAATTTGTTGGAATGGGAATTTTACTAAGTTGTATTAGTTAATTCATACAAAGTTTTTCGTAGAAGAGGTAAATTTTTTTACGAATTAACTACTACAGTGCTGGAAAAAAGTTTAGAACCACCAACAAAAACAGTAAAGATCCTACTTTAATGGAAAAAACAGTATTATTGCAAAATTATTACATATAAAGTTATACAAGTTTTGTTATTTGTTTTAAATTACAATAATATATTTAAAAAAAATAAGTAAAAATTAATTTCTACATAATACAATTTGCTGGAAAAAAGTTTAGGACCAGTATATTAGGTAGATTTCGTATGAAATACTACCTATTGGGATCGTTCCTATGTTGGAATTTCTGAAAAATTTTTGCAGATCTACACCGATCATGACCCCTAGAACCCAAAACCACCCTCAGTAAAAAACTTTATCTATCTATCTATATATCTCTCTATATATATATGTCGTAGTCTAATTGAGAAATCCGGCACACGATAACTTTCGTAATTCTGCACCAATCTCTTCCAAACTGATACAGAAAATCAAAGGGCATAAAATCTCGGTCAAGTTTGTTAATGGGCAAAATCGGACCAAGGGGATGGAAATAGGGAGGGGTTTTGTGAAAACCGAAAACCCCACATAACTTCTTAATTTTTGTACATATCAAATCAGTTTGAAGTTTTTATTACTTCTAAAAATAGGGCCAAAATTTTATGTATCACAGATTTTTGATAAAGTTAAAAATGGGCTCAAGGGGCACAAAAAATAGGGTTTTTGGGAGAAAAAAATTCATAAATTCGTCATTTCTCAAGATATCAATTGATTTAGATCAAGATATTTAATTGTTCTATAGTTATTAATTAAAGTTTTATTTATTTATTGTTATTTCCTTTTTAAAATGATAGCAAATAATTTAAATATATATATGTAACTGGTATTCGAAAGCGAGATTTTTGCCAAATTGGTGTCAGAAAAAAAATCACGCCAAAGCCGATGTGTATATGACATCTGAGCAAAAATTACTTCTGTTTATTTATAAAAATGGGTAAATAGCTTTTTTTACATTAAATAAATTGCATACATATGGAACAAATTTGTTGTGAGTATGAAACAGTAAATAATAGGTAGTCAGAAAATACGTTGGCAAACTTCTTTCTTTCCAAGAAACTTTTCTACGAAGTACTGTACATAAGCGATGATTGTAGGAAATGCATTTTTAATTATGATATACGCTTTTATGTTCACTATATTTATGCATACTATACTGTGTGTATAAATGATATAGTTCATATACAGGGCTACACAAAGGAAGTCGTAAGGGTTATTGAGTATCAGAGTAAATTGCTTAAAACTGGTTTTTAAAAGAGATATGCATTTTTACGATGAACTGCATTTAGTTTACTAAGAAAAGTTTGTAGAATATAGATAAAATGATACACAAGGTCATGCAAAGAAATGGATACATAACCGTCTATGGATGATAATATCTGGAAATGTGATTTCAGTAGTTTTAAGAGTGTTTTAGTTTGAATTAAATTTTAGCTAAATAGTGGCGTGTAACAACAATACTATTGGCTATGTACGGTAACTTCTGAAATCAATTTTTAATTTTTTATGCGTTTTCTAAAATGTTTACTTAGTTATCTTATTTACCTTATTTCCCTAAATAACAAGGTTTTGTTAAAGTATTCAGGAAGTGTTGGAAAGTGTTTCATATTCTATGCTTAACGCATGCTTTTTTTTTCTTGTTTAGTCTCATTTTGCATTTATTTTATTCTTAATCTTTTAGTCTTAAACTGCTTTATAGAAACTTTAATATTTAATGTTTAAACATTTCGCTCCCCCCCCCCCCCCACCTTGAATATAGTACAAACTATAGCGCAGATAGCGCAAAATAATAGACAATTTGATACTTTTCCACTATAGAGGCTTTGGCGTTTTTTTTTTAAAGCCTGGTGTAATTCGGGCATCAGAAACTGAGATTTGTTGTCAAATCATATAAACAGCTATGAAAACAAACTTGATGAGCTCTTTTATTTTTTTTATATATGTATTGATATTTTGTATTACAAATTACTTCTCTTTTGTATAAAATTAGATAACTGGCTTTTTTATGTTAAATAAATTCTATAAATATCGAAAAAAATGCGTGTGTACATAAAATCAAACAGTGGATAGGTTCCCGGAACATATGTTGCCAAATTTCCTTTTTCGCCAAGGTACCTATACTGGAAAAGTACCTAAAGCACATTAAAATCGCGCAGTTAGGAGCTCAGACAGTACAGCGTCGTCAATTGGCGGTTATTTTATTAGTAGCATCGGGAGGAAGATGTATGAATGTGCATTTTTGTATATTACATTTTAAATTATCACCCATAGATTTTGAAAGAAGTGGGTAAGTGTGATCTCAGACCGCACAGAGGGTTTCGTTTAATATTCCTTTCAAAATATTTTGTCCTTTTGAAAAATCTGTTAGTTCCACATTTCACAACCAGGAGCGCACTCTGTTCTAAACAAACCTCTATCCGAACGAAACTCCGTTTTATATACTATCCATAGATATATTAGTCGAGGGGATTGGGCCGATAGCACCCGAGATAAGTAGGCACCCCTGGCGGTAAAAAGAGGAACTAAAATATGTAAGGCTATGGTGCATAATATGAAAGAATGGCCAAAGGGGTGTCGGCAAAAGTTGGAAAAGTGCTCCCCGGTTGAAAATTGCGGAGGTTAGAAAAATTGCTTAAAATACACCAGTTAGAGACCGGAGGAGTAAATAATATAAGACTTTTTGAAAATTTTATGATTTGCCGTATGGTCAGAGGTATTCAGCTATACATATGCAAAAAAGCTATACATATGCATGTCTCAAACATAATTAGGGGCTGTCTTAGAAAGAATTGCTTAAAATACATATGTGGTAGCTCAAAGGGTTAAACGTAAGACTTTTTCATGATTTTATGATTTGTCGCCTGGCCTCAAGTGTTCTGCTATAAGTATGCAAAATTTCAAATCTCCAATTTAATAAGGGGCTCAGTTAGAAAGAATTGGTTAAAATACGCATGTGGGAGCCCAAAGGATTAAATGTACGATTTTTTCAAAATTTTATGATTTGTCGCATGATGTGAGGTGTTCAGCTATAAGTATGCAAAATTTCACGCCTCCAACCTAATTAGGGACTCACTTAGAATACACATGTGGGAACCCAAAGGGTTAAATGTGCGGCTTTTTTCAAAATGTTATTGTTTATCATTTGATGTGAGGTGTTCAGCTATATGTATGCAAAATTTCATGCCTCCAACCTGAATAGGGGCTCACTTAGAAAGAATTGTTTAAAATACACATGTGGGAGACCCAATTCTTAAATGTACGACTTTTTAAAAATTTTATGGTTTTTCCTTTGATGTGAGGTGTTCAGCTATAAGTATGCAAAATTTCACGCCTCCAACCTAATTAGGGGCTCACTTAAAATACACATGTGGGAGTCCAAAGGGTTAAATGTGCGGCTTTTTGAAATTTTATGGTTTGTCATTAGATGTGAGGCGTTCAGCTATAAGTATGCAAAATTTCACGCCTTCAACCTAAATAGGGTCTCACTCAGAAAGAATTGTTTAAAATACACATGTGGGAGACCCAATTCTTAAATGTACGACTTTTTAAAAATTTTATGGTTTTTCCTTTGATGTGAGGTGTTCAGCTATAAGTATGCAAAATTTCACGCCTCCAACCTAATTAGGGGCTCACTTAGAATACACACGTGGAGCCCAAAGGGTTAAATGTGCGGCTTTTTGAAATTTTATTGTTTGTCGTTAGATGTGAGGCGTTCAGCTATAAGTATGCAAAATTTTCACGCCTCCAACCTAAATAGGGGCTCACTTAGAAAGAATTGTTTAAAATGCACATATGGGAGCCCCAAGGGTTAAATGTACGGCTTTTTCAAAATTTTATGGTTTTTCCTTTGATGTGAGCTGTTCAGCTATAAGTATGCAAAGTTTCACGCATCCAACCTAATTAGGGGCTCACTTAGAATACACATGTAGGAGTCCAAAGGGTTAAATGAGCGGCTTTTCAAAATTTTATGGTTTGTCATTAGATGTGAGGCGTTCAGCTATAAGTATGCAAAATTTCACGCCTGCAACCTAAATAGGTGCTCACTTAGAAAGAATTGTTTAAAATACACATGTGGGAGCCCAAAGGGTTAAATGTACGGCTTTTTCAAAATTGTATGGCTTTTCCTTTGATGTGAGGCGTTCAGCTATAAGTATGCAAAATTTCACCCCTCCAACCTAAATAGGGGCTCACTTAAAAAGAATTGTTTAAAATGCACATGTGGGAGCCCCAAGGGTTAAATGTACGACTTTTTCAAAATTTTATGGTTTTTCCTTTGATGTGAGGTGTTCAGCTATAAGTATGCAAAATTTCTCGCCTACAACGTAATTAGGGGCTCACTGAGAATACATATGTAGGAGCCCAAAGGGTTAAATGAGCGACTTTTCAAAATTTTATGGTTTGTCATTAGATGTGAGGCGTTCAGCTATAAGTATGCAAAATTTCACGCCTGCAACCTAAATAGTTGCTCACTTAGAAAGAATTGTTTAAAATACACATGTGGGAGCCCAAAGGGTTAAATGTACGGCTTTTTCAAATTTGTATGGCTTTTCCTTTGATGTGAAGCGTTCAGCTATAAGTATGCAAAATTTCACCCCTCCAACCTAAATACTTAGAAAGAATTGCTTAAAATGCACATGTGGGAGCGCCACGGGTTAAATGTACGACTTTTTCAAAATTTTATGGTTTTTCCTTTGATGTGAGGTTAGAACACTTAGAAAGACTTGTTTAAAATGCACATGTGGGAGCGCCAAGGGTTAAATGTACGACTTTTTCAAAATTTTATGGTTTTTCCTTTGATGTGAGGTGAGAACACTTAGAAAGAATTGTTTAAAATGCACATGTGGGAGCGCCAAGGGTTAAATGTACGACTTTTTCAAAATTTTATGGTTTGTCATTTATATGAGGTGTTCAGCTATAAGTATGCAAAATTTCACGCGTCCAACCTGAATAGGGGCTCACTTAGAAAGAATTGTTTAAAATACACATGTCGGAGCGCCAAGGCTAAATGTACGACTTTTTTCAAAATTTTATGGTTTTTCCTTTGATGTGAGGTGTTCAGCTATAAGTATGCAAAATTTCACGCCTCCAACCTAATTAGGGGCTCCCTTAAAATATACATGTGGGAGTCCAAAGGGTTAAATGTGCGGCTTTTTGAAATTTTATGGTTTGTCATTAGATGTGAGGCGTTCAGCTATAAGTATGCAAAATTTCACGCCTCCAACCTAAATAGGGGCTCACTTAGAAAGAATTGTTTAAAATACACATGTGGGAGACCCAATTCTTAAATGTACTACTTTTTCAAAATTTTATGGTTTTTCCTTTGATGTGAGGTCTTCAGCTATAAGTATGCAAAATTTCACGCCTCCAACCTAATTAGGGGCTCACTTAGAATACACATGTGGGAGCCCAAAGGGTTAAATGTGCGGCTTTTGGAAATTTTATGGTTTGTCATTAGATGTGAGGCGTTCAGCTATAAGTATGCAAAATTTCACGTCTCCAACCTAAATAGGGTCTCACTTAGAAAGAATTGTTTAAAATACACATGTGGGAGCCCAAAGGGTTAAATGTACGGCTTTTTCAAAATTTTATGGTTTTTCCTTTGATGTGAGCTGTTCAGCTATAAGTATGCAACGTTTCACGCATCCAACCTAATTAGGGGCTCACTTAAAATACACATGTGGGAGTCCAAAGGGTTAAATGTGCGGCTTTTTGAAATTTTATGGTTTGTCATTAGATGTGAGGCGTTCAGCTATAAGTATGCAAAATTTCACGCCTTCAACATAAATAGGGTCTCACTTAGAAAGAATTGTTAAAATACACATGTGGGAGACCCAATTCTTAAATGTACGACTTTTTAAAAATTTTATGGTTTTTCCTTTGATGTGAGGTGTTCAGCTATAAGTATGCAAAATTTCACGCCTCCAACCTAATTAGGAGCTCACTTAAAATACACATGTGGGAGTCCAAAGGGTTAAATGTGCGGCTTTTTGAAATTTTATGGTTTGTCATTAGATGTGAGGCGTTCAGCTATAAGTATGCAAAATTTCACGCCTTCAACCTAAATAGGGTCTCACTTAGAAAGAATTGTTTAAAATACACATGTGGGAGACCCAATTCTTAAATGTACGACTTTTTAAAAATTTTATGGTTTTTCCTTTGATGTGAGGTGTTCAGCTATAAGTATGCAAAATTTCACGCCTCCAACCTAATTAGGGGCTCACTTAGAATACACATGTGGAGCCCAAAGGGTTAAATGTGCGGCTTTTTGAAATTTTATTGTTTGTCGTTAGATGTGAGGCGTTCAGCTATAAGTATGCAAAATTTTCACGCCTCCAACCTAAATAGGGGCTCACTTAGAAAGAATTGTTTAAAATGCACATATGGGAGCCCCAAGGGTTAAATGTACGGCTTTTTCAAAATTTTATGGTTTTTCCTTTGATGTGAGCTGTTCAGCTATAAGTATGCAAAGTTTCACGCATCCAACCTAATTAGGGGCTCACTTAGAATACATATGTAGGAACCCAAAGGGTTAAATGAGCGACTTTTCAAAATTTTATGGTTTGTCATTAGATGTGAGGCGTTCAGCTATAAGTATGCAAAATTTCACGCCTGCAACCTAAATAGGTGCTCACTTAGAAAGAATTGTTTAAAATACACATGTGGGAGCCCAAAGGGTTAAATGTACGGCTTTTTCCAAATTGTATGGCTTTTCCTTTGATGTGAGGCGTTCAGCTATAAGTATGCAAAATTTCACCCCTCCAACCTAATTAGGGGCTCACTTAGAATACACATGAGGGAGCCCAAAGGGTTGAATGTGCGGCTTTTTGAAATTTTATTTTTTGTCATTAGATGTGAGGCGTTCAGCTATAAGTATGCAAAATTTCACGTCTCCAACCTAAATAGGGTCTCACTTAGAAAGAATTGTTTAAAATACACATGTGGGAGCCCAAAGGTTTAAATGTACGGCTTTTTCAAAATTTTATGGTTTTTCCTTTGATGTGAGCTGTTCAGCTATAAGTATGCAACGTTTCACGCATCTAACCTAATTAGTGGCTCACTGAGAATACATATGTAGGAGCCCAAAGGGTTAAATGAGCGACTTTTCAAAGTTTTATGGTTTGTCATTAGATGTGAGACGTTCAGCTATAAGTATGCAAAATTTCACGCCTTCAACATAAATAGGGTCTCACTTAGAAAGAATTGTTAAAATACTCATGTGGGAGACCCAATTCTTAAATGTACGGCTTTTTCAAAATTTTATGGTTTTTCCTTTGATGTGAGCTGTTCAGCTATAAGTATGCAAAGTTTCACGCATCCAACCTAATTAGGGGCTCACTTAGAATACACATGTAGGAGTCCAAAGTGTTAAATGAGCGGCTTTTCAAAATTTTATGGTTTGTCATTAGATGTGAGGCGTTCAGCTATAAGTATGCAAAATTTCACGCCTGCAACCTAAATAGGTGCTCACTTAGAAAGAATTGTTTAAAATACACATGTGGGAGCCCAAAGGGTTAAATGTACGGCTTTTTTCAAAATTGTATGGCTTTTCCTTTGATGTGAGGCGTTCAGCTATAAGTATGCAAAATTTCACCCCTCCAACCTAAATAGGGGCTCACTTAAAAAGAATTGTTTAAAATGCACATGTGGGAGCCCCAAGGGTTAAATGTACGACTTTTTCAAAATTTTATGGTTTTTCCTTTGATGTGAGGTGTTCAGCTATAAGTATGCAAAATTTCTCGCCTACAACGTAATTAGGGGCTCACTGAGAATACATATGTAGGAGCCCAAAGGGTTAAATGAGCGACTTTTCAAAATTTTATGGTTTGTCATTAGATGTGAGGCGTTCAGCTATAAGTATGCAAAATTTCACGCCTGCAACCTAAATAGTTGCTCACTTAGAAAGAATTGTTTAAAATACACATGTGGGAGCCCAAAGGGTTAAATGTACGGCTTTTTCAAAATTGTATGGCTTTTCCTTTGATGTGAGGCGTTCAGCTATAAGTATGCAAAATTTCACCCCTCCAACCTAAATACTTAGAAAGAATTGTTTAAAATGCACATGTGGGAGCGCCAAGGGTTAAATGTACGACTTTTTCAAAATTTTATGGTTTTTCCTTTGATGTGAGGTTAGAACACTTAGAAAGACTTGTTTAAAATGCACATGTGGGAGCGCCAAGGGTTAAATGTACGACTTTTTCAAAATTTTATGGTTTTTCCTTTGATGTGAGGTGAGAACACTTAGAAAGAATTGTTTAAAATGCACATGTGGGAGCGCCAAGGGTTAAATGTACGACTTTTTCAAAATTTTATGGTTTTTCCTTTGATGTGAGGTGTTCAGCTATAAGTATGCAAAATTTCTCGCCTACAACCTAATTAGGGGCTCACTTATAATACACATGAGGGAGCCCAAAAGGGTTGAATGTGCGGCTTTTTGAAATTTTATTGTTTGCCATTAGATGTGAGGCGTTCAGCTATAAGTATGCAAAATTTCACGTCTCCAACCTAAATAGGGTCTCACTTAGAAAGAATTGTTTAAAATACACATGTGGGAGCCCAAAGGGTTAAATGTACGGCTTTTTCAAAATTTTATGGTTTTTCCTTTGATGTGAGCTGTTCAGCTATAAGTATGCAACGTTTCACGCATCCAACCTAATTAGGGGCTCACTTAAAATACACATGTGGGAGTCCAAAGGGTTAAATGTGCGGCTTTTTGAAATTTTATGGTTTGTCATTAGATGTGAGGCGTTCAGCTATAAGTATGCAAAATTTCACTCCTTCAACATAAATAGGGTCTCACTTAGAAAGAATTGTTAAAATACACATGTGGGAGACCCAATTCTTAAATGTACGACTTTTTAAAAATTTTATGGTTTTTCCTTTGATGTGAGGTGTTCAGCTATAAGTATGCAAAATTTCACGCCTCCAACCTAATTAGGAGCTCACTTAAAATACACATGTGGGAGTCCAAAGGGTTAAATGTGCGGCTTTTTGAAATTTTATGGTTTGTCATTAGATGTGAGGCGTTCAGCTATAAGTATGCAAAATTTCACGCCTTCAACCTAAATAGGGTCTCACTTAGAAAGAATTGTTTAAAATACACATGTGGGAGACCCAATTCTTAAATGTACGACTTTTTAAAAATTTTATGGTTTTTCCTTTGATGTGAGGTGTTCAACTATAAGTATGCAAAATTTCACGCCTCCAACCTAATTAGGGGCTCACTTAGAATACACATGTGGAGCCCAAAGGGTTAAATGTGCGGCTTTTTGAAATTTTATTGTTTGTCGTTAGATGTGAGGCGTTCAGCTATAAGTATGCAAAATTTTCACGCCTCCAACCTAAATAGGGGCTCACTTAGAAAGAATTGTTTAAAATGCACATATGGGAGCCCCAAGGGTTAAATGTACGGCTTTTTCAAAATTTTATGGTTTTTCCTTTGATGTGAGCTGTTCAGCTATAAGTATGCAAAGTTTCACGCATCCAACCTAATTAGGGGCTCACTTAGAATACACATGTAGGAGTCCAAAGGGTTAAATGAGCGGCTTTTCAAAATTTTATGGTTTGTCATTAGATGTGAGGCGTTCAGCTATAAGTATGCAAAATTTCACGCCTGCAACCTAAATAGGTGCTCACTTAGAAAGAATTGTTTAAAATACACATGTGGGAGCCCAAAGGGTTAAATGTACGGCTTTTTCAAAATTGTATGGCTTTTCCTTTGATGTGAGGCGTTCAGCTATAAGTATGCAAAATTTCACCCCTCCAACCTAAATAGGGGCTCACTTAGAAAGAATTGTTTAAAATGCACATGTGGGAGCCCCAAAGGTTAAATGTACGACTTTTTCAAAATTTTATGGTTTTTCCTTTGATGTGAGGTGTTCAGCTATAAGTATGCAAAATTTCTCGCCTACAACCTAATTAGGGGCTCACTTAGAATACACATGAGCGAGCCCAAAGGGTTGAATGTGCGGCTTTTTGAAATTTTATTGTTTGTCATTAGATGTGAGGCGTTCAGCTATAAGTATGCAAAATTTCACGTCCCCAACCTAAATAGGGTCTCACTTAGAAAGAATTGTTTAAAATACACATGTGGGAGCTCAAAGGGTTAAATGTACGGCTTTTTCAAAATTTTATGGTTTTTCCTTTGATGTGAGCTGTTCAGCTATAAGTATGCAACGTTTCACGCATCCAACCTAATTAGGGGCTCACTGAGAATACATATGTAGGAACCCAAAGGGTTAAATGAGCGACTTTTCAAAATTTTATGGTTTGTCATTAGATGTGAGGCGTTCAGCTATAAGTATGCAAAATTTCACGCCTGCAACCTAAATAGGTGCTCACTTAGAAAGAATTGTTTAAAATACACATGTGGGAGCCCAAACGGTTAAATGTACGGCTTTTTCAAAATTGTATGGCTTTTCCTTTGATGTGAGGCGTTCAGCTATAAGTATGCAAAATTTCACCCCTCCAACCTAAATAGGGGCTCACTTAGAAAGAATTGTTTAAAATACACATGTGGGAGCCCAAACGGTTAAATGTACGGCTTTTTCAAAATTGTATGGCTTTTCCTTTGATGTGAGGCGTTCAGCTATAAGTATGCAAAATTTCACCCCTCCAACCTAAATAGGGGCTCACTTAGAAAGAATTGTTTAAAATGCACATGTGGGAGCCCCAAGGGTTAAATGTACGACTTTTTCAAAATTTTATGGTTTTTCCTTTGATGTGAGGTGTTCAGCTATAAGTATGCAAAATTTCTCGCCTACAACCTAATTAGGGGCTCACTGAGAATACATATGTAGGAGCCCAAAGGGTTAAATGAGCGACTTTTCAAAATTTTATGGTTTGTCATTAGATGTGAGGCTTTCAGCTATAAGTATGCAAAATTTCACGCCTGCAACCTAAATAGGTGCTCACTTAGAAAGAATTGTTTAAAATACACATGTGGGAGCCCAAAGGGTTAAATGTACGGCTTTTTCAAAATTGTATGGCTTTTCCTTTGATGTGAGGCGTTCTGCTATAAGTATGCAAAATTTCACCCCTCCAACCTAAATAGGGGCTCACTTAGAAAGAATTGTTTAAAATGCACATGTGGGAGCCCCAAAGGTTAAATGTACGACTTTTTCAAAATTTTATGGTTTTTCCTTTGATGTGAGGTGTTCAGCTATAAGTATGCAAAATTTCTCGCCTACAACCTAATTAGGGGCTCACTTAGAATACACATGAGGGAGCCCAAAGGGTTGAATGTGCGGCTTTTTGAAATTTTATTGTTTGTCATTAGATGTGAGGCGTTCAGCTATAAGTATGCAAAATTTCACGTCCCCAACCTAAATAGGGTCTCACTTAGAAAGAATTGTTTAAAATACACATGTGGGAGCCCAAAGGGTTAAATGTACGGCTTTTTCAAAATTTTATGGTTTTTCCTTTGATGTGAGCTGTTCAGCTATAAGTATGCAACGTTTCACGCATCCAACCTAATTAGGGGTTCACTGAGAATACATATGTAGGAACCCAAAGGGTTAAATGAGCGACTTTTCAAAATTTTATGGTTTGTCATTAGATGTGAGGCGTTCAGCTATAAGTATGCAAAATTTCACGCCTGCAACCTAAATAGGTGCTCACTTAGAAAGAATTGTTTAAAATACACATGTGGGAGCCCAAAGGGTTAAATGTACGGCTTTTTCCAAATTGTATGGCTTTTCCTTTGATGTGAGGCGTTCAGCTATAAGTATGCAAAATTTCACCCCTCCAACCTAATTAGGGGCTCACTTAGAATACACATGAGGGAGCCCAAAGGGTTGAATGTGCGGCTTTTTGAAATTTTATTTTTTGTCATTAGATGTGAGGCGTTCAGCTATAAGTATGCAAAATTTCACGTCTCCAACCTAAATAGGGTCTCACTTAGAAAGAATTGTTTAAAATACACATGTGGGAGCCCAAAGGGTTAAATGTACGGCTTTTTCAAAATTTTATGGTTTTTCCTTTGATGTGAGCTGTTCAGCTATAAGTATGCAACGTTTCACGCATCTAACCTAATTAGTGGCTCACTGAGAATACATATGTAGGAGCCCAAAGGGTTAAATGAGCGACTTTTCAAAATTTTATGGTTTGTCATTAGATGTGAGGCGTTCAGCTATAAGTATGCAAAATTTCACCCCTCCAACCTAATTAGGGGCTCACTTAGAATACACATGAGGGAGCCCAAAGGGTTGAATGTGCGGCTTTTTGAAATTTTATTTTTTGTCATTAGATGTGAGGCGTTCAGCTATAAGTATGCAAAATTTCACGTCTCCAACCTAAATAGGGTCTCACTTAGAAAGAATTGTTTAAAATACACATGTGGGAGCCCAAAGGGTTAAATGTACGGCTTTTTCAAAATTTTATGGTTTTTCCTTTGATGTGAGCTGTTCAGCTATAAGTATGCAACGTTTCACGCATCTAACCTAATTAGTGGCTCACTGAGAATACATATGTAGGAGCCCAAAGGGTTAAATGAGCGACTTTTCAAAATTTTATGGTTTGTCATTAGATGTGAGACGTTCAGCTATAAGTATGCAAAATTTCACGCCTTCAACATAAATAGTGTCTCACTTAGAAAGAATTGTTAAAATACTCATGTGGGAGACCCAATTCTTAAATGTACGACTTTTTAAAAATTTTATGGTTTTTCCTTTGATGTGAGGTGTTCAGCTATAAGTATGCAAAATTTCACGCCTCCAACCTAATTAGGGGCTCACTTAGAATACACATGTGGAGCCCAAAGGGTTAAATGTGCGGCTTTTTGAAATTTTATTGTTTGTCGTTAGATGTGAGGCATTCAGCTATAAGTATAAAAATTTTTCACGCCTCCAACCTAAAGAGGGGCTCACTTAGAAAGAATTGTTTAAAATGCACATATGGGAGCCCCAAGGGTTAAATGTACGGCTTGTTCAAAATTTTATGGTTTTTCCTTTGATGTGAGCTGTTCAGCTATAAGTATGCAAAGTTTCACGCATCCAACCTAATTAGGGGCTCACTTAGAATACACATGTAGGAGTCCAAAGGGTTAAATGAGCGGCTTTTCAAAATTTTATGGTTTGTCATTAGATGTGAGGCGTTCAGCTATAAGTATGCAAAATTTCACGCCTGCAACCTAAATAGGTGCTCACTTAGAAAGAATTGTTTAAAATACACATGTGGGAGCCCAAACGGTTAAATGTACGGCTTTTTCAAAATTGTATGGCTTTTCCTTTGATGTGAGGCGTTCAGCTATAAGTATGCAAAGTTTCACCCCTCCAACCTAAATAGGGGCTCACTTAGAAAGAATTGTTTAAAATGCACATGTGGGAGCCCCAAGGGTTAAATGTACGACTTTTTCAAAATTTTATGGTTTTTCCTTTGATGTGAGGTGTTCAGCTATAAGTATGCAAAATTTCTCGCCTACAACCTAATTAGGGGCTCACTGAGAATACATATGTAGGAGCCCAAAGGGTTAAATGAGCGACTTTTCAAAATTTTATGGTTTGTCATTAGATGTGAGGCTTTCAGCTATAAGTATGCAAAATTTCACGCCTGCAACCTAAATAGGTGCTCACTTAGAAAGAATTGTTTAAAATACACATGTGGGAGCCCAAAGGGTTAAATGTACGGCTTTTTCAAAATTGTATGGCTTTTCCTTTGATGTGAGGCGTTCAGCTATAAGTATGCAAAATTTCACCCCTCCAACCTAAATAGGGGCTCACTTAGAAAGAATTGTTTAAAATGCACATGTGGGAGCCCCAAAGGTTAAATGTACGACTTTTTCAAAATTTTATGGTTTTTCCTTTGATGTGAGGTGTTCAGCGATAAGTATGCAAAATTTCTCGCCTACAACCTAATTAGGGGCTCACTTAGAATACACATGAGGGAGCCCAAAGGGTTGAATGTGCGGCTTTTTGAAATTTTATTGTTTGTCATTAGATGTGAGGCGTTCAGCTATAAGTATGCAAAATTTCACGTCCCCAACCTAAATAGGGTCTCACTTAGAAAGAATTGTTTAAAATACACATGTGGGAGCCCAAAGGGTTAAATGTAGGGCTTTTTCAAAATTTTATGGTTTTTCCTTTGATGTGAGCTGTTCAGCTATAAGTATGCAACGTTTCACGCATCCAACCTAATTGGGTGCTCACTGAGAATACATATGTAGGAACCCAAAGGGTTAAATGAGCGACTTTTCAAAATTTTATGGTTTGTCATTAGATGTGAGGCGTTCAGCTATAAGTATGCAAAATTTCACGCCTGCAACCTAAATAGGTGCTCACTTAGAAAGAATTGTTTAAAATACACATGTGGGAGCCCAAAGGGTTAAATGTACGGCTTTTTCAAAATTGTATGGCTTTTCCTTTGATGTGAGGCGTTCAGCTATAAGTATGCAAAATTTCACGCCTCCAACCTAAATAGGGGCTCACTTAGAAAGAATTGTTTAAAATACATATGTGGGAGCCCAATGGGTTAAATGTACGACTTCTTTAAAATTTTATACTTTTTCATTTGATGTGAGGTGTTCAGCTATAAGTGTGCAATATTTCTCGCCTCCAACCTAAATAGGGGCTCACTTAGAAAGAATTGTTTAAAGTACACATGTGGGAGCCCAAAGGGTTAAATGTACGGCTTTTTCAAAATTGTATGGCTTTTCCTTGGATGTGAGGCGTTCAGCTATAAGTATGCAAAATTTCACGCCTCCAACCTAAATAGGGGCTCACTTAGAAAGAATTGTTTAAAATACATATGTGGGAGCCCAAAGGGTTAAATGTACGACTTCTTTAAAATTTTATACTTTTTCATTTGATGTGAGGTGTTCAGCTATAAGTGTGCAATATTTCTCGCCTCCAACCTAAATAGGGGCTCATTTAGTAAGAATTGTTTAAAATACACATGTGGGAGCCCCAAGGGTTAAATGTACGACTTTTTCAAAATTTTATGGTTTGTCATTTGATATGAGGTGTTCAGCTATAAGTTGCCAAATTTCACGCCTCCGACCTAATTTGGGACTCACTTAGAAATAATTTTTTAAAATACACATGTGGGAGCCCAAAGGGTTAAATGTACGATTTTTTCAAAATTTTATGGTTTGTCGTATTATGTGTGGTGTTCAGCTATAAGTATGCAAAATTTTAAGTCTCCAACATGTATATTTCTGAGAACGGGCTCTGTGACAGACGGACAGACAGAGAGACAGAGGAGCGAGACGAATAGAGTTTTGTTAGATGAACGATGAACGAAACCCTAAAAAAAAACTTAAAAGAGCATAATTTAAATTAAATTTTGGCGACCTCCTTTATGGAAGAATAATGTTTTTAAATGGGAATTTCCCCAAATTAGCCAGTTATCACAAAGTTGGCTTCATATATGACAACTTATTTTTGTCGCCAGATTTGCCGATATTTCGCGAAGTTGGCCAACATTTGGCGCTACTGTGGTAACCCTGCATTTGTATTTTTCAACAATTACTCATTTCAATGAGGCGGTCCTACAGGAATCGTGAGGGACACACAGAGACTTGGATTTTATATAAATAGATATAAAGAAGAGCTATTTATCTACTTTTAAATGCGAACAGAAATAATTTGTGGTTCTACCTGATTATCCCGTAGACCAAAAAAAATATCGCCAAACTATAAGATTAAATGCCAATAATGGGTGATCTTAAATGTCAAATTTACTTGACATTAAACACTTTCCACGTGTTTGTTACGTCATCAGGTGATTTTTAATTCGCTATTTTCGTTTCTTCGCGATCTGCTGCAATTTTTTGACATTCCATTTTTGACCTATAATACTAAAATAATTTCTACCTTCATTTCAATAAAGTTTATTCGGATTTCGTAAACAATTTTCGAATTTTTCGAGTATTTTGTATGTGATTTTTAGTGTAGTTTAGCGATTTTCTACCATTTTTCCACATTAGTGAAAGACGTTGATAGAAGTTAAATCAACTTTCAATCTTCGAACACAATATATAATTTTTTTTTCTCTTTTCAAAATTTGTGCAGCGATTTAAAATTTTTTCGCGATATCTTATTGTGATTTTCTGAGGTTCGTGCTGTTTTTTTACGTACCCGGGCAACGCCGGGCAAGTTAGCTAGTAACATTAATAAAAATACAAATAAAATCTCGAATTAAGGGTTTTATTGCCATATGCTGTATCTGTTAACAGTAATTTAATACAAATTTTCATGTTAAATTTTGATAGCCGTCATGGAGAAGAAATATCTCCTTTAAAAATATTTTTGGAACCGCGTTTTCTTTTTTGGCTTAGGCTTCATCTTCTTAGGCTTGCTTTTCTGACATACGTGGCCAGTATTGCATTTGTTGCAATACTTAAGATTGGTCTGAACGCGAGCTCTTACTGCCTTTGCACCACACATGTGTGTTTTTTGGCAAATTCTGCCGCTGATTTTACGGCCTTTTGATTTGGCTGTCTTTTTAGAGGATGCTGTAGATTTAGAACTCCTGCGGCTTTTGTTGCTGCTTTTCAACTGCTTTCGTAAAAGCGTCAATAATTTAGCAGAAATTCTATAAAACTTTTGCAAAAAATCAAAATTTTCGATATAATAAAGAGACTCAAAATCAGATTCGAGATAAGAAGGCTTAAAAATTGAACGAAATAAATATTTTATTCTAGAAAATTCTACCTTATCATTTCTCGTGGCCACCTGCACGAAAATAAAATTATGATCATGGAGTTTTTATGGAAGCATACAAACCAGCAGTAATTACACTAGTGATGTAATAATGGGAAAATGAGAATTGTTTTTCTTACTTGATAAAACGCCTTCAGAAAATCTTAGTTCTGGTGTAGTAAAATATCAACGATAAAAATTATAAAAAACCCTTTATTTACATCAGTAGCAAAATTAACACAAAAAAAATATAAATATTTGAGAGAAATTTAAAAATACGTACCTAATTGAATAATGGGAAATTTCGATTGAAAAACATGCAACCCATGAAATGTAACAAACATGATAAAGAAGATAATGAAATTCCCCGAGTTACAGACTTTTAGAGACCCTCAGTAACTTCCGGCCTGAACCGGGGACTGCGCGATGGCGCTGTGTGTGTGTGTTTTTTTCCTTCTATATGTAAAAAAAAGTTTTGGTTTGGAAATGGACGAATGAAAATCTGCATAGATATTCCGGGTAGATCGGCATCCAATTTGAATGCTTAAGCATTGTGGAATTTCGCAAACCTCTTCTTTTCTCAGCCAGACTGATTAGGCGCCAGCCATTCCAGGTCACGTGGTCTGACTAGAGAATTGATATTAAAAACATTTTTTCTTTTTTCTTGTTCCTTTTTTAGTTAGTTTTTGTGAATGTGAATCTTGAACGCAGCAGAAAAATATGCTGCGTATAGGTTTTTTATCGTGGTCTTCTATTAGAAGAAAATGATGTTTAAGTTTAATTTAAAAAAAGGGGAAATTTATTTCCGAATATGAAATCATGCTTGACTTCTTGTTAGAAGAAATAGTTTCTGAAGTATTAATTGTTTTAAAAGCATTTCTCTTGTTTATAGTTCAGTTTAAATGTGAATCTCGAAAGTAGCATGCTGGCTGTGTATTTCTTGTTCTTCCGAAAAGGGAGAAATAAATATTCTTGAACATATAAAAGAAATTATCTGGAATTCCTAGTGAGGAATAACAAATATCATTCATATGTTTTCGTTGTATATACTGTATATATTTAAAGGTGTAAATATAGAATTTTCAAGTTTTTTAATCATCTTGTGCTATTTTATACTAAACAACACCAGCGCCATTTTCAGTTGTGAAATATGTTTTATTATTTAAATGTGATTTTACATGAATCGTGAAGTCTATAATTATGCTCTCCCAACCTTGGATTTAAATCGTGATAACGTGAAATTTCGTGCAACATATGAAGTTTATTCTTCAAGTCTTGGTGCCTCAAGACCCGGAAAAAAGGTAAGAAATACCTTTATTATTCTGCATGACTGTTGATTTCTTAAAAATATACATTTTTCATGATCATTTATTTTGAAAATTGAATTTAATCTTAAACATGGATAAGCCTGATAAGCTTAAAAGTAAAAGAGCTACTGTTCGTGCAGCCATTACGAAATTAATCACAAAATGTGATACATTATTATCTGTTGATATTGATAAAACTGATTGCGATTCTTTAATGAAATCGTTAGAGCTCGTAAATGAAAAGGAAGCTCAACTAAAGGAATTAGATTCCGAAATAGATGAGCTAATTCAGGAAAAAACTGAATATGAAAAAGAACTAAAATCGGTAGAAGAATATTCTGAAAAAATATCCAGTTTGAAATTTAAAATTAAGATGAGGCTTAAAAAATGTAAAATCGAAACTGAACCAAAAGTTGTACTAGAATCAAGTAACGGTTCAAAAATCGGAAGTAAACCAGTTTCGGCAGTGAAGCTTCCTAAACTTAACATAGAAAAATTTTCTGGTGATGCAAGCCAGTTCTTAGAATTTTTTAATTTATTTACTAGTGCGATAGATTCAAACGAATCGTTATCAAAAATTGAAAAATTCCAATATCTCAAATCCTTGTTGTCTGGTCCTGCATATAATATTGTATCTGGTTTTGAACTGACAGATCAAAATTATTCTACTTGTTTAAAATTGTTAGAAGAGAGGTATGGTAAGCGGGAAAATATCATAAACTGTTACATGAATAAAATTCTAAATCTTGAACCAGTGAAATCCTCTAACAATGTTATTTCTTTAAGAAAGTTGTATGATAATATCGAAACTTGTATGAGAAATCTTGATACGTTAGGAGTGACATCAGGCTCCTACGGCCATTTATTACTACCAATATTATTAAGACTGTTACCCGAAAATTTGATACTAGATTTCCATCGAAAACGTGACCCCGATAAGGACTGTGAAGTCACCGATTTAATAAATTTTATTAAAACGGAATTAAGATGTCGTGAAGCTACTAATTTAGTAAATAATTCCCAAAGCAAGACTTATGAAAATTCTAAAACTAAATATGAAAATCCTTCAAGTAAATATCAAAATTTTCCTCAAAAGAAAAATATACCTTCAGCTGCTGCTTTAAATACATCTACAAAACAGTTTTGCATATTTTGCAAGTCTTCTGATCATGTAGGACTAAATTGTTCGAAATTCACTGATGAACAAAAACGATATAAATTAAAGAAAGAAGGCCGCTGTTACAAATGCACAAATAAGTCACATTTATCTGTAAACTGTAGAACAAAAATCAACCCTTGTTCCAAATGTGGTAACACTACCCATAGTCCATTGTTTTGTTTTAAAGAAACAGCAAAAGAAAATCCTGAAAAAGAAATGAAAGGTGCAATTGTATCTATGATGTCGGAACAAAAATATAAACAAAATAAATCTACATTATTGCAGACTTGTACAGTTTCTGTGTCTGCTGGTAAGGAATGCTTGTTGGCTCGCGTTTTATGTGATAGTGGTTCAGAAAAATGCTTCGTGAAGAGATCTCTAGTACAAAAATTAAAATTGAAGCCATTGCGAAGAGAAAATTTATTAGTTTATCCTTTTGGGCGGAGACGCCCTTATGAATCTTGTTATGAAGTAGTTTCTCTTGAATTATCCAGTGTTGTGCAACCTATTAACTCGATAAATATCGAAGCACTTGTGGTTGATAATATAACTGGAGCTTCTGTGAAAACACTAGAACCAGAACTTCTAGACATAATGAGAGCAAGAGGCTTTAAGCCTGCTGATACAGGTCTTGAACAGGAAATAAATATTTTGCTGGGGTCTGGCTTTTTGTGGAAAATATTAAAGGGAATCGAGGGAAAATTGACAAAAGAATTATACGTTGCAGAAACTATTTTCGGTCATACGGTGCAAGGGCAGATAGAGTCGAATAAAAAAGAAGTAGCTTGTTTGCGTGTTTCAGTTGAAAATATAAATACTCAGCTGAAAGCATTTTGGGATCTTGAATCAATTGGCATTGCTGAAAGCAATGAAAAGAACATTACCGATCATGAGGTAATAAAAGAACTTAAAGAAAATTTAAAATTCGTAAATGGGCGTTATGAAGCAAAAAAATTGTGGAAAAATTCTCGTGAATTGCTTAGAAATAATCTTGAAGTAGCAAAGAAGCGGTTTTCTAGTTTAGAAAATAAATTCTTGAAAAACGATTCTTTATTTAAAGAATATAACTCCATTTTGCTAGAGCAGTTTAATGAGGGTGTAATAGAATTGTGCACCGAGGAACATTCTAATAATTCCTATTACATTCCACACAGACCTGTTATCCGTGACGACAAAACTACAACAAAAATGCGCATAGTCTATGATGCTTCTTCCAAATATGGTGATTTTCTATCATTAAACGAATGTTTGTATCATGTCCCTAACTTGAATTCTAATGTTTTAAATGATGAAAACATTCCCGTATCGAGTTTCGAACCCCCAAATACTTCCTTGAAAATTTTAGGATTGATCTGTAACAATACAGAAGATAAATTTGGACTAGAATTACGACCCTTGTTAGAAAAATTAAATAATGATTCTTCTACTAAATGCAATGTTTTGAAAATTGCAGCTACGTTGTTTGATCCAGCCGGATTTATTTCCCCTTTTGTTATTAGTGTCAAATGCCTTTTGCAGCAATTGTGGATAATGGGAACATCATGGGATGAAAGTTTTTGTGGTGAACTAGAAAATAATTGGCAAAATTGGCTTTTAGAAATCCCTGATCTCACACACTTGAAAATTCCCCGACACTATTTCAACAACCTGATCATGGAAAAGGAGCATCTCCAACTGCATATTTTCACTGATGCTAACCCTAATGCGTATGGTGCAGTGGCATACTTACGGTATCCAATTTCTAAAGATAAATTTAAAACTAGTTTTATAATGTCTAAGTCTAGGGTTGCTCCCTTGAAGAAGTTAACTCTTCCTCGTCTTGAACTCATGGGAGCACTTATTGGTGCCAGAATGGCAAAGTTTATCACGAATGTTATCCAAGTAAATAATACTATTTTCTGGTCGGACTCAGAAATTGTTCTTCATTGGCTTAAAGGGCCAAAAGAAAAATGGAAACCACTTGTTAGTAATAGAATAGCTGAGATTCATAATTTGTCTGATCCTAGTTTATGGAGACATTGTGATGGCAAACTTAATCCCGCAGATTTAATAACGAGAGGTTGTTCTGTGAAGCATTTAATAAATTCTCAAAAATGGTGGTATGGTCCTGAATTTCTTTCCCTTCCCGAAAATCACTGGCCTAGGGTTAAAATTGCTGCATCTCGATTACCTAATGTTTCTGAAGAGAAGTCTAAAAAAGCAGCCACCATTTCTTGCGTTGTTCAAACAAATAAATCTGATGAAATTCCCATTTTTATTCTTGAAAAGTATAGCTCCCTAAAGAAATTGTATCGAGTAACTGCATGGATATTTAGATTTATTTCTAATGTAAAATTAAAGGTAGAAAAAAGAAAATTTTCAGAATTATCAGCTGAGGAAATGTTACATGCTGAAAATTTTTGGTTAAAGCTAGTGCAGGAAGAAAGTTTCCCTGAAGTTATTAAAAGCTTGAAATGTAACAAGAGTATCCCTAAAGAATCGAATCTTCTACAGTTAAATCCTATGTTGTCAGATGAAGGTTTGCTGTTGGTACGAGGACGGTTACAAAAGTCTAACTCCTCATTTTATGAAAAACATCCCGTAGTGATTCCTGCAAAACATAAATTGACTGAATTAATCGTGAAAGATGCACATGAAAAAGTTTTTCATTCAGGAGTGTCCAGTACATTGGTACAAACGCGTGAAAAGTTTTGGATTTTAAGATCAAGGCAGTGCATTAAATCAGTCCTGAACAAATGTACAATCTGTAAGAAATTTAACGTACGCCCTGGTCAACAAGTTATAGCCCCTCTTCCAGGTGACCGTATTAACGAAGCTCCACCGTTTTCAGTAACAGGTCTTGATTATGCGGGACCCCTATATGTGAAGGGGAATGAAAATAAATATTATATTTTATTATTTACATGTGCTATCACAAGAGCACTTCATTTAGAACTAGTAAAAGACATGTCAACAACAGAATTCCTGTTAGCATTTCGCAGGTTTATCTCACGAAGAGGACTCTGTGCTGTAATTTATTCAGACAACGCCAAAACTTTCAAAAGAGCTGATCTTGAACTAAAAGAAATGTGGAAAGTAATCCACCATCCTAATGTTAAAAAATTTTTCGCCAATCACAGCATATCCTGGAAGTATATTGTAGAGCGTGCAGCCTGGTGGGGTGGCTTCTATGAGCGAATGGTTCGCTCAGTGAAAACTACCTTGCGTAAAGTTATTGGAAAATCTTCCTTAACATTGAGTGAATTAGAAACGCTTCTAATTGAAGTAGAAGCTGTAATTAACTCTCGTCCGCTGACTTACACGTATTCCGAGTTAGAAGAACCATCTCCTCTTACTCCTGCACATTTTGTAATCGGAAAACGTATCTTGTGTCTACCTACCATAAAAGTGAACGATTTAATTTTACCAACAACGAAAGAATCTTTAGTGAAACGCTTTCGTTTACGTGAGACTCTTCTAAATCATTTTTGGAAGCGTTGGAAAAATGAGTATCTTCTCAATTTAAAATCTGCTCACTACACGGACCAGAATAAATCTTCAGACTTTAAAGTGTATGATGTGGTGCTTGTACATGATGAACACTTACCCCGAAGTTTGTGGAAGTTAGGAAAAGTTACTAAAACCTTTATGGGCAGAGACGGCAAGATAAGATCTTGTGAACTCAAAACAAATAATTCATTTATTAAGAGACCTATAAATCTATTGTACAATCTTGAACTCACAAACTAAAAAAAACTCTGAACTTTTTTATTAATAGAACTGAAAAAAAAAAAAAAAAAACTCTGATATTATTAGAGACTCAAGAACTCTCTTGTTTATTGACTTAAAAAAAAAAAAAAAATATTTTTTTTTTCACTTAAAAAAAAAAAATGTTTCTTGTTTGATAATATTTCTAATTTTTAGTTTAATTTTTTTTTGTATTGAATATTCCAGAAAAAGTTGTATAGATTTAAATTGTTCTTTCTATTTTTAGTAGCAGAAACCTGCCAACCAAATATTTTTAATTGTTTTATTATTTTGTTTGAAGTCCAGTATGTAAGTATATATTTTGATTTGTATTGTATTTATGTATAGTGTAACTGATAATTTTTTAGAATAATTTTATTTCTACTTTAATTATTTTGAATCCCCATTTTGATGAACCCTTGTTCATCGGGGGGGGGGGGGAGGAGTTAGTGGAATTTCGCAAACCTCTTCTTTTCTCAGCCAGACTGATTAGGCGCCAGCCATTCCAGGTCACGTGGTCTGACTAGAGAATTGATATTAAAAACATTTTTTCTTTTTTCTTGTTCCTTTTTTAGTTAGTTTTTGTGAATGTGAATCTTGAACGCAGCAGAAAAATATGCTGCGTATAGGTTTTTTATCGTGGTCTTCTATTAGAAGAAAATGATGTTTAAGTTTAATTTAAAAAAAGGGGAAATTTATTTCCGAATATGAAATCATGCTTGACTTCTTGTTAGAAGAAATAGTTTCTGAAGTATTAATTGTTTTAAAAGCATTTCTCTTGTTTATAGTTCAGTTTAAATGTGAATCTCGAAAGTAGCATGCTGGCTGTGTATTTCTTGTTCTTCCGAAAAGGGAGAAATAAATATTCTTGAACATATAAAAGAAATTATCTGGAATTTCTAGTGAGGAATAACAAATATCATTCATATGTTTTCGTTGTATATACTGTATATATTTAAAGGTGTAAATATAGAATTTTCAAGTTTTTTAATCATCTTGTGCTATTTTATACTAAACAACACCAGCGCCATTTTCAGTTGTGAAATATGTTTTATTATTTAAATGTGATTTTACATGAATCGTGAAGTCTATAATTATGCTCTCCCAACCTTGGATTTAAATCGTGATAACGTGAAATTTCGTGGACTATATGAAAATTATTCTTCAAGCATGGCCTTTCATCGTTAATATTAAAAAAACTGTTGCATACAAAAATATGAAAATCGGTGGTATTATAGAAAAATGTTTGATAAACACGCTGATGCAGACAGTTTTCAAATCGAAGAATTATTTTAAGAGATATTTAATGCTAAAGTTGGACAAAGCCGTTCCATTAAAAAAGTTTTATTTGAGCAAAAACTATACATGAGAATTTAATCATTTTTAGATCATTTTATACGTTATAAGTTCCCGGTGCGCAGATTGTATTTATTTTTCTTATTTGACGCATTTTTTGAGGATTTATTTCTATTTTAAATTCAAATTTTCAGCATTTCGAGAGATATTTTTTACAAATTTTAGAAAATGTCATTAATTTAAACTGTTGCCAATTTTATAAACAGCGCAAATAATAATGTTTACTTCAAATTAAAAATTTATTTACACGTGGCTATTACAAACAGAAAAAAAAAACTTTAAAATTAGAATTAAATGATTACATGTTAAAAGCAGGAAAATTACGCCATAAGAACCATATTTACACTTGAATTTTACGTCATATTTAAAATGGCCAAAAAATAAGGCAAAACAATTTAAATTGAAAAATATATTTGCGCGAGATATTTTGAGATAATCTTTTCAACTATTATCGTGAATTCGAAGACAGCGCAAATAATATTTCCTTCTAACAACAAAAGTATTTTCACGTGGATATTAATAAGAGAAATAAAAGTTTGGTGTAAATTACGTCAGATTTGAAACGATACATTTAAAATGAATTATTTAAAAGAACTATCTTATAGCGCTGCTAAAAAATACCGGGAGACAATGACACTGTTTACTTAATTCATTTTACATTAGCTTGTTTTCAAATAACTAATTTTTTTAATTAAATACTAAAACAGCCTTTGTATCTCTTAACAGCCACAGATTTGGTCTTAAAAATCCCCAATCCAAGGAAAACGAATGGAAAACCGTTTACAGAGAGATCGCTACTGTTTTTTTTTTTTTTTTAATTTTAATTCAATATTTTTAAAGCCGATCAAATTAGCGTGCTTTTTGGATTTTGGTGTGCCTGAACGGGGGGTTGGCGAGCGTAGCTCATAGGGAGCAGAGCCCCCTAGTTTACTAAAAAAATAAAAAAAAAAGCAATTTAACAAATTACAACGACCATTTGGAAAATGTTTTTTTCAAAGACTAAAATTTAAGACATAAAAAATCGCCCGGAGTTGATTATACATTACGTATGCCATGAATTAAACATTAATAGTGTTATTACACGTAAAAATTACAAGATTTCCTGAAACTTACGTATTATCCAAGCATCTCATTGGCTGTTCGGGAAAAGGCTTTTCCATCGTCAGATTTCCAAGAAATCTGACGACCCATTTTAAATGAAATTTCATAGGCGTAACCAGCCTTCTGAACGGGGGGGTGCCCAGACTTCTTAACCTGAACATGATGGATACAAACAATATTTTATATGGTAAAATCTGCTAAAACGGTACCTCGTAAAACCGGTCGAAAATCCGTTTTAGACAGGTTTTCATCTTAGAAGGTATAGTTGTGTGGTATTTCTTTTAAAAAGAGCTCAAACGTGATTTTTGTTTGCGTGAGGAGAGATGAGAAGGGCAGGGACCGACTTATGCAGGGGCGTGCGGGGCAACTGCCCCCCCCCCCTTTTTAGGGGCCTCCCATGAGAGTAATCAGGAATCATTAAAAAGTGCCAAATTATTAAAATTAGCCTAAAGCGACAAAAATTCATATATTTTCAAACATTTAGGATGGGAGTGTGGTCCTCTTTCCCCTCTCTGCTTCCAGTACCCCGCCCCCCCCCCCCCACCCATGCAAAAGAAAAACTATATCATTAGAAAACCAAAGATTAAAATTTTATTATAACTTAGTATCCTATTGTTTTCAAAAGAAATTCTTTATTAACGTTTTCCTCGTAACGTGGTAAGTTAAAACCATTAATTATGATCAATTTTGGACATTTTCTTTTAGACATCTTATAATGTACGTAGATAAGCAAAGTAAAAGTTTGCAAAGAAATGCTCGTGTCAACCAATCTATCATTTTTTTCTACTATTATCCTACTAGTATTTTTTCTTAAAGTTGTGACCCTCTTTTTGTCATACCCTGTATACAGATGTGAGCAGTACCGCGTACAAAATTCATGAATACATACAATTTGTATGAAATTTAGTACTAGCCACTTCCCTATTATTCTCAGAAAAATTCTATAGATAGATAGAAGGCCCCCCCCCCCCAGAATGATGCTTGCCCCGGGGCCCCCCACAGCCTAAGTCGGGCCCTGGAGAAGGAATTCAAAGCATCAAAACTAGATCTAATGGTAAAAAAGAAAAAAAAAAAATGAATATGTAAATCTCCTTGCAGCAGTGACATAAGACAGTGACTAAGAGTGGTCACAAGTGTAAATTATTCTGGCACCCTAACTTCTTATAAAGATTAAAAAAGGGCTTTAATCATGCTGGAAACTTCTATAAGCACAGGGGAACAATGCATGAGATCTAAAATTATCTCAGTCAAAGTCTTGTAGATGAAATTTTGCGGGATGATAAATCTCAGATAATACATGCGGTACACCAGTACATACGCACAGAAGTTTTTCAGAATGTGACTCCATGACTTCTTAGGGATCACCGGAGGGACCCAGGAAATTTTGGAGAAAAGTCTATACAAATAATTATTTTATTATTATAAGTAATTATAATATGCATTAATATTGTAATTTCCTGCCTATAATCTGTGGTTCAAACAATCATGTTTCGATCCAGAAATTTTATTTCAGTATTGAGGTTAAATATTTATCACAATTTAACAAGTTACGTTTTATGGAACAGGTTTTCTAGATTCGAATGTAATTGTTTGATCCGTAGATTATAGACCGGTAATTACGGTAATTCGTGTTTTTAGCACAAAATGTGTAGAATATATTAAGTAGGTCATGATAATATACACTAAATTTTATCAAGATAAAAATTATAATAATAATACTATAATAATACTATCATAATAATACCATCATAATAATAATACTATTATGATGCGACTTTAATAATAAAGATAGGTGCTTGTCTGTCTATGTGTGTGTGTATGCGCGACCGCTGAACTCTGTAAAAACAATGCAGCCCGCACAGCCGTAAGATTTGACAGGACCTGTATGCCTGAAGTCATACATATCGAAGACATTTTCTGGAATTTTTCAATTAATGTTTTATGCGAATTTTTTCGCATTTTGCGGCATTTTTTTTTTTTCATTAGTAAAAAAGAATCCGATTTCAATATTTTATCGAGTATAAACTTTGTCGTCTTTTCAATAAAGTTTTTTCGAGATTCTTACAGCGATTTTTCAATTTATTTGTAACAATTTTTTAATGTTATTTTTAAAGGGTTTTTCTTCGCATTCCTAAAAGGAATCCGGTTTAAATATTTTACCCAATTAGTTAATTTCGTTCCTGCAGTTTTTTAATCTTTTCCGAATTTTTAATGCGATTTTTAGTGGTGGTTTTCGTGCTTTGAGGCGATTTTTTTACTTTTTTTGAAACAGAAAAAACTCTCCGGTAATTTTTGCAGTTGCCGTGATTAAATTCGAATTGGGGGAATATCAAATCAGTTATTATAAGGAAGCTGAAAATTTAATTTGGCTCGAAATAAAAAACGCAATTCAAGATTCGCTTCTTTCGTGACAGAAGAGGTCGTAGCTTGCTCGGGAGTACGTTGCCGAAGGCAGTCCCTACCTCAATCCTAGAACTGTTTAATTCTACGTTCGTTAAAAAAAGAAAATCCACTAGTCATGAACTTTTCTTTGAGGGATAAGGTTTGAAATAATGAGCGGGATCGCGCGCTTTGCGCACAGAAAAGGAAAGTCCTGCATAATAAAAAATGCTGTGAAGTATTTCCCCCCCCCCCCTCCAAATTCTTTCACAGACCAGTGATTCTTCAGTGCGTATTTTAAAATTTTTTTGAAATACCCGATTCTTTTATGGAATTTTTCAAAGTCAATTCGTGAATCGCTCCCGGAAAAATTTGAGAATTTCTTCAAACGATCGTGGAAAAATATCGGGAATTTCGATAAAAGAGTGCAGAAAATAATTGTGAATTTCGTCAAAAGATTACGCAAAAAATTACGAATTTCGAAAAACGACTGACGAAAATTTTTTGTAAATTTCGCCAAAATGTCGCAGAAAAGAGTAGAGAATTTTGTTAATTGGTACGGAAAGATATCGAGAATTTTCCCGATCGGTCGCGCAAAACTATCGCGAATTTCGACAAATGACCCCTGTAAAAAAATCAGTTTCGTCATTCGACCGCAACAGAAAATAAAATTCATCAAAGGATCGCGGTTAAAGCGAGAATTTCGTCAAAGGATCGCAGAAAGAAAAAACGAATTTCGTCAAAAGATCGTAGAAAGAGAACGCGAATTTCATCAAAGGATCGTGCTATAGAAATGCCAATTTCGTCAAAATATCGCGGTAAAAAATGCGAATTTTGTAAGAGGATCGCGGTAAAAAATACGAATTTTGTCAAAGGTTAGTGGTGAAAAGTGCGGATTTCGACAAAAAAATCGCGTAGAAAGACGTGAATTTTGTCAAACGATTTCGGGAAAAAATTGTAAATATCATAAATGATCGCAGAATAAAATCGCAAATTTGGCCAAAATTTACTGCACTGGGCTAAAAGATTGAAACCGGGATCCCTTTTCTTACTTTCAAAAGAACGCCGCGAAACGAGAAGAAACTTTAAAAATCGTATATAAAAATTTTCAGAGGAAAAAAATTACTATATTGACTTGAAACACTGCAACCATATTCCTTTTACGAATATCAAAAAAATGGTCGCGAAACACGAAATTGAACCAACCAACTAACCTCCAGATTAATTTGAATTTTTTGTGCTATTATTTTTCATTTTCAAAGAAGGCAGGGTCTGTACACTCCCTCCTATTTCCCCCAGCTAATTGTATTTTAGAATATCATTTCACATCTGCATTTCCTTTCAAAATTTTTTTGCTTCTTTCTAGATTTTAAACTATGAAATCAAAGAGACAAATAGTTTCTATCCTCGTCAAGAACTTGAGTTAAGGCTGTTCTCAAATCCAAAAGGGAAACTTTGTCACATAAGTTTAAATTTATTTTTGTTCGGAAATGCATGAATCTAGCTGGTGTTATTGTTCAGAAACTATGTCATCGAGCTGTTTTTTTTTTTTTTCGTTTTTTAAAAAAAGCAATAGATCTTTCAGAAAATAGTGTCAAAGTGGGCGTTTTAAATAGAATTTCCGCGCGAAAGGAGAAATAGCAATCAAGAAAGGGTGAAAAACGTGCTTGTCACGTGATCCAAATCGCTTCTAACTCAATACATAATTGATTGATCAAAAAATGGAAAAAACAGTTTGATTCCAAATCGCTTCCCTGGTCAGGCTTTCCAATTTTATATCTTTCCGTTAAAAAATGAATTTGTAAATGTGTCAGAAAGTTTTGCGCTTGTTGAGCAGAGCAGTTGAGAACAGCTTTAATTTCTCATGAAATTGCAGAAACATGAAATAGAAAGAACGGTGTTACAAAAAATTTCTCCCAAACAAAAGACGTGAAGTGGGATTATAAAGACACCTTTTTGACTTATTATGACTAATACAGATTCTTGTAAATATTCTAGTTTTAAAAAAGATAAACAACATAATTTTCTTTTTAAAAAAAAGAACGTGGGTTTTTCTTTTTTAATCACATTTCAAACCTTAGGCTGTTAGTTTTCTGAACTAAACTAATTTGCTAAACTAATTAAACTCTGCTTTCACTTCTTTTTTTCTTTTGTAGATTTCAATTTTTAAAAATAATTGTGCTTGAGTCTGCGCAAACGGGGGGGGGGGGGGGGGGGGTGCCCGGGCACCCAGGCCACCCCCCCTGGTTACGCCTATGAATTTCATTCTTAAACTTCTAAACATCCCACAATATTATTTTTTATACCGTCGTATAGAGAAAAAAATGTACTTTTAAATGCAATTTGTTTCAAAGCTGTATCTCAATTTGTTTCCGAGTTTCTTTTTTCTTTTTTTTTTTGTAGTTTTTATTACTTTTTGTCATAGTGGCAACAGAAGGTATCCATCTCTGTTGAAATTAAAGGGAAATACAGATTACTGTATATACCAATCAGAAAACGAATAAAATGCAGATTAAACCAATCAAAAGCTTATGCTTTTGATTTCCCACCCTGACCGAGGACAATAAACATTTTTCCAAATGGTTAAAAAAAAGCAATTTAACAAATTATAACGACCGTTTAGAAAATGATCTTTTCAAAGACTAAAATTTAAGACATAAAAAATCGCACGGACATATTACGTACGCCATGAATTAAACATTAATAGTGTTATTACACGTAAAAATTGCAAGCGACAAAAATCGCCTGCGACTCGTCAGGTTTCCCATAGCAACCGTACCATTTTTTTTCGTTTTCTAAGCATTTAATTGGCTGTTCGAGAAAAGACTTTT
Source organism: Maratus speciosus (assembly GCA_963932465.1). Taxonomy (NCBI): domain Eukaryota; kingdom Metazoa; phylum Arthropoda; class Arachnida; order Araneae; family Salticidae; genus Maratus; species Maratus speciosus. The sequence continues at coordinate 616,065,719 of OZ010789.1, forward strand.
CTATCGACAGATTTCCAAGCATTTGATAGGCTGTTACTGGCGACTCGCATTGTTTCAGGCGTCAAAAACGCTCCGACACAAAAGAATCACTTGCTTCCCGGGCGTCTCTCCTGGAGCCATAGAATAATAACACTGAGACCCCTGGAATTGGAAGCGACTTTGACTCCTCGTGTAATAACATCATTATAGTGTTATTACACGTACAATTCGAAGCGCCAAAAATCGCTTGCGACTCGCCAGGTTTCCCATAGCAACCGTACCATTTTTTTTTTTCGTTTTCTAAGCATTTCATTGGCTGCTCGGGAAAAGGCTTTTCCATCGTTATAATGTTATTACACGAGGAGTCAAAGTCGCTTGAAACTCCAGGCGTCTCCATGTTATTCCTATGGCTATAATTTGAGAAATTCAATAAAACTTTTACAAAATATTAAAATTTTATATCGTAGCAAATCAATACGGTAGATGTCGATTTCGAATTTAAAATTAACGGAAAATTGAACGGAATTATTTTATTCTAGAAAATTCTACCTTATCATTTCTCGTGGCCACCTGCGCGAAAATAAAATTATGATCATGGAGCTTTTATGGAAGCATACAAACTAGCAGTAATTACACTAGTGATGTAATAATGTGAAAATGAGAATAGTTTTTCTTACTTGATAAAACGTCTTAAAATAACCAATCTGAAGTTGACATAGACTTACGAATAGAAAAAGCCTGCCCAAATCACGACTGAGCCACCACCTCGTACAAGTTTTGAAAGCAAATACGGCTCAGTTGGTAAATCATGCCAGTCAGGGCCACAAATAAGAGGGGTGGGGGGGGGGGGGAGCAGGGAGGACAAGTGCCCCGGGCACCAGAACGAAGGGGCGCCAAATGAAGCATTATACTTTGGAATGGATCGTTTTCTTCTGATGGACTGATGGCTTCCATTATTATGAAACATCCATTATAAATGAAGTGTTAGGTGAAGATAAAAGTGCAGCCGTAAAAAATTAGAACTCTGATTTTCTGGTCAGAATGAAAAAAAAAATGGCCATAATTTTTTTTGCTAAAAAAAAAAAAAAAAAAATGGCCATTTTTTTTTTATGACCCATTCTGACCAGAAAGTCAGAGTTCTAACTTTTTACGGCTGCTCTTTCATCTTCTCCTAAAGCTTCATTTATAATGGATGTTTCATAATAATGGAAGTTATCAGTTCATCAGAAGAAATAATTCGGTTAAAGAGGAAACTCGGTTAAGAAGGGCTCGGTTAAGCAGGACTCGGATAATTAGGACTCTACTGTATAATTTCATTTTGAAAATGATCTTTAGAATATTTTTGTTGGCGTTCAGGAGGGAGTGACCTCCCCCTTGGATCCGCCATAATAGATTACGTAGGTCAGTATTACATATTTTATGATTACACATTTTAACCCTTAAATGCCTGATGTTGCTTTTTGGCAATATACCCAATTTAGGCTCTAAAATACTATTAGAATAATATTGAAGCTATAATGCCTAATGTTGCCAATAAAATACATTCTGAAGATATTATTAAATCGATTTTCAACATGTAGATGGCAACACTTGTGCTGTTTAAGAATAAAGATAGATTTGTTTTTTCAATTGCTGCTACTTGTTCTTTTTGTTTTGTTCGAAAGCTTGCTAAATACCCTATTTCGACCTGCATTTAGCAAGTAAAATTTATTTCTTGTTATAGTTCCTAAAATTCTTGTGTGTTTAATATTACAGAATTTTATCAAGGGAAATTATTTTTTTCAATTAAACACCAGTATTGCCGATTAGTAACAAACCGTTTTTTAGCCGCAAACTATACTTAAAACAAAATATGATTTTTTTAAAGTATTTTTCCCATGATTTACTTAAAAAATGAAAGCCGAAAAACATTATTACAATGATTTTTGAAAAATCAGGCATTTAAGGGTTAAATTTTAAAATAAGTCGGGTATTAGAAAATTAGTAAAATTCTCTTCGTAAATATACTTTGCGGAACTTTTTAAAACTTCTAAGCATCGCACATTTTCAATTTATACCGTTGTATTTGGAAGAAAAAAAAAGTACTTTTGAATGCAATTTGTTTGAAAACTGCATCTCCATTTATTTTTTAGATACTATTTAGTTTGTAGTTTTTAACACCATTTGTTTCATTTTGGCAACTCAAGTACTCCATTTCTGTAGATAGTAAAGGGAAAATAGTTGAAAAATATCAATTATATCGTTTTGTTGCGATTTTCTCATAAAAACTGAAAAAAAAAATGTAATTAAAATAAGTGCTATTTTGAAAAAATATAAATGAATGATTTCTGTTAAAACATGGAACTATTATAAACTAAATTTAATTTTAAGTGTCTATATTAATATTACAAACAAATGAAGGCATATGAATAATGAGATAGCCGATTTTTATTTTTTTTAGCCGATTTTTTTTTAGGCGATTTTTTTTTTTTTTTGTCGAGTTTCTTGAATGACGAAATCTCTTTTGTTTTTTGGATTTGTGTATTATTCAGCGATAGTCACGCCCTATGCATATTTTACTGTAGATGTTGTCTAAGAGTGGATCGTAACTGAGGAATTCTTTAGCGGATGCATTTTTGACGTCATTTTATATCAAACTAGCAGGCTGAGCCCGCTGCGCTGGACCATTTTTCAGATAAACCTTCAATCAAACGAAATGGAAAATCCGACCCTGTATTTTAAATTAATATGGACCTTCACCAGGAAGGTCCTTCCGCATTTTCTGAATACGCATCGGACGCCATTGCGCTATTATATTATCTGATGCGTTAGACGAAATACGGGCAATTCAGAAGCAACTCTTTAGTACACATGTAGAGTTTCGGAGGGAAATTCGGCCATTACGATCATATCACCACACTACTAAAAAGAGAGAATTACAATGACTGCAGAGATTGACCATTTAACTTAAAGAATGTTCGGGTTATTCACTTTCGTTTGTTAGTTCTTTTACTCCGGGCTTCTCAGCTTGGTACTTTGTGCGGATCTGATAACATAAATACAATCTCTCTCTACGTTACATTATATTTGGTAATATACGTCTTCTTTTGCCAGGTTTTCTCTACAGTTTCTTATCTTCGATTTCCAGTAGAGTAAATACAATCAAAACAGTATTTAACTTTTATATTTTAAAATATGTGAATCATGTAAAAGTGGATATTTAAAGCGGAATTGTGTGAATAAAATTAAAATAATGTCATTTTAACTGCCGTTTCTTTTTACATACCAGTTTTAATCATGCAACTATTGACCTAGGAAAATAACCTCGATAACTAATTCAAATAGAAAACTAAACCTCTAGTTTTCATTCAATAAAATCTTCCCAATCATCCGTAATCGGATCCACAACCAAGTTTGATGTGCAACGCTAGAAATGTTCGTAACGGTATGGCTAAAAATGTACCAGAGTTAGCTACAAAACAGAGTTAATTACGTTCCAAACTGCATTCCATTAAATAATGTCAAATTGCTGTTGATTGAATTGTAGATCTTTCACTATCGAAATCTTTGCAAATGATAAATAAAGTTAGATATGCAAAATTTGTAGTTGTGATTTTTTTTTTGGCAAACCGAAGATTCTTTTCGCATTTCTCTAATGAGCGTAATAAAACGGAGAAATAAACATGCTTTTATTTTCAAGACGTCATTATTCATCAGTTTGTTGCCTAAATAAAACTAAAAACGTTAATTTGGGACTATGATCAGCTGCTCGGGCTGTGCATCAGCCGAAATTTCTTTATAATGATTGAAATTTTATTTGAATCTGAGGTACTTTTTTTAAAAAACCTAGGGTAAATGAACAAATATTGTTCCATTGGCCAACTTTGGCATTTGAAAGTTTTTTTTTTTTTTTAATACATTCAAAGTAATGCTTTTTTAGTGATAGTAAAATAAACCTAAAATTTGTCACTACGATCAGCTGCTCGGGCTGTGCATCAGCCAAAATTTTATAATGCTTGAAATTTTAATTGAATTTGCGGTACTTTTTAAAAAAACCTAGGCTAAATGAACAAATATTGTTCCATTGGCTACCTTTGGCATTTGAAAAAAAAATTTTGTGCCTTCAAATTAATGCTTTTTTAGTGATAGTAAAATAACTGCACATGAAAAATATCTATTAGTAAATCTTCTTTTGTCCGTTTGCTCTATAATAAAAAAACAAATTTACTAATCACTAATTACTAAAAGTACAAATTTCGCGTAATCTTCTGAAATCGGATTTACCGTCCACGGTTCCTCTCAAATATAAACGAATCTTCCAACACTATACAGTAAATTCGCCAATTGTAAGGTGGCTGATTATGGAAGATTCATCCAATATCTTTTTTATAACATTTCTAAAAGAAGGGAAGATATGAAAAAAAAAAAAAAAAAAAAAAGACAAATGGAATGGAATATCGAAAAGTGATTTCAGAAAGCAATTATTATTGCAAAATGTCTTTTTTCGTGATAGAAATAACGCATAATTGCTTACATTTTCTGAAGAATAATCTTTAATACCTAACATTGCAAACATTGAACGTTTGTATAAGGGAAATTGGCGATATGTTTTTTATTAATAAAAGAATGGACATTATTAGCTAATCTGGCTTCGAGGTTATAAAAGTCACAAATTTGGGGAAAAGAAACCGACATGCTTTCGCAGTAAAGTATGATGAGAAATTTATGAAATGTCTAAAATTAAATTATTTTACAATATGCATGTGCGTGTGTGGGAGACATTTATACTAAAATTAAAATATTTGACTCCATTTTTAAAATATTAATTGCTATTTATATATTGTACATTTGAATTTTAAAAAATACTCAAAAAATGCTTTCGTACACTTTCAAAATCACCTTTATTGTAAACATCGCTTGAGCCCAATTCACAGTTACGTCTTTTTGACTTAAAATCAAATTGTTTGGCGACAAAATTGAACTCAAAAATCACAAATAAACATATAACATGTAAATCATAAGTACCATCATTTTTACAATTACATCTGCTAGTTCCGTCTGTGAGTCACATGATGGAAGAGTTAGAAATAAATAAAGAACAAATCAAAAACAAAATTGTTACCACAAGGAAGGTCTCCTTAAAGAGCATACTCAAATTATTTTGAAAAGAAAAATACTTTTGAAACTACTCATGTATGTAATAAAACATCAGTCAAATTTGGAGGCGTAATCTCAGTAAAAATCTGATATATATATATATATATTTGAGTATTTGGCGCAAAAAAGACGAACGTTCCGCGATATTTGGCTAGCCAACACATTTCCATCCTGTTCGATGAATTGTATATGTTGTGTCAACAGTTAATAAATACACTAGAGATTAAAATAAAATTGTATTGAAACAAATGTAGATTGACATCGTCCTGAGGGTACAGACATGCGGTTTGTTAATTTTAACAAGAGCCAGGCTTTGTGGATGCCCGGTTGCTTTTTCAAGAAGGCTCACGTTTTGAGCACCTTATCGCCAGAGTAAGGGTTGGCGCGGATATGAATTCAACGCTACGCACCCTTTTTTGTTCGTGACGTCGTACGCGTAGCGGACAGCAACCCCATTCCTTTGCTGAGAGGAAGATATGTGCTTTTTTTCATTTGTTTTTTCCGCAAATGTAAAAAGCTAGACGAAATGTTATTTCACCGTGGTTTGCAATTAGAACCTTGCTTAAAACAAAGATCTTTTTCGGATTAAAATAACTTTTAATTTCACAAATATATATAATTCAAACATAAGTTATTTTTTTCAGTTCTATAATATTCATTTATTTCATTAATTCGCTATATGTTCGAAGAAATTGAGAACGTATTTTAAAAACAGACGTAAAAATTTTCTGTAATAAATATAATAGTATTGATCATGTTTTTATGACACAATTGAACATAGTTTTATTAGTATTATTACTGAATTAATTTAGTTTTTTTTATTATTAAGCGGCATAATTATGTGACGTGTTGATTGCATTAATAAAACACATTTTCACTGAAATAATTCATTTTTATTTAATTGTGATTAGAAGTTAATAGGAAGTTGAAACTAAAATCAATTCGATTATAATTAGGTTGAACGATAAAGCATAAATTATTTAGCCGTATCCTACAATTAAATCTATGAGCTAAAATAACTGCAAGTTGATGCATGGGATTAAATCAATTACTATTACATTTTAATATTGTTAAAATTTTATCATTATTTGAGTTTTTACGAAAAAGACATTGGTCTGTCCCTAGTGCACAAAATTAAAAATCTTTAAAATTCTTCAGTTTTTTATTTTAAAATTTTTGCCATATTTTTAAATATTATTTCGCCTTAGTTGTTTTATTTATTATTTAAAAATAATAATTCGTCATATTTGAATAAATCATGTAAATTCTTCTCTCGAATGAAATCCCCCCCCCCCCCCCATCACACGCACACACTTTATATTTCGTCACCCTGCAAACATATTGCTCTATTTATTAAGTTGAAGTGGCAATAAAATAATGCTCAATCGTCTGAGGCAACCTCCCATTTCGAATTTTCTCCCCACCCCACCCCCCTCTCCTCCATCACACTATTTTTTGCCCATTTAAAATTCATTGTTGCCTTACAGAAAAGATTAGTTAAAATTGCGTCTGAAATGTTAACTATTCCTTCGCTTATGCATAACAGTGCATAAAGTTTACTGTTTTTCTCTATCTGTTGATTTTTAAATAACAAATAAATAATTTACCATAAAAAAAGATAAGGAAACAAATAGAATGAAAGATTTAAAAAATAATAATAAGGATTAACCTTTTGTGCGCACGCTTTCATTTTTTTTTTAATTCTTTACAGTTTAGTAACTATAAGTAAAAGACCAATTATTCAAATTCTACGCTCCCCCCCCCCACCCCCCAAAACAGTTAAATATTCCAAGTTTTTAATTTTTTGGTTTGTTTTTTCTATTTGTTAATTGATAAATTTAACTATTTAAATCTATAGCCCCTCACTATCATATACAGTTAAAAAAATTCTCTAATGATTTTATTTGTTACTTTGAAGTAACAAAAGATAGTCATTCAATCTTCCTACTACCCCACCTCCCCTTAAGAATTTCATCTCACAATGAAAAGGCAATTTCTAAACATCCTGTTTGGGGGTGTGAAAGTTTTTTTTTTTCTTTCTTGGTTTGGCCTATTTACACTCGACTTTGGGGGCTGTTTCTGCAGAATGATTTGGTATTAAATTAATTATATAAGCTCATCGCAGAAAATATAGTAATTTTCTGCCACAGGTATTTTTTTAAATCTGTTTTTATATATACATCAAAATGCACTGAAACGGCATTAATTCATGATCCCCATAAATCCATCTTTATATGTAATCAAATATCTAAATATATGAAGGTAATGAGTTTTTGTTTAAGAGGTATGGAATTAATAATGCTCAATTGAATGAAAATTTAGATTTTTGAGGGGATCAAATAATCAAAATTTTAGTCTATATCATCAAAAGTAATAAAGGCCTTCGATAAAACAGAGTATAAGAATTCGTAATACAATTTCTTTCGAAGAAGATTTCTTTTCATCTAGAACACATAACTGAAAATATTTCTTTAATTTAGGTAGGACTAAAATATGCTAGTTCGTCTTCCGCCATTTCGGTTCAAAACAAAACACAAGACGACGATTGGCGTTAGAGCTAGCTGAACACTCTCGCTTTCGCCAACTCGCCAAGGCTGGTGCTGAAAACGTGAGCCTTCTTGAAAAAGCTGCCCGGTTGCGTTGATTAAAAATGTCACAGCTAAAGATGAGCTGATGCGTTCAGTCTGAAGGTTGCACTTCAACTCTTTCTTCAAATGTAGAGATGCACTGAAAACCAGGAAGTCTCCTTGACCACCAAATATAAATAACAATAATTATTTTTAAACAACTGAGAAAAATGTCTAAATAGAAGAATATCTTGATAGGATAAACAAAGTTATTTCTCTAAGAAAATGAGAGGTAATGTTTATAACACCATTTCAGATGATTCATAGTTTGGAAATTGCTAATTGCTAAAGGAGATATTTCACAATAATAATGAAACTGTTAGATTTTTATATTAAGTAGATATTTGTGTCTGCACAGAAAATTATCTATTATTTATTATTGATAAATGATTTTAGATTAGCATCAATAAGGTTTCTCTTAAATAACAGTTATAGCAATAAATAACTCTTAAAGTGATTTTAGCTAAAGTGATTATTCAGTAAATAGCTTCCCATAAATCATAATTGGGAAAAATGTATGTTCACTGAACATGCTCCCCCCCCCCCCTATCAGGGCCTTAGTCCTGATACTAAGGGAGTAATGCTAGTTTGTGCACCGGGCGTTTGAAGAATGAAGACCCGCGTAAACATCCCCTGTAAGAAAATGTGAGGGAGTGAGAACATTTATTGAATCAGTATCATTATCGTTTAAATGTATAAGCGGCCGCGAGTTGAGCAAGTCTTCTATCTGGATGAGCAACGTGGCTAGCTCCTCGAAAGTGAGCAATGTCTCTCCTATGACCAGGGGCGGATCCAGAGAATAGTTTTGGGGGGGGCGATACCGAATGACATATAATCAACGTAGTCATAACTTCTGTTGCTCAAATCATTCCTTGCAGTTAATTATTTAATGAATATGAAATAATTAATGCGATTTGAAAATATTACAGACTCTCGATTATCCGACATCCGATTAACCGAAACACTCGGTTATCCAACACCCTTTTTATATAATCTCGCCCTCTCATCAAAATATGGTTTATTGTTACTTTTTAGGTCATCAAATTAAAAACGTTATAACAGAATTTATTTATTAAATGTCTTATTTTTTCTTTTTCTTTTTACTCTTGTACTATGGTAATTATTTATCTTACTTTTTGTTCTTTTAGTTATAGTGAACAACATTAATAACACAAGCCTGTGTTTTTTAACTTTTGATAATTGATTTTGGTGTATTTTTTTAGCACTGAATCCGAAAATGACCTTCATTTTTAACCATCACGTCACGATTTTCGCAAATCGTAAGTTTCAAAGTTAAAAAGTAAAAAATAGTGAAAATCTCACAAAGCAATTTGTCAAAACCTTAACAAAAGAAGGTAAATGTTCTAAATGCATCTGCGACAAATTTTCCAGCCTTATCAGCCGCCAAAGTAAAAGAGGATACCGAGATGAACCCCATAGAGAGGATTAAAAGAAAAGCGGGAAGCAGAGCATGAGCGGTTCAAAGAAGCTTCCACGCATGGAATAAAATTATAAAGATTTTAAATACACAATATTTTACATGTTTAACTATAAAAATCCATGTATGAGCAAAAAACTGAATAAATTATTATGAAAAAAAGTTATGTCTATTTTATAGTAGCAGATTTTCGCAATATTTCGACTTCTTAAAAATTTGCGATTTGTGAAAAAAACTGACGTGATGGTGTGGTAAAAAATGAAGGTCATTTTTGGATTCAGCACTTAAAAATACATAAGAACCAATTATAGAAAGCTGAAAAACTAACTATCACATCCATTTTTTAATATCAGATTTCTGAAAGAGGATAATCTCTAAAAAAGGATCCCCTTCAGATTTCTGAAGGGGATTTCTGAAGCGCGAATTTCACAGGCCCGGATCCAAGGAAGGGGGGAGATCGCCCCCATCGCCATCCACCCCTTGGATCAAAAAATATAAATTCACCGATTATCGCAAACTTCGACAAATGCTCGCCGAAAAGAATCATTTTTGTCAATCGTTCGCAGGTCAAAAAATCGCGCAAAAAGCGCGAATTTCGTCAAAGGAACACGAAAACAAACGCGAATTTCGTCAAAGGACCACGAAAAAAATACGAATTTCGTCAAAGGATCGCAGAAAAAACGCGAATTTCGTCAAAGGGTCGCAGAAAAAAACGCGAATTTCGTCAAAGGGTCGCAGAAAAAAACGTGAATTTCGTCAAAATATCACAGAAAAAAACGTGAATTTCGCCAAAGGTTCGCAAAAACGCGAATTTCGCCAAACAATTACGGAAAAAACGCTACTTTCGAGAAATAATCGCGCAAAAAATACGAATTTCGTCAACAGATCTCGGAAAAATGCTAATTTCGTCAAAGAATCGCAGAAAAAAACGCGAATTTTGCCAAAGGATCTAAAAAACGCGAATTTGGCCAAATAATTAGGGAAAGAACGCTAATTTCGCGGAAAAGCGCGAAAAAAATGCGAATTTCGTGAACAGATCTCGGAAAAGATGCGAATTTCGTCAAATTGCGAAAAAATGCGCGAATTTCGTCAAAGGGCAGCGGAAAAAACGCACAATTAGCACCAGGGGGAGATTCTCCTAGGCGCGCATCCATCGGGAGTTTCTATCGGGGCGCTCGACCCCCCCCCCCCCCAAGATATAAATCCAACGTTTTTAACGGCAGTTTTCGCGGAACAGACATACAAGCAAACGAAAACCAAACACTTTCCGGGTGTCAATGGTAAACCTCATTGAGGTTTCGGCAATTAGTGAACAAAATAGGATTATGTCCTGTCAAAAGGCATATGGCGCCATAATTTTTGACACTATGGGTTGAGGTGTGGGATGATGCCACTTCGTGTACCTTTTGTCGAATCTCTACAACAGAAATTGACAACGTTATGCGGATCCCTTTAAGGTGTTGAAACTTTTCCTTCTTTCAAAGAAGCTGCATTTCTAATTTTTGTATAACGATATTTTTGAGGAGTTCTTTATTGTCTGAAAAAAGAATGGGAATCATAGCAATTTCCAAAGAAAGAAAGAAACAAGAAAAAAAAAGATCCTTTGAAAAATGCAATCATCTTAATGTTTTCTGAAGAAAGCCACTAATGAGTAAAAAATGTCCCGTTATTGTCACCCACATTGGTAAATTTCAAGGGGTATTTGATGAATGAACAAAAAAGGATTGTGTCCTAATCCTAGTCAGTTAAAAGCTAAAATGCTTATAACCGACTTGGTAAATTTGTTCTTCCCTTCTTTGGCCCGATCGAACCCCCCACTCCCGTGGATGCGCGCTTAGGGAATCTCCTCCCGGTGCTAATTGGCGAAATTCGCGTATTTTTTTCGCGATTCTTTGAAGAAAGTCGTATTTTTTCAGAGGTCTGTTGACGAAATTAGCGTTTTTTGCGCGATTCTTTCGCGAAATTAGCGTTTTTTCCTCAATTTTTTGGTGAAATTCGCGTTTTTTTCTGCAATCCTTTGACGAAATTCGCGTTTTTTCTGTGATCCTTTGACGAAATTTGCGTTCCTTTGTGGTCCTTTGACGAAATAAGCGATTTTTTTTAACGAAATTCGCATTTTTTCCGCGCTTCTTTGACGAAATTTCGCGTTTTTTTGCGATCCTTTGTCGAAATTAAAGTTTTTTCGCGATTCTTTGACGAAATTGGGGTTTTTTGCGCGATCCGTTGACGAAATTCGCGTTCCTTTTACCTGCGAACGATTGACGAAATTGATATTTTTTCAGCGATCATTTTCTCGAAATTCGCGATAATCGGTGGATTTATATTATTTTTTGGGGGGGGGGGCGATCGCTCCGATCGCCCCCCCCCCCCCGTGGATCCGCGCCTGCCTATGACTCGCTTGATATGATACTTTGCCGCTTTTATGGCAGCCTCCCAAATCCCGCCAAAATGAGGGGCAGAAGGAGGGATGAAATGCCATTCTAGAGAGTTTTCAGCTTGATAATGGGACATTATTTCATTACCTATAAATGAACGCCACAATTCATAAATTTTGTCCAACTTTCTGGATGCACTGACAAAATTGGTGCCGTTGTCGCTATAAAGATGCCGTGGGGCGCCTCGCCTTGCACTAAAACGTCGAAGGGCGGCTATAAATGCCTCAGGTGTCATATCACTCACAGCTTCAATATGCACCGCTTTTGTAGCCAAACAAATAAACAAAGCTATATAGCCCTTAGTTGTTTTTGCATCCCGACCCTTACTAAATTTAATAGATATAGGGCCTGCGTAATCGACACCGCTGGAAAAAAATGGACGTTCCAGGGTTACTCGATGCTTTGGCAAATTCCCCATTAGTTGAGGGGTTGCAATGGACTTTTTATATCTGTAGCATTTTAAACATCTATTGATGCGTTTGTTAATGATCTTTTTTCCACCAACTATCCAATAAGATTGTCTTATGATGTGGGATAGCAGTGAAGGCCCAGCATGTAAATGGGCAATGTGTTGTTGCTGTATTAATAACTCAGCCATTTTATGCTGTGAGGGCAAGATTAAAGGATGTTTGTGATTAAAGGATAATTGTGAATGTTGTAAGCGTCCTCCCACCCGTAACAGACCCTTATCATCAATAAACGGGTGGAGCGTAACGTACTTTTCTGTAACGTACTTTTCTTTGGCAAAGCTTTCTGTTCTTGGATACATTTAAATTCTTCCTGAAAGTAAGAATTCTGAATCCAATGAACAATATTCTCTTCGGCTACTTTTGTTTCTTTGTAAGTAAGATGTGGTGAAAAAATTTCTGTTTTGTTAGACTTCTTGCATTTTTTGATAAATCTTTGGCAATATGCCAAAATGCGAATAATTTTTGCAAGTGAAGAGTGCTTTTGAAACAAATTATCAAATAGATCATTTGATGTGTGGGTGTGAAAGGAAAAAATTGGATCAGACCTTTGTTCGGCTTTGATTTGATCATCAAATTCCTCAACATTTGAGTCGTCTTTGGGCCAATTGGATGGGTCCAAAGTCAGCCAACTTGGCCCCTTCCACCACAAATCGTAACCTGGAAGACATTTTGGATCAATACCGCGTGAAGCGATATCTGCGGGGTTCTCTTTGGATGGTACATGTCTCCAGTTCTTTGTAGGTAGAATTTCGGTAATTTGAGCTGTCCTATTCGCGACAAAAGTCTTCCATTTACGCGGATGTGCTGATAGCCAAGAAAGGACGACTTTTGAGTCCGTCCAGGCGAAAATATCGAACTTGTAACTCTTTAATGTTTCCATGACGGAACAGAACAACTTAGCTAGTAGGTGCGCACCGCAAAGCTCTAATTTTGGCACTGAAATCTGTTTGATTGGAGCAACTTTAGTTTTAGAAACTAAGAGAAAAGAGTTTATTTTCCCCTTATAACTTTGTCGGCAATAAATTGCCGCAGCATATGCCAATGTTGAGGCATCAGAAAAACCATGTAATTCAAATGGGTTACCGGATGAAATCGTGGCACATCTAGGAACAGACAATTGATTTAGTCCGTTAAAGGAAATTTGAAATTGTAGCAATTCGTCTGCAAGATGTTGCGGTATAACAGAGTCCCAGTCCCCTTTTGTAAGCCAAAGTTTCTGATAAAATACCTTTAAAGTTACAGTACAGGGCGAAATTAGACCTAGCGGGTCGAAAATCCGTGCAGACTCGGCTAAAATGTGTCTCTTTGTAAGAGGTGGAGTGAGTGTTAATGCAGTTGTGAAAATAAAACTATCTGATGAAGAGTTCCAGCTTAAGCCTAGAACTTTGGAGCTTCCGTTGTCACTAGGAATGATTTCAAAATTTGATTCAGTGCTAGAAGAATCTATAAATTCATTAAGAAATGCCTGTGAATTTGAATTCCACTTCCTCAAGTGGAAACCATGCGCGTCTAAACAATCTGTAATTTCTTTGCAAGTTTCTATTGCTTCCCTAACAGTATTCGTACCGGATAATAAGTCATCCATGTACATATCCTCTTCTAACATGCGCGAAATGCAAGGATTTTTTATAATCCTCAGCAATTTGTTTTATACATCTAGTTGCCAGAAAAGATGCTGGCGCTAAACCATATGTGACAGTTTTCAATTTGTAATTTTTTATTTCCTCATTAGGATTAGACCTCCAAACTATTTGCTGATAAAGTTGATCCTCTTCGGCAACCAAAATCTGGCGGTACATTTTTTCTATGTCGGCAGAAAAGATTATTTTCGGAAATCGAAAATTAAGTAAGATTTCGAAAATGTCCCGTTGTAACTTAGTGCCTACACCCAAAATTGAATTCAAGGAAGCACCACTTGAAGTTTTGCATGAAGCGTCAAAAACTACCCTTAATTTAGTAGTGATACTAGAAGATTTAATAACCGCATGATGAGGAAGAAAGTAGCGTTTGTTTTCACAATTATTAATGTCATTTTGTGCAACTAATTCCATGTGATCTAATTATTCATATTCGTACATAAACTCTTTGTACTGATTATCAAATTCTGGTTTTTTTTTCTAAATTTCTTTTCCATAGCAAGCAAGCGAGAAATTGCAGCAGGTTTAGAATTACCTAATTCTGATTTAGATTGGATAAAAGGTAACTTAACCACAAAACGACCCTCGGAATTAATTGAATAATTTTCCTGAAAATGTGATTCAACAAATTGCTCTTCAGGTGACAGCATTTGAGTATTCTTATTAAATACTTCTTCTACTTCCCAAAAACGCTTTAACTCTTTATCAATATTAACTTCATAAATGTGTAAATTATGTATTGAATTTGGAAATGTACTAGAATGTGGCATTTTCCCTGATACCAGAAAGCCAAAAATTGAATTTTGAGCAATTAAATTGCTCTGAGTATCTGTTACTTGACCAGGAAGCAAAATAGAAAAGAAATAATCAGATCCTAGAATAATGTCTATTTTACTTGGTGTCCCGAAATGTGGATCCGCTAAGTTTATATTCTTTAAATGCGAAAAATGCTTCTCATGCATTTTTTCCGCAGGTAATGGAGCAGTTAAATCGTCTAAAATAAATGCCTCAACAGACAACTTGGTGTTAGCATTATAAATTGATGTAAGATCAAACATTGCGTAACCCTTAGTTACTGCGATCTTTGAATTAGACAGGCCTTTTATGGGGAACCTAGCGTTTTCCCTTTTAATTCCTAACATTTTCATGCAGGATTCAGAAACAAACGTAGACTCTGATCCACTATCACACATGATTCTTAAAGTGTGCTTTTGACCCATGCAATCATTAATTGCCGAAACGTCAGTGAAGGCTTACTGTGGAGACACGAAAAGTTTTGGTTTCCGTTAGTCTGTCTGTCTGTTAGTCTGTCTGTCTGTTCCGCGATAACTGCCGCAAAAAGCATCCGATCGACTTGAAATTCCCTGGGCATGTTGATGAGCTCCCCGGATTCAGCTGTATAGTTTTGGGTTAAATTTGGTTCATTCGTTCGGAATATACAGAACATTTTATTTTGTGATATAATGCTTTTCTATGGGAAGTCAGACGATTTTCAAATTTTCATTTGTTGAAAGAAATCGCTCATATGAATAATAGATTTAAATGGTAAATTTTGGATGCTGAAATTTTTAAATAAGAGTATTAAATTATTCTTATTAGTTTGCAATTTTGTCAAAACATTTGTCAGAGCTTTTAAATTAGGTGTATAACTTATGATAGAATTTTATACATGTGTTCGAATAATATAAAACATTTTATTTTATGAATTTACTTATATTTCATTTTTTCTTTTAACCGTTGCGTAGCAACAGCATCTCATCTAAAAATATCATAAATGTGAAAGTATGTATGGTTTTTTGAAGTCAAATCAAAGCAAAAGGAATGAATTAATGAATGCCTTTGTATAGATATTTGCATATAGATTTATTTAAACGCAGAAATGAAAATAGTATTTATATACTATATAGAATAATATTTTCATTTATTTATTCAACTATTTGATTATAAATGAAAAAGTTCGTTATTTTCATACAGAATAAACTGACATTATTCTGTTAAATTTTATAAACTTTATTGTTGCCAAAAAAAAAAATGAATAACAATTTCTCCCAAAGAGTTAATTTTAATTTGTAAGATTTTCACGTGCAAAAGAAAAATGGAATAAGCAAATAAAAAATAAAAAAAAGGATATATAGGACAGGAATGAATACATATAAACATTTCACACCAAATACCACCTAAAATAGTTTTTGTAGCAGTATTTTCCCAGCACTACGAAGAAAGATTCCTCGATTTACACGATTTTACTTGGCCTTCCTTTTCTCATTCTTTGCGATTTCATTTTCGCAATTGCGTGCATTAATTGGCACAAAATTTTACATTTTTATGACTGAGATATATGTAAGGCCATACAAATAAGAAATTCCGTATTGTCTCCTATAAAATGTGATAAAGTGTTGGTTAATCATATATGTTTTTATTAAGAGGAGCAGAGCTGCCAAGCCTCCGGCGTTCTGGATACCAGTATTTTAATACAGAAAATGTTACTTTATTTAATTGAAACATTTGCGCGATTTAAAAGAACATTTTCTCTAAGATAATAGTGATGTGCAAAAAGCTTGAGACTTGGCATGTCTGGTGGGGAGTGAAATGTTTTACTTAATGCATTTATCTCTATTTTAATGCTACGTGAACAACGTCCGTGTAACAGCTTGTAGAGTGTAAAATAAATTAAATTATTAAAACAATCCTTATTACTAAAAATGAAACATAAAATCCGGCTAAGGGAAATGAAATGTTAGTTAACCTTTCGTAATTTGACCTGAACATAGGTTTGCGTCAAATTTCAACGGTATTTGTAACATCACGATTTTAAATTAAATGTAGATACTATTAAAAGAAAATCACAAAAAATACTTAAAGGCGCCAAATCATGTTTATCTATTTAACGATGATGAATTATTAACTGTTAGGTTTAGAAGCCCCCCTACTTTAGGGTGATTTTAGTAAGTTAATGCTATCGAGTACATTTTTTGATATTTAGATTAGATCTTAGATATAAATATTGCAGAATGGTAATCAAAATTATTTTTTTATAAACAAAATTTATAAAGGTATTAGATTTCTAAATTAGATGTTTCAGTTTACATTTCCAAAAGTTCTTTATCCATTAGATACAGGTATTTGTGGTTAGCAGGCAAGTAAATACTGCTGTATGGATATTAGGATAACGTAAAATGCTTGACCGAATTATTGCTTATCCTTATAAATCGCAGTGTAAAAAGAAATCTAAGATATAGGGTAATCATTAACTCAACCAGTAGAAAATTACAAATGCAAAATAAATTACACAACGGGGGGTTCAGGGGGGCAGAGCCCCCCTGAAAAAATTTGCTTTATTATATAAAAATTACTAGAATAAGTAGCTCGTGAGAATTTCAGAATATCCTTACATAACAACGTGTTTAATTTAACGCTTTTAATGTCTGAAACCATCGAAATATTTTTTTCCTTTTATAAATGTTTGTGTAATTTAAATAGTTTAAATTTTGTTTTTGTAGAAAGATTAATATTACGCAAAGTTTGATAAAAACAATGAGTTGCAGAGATGACGTTGAGGCTCTTGATCTGCAGATTTACTAGTATATACACTAGCAGTGGGCAAAAGTGCGAAAGATGTTTGAACTGCATTTATGGAAGGAGAAATTTCCTTTTTATTCTCATCGGGAATCAAACCGGCCTCTGAATCAGGTTTGTTTTTGCGGCTCTGTTTTTCATTTGAACGAGCAGTCGATATCGCGTAATTTTGCAGCTTATTTTCACATAAACTAGTATGATGTTTCAGCTTGCAATTGTGACAAGAGTAAGAGGAATTGCATTGCCAGGTAGTGTGCTTGTCAGACAAGCAATTACTGCATAGCTTGTTTTTCTTAACAAACTGTCTCCTATCTCTGATGCTTAATTCTTTAAATTTAACAGTTGTAAAGTGAGTGATTAAATTTACATAGTAAACATTTGCTAATGACACTGGAAAAAGATCTATTGACGTTATACTGTTTCTCTTGTTTATGCGAACCTTCATTTTCACTTTTATACAACTCTAAAGATGAACATCTATCATTTATAAACTGAATAAATTGATCAAAAGACGGAAAGTCTTCGCTTGAGGCCAATTTTGCCCATTCCTCCCTTGTTTTAGAATCGACCTTTTGTAATAAAATATGAATTAGCCATAAGTCACGCAGTCACGGCCAGATGCCTTTTCAATCGATTGATTTAAGGCCTCTAATTACTTCATCTGATACATCTGATAAACAGCGTAAGTAATGGGGTAATGTCCAAGAATGTTTTAACTAAAGTGGAAACAATTTGTTTTTTCTTATCATATCTCGACAGCAATTTTTCCCACGCTTCTGAATAACTGTTTTCAGAAATAGGAATATGTTTTATAATAGAGGCTGGCTCTTCCCCTACTAACCCTCTTAAATACTGAAACTTCTGTATATTGGTTATGCTGTCGTTGTTATGAACTAATGATAAATATAAATCTTTAAATGACAGCCAGTTCTTAAAATCACCATTTGAATTGCTCTATATTGAGCCTAGGCAATTTAAAATTGTTAGAAATAGTAGAACTAACAACTGGAATCTGATCATTTATCACTTGAGATGGTGCATGCACATTTACGGTAACTTTTTCAAGTTCCGTTTGCAGTTTGGCTTTGCTTTCATAATATTTTTTTTTCAAATTCCTCAATTTCAGATGCTTCAACTGGTAATTGAGCATCATATTTATCAAAGTCTGCGTAAACTGTTTCTAATTTTTCTAATTTATTGTACAAGTCATTTTTTTGAAACGTTTGCTCAGAGTTAATGAAGTTGTTTATCCTTGTCAGAGCAGATTTAGCTCTGCCACGTAAATTTAAAGCTGCTTTTTCCAATTCTTCAGCAGCCTTTTTTGCGGCTTCCAAGTCGGTACTCATTATTCAAATAATGAGGTGAATAGCGTGAAAAACAAAAGCCAAACCGATAATAATAATAAGATAAAATGTACTTATCTGTAATAAATGGGATGCGAGGTGCTCTGTCGTCTGTTGCAATTCCACATAAGACTGGTGAAAACTTTATTTAGAAAACTGAAGTAAGATGTGATGAGCGTACACACACTTAATCCAAGCTTGAAAAAAGTATCCAAGATAACGCCGCGTGCCTCCAGCTTTTAATGTTCGATGAATTGTATATGTTGTGTCAACAGTTAATAAATACACTAGAGATTAAAATAAAATTGTATTGAAACAAATGTAGATTGACATCGTCCTAAGTGTATAGACATGCGGTTTGTTAATTTTAACAAGAGCCAGGCTTTGTGGATGCCCGGTTGCGTTGATTAAAAATGTCACAGCTAAAGATGAGCTGATGCGTTCAGTCTGAAGGTTGCACTTCAACTCTTTCTTCAAATGTAGAGATGCACTGAAAACCAGGAAGTGTCCTTGACCACCAAATATAAATCACAATAATTATTTTTAAACAACTGAGAAAAATGTCTAAATAGAAGAATATCTTGATAGGATAAACAAAGTTATTTCTCTAAGAAAATGAGAGGTAATGTTTATAACACCATTTCAGATGATTCATAGTTTGGAAATTGCTAATTGCTAAAGGAGATATTTCACAATAATAATGAAACTGTTAGATTGTTTATATTAAGTAGATATTTGTGTCTGCACAGAAAATGATCTATTATTTATTATTGATAAATGATTTTAGATTAGCATCAATAAGGTTTCTCTTAAATAACAGTTATAGCAATAAATAACTCTTAAAGTGATTTTAGCTAAAGTGATTATTCAGTAAATAGCTTACCATTAATCATAATTGGGAAAAATGTATGTTCACTGAACACATCCCAAATGCAGGATATTTAAATGCATTTGAAAATTGCTTGTTAAATAAGTGTTATATGCATAAAACGCAATTAATTTAAACTTAAACGAAGGATTAGCGCATTATTTTTTATCTTTAAGCGTATATAATATAAAAAATAGCGTGTTGCACTAGTTATTTAATTTTACATGGCTTCACCGGCTGGAAATGTAAGGGTACTATTTGATTATTCATTCAACCAATTTCGCCAAATTATATAAATTGCCAAACTACTCGCCAAATAATATAAATTGCCAAACTACTCGCCAAATTATACAAGTTGACAAAATTTTTATTCTAAACAACGAAAGAATAAATAAATTTTTAAACATTAATCAAATTACAAATAGAAGTGAAATTAAAAATCACTTGATGACGCAACAAACACGTGTACCGTGTTTAATGTCAAGTGAATGTAAAATTTATGATCAGCTATTATTGGCATTTATCTTATAGTTTGGCGATAGTTATTTTGTCGACGGGATAATCAAGTAGTACGTTTTACATTTGTTTTAAAAGTAGCTGGCTAATTAAAAGTGCTACCATTAAACATTTTATATTAAATACTTGTTTCCATGACAACAATAACCTCCATTTCTTGTTTCTGACACTAACATTATCGAAGTCAAATTGCCAATGTTACGAATCGGACATTAATTTTGAATTTGGAAAAAATTTAATAAACTGAAATTTTGTTTTAAACCGTATAATTACGATAATAAAATTTTGGTATATACACATATAAAGGTATATGACAAAACTGTAGTAATAAAAATGTATTTATTTAAGTTAAACTTAATCTAACTATCTTCGTATGAAGAGTAGAAAAAGGTTACTTAAAAATTATTTGTGATAAAAAAGGTATCATTCAAAATTTTATTGTGCCGCCAACCAGCATTAAATCGCTAAAAAATCTAAATTTTCATTATTTTTTTACAAACGCTAAATCGAGATTCTGCGGATTTTTTTTATAAACATATTATATGTCACGAGAAGAATCTTCTATATATTCCTCATGAGAAGATATTTTTTCAAATATTTCTGAGCATGCACTTATCGAAACTTCCTTGATATCATCCTATTAATTTTTCAGATGCATTTTTCTTAACCTGACGCAAAAGATAAAGAGCCAAATCTTATTTCAATTGCAATATTTTAGCTGAGTAATTTTTTAAGCATTACGAACATTCCCTTTCATGTTTAAATTAAATATTTTCGTTTTTTAATATTATCACTCATTAAAACGGATTTTTTTCTTCTTTTTTTCTTCCTTCTTTTTTTTAATTAAAATTAGTAACAGTTTTTTCTTTTATGTTTCGAGGTGTAATAGCTGTTTCAATTTTTTTTTATCAACGATAAATTTCGCCAAGAAATAAAATGGTAAACCTTAGCGTCCCAAAATAACAGAACTTTCCATCATAATTCTATAACTAATCTAGGTAGAATGATGTGTTATAGCTTAAAACCTTCCCTGAAACGATACCTATCTAACGGTATAAGTTCCGTAAAAATCCATGCAGTAGAACTCGAAATCTAGGCGTTCGGAACGAAATTTCCGTTTGGATTTTATATATATAATAGATAAAAGCGCGTGTTTGGAGTCTTAAAACTGAACTATCCATATTTATATATGTTACCGGCCAAACCCGATTTTAGGCCAAACTAGATTGGCCTAGGCCAAACTAGTTTGGCCTAACGCACATAGGATAAACGAGTTTAGCCTGCTAATCATTGTTCTGAACTAGTTTATCTTAGGCCGATCTAGTTTATTCTAGGCCAATTGAATTTGGCGTGATTTTATTGATCCCAACTACCGCTCGGCGCCAATATTGTGCAAAGTAGTATTGCCGTCACCCCTGTGTAATATATTTTATTCGATGAGGAGTGGGATACTGTCCTGACTGTCCCCCTATCTTTCCCATTTCACCGCCGCCGGTAGTTATATAATATGCTCCATACGATAAATTGTGTGCTGTAGGACCAAAGAATGGGATGAGAGGTTATCATAAAATTTAGGGGAGAAAGAATTTACAGATATTTATTTTTTTTTTCCTCACATAAATATTACTTGGCTTTGAATTATTTATGAATAAATGCACTATTAAAAATATCAGAAGTACATCTGCTAGACTTTCAGAAATCTGGAATTTTCAAAAATCCGGCGAAGTTCCGGTCCCAATTGGGCTTAAAATACATATATTTTTAAGGTACCATTATTCCACAATTAAAATTCTCATTAAAGAATAGTACATATACATTTATACGGATGGGGATAGAGTACTGTAAAAACTGTTAAAAGAATCTGTGTAGGACGAAATCCTGTTTTGAACGATTTTTTTTTTTTTTTTTTTTTTTAATCGGTGCAAATTGGATATAATAATCCCTTTAAAAAAAAAACATAATACTTTTTCTAGAGACTACGGACCTGCTAAAAAGGGAACTTAACTACAACGAAGTTTTTTTCTCCCCTATGTGATTCCTTCTTAGAAGGTTTTTCTATAGAAAAATTTTCAGACTTTCAAGTCTCCAAGCCGTGTAAAAAATTTAATCGTATTAGTAATTATTCAGATATTACATACAATTAGAGATTCATTAAAAAATCAATATAGTAGGGGAGAGTAGCCTAATTTGGACCACTTCACTTATTTTCAGGTGTAACTCACTTAAATTTTGGAATATCTTCAAAAGATCATTACACAGGGTCAATCTATTCATCTACTAACTAAATAAATATTTAGATCAATTTCTTTTTGAAAATCTTAAATTTTATTTTAATTTGAAAAATTTGTCAAAAGTGGACCAAATTCAGCAACTGGTCGCCTAAGTTCGACCCCCAGTCTCCTAAATTGGACCAAATAATATCAGGTTATTTTAATGACTAGGGAATATAACTAATTTTATTAAAAGCAAAGTTTGCGATTAATGAAACAATCAAACAAAATAACAGCAATGAAATGTAATGAAATCAAATATATGAAAATAAGAGTAATTGTTTTAAATCAAAATGTATTCAAAATATAAATCAAAGGTATCAGTAATTAAGAATAGAAATTATGGAACTAATTGTCAGTTACTTGAATATCATCTAAGGAGTGATGCAAAGCTTATACATGAATTTTGTTTATTGCTTTTGTTTTCCAGCGCACACAACGTGGAAACGTATATGGCAATCTGAACACTGAATCATTTCTGCTATTTTATTTTTATTACAAATTAGGCAAAACCAATCCTGTCTAGGTTTTTTCTTTTTAGATTCTGAATTATCAGACTTTTTTTTGCAACTGAAGTTTTCTTTACATTATATTTGTAGTTCTTCTCTTCCATCATTTTCTTGCTAATTGCATTACGCCTATTTTTTAAAATCGATGTTCCAATTGCTTTTGTTCTGCAAAAGCTTCCCTTTTTTTTTGTCTTTTTTTTTTATTTTAAGGTTTAGTTTATATTTCGATGATGTTAACACAACGGTTTTTTTGGCTCCCTCTGTACTTTGATTTAACTGAATTAAGCAAGGGAAATAAAATTTCTAATGATTTTTTTGCTTTTGGGGAGGATTTGTAGCTGCAGCATTGTTGCAGGTCAATTCCTTCACAACTTACTGTCTGCTTTTTGTTTCCTATATCTTTAACAGCTTTTGCTGTCACGTGTGTTTTTCTTCCAGACAGTTTGTCTATGTCTTTTTCAACATTTTTATCAAGGTTTGAGATTTTATGCATTTTAATGGCATAAAAGTATAATCCTGTAACTGTAAAAAGTCTTCCATCACAAACATCCTGCAGGAGGAAAATATTTGAATTCAACTCTGTAAATCAAATATGCCGTAGAAATAAAGAATTCAAAGAAAATAAATGCAATTACATACAAGATAAAAGACATGCACACAAAAGTTATTGCATAGACATGTAAAAATATTTTTACAGTACAAAAAAAATTATTCCAGATATAAAAAAAAAACTTCCATGGAGATACACTCTAAAAAAAAAATGTGTAAATTTACACATAAAAACAGGTATATCGATGATACAAAACCGATTTGTCTATATGTGTAAAGTAGTGTGTAAATTGCCAAAATACACGCCTAATGTGTAAATTTCAAAATACACATTTAAATGTGTAATTTGATGATAACACTAAATGTGTAAAAGTTATCTTTTCACTCTTGAAATACACACTTTAATGTGTATATTGCACAAGTATACACATATTTCTGTGTAATAGTGTAACACATATATATGTGTAATATTCTGTGATTACACATAGTTTTGTGTATTATGAAAAATACACATATTTTTGTGTAATGCGCAAAATACGCACTTGTACATTTACATGTTTCTGTAACATGTAAAATACACATCTTTTCGTGTAATATGTAACACACATATTTTTGAGTAATATGCAAAATAGAGATTTTTGTGTAATATTCTGTTCTTACACATATTTCTGCATAATACGCAAAACACAGATTTATGTAATATTCAAAATACATAAAATTTTGTGTAATATTCAAAATAGACATGTTTTTGACTACATAGCTTTATCTTTATACTATAGTATGTGTGAATTGTGAGCTAAATTTTTTTTATGATCAGGAAAAAATATGAAGAACAAGCTCATACGCTTGGTGTGTTTTTTTTTTCTTTATAGTATGTTTTAAGACCACAAACAGTGTACTCCAATGTATTTGGTTAATTTACACACCACATATAGACAAACGGTTTTCCTATCGTCGATATACCTGATTTTTACATAAAACAGGATCATTTAAAATCACAATTACTATAAGTCATCTTTCTGTTTGATTTGGTTTAGTCCTAAGTTATAATTTATACATAGAACCTGTATAATATTAATAAATATCCACTTACAGTGTGGAGGCTGTCTTCAAATTAAAGTTAAAAAGACAATTTCCTTCATGCAGCCTTACAAATGTAACCTCTCTTGTTGTTTTTATTATTTTAAAAAACATTTTCTTTCAAAAATATTTATTCCCCCCCCCCCCCCCACCCCCACCCCCACACACACATACACACACACTGAAAATTACCTAGCTTTAACTGCATTTATAACTGGCACAAAATATTATTTAGGAATAGAAATTTTTTCAAATGTATTCGGAAATTTTCCTGCATTTTATAGAAATGCTTCAGAAACTCAGACTAAATTATTTTAATTCATTGATTTTTGTTTTATGCTAAAATAAATATTACTTAATCTGAAATATTTCTAGCAAGACAATTTTATTTAAAATCTTTTGTCTGCAGCATACCTAATTTAAGCTTTTTCAGAGAACGGAAAGAAATATGCAAGCTGCTTACATGAAGTATCGTAATATGAAGAATTTTGTGACAGGTGGGATAACTTTGTGACACCCGGTCTAGTTTTCGTATTTCGAATCTCCATAGCTGACGTTACTGTTACTGTCCGCTGTGCGAACCTCCCGCTCCGTCCGGTATGGCAGAAAAACAAACAGCGTCGCAATCTCCTAGTACGGTGGGCCACATAACTAACGAACGTTTCCCGAAGCTCAAACGCGAAATACGCAAACTAGACCAGGTGTCACATAGTTACCCCACCTGTCACAAAATACGGTAAAAATATTACCATATTTATTATATTTGGATACAGAACCGCAACAAGGATGGTGCTGATCCCTGCATCAGGCATCCCCAATTGAAATAGCAGGCTTCATTGGCGCCATCAATTATCTTTAATGATGCGTCAATCATCAACGTAAAAGTTAACGAAGTTTTCGCTCCAGTACCCAAATAGTGTTACTGCGGCTCTGCTTAGATATTATAGCTTGAAATTAAATTATTTCTAAAGCCCCTTAAAACTAGTATGTTATGGCCATCACAAAACTTTCTACTATATAAATCACGTCAATTAAATCATTTAAATAGTACAAGAAATTATATCAATTTAGCACCAATTCATATTAAAATATATCTGAATTTGAAGTTTGATGAAAATTCGTACATTAGTTCTTGAAATAGAGCTATAGCGGAAATTTCGAAAAATGTAGCATAGCAGCGCCACCTGTTGAGTGATTTACACCAAAACATAAACAGCACTAATTCATATCCAGGTTTACCTGAATTTCAAGTTTGTTGAAAATCCGTGCACTAGTTCTTGAGATAGAGCTATTGCGGAAATCGCAAAAAATGCAGCATAGCAGCGCCACTTGTTGAGCGATTTACACCAAAATGTGTGAAACGTCAATTGATGTCAAAGACTAACTGAATCTGAAGTTACGTGCATTACATGAAATTACGTGCATTAGTTCTGGAGATTGAGCTATCGTGGATGCTGCATAGAAGCGCCACCTGTTGGGCGATTTACACCTAAAACTAAACAGCCCTAATTCATATCCAGGTATACCTGAATCTGAAGTTTGCTGAAAATTCAAGCATTAGTTCTTGAGATAGAGCAATTGCGGAAATCATAAAAAATGCTGCATAGCAGCGCCACCTGTTGAGCGATTTACACCAAGATGTATAAAACGTCCATTCATGTCAACGACTAAGTGAATCTGAAGTTTGATGAAAATCCGTGCATTAGTTCTGGAGATTGAAATATTGTGGAAATTGTGAAAAAGGCTGCGTAGCAGCGCCACCTGTGGAACGATTTACACCAAAAACTAATCAGCTCCAATTTATATCAGAGACTAAATTAATATACATTTTTACTAAATTACGTGCATTAGTTCTTGAGATAGAGAGCCCACAAAATTTGTGTCACACACAGACAGACGGACGGACGGGCAGAGTCACAGACTCACAGACAGACATTTCGTAAAAACATGTTTTTTGGAATCTCTGACCCCTAAAGCGTGTAAATCCACCGAAAACCGAAAGTCGAAAATTTTCACGAATCCAATACTTTCTTCATGTAAAGATAAAAGAAAGTAAAAATTAATTTTAATAAAATAGGCTCCCTCACAAAATTTCTCTTAATAAAAATCGGCCCCTTCCAAAATTCCTCCTCATAAAATAGGCCCCATCACAAAATTAAATTTCATAAAAACATACTCTTCATTAATTATTTTTTATTTTGTTAGATTTTAAAACGTATATTTTGTTAATAAAACAAGTTTATCAGAAAGTAAAACTATACGAGAAGGTCTTGAAAAGGTTATTATTAATTAATATTTGGTTCGAGTTTGAGTAACTGAATTTCATCTTTCGTTATTTTTTACAAAAATATAAAAAAATTCACAAAAATAAATTTTACTTTACAGAAAATAGGTCCCTGGAAAAAAAAAAAAAAAAAAAAAAAAAAACCTGCATTGACCCAAAAGTAAAGCCTATTACTATTTTTTTGTATCGCAGTATCGCTACATTACATTTTTTCAATAAACAGGATGCTACGCTACGAACTAAGAGAAATTGCAACTAGAGAAATTTTGTCACTTATAGCATACTACTTTTTACCATTGGACATAATTTCCTTTTTAAAAATAATACAAAACCGAAAATAATGCAGAATTGCTATCATAAAAAAAGAATTCAGAAGGCAATAAAGACCAAGATTATTGATACACCATACAGAGTAGGTGTGCCAGTAATGGACACCCTTAAGGAATTTCTTTAAGAATTTTTTTTTTTATTAATAGTTATAATTATTATATTCTAGTTCTTTCAATATTATTTTAATCTATCAACAATATTTAATCGTTCAGCTCATAGTCGCATTTCCCAATGTGAACCTAAATTTAATTGTAAATAATAGAAATAACTAGGACATTCATTGTTCCAGTAATGGTCACTCTCTGTTCCAGAAATGGACACCTTGCAAAAGAATAGATATATAGATTATTTTGATTGTATTTTGAACAAGAAATTAAGAAAGCATATTAAGAAAACAAAATAGTTATTTTCAAAGATTATTTCCAAATAAATTTAACAATTAAGATCTCAATGGAAAAATAAATCTAAGTTAAACACGCGACATTTCACATTATTTAAAAAGATATTTTCCATAAGAAAATATCGGTACCGAAGAATTTCCTGGTCTTGAAATCTCAGGACAAGTACGACCCCCTGCTAAATTTTTATTGTTTATTTTTTTTTATAAACAAAAACTTTGAAGGACGTTCATTATACTGGCATATCTACCCTATATATTCACATAGAAAAAGCACCCAGTTTTATAGAACTATGAATCACATCTTATTATTTTTAAATAATAATAATTTTAATAACACCATTTTTTATCATTAGATCCAAATATTTTACATACCTTTGTAATGGTTATCCATTTTTTTCCCCCGCCGATAAACGGCAAAGAATGTAGAAATCCAATTAAGAACATTACATTTGAACACATTAGCACTACACTGTTATAAAAATATTTCGTCGTGATAATCCAGTTTACTTTTATTATTATCACCTTAATATATATATTTTTTAGAATTTCGGCTGATAAAGCAGACTTGTCTTTTCGGCATCTCCTTAAAAATGGCACCCAAAATCATTTGACAGAATCATTTGTAATCATTTGACGAGCAGATGTTCTTTTTTCATTGTTCGCCAGTTTAATTTGCGTTCAGAGCTAAAGCAGACGATTTTTCTATATTTACACACTTATGTGTGTTTATCAACCGATAACAACTGACAGACGTAATGTCATAAATTAATACACATTAAAACAGGTAATTTTTTGTACAAAATGTGTAATTTCTATGACCAGTGGGTGATTTTAGAAATTTACACACTTATCTGTGTATATATAATTGTGTCGAAATTACAATAACACATCAATTCGTGTAAATTTAGGCATTCTTTTACATTTACACATTTATTTGTGTTTTTCAAGTGATAACAAATTACACACTTAGTTTCAGAGGCAAAAAACACATAAAAACAGGTAAATTTTTGAAACAAATGTGTAAATTTTATGACAAGTGTGTAATCTTAGAGAATTACACATATATATGTGTAAAATTACCTAATTTACACATTTATTTTTTAGAGTGTAGTAATCCCTTATAAAATATAAAAAAAATAGTTTACACAGCGTACCGTCCTCGAAATTCGTTACTTACTTTTCAAATTTATGATCGCATATCTGGTCCAATTTAAGCAACTTAAATTCACCCAATTACGGCAACTGCGCCATTTTTTAAGACAGTTAATTTCAAGACTAAGAGCAAAAACGAAATCAAACAAATCCGCGTGAAAAATATGCGCAATAAACAGATGAATTCATATATCTATATGAAAACATAACAATTTAACTTAGTTTTAAAATATTCACTTACGTTTAGTAGTAAAAAATTAGATCAAAACAGCTAACTTTAGGTTTTTTCAAATTGTTTGAAAACAGCACGTGGTAGGCGGCTGCTTCTTCTAATCATGAGTGACGTCATTCTGATGAGTAGGATTTCAGCGGTAGATGGAGTCTCTTCCTATAATTAACGGCAGAATGGCAACGGTTCAATTAAAGTGCGGTCCAAATATGGCTACTCTCCCCTATATAATAGAATCATTAATATGGTTAATTCTATTCTATGGCTTGGACATTTAAAAAATTTAAAAATTCTATACAATAAAATCTTCTAGGGCGGAATTGCAAAGAAGAAAAATCCGTTATAGGCAGGTTCCTTTATAAGAAGATTCATCGTCTGTTGTAAATGCATTATATATTTTTTAAATGACTTATGTCTTCACTTTACATAGATCAACATTTTTTTTTTTTTTTTTTTAAGACGGGATTTTGTTATAGGCAGGTAATTTTTCTCAGGTTTTACCGTACTTTAATTTTAATACCTAAAAATGCATCTACTCATCTTAAAAAATAAAATAAAATAAATAATATATAAATTTTAATTGTGGAATAATACCGATTTTAAAAGTATGTGCATAAAAAAAAAGTTGAGCCGGGCCAAATGTTACTGATATTTTTACTGAACAGACCAGAGATCTTGATGGTCCAAATGATTTTTATATGAGCTGGGTTGGAAATTGGACTGAAAATTTCTGGCTGTGTAGACCTAAAAAAGAATGCAGTCCAGTTCCGACTTAAGCCGGAAAAAATTTGAGTCCCGGTCCATCTCGGTCCAAACCTCTCGAAAAAGGTAATTCCCAAACCAAGCCCGGACCGAGTATTGGGAAGGAAAGCTGAGCGGGCACGTAAAGACCCTTACATCGAGTATCCAAAAGACTAGCTCCCAAAATTTTTGTAAATTTGGACGATAAACTTCTATTATATAAAATAATAATAATAATGAACTTCGCTCACTTCCATAGACGTGTTTGAGTTGAGCGGATTCATTTGAAAATTTTTGAATTTGAGCGTGAACTTGACTCATTTAAAAAAAAAAAAATGAATATGAGATTGAATTAGTTCCTTTTTTTTTTTTTTTTTTTTTTCTGTGAACATGCTCAAAACTGGTTGGCATCAATTAAGGCACGTCAAATTGAATTGGCCTAGGATAAACTAGAAGGTTGGAGCCAAAGCAGTTTTTGGGATCAATAAAAGCAAGCCAAATTGAATTTTCCTAGGATAGACTAGATCGGCCTAGGATAAACTAGTTCAGACTAATGAATAGCAGACTGAACTAGTTTATCCTATGAGCGTTAGACCAAAGTAGTTTGGCCTAGGAAAAACTAATTTATCCTATGGGCGTTAGGATAAACTAGTTTAGCCTAGGAAAAACTAGTTTATCCTATGCCCGTTAGGATAAGCTAGTTTGGCCTAAAATTGGGTTTGGCCGGTAACATATACATAGTATATTTCTTTTTTCATCGGGGGCGACACTAAATTTTGAAAAAGCAGAATTCCTGTTTTCTAGTTTTACCCTTTTCTTCTTCACTCAATGATTTTCCGCGAGCCACACTCAAAGCAGCAATTGCATATCTCAAAACTTCAACTCTAAAAACTTTAGGGACTGCTAACCTATAAACATTATCACAGAGTAGTGCCGCATAAAATACTACAGTCATGACGTCATCTCATTTATGCTAGATTTAAAAGAAGATACGCGCCCTAAATTTATTTCCATTTGTCAATATTACAATATTTTAACACTTGCAGAAAAAATACTTTTTAACTTTTACAATTGAATTAAGTTCACATATTATATCAGATATATGTGTCTAAACTCAAGATATATAACTCTTTTCGGAATTTTATTCTAAAGAACAAAATTAGCATGTTGTCTTAAACTTTTTCAATTCTGTATTAGTACAAACAACAAATGAAAGAACAACAAGTGTCAAATCAAATTAGATAGTATTTTTAAACTTTTCAAATGATCATATGGATTTAATTTATTAGTTTTTACGTCCAATTGATAATTTCTAATTTTTACGTCTAGATGTCCTGGAGGCATGCATCATGAGTTAAAGTAATCGAAAACAGTGAGCGCTCTTGAAAGCATCATTAGCATGTTTATATTAATGTATACTTAGATTAATTCCCTTTTTTATTTAATTTAAAAAATGTTGAAAGGTACGCACTTGAAAAGATGTTGGATTTCTTCCAGGCAAGTCACGGCAGAAATAAATTTCATCTACAGGTGAGGCGGGCATCGTGTGTTACAAAATAAATAAAATGAACAGAATTTGTTGTTTATAGAGTCTAGCCGAAATTTAATCACCACTTTTCGAAATCAGTCGGAGACTGCAGTAGGAACGTGCATAATTAGAAAAGATTACATACAGAACTTACACTTGAGTCTTCATTTATATTCTGAAAAAGATGATTTAAAACTTTACAGTCTCTGTAAAGGTCTGCACGGGTCAGCGAAATTAAGCCAAACTTTCAAACAGGCCGAGCCGATAAAAAAAAAAAAAAAATGGGTCGGACCGACAAAAAAATTATTCAGACCAGCCGGGCCCATAAAAAAACTAAGCGGGTCGAGCGGCCGATATATAAACTTAAACGATGCCGATAAAATATGAACCATTTTCAATGGATATGAGTTTCGCGAGAATTAAGTATAAATGTACTTCACAATCCGATATTACTTTGACAACAACAATACAGAAATATAACATGTCCAGCATAGAGATCGGCATCGGACAGTTGCATCGTGTCTGAACCCGGGCTCAATTTTTCAGAAGACTCGGGCCGGCCCGGAATCAGGCGTACATTTTTTTCTACATAGTCGAACCAAGCCGAAATTTGCTGGATTTGAGAACAGCCTTAAAAGAACTTCAAAAGATATAAAATCATACAAACCTTAGTTTTGTTTCAGGTTATTACAGTAGATTTCCGTTACAACGAAATCCACGGGACCGCTAAAATATTTCGTTGTAACGATTTCTTCGTTGTAACGGAATTACTCCTATTTATCTAATGAATTATATGTACATGTAAACTAATTATGTAAGATAAATTTACCTTTCATTATAGAAGATTTTAATGGAGGGAGTCAAATTAACATATAAAAAGTTAGTAAAATAAAATTCAATTTTAAAAATTAAAAATTACGGACTAACCTTTATTTAGTAGCACATTATTGCAGAAAATCTTGGATTTAGTTTGTACAAAGGAATGTGTAGTTGGTGATAAGAAAAGCGTGTGCAATGTATGAATGAGAGAAAATACCTCCTCTGGAACAATTTTTGGATGAGAAAAAAAGCACGTATTTTCTCCAAGTATGAAAGAGCTCCCGAAGCGGTAACTTTTGAATCGTCATTAACATCAATATCGTCATCACTGCATTCGTAATTTTGTCGGTCTAATGTACTTTTTAAAGGACCAGACACTTCAGAGCATATTTGAATATTGTCATCCACAGATAAGAAATCCTCCAAATCCACCTGATCAGGGACTGAAGTTGATTTTTTGACAGCCTTCTAAATCGTGTTTAACTCAGAGGATTCATCCAAATCTAAAATTTTTTATTCATTTTCTTCGGTTTCAGTTAACCGGGCATGTTTCCAGCAATTAGAAATTGTTTTCTGGCTAATTTCTTGCCAGAGATCATAAAAAAAAAAAAAAAAAAAAAAAGACAAAAAGAGTTCGATGAAAATT
Source organism: Maratus speciosus (assembly GCA_963932465.1). Taxonomy (NCBI): domain Eukaryota; kingdom Metazoa; phylum Arthropoda; class Arachnida; order Araneae; family Salticidae; genus Maratus; species Maratus speciosus. The sequence continues at coordinate 616,098,281 of OZ010789.1, forward strand.
TTTCGTTATAACGGGATTTTTAAAAAATGCACTTCGTTAAATCGGAATTTTTAATACATTAAGGTAAATGCAATTTGAAAAGGGGATTTGTCAAATTTCGTTGTAACAGGATTTTTCGTTGTAATGGAATTCGTTGTAACGGAAATCTACTGTATTTACAAACCCCAGGCAACGCTGGGCGGGTCTGCTAGTTGAAGATAAAATAAAATAAAATACCAGTTGAGTTAAATAAATGAACGTAATGAAACCAATGTGATTTTCTTTCCACTCATGTGGCATGTAACGTTTCACTTCATATATGTAAAATTTTAATTAATTCTGCTAGTGAAGCATAACCAGTTTTCCCTACGTGATATCATTATCATTTTTGCTGGAAACATTAAACATATAAAATGAAAGTGAAAATTCAACATTTGGAAACGCATGTTTTCTAAAGTTTATTCGACTCACTGAGCTGAATAAAAATTCTGTGAGTGCAAAACAAAATATTTTTGTTATTTAATTTCAAATTAATAACACATTAGCTTCTTCATACTTGGTAAGAAATGTTTTATTTTTCTCTTGAATAACGAAATCTTTCTTTCTGTTTGTTTTCTTAACAGACGTGTCAGATAGAAGAAAATGGGTCAATGGTTTCTATTTTCTGTTCCAACAACATTTATATGTCATTCTCACGAAAAGGTACTTTTTATGGTTTCAAAGGGATAAATATTAGGAAATGCAGCAAATTTCGTCATATTGTCACCCATATGTATATTTAAGTTTGAAGAAAGCTTTAAAATACATTTCTGACAAATTAATTTTAATATTTAACTTTAATCCTTTAATGAGTACAAGAGGAACCGGGCTTCCCGGGTAACGGAATATAAATGAAAACCATTTATTTCATGGATAACTATATTAGATTTTTTCACATTTAATATATTTTTTTAGAATATGCACTAACAATACCAGAAAATCATATCTATAGTAAACTGCCAATTATCCGCCACTCTATCAACCGCCATCCTCTGTTAACCGCCACCCCTTTTTCCTAATATTTTTTATGGAACATGGAACATATGTTTTACAGAGTCCCAGGAGCATAACTCCGCACCTCTAGTAGAGAACTAAAAGTAGAGAAATTCGTGTCTTAGCCGAAGCCTGACAACATAACGTCAGGAACGCGGAAAAAGGAGAAACTCCCCAATTATAAAACAAAGGCCATATAAAGGCGCCATACATTAAATAAAAATATAAATATACAATTAATAATTAAAAAGAGATATAATAATAAAAGAAAAAGAAAAGAAAAGAAGAAAAAGAAAAAAGCTATTTACAAGAAAAATTTACAATTAATAAAATGATAATAACGTCTAGGAAGGAAAAGCCCTATCAAAGAATATAAGGGGAAATAAAAATTAACCCGGGTCAATTTTTTCCGGCAGACGAAGATTTTTTATATCACAAACGAACAACGAAAATTCAAATGCACATAAACCGGAGTGAGACGACGCTATTTTGTGTAAAATGCTTGTCTGACATAAATAACAGCTAGAAAATATTACTACGGATGAAATCACGGAAAGCTTAATTGTGACAAGAATGCTATTTGTTATGAAGGATTAACGGATAACGAATTGATTCAAAATGTTTTGAATCCAGTGAAACCTGAATGTGATGAATCGGGGAATCATCATCCAGGAGTAAGTCATGCAAACTATGCTCTCTAAATGCATTAATTGGTTTGGGTTGGTTGGTTGGTCGTGTTTATGACGGCAATTATCAACACGAGGGATATAGGCTCTAGGGGGGGGGGGGGGTGCCCTTCATGGGGGTCTTTCTGAGGGAACCTAACCCGTATTAACGCTTGGAAATCCAAGGTTCGAAGAAAACCACGAAAACTCCGAATGATTAGGCCGACGGGCGCGATTGGGTTCGAACCCAGCACTTCCCGTCTACCAGCTTCGAGAGCAGAACCTCTCGGCCACTATTAATTGGTTTGGGATGCAAGAGAAATCAGATACAATCCAAGTAACTTTTATTACGCAGAATTTGTAATCTTGCTGCACTAAAATCACAAGCATAACGCAAACAAAAAGGAATAATGGATTACTTTGTATGAAACAAGTACTAAATATTTATTCAATAAAATCTAAATTTTTCCCATAAACAGATTTATTATTATCATTTAGGTTTTTTATCAACGAAAGCACACAGCAAATAAGAAAATCTTTTAATTCTTCTTCTTTATAAATTAACATATCGAAATGTAATTTTAGTAACTGTCTTGTACTGCCTTTCGATTATTCACCATACCATCAGTCCCGTGAGTGACGGATAATCGGAAGTTTACTGTATATGAAAAATAGTAATTAGTTTAAATAAAGTTTTGAAATTTATTAAAAGCGATAGTTTTGTATTAGCTTCACGCCAGGAGTTAGCAGCAGAAGAAATCGCCAAACATGACTATTTCAATTTTAATATTTGGAAAATTTTCCAGTTCTTTTCAATCGATGCTGGATTTAATTATGGGTCTGTGTTTGCCCCGTATCGGTGGCTCACGGAAAAATATTCCATCTTGTGCTGCGTTTGTAGCCTTGCCAACCTGTAATAGTAAGAAGTTCCAAGCTGGGTATCGTTGCATGTTGTTTAATCGGTAGAACATCAGTGTGCCATACTGATGGTCCGGGTTCGAGTCCCGGCATGGAATCTTTTTCACTAGGTTGTCCTTTTCGCCTTTTAAACAAATAATTTGAAATTTGATTTTCATTTGAAATATCACTATTTCAAATCAGTTTTTTTATTCTGATTATTTTAGTGATTTAAGTGCATAGTTTGATCTCATGTCTTAAATTTGCATTTTATTTATATTCTATTGTTTTATTTACGGATCAATGAATGTTTTAATTTCGTTGTCATAAAAGCTCGAAACAAACCGTATTTATATTAATTTAAGTACAAACAAATTTATCTTACGTAATTGTCTGCACGCGACAGTCATGGATTTTAAGAAAATGATGCCTGAAAATTATTTAAAAAAAAATTAAAATTTAGTAAATAGAGATACATTTTTCAATTAAATTGCGATACAGTTTTCGCACAAATTTAATTTGAAAATACATTTTTTTTCCTATTCGACGGTGTAAAAATTTAAAGTGTGCGATGTTTAGAAGTTTAAAAAAAATGCAGTAAAAGTTAGATTTAATCGTTTGGTGTTGCCACCGTCAAAATGACGTCAGCGTTACGCATGGGCGTGTTTGTCCCTTTGTAATATAAGTTGAAAGCAACCTCCACGCGGGCGTCCCCGCATCTAAAACACAACTTTCATTTCACTGACGTTTAAACAATTTGTAATTTTTTACAATTTTTTTTTTCACTAATAACTAATTAAAAGTCTTTAGTTAAGTTCTAACTTATAAATTTTTTACAATTTTTTTTTCACTAATAACTAATTAAAAGTCTTTAGTTAAGTTCTAACTTATAAATATTTTACAATTTTTTTTTCACTAATAACTAATTAAAAGTCTTTAGTTAAGTTCTAACTTATAAATTTTTTACAATTTTTTTTCACTAATAAATAATTAAAAGTCTTTAGTTAAGTTCTAACTTATAAATTTTTTACAATTTTTTTTCACTAATAACTAATTAAAAGTCTTTAGTTAAGTTCTAACTTATAAATTTTTTACAATTTTTTTTTCACTAATAACTAACTAAAAGTCTTTAGTTAAGTTCTAACTTATAAATTTTTTTAAATGGTTTTATTTTTACTAAGATATTAGCTTATAAACTTTGTCCCTGGCCGAAATAGTCTCATCCGTTGACGCTGAAAGAAGGAAAAAAAAGGAAGTAACATAGATGACGACAGTGCATATCTAATCAGTTGGGGAGGAAAAAAAAAACCTTTCTGTTTTTTCGATACAACTAACTCTTTGTTCTGTTGTGAAATTATTGAATCATTTCCAATTTATTAGTTCCATTTGGAGTTTGGAAAAGTTCATGCACCGTAATCATCATAAATAAGGTTTTAAAAAAGTTAATTTTTGATTGTACTACAAATTTTAGATAGCTTTAACACTGAATTTAATTGAAAAGAAATGCACCATTTTAGCAACCTGAAAACCCAAAGTATTTAAAAATTCAAAACTTAATTTTTGTTTCTTCGGTCGTCTTGGCCTATTTATTTTTACTGATATTGTCTTCAGGGTTGGCGAACCTATGGCACGCGTGCCAGAGTTGGCACGTAAGACAATTTTTCTGGCACGCGAAAAAATAAATTTTATAATTCTTATATAGATAACAATTAGTTTCCGTTATAATCAATTAAATTCCGTTTCATACGGACAGACTATCACAAATAATGCAATTATTTTTGCATGAATTAACACTTCAAAAGAAGTTCCTTTTCTTGTAATGTTATACAGCGTTTTCAACATGTATGTTGCCCTTTTATATGATTTTATAACGCTGTCATTTTTCCAAATCAATTTTTTTAGGCAGTCACTGCATTAAGATGGCAAATGGATTCGATTTATAAAACTATCAAAATATGAATCAGGTATAAAGCATTCTCCATCGAGCATACAGCAGCAAAAATCTTATCAATAATTTATTGATGCATTTTTAATGCAACCTGGATAATTATAACTGGATGTTGCATTAATAATGAGCTAAAGAGTTTCGTATTTTTATTTCTCTATTTAAGTGAAAATGATTACATAAATGAATTATATTTACGTATTAAAATTTCGTTAATTTAATGGCTTATTACAATATACAGAAAAATAACATTTTGATTTTGAATATATTTTTTAATAATATAATTATTAGTGCATGAAAGCAACTGATTTTTCAGCTAGTGTTTTGTATAAACATCATGCGTTGCAAAATTGTTTTATGTCAAAGTGTGGCACGTTACACTGTTGATAGGTGTCGTTGGTGAATTCTTGGCAGGCGCACGCAAAAAGGTTCGCCGATCCTGGCTGTAGTTTATCGGTCATTTATCTCATATTTTGCGCAGTATAAAGAGGTCTCGGATACAAAGAGAAGTTTGAAAGGTAATTAAATCCTGATGGCGCATAGTTTTTCAGAAAATTACATTCTGTAAATTCAAAAGTTTCTCTCTATTCTAAAATAAATAAATAAATAAATAAATAAATAAATAAATGGTCACCGCCACTATCAATGATTTTTTTTTTTTTTTTTTTGACCGGAGGTCTTTCTTATCTAATATTAAGAAAAATACTGCATACAAAAATATGAAAATGGGTATTATTATAGAGAAATGTCTTATAAACACGTTGACGTAGACAGTTTTTAAATCAAAAAATTATTTTAAGAGATGTTTAATGTTAAAGTTGGACAAAATCGTTCCATTAAAGAAATTTTATAGGAGCAAAAACTGTGCATAGGAATTTAATCATTTTTTTCTAAGGTTATTCCACAGAAACTCGCGGTGTGTAGACTGCATTTATTATTATTTTTTTTAATTTGACTGACTTTTTGAGGGTTTATTTTAATTTTAAATTCATATTTTCAGCATTTCATGAGATATTTTTTACGCATTTTAGAAAAGGTTATTATTTTAAATTGTTGGCAATTGTTAAAACAGCGCAAATAATAATATTTCCTTTAAATTAAAAACTTATTCACAATGATTATTATAAACAGAAAAACCTTTCAAATTCGAATTAAATGATTACTTGTTTAAAGGAAGAAAATATTGAATTACGTCATAAAAATTGTTTTTACACAACCATATTAAAAATGAAAAAAAAAACAAACTATAAAGTAATCAATTATTTAATATGTGTTAAAAGCAGCAAATGGGGGGAATGACGTCCTATTTCAAATGTCCAAATAATAGCATTGCCAAACAGTTTAAGTTAAAAAATGTTACTACATGAGAGATTTATTTCAAATTTCGACTTTCAAAAACTTTCAAATTAGAATTAAATGATTACGTATTAAAAGTAGGAAAATATTGAAAATTACGTCATAAAAACTATATCGAAATTTAAAAATAATAAATTGATTAACATGCTTTGTAAGTCGTAAATTTAGAAAATGATGTCATATTTAAAATGGCCAAATAATAATATCGCCAAACAGTTTGTATTAAAAAATATATTTACATGAGAGATTTATTTCAAATTTCGAGATGATCTTTTTAACTATTGTTGCCAATTTTAAGGTAATTTTTAATTATAATCTTATGTAATCTTTTTAAAGCAGATCAAATTAACGGATTTTTAGAGTCTGAACGGAGTTGGCGAGCGTAGCTCGTAGAGGGCAGAGCACCCTAGTAAAACAAATTTCTCTAGCCAATTTTTCCTTTTCTGTGAGACTGAACCGTAACATTTTAATTTAAAAAAATAAATATGCAAAATAAAATAGAAAACCTGACTAAGGTTGTTTATTAAGTATAAATGAAAACATTCTTCCAATTTTCAAGAATTTTTACGTACTAAATAGACTTCTTTTGCTTTGCTATTTTGTATCTTTTTGTGAGATTGACGCTTGTAGGGAATTTACATGAGCATAATGATTACAAGCTATAGCAGTATTTACAAAATTACCCTTACACACTATTAGTTAAAACTTTCTAAGGCAGTGGGAAGTATTTATTTTGCTTAATTTTAATCCCCAAATGCCAAATTTGTACCAAAGATTTTCAGTAAAATTCTACTTTTATTGTGTACAGTCGTGGTAAAAAATTAAAGAACCCCTACTAACTCTGCAATAAATTATAGTAAGTAGAATAAAGTTGCTGGTACCAAACGATTGGAAATAAAGTCTACTTTTAAATGATGTATATGAAATTTGCTTAGGGGGGCATCTACAAATCAAAACCAGACCAAACTTTGTTTTTTTTTCAATGGCAACATCCAATTTTGACACTATATTTTAAATCTTCAGTTCAAACTATTCCTAGAAACGAAATTTCAAGTCATTTGGAGGATAAGTTTTTGAATTATAAATATTCAAAATTTAGAGCTTCTAATGTTAAATTACATTTTCATATTTTTACTAATATCTCCTGAAATTATAATCCTAATGTGATAATTTTTTGTGAAAGGTTATAATACTAAAAACCCTAAACATAAATACTTTGAATTCGTAATTAAAAAAAATTTATGATATGAATTATGAAAAAAAGTATGAATTGCAACTTACATTTTTTTTACGGATTTATATTTATTATGTCCTGCTTTATGCGAATCAAAAATTTCAAATTTTTCTTCCAAGTAGTTTTCAAACTACAGTGAAACCTCCCTGTGAGACCACCTCCCTAAACGACCATTTTTTCCTGGAACGAAATTTATTCCCATAGGCTCAATACTAATTTTACCTCTATTCAGAGACCATCGTAGTTGAACTCCCTCCATGAGCGACCCATTTCGTAAAAGAAAACGAAACAAATTCAATTTTTTCCTGGTCGCTTGAAGAAGGTTTTATTAGAAAAATAATTCCCGAAAGCGTATTATTCATCAAACTTCTAAACTGAATTTGGAATTTTTTTTTTATTCCGGTAACTTTTAGGTGTATAAACCCCTTTGTGCCTTTTTAGGCAATGAATTTAACTAGATTAATTTTAACACAATTATTCAAATTGGTAAACAAATCATATTAGATGTAAATTTCCAACTGGGCGAAAAATGTCCGGACCAGGATTCGAACCCGGGATCTCCTGGCTGAAGCCGCCAGTGCTCTGCCATCTGAGCTATCCCGGACGATTCTGGTCGAACTTTTTCACCCAGCTAACCTTGAAGATTACAGCATCTGGTCTGAAACCTGGTTCAGCTCAACAGAATAAATCTCATCAAATTGGTAAACAAATCATATTAGATGTAAATTTCCAACTGGGCGAAAAATGTCCGGACCAGGATTCGAACCCGGGATCTCCTGGCTGAAGCCGCCAGTGCTCTGCCATCTGAGCTATCCCGGACGATTCTGGTCGAACTTTTTCACCCAGCTAACCTTGAAGATTACAGCATCTGGTCTGAAACCTGGTTCAGCTCAACAGAATAAATCTCATCAAATTGGTAAACAAATCATATTAGATGTAAATTTCCAACTGGGCGAAAAATGTCCGGACCAGGATTCGAACCCGGGATCTCCTGGCTGAAGCCGCCAGTGCTCTGCCATCTGAGCTATCCCGGACGATTCTGGTCGAACTTTTTCACCCAGCTAACCTTGAAGATTACAGCATCTGGTCTGAAACCTGGTTCAGCTCAACAGAATAAATCTCATCAAATTGGTAAACAAATCATATTAGATGTAAATTTCCAACTGGGCGAAAAATGTCCGGACCAGGATTCGAACCCGGGATCTCCTGGCTGATTCCATTACCTGAGATTTATTCTGTTGAGCTGAACCAGGTTTCAGACCAGATGCTGTAATCTTCAAGGTTAGCTGGGTGAAAAAGTTCGACCAGAATCGTCCGGGATAGCTCAGATGGCAGAGCACTGGCGGCTTCAGCCAGGAGATCCCGGGTTCGAATCCTGGTCCGGACATTTTTCGCCCAGTTGGAAATTTACATCTAAAAGGAATTTAACTCTGATGACAAATTAAGAATGCTGGTCAGTAAAATCCCCTGCCCTATTCTGTCAGGAAACTCTCAAAGAAATAGATAAATTAATATAATCGTCATTATTTGTCCTTTTCCAAGGAAAAAAAAAATTACATCTATTTACTGAACAACGAAAGGACTTGGAAATAAAAGTTATTAAAAGATAAAACCGTAAAATCAAAGCAAATGTCAATGTAGTCATTTTTTAAACTCTGCAGTAATTAAAATATGTAATTAACTTTTATTTTGATACTTAGATTTTCATATATTTTTCTAATGTGAAAAATAAATTTTAGTAAGATTGTTACCTTTCTTCAACAATTAAAATCTAGATTTAAACATGACCTCCATTAAGAGACCACCTCTCGGAGCGATCCATTTTTATTGGAACGGAACGTGGTCGATTTAGGGAGGCTTTACTGTATGCCTAAAAAACGTTAAGATGCTGGTTTAAGACATGATGTGTAGAAAATTATAATTTTAAAAATAATATTTTACTCATTTTATTGAAACATTTGGGTTGGCAATAGTATGCGAGTGAAATGGTCCTATCGGCAAGAAATAATACATTAATAGAAGTGACATAGTCATTCAAGCATTTCAACAATCGAGTACCGAACTTCAATTTGGATACTGCCTCTAAAATAGGCTCATTTTAAAATAATTAATTTCTCGGAAACTAATCGTACGGATTTCATGAAAATTTGAATTTAAGTTAATTGAAGGGTGTAGAATTTATTTATGGTGTCAAAATTGGATATTGCTGTTGAGAAAAACAAAGTTTGGGTTTGTTTTGATATGTAGATGACCTCCTAAGCAAGTTTTATAAGTATCATTTAAAAGTAGACTTTATTTCCAATTATTTGGTACCTGTAACTTTCTTTTACGATAATTTGTTGCAGAGATAGCAGGAGGTGTTTACTTTTTTTTACCACGACTGTACGTGACAAAAAGTATAAATATCTTCGAATCAATTTGTTCTTAAATTCTGGTGACGTTCAATCATTTAAACAATCTAGCAACACAATTAATTTATTCTTAGAAAGGGTTAACTTAACTTAGTTCATATCCTAAAGCGACAAAGTTCTAGAAATTATGTACAGTTGTGTGTCCCTGATGACAATAGAATGTTTTCATTTTTCCATAAGCTAATTAACAGATAATAGACTTATTTTAATTAAATTTGGATTATAATTTGAGAAAACAATATAATTTTCAACCATGAATGCTTTTTCATTTAGTACTAAATGACTCAATAATCAATATTTTTTTCTATAATGATTGGAAGTAACATTTTCTGTAATATAAAAATGTGTATAATTTTACAATTAATTTTCAGCAGTGAAATTGCGCTCGAAATTATTGAATATATAATACGTGATTTATCACACTGCTAACTAAGCAAAACACCGATGCTGGGTTTGTTTCTGTCTCACGTTTCGCCGCTAGGATTGTGTGCTCATGAAGACTATTCCATCTTGTGCCGCAGTTGCAGCCTTACCAACATATGTGAGTGAGAGATGCTAAGCTGGGCATCGTCCTCGTAGCTTAAATGATAAACCACTTGGAGCGTTATTCCAAGGGTTTCGGGTTCGATTTCCGGCTTGGACATTTTCCACATTTTTGGTTCTACGCTTCGTTAGCAATATGATAAATCACGTGTTATATATTCTATAAAAATGTAATTTTTTAACATTTTCCAACGTTGTTGAGAAGTGTTTATGAATTCGGTTTATCTTTCCGGCTATCTGTCCGCGCTTTAACTCCCGTAAATTTACTAGGGATTGCCATGTAATTGAAATAAGTTATTGAGGTTTACCCTGGCATGTTAGGTAAAGATGAAAATGAAGTGTGTACCATTCATATTTTATTTACAGGGCACTTAAATTATTCCGTTACATTATGGTCTATGGGGGGAAATCATTTGTAATATATTTTAATGGCGTTACACTATTTTAAGCATAATGAAATTTATATCTATTATTGAGGTGCATCACAAGATGGTTACTGTACAATATGTTATGTGTAGCGCTTACTGTACGTGTACAGGGGAACTCAAAATGATTCCGTTATATTATAATCTATGGGGAAAAATCGTTTGTGGCGCATTTTAGTGATGTTGCACTGTTACAAACATAATGAAATTGATATGAATTTCTGAGGTGCACTAAAACATGCTTTATGTAAAATTTAAAGTGCAAAGCTTCTATCATTCATTTACAGATGCACACAAAAGAATTCAGTAATATAATAGTGTACGCGTAAAAACTTTTTGAAGCGTATTTTAATTATGTTGCACGATTTCAAACATGCTGGAATTGACTTATACCATGGAGGAAAGGCATAGATGGAGATACAGTAAGGTGGCTGGGGGTGACGCCAAAAAAGTAATCCTAAAATCCAGTACAGTAGGCCCAAACACAAGCACTTTCTTTCACGAAAAAAAGAAGAAAACTTTTAGTAATACAGTTTTTTATCCATAATACAACGGAATGCTGCTTTAGAATGCTTAAAAATAAGCAGATCCTTTCATTTAGAATGAAAAAATGCACGGGTGGTGTCAAAAAATCCGGTCCCTGTTCCAGGTGCTTCTTTTGTTTCGGCCTAGTGAGAGCGTTTAAATTTGAGCGATAACGCGCATCATATTACAAACCGTTTTTACGGCGTGCTGCATCTCTATGTATCTCTTTCCTCCATGGAATTATACATTGCTGAGGTTAATTATAACATGCTTGCTGTAGAATATGCTGTGCATAGCATTCCATAACGAAATTAAAACTTCATCAATAAATAAACAAAATAACAAGATACAAATAAAACACAAATTTAAGGACATTGTAGTCTAACTACGCGACAAAACCTTTGAAACTACGATAATAAAAAAAGGTGCTGTAAATAGAGATCTTTGGCGATTTCTTCGGCTGTTAATTAATGATACGAAAGTATGGCTTTTAATAAATTTCAAATCTTTATTCGACTACACAATTTCGAGTTTTCAAATAAAAATGCTTTTTGGTATTGTTAATGGACAATCTACAAAATATATTTAATGTAAAAAATCTATTAGAGTTTTCAATTTTAAACAAATTGGAAATTGCTCGTCAAACGTGGCAAAGGAGGTGCGTTCGTACTATAACTAGTTTTATAATATTTTTTTGCAACGCATATTGTACTGAATGTATATTTTAGTGTATGTCATAAGTGCATGTCCATTTCATTATGTTCGAAAGGCTGTAACATTAATAAAATGCACTTGAAATAATTTTTTCCCATTGGCTTTAATGTAATGGAAAACTTTTGACTATCCCTGTAATTAAACTATACATCCGATTTTCATAAAATTTGAAATGAGTCGACAGAAGGTTGCAACAATTGTATATTCAAAATTTCAGACCATTCGGAAGGGTGTAACATCATTAAAATGCACTTGCAATATTTTTTTTTCCCACTGGCCGTAATGTAACGGAAAACTTTTGACTGTCCTAGTAATTAAATTATACATCCGATTTTCACGAAATTTAAAATGAATCGACAAAATTTTGCAACAATTATATATTTAAAATTTTAGACCATTCGGTCGGGTAGTTTTTGCTCTGTTATATGCGGACGGACAGACAGACAGACAGACAGCCGGACGACTATAGGTGCTACGTATTTATATAATTACGAACGCACCTCAAAATGGTTTTCCATCTATATTTCTGAAACCCAGGAAGCTCGAGTTGGATCTCCTAGTATATAAACTAGAAAGAAAATATCACGCGTCAAGCATAGATTATAAAACACTTTCCAAGACGATCAGAATATTGTAACAAAACTGCACCGTTTAAAATATTGATATATTAATCCTAATTCGACCCTATGGAAACGCATAACAGATTTCAAAACCCAATTTCAGCTGTTCCCATCTACAATAGGAAAATTGACCGATTTCTTTCAGCAGCCCTGTATAGGATATATAGATCTGTATATCTATTAACTACATGCATGCTAAAAATTAGTTCACTTAAGAAATATACGTACTTCAGTTGAAAATTTCCCTTCCGCAATTTCCTCTAATAAGAACGTCCTGGTACGTGAATACTTTTGTACAACCCTGTATATGTGATATAGAATTTATATGTAACGAGTAATCTGCAAAAAATTAATTAAATTTAAAAGCGCATACCGAGTTTTAAACCGTACACTCCAGCAATTATTACTCAAAGGCAGTACTGTAACCGATTTCTTTTGTGTGTCCCTGTAAATGAATAAAAAATACTATGAATGTCCTGTTCTAACGTGATCGCAGTGAAATTCAAAGATTTATATCAGTTTAAATGCATTTGAAATAGCGTAATGTCATTAAAATATTCTGCAAACGTTTTTCCCCCATATACCATAATGTAGGGGAATAATTTTGAGTGACCCTGTAAACGAACTATTAATCCTAGATACTTCATATACAATACCAAACATGCTTTGGGGACCCTAAATGAACTTTATCAATTGCATGGAAATCCGAGTCTATTTACGGGAGTTAGAGCGTGGACAGACGGACAGACAAAACGAATGCATAAACACTTTTCAACTTTGTTGGAAAGTGTTGAAAATGCAAATAGGAATTTCATTCCGGACGCTTATAGTTCATGTTCTGTTAAACGGATTTTTATGGGACTTGCATTGTCAATTAGATAATTTTCGAAGGAAGGTTTCAGTGGACAACACATTATTCTACATTGCTTAGTTATAGAGCTATTGGAGCTTTAATAGGCGAACCCGATTAGGAAAGATTACCTTTCTAAAAAGTTCTACTGAATGGATTTTGATTTGAGTTGCACTATTAGTTAGATAAATTATACCAAAATAAATAACTAAAAATAAAAAAAAAAAATGTAAAAATTATACAGGGTGTCCGGTCTCAATGGTTTCCAATGGCTAATTCCTAAACCGTTAGTCATAGACATATAGTTCCAATTGCAAAAATGTTTTAAATGAGGTAAAGAAGTATTTTTAAAGCGATTTCGGTCAAGAAAAACATTTATTAAAAAATTACGAAATTTAAATTTTTATACGGTCCCCAGGTCCTATAAGTAATATTTAGTAAAAGTATCCTATTGCACTGACAAGTAAGACAAAAGAAAGTGCCATTCCTTTGCGATTAAAACTGACCGAGTAATAGATGTTTAAGGTTGGAGTGTCTGTTTTGCTGCAAAATAGGGGTCAACCACAAATTTACTAGAAATAAAAATAATCGTCAGATATAAATTTAACATTAAACATTGAGAGTAAATTAACATTACAAATATATTTTGAGATTTTTGTTCATTCTGACATATTAAAACAAAATATACAACTTGTACTAAAAATATAAGCAAAAAAAACAAACAAAAAAAAAACCCAAAAAACAGAAATTTTGTTAAATGATTATAAAAGCAACACTCACAACTCTTTAGAAAATGATACATAGTTAGATTACCTAATCTAAAACTTAATTAATAAAAATTAAGGTTATCTTAAAACGTGCTCGAAGTGACGTCCCTTCGGCTACAATACAGAAATGTACATGTGAAATAAATTCTTCTTCTACTTTTTTCAACATTGTAGGTGTTACAGATCTGCACGCCGTAGCAATACGATTCCACAAATCTGCTCGACTAGTGGATTTTCTTTCATATATCTTATTTTTCAGAAAACCCCAAAGAAAAAAATCTAAAAGATTCAAATCTGGCAACCTGGGAGGCCACTTAATACGACCTCCATATCCGATAATATTATTTCCAAAAGTACTGGTTTGATTTTGGTCTCTAAAATATTTTTTCAAACAAGTTTTTATAAAGAACTAAAAAGTTGAATTTGAAAAAAGCATAATATCATCAAAATGTATAATAAACAATCCCTGCTCATACATCGTAATGTGTCTGACTTCTTTTGTGCGGCACTGTATAAAAAAAAATAAACGCAACGCACTTTCATTTGGAAAAATTACATTGTGTATCTCTATGCCTTACATAAATGTTACTGATTTTGATTTAAAAATTTTTGTTTGTAGGCAATAATGTATACAAAATTTTTGGAGTGGTCCTGTAAAATAAATATAAATGGTACGTACCTAAAATCATATTAATATTACATTGTCATTGGATTTACATAATTATGCAAAATTTAATCTTGATCGGATATTTGGAAGTGAGTTAATATTGGAATACGAATTAGGAAGACATACATACGAACGTCGTAAGTTAAAAGTGTCACCATGCAACTTTCGTATAAAAGTAATACAACTTTTTAAAATAAAATCATCAAAAGAAACACACTCATTTCCTTACCAAAAAGAAATGTCAAACTTCAATTGAGGACATCAGTTTCGAAACTAGCCTTATCCGAAATTTAAAAAATCGTGTTTCTCTATCAATCTATTCTATTGGTATAACTGTACCAATCAAACACTACAATCTCCAAATTTTCAATGAATACCAATGGGCGCATTTAAAAGTTTTATGCGATTTCCCAAAATTTGATTTTCTCGATAAGGCGAGTTTTTAAACTCACTTCTTCAATTATTTTAACCAATCTGAAAGTTAATTATTAAAAATTAACACTACCGTAATATTTATAGGGGGGCAGCACCTTCAGTTAAATCGCTTTAAAAATACTTCTTTACATTATTTAAAACCTTTTTGTAATTGGAACTATATGTCTTTGACTAACGGTTTAGGAATTAGCCATTGAACATCGTTTGGAGTGGACGCCCTTTATAATACTTTAAGCATTTCGTGTACGACCCCTGAAAGCTTGGTCCAACTCATCTGTTTTCGGTTACAGAAAAGTGGTTTAAGTCATAAAATTGAAAATGTCATAACTCGGTCAATTTTAGTGTTAGATGAATGGGACTTTTTTTGCCGTACTTGTTAGAGAAATAGGAAAAGTTTACTAAATATCACTTATATGACCGGGGGACCGTATAAAAATTTAAATTTCGTAATTTTTAAATAAATGTTTTTCTTGACCTAAATCGCTTTAAAAATACTTCTTTACCTCATTTAAAACATTTTTCTAATTGGAACTATATGTCTATGATTAACGGTTTAGGAATTAGCCATTGGACACCGTTGAGACCGGACACCCTGTATATAAAATTATCATTCGGAATTTCAAAAGTTACATTCTACTTGAACGAAACCACGGGCAAAAGCTAGTAAATAATAATAATAATAATAAAGTAAAAATGCAAAAATTATGTATATTTTTTTCAATTCAGGTTATTCTAGGAGTATTTGTATAATTTAAAATTATACAATGCACACTTTTTTTTTCTTTATTTAATGTTGGATTGCGTTATTAGCAGGTTCCGCTCTGAGTTTTACTGATATGTAATTATATTGTTTAAATGATATGTAATTTTGGTGTATCATATTTCGTTAAAACAGTCTTCAGTGACTATTCTCTAGGGATATACTCTTAAAAAGGAAATAAAATAATAACGGCTAAAGGAAAAATTAGATGACTGCTTATAATCACCAGTCCTTTCACATTCATTGTGAGACTGGGTCTTCTAATTGATTAATTGTTTAATTCAGAAAATGACTTTTTTTTTAAGTGTCAGCTTCCTTATGTGAACTAGAATTAAATCATCATGACGTCTGCTGAGCCACTCTATATAGTTAAATCTGCGCCATTTCTTTGTCTGCCTATATTAGTAGTACCCTTGTAGAATAGACCATGTATTAGTCCAGGGATGACGAACCTATGACACGCGTGCCAAAAGTGGCTCGCGAAAGAATAATTTTGGCACGTTATTACTTGCGACTATCTAAATCAATATACATTGATATTACACAAAATACACAAACACTAGGTGATCTAATCTTGACTAAGTTTGATTTATTGGAAATTCAAGTATTTTAATTGCGGCTTTTTAAAATACCGTAAATTACCACATCAGTAAATGTACCAATGATAAAATTATTTCAATTTAGAAATTGATTTCAGAGCTATTTAAAGAATCTTTCGTTTGATCTTTTATTTTTTCCATCTATCTATGTCCGCAAGGTCATTAGTTTCTAAAATGAATAATACAAAAATCAAATAAAAAGCACTTGTCATATAAATCCAGTTCAGTTTGCATTCTGTTGAAATTAACTGAATATGAACCTGATAACTGATATTAATTATTTTCCTTCTAAGATACAACAACAAAATTAATCACATATATTTTTAAATAATTTCTAGAATTTAATTTTTTTATGATTATTATAGTGCAATACCTCACCTGTATGTTACACATTTTTTTTCTTCTTTTTTTAAATCTTACGTTATTATTTACAGGTTTTTTTTTTTTTTCATGATTTTTCAATTCACAAAATTTGTTGGCACGTCAAGGTCGTGTAAAATATTTTTGGAAACAAATTGGCACGCGGTTATAAAAAGGTTCGCCAACCCTGTATTAGACCATGCGTAACACTTTTTTTTAGGTGCTTTCGTAATTATATAAATACTATTATATAATTAATACACCTATAACAATAAATACACCTATAATTTTTGTCTGGTCCATGCGTCTGTCCGTCCGCATATAACGGCGCAAAAACTACCCAAACGAATGGTTTGAAATTTAATATATATAATCACTGTAGAATTTTGTCGAGTCATTTCAAATTTTATGAAATGACTGGGTCAATAACAGTAGTTGAATTTTTGGCCAAAAGCTCTTGCAAAAAGACAACTTTGTGCGATGGTGTATTATCGTGGAGCAAAATCCACACAAAATTTCGTTTGAAACACAAAATTTCAGGCAAACTCTTTGTTTAACTAATTATTCCAAAGTCCAAAACCGCAGAGAACTTAAAAGTATGACTAAACAAACAGCATGTTGTCAACACACTTAAGCTACAGATGACGCTCAAACTCCGCGTCATCTGTAACTCGGTGCAGTGGTATCCAGAAAATGGAAATAGATATTCTTTGTTCACGAGTGGTACAAACATACAGAAAAAGAATTGTCCTGATATTTTCTGTGCGTGTCTTTTAAATTATAAATTCCTGGTACTTTTTACACAGAATGCACAATGAAGTATTTTATTGATTTTCGGCCTTATTTGAGTGTTTTTTAGTTAGTTAAAAAGTAAATGTTACCTAAGGGCGAAAATGTAGAGTGATTGGAAGTTAAAGGAATTAATAAATTAGATCAGAATTTTTATGCATAAGAATACCATGGATATTTATGTAAAAATATAATTTTTTTAAAGTACATAAATATGTTAATCCTATCTAAAGAATCATTTCGTTTGACGGAAGAAAGAAAGATCTTAACAAGCAGAAAGCAGGAATTCTGCTTTTTTCAGAATTTAATGTCGACCCCCTGATGTGTGTGTGTGTGTGTGGGGGGGGGGGGGTGTTATTATTATTACGAGGTGGAACCGTCGAATTTCGACGAAAGAAAATGTTTAAGAACGAACTGTTTCATTTACTTATAATGAACCTACAAAATAGTTACAATAAGAAATGCATCTTATGTTGGTTAGTCTAACTCTCAAAGAAGAATTATTTTAACCTAAAGGACACTGCTGTTCTATAAAGACTAGGGATGCACCGAATAGTGATTTGGGCCGAATACCGAATATTCGGCCCATAGGTGAACCGAATACCGAATATTCGGCTGGCCAAATACTTTTTATATTTCAAAGTTTAAAGGAGTTAATTTTTTTTAAACAATTTTACGTACTATTTAAAAAAAGAAACTTACATTTTGATAAACAAGAGCTTTTCATAGGTAAACTTTATAATGAAAAAAATCTGGTTTGAGTTATTTAAGGATAATTATGCGACTTTTTTAATTAATAAAATTTTTAATTTTATGGTCTCTTCTACGAATTAAAACAAACATTTTAAAATCAAAGAGAAATAGTGAAAAAACTGGAACTTTACAGGATCATACACTGTTTATTTGTCAAGAAGAGATTAAAGTAAAATCAAATCGTGGCTGCTCCATAAGAATAACTTTTTTACTTCTTTTGATTTACAAGGAAAATTTTTAATGCATCCTAGATCAGTGTCTGGAGTGGGCGATCATTTTCAGAGATTCTAAACATTCAGGTTGTTCCTAAAATCTTGCAACAAACTTTCAACGGGGATAACAAGGTCAAGACAAACATTTTTTAAACAAGTAACAATATCTCAATCGATTTATTCAATCAAAATTACAATACATTAAAAAATATATATAATGTGTGCAAAACAAGCCGAAACTGAATTTTTATTCACAACTTTATCAATAATGAAGATATTTCAGCGAGATTTGTTTCATATTAATTTTGCTTGTATTAAATGTGATGATATTGAAAATGACTGGATTTTGATCAGTGTCACAGTATAAATACTATCAACTGGATTTTGAATAAATGAATGCCTATCCCATAGTTCTTTAGCTATGAATGGTGGCATTTTCCAGTACATGTCATATTTCACAGGAATCAAAGCAAGTCAGTTGAAAATATAATTATGATATCTTCATTATTGTTAAAGTAACAAATGAAAATCCATGTTCGATCGCGAGTGAGATGAAATACAACGTATTTATCACTCAATAAGTGGATTAGGATTATGGTTTCCAGAATAAAAATTGTCTGTCTTGATACCTATTATCAACCCCAAAAGTTTTTCCATTTTGTTTAAAAACTCTTATCTGTAAAAGAGCAAGAAACAGAAAGTTTACTAAAAAAATTTTTGGAACTTCCATTTGTACATGATTAATTCCTACGAAAATCCTAATTAATCATCATTTTAATCCTTCTCGTGGTTAATTTTCTTAAGTTACATTTTACAAACAGTAAATAAATAATCTAAAAACATTTTATTTAAATATGATTTTGTTTCTAATTATTTTAAATATAATTTATAAGTTGACAGTTGAAAGTAGAAATCAGGAAAAGTTTTAAAAAATGTGTTTCAAAAGTTTTTTTTAAGTATTCGGTTTGGCCGAATACTTTGATATTCGGCCAAACCGAATATTCGGCAGGCCAAAAAGTTTAATATTCAGCTTAACCGAATATGCGCTACCATGGCCGAATAGGCCAAATACCGAATAGATACCGAATATTCGGTGCATCCCTAATAAAGGCACACTATCTTTTTTTGTAAAACTTTGCGTTTTACCAGTGTGTGATTTCAATTGCGTTATTTTCAAAGGTGAAACATTTCCACATGTGAAGAATTTCAAATGAATGAGTGAAAATGATGCGCATGCGCTTCTGCAAAACATATTTTAGATTTAAGGCTTAAAATACACGCTTTTATTTTAAATAAAATGACGTCATTTACATCCGCTGAAGAATTCCATATTTACGATCCAGTATTAAACAACATCCATAGAAAAGTATGCATAGGACGTCACTTTCGCGGAATCAAACACAGCAAAAAGCGATGTCGTAAACTCTACCAAAAAAAAAAAAAAAAAAAAAAATATGGCTATCTAATGATTCATATGCTTTCATTTGTGCAATGGTGGCATATGAATTTTTTTGCAAAAAAAATTATGGCCATTTTTTCCCATTCGGACCAGAAAATCAGAGTTCTAACTTTTTACGACTGCTCTTTCATCTTCACCTAACACTTCATTTATAACGGCTGTTTCATAATAACGGAAGCCATCAGTCCATCAGAAGAAAATGATCTTTTCCAAAGGTATACTCCTTCATTTGGCGCCCCTTTGTTCTGGTGCCCGGGGCACGTGCCCCTTCTGATCCCCCTTAGTTTCGGCCCTGCTTTTGATTCTCTATGTAAGGAGTATTATTTTTAGGAAAAATTGGCAGAGTTTCGAATCCTTTATTTTTAAATGTATTGACATTCAGCAGAAAATTAATTTGCGAAATACACGCGCAGAACAAATTTTATTTTTAAATAAATGCGGCTATTTCCTCAACTTAATGTTTTTGTGTGTATATGTTAACGTAAAGTTTTCATTTGCCAGTACCTAATGCGGTATTTTTTGCCGCCTACACAGAATGTTCTAGAACTATATCAAAGTACAGTTTGGGAGTACTGCCAGCAAATCTCCGAACTATATATACGTGAGTTACTTTACGTTTACGCAATAAGCTTGATAAATTGAAGGGGGGAACTAGAAATAAACTAAATTAAAACTACTTATGTAAACTATAGCCATCTGATGTTTGGCAGGCTCTCTTATTTTAAGACACTTTAACAACCGTGGACATCTAAATAAAAACAGACCCTCCTTTGTTCAATTCTCAAACTTATATTTCACTACAGCGGCGAATTATTTCAATAACGGAAGAAAGCCTTTTTTTTAAATAAAAAGTTATTGTTTTCTACACTGAAACCAGTCTGCTACGGTACACTGGTGTGCTGTAAAAGTATCCTAGGTGAGCGGCGAAAATGTTCAGCTGTAGTCTTATCTGAATTTTAACCCTTTATCTACTGACGGTACTTATAAGTACCATTAAAATAACTTGTTATAAAATTCATTTAATACATCGATTAGTTGTAATACAGTTTAGAATGAGTTATAGATGCATTACTTTATCTTGTTTCAAAAGCATTATTTGTTACACAAAACAAAAATATTTTTAAAAGAATGATTTCTTTTACTTTTGCGTCTTTTCAGCTTTCTTGGCGTTGGAGAGGGGGGGGGGGGGAAAGGATTTTTCAATTCGGAAATATTTCTATATTTCTATCGTAAGAACATTATATTTGTACATTTCCTTATTCTACAAAATACTAAGAAAAATATTTAAAATAAAAGATTTGAGTGGAGTTATAAATATTGCACAAAATCCCTATAAATTCAAATTTAATGAATCCTTCTAACATCCTTCTAAAATTTATTGAATGATTATGTAAATCTTGTAATGTAGTTTAAACAATTCACGAAAAATGCTTTAGAAGATAAAATTTTCATGAATTCATAATTCAGTAGATAAAGGGTTAACATCGTAGTCTTATCAGAACGCAAATACCGGGTGTCCCAAAAATGAGTGATGGATTTTAAAATTCAATAACTTGCAAACGGTGACAGATACAAGAAAAATTTTTGCAGGAGGGTTATGAATGATGTCAGGAGTTTTTTTTTTTACGGTGGTTCTTGATTTTAGTTCGAATTTCAAACAATAGATGGCGCTGCGAGAATAGGTGCTAATTCCAGAGCCGATTTTTGGTACTTCGGCATCCATTCAAAATATTTTAATCTCCTTTTGTCGCATGGGAGAAGAGAGAGGCCGAAAAACCGAGCCTGGATTTAGCACCTATTGTTTGCAGCGCCATCCATCGCTGCTATTTGTAACTAAAACTAGGAATCGCAACAAAAAACTCCTGACATCTTACAAAACCCTCCTGCAAAAATTGTTTTAATATATGTCACCGTTTGCAAGTTATTGAATTTTAAAGACAAGTGTTTCTTAAACTAGGAAGATATAATCTAACTAAAAATATACAATAACCTCTATCGAGTTACCTATGCGATTCCGATTTTATTTTTTAGAAAAGAAAGAAAAAAATCATGCGTCAAGCATAGATTATGAAACACTTTCCAACACATTCAGAACAATGATAACAAAATTGCACCGTTTAATAAGTTAAAACGTTATGTCTATTTCAACCCTATGGAAACACATAACACATTTAAAAACACAAATTTCAGCTGTTCCCCATATATAATCCGAGAATTATCCGAATTCTTTGAGCAGCCCGGTATAGGATGTATAGATCTGCATCTATTAACTACAAGCATGCCAAAATTTAGTTCAGTTAAGAAATACATATACCTCTGTTGAAAATCCTTCAGAAATTTCCGCTAATAAGGAGATATACAGTAACATGCAAAAATTATTTTAATTTTGAAGGGCATGCTGAATTTTACTTCCAGCAATTATTACTCAAAGACAGGACTGTAACCGATTTTTTTTGCGTGTCCCTGTAAATGAACGACAAATGCTATGAATGCCCTATTCTCTCGTAATCATCTTGTAGTGAAATTCACTGATTTATAACAGTTTCAATACATTTGAAATAACGTAATGTCATTAAAATACTCTACAAACGATTTCTCCCCATATACCATAATGTAATGGAATACTTTTGAGTGCCCCTGTAAATGAACTATTAATCCCAGATACTTCATATGCAATACCAAACATGCTTTCGTGACTCTAAATAACGTTTATCAATTGCATGAGAATCCGCGTCTATTTATGGGAGTGAGAGCGTGGAGAGACAGACAGACAAACCGAATGCATAAACACTTTTCAACTTTGTTGGACAGTTAAAAAGAAGTACCGGTAAAATTCGAAGAGGCAGGCACTTAAATAATGTTATATAGATACACATAAAAGTATGCATTTAATTCAAAATATATACCGGGTGTCCACCGGGTGTCCCAAAAGTGACTGATGGATTTTTAAATTCCATAACTTACAAACGGTGACAGACATTAAAAAAATTCTTGCAGGAGTATTATGTAAGATGTCAGGAGTTTTTATGCTGCGATTCTCAGTTTTAGTTACAAATAGCATCGATAGATGGCGCTGCAAGCAATAATAGCTAAATCCGGGCTCGATTTTTCGGCCTCTCTCTTCTTCCATGCGAAAAAAGGAGATTAAAATGTATTGAATGGATCCCGGAGTACCAAAAATCGGGTCTGAACTGAGCGCCTATTGCTGTTAGCACCCTCTATTGTTTGAAATTTGAACTAAAATCCAGAATCGCAGCATAAAAACTCCTGACATCATACATAACCCTCCTGCAAGAATTCTTTTAATATCTTTCACCGTTTGGAAGTTATTAAATTTTAAAATCCATCAGTCATTTTTCGGACACCCGGTATATGTAATACAAAGTTTACTTAACGTTTTACTGTTTATAAGAGAAAAATAATTGTTGATAGAGTTGTTACTTACCCATCATACGTACTATGTAGTATAGGGTAAGTCTTGTAATCATTTTAAAAATAGAAAAAAAAAATTGGACGGATTTACACGTTTCAGACACTGGAGATTCCGAAAAACATATTTTTAGAATTTTTAGAAAATTGCCGTCCATCTCTCTCTCTCTCTCTCTCTCTCTCTGTGTGTGTGCGTATGTGTGTGTGTGTGTGTCTGTAAACGCTCTGTCTCCTGAACGAATTGAGATAGAGACTTGAAATCTGGTGTGTATTTAGTATGTAATAATGGGAAGAAGCCTATTGTATATCAGTAACGTCGATTATTCGGAACTATTTTTTTTTAATTCTCGAAATATTCGTTTTGATAAAAGGTATATAAAATTTTTCGCAATTGTTTATTTTAAGGAGTGGATATAAAAGACAGTAAAAAAACATAATTTTTCTATAAAGAATAAAGTCAATCGGATAATGAGTAACCGAGATATTTGCAATCATATTTTCCACATGACCATGTATTTCATTCACATTTCAATCTCAATCCAACGCAGTAAAATGTTAGTTATTATTATTATTATTATTATTATTATTATTATTATTATTGGAGTTATAGGGATGTTCCTTTTACGCAATTCGGTACTACTTGATTATCCCGTCGACCAAAAAACTATCGCGAATTGCAATGCATTTTATAAATAGTTTACACATGTTTTATTTTCATATTTTATATTATGCACATCCATGATGGGTAAGTATAACGGTGTCTGCCAACGACTAGTTACTTACCCATCATACGTAGTATAGGGTAAGTCTTGTAATCGTTTTAAAAATCGAAAAAAAAAATTTGACGGATTTACACGTTTCAGACACTGGAGATTCCGAAAAACATATTTTTAGAAACAAAATTTTGCCGTCCGCCTGGGTGTGTGTCCGAAAAAATTGAGATAGAGACTTGAAATTTGGTGTGTACTTAGGAAGTAATAATGGGAAGAAACCTATTAAATATCAGTAACCTCGATTATCCGGAACTATTTTTTTCGGACTCTCGAAATATTCGTTCTGATAAAAGGTATGCAAAAATTTTCGAAATTGTTTATTTGAAGAAGTGAACATAAAAGACAATAAAAAAAAACATAAATTTTGCATCAAGAAGGAAGTCGATCGGATAATTAGTTGCCGAGATATTTGTAATCCTATTTTTCACACTCTTCGATTTTTCATGACCCTGTATTTCATTCAAATTTCAATTCAAAGATATATTTTAATTGGAAATGAGACGCTTAATCCGACGCAGTAAACTGTTAGTTTAAATGATTATAATTTTTCGAGTTTCAAGGATGTTTCTTTTACGCAATTCGGTACTACTCAATTAACCCGCCGACCCAAAAACTATCGACAAACTATAAGATTAAATGCCAATAATGGCTTATCGTAAATGCCAAGCATTTAATGCATCTCCATACCTATAAGGAGGTTACCATAGGAGGGACCCTGTTCTGTCGCCAAATGCAGTCAAGTTTGGCGACAACTTGGCGATATATCGCGAAATTTGACGACCAAAATATTGTCGCCAAATTGGCGGTATCTCTAATATTTCGCCAAATTCCCATAGACTTCCATTGTAAACCAATAGTGTTTATTTGCTTACAGAAAATCAACAAATTGAGATATTTTAATGCAACAAAAAGTAATATTAGCTTAAGGGATTATATTAATTATATGTAAGGGAGTTCAAGTAAATTAAATTATGAATAAAAGTAACATGATGCAATGCTTAGCATGTATCACTTGTTTTATTTTCATATTTTATATTATGTATATCCATGATGGGTAAGTATTACAGTGGCCCCCAACGACTGGTTTTACTTACAAGTAATGATTAATTAAATGTAGTTAATTTTACTATATGCAAAGTTTTAATTTATATAAACCTTCGTATTAATATTTATATTATTTGCATTTAAAATTTAGCAAAGTTAAGTCTCAAACGTTGAGTTGTAGTTTGGGATTCTGGCTTTTAGGTGCGCTCGTAATTATGTAAATACGTAGCACCTATAGTGGTCTTTCAGTCCGTCTTGTCTGTCTGTCCGTCCCCATACAACAGAGCAAAAACTACCCAGGGGCGGACTGGCACAGTTTGGCCCACCCCGCTAGACTTATGCATTGGCCCACCAATCGAAACCACATTGTTATAATGTTTGAATACTGAATATCAACACGACCCTTTGTTCTAACTCTATGAAGATGACGACTTAACTCCAATTCGAGACATATTAGCATCTCTGTAATCGTTTATTTTCTTTTGGTAGTAATTTCATCGTAAAATTAAGATCTTGTGGGGGTGGGAGATCAACTTACTTAATATTTATTTATTTTGTTTAATATCTAAACTTTAAACAATTAAAAGGTATGCACGTAATAAATAAAAGTATTTTAAATTTCTGATGGGAATTCTGTTCAAACATTTTTATTCTTTGTATTAAAAAAAAATTGTTCCGTCCAATGGCTAGTCAGCACCGGCCAACGATATAGTTAGAATAGATGATGGCTACTTGTGAAGGGACTCCCAACGGGAATAGGGCACCGCTGACCCTAACCTATGCACATTGAAAACACCTTGGAACACCCATCCTCACCCGGAATTTGGACCTAGGCTCCTTTGCGTGGAAGGCTAACATGCTAACCGCTATACCGTCAAAAAAACTTTTAGAGTTGCCTGTACACTACATTGTAAATTTTATACTGGAAAGTGTTAATATTGATCGGAAAGAGTTGGTGATATTAAAATTGACACACATAAATTAATTAATTTGTTATTTGAAATATCATTATATTCATTTTGTACATTTTTTTTTTTTTTTGTTATTTGAAATTATCAACATATGTACACTTAGTGCATTGATTAATGTTTGTTTAAGATATCAATGTAGTACCTGAAAATTGAATCAGATATCTACACAATTCTTTTGAACTTCACGAAACTCTATCTATTATCTTATTATAATCGTAATCAAAAGATAATTCAACACTGACTAGGATAAAATCATCTAGCAGTTCTTGTCCTAGAGATGAACGTTTGCAGTTCGTTATAATTTTAACTGTTGAGAACACTCGTTCACAAGGCACTTCAGTGAATGATAAAGTCAATATGTACTTATAAGTTTGGACAGGTACAGTCGTGGAAAAAAAAAGTAAACACCCCCTACTATCTCTGCAAAAAATTATCGTAAAAGAAAGTTACAGGTACCTCACGATTGGTACCTCACGAAGTCTACTTTGAAATGACGTAAATAAAATTTGCTTCGGGAGCCATCTACATATTAAAACGAACCATAACTTTGTTATTTTCAATACCACATCATAATTCTGACAGCATAAATGAACTCTACACCCTTCAAGTAGCCTTAACAAGTCACCCTATAAGTAGCCTTCAACTAGCCTAATTTTTATGCAATTCGTACGGAAACTACTTGGAAGAAAAGTGTGAAATTTTGGATTTCCATAAAACATGACTAATAAATCTAAATCCATCAAAAAAAATTGTAGGTTGCAATTCATAAATTTTTCGAATATTAATTTCATAATTCATATCATAAAATTATAAAAATTGCAAATTCAACGTATTTATGTTTCGGTATTTTAGTATTATTTACACAAAAAATTAGCACATTAGGAGTTTAATTTCAGGAGATATTAATAAAAATATGAAAATGTAATTTAACATTAGAAGTATTAAATTTTGAATGTTTATAATTCAAAAACTTATCATTCAAATGACTTGAAATTTGATGTCTAGGCATAGTTTGAACAGAAGGTTTGAAATATCTTGTTAAAATTGGGTATTGCCATTGAAAAAAAAATGAAGTTTGGGTTCATTTTAATACGTATATGGCCCCTTAAGCACATTTTATATACATCATTTAAAAGTAGACTTTATTTCCAATCGTTTGGTATCAGTAACTTTCTTCTACGATAATTTCTTGAGGAGTTAGTAGGGGGTGTTTACTTTTTTTTTCCCACGACTGTACTTATAAGCTTAACAAGGTTGAAAAAATACGACCATAGGCATTAAACTCGCACAATAATTCTAATGCACAAGCTACAGTTATGCATTTTTTATATTTCTTGTTAACTTTACAACGATTCTCAACATCATTAATGAGTTCTTCTGAATCGATCGTTTCTTTGCTGTAAGCGGCTGAGAGCTCGCTACTTCGAGATTGTTGCTGTAATAGAGACTGATTATAATCAGCATAGTGCCGGGAAAATTGCAGCAACACTTTTCTAACATAGTCTTTCTTGACTTTCGCCAAGCCAGACAGAGTACTAAGAGCCTCTTCAAACAGTTCATTTAACAATTTACCCTCACTGAAGCGGCGAGGATGGAACCAGACAATTTCTTTCATGGGCAAGTTATTTCCAGTAAATGAGGACGTGAGTTTCAAAATTCGCCTTATCCAAAAATTTAAAAATCGAGTTTTCTCTGTCAGCATATTCTATTGGTGAATCTGTATCTTAAAAACACTACAATCTGGAAAACATTTATCCTGTATTTCAGGCATTGTAAAATCTTGCTTTACAATGAAAACCAATGGACACAGTCAGAGTTTTTTCGCGATATCCCAAAATTTGATTTTCTGGATAACGTGAGTTTTGAAACCCACGCACTCAAATCATATTCAACTGCTAAATAGGTGTGTCTAAAATGACATTATAAACGTTTACCTAAAGTACTTCTGATGGTGATCCGATAATACTTCTTGCCTTATCGTGGAAATAGTTACCGCATCGACGTTTCGCTATAGATATTCTCTTTCACGGTAGGAAACTCTAAATTTCAATGGTGCATTCCTTTTCCATTAGTTGCTTTTGAAGATTTTCGAAAATTTATTTTCATTAAGAATTTTCAGAAAATTCAAAAGTATTTGTCAGAACCATATCAAAGTTATTTCTTTTGTGTAGCAGATTGGATTTCAGGGTTTGGATTTTGTTAACAGCAGTTAAGTAATCCAGCTCGTTCATTTGCAGATACGTCGATGTGGGCGTAAGTATTGAATAGGTCGCTGGAAATGTTTGCAATTAATATATACTGAAACTTGCACAAATTATCAATCAGTGATCTTGTCGAAAAAGATACTTGTGACGAGAAATCGTGCATATCGGTGATACCTGGTATAGGCATTTAAGCAATGTTAAAAAATTATGTTGATCTTTAAAAGATCTTGAAGATTCGTCAAGCATAAGTGCTCATCTTTACTCTACCGCCTAGTAGCGTTTACTTTTTGTAATCGACGAAGAAGTTTATTTCCACCTACAGACTTCTTATTCAGTACATACTTTCATTTGCTTATATGACTCTGAGCTAAACACGGCTGTAGCTTGGATTAAGTTCAAGCAGTCCATTGTCACTTTGCAACGCACTGTTGTATCTGTCAGGACCAAATTTAGCGCATGTGCATGCCAATGCGCATGCTGTATATTTGGATTTTCCTTTTTCAATTGCGCCTTGAGACCTTTATATCTCCCAATCGTATTCGCTGCACCATCAAAAGAAGTGGCAACTATTTGTGAAGAACGGCGATTAAACTTTTTAAGTTTTTCTTTTACTTGGAGATACAAGGCTTCACTTGTTTTTTTTTTGTTTTTTTTTTTGGGGGGGGGGTGGGGGTGGGGGGAGGGGATTAAGCAATTTTAAAAACTAACCTTCATCATACTGCACATAACGAACACAAAGTGCCAACTGCTCCATTACCGATATATCTTGTGTTAAATCTACTTCAATACAAAATGAACCTGACTGTTTTACTTCATCTGCAATGTTTATTTGGATATGAATGGAGAGATGAGCAATTAACTTATTTATAAATGACTTGGACAAGAAAGTAATGAACGAATCTCTTCCATGCCGATTAGGATTTTCATTTTGTTCTTCTTTTTAATCTATTCTTGCCTTCTTCATACTTTCTGAAGATCCCCTTTCTTGACTTCTCTTGATAACCTGTGCTACAAAAAATTGCAAAATTTGATCTTTTTTACATAGCAGCATTACCAATTCTAAAAAGTTGCCGTGTTTAACATCTCTATTATTCAAGTCTGCTGCTGCTTCCTCTGGGTTTTCTCTATAAGCTAATCCCTGCCTCCCGAGATCCTTGATCTGTAAATAATTCTTAGATATGTAAGCAAATCCTTGCCTATCTTTTGTTACTATGCAAACATCTGCAGGCAGACTCATACCAGCGAACAACTTCCTGCCCTTCACTGATCATATCGTCGCCTCAGAGCAATAGTAGGACATCTAGTATACTAATCGAAAATGAGATGTCTGACTTACTGCTATGAAAGACTGTACCTGCATCTAGTAGAGCTGTAGGAAATTTTTATAAAACGCATCTGAGATATAGTATTAAACATATTTTTGTGTTTCGTAAGTTGGGCCACTAGATGAAACACATTTTCCCATAGCAGTAAGTCAGACATATCATTTTTTATTATTACTAGATGTCCTACTCTTGCTCTGAGGTCTGATTTTTAGATTATCCCCTAGCTCTCGGCTCTTATACAAAATGAGTAATTTGCACAGATCTTCCAAAGGTTGCTGATGGCAGTGAGAAGGAGAAATTAAGACTTACCCCATCAAAAAAAAAAAAAAAAAAAAAAAAAAAAATTGAGTTTTATAATTTTTTAAAAATGTTATTGAAAAGAAAAAAAACTCAAATTTATTATTTTTTTGGCCCACTACACCGTTTGGCCCACCCCGCGATCGCGGGGTAGCGGGGTGGGCCAGTCCGCCCCTGAAACTACCCAACCGAATGATCTGAAATTTTAAGTATATAATTGTTGCAAAATTTTGTCGAGTCATTTCAAATTTTATGAAAATCGGATGTAGAGTTTAATTACAGGGACAGTCAAAAGTTTTCCGTTACATTACAGCCAATGAGAAAAAATTATTCCAAGTGTATTTTAATGATGTTACAGCCTTTCAACAGAATGAAATTGATAGGCACTTATGAAGAGCACTAAAATATACATTCAGTACAATATGCGGTGCAAGACATATTTATAAAACTACTTATAGTACGAACGCACCTTATTTACCCCGTTTGACGAGCAATTTCCAACTTGTTGAGTGTTATTAAGAGAATACCAAAATAATTTATATTTAAAAACGGCAACTATTATGCTGAAGATTTTTTTTTTTAATTTGGCCTTTAAAACTGTAAGCAATAGGACTATACTTCAAAAATGGCCCGGCAAACCTTTAAAAAGCTATATGCTATATATCTAAATCAATATATCTAAATTAGAGCTAAAAAGGCTTAAAAAGAACACATTTTTAATTTAAAATTTTTTTATTATATTAAAAATAAAGCTATTGGGTTCAACAATTCATGAAACCACAAAAACTATACACTTAAACATAATTAAACATAACAGCAAAATTGAAACGTAGCAATAAAGCTCGTCTTCTCTCAACGATATCTTCTCTTCAACTGAAGCTAGCAGCCGCCTAGCCTTTTTTTTTTTTTTTTTTTGAAAAAAAAAAAAAATGACCGTTTTTTATTTCCCATTCTGACCAGAATATCAGAGTTCTAACTTTTTACGACTGCTCTTCCATCTTCAGCTAACACTTAATTTATAATGGCTATTTCATAATAATGGAAGCCATCAGTCCATCAGAAGAAAATGATCCTTTCAAAAGTATAAGTTTGATTTAAAAAAAAAAACCATTTAATACTTTGAGCAGAAAGAAGAGGCTACACCTGCAATTTCCATGATACTAACAGAGTCACATAGCTGACAATTTGTACGGTTTTGTTATTTGTAAAGTTTAATACAAATTTTTGCCCTATTTAATCGTTGATAATTGTTAGATTTCGGCGATTGACTTGGGCAAAATTTACTGGTAAGTTTTAGTGGTAAGGAAAAATCTTAGAAATTGATAGCTATGCAATAGTGTAAATACTACAGGAAAAAAAATTGCAGCAAAATTGACATTCAACAAACAAAAAACTAGCTAGCGCTTTTTCAAATAAACAATTTCATTCCCCGTTTTGCTTAAAAGGTAACGGAAATGTGCATCAAAGAAATATTGCTAGTACCCTAAAAATGAATGAATTAAGTGAAAATGTATATTTCATCTCCTTAGTGGGTGACGATTTGTGTGAATTCGGTTTATCCGAGTTTTTTGTTTATCCGAGTTTTTTGCTTATCCGAGGTGAACTTGAATCCTATTAACTCGTATAATCGGGACTCTACTGTAGTTGATTTTCGAATCTTGACTGTGTTGAGTGATAGTTAATGGCATATTTGTAGTCATCTTGACAGAAATTTCGGAGGGAGATCAAGCCCTGGTGATTCCCCTATTGGCTACGGCCTTGTTCCCTTCTATTTTTAGCTCACAGGCTATCAAAACCTGAGAGCTAATGTGCCCGCCGGTCCTGCATGTTATGTATGTATGTACGTAACGCGATAATTCTTGATATAAATTATCCGATTTGCTTCAAATTTTTTTCTAGGTTCATTCTGATAAGGTTCTTCCCTGATTAGTTTTGAGGGTTCATTGGTTAAGTCTAAAGAGGGGAACTGGGGGCTAATCCCCCCCCCCCCCTTAACTTAGATAAATGGGTTTTTCATGCAAAATTATTAGATTTTCTTCAAATTTGGTATACCGGTTAATTCCGATAAGGCACTTCCTTGATTGGATTTGAAGGTTCATTGTTTAAGTCTAAAGGGGGGAACAGGGGGAGGGCTAAAACAACCCCCCTAATTTAGATAAATGGGTTTTTCTATCCGATTTGCTTCAAATTTGGTATACCGGTTTATTCTGATAAGGCCCTTCCCTGATTAGATTTGGTAGTTCATTGGTTAAATATAATGGGGGGAACGGGGGTTTAATAACACTTAATTTAGATAAATGGGTTTTTCTATCCGATTCACTTCAAATTTGGTATACCGGTTTATATTGATAATGCGCTTCCCTGACGACATTTGGAGGTTCATTGGTTAAGTATAAAGAGGGGAAACGGGGGGGGGCAATCACACCTTAATTTATTTTTCGAGGGGCATTATTCTTTGAAATAAGAGTATAATATACAATTAGCGTGAATAGCCTGTGAGCTCAATGCCATCAGTTTAACTGGGCACTTTTCTTTTTTTATTTTAGGGTACATATAAGTGCAAACAGAGAGTACAAAACTTTTATGCTTTTTTTCCCCCCAAAATAAGTTAGGATAAAAATTGAGCTATCGGTCAGTATCACCACATTTACGTCACAGAGAAGTAGTGTTTCTTACGTTGCTTTAAATTTGTCATATCGCAATCGAATAGTATGAGCACAGTCAAAGTTGCCTCAACTTTTTTGAGTGTGTTTAGGAAATGCAAAAAAAAAAGTTAACTTTTGAAGACGGGCCAAGAAAAGATTATCCAAGGTCAAGACTCGCTCGTCTGGCGCCTGCCAAGTGTGAAGGGTGGCTTGATAACTGTCAGTCCATCATCGTATGACCAAGAAGCGGGGAGGGGGGGGGGAATTTATTGCAAGGAATGTTGCATACAATGTTACATTTAACTTCCGTTATTTTTTCCTCAAGACATAGCTCCAGAAAGTTCTTTCATTAGACCGAAAAACAATAATAGAAAAGCTTTCTTATAACTGATTAATCTTATTTCGGTGTTTCTCTTTGTGGATTTTAAATATTTTCCGTAATTTAATATCCTGTCGGAAGTTCAAAGGCAGAAAATTTTCGTGCGATCTGTGATTGAAGCAGTTATTTTAAAAAAACATTTCAAACTAAATCTTTTTCCTCTGTATCATAATTAAAGAACACGACTATAGTTTCGGGAACAATTAATTTAACATACAAAAAATATCCCGGCAAAGATAAAAATATGTTCTTCTCTAATATATAGCTGTTAATTATTTTGCACAGTGGCAGACCTGCCAACTGCTACGAAAAAATCGTAGTTACTATGATATGGACCTATAAATTACGATGCTACGAAAATCGGTCTCAAACTACGATTTTTATCGTGGAAAGAAAACACGAAATTTGCCAAAGGATCGTGTAAAAATCGTCAAAGGATATCAAAAAGATCGCGCTGTAAAAAATGCGAATTTCGTCAAAAGTTTAAGGTAAAATTTCATTCATTCAAAGATTTCAAAAAAGAATCGTAATAAAAAAAAGTGTATTACGATTGTGGGAAAAAATTGTGAATATCGTAAAATGATCGCAGACAAAAAAAAAAAAAAAAAAAAAAAAAAAAAAAAAAATGCGAATTTCGTCAAAATTTACTGCCCTGGGCTAAAAAATTGGAACAGGGCCCCTTTTACAAATGTAAAAAAAAAAAAAAAGCTGCGAAACGAGAAGAAGCTATACAAATCGTATAAAAATTTTCAGAGGAAAAAATTTACTATAGTGAGTTGAAAGACTGAAACCTTATTCCTTTTACGGATGTAAAAAAATAGCCTCGAAACACGAAAAGCCAACCAACCAACCTCCAGGTTAATTTGAATTTTGTGTGCTACGATTTTTCATTTTGAAAGGTTTGCAGGTCTGCAGTGGTGCAGTCATAAAAAAAGCAGTAGACGCTATCGCTATATGTCAAGGGATATGTCACTACAGAGTGACAAGGGATATGTCACTACAGAGTATAAGCTATAAACTACGGAGAGTACATGGAGTTCCTTTAAAAAATCCATAAGGTATACGGTGTATGCTACCGTATACCCTCCATTACATCCCAAAGCAAATTTCTCTTTTTTGACGGAAATTGCTGAATGGGAATTTTGAGGTGTGCTATGCGTTTCATTGAACTAACTTTTAGTATACAGTATAGAGTCCCGATTATCTGAGTCCCGCTTAACTGAGTTATTTTCTTCTGATGAAAGAGCAGTCGTAAAAAGTTAGAACTCTGACTTTCTGGTCAGAATGGGAAAAAAAATGGCCATAATTTTTATTTCTTTCATCTTCACCTAACACTTCATTTATAGTGGCTCTTTCATAATAATGGGAGCCATCAGTCCATCAAAAGAAAATTATACATTCCAAAGGTATAAGTTCGACTGTAAAAAAAGTTATTTAATACTTTGAGCAGAAAGAAGAGGATACACCTGCCATTTTCATGACACTAATATAATCATATAGCTGCCAATTTCTACGGTTTTGTTACCTCTAAAATTTAATAAAAATGTTTGCGCTATTTAATCTTTGACAATTTTTAGATTTCAGCGATTGAATTAGGCAAAATTTACTAGTAAGTTTTAGTGATAAGAAAAAAATCTTAGAAACTGTTAGCTATGGAGTAGCGTAATACTGCAGAAAAAATAAAATAAAATAAAATGAAATAAAACTGCCGCAAAATTGACATTCAACAAACAAAAAACTATCAAGGGAGTTTTTTCAAATAAGCAATTTCATTTCCCGTTTTTCTTAAAAGTAACGGAAATGTAAATCAAAGAAATGTTACTAGTACCCTAAAAATGAATAAATTAAGTGAAAATTTATATTTCATCCCCTTAGTCGGTGACTATTTGTGTAAATCCGATTTATCCGAGGTGAGCTTGGTCCATATTAACTCGGATAATCGGTACTCTACTGTATTATGTAACATCCAGTATACTATTTTTCCGACTATTGATAAAAATTGCTGAAATTGGATTTTCAAATGTGTCGCGTTTTCCAAATGGTTTACGTAAGACAATCTTTCACATCATTAAACGGGGAAGTTTTGTTGAAGTATTTTTAATGTGTTGGAAAGTGTTTCCTAATTTATGCTTGACGCATGATTTTTCGTTCTTGCCTTTTGTTAGAAATTAAGGCCTGGTAAGTACTTATCCTATTAGCTCCATCTTCTACCTTTAGACTTTCCGATCTTCTTGCATTTTAAGAATGTTGTTCAAGACGTTCTTTCTTCATTACACCCCTTTTTTTTAAATGATCCTATATCTTAATTTACGTTTCACCTTTATTTTTTTTTTTAGGAGTTTCGCGAAGTGAGATGTATGTTTCGTTCTTTTTTAGTTTATTTTGAAATTTCTGCCAAGTGGAACTTTTCCAGCAATAAGAGAGCTATTAAGTTGAGTCCTGTTCGTTCAGTTATCGAAAAAGTAAATTGATTTTAATATAAATATATAAGGTGTGCTCCATAGTTAATTCGGTGAGTGTTTACTTTATTTAATAACTTTTGAATCAGGTGCCTTTATATTTATAAAATGTAAGTAAAATTAAATTCAAATATGGAAATTGTTTACAATATAAAAATAAATAGAATAATAAGCTTTTGTTTTGTTTTGGGGGTGATTGGAAGCTGTGCTGTTTATATATATATATATATATATATATATATATATATATATATATATATATATATATAATTTTGATTCCATTAAGGTGGTCCTGGACACATTTTAAAATAATTTTTATTTATTGAGTTAAAATTTTGAAATTTTTTGTGATGGTTAACCATATCCTTTGTAAACAAAATCATATGATAAAACTTCTCATAATGTTTTTTTTTTTTTTTAATTTTTAATTTAAAATTTATTAAAAAAGTGGGGTCATTTAAAATCGTTATAACTCGAAATATTATTTATAGAATTTCAATTTGTTTTCATTTAAATAAACAGAAATATATAAGTTTTAATTTTGATTCAGCATTTTAAAAAATATTAATTTATATAAAAATTAACAATATTTAAAGTAAATAAAAAAAATGATGTAACTTTTTTTAAAAAAAATCATATTTTCAAAAGTAAATATTTTTTTTTTAATTTGCTGAATCAAAATTAAAATAAACCAATTGAAAAAAACATGTTCCAAGTTTGAACCGTTTATCTTTAACGGTTCTGGACTTATAACAGTTTCAATTCGAGAAATGGTGAATAAACCCATCATGAAAAAAAAAAAAAAAAAAAACGCATTTTCACAAGAAGTCGTTTTCTCGACAACGATTGCTTGAAAACTAGATCTTGAAAACAAACCAAAACGACAAAATTAATATTTCTTATTCTAATTAAGATAGAAACATTATTTATATGTCATTTTAAGCAGAAAAAAAAAAAACAGAGAAATTTTTAATGCAATAAAAGTTTTTTTAGAAAAATTGCAGATTTTTGTGTCCCAGACTCCCTTAAAAAACATTTTAATAATAAGGATGAAGAAAAAATGTCTGTATTCTTTTTTATATTTTAGTTAAAACTTTCCATCGACTTTCAATATTCATATAACTACATAATTTTAATTAAAATACATATAAAAAGCACAAATAATTGTACAAAAATTACTTTCAAGTGCATACACATAGTATAAAGATATTTAAAATACATTAAAAATATCTTAAAATACAAAAGAAAAACCCAGAACGTTTTCAGCCATTACAAGGTCGTCATCAGTGGGAGTTAAATGTTATTATTTTCTTTGCGCTTATTCGAGAATTGTCCAGAAGAAAACATTGTAATTTAAAGGTTGTACACTCAGATGAGATGACAGATAAAGTTATTCAAATTTTCAACAAAACGAGCTTTCATCTATTATGCAGCAAATCCCTCCGTACCCCATGGATATCGTATATGATAGTACATCGTTACAAGCTGCATCTTTATTAGCAATTATTTCAATTGATTCTCTTATAATGACTTCCTGGTAATTATTTGTACGAAAGATAATTGTCCATTTATTAAAATCTACTTTTATAGGTTTTATAGGGGTTTGAGCTAATCTTGATAATGGGGTATGGGGGTCTATTTAATCTACATTATATAATTCTATTCTAGCTATTATTTAGTTTTTTTTTCTTTTTCTTTTTGGTGCGTATGTGTGTGGTGGTGCTAGATAAGTTATTTTAAATTAGAACAAAATTGGAGAAAATGTCTCCATCACAATTAATTATTCTACGACCAACTTTATTGAAATAAATTGTAATTTATGGAATCATTGAGTCCGAATTCTGTTAATTTTGCGAAACACATCTGAAAGGCATAGAGGATAGCCAAGTTCATGACCATTGGTCTGTAATAGCATAGGCATGGGAAAGGGATGGGCTCATGGGGCTCAAACCCACTTTCATTCAAAGTTAAGATTATTTTTTATAATATTAAATTGACATAACCTGACTAAAGGCTATTATATTTTTTGTTAGTTTGACAATTTATCTCCGAAAAAAGCTTCGCGTATAATGAAATAGTATATGTAAGTATTACTTTTCTAATAAATGTTGCTATATTTTGAAAAATACGTTTTCTAATTGAGAAAAGAGATATAAAACAACTTTGTTTCTTTTTGTCTTAAAAAAATATAAAAAATTTCACAAATGACTTTTTTGCTTATTCATGTTTTAAAATTTTTATCTATGTGAATCGAAAAAAAAATTAATATTTGCATGTAAATATTTTGTATAAAACAGAAAATTTTGAAACACTGTATGATCGTAATACGTCGCCGAAATAAAATTTTGCTGAAAGGGTTTTAAAAAACATATTAACTCGTTTTCTCCCAGATAGGATAACTTTACGGAGCATGTACGCAATGGTGGATACAATGGGAGCAAAGGGGTTAAACTATTAATTACCTATTGGGGGTCCGGGTTTGAATATTTTATTTTCTTTATTTATAAGCATATTTTAAGGATTTTTTTTTTCCTGAAATATATCTTTCTATAAAGATTACTTTTCAGAAAAAAGTTTTAGAAAACTTGGAAATTTGTTTTAAAATAATTTTAAATTTTAAACTTATTTAAATTTTGTTATAACTCATGAACCGCTTGCCTGATTTAATTACTTTTTTCACTATTGTGTGCATAAAAGATTTCTTGCCATTTTGTCTTCAGGATTTATAAAATTTTAGCTAAAAAAATTATTAAAAAAATAAAAAAATAAAAGGATTTTTGATAGTTATTTTTACTTTCGGTAATACATTTTCAAAAATTTTGCTTGAAATTCAAAATCTTGAAGACAAGTTATTAAAATCTTAACATAAAAGCTCTGTACAAATTTTCATACATATATCTTGCAAGAAAGTTTATATCCTTTTTAAACATAACAAATTATGACAAAATCCATTCTGAGATAAATGGACTTAAACTTTCAGTTACGGGCGGAGCAGAACTGTCAGTACAACACAAAATTTTTTATACGTATAAATACGTGGTTTACTTTATTTAATTTATTTAACTGCTTAGTAATTTATTAGATAGAAAAATGAAAAATGCAATTTTATGAGAATTTTGACCCCCGGAACCCCTTAAATAGTTTATTTACTATTTAAAACTAAATAAGTGATTGGTTTAAAATTAACAATATTAAAAATGAATTAGGGCGATTAATTAGTTTTAAATATATTGTATATTCCAGCGTATAACGCGCACTTTTGAAACAAGAAAATGGATCATATTTACAGGTGCGTGTTGTCATGGAGTGTATATATATATATATATTTTTTTAATATAATATGTTATTATATAATACCCCCGTAAACGGTGTATACAGGGATATACGCCGTATACCTTCTGCAGAATTCTATTATAAACAAGTTTTATTTTAGCATGTATAATTGTATACGATTCCTATCGTAAGGGTAATGAAATTTGTACCTTTGTAACAGAATTCTATTATAAACATGTTCCATTTTAGCAGGTATAATTGTATTAGTATTCCTATTTTAGGGACAATGTATTTTGTACCTTTAAAACAGAATTCTATTATAAAAAAGTTACACTTTAGCAGGTATAATTGCACAGTATTCCTATCGAAGGGATAATGTAATTTGTACGTTTAAAACAGAATTCAATTATAAACAAGATCCATTTTATCAGGTATAGGATTCCTATCGTAAACATAATGAAATTTGTGCCTTTGAAACAGAATTCTATTACAAACAAGTTCCATTTTAGCAGGTATAATTGTATAGGATTCCTATCGAAGGGATAATGTAATTTGTACCTTTAAAACAGAATTTTATTATAAACAAGTTCCACTTTAGCAGGTATAATTAATTGCACAGTATTCCTGTCGAATGGATAATGTAATTTGTTCCTTTAAAGCAGAATTCCATTATAAACAAGATCCATTTTATCAGGTATAATTGTATAGTATTCCTATCGTAAGGATAATGAAATGTGTACCTTTGAAACAGAATTCTATTATAAACAAGTTCCCCTTTAGCAGGTATAATTGCATAGTATTTCTATTGTAGGGACACCTAGCAATACTAGACGTAAGCGTGATTCCTCCAATGATACTAACCTTGTGAATGATTCTTAAATCTATTCTAATTTGGACCACATGTCGGGATGTTCTGTTTTCGTTGATGAAATCCAGTCAAATCTAGTTCCAATTAAATGTAAATGAAATGTTTTTTACAGATAGTATTGTGACTTCATCTTATTATTACTAGAAATAGCCATTGATATGAAGTAATTCTACTCAATAAAAAAAAATCTGTGAACCATATGGTCGGAAAATATCCAGCTGAATATAATAAAGGAAAGATAGCGTTTACAATTTCTTGCAGTTTTAACTTATGAAGAAAGACAAAGTTGACATATCCATTAAAGTCAGAAGCAAAATAGTTATATAACTGTATAAATTTGATCCATACCTTTTTTTAGTTTGTCTATCGACTTGTCTCTCTGCTTGTCTTTAACATTAATGCATTCTCTCTGAATTTTTACAAACGAATTTTCTCTTTTCCTTGTTGTAATATTATCAAACAATATGTTTATTCATCATGAAGAACTGCATAAATTTGATAGCAAGATGTTGCGGAAATCAAAGCTTAAATTTTATTTTATCTTATTCTGTTTTCTCCTGCCCTTTGTGTTTCTAGATTGCATTCTTTATGTTTCTTATTTAGTTATTTTTTTTTAACGATTTTTAACAATGTTGTTAATGAATTCGGTTTGACTGTTCGACTGTCTGTCCATGCTCTAACTAGAGGTCTGTACGGGCCCGGCATGCGGCGGCAGAATTAGAACAATTTTTTCAACGGTCTAGGCTGGCAAAAAAATTGAACGGGCCTACCGGGCTGGGCCGGCCCGCTATAAAAACTTAATCGAAGCCGATATGATCCATTTTCAATGAAGGTGACTTTCGCGAGAATAAGTATAAATGTGTGTCACGAGTCGATGCCAACTTGACAA
Organism: Maratus speciosus; assembly: GCA_963932465.1. Classification (NCBI taxonomy): domain Eukaryota; kingdom Metazoa; phylum Arthropoda; class Arachnida; order Araneae; family Salticidae; genus Maratus; species Maratus speciosus. The sequence goes on from OZ010789.1 coordinate 616,138,834, forward strand.
CATCAATACAGAAATGTAACGTGTCCAGCGTAAAGATCAGCATCAGACAATTAAATAGTGTCTGAGCCCGGGCTTATTTTTTTCAGCAGACTCTTGCCGGGCCGAGATCAGGCTTGCATTTTTTTCTACATAGTCGAGCAAGGCCGGAACTGGACTATATTGTTCTCAGGATGTGTAGGGAAGGCAATATGTTTTATAAAAATATTAATAGCGATAACGAACTTCTGTTAACGTAATCTTTGATAATATACTTTAAGGTGGTCCTCAAATTCACTGCGGAACAATAAAAAATTTTCTGACACATTTTTTAACTCATTTTTAACTGTAAAGGCATAAAATTGACAGGCCTGACTATTGAAGGGATTTGGAATCAAACAGCGTTTTCCATTTTTTATAAATAAATTACTTATTGAGATATAAGAGATTCTTGTCGTGTGACTGCAGTTTTTTTCTACTTTCCAGTGCTATCGCTTCTGGAAATTCGATTAAAAAATTTAACATTGACAGTATTTTCTCAAAGATATATTGCCTTTATCAAAAAATGGATAACGTTATTCGATTACATAGTTTCTGAATAAGAACACCTGCAAATCTTATGCGTTTCCAAAAAGAAATGAATTCTGAAATGAATCAGATAGTAACTCCTTTGGATTTAAGAAAAGCCTTATTAAACGGCAGAGAAATATTTTTACAAATTTGCTTTTTATTATGCAGCTTCAAAAGTTATCATGTTTTAACCCTCCTTTTTTTGTCTTTTATTCTAAACTTCATTAATTTTTTAATGAATCCTTGTTTGAATGGTGAAACGTCTAAGACTCTAAGTAATCATTAATGTTGCTATTGTGCATTTTCTTTCTTGCGAACGCATAGTAATTTTAAAATATACTGTAAAATTATCCCATATATATGTATGCAGTATTAGTCTTTAAATAATCTTAATTGTATGTTTAGAAAAACCTGAATTTTTTGTAGAAATTGAGTAGGGCCTCATTTAATTGATTTTTTTCACGGGCCTGTTTTCGCTGATTTTTGTACGGGCCGGGTCGTGAACTGTGAAAATATAAATGGGTCGGGCCGGGCCAAGATTGCTTTTGTTTGGTCGACCCGGGCCCGGGCCCGGTGGTGAAAATTCAGGCCCGTGCAGATTTCTAGTTCTAACTCGCGTAAATATACTCGGATTTTCATGCAATTGATATATGTTAATGACGTTTACCATGGCATGTTCGGTATTGAATATGAAGTGTGTAGCATTAATAGTTCATTGACAGGGGCACTCAAAAGAATTGAGCTATATTATGGTCCATGGGGAAAAATCATTTGCAGGTTATTTTAATGACATTACGCTATTTCAGATGCATTGAAATTGATACAAATCACTGAATTTCACTACAAGATGATTGCCATATGATAGGGCATTCATAGCATTTGTCGTTCACTTACACGGACACGCAAAAGAAATTGGTTACAGTACTGTCTTTGAGTAATAATTGCTGGAAGTGCGTTTTCAATTTCGATACGCGATTTTAAATTAATTTTTTTTTATGTTACTCGTTGTGCATAAATTCTATACCTCGTATACATGGCTGAACAAAAGAATTCACGTACTTATTCTTTTTTAACGGAAAAGCAGAAATGGCTGAAAGGAGATTTCAACTGAAATATGTATTTCCTAACTGAACTAAGTGTTTGTATGCATGTAGTTAATGGATAAAAATGTATACATCCTATACAGGGCTGCTCAAAGAATTCGAATAATCTCCCGACTGTGGATGGGAATCGCGGAAATTGGGTTTTTAAATGTGTTATGCGTTTCCAAATGGTTCAATTACAGATTCTATTTCAACTTTTTAAACGGTGAAATTTTGTTACAGTATTCTGGGTGTGTTGGAAAGTTCTTAATAATTTATGCTTGACGTATGATTTTTCTTTCTTGCTTAGTTTTTGAGAGAGGCCAAAAGTCACCGGGCACTTTCAATTTCATACGTTTTGTCGAATATCTAGAGAATTTTTTGACAAATTCTTCTAGGACTTCATGAAAATAAAGAGCATGTTTGAAATGTTTTTCAGCTAAGGTTTATAATCACGCAATTAAAGGATCAACAAAAAATTGAATGAAAAAAATAATATTTGAAATCCTCCTGTAAAATTAATTCTTGGAGAGCACTCACAAAATTTTCGTCAGATACAGACAGGCATTTTCTAAAAATAGCCAAATCGTGTTCAAGACCTTTCAAAACGTATAAATCAGACAAAAAGTGGAAGTCGAAATTTTTCACGAATTCAATACTTCTTGCAAAGATAGAAGAAAGTAAAAATGTAATATGAACAACCTACTTTTAAGAAATCGCCCTTAACTGAAAATTAGTTCACATTGAAAACGCATGTCAACAACTATACCTTCTTTACACAAAGCAACTAATCATACATGGGTAAGGCTCCTGCAACTTTCGGGGACCTCCGTAATGCAATGTCAAATGTTACATCGTAGCAGTTATTCCTTTTCACCGATTCGTTTGATAATAAATAATATTTTTACAACTTATCACCGATATTAAAAGAGTTTTTAATTTGATTTTTGTCTACCTACATTAACATTTTTCCGTGTGTGGTCAGGAGCGAATTTTAAAACACCCTGTAAATTATATGTGGAATCAAAGGTACGTATTATTTATAAACTAGATAGTACCCGTCAAGATTTGACGGTAAATAAAATAACTCGAATGTTTCATTAGAAAAATTCTTGAATGTTTAATTAATTGCTTTTAATTTAATTATTGAAATCGTGACAAATTTCTATATTCTATAAGTGATTCCTATTGATTTAACACAATAGATGGTGCTATCAGTCTAACCAGTTCTATGAAGTAAAAAAACAAAAACATAAGTTTATGATTTACAACCAGTTATGCTTGCTTTTTATCAGAAGTTTAATTAAAAATATTGGATATAGAGTACTATTTATTTTTACTTGCTGGGCTCACTAAAAAAAAAAAAAAAAAAAAAAAAAAAAAAAATTTTCTTTAACTAACCGACTATTAAAAGCTGTAATGAATTTTATTTTCATCAGTCTCATTCTCTAAAAGCCTAATTTGAAACTTGATGCAGGTAGTGATTTATAAAACATATTCTTTTATTACTTGAATTTTATTTTACATTTTTATACATTTTTTAAAATATTAAACTATGGATATCAAGGAAGTTTCTTTTATAGTTCTTATATGAATATTTTTCTTTCTTTCCGTTTTTTTTTTTTTTTCATTTTTTCGGAAAAGGGTGACAAACTTTTCTATATTCTTGATAAAAGTCAGACAATATAGCAAAAATTATAGATCAGCTCATTTTATTTAATTGATAATTACATGCAAAATATTTTAAATAAAAAATTATTATTTAAAAAATATATATTGTTGCGTATTAAATTTTATCTACTTATAAAGCATTCAAATAATAATAACAAAATAAAAATCATACAACTTCTCCTGCTAATAAAACATGTCATTATTTAAGAGAATCATCGCCAAAAATATTGCAGAAATCATTTTGCCGGGCATTGGGCTCGAAACTACGAACCCACTAGTAAAAAAATTCACAGCTTTAAACCGCTGCTCTTGACCGCTGCACTAGTGGGGACTCGCTCAACGTTCCTCTAAATTGAAGAGGTTCGAAAAAGAGTTGACGCACGCACAAATGTGTCAGTTTAGTTCTTACTGGTCTTACAGAATTGCTTTTACCTTTTAATATATACTAGAATTAACAGGAACTTCTATACTACTCTCACAGTTAAAAATTCTTCAGGTATTGTACATATATTTAATGTTATACGATTTTTATTTATGTAATTAAAAAAATACGCATTGGTAAATAATCATTTAAAATTGTTACATTTTCATACAATTTTACAATGGAGACGATACCTAAACATAAGTTTAAAGAGAGCATAATTCACAATCGGCTGGCTATTGTTGACATCGACCGACTGTGACAATTTGTCCACTAAAACGTATGGAATATTCTCTCTCACTCTTTATTTTACTTATTTATTTACTTATTTTAATTTTGACTGACTGTAACCTAATTTTATATTGTTTGAGAAAGTGGTTTTGATAGGGAAAATTAATTGAATAATTGATTTCTTTTATCTTTTAAATTATTACTAGACGATTCTTGCCGATAAAGTATTTCTTATATTTCTCTTTGTAGGTCACAGTTTTTCGCCCCCGAACTGACATTATTGGGATTCCATTAAAGTCGCTGTCGCAATGGTCGACGTCGTTCAGTCGTCGTGTGCCACTAAGAACGGCCAGGCAGGTTCCATCTGCATATCCAAAAAGACCAATGTCGATCCTGACATGTCATCCACGTCGAGCACGTCGGACAGTATTACCAGAGAAGATGGCGATAGGGGACAGTGGAGTGGCAAGCTCGACTTTTTGATCAGTGTTATTAACTATGCAGTAGGTTTAGGCAACGTTTGGAGGTTTCCTTACTTGTGCTATGAAAACGGTGGAGGTAAGTGTATCTACTATGTATATATAAAATCTACTCTGTATACACAGTGTCCAAAAAGTCTGGAAACGGTCGAATAACTTCAGAAATAGACATCAGATTGAAAAACGGAAAAGTACGTGTTCAGTATTTTAAGAAAAACTATTCAGTGACTCCAAAGTTGTCGCCTCCCCTGGTGGTGAGTGGGGGTGCTTTGAAATATTAAAGGATAAACTCTATATTTTTATTATTGCAGATTTGAATTCAACGGGGAAAAATAAGCAACTTTTGTATTTAACATTTTTTTGCTTCGCGCTAGATGGCGCTGTAGTCGTCATAAATTGACAGCAAGTGCACGAACGTTTTAAAATGTACCCGTCGAATATTTTCTCGGACGTGCTTGGAAACCACTCCTTATAATAACGCATGTTATGCGATTTTACTAGTAAATCAAAAATCCCCATACTGTCTGTTACTGTTAATTGGCATAACGTCTTTGTCCAAAAAAGGAAGACTAGACATCCTCATGCTGCGAGGGTGTGGCGATAAAATAAGATCACAGGAAGATGCTGTATACTTATTTAATGATAACCATCCAGATCGTCCATTCATCGTCATATCAACTATTTATATATAACAGTTTCTCGGTATCAAGACACGGGTTCGGCCAAAGATCGACCGAATCGGAAAGGCCAAAAATTGACACGAACAAGCACAAGAGTTTGGAAATTTGTACAACCGTTGTTGAAGACGTCCATACATCTATTAGAAAAATCGCCCAGCAAACTGGCATAGGCGAAACATCTGCGCATGAAATATCGATAGCAAATAAATTCCATCCCTATAAGGTGACACTGATACAGAAACTTCTGTGCGACAACTTCGATCGTAGATTAGAATTTTGTCGAGGAAATGATGAAACTGGGTGACGGAAATAGACAATGTTATTTTTTGTACATGCTTTCTGATGAATCTACATTCTAGTTATGTGGATAGGTCAATAGACACAATATGCGATATGGATACGATAAATATCCTCAATGGAGGAGAAATTCCCATACGCAACATCTGCAGACAGTTAATGTTTGGACCGGAATATTGTGCATGGAAATTGACGGATCGTTTTTCCTTCAATGTCATTTGAAAGGCGAAAAGTATGTTGATTTATTGAAGAACCAGATGAGGTTGCATTTAGAAAGGAAAAGGGCTCCCTCTCATTCTAAAGCAATAATATGTAGTTTTAAACAAAAGGACGGGAGATTGAACAATGGATTCAACAATGGGAAGGAGATAATAAGGTTAGATCGAACTTGAAGAAACTTCTCCCTCCTCCAGCAGTTTCCTTGTAAAGCCATTAAAGATAACAAACACTGCGTGACCACAGGAAAAGATACCGACTCTGAAAGTAGTTCAATGATACATCAATCTGGACCTTAAGGGGGCTGGTCACCCAATTAAAGATTTCTTGTCACTAATGAAAAGTCTATGGGCATTTAATGCATTCGTATATTTAAAATTTCTCCTCGGGAAATTAATATTTTTTACTTCTATTTTTTGTGTACACTTCCTAAAAGATGTCTCTTTTTTCTTACTTCTCAAAGGATTTCTAAAGTATAGACTTAATTTTATAGGAAGTGTTAAAATCTTACTCACAGTTCGCCCGCTTTTAACACATAAAATATTAAATTCAGCATAGATTTTAGAAATATTTTGAAAATTAAGAAAAAAAGAGACATCCTTTAAGAAGAGTACACAGAAAAAAGATGTTAAAAATATGAATTTCCCGAGAAGATATTTTAAATAGACAAATGCATTAGAAGTCCATAGACTTAATATTACGGAGGAGAATTCGGAAGCTGAGTGACCAGACCCCTTAATACCGGAGGTTCGAAACATTGCTAGAATAGTGTTCGGCAAAGTCTGGTTTCAGCAGGATGAGTCTCAGTATGATTTCGCATTGATTGTACGGAAATTATTAAACACCATTTTCCCTAAGTTGTTGGATTGATAGAAGTGGTGCAATTGAGTGATCACCAAGGTCATCTGATCTAACTCATCTGGATTATTTCTATTGGGGCTATTTTAAAAGCAAAGTGTTCGAAACAAAACCTACAGATATCGATAAAATTAAAGAAAATAATAATATAATGTTCTGATACGATAACACCAGAAACTTTGCAGATAGTAATTGATAACATGTATGCCCGATTTGGACACTGTCAAGTAGCTGGAAATCAGTAATTTGAACATCTAATTATGTAGGGGATTCTGCAATTATTGCCTCAGTGGTTAGAGGCGAGGAGCTCACCTAAAGCAAGTACCCCGAATCATGAAAGGCACTAAAAAGAAAGAAAAAAAAACCAGGGACACAAGGTAAGTGCATTCATTTGGAATTTAAGCAGTGGCTCCCTTCCTTCCCACGATGGAAGCAGAGAAGAAAGTATTTTTCCTGTTTAGTTTTTTTTATTATAAAATCAGAATTTCGATGAAAAATAGGATTTCCTGATCAGAAAACTAATCTGATTGCATTTTACTCGATACAGCGCCATTTACGATGATAGGAAAAATGTTAAAACAAAATTTACACATTTTTTTCTCGTAGAATCCAAATCTGCAATTAAAAATGGGGATTCTCATTTAAGATCTTAAAGTTGCACCTCCTCTCACCTCAGGTGGTGGTGGTGGGTCAACTTTGGTATCACTGGAATAACTTTTTTTTAAATATTGAACATGTCCGTTTTTCAATTCGATGTGTATTTCTCGAGTTATTCGGCTGTTTCTAGACTTCTCGGACACAATGTATATAAAATGCGAATGAGAATTTCGTTCCGGCCGTTTATAACTTGAGTTCTGCTAAATGGATTTTGATGGGTCTTGCATTGTTAGTTACATAATTTTTCAGGACAGGTTTTGATATTAAAAATGGGATGATTGCACTTTGTACCGATATATTAAGAAAGAATGACCAACGTTAAATAGCACAAATGTAAAAATGTGTATAAAAAGGATACATACCGCTGTTTTGGAGCTTCTAAAGCTCCATCATCAGTGCGAAATTCAAAAATTAAAGTTTAAAACATAGAAACATTAGAGCTAGAGAGGGGGCATCTCACAGCTCGCGGTCAGAAACGAAATAGCGGGGGGGTTGAAAAACAACAGCGGAGTGAAATGTTCCCGCGCATACGAGGAGACCAATGAGAAAAGTTCAACCATTCTGGAAGAGCCCAAGCAGAAATAGGAAAGAGGAGAGGGAAGAGAGTGAATTAAAAAAATAGGAGCCGAACTTTAGAAAATTTGAGTGTACTGGACATATCATTAACCAAGCTGTTAGAATTCTTCCATATAATGATAAACTTCCCAAAAATCTAGATCGTAAATTGATGAGCATATCCGAATTAATAAACCTTCGGAAAATTTCCATATTCACAATTTTGAATTTTCCGAAGGTTCAATAATAATCTTAAAAAAAATATCAAAAGCAGGGTGGCGGATTCGGAGTCGGAGTCGGGCCCATTTTTGAGCGAAAGAGTCGGAGTCGGAGTCGTCCATTTTACAAGCAGGTCTGCGTTGTCGGAGTCGGCCCATTTTTGAGCGAAAGAGTCGGAGTCGGATCTCTTAAAATTCCCGGAGTCAGAATCGCCCATTTTTTTCACCGACTCCGCAGGCCTGATCAAAAGTGAAAAATGCTCACTAAACAGCTGTTTTCTGTCAATCTCAGAAATTAAATTTTAGATAATCTCTGAATCTCTTCTAAATTATCGAGATTAGCTAGTGGGGGGAAACTAATACTTCGAGCAAACTGGTTTTAATGCGACATAAATTTATTTAATGTTCAGAAGTTGTATTTGAAATGTCTTTTCGCTTTGCCATACATCTGATTAATCTTTATATAGAAAATTTTAAAGAAAAAAAAAATCGAAAATAAGATAAACTATTACATAACCTTTTTCCAAATCTCCTGTTTATGTATCTTTTTGAAGGACAACTTTGTGAGCAATCTTGAATTGAACAAAAACATTTATGGTCAAACTTCAGAAATTCGTTTTCTTTTTACTCTTCCCAAGGTTGGTGCATTCGAAACTGTAGGAAAATTAATGAAATTGTAATATAAGTTGCTAATTTTGGAATGAGTGAAAATGAATGAAATGCGAATATACAAATTATAAATTCTGGTTCTGGAGTAGGATTTGTATATTCGCATCATCAGGAATATGTAGCTTTTAAAAAATGCTATAATTATGATGTCAATGGCTTGTAATTACACACTTTTATTTAACTCAACTTGTTTTTTGTACTTAAAGGTGGAATTTTATAAAACATCTTTCACTTGTTTGTTGATAAGCTATCTATCTGTCTATTATAAAGGACAAACGTGTCTGTGCGTAACACTGGCGTCTCTTTGAGAGTGGCAACACTTCACGATGAAATTTCGGTTTTGCAATTTTTGCTGCTGCAGTTTTTTAAATTTCTAAACATCACGCATTTGCAATTTTTACACAGTAGCATAGAAAATAAAATTACTTTCAAATACAAACTGTTTAAAAACTGTATCTTAATTGTCTAATTTTTATTGTTTTAAAGTAATTTTCAAACATGATTTTCTCAAAATTATCTCCATCGCGTGATAGCTCCATTAGGAAATAAAAATAAACATTTTTCGCATAAAATTGATCAGCATTTGTCTGCAGCTAGTTTTCCATAACGAGGTTAAAACTTCATCAGTAAATAAATAAAAGAACAATATATATATACAGTCGAACCCGGTTAAGACGCTCACGGTTTACGCAATCCCGCTTAATACGCTGATTTTTTCCGGTACCTTGAATATCACCTATAAGGTTAATGCAACAATATCACGGTTAATACGTGAGAGATTTTCGGTACTTTGAGGCAAAAAATCACACTTAAGACGCGAATTCATTGATCAAGATGCGAATTCCTTGTCTTTTCTTCAATGCTGCCAATTTACCAGATTTTTTTATATTCAAATAAAAAACACGGCTTACGAATAGTAATATTTATTTTATTTAGTAATATATTAATTAAGGCGAACATTACTAATCGGAAATAGTGGCAGATATTTCAATTTTAAAAGCCCCGCTAAATTAGCAACACTACAATTCTTGTTTGATCCCGCGTCCTAACATTCTTTGTCTCTCGCTTTGTGTATGTTTTTACTGTAGTAGAGAGAGATAGACGAATTCAGGATACTCATATATGCCATGGAATTATTATGATTAAAGATTAGTATACCTATTGTTAGTGAAGTTTTAAATGTACGTTATATCGCTATCCCTACTATGTTTCAGTATAGGCAAAAAAATTAAACTCGTAAAGATTAAATAAATACGCCTGCGGCTGTTTAATTCTTTTATGTTTTCCTTACTCCTTGCTATGCTAACAATGTTTTTTTTTACACAAGTACTATTAATAAGGATAGTTTTTTCTTATAATGAAAAGAAGGACAAATTATAAACGTACTCATTATCACAAATACTAAATATGATTTCAACAAGTGCTTCAAAGGTTTAATATTTTTTTATATCTGTAAAAAAAATGAGTCCAGCAGGAAATTATTATTTTTATTTTTGGTTGAGGCATATTAATCCATAATAAAGCCGTTTGAATTCACTTTTTATTTTCAATTATTATTCCATTTGGTTCTATAAAAGTAAACAATGAGTTAAAGTTGAATTCAATTAAAATTTCAATGTAAATATACGTAAAAGATACAATTTTCGACGTAAACATATAAATGAAAGTTCTAAAATATGTAATCGCACAACTTAAATTTTATAATGATAATAACAAATATAATGTGTTTGAAAATTGAACTTCAGTTTACTGATTGCCCATGATTTAAAAAATAATTTTCAAATATGAATTATTTTTAAAATTATCTCTATCACGGGGAGCTCGATTACGAAAGATTAATAAACAATTTGCAGATAAAACAATGTAAAAAGTTCAGCATTTGTTTTCTGCTAATATACCATTACAAAATTAAAACTCCCCTTTAGATAAATAAAATAATATAAATACAATACAAATTTAACTGATATGTAATTGAAGTACGCGCTTAGCACTGAAATGGTTCAGGATAAAAAAGGCAATAAAATTGTAAATAGCAAAATCTTCGGCTAATAACTCCTTGCATGCGGCTAAGGCGAAAGTATAGCTTTTGATAAATTTTAAAACTTTATTTGATAGCATAATTGATATTTATCTTATAAAATTGCGTTTCGGTGTTAGTGGAGAATCTAAAATATTGCCTCCAATACAGTAGAGTCCCGATTATCCGAGTCCCGCTTAACCGAGTTTCCGCTATTCTGATGGACTGATGGCTTCCATTATTATGAAATAGCCATTATAAATGAAGAGTTAGGTGAAGATGGAAGAGCAGTCGTAAAAAGTTAGAATTTGGGGGGGGGGGTGATGGCCATATATATATATATTTTTACGTCATTTATCATTCATCAGTCCATCAGAAGAAAACGATTCATTCCAAAGGTATAAGTTCGATTGAAAAAACTATTTAATACTTTGAGCAGAAAGAAGATGTTACACCTGCAATTTTCATGACACAAATAGAATCACATAGCTGCCAATTTGTACAGTTTTGTTACCTCTAAAATTGAATATAAATTTTTACCATATTTAATCGTCGACAAATGTTAGATTTCGGGGATTGAATGTGGCAAAATTTACTACTAAGTTTTAGTGGTAAGAAAAAATCTTAGAAATTGGTGGCTATGCAGTAGCGTAATACTGCAGAAAAAAAAAAAAGAAAAAGAAAAGCTGCAGCAAAATTGACATTTAACAAACAAAAAACTATCAAGCGATTTTTCAAATAAACAATTTCATTCCCCATTTTTCTTAAAAGTAATGAAAATGTGCATCAAAGAAAAGCTACTAATACCATAAAAATTAACGAATTAGGTGAAAATTTATATTTCAACTCTTTAGTTGGTGACGATTTTTGCAAATCCGGTTTATCCGAGTTTTTTGCTTATACGGAGTGAGCTTGGACCATATTAACTCAGATAATCGGGACTTTACTGTGTCTATAATTTTTCTCTATTCATGAAAGAAAAAACTCTTGTTTGAGCGCTTATTCAGTTTTTCATTCAATATTTTTACGGTCTATGATTTAGGAAAAAATATAAAATACCTTTACAAATTTATTTTGTTTCATCTTTAAAACTCTTTTTCTTTTACTCAGAAAAGCTCGATTTTCTGAAGCCAGTGAATCCTTAAACTACTGTTGACATGCTGACGGCACCGTAAATGATAATAATAATAAAAGACTCCTGCCAATTATTTGACATTATTTCAAGGTTCTTTGCTGTTGGCAGTCTGCATATTTTGTCACCTTGTACTCACGTCAAACCTTTGTGCCCATTTTCTTTCGAGAACTGTAAAGTTGAAGGAGGAAATGGGGCAGATGGGAACGTGTCATCCTCAAAACTTAAACAGTGATGTCTGTTATAACTTAACATGGTTCATGCATTTGAAGGAATTTCATAATCGACTTTTCACTCACTTTTTTATGACTAAACATAGTTCTTGTATTAAAAAAAAATTTGCAATCGATTTTTACACCCCTTTTTTTGTAACTTAATGTAGTTCATGTATTTAATCGATTTTTCACTCAGTTTTTTTATAGCTTTGTATAAGTTCATGTATTTAACCGATTTTTTACTCACTTTTTTGTAACTTAATATAGTTCATGTATTTAATCGATTTTTCACTCACTTTTTTATAAATTAAGATACTTTATGTAAAGAAATTTTGCAATCGATTTTTCACATTTTTTTTTATAACGTAACACAGTTCATGTATTTAACTCTTTATCTACTGACGATACTTATAAGTACCATTAAAATAACTTGTTATAAAATTCATTTAATACATCGATTAGTTGTAATACCGTTTAGAATGAGTTATAGATACATTACTTTATCTTGTTCAAAAGCATTATCGGTTATACAAAACAAAAATATTTTTTTGCCTTTGCATATTTTCAACTTTCTTGGCGTTTTCAATTCGGAAATATTTCTATATTTCTATTGTAAGAACATTATATTTGTACATTTCCTAATTCTACAAAATACTAAGAAAAGTATTTAAAATAAAAGATTTGAGTGGAGTTATAAATATTGCACAAAATCCCTATAAATTCAAATTTAATGAATCCTTCTAAATCCTTCAATCCTTCTAAAATTTATTAAATGATTATGTAAATCTTCAAACATAGTTTCAAAAATTCCCGAAAAATGCTTTGGAAGATAAAATTTTCATGAATTCATAATTCAGTACATAAAGGGTTAAAGGGATTTTGTAATCGGTTTTTCACTCACATTTTTGTAACACACATTTTTATATCACATTTTTATAGTTCATGTATTTAAACGGATTTTGTAATTGATTTGTCACTCTCTATTTATAACTTAACATAGTTCATTTCATATATTTAAAAGAATTTTGTAATCGATTTTTCACTTATTATTTTATAACTTAACATAATTCATGTATTTAAAAGAATTTTGTAATCGATTTTCACTTATTATTTTATAACTTAGCATAATTCATGTATTTAAAAGAATTTTGTAATCGATTTTTCATTTATTATTTTATAACTTAACATAATTCATGTATTAAAGAATTTTGTAATCGATTTTTCACTTTCTATCTGATGGCCGAGAATTCTAGAAATTACAGTAAATTCTGTCTAAGGCGGACTCTGTATAAGCCGGAAATCTGTCTACCGCGGAAAATTTTTCAAGTCCCGGCGAACCCATAGAAAATTACATTATTTCATGCTGATTAAGCCGGAATCTGTCTAACGCGGAAACGGAAAGAATTTTAAGGTCCCACCAAAACCAAATTTTTCCATAAGGCGGAAAAAAGGATAATTAAAAAGTGAAAAGCATTTGGTTTATTAAACTTTAAAACTGATAAGTCAAAAACTCAATGTCGAACATGTTGTAACACTTTGAAAAAGTTAATTCAAAAGAACAGAACCTGTTTAAATTTGAAGGAGTTTGTGCTTATGCCATTTTTTCATATGCAAAATTGCATGTAAAAGTTAATATTTCTAGTAGAATGAACATTTATCAAAATATACATTTTAGAAAGTACAATATATTATACTTTAAGGTTGTACTGAAATTCAAAATTACAGCGTTCTGTCTCATTCCCGAAGTTTTTTTTTTAATTTTATTATTATTATTATTATTTTTATTGTGTGTGCTTAAACTTATAATTCGCATGTATTACATCAGTACTGAGAAATTGAATAGCGTTCCTCATTTATCTATAAAGACAAAAGATCTTTCCGAATCTCAGTTTTCAACCGATTTTCGAGTCAGGAAAATCAATGAAAGATCATCATCTTCGAGGGATTTTTTTTTTTTTTTTTGGGGGGGGGGGGGAGCTTTTTTGCATAAGCCGGAATATTGTCTACCACGGAAAATTTTCTCAGTCCCGATCGATTCCGCCTTAGACAGAGTTTACTGTATGTACATTCGTGGAAAACAAAAAATACCCCTACTAACTCTACCACAAATCATTGTATAAAAATGTGATTGGTACCAATCGATTTGTAATAACGTATACTGATTAATACTATAACTACATTTTCTTAGAGAGTCGTCTACATATAAATTGTAAACAAAATTTTAATTTTCAATATTAACACCTAATTTGATATCTTATTTGGATTCTTCGGTAAATTATACCTTCTGATATCAAATGGGAAATCATCCGGTCGAATAATTTAGGAATTTTGCAGGTTTAAACTTTGGAACTTCTGATGTTAAATTCATTTTTAATCATTGCAAAGCAAGTTTTTTTTTCTTTCTTTCTTTCTTTCTTTCTTTCTTTTTTTTTTTTTTTTTTTGTTGTTGTTGTTGTGTCTGTGTTGCTCAAAAACTATTTGCCGGAGAAAAGCTGAAATTTTGGATTAGAAAATTAGAAGCTTTTAAAAATCTCTTCTAAAACCATCCCTGAAAATTATCTAACTGTGCAAGTTCCATCGAAATGCATTCAGCAGAATCTTTTTAAAACAGCTATTTCTTCATAATCGGGTTCACCCGATTAATATTTCAACTTTGTGAATATAAAGATTTTTATTTATTTATTTATTTATTTATTTATTTTGTATGTATAATATTTTGTAAAGTGTTCGGAAATTCAAGTGGAGTCACTCGAGATTATTTATTTATTTATTTTGGTCGGATGTATCAAATTTTCACAACCTTAACAATTATTTGTCTTATAAATATAACCATATACGGTTTCATTGATGAAATATTTGAATAGCTTTCAGATGTATGAAATTCTGTAATGATTAATTGCTTTATTTTTCATTTTTTAGGTGCTTTTCTATTTCCGTATTTGATATGCCTAGTGTTACTAGCAGGACCTTCTTTCGTAATGGAAGTTTCTATTGGACAGTATTTAAGTCTAGGTGGAATTGGTGTATGGAAATTAGTTCCAATATTCAAAGGCGAGTATTATAGTTAAAATAAATAAATAACTTTATCAATAAGTCAATTCAGTGAAATCTGCAGAGTTTGGGACCAAGCAAATTAGAATATGGTAGATTATCATCATGTAAATTAAAACGCTAAGGGTATGCTAGAGTCAAAACACTGTATTAAAACTAGTGTCGTGAAGGAATTTTCACCTTGTTATTAATATAAACGTTAAAACATACATATAATTACTTAAAAGGTGTTACAACCATATAAAGATATTAGTTAATGTAATTCTGAGATCTTTCGAACGCACACGCGTTTATTTTCAAAAGGAAAAGATTACTGACTGGAATAGAAAAACATATGTAAAAACAAATCAAAATACTACGAAAAATAACTCAGTGCAAAATTGAAACATTTGCGCATGCGTGAAATTAAATTTAGAACCTGTTGGGACGGGATCCGGATAGCCCAGTGGTCCAAGGCGTCGGTTTGAAGCTGTGAATTTTTCTAGAGCAGGGCCGAAACTAGGAGGGGCAGAGGGGGCATGTGCCCCAGGCGCCAGAACAAAGAGGCGCCAAATGAAGGGTTGGAATTGATCATTTTCTTCTGATGGACTGATGGCTTCTATTATTATGAAACAACCATTATAAATGAAGAGTTAGGTGAAGATGAAAGAGCAGACGTAAAAAGTTAGAACTCTGGTTTTCTGGTCCGAATGGGAAAAAAAAATGGCCATAACTTTTTTTTTACGGCTGCTCTTTCATCTTCACCTAACACTTCATTTATAATGGCTGTTTCATAATAATAGAAGCCATCAGTCCATCAGAAGAAAATAACTCCGTTAAAGCGGAAACTCCGATAATCGGGACTCGGTTAAGCAGGACTCATATAATCGGGACTCTACTGTATATTTCATTTTAAAAATGATCTTTAGAATATTTTCGTTGGTATTCAGAGGGGAGTCATGATCCCCCTGACCTTCCTCTTGGATCCGCCATTGTAGATTGCGTAGTTCAGTATTACATATTTTAAGATTACATATTTTAAAATTTAAAATAAGTCGTCTATTATAAAATTAGTAAAATTCTCTTTGTAAAATACTTTGCGGAAGAGGAGGGGGGGGGGGGCGCCAAAATCCATGCTTGCCCCAGGTGCGAAAAAGGCTAGTTTCGGCCCTGTTCTAAAGAACGTGGGTTCGACTCCAACTCCGGGCAAAATTATTTCTATAATATTTTTTAGCGATGATTCATGTTAGCATGTCATATTTTATTTTAGGAGGATAAGTTAGTTATATGATTTATATTTCTTTTTAGTATTCGAATGATTTATAATTAAATAAATTTAAGACTCAACAGTATTTTTTTAATACGAATTTTATATTAAAAATATTTAAACTAAAATATTTTGCAAGCAATTATTAATAAAATAAATTGAACTGCTCTACAGTTTTTGATATATTTTCCAACCATTATCAAGAATATATATGTGTGTGTACAAAGAAAATTTAGTCGTTCTTTTTCGTATAAAAAGAAAAGGAACACAGAAAGAAAGATAAATATCCATGTAAGAACTATAAAAGAAGTTACCTTGATATCCATAATTTAATAATTAAATAATGTATGAAATGTAAAATAAAATTCAAGTAATTAAAAAATATTTATTATAAATCGTTATCTGCTAGGCATCAAGTTTTAAGGTTAAGGTTTTAGAATGACACTGATAAAAGTAAAGTTAATTAAAACTTTCAATGGTCGTGTAGTTAAAAACATAATTAAAAAATACTAAATACTGTTACAATAGAGTCCCGATTATCCTAGTCCCGCTTAACCAAGTTTCCGCTTTAACCGAGTTATTTTCTTCTGCTGGACGCCAACCTGCTAACTTTTTACGTCTGCTCTTTCATCTTCACCTAACATTTCATTTATAATGGCTGTTTCATAACAATGGAAGCAGTAGGTCTATCAGAAGAAAATGATCCATTCCAAAGGTATAAGTTCGATTGAAAAAACTATTTAATACTTTGAGCTGAAAGAACAGGCTACACCTGCAATTTTCATGACACTAATAGAATCACATAGCTGCCAATGCGTACGGTTTTGCTACCTCTTACATTTAATACAAATTTTTGTCATATTTAATCGTTGAGAATTGTTAGATTTCGGCGATTGAATTAGGCAAAATTTACTGGTAAGTTTTAGTGGTAAGGAAAATTCCTAGAAATTGGTAGCTATGCAGTAAGTAGCGTAATACTGCAGCAAAAGAAAAAAAAAATGCAGCAAAATTGACATTTAACAAATAAAAAACTATCAAGGATTTTTTCAAATAAACAATTTCATTCCCCGTTTTTCTAAAAAGTAATGGAAATGTACATCAAAGAAATGTTGCTAGTACCACAAAAATGAATGAATTAAGTGAAAATTTATATTTCATCTCCTTAGTGGGTAACGATTTTTTGCAAATCCGATTTATCCAAGTTTTTTGCTTATCCGAGATGAGCTTGGTTCATATTAACTCGGATAATCGGGGCTCTACTGTATATATATCTATATTATAAAGGACAAACATATCTGTGCGTAACGCATACGTCATTCTGCGAATGGCAACACTTTGACATCTGAAATAAAATTTTGGTTTTGCAATTTTCTCTACTGCAAATTTTTAAACTTCTAAACATGGCACATTTAAAATTTTTACACCGTCGTGTAACGAAAAAAAAAATGCTCTTTTAAATGCAATTTGTTTGAAAGCTGTATCTCAATTTAATTTTGAGATATTAATTTTTTTGTAGTTTTTAATACATTTTTTGTAATTGTGGCAACTGAAGAACTCCATTTCTGTTGAAAGTCGTGGAGGGTTGAAAGTAAAGCAAAACTAATCACGGAAGAAAGAAAATAATATATTACTGTACCTTTTTGTTGCCATTTTCTCATAAAAACTGAAAAAATAAATTAAAATTAAAATACGTGCTATGTCAGCGATTTTTTAAATTTCTAAATATCGCACATTTTCAATTTTTAAACCGTCAAATAGAGAAAAAAATCTACTTTCAAATGCAATTTGTTTGAAAATTGTATCCTAATTGACTGAGTTATTATGGTTTTTAAAATAACTAGCCACCTGTGGCGACTAATTTGGCCTCCCTTAAATGTATGGTAGGCATTGTATCATGTTACTTTTATTCATAATTTAATTTACTTGCTCAATCCTTCGCCAAATTTGAAGATTCTGATAGAGAATCGAGAACTCCTTACAGTTATGTTAGTCGTGCACAGGTGGTAAATCGCCAAACATTGTACCCGTCGCATTTTTTTTTTCATATTTCGTTAATTCAGATTAAAATATAATCCTTTCACTCATTTTATTTAGAATGGATGACTTTAGTTTAAAAATAAAACCTTTAAAATTCATGACTTTCACTTTACAAAAAATTCTTTAAAAAAAGAAAAAGAAGAGAAAAAGAATAAATAATACCATAAACCATTTAATTTCAACATCAAAGCATTGTTTTAATTTACCCCTCGAAAAATAAAAAATGCTGCTGGCGAGTTAAAAAATGCTATTGGAGAGAATTGCACCCAGCTAACATAAAAGTACGAACTCTTTGGGATCGTGGACACTTTTGTGTAGTTTTATTTGAAAAAAATATTTTGATTAAATCGACTGCCAGAAAAAAATTTCTTTTCTCGCCATGGACCTTTTCTCTATTTCGCCAAGTACCTATACTGGAAAAGCGCCTTCATTTATTTTTTTATTTATTGTATTTTAAATTAGATGAATAAAAGACGGCACAGGTGTCATATACGCACTACGCTGGCACGGCTTTTTTCTGACACCAATGTCATATACGCACCGGGGTACTTAACTGGCGCCAAAGTGTCGTTATTTTGCTTGATATGGTAACCCGGATGCTGTTGTTTATTTATTAATAAATTGTTTATTTACTTTTATTTTATTTTTAAAATTATATAAATTATTTTGTTCTATAGTTATTAATTAAACATCTTAATTATTTATTGTTATTCACTTTTTTAAAATATTACACAATAACCAATGAGATGCGTTTCATTCGGGCGTTGCCATTAAACAATTAACCGCCA
The DNA here is from genome assembly GCA_963932465.1 of Maratus speciosus. Taxonomy (NCBI): domain Eukaryota; kingdom Metazoa; phylum Arthropoda; class Arachnida; order Araneae; family Salticidae; genus Maratus; species Maratus speciosus. Next base: position 616,157,900 of record OZ010789.1, read on the forward strand.
ATTGTTTACAATTAACCAACAATTAATCGCGATTTCTGTGCCACGTACGATAGCGTAATATATATATAGATTTCCTAGCATACATTATTTTTTTAATTTATCTCTGTCACGTGTAGCTCGATTACGGAAGGTTAATCCGCTTGCCCTAAAAACAATGTACAAAGTTCAGCATATGTTTCCGACTAATGTTCCATAACAAAGTTAAAATTTCCTCTATAGAAAAATAAATAAATTAATGTAAATAAGAAAACAAATTTAACAGACCGTGTTTGAACCACGCGCTTATGCACTGAAATGATGGGAAAGACTGATGTAAGTCACAAAATCTTGGGTTAATAACTCCTGGCATGTGGTGACATGTGAAAATATCGCTTTTAATAAATTTCAAAACTTTATTTGATTGCATAATTGACATTTTTCAAATAAAAATTATTTTTGATATTAGTGGGCAGTCTAAAATATATATTACATCTAAAAGAATAATTAGATTAAAAAAAATTGTTTTCATCTATATTCTATAACCCGAGGAGCTCGGGTTCGATCCCCTAATATATATAAGAGAGAGAGAGACCGTAGTAGTAAAAATAAATGCTCTACATAATATTTTTAATTAAACTTCTGATAAAAAGCAAGCATAATTGGTTATAAATTACAAATTTAACATTCTTTCACTTCATTGAAAAGGTTTAGAGATTATCTAACAAAAGTAGGTTAGACTGACAGCACCATCTATCGCCTTAAATCAATAGGAAACGCGTGTACAATATATCAATTCATGAAAATTTCAATACTTAATTTAAAAGCAACTAATATTCATGCATTTTTTTTTTTAATGAAACATTCAAGTTTATTATTTCTGATTTCAACATACCTTTTTCTATGCACATACAAAACGCCCAACCATGAATGAGGTATCACGCGGAAAATTTTTGAACAGACGTTTAAAATAGTATGCATGCTGTTTGATTAAAAATTGCAGCTAATAAAAGAAATATCAGCAAATAATATTAAAGATTGCAATGTGAAACCCTCGCATGGTGATACTGATAGATTGTCGTTTTGTGTACATATTTTCCTCTTCTGACTGCAAATTAGCACTATTTGTATGAAAACTTAAACACATAAAAGAAATTTAGTGCAAGAGTAGCTTCTAAATGTTATTATTATTATTATTATTATTATATGACTATTCAATTTTTATTACTTATTTCTTTAAGTACTCGCATGATTACAATTTAAGTTATGATTTATGATCATTTTATAAAGTAAAATTATGTTTACCAGACAAAAAAAAAAAAAAAAAAAAAAAAAAGCTGGACGCTAGACAGCTATCCTGTATGAATTCGAAGACAGATTTTTCTCACAAGGGAAAAAAAAAAGCTTATTTAATCTTTTTTAGATGGTTCATCCGCCATATTTGACTATATTTCGTCTTGTATACAAGTAAATACTAAACAAGCTATATTCTAATTTTCTAGGCATCGGTTATGCATCGATGACGATTGTCACTTTGTACAATATCTACTTCATCGTTATTGTCTCTTGGATTTGCCTGTATTTCGTCTCGTCCTTTACTGCGATCTTGCCGTGGCAGGCTTGTGACGGCCACTGGAACACCGAAGCCTGCAAAGTCGTAAGCAGCGCTCACAGCCCGATGAACTTGACTGAAATATTGAATATCACAGTCAATGTACCTCAAACGCTTCATAAGGATACATCTTCTGTTGTCGAATTTTGGGAGTAAGTTTGTTTTCTTTTTTTATTACTTACGAGTAGTTTTTCATAATTATACACCGGTGTTCATTGAATTAAGCGCCTACACTAGTCACTCTAAAAGACCTGGGTGATAATGTTAATCCTATGAGGAAGTTATTTTTAAATATTTCGCTTAAATTTTGATATTTTCGATTTTTTTTTTTTTGCATAGTATAGCTGAGAACGACTACAACCGGGTTAGTTTTTACTTTTTTGATTTTAGTTATAGTTTTTTTTTTAATATTAGGATAGTTTCAATTTCAAAGCCGGTTCAAACCTGTTCCGAAAGTAAAAGTAATTAAATATATATATATATATTAAACCAAAATCAAAAAGCAAAAACTAGCCCGGTTGTAGATCGTCCTGTTTATTCGTCCTGACAAGAATTGTTTATTAAACATTACTAAATTCCTATGATAAAGTTATGGCAACTTTGAATTTATTGCAGACTTATTCAAAGAAACTGGTGTTTGCTGCCATTTTAACAATTTTTCTGTCTATCTGTATGCTTCCGCGTCAATGTTTTCACAAATGTTTATGTCAAAACTCAAACTGAAAGCACTTGTCAGTTCAGTTCAGTTCAGTAAATCCAATTCAGTTTGCCTTAAAATTATCTTGATATTCAGATGCAACAACTGAAATCCAATTACATGGCATTAATTTGTTAATTAATTTCTAAAATATATTTGTTTCCATAATTATTATAGTGTAATACCTACGTGTATGTTCCGAATATTTTTTAAATCTTAATAGAAAATTTTAAGTAATTTTAATCCATTATTTTTCCACATCGTAAATTTGTTTTTTAGTTGGCACTTCATGGTCACGTAGAATATTTGTTTATCAAATTTGGCACGCGGCAATACAAAGATTCTCCAGCTCCAACCCTGTGATAAGTTATATGCTCTGTTTTAGTGTGGCTTTGGACGTTGAACTGAGAGAAGCATGAACTGCACTAAATAGGGAAATAATATGGTTTTTTTTTTCCGTTTTACTGGTTTACTAGTAAAATATAAGAAACATTTTAACCATTAAAACACTGTTTTGTAAACCGGCTTATGTGGAGGCAGCGAATGTGTTAAATAATGTTTCATTTATTTCCTTGTTTCCGTATCTTAAAAACGGAACAGAGCAAAAAATATAATTTTTTTAATAAATTCACTAGATCGCGCTTTCTACCAAGCTTAAGAAACAATGAATTTTTCATAATCGAGGTCACAATAAGGTCCACTATAAGTTCGAATTAAACTCTGATTCTAGGTAGTTTCATATACTTACTTCTGTTTAGTGTTTACCTTTTATTTTACTTTTTTCAAAATAAAAGGTTCGTAGATAATATCTGAAAAGACTGCGAACGTATGTAATAGGTACATTTATAGTTCAGAGAGTTAAAAGTTGACCCCGAGAGACTCTCGGGCTTTGTTCGCTCCACCAAAAACGGCAAACCCGAGTGACACTCGGGCTTAGACCTCAAAGTGTTAAGGGGGCACAGGACCTTTAAACTTTCAAAAAATCAGTTTTCGGTATTTGCTTTATTATGAATGTTTCAAAATTTTCAATAATATGATTCAGACTTTAAAAAGCATTTTCTCAGATTAGTAAACTTGGAGTTTGCGCACACTGTTACTTCTAAACTATGTATGCTACAGCTTAAAAAAAAATTAACCATATATCCGTTTCTTTATAGGCTACAGGCTAAAACCAAAAAAATTCACATATTTATTTTATTTTTATTTTATTTTTATTTTTTTTTTTTGCATTTGAAAAACTTGAAAAAAAAATTGAGATTTTTAAACTTTTTTTTTTTTTTGTGCTAAAATTAAATTAAAAAAAAACTTTTTGCGTATATTTTGGTTTTAAGTTAGAAGTAGGTGTGTTATGATTCTATTTTGTTCAAAAATTGTTTTCTATATGCATAATTTAGAGTTTTATCATGCGCGCAGCACTTAATCACGGATTAGTGAGATGAATTTTAAATATTAATTTTGTACATACAATATTTATTTTCCGGGATAATGTAGTTAAGGATATATACTTTAGGTAATAAGGGGAAAAAAGATCTTCAATTGCATATTGTTTGTGTTTTGGTACTTTCAGTGATGGAACAGTGCATCAGCAGAGAATCATTCGACACCCCAAAATTTTATTAGCATTCTTCATCTAACTTCAGGACAGAATGTCTGAGATTTTTGAAGGCGAAAAATAGTATAAAATTTAGAGGTGACAATCGCTCAACTGCTGCGCCACTGTTCCATCACTGTACTTTGAAGAAGGCGATGTTTTGGGTTGTTTCGAGACAAACTCAAAAGTCCTGTGCCCCCTTAACTGACTTTCACCAAAGAACTCTTCACGTTCCTTACTTTGAGAAATCCAGCTCTATGCAACCCTTTTCAAATCTTTCAAAGTCTTTTTTCATCAAAATATTTTCATTCTTTTTAAGTTTTATTTATTTTGTTCCTGAAATTTATTATTATTATCATTTACTATTTTTTCAGACGCCGTGTGCTTGGAATAACCAGTGGAATTGAAGACATGGGAACACTTCAGTGGGAGCTGGCCTTGTATCTTATGCTTGCTTGGATTTTCACCTATTTTATTATATGGAGAGGATTACACCAGAGTGGAAAAGTGAGAATATTTTAATTTCGTTGCTTTCCATTATAATATAGTGCAGGTAAATAAGAGTTTTGCAACTCTGACACTCGATAAATCTGAAAGACATTAGGTAGCCAAGTTATGTTACTGTTACTTATACCTATAATAGCAATACATGTAGTTTTATTTGTAAGATAAGGGTATGAATGGAGGGGGAGGGGATGTGAGTTTGTTTTCTTCTTTTTTACTATCAATTGATTATCCAATTCTTTCAAACCACGCTCCTGAATATCTACGTGAATGTTTGCAAATTCCATTGTAGTTGTTTGCCATTTCCATTGTGGTTCTTCTCTTCAAATTATTGATATTAGTTACCGGAGTAAGGTAAATGCAATCCTACATGTATCTCTATAGATGAAAAAATATCCCACAACGTGGTATCTGGTGATCTAATTTTCAAAAACATAAGACTGATTCGGCTAGTCCAGTGGTCCAATACAAAATGAAAAGTGTTATATCTTTTAAACGAGTTGTAATTTTCCCATCTGAACGAAAATGTATCCAGGCTGGGGCCCAGAACCTTTGGCTTTAATAGTCAGTGCTCTACCATTTGAGCTATCTGGACGACATCCCAGCCAACACAATATTTTTCAATTCCTACTATTAGTTCACACTCTCCCTATATTTATTTATTTATTTATATATCTTGTTGAAATTTTCAATCGTTAATAAAATACTTATTATTCATCCTATCAAGTTGAAATAAATTTTTTAAAACTTGTACTGGATGACAATTGATGTTGATACAGATTTTTCAAATATTAATTCATTAATTAAATTTAAATAATTAATTTTAGTTTTATATGGGAGATAAAATGGCGGCCATTGGTTATTGAACAGCATTTAATGCATCTTCATATCTATAAGGGGGGTTACCATAGGGGGGACCCTGTTCTGTCACCAAATACCGCCAAGTTTGTCGCCAACTTGGCGATATATCGCCAAATTTGGTGACCAAAATGAGTCGCCAAAAGTGACGCCAACTTGGCGATATCTCTAATATTTCACCAAATTCCCATAGACTTCCATTGGAAACCTACTTGCTTATAGAAAATGAACAAATTGAGATATTTTAATGCAACAAAAACTAATATTAGCTTAAGAGATTATATTAAATTTTTCTTTGATGACCTAAGTAGGAATTGACTTTAAAAACAAAATTTTTATATTACTTGTTTGGCTCAGATGGGAAAATTACAATTATTTAACAATCAGATGATTGTGTTTAAAAATAATTAATGCTATATCATTTCATCTAATTATCACGTGCTTAAAGTTTGCGTCATTTTAGTCAAACCATTATGCAGTATTTTTCCAGATCACTTTAAAATAAATAAATAATAACACACACATATATATATGTGTGTGTGTGTTGTAAATTGTTGTAAATGTAATTTTGGTAACAGTGGACAACAGTGAGCTAAACCGTGACATAGTGTTTTAGAAAAGTAGTGCCTTGTTTTGATAATACTTAGTTTAAAACTTGTATTATGCATTCCTTTATTTGCACAGCTTTTTCATTTTTTTTTACGGCCTATGGCTTTGATGCCTTTGTCCCGCAACATTTATGTGATACACCTGAACAATTAGTCTTCCTCATTTATACAACGTTTACATCGGTCTCACAAATACGATAAAAACACGAGATTTCGTACTTTAATACAGTGGTATATCATGTTTCAAAATAGGAATCGGAAATAGATTGTGACCCTCATTATTTTTCTCTGTCTAACTGAATAGGATTTCAAAATGTGCAGAAATGAATTTACTTGGCAAAAAGAAATAAGCTTTCGAAACGGTGTTTTTTAAATGCTGATTTCTTTTTAAATTTCAAGGTTCCACTAATGGTTTAAGATTAATTAGTGGAACAACATTAACTTAAGTTGGAAATTAAGAGATTCATCATGTGTTTAGTGCTCTTAGGTTCTCGTCCTAATTGTTTTCTTTGAAAAGAAAGTGATTAAAACAAGCCACATTTCCTTGATACCTTCCTGCACACAAATGTTGAGGCTTAATTTAAATGTTTAATTAAACTAGTCGGATGTGGCAATCCCAAAACTTTGTTCTATGTCATACGTGTTAATATTTCCTTGAAAATGAAGCATATCAGTGCGACCGGTTTGGTGATTTACACCAAAATCTAATCAGCAACAACTTATGTCAAGTTGTAGCTGAATCTGAAGTGAAAATCCGTGCATTAGCTTTTGAGTTAGAACTATTGCGGAAATCGTAAAAAAATCTACATAGCAGCGCCACCTGTTGGTAGATTTACTCCAAAAACTAATGAGGACCAATTTATATCAGAGACTAATTGAATCTGAAGTTTGATGAAAATTCATGCATTAGCCCTTGAGATACAGTTATATTGCAGAAATCGTGATAAATACAGCCTAGCAGTGCCACCTGTTGGGCGATTTACACTAAAAATTAAACAGCGCTAATTTATATCAGAAACTAACTGAATCTCTGAAGTTCGGTGAAAATTCGTGCATTAATTCTTCTAATAGACCTATTGCGATTATGGCGACTGTATGTTTCAGTCGCTATTTACCTAGCAGACATCCATGCCTGCGAATTGATGTTAATTTATATCTGCGTAGATTTCAGTAAAATTAATAGACTCACTATAAAACAAACAACATATATTGAAACTTGAAGATTACAATGTGAACATAGCGGTTACACACAACTGACTGAAGGTACGGTTACAGGAGATCATCTATATGACAAGTTGAGTTGATACACTGCTACTATAAGACAAAAAGTCAATTAAACTGGCAGTTAAAAAAGTTTGCATCTAGGTTACAGTTCAAGTGTAAATTCTTGTGTGTACACAGTTGCACAGTCATAGTTAACCCGCTACACGATAATCATGAATAATGGCGCATAGCAGCGCCACCTGTTGGGCGATTTATACTAAAAAGTAACCAGCACCAAATTATATCAAGGACTAACGAAATCTGAAGTTTTAAAAAAATCCTTGCATTTATTCTTGAGATATAACTATTGCGGAAATCGAGAAAAATGCAGCATATAGCAGTGTTATCAAGAAGAAACGTTTGTTTGTTTCTTTTGTAGGAGGAAATCTTTGGAACTGCCGAATCAGTTTTAAAAGTAAAAGTAAAAAAATGATGGTGACAGTCTCTGCAGAAGCAAAACACGTTCTAAAATATCCTGTTTTGTAATACTGAGGGTGTTAGATATTTGAAACTTGACATGGTGTTTTTTAAAGAGATAAGTTCCCACTGAAAATGGTTTCTTAAAAAAAAAAAAAGGCCTAAATGAGTAGAAAACATTCTAAAATCGTTGAAAATTATGATTAATATCAAAATGTTAAGGATAAAGACTTGAAATATTAAATGACAGTTATTTATAAAACGTAAATGTTTGCGCATAATAGTTATGATAAATTTGAAATTTAAAAAGATAAATTAATCAAAAAACGTTATACTTGTTAGGAATAGAAGTAAAAGTAATTTAAATATTGGACTGAAACTCTACATAGCTGTTGCTTACTCGCACAGAACAGGTTTTTTTGGATATGAAAAATTTTAAAGTGTGAAATGTGTGGAAAGCATACTTAAAACGATGATTTATTTGGGAGTTGCGAGGGCTATTGCTAAAAACTTGAAATTTTACATGGGTCTTACTTTTAAAACATAAATGCTGTCACAAAGCAGGTTACAAGATATTCGAAATATAAAGGGGTGAAATGTTTCTCACAATCATTTAACGGGTTATTCGGATGAAATTTCAACAAATTTCGTATTAATTAGCAATATTTAAAGTTTCTGCGAAAGTATAACTTCTTCCTAATTTTAATAGGCACAAAAATATAATTTCTCCCTAATGTTAGCAAGCACACAAATATCATTTGTCATATTTCAATAACCACAAAGCCACGGATTGTGATAGCTTTTCAATACTATAAAATAAAACTTATTATCTGGTTGATTAACTCAATAGTCAGCAATAATATTAACTAGAGGCTAACTATTGGGTTTTAAAATCCCATCTTCTGCCTCTATAGAACTTAAATGTTAAAAAATGAAGCCAACATTGTTTATTTTCAAAGGGACTGGCACTTTAAAATATACATTACACAGAATATCAATAATCGATACAATAAACTATGTCTATGACATGTTAAAATTTCACATCGAAAAACTCGATCTATTAGTACCGCCAGAATGACGATTTGACACCCTATTCTGATCGTATCGTACCAAGATATCACGAAGCAGATAGTAATATTTTTACTGTACTAATCTAAATATGCCACATATTAAAATTTCATTCCGAAATTCAATGATGCTATAGTAGCACAACTAAATAGAAGAATTGGTTCATATCTTATCGAGGTATCACGAAACAAACTGAAGCATTTGTATTATACTAATCTGTAAATTTAATCATTAACATTTCATGCTCAAAATTGAAAACGAAATAGTACAGCCAAAATAATGAGTTTGCGACCTGTTATGCTTTTATAGTACTTAGGTACCCACGAACAGACTGAAATACTTAAATCGTATTAATCTAAAGAGACATATTAAAATTTCTTTTCGAAATTAGATGACCAGATAGTACAGCCAAAATAAGAATTGGTGCCTCATTCTACTCATATCGTTCAAACATATTACGAGGCAGACTGTAATATTTGTAATTCGAGATATGCAACTTATTAAAATTACATTTCGAAACTCGATGAAGAGATAGTACCGCCAAAATGAAGAATTGGCACCGCATTCTGCTCATGTCTAACCACGAAATCTCAAGACAAACTGAAATATTTGCATTGTACTGGTCGAGATATGCAACATATTAAAATTTCATTCCGAAACTCGATGTCATGATAGTACCGCTAAAATGACGATTCGGTGCTCCCTGTTGCTAATATCATATCAAGATAAGCATCGACAGATCAGTCATTTATGTTCTGTTAATAATATTGTCCTACATCACAATTTCATTTTGAAACAAGATGATGTAATAATTTTTTCTCTGTCCGCCGCCTAGTCTACGACGGCTAAACACAAAATTTGAAAGGCGGACTACTAGATAATTTGGTACTTTTAACTTTACTTTCCATAAGAAACAAGAATGAAAAATCATGTATCAAGATTACAAAAGCACTTCCCATGACTTGCAGAATTCTTTAACGAAATTTAGCTGCTTAATACTGCAAAAAAAGTAAGCATTTTAGAAAAGGCATAATACTTTTGAAAACCAGATTACGGTCCCTAACCGGAAAAATAGTCCAGTTCTTTTGTGCATTCTTGTATTTAATCTAAAAATTTGTGTATTATTCTATACATAGTATGATAAAACATAGTATAGTAAGAAAATGCATAAGAGATTGAAAATTCACCATCAGCAATTTCTACCACTATACGGACACATATTTGAATTATTTTGAACAGCCCTGTATATTACCAACAGATTTTTATATGCCGCACATATTAAGCTAAAATTTAATTCAGGCTAAAATGTGATTAAAACTACTGAAATAACACTTCCACACGTTATTATCCCTGGGAGGTCATGTATACAGTTCTTTGCGTGACCCTGTATATAATTTTATTTATATTATACAAACATCTCTTAGTATACTAAATACAGTTCAGCTTGAAACAGCATAACTCAATTAAAAGCATCCTTTAAGCCATTCACGCTGATACTCCGCAAAGCTTACAAACTCTTTTGTGCATACGTGTATATGATCTATATCAGTTATAAAGACCGCATACTAAGCAGAGATTTAATTAAACTTAAAAACGCATATCATAAGCGAAATCACACCTCCACGAATTATCGCTAATAGAAAGATACAGTACTGTATCCGAATATTTTGTGTGTCCTGTAAATGAACAATAAATGCTATGCATATCATGTTATACAACAAGCATATTCTAGTAAGCCTCAGTAATGTATGTATAAGTTTCATTATATTTGAAATAGTGTAACAGAACTAAAATACGTAGCAAACCTTTTTCCCCTGACACTATTATGTAAAGGAATTCTTTTGCGTGGGCCTATAAATGAATAATAAGTACTTTGGACCCCGTATTGTCCAGAATGCATAGTTTAGTGCACTTCATAAATGCATATAACTTTCATTATGTTTGAAATGACCAACATCATTAAAATAAACGTGAAGCAATTTTTTCGCAGTGAGAGTAATGTATCGGAATACTTTTGACTGTCCCTGTAGATGAACTATAAATTCTACACACTTTATTTTCAATAGCGATCGTGCTATTGTTAACGTCAATAACATACTAACAATTCAGGGTAATTCGAGTATATTTACGAGTGTTAGAGCTCGGACGAATTGGAGACAATCCAAATTCACAAACACTTTTAAACTATATTGGAAAGTGTTAAAAAATATTATAATATTTTAAATTATTACTGAAACATTATATAAATATATTTAATTTATTATTATATTTATATTTAAACATTATATAAAAGTATAAATTAACACATTTTATTGCTATAATGTTGTTCTGTTTATAAAAATTATACTTTAAGTTATTTACAATAACAAAGCATTTAAGTGGCCGACAACTGGTCCAGTAATGGCCGAGCACTAGAATTGAGTGGCCGACTACTAGCGACTTGCTACTTTTAAGTTCAACTTTTTACAAATAAAAACTATAATCAGTTTTTAAAAAAAACAATTGCTGAAACAGTAAAATAAAAGTATACATTAACATGTGTCACTGTTAAAAATGTTGTATTGCTTTTTAAAATTCCGCTTTGAGCTATATACTAAAAGAAAGCGCTTAAGTGGCTGACTATTGGTGCTTTTACCCTCGGTGGCCATCTCTCCTAAAATTGATGGGCAGATTGCACCCAAATTAAAGCGTCACTCCGCCATTATACGTCTTTGTTTTAGACTTAAAAGGAAAGATTGGATTATATACAAGCCTTAAAAGTCCTTATAGTAAAAAAAAAAAAAAAAAAAAAAAAAAAAAAAATGTAGCATAGGTACTGCAAAACATTCAGATACCTAACTCAACAAAAATATCCAACCACTGAATTAAATAAAACATTAAAATTACACTCTTTTTATAGTTGAAAAACACAGCTGCACGTCACAATGAAGGAACACGTTGAACTATTTCTTACGAACAAAGTTTATGTTGCAATCTGTGACATAGTTTTTGAAATATTTAAACTGGCCATCTCTCCTCTATGGCCATCTCTCCTAGATTTACTCTACACCAAAAAGTAATCAGCACCAGTTTATATCAGTGACTAACTGAATCTAAAGTTTTATAAAATTCCGTTCATTAGTTCTTGAGATAGAGCGCTCACAAAATTTGTGTCACATACCAATAGACAGACAGACTCACAGACAGACATTTTGTAAAAACATGTTTTTCGTGTTCTCTGACCCCTAAAACGTGTAAATCCGTCGAAAACCGGAATTCGAAAATTTTCATAAATCCAATACTTTCTTCTTGTAAAGATAGAAAAAAGTAAAAATTCATCAGTGAATTGTCATAAAATCAAATCTTTGAAATTTTTTTCTAAGCAAAACAGATTAGAACTACGGTAGTGGTGAATAAATGTTTCTTAAAAGTGGTTGTTCTGAGTTATTAATTTTTTTTGTAGTTTTTGTTACTTTTTTGTCATAGTGGCAACAGAAGTATCCATCTCTGTTGAAAGTAAAGGGAAAGTACAGATTACTGTATAGACCAATCAGAAAACGAATAAAATGCGAGATTCAACTAATAAAACGCTTCAGATATGTTTTTGATTTCCTACCCTGATCGAGGACAATAACCATTTTTCCAAATGGTTTTAAAAAAAATTGGCCGGTCCAATTCCTAATCCTAATCTACTTCTACTCTCTATCTATCTATATTATAAAGTACAAACGTGTCTGTGCGTAACGCTGACGTCATTTTGCGAATGGCAACACTTGACGATAAAATTTCGCTTTTTCAATTTTCGCTACTGCAAATTTTCAAACTTCTAAACATCGCACATTTTCGCTTTTTACACCATCATGTAGGGGAAAAAAATTCTACTTTCAAATGCAATTTGTGTGAAATTTTTATCTCAATTGACTGATTTATAATGGTTTTTAAAATAATTTACAAGCATGATTTCTAAAAATCTATCTCTATCGCATGCCGGCTACATTACGGAAGAATAAAATGTTTAGCATTTGTCTCCGGCTAATTTTCATAACGAAATTAAAACTTCATCAATCTATCTTATACTATAATGCGAGCAAAAATTGTGTGTGTGTGTGTGTATGTAAATTTTATCTTAAAAACGGCTCTAACGATTTTGACGAAATTTTGTATTTTACCATTTTCGGGCATGATAAGACCATTGGGCTAGGTCACGTTTTCGAGAAAATTAGATTAGTGGGTCATTTTGGGTCGTAATGGGTCAAGGTCAAGCTAATTATATCTAAAAAACGGCTCAATCGATTTTGACCAAATTTCACATCCAATTGTTTTTCGACACGAGGAAATTTTTGGGCTAGGTCACATGTTCAAGAAACTTCGATTAGTGGGTCATTTTTGGGTCACTATGGGTCAAGCCAATTTTATCTAAAAAACGGCTCTAACGATTTTCACTAAACTCTATATTCTACAGTTTTGGAATACGAGAAAACTATTGCGCTAAGTCACATGTTCGAAAAAATTCGTTTAGTGGGTCATTTTTGGGTCACCGTGGATCAAGCTAAGTTTATCTAGATAACTTCTTTAACGATTTTGACGAAATTTTGTACCCTACTATTTTCGGGCACGAAGAGACCATTGGGATGGGTCTCGTGTTCGAGAAAATTCCATTAGTGGGTCATTTTGGGTCATACTGGGTCAGGGCCAAGTTAATTATATCTAGAGAACGGCTCAATCGATTTTGACTAAATTTTGTATCTGACCATTTTCGGGCACGAAAAGATCATTGGGATGGGTCTCGTCTTCGAGAAAATTAGATTAGTGGGACATTTTGGGTCATAATGGGTGAGAGTCAAACTTATTATATCTAAAGAACGGCTCAGTCGATTTTGACGAAATTTTGTATTTTACCATTTACGGGCATTATAAGACCATTGGGCTAGGTCACGTGTTCGAGAAAATTCGATTAGTGGGTCATTTTGGGTCGTAATGGGTCGAGGTCAAGCTAATTATATCTAAAAAACGGTTCAATCGATTTTGACCAAATTTCACATCCAACCGTTTTTCGACACGAAGAAACTATTGGGTTAGGTCACATGTTCGAGAAACTTCGATTAGTGGCTCATTTTTGGGTCACTATGGGTCGCGCTAATTTTATCTAAAAAACGGCTCTAACGATTTTCACTAAACTCTATATTCTACAGTTTTGGATTACGAGAGAACTATTGGGCTAAGTCACATGTTCGAGAAAATTCGATTAGTGGGTCATTTTTGGGTCAACGTAGGTCAAGCTAAGTTTATCTAGATAACTTCTTTAACGATTTTGACGAAATTTTGCACTCTACTGTTTTCGGGCACGAAAAGACCATTGGGATGGGTCTCGGGTTCTAGAAAATTCTATTAGTGGGTCATTTTGGGTCATAATGGGTCAGGGACAAACTAATTATATCTAGAGAACGGCTCAATCGATTTAGACTAAATTTTGTATCTAACCATTTTCGGGCACGAAAAGATCATTGGGATGGGTCTCATGTTCGAGAAAATTCCATTAGTGGGTCATTTTGGGTCATAATGGGTCATTGTCAAACTAATTATATCTAGAGAACGGCTCAATCGATTTTGATTAAATTTTGTATCTAACCATTTTCGGGCACTAAAAGACCATTGGGATGGGTCTCGTGTTCGAGTAAATTCGATTAGTGGATCATTTTGGGTCATAATGGGCCAGCGTCAAGCTAATTATATCTAAAGAAGAGCTCGATCGATTTTAACTAAATTTTGTATCTAACCATTTTCGGGCACGAAAAGACCATTGGGATGGGTCACGTGTTCGAGAAAATTCGATTAGTGGGCCAATTTTGGGTCATTGTGGCTCAAGCCAATTTTATCTAAAAAACGGCTCTAACGTTTTTCACTAAACTCTATATTCTACAGTTTTGGATTACGAGAAGACCATTAAGCTAAGCCACGTGTTCGAGGAAATTCGATTAGTGGGTCAAGCTAAATTTATCTAGATAACGGCTCTAACGATTTTGACGAAATTTTATAATCTATCATTTTCGAGCACGTAAAGATCATTGGGATGGGTCACGTGTTCGAGAAAATTCGATTAGTGGGTCATAATGGGTCAGGGTCAAGCTAATTATATCTAGAGAACGGCTCAATCGATTTTGACTAAATTTTGTATCTAACCATTTTCGGGCACGAAAAAACAATTGGAATGGGTAACGTGTTCAAGAAAATTCGATTAGTGGGTCATTTTTGGGTCACCGTGCGTCCAGCTAAGTTTATCTAGATAACGGCACTACGATTTGACGAAATTCTGTAATCTATCGTTTTCGGGCACGAAAAGATCATTGGGATGGGTCACGTGTTCGAGAAAATTCTATTAGTGGGTCATTATGGGTCAGGGTCAAGCTAATTATATCTAAAAAACAGCTCAAGACGTTTTCACGAAATTTTTTAATATACGGCCGTTTCTGGTCATGAGAGGACCATTGGGCTAAGTCACATGTTCGAGAAAATTGAATTAGTGTGTCATTTTGGGTCACAATGGGCCAGGGTCAAGCTAACGGAATCTAAAAACATGCTCAAAACATTTTGACCAAATTTTATATTACGTATACCATTTCTGGGCATGAGAAGAGAATTGGGCTAAGTTACATGTTCGAGAAAATTCGATTAGTGGGTCATTTTGGCTCACAATGGGTCAGGGTCCAGCTAATTGTATCTAAAAAACGGCTTAAACGATTTCGACTAAATTTTGTATTCTATCGTTTTCGGGCTCGAGAAGACCATTGGGCTAGGTCGCATGTTCAAGAAAATTCGATTAGTGGGTTATTTTGGATTACAATTGATCAGGGTCAAGCTAATTGTATTTAAAAAGCGCTTCAAAACATTTTGACATAATTTTGTATAATATCGTTTCCGGGCATGATAAGAGCATTGTGCAGGGTCTAGAGGTCTGCACGGGCCCGGGCTTGGCCCGAGGCCCGTACCCGGCCCGGCCCGCGGGCCGGGCCGGGCCGGCGGAATGGAGGAGAATTTTCAAACGGGCCGGGCCGGCAGAATTAGGACAATTTTTTCAACGGGCCGGGCCGGGCCGGGCCGACAGACAAAATAAACGGGCCGGGCCGGCAAAAAAATTGAACGGGCCTGAAGGGCCGGACCCGGCCGATAAAAAAAATTAATCGGGCCTATCGGCCCGATATAAGAATTTGAGAGGAGCAGATAAAATACGAGGTCATTTCCAATGAATATGACTTTTACGAGAAGTATAAATGTGCGTTACGAGCCGATGCAAGTTTAACAACATCAATGCAGAAATGTAACATGTCCATCGTAGAGATCGGCATCGTACAGTTACATGATGCCTGATCAAGGTGTTTAAATTTTTTCGGCAGACTTGTGCCGGGACGGAACTGGTCTTAATCGTTCTCAGGATGTGTAGGACAGGCATTATGTTTTGTAAAAAGTATTAATAGCGATAATGAACTTCTGTTAACAGTATCTTTGGAAATGTACCTTAAGGTGGTTCTCATATTTACTGCTCAACAATGCGAAACTCTCAGACACATTTACTGACTCATTTTTAACTATAAAGGCATAAAATTGACAGGCTGAATATTGAAGGCAATTGGGATCAAATAGCGTTTCCATTTTTCATAAATTACGTACAGAGATAACAGAGACTCTTGTCACGTGACTGTACGTTTTCTCCTTTCCTGTGCTATCGCTTCCGGAAATTCGATTCAAAACGCTAACTTTGGCAGTATTTTCTGAAATATATATTACTTTTATCTAAAAAAAAAACGGCATTTACATGGTTTCTGAATAAGAATACCTGCCAATCTCATGCGTTTCCGAAAAGAAATGAATTCATAAATGTATCAAAATGTAGCACCTTTGGATTTGAGAAAAGTCTTAAAAATGACAGAAATATTTTCACAAATCTACCTTTTATTATAAGCTTCAAAAGTTATCATGTTTTTTAACCCTTTATTCCAAACTACAATAATCTTTTAATGAACCCTTATTTAAATTTTGAAACGTCTGTAGAGACGTTGACTAAAACACTGTAAGTAATCGTTAACGTTTACTATTGTGTGTTTTCTATTCTGCGAACACATAGTAATTTAAAATATACTGTAAAATGTTCCCATAAATATGCATGTAGTATTCATTAAAAGAATTTTAATTGTATGTCGAGAAAAAACGGAATTTTTTGTAGACATTTAGTCGGGCCGGGCCTGTTTTCACTGATTTTTGTACGAGCCGGGCCGGGCCGGGCCGAGAACGGTAAAAAGGTAAACGGGCCGGGCCGGGCTCGGGCCGAACTTTCAATTTTTACACCGGGCCGGGCCGGGCCAAAATAGCTTTCCTTCGGGCCGGGCCGGGCCCGGGCCTGGAAATTCCGGCCCGTGCAGACCTCTAGCAGGGTCACATGTTCAAGAAAATTCAATCAATGGGTCATTTTGGGTCCTAATGGATCAGGATCAAGCTAACTGTATCTAAAAAACCGCTCAAAAGATTTTGACAAAACTTTGCCAAATCTTGCCCGTTTCTGGGCAAGATAAAAACATTGGGCTGGGTCGCATGCTCAAGAAAATTCTATTAGTGGGTCATTTTGGTAATAATGGGTCGGGGTGAAGCTAACGGCATCTCAAAAAGGTTCAAACAATTTTGGCAATTTTTTTTTGCTCTACCGTTTCACAGTACAAAAAGACCATTGAAATAGCTCACATCTGTCGATGAATTTCGTTTAGTGGTTTTTTGAATCAACGTGGATAAAGCTTATTTTATCTAGAAAACGACTAACGATTTTCACTAAATTTTGTATTCCATCGTTTTCAGGCTCGATAAGAGCATTGTGATAGGTCGGATGATCGAAAAAACTCGATAAGTGGGTCATTTTGTGTCACTATGTTTCCTGGTCAAGCTAATTGCATCTAAAACAGCAAGAATTATTCAGTGGGAAAAATATATCGAGATAAACAGAAAGCTAATTTTGACCGAGCTTAGCTCGGTCATTCCTGCTAGTTATACTAAAAAGTGACTGCCCGTTTGTATTTCACTGCCATTACACTTAGAATGTGGAATGTTGGCCGATCGAGTTAACACCAGTTATATCTGCATAGATCGGAGGATCTCAAAAGTGATCCCAGAATATTAAATTTTGAATTACTGTCGGACCTCGTAATCCCGACACCCGGTTTTCACGTCACTCCGCTTAACACGTCAATTTTTCAAAGTCCCGATTTTCTGTATATGATTTTAATGTAAATAAACTCTGGATTTTACGTCGTTGAATAATTTTCAACTACGGATATCCCGACGGTTTAGGAAAGTTGTCCATTTTTCATAATCCATCTTATAAGCACGGAAATTAAGCGGTAAGAAATGTCTTAGCCAAACTTTTCATAAAAGTGTCTAAAATACCCATTGAGATAAATGAGAAATTTTACTTCAATCTTTTATCTGAATAAATAAATCCACACACTATGAATGACCCATTTAAGCTCCAGATATACGTATCTACTCGCGGTCTGTTTGTTCTGGTCAGGCGGCGCTTTCTTGTGGTTACACGGCGTTTTTCATCCAACTAAAACCGAAGCATTACATTGCATTGAAACGATCAGAAATTATCTAACATCCATTTCTCAAACAACGAATATTGATTACAATTCATTGTACAATATCAAAAAAGAATTGTAGGAAGTAGAGCTAGGGATAAGCAAACCTTAATTCATCAGTATTTCATGTAACAATAAAAAAACAAGTCATCATAAATCTGATTTTTATTCTTTTCAATTTTGTTTTCGTGTTTATTTTGTTTAATAATAATGTTTTATTGCTTAAAACTGAAAGAACAGTTATGAGTTTAAAATTTTATTAAATTAATTAAAAATACAGCTTTTCATATACACTGTTAAAAATTTTGCAGCATTCTGGCAGGTCATTCGACCGTTTTTCGAAAAAACGGTTTCATAACCATAATTTAACTATATTCTGACCATAAAATGGCCAATAATATGGTCAGAATAGTGTTAAATTACGGTTGTGTAACCGTTTTCGGGAAAAACGGTCAAATGACCTGCCAGAATGCTGCAAATTTTTAACAGTGTACAGGTTTTTCTCCAACTCCGGTTACTGCGACACTACGCTTATGACGACACTTTTTTCCAGTCATTAAAGTGTCGGGAAAATGAGGTTTGACTGTACTTTTCGAGATATTTTTTTGAAATTTTTAAATGATGGAAACTAAATTTCACCATTTTTGTGAATAAAAGGGAGAAAGGGGAAAACGATGGGAATTATTAGATTTCTTTTACCTTTGGCATCATTTTAAAATTGAAATTGTCTTTTATTTAAATAGATGGTGAAAACAGTATTGTGATTGAATTATTTATTTTCCCATATCCAAACTTCAGGAATCAGTTTGTTTTATAAAAAAAAAATCGTCTGCCGATTGGAACATTGACCATAAATTCCATTGACTTAGAAATTATTCCATTCTAGCTTTTCAACACGTTCCAACAAAGTTGAAAAGTGTTTATGACTTCGGTTTGTCTGGCCGTCTGTCCACGCTCTAACTCTCGTAAATATGCTCGGATCGTTCTGAAATTTTTGACCTCTACCATAGCACGTTCCCTATTTCAAATGAAGTTTGTATCATGTTTAGTACATTTACAGGGACAGTCAAAAGTTTTCCGTTACATTACGGCCAATGGGAAAAAATCGTTTCAAATGAATTTTAATGGTGTTACACTCTTTCAAACATAGTAAAATTGATATTCATGTATGAAGCCTACTAAAATATGCATTCTGTTGAATATGCGGTGCAAAGAATAGTTATTGTTCATTTACAGGGCCACACAAAAGAATTCCGTTCATAATGGTATAAGGGAAAATTGTTTGCGGTGTATTTGAAAAGATTTCAGATACTATATAGCAGGGTCGGCGAACCTTTTTGTTGCCGCGTGCCAAGTTTAGTCAAAAAATATTTTACGTGACCATGACGTGCCAATTAAAAAACAAATTTAGTAGGTGGGAAAATAATGGATTAAAATTTTCTATTAAGATTTGAAAAATATGAGGAACATACATGTAGTTATTATACTGTAATAATTATGGCAACAAGTATATTTTAGAAATAAAAAAAAAATAATGCTATGTAATTTGATTTATGTTGCTACATCTTAATATCAGGTTAATTTTAATGCAAACTAAACTCCGGATTTAACTGACAAGTGTTTTCAGTATGAATTTTAATATTATTCATTCGTGAAAACAGTGGCTTGAAAGCATAGATAGTCAGAAAAACTGTTAAAATGGTAAACAAGTTTTTTTATTAATAGCTTTGAAATAAATTCAAATATGCCGTAACTCATCATTAGAATTTAGTAATGTCTAATAAGCAATTCTTGTCGACAGTTTTCAAATATCAAATTGTTTGATTTTTTTTTTTTGAGACCGTAATTAATCAGATTGGAATATAATATGCCACAATAAAAAAATTTCAATTTCCATTTAATCGAATTCAGAAAAGATCAACAGCAATTTTATTTAATCTCACTTTATTTTCATTTAGAGCCACAAGCAATGCCGTGCCAAAGTTATTCTTTCGCGTGCCACTTTTGGCACGCGTGCCATAGGTTCGCCGACCCTGCTATATAGTATCTGAATTAATGTGTATTAGTAATTATTGCTCGAAATGCATTTTTAATTATCATATGCGATTTTTTTTTCGTCTCGCTCCTCTGTCTGTCCGTCTGCCACAGAGCCCGTTCTCAGAAACTATACATGTTGAGACTTGAAATTTTGCATACTTATAGCTGAACACCAGACATCATACCACAAACCATAAAAGTTTGAAAATTCGTACATTTAACCCTTTGGGCTCCCACATGTGTATTTTAAACAATTATTTTTAAGTGAGTCCCTATTTAGGTTGAAAGCGTGAAATTTGGCATACTTGTAGCTGAACACCTCACATCAAACGAAAAATCATAAAATTTAGAAAAAATCGTACATTTAACCCTTTGGGCTCCCACATGTGTATTTTAAACAATTCTTTCTAAGTGAGTCCCTATTTAGGTTGGAGGCATGAAATTTTGCATACTTATAGCTGAAGACCGCATATTATACGATAAATCATAAAATTTTGAAAAAATCGTTCATTTAACCCTTTGGGCTCCCACATGCGTATTTTAAGCAATTCTTTCTAACTGAGCCCCTTATTAAATTGGAGATTTGAAATTTTGCATACTTATAGCAGAACACCTGAGGGCAGGCGACAAATGATAAAATCTTGAAAAAGTCTTAAGTTTAACCCTTTGAGCTACCACATATGTATTTTAAGCAATTTTTTCTCTGGATTCTCAATTTTTTCTCTGGTCCGACAAATGACAGATGAGGCCAAACTGTCGACTTTGCTGGATGCAGTGACTTTGTCGTGTATTCACGAGGATTAGACGTCGCCCATATACGAGTGTTCGGGGTGTTGACATCTCCGTGTAGTGTGAAGTGCGCCTTCCCCGTCCAGAAAACGTTGAACAACCACTGAGGGTCGCTTTCAATTTTTGCCATAGCCCACTCTGTAAAGGATTCCCTCATTACTGTGTCTCCCGGTTGTAACTCAAGCAGTGGCTGGATTTGGTTTGTCTGGCCATTTGCCTGTCTGTCCGTCCTCTATCTCACCTAATTATACTCGAATTGCCATGTAATTCATATATGTTATTGAGATTTACTACGCCATGTTCGCTATTGGAAATGAAGGGTGTATCATTTATAGTTCGTTTACAATAACACTCAAAAGTATTTCTTTACATTATGGTCTATGGGGAAAAAATTGTTTGCAATTGATTTTAAAGATATTACACAATTCGAAACGTATTGAAATTGGTAGGAGAGACCGGGGCTAGTAGGCGCAGTTTTTAGTTTTTGATTTTTATAAATTTTTTATTTAAGTTTTTTAACAAATTTTAACTGCACTTTTAAAGAACAGACATTTGGCTATAAATACCCGGAGTTTTGAGTTTGTAGATTTTGTAGTTTATCTTTAGCGGAAGCCTAAAGTAACATAAAAATTGTGCGCCAACCTACCCCGTCACGGGCAAGTTACCTATACCTATGGGGTAAGTTGGCACACGTTTTATAAAAAATTAAATAAAGCTCAAATAAGACACGCAGTTAAGCGAAATCAATTTCATTATTACCAGTAAGTTTAGACTAAGGCGTTATAGCCGTACAATGTAAATTCTAAATTATACAGACATAAAAATAATGAATAAAACATTAACATTGAGTAACTTCTATCCTACTCTATATCATCATCAGTGTTACAGTTGCCACAAATAAAAAAGCGAGTGTCTCCGTTTGGGCAAGCCACGTGTGCCCAAAATCTTGCATTGCAACCACTTTTCTCGTTGTTTGCTGATTTTCAAGCTACCAGTGCACACCAAACACCGAGCCAACTTGCCCCGTGTTCAATGCGCCTACTTGCCCCATAATAAATTTCTTCACAAAAGGGACACGTAATCCTCTAAGCATAAATAATCCAAGTAAATCACATATGGGGTAGGTACAGTTAATCATACACTAAGAAAAGCTTCACAAGTTAAATTGCAATTATTAAGATAGGTATTAGAAATTAGAAAAAGAATGAAGCAACAAAAAATTACTCATGAGTGCAAAAAACAGAAAAATCGTAATAAATGTCCACTGCACGTAGGTAACGATGCAAAACTACATTGAGGATTGCAAAAAACAATAAGAAAGGTACTCTGAGACTGGTTGCGCAATCTATCCAGAAACAGGCGATTTATGAGGACTGCGCCTACTTACACCTGTAGCCAACTAGCCCCGGTCTCCCCTATACATCACTGAGGCGCGCTACAAGAGGCTTGCTGTAGGTTATGGGGAAGTTTTGTTACAATATTCTGAATGTGTGGAGAGTGTTTCATAATCTATGCTTTATGTATGATATCTTTTTTGTTTATGTCTTACTGATTCGTGCATTAACTTTATGGGTAGCGAAAGCCTTTTTAGAAATGTTTCGTGAAATGCTTTTGTGCTTCGGGCCGGTTATACTTGCTATTTTTAGGGTGAGGATGGGGATGGGTGGGAGGAGGGTTTGGATTGTATACAGGGATTTACAACAAAGTATGGAATCGGATTTCCCACGAAATATGAATATACCCTAAATTTTCTGATCTTTATATTTCACCAAAAAATGCATTTTCAACTATTCGTGTTTTACTTCTTTCGCCTTTCTTTAAAACATAAGATCGAAATTCTACTGTATTTCTTTAAATAACGTTTTGAAGGCGATTTCCCCTTCTTCTTATTAGGTACGTTCGTAATTATGTAAGTACGTAGCACCTACAGTCGTCGTCTGGTTCGTCCGTCTGTCTGCCCGCTTATAACAGCGCAAAATCTACCCAGCCTATTGGTTAGAAATTTAAAATATAGATTCGTTGCAGGATTGTGTCATTTCAACTTTTGTAAAAATTGAATCAAAACTTAAAAAGATATTAATAAAAGTTTTCTTCATTCTATTCAATCCTATCCTACGTCATTCATTCAGTGCTATCCCATGATAGGTCATGATTCCACGTTGCCAGGGTAATGACGTCCTATTTGAGATGGAGTCCTGTTATTTCCGTATGACTGAATTTAATATATAGAATCGTAATAAATTTTGTATTCATGCCTTTTTGCGTAAGAGTGCAACAGCTATTGCACCAAGATCAGAAAATTTATAAAACTAGTTATAGTACGAACGTACCTCATTTGCCACGTTTCACGTACAATTTCCGAACTGTTATTATTATTGTGTAAATTTGATATTCTTTTTATAACGACCAAGTCTTACCTATTACAGATAGAATTTGTACAAAATTGGAAGATTCCCCAGATTTTAATTTTTTTCTTCACTCATTTTTATAAAAAACATCTTTATTTTTTTAGGAAGAAGTCATGTTTTGTTAAGTGTTGTTTGCTTCTCATCCTTACAGATTATCTACGTCACTGCTCTGTTCCCGTACGTCATCCTCACTGTTCTGCTGATACGTGGAGTGACGCTGGATGGAGCTGTCGATGGAATCCTGTATTTTATCACACCACAGTGGGCCAAACTCTTAGAACCAAAGGTACGAAAACGTTTACGGGGTGTTTATAAAGTCTCGGACCCATTTTGATGTTTAATAACTCATAAAATAATAAAGATAGATTAAAATTAATAACATAAATGGTTAGATAGACTCAAAAAGTTTCATGACCGTTGTCAAGGACAATGTTTACAGGAGGAGAGTGTCGAACATTGATGACTTAAAAGCCA
The DNA here is from genome assembly GCA_963932465.1 of Maratus speciosus. Lineage (NCBI taxonomy): Eukaryota > Metazoa > Arthropoda > Arachnida > Araneae > Salticidae > Maratus > Maratus speciosus. Next base: position 616,181,801 of record OZ010789.1, read on the forward strand.
GAATTACAACCGCAATAGCCTCTGTGGATGCCGACATGCTTGCCGCTACCTGGCGTGAAATTGGCTATCGACTTGATATTCTCCGTGCGACGAAGGGGGCACACGTGGAAGTTCATTGACAAGGATAAGGAAACTTTTTGAGTCTATCTAACCATTTATGTTATTAATTTTAATCCATCTTTATTATTTTATGAGTTATTAAACATCAAAATGGGTCCGGGACTTTATAAACACCCTGTATTTTAAATTATTTGCTAATTCCCTCACATATCTGACTACAGAAAGGTAACCCCATTTCTAAACACTTTTTTTAAAGACTAATAAAGTAATATCCCAGAATCTAATAATGGAGCTGAGCGAGTGGAGACCTTATGCGTCCATTCCAATACAGTCGAACCTCTTTTACCCGAAACTCTCGGTTAACCGAAATCCATTTTTAAAGCTTTTACTATCACATTCCTTGTGTCCAAAATCCCCTTTGAAAGCTTTTTTATTTATTTATTTATTTATTTATTTATTTTTTAAACTATCATATTCCTTGTGTGCAAGCTGTCCTTTCCGAACTACGAGTACATATAAATGTTTTCGATCCCCTCTCTTAGATTTCCTTTGAATTTAAATTGAGCTCCGGCAAGCTGCGCAGTGGTACGAAGAAAACTAACAAATTAGCAATTCTGAAGCTTTTGAATGTTTTGCAAAAGGTTTGGCATGGCTGGAGCAGCAGAAGGTCTATGATATTGGTGACCTAATATTATTTAAAAACTCCGTGATACACCTTCAAAGCAAAGGCAATCGAAACTGCGACAAGCAAAACATTTTTTCAAACCCTTGTGATATATGAAAAAAGTACTTAATTTCAAAATTAAAATTCAGGTAATTTATCTTTGTTTCTATTTTGCTATTGCTTCATTTTTATTAAACACTTGTTACCATAATAAAAAATATTGCATATATTTCTCCTTAATCATAAAATGGAAGGATTCTCAATTGTGCGAAAATTTCGATATTTCGAAAGATGGTTGGTCTCAATTACTTCGGATAATCGAGGTTCTACTGTACTTTTTTTTGTGACGCTACTCCTCCTAAAATGTTCGGCCGAAGACAATTAAATTCATCACAGTGATAGCTGCTATAGCTGGCATGGTTCGCGTAAAAAAAAAAAGACTCACATCGTGTTTTTAATCATCTTTTTTTGTATTATTCTAAATCATATCAATTTTAGGGTTCCGTTCTTAAAAAGTAAAAACGGAACCATAGTAAGATCACTCCTGTGTCTGTCTGTCTCAGCCATTTTACTCGTAAACTATGGAACGTGGAAATTTCAAATTGGCTGAAGTAATAAAGGCTATTGACCCACATACAGACGTGTGAAAATTATTAGAATAATTGTGAAATTTACAATAAAAACTTGTTATATTAAAGAAATATTTTAAAAATATTGATACATTTGATATTTAGTGTGCATCCTCTTGTTTTTTATTAAAGAAATGATAGCATACTTGTCTTGGCATACTTTGTATGAGTTTTTGGCAATTAATTTTTATTTCGTTGTCATGATGCTAAATTTGGATGAGTCTTTCTATCAGACTAGTCTTGTTTGTGATGTTGTATTTCTTTAATGTTTCCTTTATAATGGCCCAAAGGTTCTCTATGGGGTTCATATCTGGACTATTTCCAGGCCATGGAAATGTTTTCTTTAATTAAATTAAAGAGATGCAACATCACAAACAAGAATGTTCTGATAGAAAAACTCATCCAAATTTGGCATCATGACAACGAAATACAAATTAATTGCTAAAAACTCATACAAAATATGCCAAGACGTATCGAATCTTTAATAAAAAACAACGGTATGCACGCTAAATATGAAATGTATCATTTCTTTAGTATAACAAGATTTTAATGTAAATTTCACAGTTATTCTAATAATTTTCACACGTCTGTATTTATAGATTATTTACCTTTTACAAATATATTTAGGAAAAATGTAAAGGAGCTAATTAAGTTACTTGGGGAAAAAAAATCTTTTCTTTGTACTTCGTGTGGGTATCGTGTGAAAGTTTTCGTAACGCCGAACTCAAAAATAGATTTTTTTAAATTGTAGACATTATATTTTCAGAGATAGCGTCGAAAATGTAATGCAAAAACATGTCCCCTTCCAGTCTATTTCCGAATTTACTGAAACTAAAACTATGAAAAAAATTAGGGGTAGCAGGAGTTAATTTAAGCCTTGCAGGAAAACTATAGCGATCACGCTAAGTCGCATAGTTTTTCAGCAAATCGCATTTTTCTGTTACACACAAATTTCGATTTGCGGGCGTTAAGCAAAGGGGTTGAGGAGTGCTGGAGGTAGAGGTCTGCACGGGCCGGAATTTCCAGGCCCGGGCCCAGTCTGATGAAAAAATTAAAAGTTCGGCCCGATTCCGACCCGGCCCGTTCAAAAATCAGTGAAACCAGGTCCGGCCCGGCCCGTACAAAAATCAGTGAAACTAGGCCCGGTCCGGCCAGTGGAAAACCAATTAAATGAGGCCCGACTCATTTTCCAAAAAAAAAATTCAGGTTTTTCTAAACATACAATTAAGAATTTTTTAAAGAATAATATACATACATATTTATGGGTTAATTTTACAGTAATTTTAAAATTACTATGTATTCGCAAGACCGAAAATACACAATAGACACATTAATGATTACTTAGAGTCTTAGACGTTTCAACATTCAAATAAGGATTCGTTAAAAAATTAATGTAGTTTAGAATAAAAGAAAAAAGGGAGGGTTATGATAACTTTTGAATCTGTATAATAAAAAGCAGATTTGCAAAAATATTTCTCTGCCATTTAATAAGGCTTCTCTCAAGTCCAAAGGAGCTACTTTCTGATACATTTTTGAATTCATTTCTTTTCGGAAACGCATAAGATTCGCAGGTGTTGTTATTCAGAAACTATGTAATAGAATAGCGTTAGCCATTTTTTGATAAAGGCAATATATCTTTGAGAAAATATTCTCCAAGTTAAAGTTTTGAAGCGAATTTCCAGAAACGATAGCACGGGAAATGATAAAAACCTGCAGTCAAGTGACAAGAATCTCTTATATCTCAATAAGTAATCTATTTATACAAAATGGAAATCGCTGATCGATTCCAAATCCCTTCAATAGTCTGGCCTGTCAATTTTATGACTTTACAGTTAAAAATGAGTCAGAAAATTTCTCACTGTTGAGCAGTGAATTTGAGAACCACCTTAAGGTATATTTCCAAAGATTCCGTTAACAGAAATTAGCTATTAATATTTTTACAAAACATATTGCCTTCCCTACACACCTTGGAAACAATAAAGTCCCTTTCTGGCCTTGCTCGACTATGTAGGGAAAAAAAATGCAAGCCTGATCTCGGCCCGGCACGAGTCTGCTGAAAAAATTAAGTCCGGCCTCAGACACCATTTAACTTTCCGATGCTGATCTCTACGCTGGACACGTTACATTTCTGTATTAATGTTTTCAAACTAGCATCGGTTCGTGACGCACGTTTATACTTATTCTCGCTAAACTGACCTTCATTAAAAATGGCTCATATTTTACTGGCTGGCCCGACCCGGTAGGCCCGTTAAATTTTTTTGCCGGCCCGGCCCGTTTGAAAATTCGCCTTCACTTCACCGGTTCGGGTACGGGCCTCGGGCCAAGTCCGGGCCCGTGCAGACCTCTAGCTGGAGGTACCTATCGTTGCAGAAGTATAAAAGGATTGTTGATAATGATTTGAGAAAAAATTGTCCTTAATTAAAACCTAGATAACAACTTTTAATGATATATTTGTTTAATGTAATGCCCAATTATTAATTCATATATTTATTGAACGGAACCCTCTGTGCGCGAACCGGGTTTTTTCCTGTGTCTTTTAGTCCAGGGAAAATGTACCAAAAAAAGGGGGTTACCTTGCAAAAGGTCGGGTAAAAGATTTTTTTTCCTGAATTGTTTATAATGATGCCAACATGGAAAAACCAAGTTTTCTAACAAAATTTCTTAAGGCTAAATTTTTTGTGGCCAAAAAACAAGAAAATTTTGGGACCTTTTTTGGGTTTTTTTAAATATCTCGAGACCCGTTGCCGTAGCATGTTTTTTGTCGGGTACAATATTAAAGAGGAGAAAATTCTCTACAACTTTCATATTTACAACTTTTTTATACACTCAATAGCAAGCGCAGTACTCTATTTCAAATATAGGACATTTTTTTCAATTTTCTTAAAAAACGTGAAAAATGCAGTTATTCAAATGTTTCCCACGGATTTAATCGAGTATGTCAACTCCTGTATATTAGTAGCAGTAAATTATGTGTTTCAGGGCTAAAACTAGACTTTATTTTCACCCGTGCAAAACATGGATTTTGGTCCCCCCACATCGCCTTCTTTTAAAAAGAAAATTTACCACGGGAATTTTAATAAATCTCTAATATCCGGATTTTGAAAATTTTAAGTGTGTAAGGATTAAATACGTAATGCTGGAACTATGGAATCAGCTTTGTCAAATATTGATTTATTAAAACCTTGAAAACCGTACCGAAAGGAACCGAAATATATTCCGCTTTAAACAGGTTTTCATCTTTGCAGGTATAATTGTTCATATTCTTTCTATTGAAAAAATATATACTTTTCTTTAAAGACCGAATTCTGTATATACAGAATTCATTTTCAAAGCTTTTACGGTAGTCGTCGTATGGAGGCGTTTAAAGTCACAGTTATCTTATACTATAATGAGAGCAAAAATTGTGTGTGTGTGTATGGAAATTTTATCTTGAAAACGGCTCTAACGATTTTGTTTAAATTTTGCACCCTACCGTTTTCGGGCACGAAAAGACCATTGGGATGGGTCACGTGTTCGAGAAAATTTGATTAGAGGGTCATTTTGGGTCATAATGGATAATTGTCAAGCTAATTATATCTAAAGAACGGCTCAATCGATTTTGACTAAATTTTGTATCCAACCATTTTCGGGTACGAGAAGACTATTGGGCTAGGTCACATGTTCGAGAAATTTCGATTTGTGGGTCATTTTTTGGGTCACTGTGGGTCAAGCTAATTTTATCTAAAAAACGGCTCTAACGATTTTCACTAAACTCTATATTCTACAGTTTTGGATTACGAGAAGACCATTGGGCTAAGTCACATGTTCAAGAAAATTCGATTAGTGGGTCATTTTTGGGTCACCGTGGGTCAAGCTAAGTTTATCTAGATAACGGCTCCAACGATTTTGAAGAAATTTCGTAATCTATCGTTTTCGGGCACGAAAAGGCCATTGAGATGGTTCACGTGTTCGAGAAAATTCGATTACTGGGTCATTATGGGTCAGGGTCAAGCTAATTATATCTAAAAAACGGCTCAAGACATTTTCACAAAATTTTGTAATATACCGTTTCTGGCCATGAGATGACCGTTGGTCTAAGTCACATGTTCGAGAAAATTCGATTAGTGGGTCATTTTGGGTTACAATGGGTCAGGGTCAAGCTAATTGAATTTAAAAAACGGCTCAAGACATTTTCACAAAATTTTATATTTTACCGTTTCTGGGCATGAGATGACAATTGGACTAAGTCACATGTTCGAGAAAATTCGATTAATGGTTCATTTGGGTCACAATGGGTCAGGGTCAAGCTAATTGAATCTAAAAAACGACTCAAGACATTTTCACAAAATTTTGTAATATACCGTTTTCTGGGCATGAGATGACCATTGGGCTAAGTCACATGTTCGAGAAAATTCGATTAGTGGAACATTTTGGGTCACAATAGGTCAGGGTCAAGCTAATTGCACCTAAAAAGCGACTTAAACGATTTTGACTAAATTTTGTATTCTATCGTTTTCGGACTCGAGAAGACCATTGGGCAGGGTCGCATGTTCAAGAAAATTCAATCAGTGGGTCATTTTGGGTCCTAATGGATCAGGTCAAGCTAACTGTGTCTAAAAAACGGCTCAAAGGATTTGGACAAAACTTTGTATTACATCGTTTCTGGACAAGATAAAACAATTGGGCTGGGTTGCATGCTCAAGAAAGTTCTATTAGTGGGTCATGTTGGTGATCAGGTCGGGGTCAAGCTAACTGTATCTCAAAAAGGGTAAAACGATTTTGACAATTTTTTTTATTATACCGTTTCACAGAACAAAAAGACCATTGGAATAGGTCCACATGTTCGATAAATTTCGGTTAATGGGTTATTTTTGAATCAACGTGTGTCAAGCTTATTTTGTCTAGAAAACGACTAAGTGTTTTAAAAAAAAATTGTATTCCATTGTTTTCTGGCTCGAGAAGAGCATTGTGTTAGGTCGCATGTTCGAAAAAATTCGATTAATATTTAATATTGGGTCACTATGGCTCAGGGTCAAGCTAATTGCATCTAAAACAGCAAGAATGATTCAGTGGGAATAATATATCGACATAAACACAAAGCTAATTTTGACCGAGCTTGGCTCGGTCATTCCTGCTAGTTTGAATTATAGGACTAAATTAGTCACACGAAGTCATTCACAAGGTAACATGAAACCTTATGGGAGCGTTCTTGACAAATATCTCGCTCGCATTTTGTTACTTTTAAATAATTTTTTTTTTTCATGGGATACCTGAGATCAATATCTAATGTTGTGCTTTTGTACTTTTTTCGGGTTTGGTTGCTTTTTTATATGTATATATTCGGACATTTTCATTTTTGGAAAACTGTTTGGAACCCGTTCTGAAAGTTAAAAAGTATCATGTTTGAGCTTTAAAGCAATTAATAGATGATCTTAAAGTTTTTACATATTTTTGCATTCTAAAATGATGTAATCTCTTGTTATATTTATTGATATAAATGGAAAAAAATTGACAATATATTTTAAAACTAATATTTTAAATATTTTTATAAAATTAGTGGTCTCAAATATTTTATTAACAGAATTTATAAATTTTGCAAGATATAAATGCATAACATTAGTTAGTGAAATAATCTGGTGTCATTTTTATTGTAGCTATTTTATTAAGATGCTAATAATTAAAAAAAATATTTATTTTCATTAATTAAACTTATCTATAATTCTTAATAATTTTTTTAAACTGTGTCCCAAGAAAGAGTGTCATTGTCATGCTTCTCACTAAAAGTTCCTCCGGATTTTTTTAGAGGACAGCACATGCCTTTTTATCAAGGCAAAAGTACGCCTTAAAAGTCAACTTGTTATCAGGTTTAGGTGAATAGAGTAAATAGTTTTATAGTTTAAATAAAACAAGCAAAGACTTTGATTGTTTTGATGAGTATTCTTTTGTAAGTCATTACCGTACCCAATTGTAATTGATAATTAAATAAACTTTTATTTCTTAATCTGCTTTTCTTATATGAGAAATTGGAAGTCATTGTATGGGCCAGAAGATATAATGGCTGCCATTTATGCCTGGGGAAAAATTGCTTAATTTGTCATTACCGTACTCACTTATGTCATTATACCAAGTGCATTAAAATTTAAAAATTAGTTTTAAAATGTTAAATTAGTAATTTGGTCTCTGCTGATGCTTGTATATTAATGTTTATGAGGTAAGGTAATTATTTACAAACAATTAAAACTTTCTGATTATTTCTAAAAACATGGACAGATTTTGAAAATGACCCACCTATTCCATTGATACCTGAAAAAATACGTATGCATTATAAAAATTATAAAATTTATTAAAATTAAGAAAGAAATCTTTTTTAATTGAAACTATCGTGCCAATAAGTTACTATAGATTGAAAAATTCTTTTAAACAATGCTTTGAAGTTAACATTGTATACACTTAAACCTTTCTGATTATTTCTAAAAATTTGATTTTGTTATTCCAAAACATGGACAGATTTTGAAAATGACCCACCTATTCCATTGATACCTGAAAAAAATATGTATGCATTATAAAAATTATTAAAATTATAAAATTTATTAAAATTAAGCAAGAAATCTTTTTTAATTGAAACTATCGTGCCAATAAGTTACTATAGATTGAAAAATTCTTTTAAACAATGCTTTGAAGTTAACATTGTATACACTTAAAGTCACTGTCTAAATATGAAAATTGTCTCATTCATCTACACTCTGCCCTACTTTTAAAATTATATAAATTTATTGCATATAAAATGTCTGTTGAGATGAAATTAAAGGCGTGAGTGTGCAAATAATACATAATTTTCTGCTACCAATTTTTAGAAGCCGACATACACAATTAAATCTGCGGAGAACATTTGAATAATCGCGCAAAACTACGTTTTTCACGGTTTTTAAGAAAATTAAAAAAATTGTCCCATTTTTGAAATAGCGTACTGCGCTTGCTATTGAGTGTATAAAAAAGTTGTAAATATGAAAGTTGTAGAGAATTGTATCCTCTTTAATATTGTAACTGACAAATAATATGCGACAGCAACGAGTCTCGAGGTATTTCCAAAAAATCAAAAAATGTCCCAAAATTTTGCTGTTTTTTGGTCCAAGAAAATTTAGCCGTAAGAAATTTTGTTAGAAAGCTTGGTTCTTCCATGTTGGCATCATTATAAACAATTTAGAAAAAAAAAATCTTTTACCCGACCTTTTGCAAGATAAAATGTACATTTTCCCCTGGACTATTTGTACGATCTGAAATACAGTAAATTCTGTCTAAGGCGGACTCTGTATAAGCCGGAAATCTGTCTACCGCGGAAATTTTTTCAAGTCCCGGCGAACCCATAGAAAATTACATTAATTCATGCTGCATAAGGCGGAATCTGTCTGACGCGGAAACGGAAAGGATTTTAAGGTCCCACCGAAACCAAAATTTTGCATAAGGAGGAAAAGGGATAATTTAAAAATGAAAAGCGTTTTGTTTATTAAACTTTAAAACTGATAAGTCAAATAACTCAATGTCGAGCATGTTAGCTACAATTCCGTAAGCTTTTTAAAAAGTTAATTCAAAAGAACAGAAACTTTAAATTTTAAGGAATTTATGCTTATGCCATTTTTTCATATGCAAATTTGCATCTAAAAGTTAATATTTCTAGTAAAATGAACATTTATGAAAATGATTACGTATTTTCGAAAGTACAATATATTATACTTTAGGATTGTACTCAAATTCAAAATTATAGCGTTCTTTCTCATTCTCGAAGTTTTTTTTTTTTTTTTTTTTTTTTTTTTGTGTGTGTGTGTGTGTGTGTGTTGGTGTGTGTGTGTGTGTGTATAAACTTCCAATATGAATGTATTACAGCAGTACTAAGAAATTGAATAAAGTTTCTCATTTATCTTTAAAAAGACAAAGGATCTTTCAGAATTTCAGTTTTCAACCGATTTTCTAGTCAGGAGAATCAATAAAAGATCGTCCTCTTCCAGGGATTTTTTTTTTTTTTTTTTTTGGGGGGGGGGGGGGGGCTTTTTTGCATAAGCCGGAATATTGTCTACCACGGAAATTTTTCTCAGTCCCGACCGATTCCGCCTTAGACAGAGTTTACTGTATATGCTATTGCCTCTAGCTTGATTGGAGCGCGATTGGAGTCACTTCCGCGCTGCAAGTAGGATTGTTTTCATGACTGAACCGAACCCACAAATACAGTAGACTCTCGTTTTTACGAACCTCTTTTCACGAACACTTGCTATTTAACGAACTATAGAGTGGTCCCGAATACGCTCCCATACAATCAATGTAATTTTTCGCTCCCATTTATGAACTACAGATTATGAAAATCTCTTTTTTGCAAACTCACTTTTCCTACTTCTAATTTTTTTTTTTTTTTTTAAGTATTGGAATGCAGTGCCAACGTCAGTTAAACTCTATACAGGTACAATGAGACATCAGGTACAGTCCAATAATGTGTTGATTTTCTCCAGTCTCTTTCGTAGGGAGGGGGCATAGCAACAATTTCAAGTAGTGGTTGTCAGGACTAAGGAACTTTTTTGAAGGGAACAATAACTGTGAAAGGTAAAGGTAGTAAAGGTTTCCATAGATAAAATGGAATCATATTTTTCAAAATGTGAATTTTTTAAAAAAGATAAGTGATTATTTCCATTCCTAATTTTTTATCTATGTTTTCATCTATGTATTTTCATCTACTAAGTACTAATACAGTCTGCGTTTTCATATGTAATATTTTCAAAGCATGGTAACGTATGTTTCTGTGTATTAAAATTATTTTTTGTGCATAAATTTGCATTTATTTCTGGTATATTTAAAAATACATGTGTAACTTTAGTAAATAATAATCTTGAAATACTGCTTCATCCATGAAGAGGGGGCAGTTTGATAAAAATAGACATAAATAATGTACGTATTCATATCATTTTTGGTGTTTTTCTATTTTACGAACTTTCTATTTTGCGAACTATTTGGGTGTTCCCTACGAGTTCGTAAAAACGAGCGTCGACTGTATAAGCAATAAGAGGAACATTTGACGATTAATTGGTGAAGTATAATAACTGTTTTTTAAAAGTCAGTTCTTTCTCTTTTCAAACAAACTTCGATAGATGACATGACTGAAAGCGAAAAGAAATTGGCGTCATTTTTATGCAATCATTGTAGACTTAGCTTTTACGGATGAAATTGTAAGTTTCCATTTAAAAACACTGCTATATAAGAAGTAGAATTTTAGTAAATGCTGCACCATTTGGTTGTACTTTTTGATTCCCTCCCCCCCCCCCCCCCCCATTATTGTCGGGGAAATCGTTTTTTTTTTTTTTGTTACACGCGACAAAGAAAACCTGTATTCTGATTTAGAAATCTGGGAGATTGTAATATGATTACGTCGAAGTAACGTCCTTTTCTTCTTATGTCAAATCTAACGTTAACGTACGGCGACTGCACAAAGTTACGTTATTGTGATCACCGTATTATTGCATTTTTAGCTCACAGGCTATCAAAGCCTGAGAGCTAATGTGTCCGCAGGTTCTGTATGTATGTATGGAGGGGCTCGCTAAGGGATGGGACAGGGGGGCGGAGATGACCTCGATGATCCCCCAAATGATCTCGAATGATGTTACACTTGGCAAATTTGTTTAAAACGTCAATAAAAACTATAATACATTGTCTGATAGGTTTGCCAAAAATTACAAATATAATTAAACTTTTTACAAATAAGAACTATATTACATCTTCTAATTGTGGTAACTTGGCAAAATTATAAAACTGGTTGGCAAATACTAAAATTTGACTTGGCAAATTAAGGTCGTCTCCCCTACCAATAAAAAGTCTTCGCGCTGTATGTATGTAACGCGTTAACTTTTGATAGAAATATCCGATTGGTTAAGTATAAAGCGGGGGATACGGGGCTAATATCCCTTTAATTTACATATAAATGGGTTTTTCATGCAGAATTATCCGATTTGCTTCAAATTTGGTATACCGATTTATTCTGATAAGGCGCTTCCCTGATTAGATTCGGAGGTTCATTGGTTAATTATAAAGGGAGTGAATGGGAAGTTAGCTAATCCCACCCTCCTTAATTTAGATAAATGGTTTTTTGTCGATTTCTTTATTTTTTGAGAGGCATTATTCTTTGAAATAAGAGTAACAAAATACAATTAGTGTGAATAGCCTATGAGCTCAATGCCATCAGTTTAACTGAGCACTTTTCTTTTTATAATTCATTTTACCCAGAAGGTACCCCCTCCCCCCATGGTTAACACGTGCAAAACCGGGTGGTTCAGCTAGTATATAAATATTTTTGTCGGGCTTTGTTAAGAGAACTTGTTAGTTGTCGTTTGATTTTGAAAAGTATTAATATATATACATCATATGTGGGAGCGGTATCACTTGAATGTGACAGCCTGTGACATGCGAAGGTGGTGGTGGTGGCGGGGGAGGTGAAAAATCACGTAATTAATTAATGATCCCTTAATAAGCAATTTTAATTTCTTACCATTAATTATCCCATACAATTCTTACTTCCTATCAACATCGTTGGATTTCAAGGATATAAAGCCAGGGTTGGTTTTTTTTCTTCTTTTCAATGGTCCCACCATATGATGTATATGTAACTGGCGCCCATGTGGGCTTTGATAAAATAGCTGATAATAATTGATACCCTATTACAAGTGAATGTGAAAGTGTCGGCGAGATGAATTATGAAAGGTCTTCAATGATGGCCTTTGTACTGTGATGGCCTTCACATGAAGGTTGTGATTAAACTTGACCTTTCTCGACAATATCGCTGAAATGTGTCTCAAATTAATTCTCGTTATCTCTTTCCTTTCGAGGAAGAAACAAATATACATAAATAAGTAAATAAATAAAAGGAAAAGAGTGGGCAGCTACTTTTTCGTCTCCACTAAAGCTTTCTTCATTTTCTTTTTTTTTTCTACTTTTTTCTTAGCAGCTATTACTTTTTCTTTTATTACCCCTTTGAGTAACAGACGTTAACATTTAATTAATTGAAAATGCAGAAAAATCATTTCTTAATAAATTCCTAAGCTTTTCCTCCCGTTTTGCTTAAAATTTTCATTCAGATTCATTGATATTGCAGCAAAAACTTTTTTTTTTAGATACGTTCGTAATTATATAAATACGTAGCATGTATAGTCGTCGTCTGGTCCGTCCATCTGCCCGTATAGATCAGCGCAAAAACTACCCAACCGAATGGTTTGAAATTTAATATATAGAACCGTTGCAGAATTCTGTCGAATCTTTCAAATTTTATGAAAATCGAATCAAAACTTCAAAATATATTAATGAAAAGTTTTCTTCATTCTATCAACTCCTATTATATGTCATTAATCCAATGGTATCCCATGATAGGTCATGATTCTAGGTTGCCATGATGACATTCTATTTAAGATGGAGTGATATTATTTCCGTATTACTGAATTTGATATATAGAATCGTAATGCATTTTGCATTCATGCATAAGAGTGCGACAGCTATTATACCAAGATCTGAATATTTATAAAACTAGTTATAGTACGAATGCACCTCATTTGCCACGTTTGACGTCCAATTTTCGACTTGTTTTTAAATGTACACTAAAACAGCGGTACTCAACTCTTTTAAAAGCTTTCCAATACAGTGAGGTTAATGAGACAGGCTACCGCGGTCCATTCCACATATCTTTTTTTACAGACCGCGGGAGTCACGTGATCCTCGAATGCACCAATCCAAGTGTAGGAAAAGAGCATCACGTCACTCTAGCGGTCTGTAAAAAAAAGATCCGTAGGATGCACCGCGGCCATCGCGGTAGCCTGTCTTTTTCATTAACCTCGCCAATACAGTTGAAAAGTGTCTTTTGACTTTCGGTTTGTTCCGCCGTCTGTCCGTGCTCGTAAATATACCAGGATTGCCCTATATATTTATATTTTATTCACGTTTACTATAGCACGATCGCTATTGGCTATGAAGTGCGTAGTTCGTTTACAGGGACAGTCAAAAATATTCCGTTACATTACGGTCAATGGAAAAAATTAGTTTCAAGTGCATTTTAATTATGTTATACCATTTCAAACTTAATGAAATTGATATGTATTTATTGAGTGCACTAAAACACACATTCTGTAGAATAGGGGTGCAAAGTATTTATTATTCATTTACAACTTTATTTGAATACATTACTGATATTTTTCATATAAAAATGATTTTTGGTGTTGCTAGTAATCAATCCAATTAAATAAATATGTAATGCGTGTCCCCGAATTCATGCGCCAAACTGTAAGGGAAGATAAAGTACACAAAAAGAAGCGATTTTGGTATCGGAATGTGGGGTCGGAAATGGAAAATTTTTGCGAAAAACCAGAAATGCGGTTAAATGAAAACGAGCGTTTTATTGACATAACAATTAGAGGCTGTACTTATATAACGTTATACACTTTTTGGTAATTTTGCACCCCCTCCCCCCCTTTTGATATCATACGTTATCATCCCCCCCCCCCCCGTAATGGTATCGTTATCAATGTCTAAAAAGTCTTTTGATTTTTTTTTTCTTTGGAGTGATGCACAAATATGGTTAAATTTATTTTTCGCATAATCTATTGATTGAAATAAAGAGAAGTCAACAAAATATCACGTTATATGCGAAATAATTTTATATCAAATAACACTTGAAAGAAATTGTTACTATTTTTAAAAAAATCTAATAATACCTTTTTGTTATATAATGCATTTAACAATAATAATGTCTTCTGGGGGATAGAGGCAGACAGAATTTCTTATTAACAAAACAGATGGACAATATTCTTTCTCTGTTATTTACTAGCAAATACAAGTATCATTTAAACATACTTGGCATATGGTTTCTCGAACAGCGGATTATAGACGCATACACATATGAGAGAAGAACAGGAATGCCAAACGTTGGGGTATTCCATATTTTGGAATTAAATAATTTTATAATAATTTTATGATTTTAATAGTTCCCCTCATTCTTTTGTTAATTAACCGCAGATGGGTTCAAAAGAAAAGATTTTCCAAGAAAACTAGAGAAGTAGGCAAAATACGCGTGCGTACGCAGCCTTACAGTAAGTGCTCAAATGTACCACCCCCAACATCGATACATACCTGGCAGCGTCTAGCAAGTGATTGGCGTACCCTTTCGAAGGTTCCAGAGGTCTCATCTATGCGACACCAGTTGATTCCGATGAGGATCTCATTGCAAGATTTTCAATCGCTGCTGCAAATATTCGTGAAACCCTTTGAATCTGCGAAAAGGTACTCCAATCACTTGCTAGACGTTGTCAGTGGTACATATGATCACTTACTGTAATTGTTATGTCAATAAAACGCTCGTTCTCATTTCCTCGGTATTTCTTGTTTTTCGCCAAAACATTTTCCACATTGCTATATCAAAATTGCTTCTTTATGTGATGTATTTTACCTTCCCTTACAGTTTGGGACATGAATTCCGGTACACCCTGTATAATGTAAAAAATTATTAGCGTTTTCAATTTTAAAAAATAAACTATTTTAATAATAATCTAAAAAGAAACCCTATTTAATATGGTTCTCACTTATGTTCTGTAAATCAGCAATCTCGGAATGAAGGCCCTAGTTCAGGGTCGGTGAACCTATGTCCCGCGTGCCACTTTCGTCAGACCAAAGAATAATTTTGGCACGGCACCGCGTTGCTTATGTCTCTAAAAGAGGATACAGCGATTTTACATAAAATACACGAACTTAGATGATCTGATTAGATTCTAAATTCGATTAATTGCAAATTGAATTTTAATTTTATTCAATATGGTTTCGAAAATTTATCAAGCAAAGAAAATATTTGAAAACTATCAAAAAAGAAAGATTATTACCGATTTTAAATTATGGCAACTTGGAAATTAATTTCAGAACTATTCAATGAAACTGCCTTTTTTCAATTTTAATGATTTTTCTACTGTTTATAGCTGTCATTTTCGCAAATTTAGAATATAAAAAATCAAATAGAGAGTGTCATTTAGTTTGCATTCTGTTGAAATTAACTGAACATGAACATATTTTTCATCCAAGATACAATTAATCACATTATGTTTTTAATTTCTAAAATATAATTGTTTCTATGATTACTGCAGTGTAATATTCACATGTATGTTACTCATTTTAGAAAATATCCTAATAAGTAATTATCAAGTAGTTTTGATCCATTATATTTCAATCCACTAAATTCGTTTTCTAGGTGGCACGTCAAGGTCAAGTAAAATATTTTTTGAAAAAAAAATTTGGCACGCAACTATAAAAAGTTTCGCCAACCCTGCCCTAGTTTAATAAAAAATATTTATTTATTTTATTATATTTGACAGAATACGAATCTTTATTAATATGGCAAGTTGTTATTATATTTAATTATTCACATATACCCTCGAGTGCAAACAGCACAGGCAACACTGTGCGAAGAGAAAACAGCGCCGGGGCAAAGTTTCAATTTGGCGCCCCCCCCCCCCTCCCCTTTCTTTTTATAACGCGTGTCAGAAAATTAAAAAGTGTAGAAACACAAATAAATTATATTGAATACATATTTAGCTTTTATTTTGGACCTTAAAAAGGTTTAATTTTAAGAACTAAGTAATGTAAAAGAAAATTGCACTTATATTTTGTCAAAGGGGATCTGGATAACGGATGTGGAAAAATGTATCTAACAGTACAGTATAACAGTTTGCAACCCCTTTTGCATTCCAAGAAAGAAAGAAACCCCATGCTGTTTTTAGAATGTATGTTTTTGTCACAAAAAAAATTCCCAATATTTATATAGTATATATATATATATATATTAACAAAAAAAAGAGAGAAACAAACGACGTTGGTTGTATAAATTTAGCGCCCCTTCAATTTCCGTACCCGGGGCGACCGGCCGCTTCGCACGGCCCTTGCACAGAGAGCTATAATTATAAACGGCCGTTAACCCTTTCAGAGTCAAAGTACTTCAAATCGTAAAATTTTGAAATGATTGAATGACACCAGAATGTACGAACAAATTTATTTGAAAATAAGTAAAAGCTTTTCTTCACGTATTTGATAAAAGGAAAAATTTCATTCAAAATTTCTGGTGCCAATGTGGCATTTAGGGGTTTATTTTAAGTCGTCCAAAAATATACCACCGCCCTTGAAGGGGTTAAACAAGGACAGTACGGGCTAGTAGTTCATTGCTCGTTTGATGGATATTTGCTAATTTTAGAAAACTTCATTGTCAGTTTATGGTTATTGGTAAGATAAAGATTTTCCTGAATATCTACGTACGTTTCATGTTTGATATCGGGATGCACGATCTTAAAAGTTTGATTATCGGTAACAGATATTAAGAAAATAAAATATTTTCGTTTTCTTATTTTCATTCTACATTTAATCATATATCGCACTTTGTATCTTGTTTTCCAGCGCATCAGATTATTATTCTTCCCTTCAACACCAAGTTAAAGAATTTTATTAAAGCAGATCGAACCAGTGTGGACATGTCTAGTTTTCAAAGAATTTTAGATTGGTTGTACGATTTGCTGCCATCTTCTTATTTTCTTTATTATTTTATCAATCTGTCACAATCCCCATGAAGGCAGATTTTTTATCTGGAAGATTTTGATGATTGTATATATTTCATTCTCTGAGGTTTCTTGGACTTTTGGGAATGGCAAAAAAAAAAAAAAAAAAAATATCTGACAAGGGAACCACTTTTGGTGTTGCTCGCACCTAGCAACGACACCTAGTGCATTTTGTAGACCTATACATAAAAGTTAGAGAACCTATAAAATTTCTCTGTTAAAATCATATTTTATATACAGTCGAGTCTCTATATATCGAAATCCATTGTTCCAGTAAAAAATTCGTTATAGAGAGAAATTTGTTATATAGAGAATGAGTAAAAATTCCTATTTAATGTGTAAATTTTGAACAAAAATTACTTTTCAGGTGTTTAATTAAGAATTTGAAATGTTTAACTATAAATATTAACCTAATATTGTATTTCTGAATTATTTAAACAGTTTCAAAAAGAGAACAGACATTTATTTGAAAGCATAATAAAAATCACATAAGGAAATCTTACATTAATTTTAGACGAAGAAATCTGTAGTTTATCGTTGTTTTGATTTCAAAATTGTTACACTCTCGAAAAAATGTTCACACTTTAGCAAGGAATGAAAAATTGTATCGGGAACATTTTCCTCCATTTGAATTCTCATTCACCTTAAACTTCAATTACCTCTCTGATCCCGCTCTAATATGTGTAACAATCCAATTGACACTGTTTTAATAAGTTTGTTGGAAGGTGTATGGGAGGGGTAGGGGGAGATGAATTCGTTGGACATAAAAAACAAGGAGATTCAAGGTAGAAAAGTAAGATAAAAAATTCAGCACTGAACGATAAATCACTAATCAGTGATGGAAAATTGATTCCATGTGATTTGGAAGCTTTTTTAAAACAATAAATAAAGAACATTTTATGAAAAAATTCGTTGTATGGAGATAGATATTTTGCTATATGGAGACTGTTTTTAATGAGTTCATGGGAAAAAGGTACCGTTCCTACTAAAAATTCGTTATATAGAGAAATTCGATGTATGGAGTTTCGTTATAGAGAGACTCGACTGTACTTTTTTATTCTTTTAATTTTTTATTATTACATTTTTATTTGTTTATTTCACGCCAAAAGTGAGTTAAGTCGCCAAATATGGGGCTACATACAATTTTTCCGCTCGCTTTATCCGAAGAGTAAATGTACAGTACATATTACTAGAATTATAGCAGATTGCGTTTTTTTTTTTTTTTTTTAAATAATTGATAGCATAAGAAACAAATATTAGGTTTTTTTTTTATTTATTTATTTTTTTTTAAATACAGACGATAAATATATAAATAGTAAATATAATTCTATAAAAGCTAGCAAGATCATTGAAAACTACTTTTTAGTGAAATACAAAATAAGCAAACTATTTTCTTTTGAAATGGAATGGAATGAAATTTCGAATGTTTAAAATGAAATGTTGCTGTATTAAATGGTCCTTTGGTAAAAGTAATCATAAAGTAAATTAATATTTTTACACAATTTAGAAAATTTACTGTGGCTAATTAGGTCGTACCTTACAATTTCTACTGAAGTCCAAACCACACCTCACACAAGACAAACAGCTATGACATTTGGCTAGGGTTGCCAGAAAGCTCTACTTTTGAAAAAAAAACGCCAATTGTTTCCCCGCCAAAATTGTGAATATAATGTCGCAATTTTCCAAAATCAAATTCGTGGGTTCTTGAAGGAATTTTAAAACTTTTTCTATATTTTATACTTATTATTAACTATTTTTTATTTTTAAATGCTTTTCTTTAAAAAACGTCAATGTTAATAGTCCGTTAAGTGTTCTCGAAAATTGCATTTTCAGAAAGTTATGCTGCTGTAAAATCAAGAAATATTATTTTAACAGAAAAATTTTATCGATTCTCAAACTTCGTAATAAAGGGCTTTAAAATGCAGCAGGTCTCAATGGTAGTTGCGATCAACACCAAAAGTGGTTCCCTTGTGAGTGTTGCTAGATTAACAGGCCTATGAGTATATTAAAAAGTACATTTTTTCAGAATGCAAACTAATATGTTGCGTACTATTATTTTAACTCAATCATACTGGTTGGTAAAGTTATCATAGGAATTCAATTTTTCCAACTGAGCGAAAAAATGTCCAAGGCAGGACTCGAACTCAGAACCTTTGACCTCAAAACCCTAAAATTGAATTCGTATGATAACTTTACCAATCAGTATGATTGCGTTAAAATAATAGTATATCTACGTACTCATCGTTTAAATGGAGTTCTTTTACCTGCAGCTTATTCTGTTGAGACCTGTCTACTTGGTCTGTATTCTGTTTGTCTACATAGCAGACCAGATGTTATTGCCAATAAGGTTATCTGGGCGAGATATGCTTGCTGGTTGTTAGCTCAGGTAGCTCAAACGGTAGAGGATTGACAATGTAAGTCAATGTAAGTTCTGGGTTCGAGTCCCAACTTGGGCATTTTTTCGCTCAGTTGGAAAAATGGAATTCGTATATTATGTTGTGGCCATCACAAAACTTTCTTCTATGTAAAATCAAATCGTCTGCAATCGAATCAACATTAAACGACGATCTTTTCGATCTTGAGATATAAGGTATCGCATCGTAGAAATCGAAAAAAAAAAAAAAAAAAAAAAAAAAAAAAAAAAAAAAACAGAGCACCGCAGCGCCGTCTATTTAGCAGTATACACCCAAATCTAATAAAGATCTACGTATTTATGTCAAATCTAAAAGAATTTAAATAAAACATTTTCTCCAGTTTCCAAACCGAAATAAACTAGTAAGTTGTGGTCATTATAAAATTTTCTTCCATATAAATCCAACCGTCTGCAACCAAAATTAAATGACAATCTATTCGATCCTGAGATATAGCTGTCGTACAAATCGTGAAAAGCAGAGCATAGCAGCGCCGCCTATTTGGCAGTATACACCTAAATCTAATAAGGATCTACGTATTTATGTCAAGTCTAACAGAATTTAAGTGAAACATTTTCTCCTGTTTCTGAACCGGAGTAAATTAGTACGTTGTGGCCATCACAAAACTTTCTTCTATATAAATCAAATGGTCTGCAACCAAAATGCAGAATAGCAGCACCACCTGTTGGGCGATTTACACCAAAGCCTAGTTAGCACCAATTTATCACGATCTAGCTGAATCTGAAGTTTGATTAAATTCCGTGCATTCGTTCTTGAGGTAGAACGCACATAAAATTTGTGTCACATGCAGACCGACAGACTCACAGACAATCATTTTCTAAAAACAGTCAAATTCTGCCAAGGAACTTCTAAAACGTATAAAACCGTCGAAAAACGGAAGGCGAAAATTTTCTCGATCTAATATTTTCTTCTTGTAAAGATAGAAGAAAGCAAAAACACTAAAAGTAAAAAAAAAAAAAAAAAAAAAATGTTGTTTGAAATAAAATCTTGGAATTTCCATCCTTTCCTTTTTCTCCACTTTTTCCATGCTGCAGTGAATGAAAACAATTCAAAAGTCTGAATTTATTTTTTCTCTTTCCACGTCTACTTAAACAAATTTGATTTACTTTGGGGAGAAAAAGCGGACGCCAAACGTACCTTTTTATGGACTTAAATAATATGCAACAGTACCTTAAAAGGAAAAAAAAAAAAAAAAATAGAGACGACGATCCTCGTTTTTCGATATAACTGATCAGTTTAGTAAACGAACGTGTTATGTTGTATTTTTTTTTTTTTCAAAAATTGTTTTATTTTCCCGGATGAAGGTTTTATGAGATATTCTGTCATATATGGTAAAGCTAAAATACTAAGACTACCTCTGAGTCATTATTTATACTAATTAATATATAATATTTTAATATATAATAATTTAAATAATATTATTTTTAATATGTATTTGAAAATAAGTATTAACCTTTAATGACATGGGCGGCGTACTGAGTGCGCTTTTCAGTGAAAAATCAGTTGCGAATTCCAAAATAATTGATTAACATCTGTGCTTCATTTACCCTCTTCCCAAAGACCGTTCAATTTCAAGTTGACTTTCATAATTTTTTTTGCTTAAGCACTGGACGGAAACAGAACGCCTCGCCGAGCCGTCTTGACTGAATACGCCGCTTGTATATTTGTTAATTTGTTGTATTTTCATTCTTAATTAATTTATTTTATACAAACGTGATGTCTATATTTACTAGGCTATAGACACTATTTTACTTTAGCATCAAAAAGCTTTTAAATTTAGGCTTTTAAAGGCGTTGGCGCGTAGAGTACGCATCCTGTGTCTTTATGTTTCTATTAACCGTCCGCGTAAAATTAACCCTTTATATCAGGGCCGAAACTAGGGGGGGGGGGCAGAGGTGCCCCGGGCGCCAGAACGAACTGGCGCCAAATGAAGGAATATACCTTTGGAAAGGATCATTTTCTTCTGATGGACTGATGGCTTCTATTATTATGAAACAGCCATTATAAATGAAGTGTTAGGTGAAGATGAAAGAGCAGTCGTAAAAAGTTAGAACTCTGATTTTCTGGTCCAAATGGAGAAAAAAAATGGCCATAATTTTTTTTTGCAAAAAAAAACTCACTTTTGGCGACTCATTTTGGCCGCCAAGACAAACTTGGCGGTATTTGGCGACAGAACAGGGTCCCCCACCCCATGGTAACCCCTTATTGAAAATACTTTCATTGATCTTCAATAACCAATTCATGGTGTCTCCCATGCATTCATGGTCTCCCATGCAAAACTAAAATTAATTAATTAAAATTTAATTAATTAATTAATATTTGAAAAAACTGTATTAATATCAATTGTCATCCAGTACAAGTTTAAAAAAATTTATTTCAACTTGATAGGATGAATAATGAGTATTTTATTAACGATTGAAAATTTGAACAAGATATATAAATAAATAAATAAATAAATAAATATAGGGAGAGTGTGAACTAATAGTAGTAAGTGAAAAAAAAGCTTGATTAATACATAAATATATTTGGTAATAAGATTGTGATCACTAGTGATATCAGTAATACCTTATATTTTTTCAGAAATAAATATATACTTCTTAAAAAAAAAAAAGCATGAGTTCAGTCGTATTAACAAGAATTACATATTAAAATGCATACAGAATAATATGAAAATAAAAAAGTCTTTAATTTTTTTCCCTACATCTTGAACTGAAAGTTTCATTGTTTACATCTGCGGTGATGCGCGGGTTTTACGCGCTTGTGAATTTTAGGGTTGCGTATTTTAGGGAGTCTAGTGTATGAATTGTTCATAGAATTTTCAAAAGTCAAAAGATGGCGATACGGAGTTAGTTTTTCCTGCCAAACTTTTATTGATCATTTGAACCGTTTCGCATCGTATTTGCTAAAATGAATTTCGTAAATTTTGTCAAATTAAAAAGGCTGGGGGCGTCCGAAAATAGATTTTTTGCAAAGGTAAGTTCGTATACTTTACTATTTTGTATTAGAAAGTGGACAATATTTATGAGATATATGCAACTTTCTGTTTATTGCAGATTGCATAAATTACAGAAAATTTTCCGTTTTTCTGATTAAAAACGGAAATTTTTCTGTAATTTATGGGTAAAAATTCCCGTAAAAAAAAACGGAAATAGTACTGGCGTCTAGATTGCCAGTAGTATTTCCGTTTTTTAGTCAGTTTTTTTTTTACAGTGTACACACTTCATTTTCAGTACGGAACATAACATAATAAACCCCAATAACATATATTAATTTCATGGCAATATGACTGTATTTTACGCGAGTTAGTAGAGCACGAACAAACGACAGACAGACAAACTGAATTCATAAACACTTTCAACTATGTTGGAAAGTGTTAAAAATGGCTTTAATGAAAAGTACTTTTAAATCATTTTCCCGTTTCTTTTTAAACTGTCTTTTAATTTCATTTTTTAAATTTTTATTCAATTTACGAAAGAAATCTACAGCAAATCGAAAACAATAACTATATAACTTCCTACCTTGCTAAATTCTCATTTATAAAAATTAAGTATGATAAAAAGAAATAACTATTTTTGCCTTATATGAAACAATAATTTACAACTAATATCTACCGGGCTAAATTCGTATGCAACGTCATGGCCAAAAATTCTAAGCGATTGCCTCTAAAATATGTAGTTTAACATTTTTGAGAAACTCGAAGTCTGTTCCTCAGACGGAAGCAATAAAGATACAGCAGAACGAGCTGTTGAGTAAGTATCCGAAAGATTTGAATGGAGTCCAAAGCACGTGGAAGCTTTCAGGCGCATGGTTAGGTTTACATTTAAGATAATTTCAGAAGTAGAAAAAAGAAAATTCTCAACTGCATGCACAACTATAATGACAGGAGTGGGTTCGGGTTAGTGTTTCTAGGTGTCCCGATTTACGAGTGATGTCCCGATTTTCTCACGTTCCAAGGTCCGTCCCGCGGAATCACTGCGCGTAACGCCAAAAGTTCCGATTTTCCATGATGCACAAATTCGTATAAATTTCTTTAATACATACTATTATTATACTGCATCGACTGAAATTTAATGCAATAAAATTTGTGAAAGTAGAACAAGTTTTTAACGGAAATTTTTTATGATTCAACCGAACTGCTAAGACGGAAACCTGTCAAAAACGAATTATTTTCCCGATCCATAAGGATTCTGTTGTTACAGGTTTTAATGTACTTTGTTCAGTAAAACCTGTGAAAATGGAACTTGTTTATAACGTAATTCTATATTAAACATAAAATTCCATAGTATCTATACACTGTAAAAAAAATCCGACCAGTTTTCCTTTAGGAATCGGAAAAATAATTGCCCTTATCGTACCGGAAAATTTTCCGACCCAGCTCGGAATAAAATCCGTCAAAAAAAAAGAAATAATCAATAAAACGGTATTGTACGGATTTTATTCCAATTTTACGGATTTCATTCCGAGCTGGTCGGAAATTTTTCCGGTACGATAAGGGAAACTATTTTTTCGATTCTTACAGGAAAACTAGTCGTTTTTGTTTTTTTTTTTTACAGTGTAGAAGACTCATGTAAATATAACTACTCATCTGAAAAAATTCAATAAAGGCATTTTGTTTCTTTCTAGACAGACTACACCGAATTCGTAAACACTTTTCAACTTTCTTGGAAAGTGTTAAAAAGAGCTCAAACTTTTTCGGACATAACTTTCCTTCTAAAGCTAATTTTTGTATGCAGTTTCTTTAATAATATTAATAAGGAATCAAATTTTAATATAAGCTATTTAAAATTTGATTTTTTGACACTTTAAAAGTACCTGCTTCTCCCTAAAGCAGTGCATGTGGCAAATAGAGGGAAAGAAAGATTAAAAAAGTGGAACGACCACTTTTGAATCAAGACAATGTAACGCAAACTGAATGCTATAAGTCTTCCTTAAATTTGTGTGAAATAAACAACCCGTAAGCGATACAGTTTGAGAACAATAAGTTATATAATTTTTGAAAAGGAATAAAAATAGTGTTTGATATTTTTCGAATTACTATTTTCCGAACCACACTACTCTAAACTATTATTTTAACATAATCAAACTGATTGGTAAAGTTATCATACGAATTGAATATTTCCAACTGAGCGAAAAGTATGATAACTTTACCAATCAGTTTGATCGTGTTAAAATAATAGTTCATCTACGTACCCATCGTTTATATGGAGTTCCTTTACCTGCGGTTTATTCTGTTGAGCTGTCTACATGATAGACCAGATGTTACTATCAATAAGGTTATCTGAGCGCAATACGCTCGCCGGTTGTCAAGCCAGTTAGCTTAAACGGTAGAGCATTGGTCCGGTAAGCCAAGAATCTGGGTTCGATTACTGACTTGGGCATTTTTTCTGTCATTTGGAAATATTCAGTCCACACTACTTTAGCCTATTCTGGGATGCTAACTGAATTAACCCTTTATGTACTGAATTATGAATTCATAAAAATTTTACCTTCTAAAGCTTTTTTTGTGAATTGTTTAAACTACATTAGAAGATTTACATAATCATTTAATAAATTTTAGAAGGATTTTACAAAGATTGAAGGATTTAGAAGGATTAATTAAATATGAATTTATAGGGATTTTGTGCAATATTTATACCCCACTCAAATCTTTTATTTTAAATATTTTACTTAGTATTTTGTAGAATTAAGAAAGGTACAAATATAATGTTCTTACAATAGAAATATAGAAATATTTCCGAATTGAAATATCACCCCCCACCCCCCCAACGCCAAGAAAGCTGAAAAGATGCAAATGCAAAAGAAATCATCCTTTTAAAAATATTTTTGTTTTGTGTAACCAATAATGCTTTTGGAACAAGATAAAGTAATGTATCTATCACTCATTCTAAGCTGTATTACAACTACCAATGTATTAAATGAATTTATAACAAGTTATTTTAACGGTAATTATAAGTACCATCAGTAAATAAAGGCTTAACACATCAATGCAGGGAGGAAATGTTTCAGGTGACATTTTCATTGAATAATTATTGGAGAAATACATACAGGGTGTATCTAAACTCTTGGGCAAAATTTTAAGGAGTGATAGTACACATCAAGACAAACAATATTAAATAGGAAACTAAGGGTCCCAAACGTCTTCCGAAGGACATAGGCGCCATTAAAGTTTAGGGTCCAAAATTTCAAATGATTATAAAAAACGGAAAAATTGGTCGATTCATTTGCAGTTTTTTTTTCTAAAACTATTCTTTATGTCAGTATTTTCTTGAAAATATATTTTAAAGATAAAGTTCAAAAAATGCCGATAGTGGGCGCTTTAGACTTTGAGTAACGCACAACTATTTTTTACCGTTATTTTTTGTATCTTATTAAATGCTTTCAAAACCTTAGTCTTAAACTTAAATTTTGAGCTCAAAATCTGAATCGTTGGGAGTGGTTAAGTAGCGCAAACTGAACTGTGTTCAGCAGGGGAGTTAAAATTTCAACTCCTGAACACAGTTCAGTTTCCGCTACTTAACCACTGCCAACGATTCAGATTTTGAGCTCGAAATTTAAATTTAAGTCTAAGCTTTTGAAAACATTTAATGAGATACAAAAAATAACGGTAAAAAATAGTTGTGCGTTACTCAAAGTCTAAAGCACCCTCTATCGGCATTTTTTGAACATTATCTTTAAGATTTATTTTCAAGAAAATACTGACATAAAGAATAGTTTTAGTGAAAGCCGCAAACGAATCGACCAATTTTTTCACTTTTTATAATCATTTGAAATTTTGGACCCTAAACTTTAATGGCGCATATCTCCTTCGGAAGACGTTTGCGACCCGTAGTTTCCTATTTAATATTGTTTGTCTTGATGTGTACTATCACCCCTTAAAGTTTTGCCCAAGAGTTTAGATACACCTTGTATTTTTCACTTTTACCGACCATTTTCATTGACCTTCAGGATCACCAAATTTTATAACTTCTGCTGTATTCACAAACAATATATATTCCTGCTAAATTAGTGTGGTGCAAATTTAGAAAGAAAATGAAGAAACAGAAATTTCCTAATTTTGAATATCTTATATGTTTTATCCCTTCAGTAAAAAGATAAAAATAGAATTAAGTAGACATGGCAACATCAATTGTCTAATATTACCTGCTGGTTTTGAAGTGACAAAATAAACACAAAACTTTCTATTTGTAAACGAAAGACGTGGGATGACAGTGTTGATGAATAGGAAAACTAATCTTAGAATGTCAAAACGCAAGCTTACGGAGTATGGCTGATCAAATTTTTGGGCTTCTAAAAAAAGTTACTCTTTCAATACATCCCGTATTCAGGGCCGAAACTAAGGGGGGGGGGGGGGTCAGAGGGGGCATGTGCCCAAAAAAATTATGACACTTTTTTTTCCCATTCTGACCAGAAAATCAGAGTTCTAACCCTTCATTTATAATGGCTGTTCCATAATAATGGAAGCCATCACTCCATCAGAAGAAAATGATCCATTCCAAAGTATAATCCTTCATTTGGCGCCCGGGGCACATGCCCCCTCTGCCCCCCCCCCCCTAGTTTCGGCCCTGCTCGGTAGTCTCAGGGACCGCACCTCCCCAATTACTGGATAAATTATATTTTTCTATTCCTACTATTAGTTCACACTCTCCCTTTATTTATTTATTTATTTATTTATATATCTTGTTCAAATTTTCAATCGTTAATAAAATACTTATTATTCATCCTATCAAGTTGAAATTTTTTTAAAACTTGTACTGGATGACAATTGATGTTAATACAGTTTTTTCAAATATTAATTCATTAATTAAATTTTAATTAATTAATTTTAGTTTTACATGGGACACAAAATGGCGGCCATTGGTTATTGGAGCATTTAATGTATCTTCATATCTATAAGGGGGTTACCATAGGAAGGACCCTGTTCTGTCACCAAGTTTGTTGCCAACTTGGCGATATCTCTAATATTTTGCCAAATTCCCATAGAGTTCCATTGTAAACCTACTTGCTTCTAGAAAATCAACAAATTGAGATATTTTAATGCAACAAAAACTAATATTAGCTTAAGGGATTATATTAATTTTTTCTTTGATGACCTAAGTAGGAATTGACTTTAAAAACAAAATTTTTATATTACTTGTTGATGATATTTAAAAAAATATCTGTAATTTATGTTTGTTTATTCAGGTGTGGGTGGCTGCTGGTACACAGGTATTCTTCACATTCGGCATTGGATTTGGATCAGTGATTAACCTCGGCAGTTACAACAAGTTTCATCACAATTTTTATAGGTTCGTATTAATTTTAACTTTATACACATCCCCTTTTTTCACATTTAAGACATATATAAAAAAATAGCCTTTTTTTTTTTTAAATATTAACTTAAACCGATTTGTTTCAGCTCCACTGCAGAAGGAAATTAGCTAGTGAATCCGTACATTAAAATTATTCATAGTATTCCATGTAATTGATACTTATGATGCATTAATTCTCATTTCATCGCTGGTTAGAAAAACTAGTTTTTATTGATACATTTTTTAGCGACTCGGACTCGGAGACTTAGGTAATTTGAAAATATCATAGATTCTCTAAATTAAATTCTGGAAATATTAAGATAAAATATATTTGAAGCTATAAAGTACAGATTAAATTATCGAATGAACATTGGCGGCGATCGAACTTAAATTTGTAGAAAAAAAAAGGAAAAAGCTGTTGTTAACTTACATATGATGCTATAGTAACTGTTAAATAATTGTTCGCATGTATATGAAACTGAAATACTGATTTCTTCAAAGGAAGCCTCAGTTTTTAACAAATCTAAAAAAATCCACATTTTCCAGATTTGTATAAAGAGAACATTTTGATCATTCGAAAATTACATTTATTACTGAAAGCAGAAAAACAAAGTACATAAATACGAATCGGACAATTGCACCACAAAATTTATTTCTAAAAAGGCTTCGTAATTTAACCATACAAAACTTACTGAATAGTTCACAAAAATTTGTCTAGATGATATTATATAAAAACTTTAAAATAACAATAGAATCAATGTTTGGTATCGCATCTGCTATCCTGTTCAAGATAAGTGGGTTTACGATAGTTTAAAAATCTAAAAAGGGCTACGTTTGGGAGTTCAGAAAAATATTGGAGAAGGCAAAAATATAATGTCTGATCGGAGAAGGCAAAAACGTAATGACATTTTTGCTTTCTCCAATCAGATGTTTTTTTGATCTCTCAAACGTAGGTTTTCGTTTTATGGTACACTGCCGCCTGAATACTAGGTCCGAGCACTCACAGAAAAATGGCGGATTTTTCTAAACGTTTGTACAGTCCCCTAAAATTACACACCAGTATTTTCTAAAAGTTTTCGTTCACTTATTTAATCTCAGAAAGTAAGGCCGAAAAAACTTTTAGAAATTATTGGTATTCAAATTCAAGAGACCGTACAAATGCTGAAATAAATCCGCCTACGACAGCCGCCATTTTTGTGTCAGCACTCAAGCCTAGTACTCAGGCGACGGCGTATGGTAACTGGATGACGATTTTGTTTTCTCCAATCAGATATTTTTCTGAGCTCTCAAACGTAGGGTTTCGTTTTTAGACCTTTAAACTATCGTAACACCACTTATCCTGAAGATGATCGCAGATCGACACGAAACGTCAATTCTGTTGTTATTTTAATGTTTTTATGTAATATTATATACGTAGATGTATTTCTTGTGCAGCATTCAGCAAGTTTTGCGTGATTTAAATACAAAGTTTATATATATATATATATATATATATATATATAAACAGATACGCATGGGGAAAAATATGCTTTGGAATAGTTAACGAACAGCCATCGAGTTTATTCACCTATTGAGTAATTTTAAACAATACATTATTATTTATAGTTTTAAGTGAGTTTTTAAAATATCTATGAGTTTTATACGAAATTTTTAAAAAGTTTTCCGACATTAGATTTCAAGATGACGACTTGTTTCAATGAGTATGAATATAAGTAAGTGGAACCAAAATTAAATACTTCCATCACGTTATGTTATATATAAGGTGTATAACTATGACTCCGCCCTTTTTCGACTATTAAAGGAAAGACACTTGTTTTGTGTTAAAATGAAAGAAAGATTTATTCAACGAATTTACTGTCAGAAGCTTCAATATTCGCCCATCTGTCCGATGATAAGCGTATTCATGAATGAAGAAGTTTGGAAGGAATTTTGAAGGAATCTGCTCCTGAAGCCAATTCTTAATTTCTGCATGAACTGCTATACAGAAAGGGCGCTTTGCATGAAATAAAACAAATAGTGATCTGAAGTCTGAAGGACAAAACTTCCTAGCGAAATGTATCTAGAATTTA
This sequence comes from Maratus speciosus, assembly GCA_963932465.1. Taxonomy (NCBI): domain Eukaryota; kingdom Metazoa; phylum Arthropoda; class Arachnida; order Araneae; family Salticidae; genus Maratus; species Maratus speciosus. Next base: position 616,211,527 of record OZ010789.1, read on the forward strand.
ACTGACTGATCTTACACCTTGCGGGCGAGCATTATAATGTTGGAAAACAATCTTGTCCCATGTCTTTAGGCTTTATTCTGTACATTTTTACTTCGTTTAACGCTTAACTTCTGTGACAAAAATATTTTCTAATGAGTATTTAGGGCCTGATTACCGCACAGGATTACTAGGCTGCGGCCTTAGGCCCACTGCAGATAGGTCCCCCAAAATGAGTTGAATGATTTCTTTAAAATTCAGTTTTCTGCAGTTATTTTCTCAAAAAAAAGATTTGGGTTAACTGCAACTGTATCGTAATATCTAATCATAAAAATGACAGATAATATGCACGATTGTAAACAGCTTCACTTTCTACACACCGCGCATTCTTCGTGTTGGAATTGCGCACTCATTCCAAAACTTTCTAGTTGCTATTATAGTTTGGAGGATTTCCAAAGAGGTGCTGGGCTTTGGGCTCCAGATCGGCTTTGCTAGTATCTATAGTTAAACTGAAACTTACAAGTTAAACTGCAAAAAATGAACAAAGTAGCGGTCTATGAGACCGCTAACAGTTACGGGTTAAAGGAATCACTTGTTGCTTGTAACATTCACCATTGATTATCTCACGTGATTAAACTGAACTGTTAATATTATATATAGACTATGGCTATTTGGTTACACCAGATACACAACGTAAACTTGTTGCCATGAATGTTCTGTTTCGGTACTGATGCACCGATCTCTTTAGTCGTTAAGGATTGTCGTAAATGAATCCATTATTCATCTTCCGCAAAAATTCGATACAGAAAATCTTTCCTTTTTTGTCTTTGAAGCAGCAGTTCATGCATGGTTTTACGACGTTCCACATTCATATGGCACCCAATTTCCTTGTTTTTGGAATACGATATAAACGTTGAGAAGCGTATAGTAAGGATAATAAACAAGCATTTCATACCATTTTTTAAGGAGCAACCAAATTTTGTGTTTGACAATGATTTTCATCGAGGACGGAGCCATAGTGTTATACCTTATACAAAGCAGTTTTATACAGAAGTAACTAATTCTGTCTTCTACACGATTTATGAGAGAGAAATTGTTAAGACTTTTGTTTCTTGAAATATTATTGTTATTAACATTTGAAACTGAGGCAGCATATCCTTTTGCTATACAGTGGTATTAAAACCAGCGAAATCAGTTTTAATTATTATCGATCTTTAGGTCTTAGATGATCGCCGCCTATTCGTAAAATTTATAACTGAAATCGATAGTTCAATTGCTGATAAAACTAATACTTTTTAGAATAGAACATTCATTTTGATAGAATTTTTATCACATTTTTGATGAATAACGATTTTAGACTAAGATTAAAGTCATTTACAAAAGATGAAGTAGAAAATTTTCCTATTCAATCGAATTTCGTCATATTTTTTGATGAATAACAAAAAAGATAAGATTTTAGATAGTAAAATTTAATCATTTGCAAAGGAATAACTAGGCAAAATTAAGAAAATCACACTATCGGCACGAATTTTGACAATTACTATGTGCTCGGATTCCATCTTCCCTGTATGTGCGATTGAGAAGTGATGTAAGAAGTCTGTTTTTGTGTGACGTGAGTAAATCAGAGGTATCCCTCTTCTCTTTCTTTTATAATTCATATAGAGATTCTATCATTCTATGCATTGTGAATCCCATGACCAGTATTCTGGCAGGAGTGGTTATATTTTCAGTTCTCGGATACATGGCCAAAATTCAAGACATCATGGTGGCTGAAGTGGTCAAATCTGGTGAGTAACATATTTTTCTCCTATTTCATTCTAGTAATGACCGCCACAGTGGAACGACTCCTTATATTTTGCGCACACGAAATTAGGTTTTTGAAGTGTATTTATTTATTGATAATAATGCCACCTGTCCTCATTAATGGTATTCCAAGTCCCGAAGGTGCAGCTTTCATTTAATGAAGCACCGCAGGAGCGAATGACTAAATAGGGCTCAAGAGTTTTTCCACAATTTTCATTCTTAACGATAGGTGGGAGGGAGATCGTATGGCTAGCTCCAGATAGACGTATCATTGTACTCGCGCTCTCTTTGTTCTGGTCAGGCGGCGCTTCATTGTGGTCACGCGGCGGTTTTCATCTTTAATGGCTTTAAAAGGAAGGTGCTGGACGTCCTGCAAAAGAGGAATCTTTCCTTGGGGTTGGTCTGATCTCCTTATCTACTGAACCATTGTTGAATGTTCTCGTTTATTGGCGTATAAAACACAGAAGGTTAAAAAAGAATACCGTTCCTCGAAAGCTACTAAATGATGTCAAAACAAGCATTTGAAAGGAGCCTTAGCATCTCACTCCTCCTACCGATCTCCCAGTGAGAAGACTCCCACACCATTAATTTTACGTTCAGGTTATGGGACATTCACATGGAGCCAACAACAGCGAAATATCCCCAGGATGACCACTCTTCCGAGTACAGACTATGCCCAATGTTGCTTGACATCGGTGCTTGGATGGGAACCGGTGCTTTATAAGCATAATACGCCTTTGACCCGAGTTCCTTTATTTCTTAACAAGACATTATGATAGTGTAAACAATAAATATCCCCAGGATGACCACTTTTCCGAGTACAGACTATGCCCAATGTTGCTTGACATCGGTGCTTGGATGGGAACCGGTGCTTTATAAGCATAATACGCCTTTGACCCGAGTTCCTTTATTTCTTAACAAGACATTATGATAGTGTAAACAATAGAAATCCCCAGGATGACCACTCTTCCGAGTACAGACTATGCCCAATGTTGCTTGACATCGGTGCTTGGATGGGAACCGGTGCTTTATAAGCATAATACGCCTTTGACCAGAGTTCCTTTATTTCTTAACAAGACATTATGATAGTGTAAACAATAAATATCCCCAGGATGATCACTCTTCCGATACAGACTATGCCCAATGTTGCTTGACATCGGTGCTTGGATGGGAACCGGTGCTTTATAAGCATAATACGCCTTTGACCCGAGTTCCTTTATTTCTTAGCAAGACATTATGATAGTGTAAACAATAAATATCCCCAGGATGACCACTCTTCCGAATACAGACTATGCCCAATGTTGCTTGACATCGGTGCTTGGATGGGAACCGGTGCTTTATAAGCATAATACGCCTTTGACCCGAGTTCCTTTATTTCTTAACAAGACATTATGATAGTGTAAACAATAAATATCCCCAGGATGACCACTCTTCCGAGTACAGACTATGCCCAATGTTGCTTGACATCGGTGCTTGGATGAGAACCGGTGCTTTATAAGCATAATACGCCTTTGACCCGAGTTCCTTTATTTCTTAACAAGACATTATGATAGTGTAAACAATAAATATCCCCAGGATGACCACTCTTCCGAGTACAGACTATGCCCAATATTGCTTGACATCGGTGCTTGGATGGGAACCGGTGCTTTATAAGCATAATACGCCTTTGACCCGAGTTCCTTTATTTCTTAACAAGACATTATGATAGTGTAAACAATAAATATCCCCAGGATGACCACTCTTCCGAGTACAGACTATGCCCAATGTTGCTTGACATCGGTGCTTGGATGGGAACCGGTGCTTTATAAGCATAATACGCCTTTGACCCGAGTTCCTTTATTTCTTAACAAGACATTATGATAGTGTAAACAATAAATATCCCCAAGATGACCACTCTTCCGAGTACAGACTATGCCCAATGTTGCTTGACATCGGTGCTTGGATGGGAACCGGTGCTTTATAAGCATAATACGCCTTTGACCCGAGTTCCTTTATTTCTTAACAAGACATTATGATAGTGTAAACAATAATTATCCCCAGGATGACCACTCTTCCGATACAGACTATGCCCAATGTTGCTTGACATTGGTGCTTGGATGGGAACCGGTGCTTTATAAGCATAATACGCCTTTGACCCGAGTTCCTTTATTTCTTAGCAAGACATTATGATAGTGTAAACAATAAATATCCCCAGGATGACCACTCTTCCGAATACAGACTATGCCCAATGTTGCTTGACATCGGTGCTTGGATGGGAACCGGTGCTTTATAAGCATAATACGCCTTTGACCCGAGTTCCTTTATTTCTTAACAAGACATTATGATAGTGTAAACAATAAATATCCCCAGGATGACCACTCTTCCGAGTACAGACTATGCCCAATGTTGCTTGACATCGGTGCTTGGATGGGAACCGGTGCTTTATAAGCATAATACGCCTTTGACCCGAGTTCCTTTATTTCTTAACAAGACATTATGATAGTGTAAACAATAAATATCCCCAGGATGACCACTCTTCCAAGTACAGACTATGCCCAATGTTGCTTGACATCGGTGCTTGGATGGGAACCGGTGCTTTATAAGCATAATACGCCTTTGACCCGAGTTCCTTTATTTCTTAACAAGACATTATGATAGTGTAAACAATAAATATCCCCAGGATGACCACTCTTCCGAGTACAGACTATGCCCAATGTTGCTTGACATCGGTGCTTGGATGGGAACCGGTGCTTTATAAGCATAATACGCCTTTGACCCGAGTTCCTTTATTTCTTAACAAGACATTATGATAGTGTAAACAATAAATATCTCCAGGATGACCACTCTTCCGAGTACAGACTATGCCCAATGTTGCTTGACATCGGTGCTTGGATGGGAACCGGTGCTTTATAAGCATAATACGCCTTTGACCCGAGTTCCTTTATTTCTTAACAAGACATTATGATAGTGTAAACAATAAATATCCCCAGGATGACCACTCTTCCGAGTACAGACTATGCCCAATGTTGCTTGACATCGGTGCTTGGATGGGAACCGGTGCTTTATAAGCATAATACGCCTTTGACCCGAGTTCCTTTATTTCTTAACAAGACATTATGATAGTGTAAACAATAAATATCCCCAGGATGACCACTCTTCCGAGTACAGACTATGCCCAATGTTGCTTGACATCGGTGCTTGGATGGGAACCGGTGCTTTATAAGCATAATACGCCTTTGACCCGAGTTCCTTTATTTCTTAACAAGACATTATGATAGTGTAAACAATAAACTACAGTAAATCAAAGTTTTTGCTTTTGAGTTTTTTGTTTATATATTAATAGCTGTCAACGTTCTATATTATTTAAGCACTAAAACTAAGGTGTGCACTCTTTAAGTTATACAATATTTAACTCTTGTACGGCAATTATAACTGATATGCATTAATCGACAGATTCTAAATTGTTGGTTTATGAAGATACATAGTTTGTTTACATAGCATTGTTTAAGAAATTAAATATAAACAAACAGTATGTAAACTATTATTTTTTTAAACTTTAGATATGACCGGAAAATCTAGATTTTCGTTCCACTGCGGCACCGATGCGATGGTCAAACTTTTCATTTCTGTTTTAAGATGCGTTTATACATTGTGGTCTAACTTAATCTTAGAATACTTAAGATTTTATTGAATAGCAAGAATATTGGATTTGTTGATACTTGCATAAAATAAGATTTAATCATCTCCAAAGGCTTAGACAAGTTAAACCATTGAGAAAACACACATTAAAGGTGTTTTTACTACGATCTACCTCGTCCAAACGTCTCGAGATGCACATGATTTTACCCAATCAAAGCAAGAATATTTGCTTCTATGTCACTTGCATAAGATAAGTTCTGTTGGGACCACAAACGTAAGGAACTGATGCATGTCTTCTGTGTCTATAATATAGTGATAAGCACTATTTACCACTATAACATAATTACGTATGCTAATTTGCTAAACTTGTGCATCCAAATCAGTTTATGTGCACAACTGCAAAGTAAATATCCTTTCTTCGATTCCATAAAATTTCATTCATCTTGAAATATTTAGGAAAGTTAGACCATAGTGTAAACGTATCTTTATAGTCACTGTACCATCTATATATAACTGAAAATTTTGTTGGGATTTCAAAAAGCTAAGCTATAATGTTGATGTTAAAAATGTATTAAACCAGAGAAAAATTGTTACAAACAAAAAAATTCATTCCAAAAATTTGTAGGCATTATTTCAATGCATATGTGGTAATCTACGCACGTAATTCATTACGTATGAAGCAGAAATTTTTTCCTTGGAATTTTCTTCCAATGCTTTCAGTAGTTTTTTAAAGGAAGGATGCTGACGAACTATATCTTTTTTCAGCACTACTACTGCTTCTATTTTCAAATGATTTTCTACTTAATTATTTTAAGTGACTGGTTTATAACATCGGATTCTCCCGATTATAATTTCCTCTGAGAATCAACCACTTTTGTGCCGTTCTGTCAAATTAGTATAATTAAGGCTTATTTTTAAAGGAAAATATTATATATGCTTTTCTCAAATTATATTCTGGATAAATAATAGCTAAGTTTGCTGTTTTTTTTTTTTTTCGAAAGTACATATTAACGTATAAACTTTTTTGATAATGTCTTCCTAAAGGCTTATTCCCATTTATTTCTGACTTCAGCACTTATGACTTAATTGCATTTGAAGATTTTATCTTTACCAAAATTTATTTTATAACTAAACCGTTGATTTTGTAAGCGGAACAAGTCCATTTTATGCTATTGCCAGCTATTTAACGGTTTGCATTTAAATGTGTTTTAAAATATTAGTAAGCAATAATAGACTTATATATATATATATATTTTTTCGGTCTTACTTAATGTAAATTTAACGGGCAATAACGGTTATCTGTGTTAGTTAAAATTTTAAAAAAATCGTGGTTTTGGTATGCGCCAATTTAGATTTGCCTCAATTCAAAAGCAATGATTTGTTGAAAACGTTGATTTTCTTTGAATGGAATATAATTATAATAGCAAAAAATTACGTTTGATAATGAAGAGAAGAATTTTATTTTCAACTGGATACATCATTTTAAAGGTTGATGTAGCACAGATCAGGTTTATTCCAACAGAGCGAAAAATGTCCAACCCAGTACTCGAACCTGAATACCTTGACCAATGCTCTACCGATTATGCCGTCCGGACAATACCTGGCTGACATAATTCACTGTTATTTGTTGGATATGGCTGTAGTCATAAAAATAGCAGAGGGTATACGCTATAGGCAGAAAGTATACGTTATAGAAGAGGATATACGCTATTGCTTTATTTATAATGAGAGGGTATAAGGACTTTCTTATAAAAATCCATAAGGTATACGGCGTATACCACAGTATACCTTCCACTACATCCCTGCATGGCTGCGAACTACAGTGCTAGTTTTAGTCATCCAAGCTATAACTATAGCATTTACATGATGAAAGTGTGTTATAACACGGAAACTCCTGTATACCAAGTATTACCATTATGTCAGCCAGGTACCAGGTCTAGTATACCATTATGTCAGTCAGGTACTAGGTCTAGTATATCATTATGTCAGCCAGGTACCAGGTCTAGTATACTATTATGTCAGCCAGGTACCAGGTCTAGTATACCATTATGTCAGCCAGGTATCGTACGGATAGCTCAAGTAGGTAGAGCATCGACACGGCAAGCCAAGCTATCCAGGTTCAATTCCTGGTCTGGATATTTTTCGTTCAATTGGAATAACCCTATCAATTGTGTTACTCTAACCTTGAAAGAGAATTATATTATATTTAATTAATTAATTAATTTATTTTTAATATTTCGTTCTTCTTTAGAAGTTAGTATTAAACAAAAGATAAATTTAAATTTATAGGGAAAATTTTATAGGGAAAAGTGAGAGAAATAAGAAAACTAGAAAACAGGAATTCTGCTTTTTCAGAATTTAGTGTCGCCCCCGATGAAAAAAATATGTATAGATAAATAGTACAAAACATATTTCAATTTTAAGACTTAAAGCACACGCTTTTATTTTATGTAAAATGACATCATTTGCATCCACTTAAGAATCCCATATTTACGATCCACTTTTAAATATCGACAGTAAAGTATGCATAGGACGTCACTATCGCGAAATAATACACAAATGCAGCAAAAAGATGCTGTCATTAAAGAAACTCACAATAAAAGGCTATCTAATCATTCACAGGCTTTCATTTGTTTGTAACATTAATACAGATACTTAAAATTAAATATAGTTTATAATAGCTCCCTGTTTTAACAGAAATCATTCGTATATATATTTTTTCAAAATAGCACGCATTTTAATTACATTTTCTTTCAGTTGTTATGAGAAAATGGCAACAAAAAGATATAATTACTATTTTACCACTATTTTTCCTTTACTTTCCTTAGAAATGGAGTACTTCCGTTGCCAATATTAAGCAAATGGCTGTAAAAACTACAAAAAAATTAATATTTCAAAAATAAATGGAGATGCAGTTTTCAAATAAATTGCATTCAAAAGTACACTTTTTTCCCAATACGACGGTATAAAAAGTGAAAATGTGCGATGCTTAGAAATTTAAAATAGATATATATAGATAGCTATAGATTATTTAATCGTAATGCTTTGTTTTACGGCCGGTTTCTGTAAGGTAATGTTATTTTTTGAAGGCGACACAAAATAAGCTGGGAGAAAGAAATAGCATACCGGGAGCTAAAACTTTCAGTAATAAGTTGTATGCGTTTCTTTTTCTTTTTTTTTCTTTTTTTTCTTTTTTTTTTTCTTTTTTTTCTTTTTTTTTTTTTTTAAATTTAGAGAGTGGCGATTTTTAAAGTATTCATGATGAAATTCTGATTGTACTTATTAGTATTATGCAACATAAACAAGTCGGAAATTGTACGTCAAACGTGGCAAATGAGGTGCGTTCGTACTATAACTACTTTCATAAATTTTCAGATCTTGATGCAATAGCTGTTGCACTCTTATGTAACTAGTAAATCTGCAGATCAGGAGCCTCAACGTCAGCTCTGCAACTCATTGTTTTTTAGCATACTTTGAGTAATATTAATCTTTCTACAAAAAAGAAATTTAAAGTTTTTAAATTACATAAACATCTATAAAAGGAAAAAATATTTCGAAGGTTTAAGACATTAGAAGCGTTAAATTAAACACGTTATTATGTAATGGTATTCTGAAATTCTCATGAGCTACTTATTCTGGTATTTTTTATATAATAAAGTAGATTTCTTCAGGGGGGTTCTGCTCCCCTGAACCCCCCGTAGTGTAATTTAATTTACATTTGTAATTTTAAATTAATTGTGTTAATGTTCTTTAGTAATTTCTACTAATAGACGGAAACGTACATGAATTCTTTTCTACAGCCCTGTATATTACATGAAGATTTTTACGCGTCACATATTACATTTAAATTTAATGCAGACAAAAAATCCTCTTAAAACTGCTGATATCACATTTCCGGGAATTAATATGCATTGTGTGCACCATGACCATGTATCCAGTTTTTGCAGAGCCCTGTATATGATTCTATTTAAATTTTGCAAACATCTGTTAGTATAATGTAGCTGAGCATAAAAATGCATAACTCAAATTAAAAAAAAAAAAAAAAAAAAAAAAAAACACTAAAGCAATTTGCGCTCATTTTCATAAATACTTACGAATTCATTTGTGTAGCCCTCTATATGGTCTATATAATTTTTAAACACCACATAGTAAGCAAAAATTTAGTTAACGTTAAAACGCACACCATGATCGAAAACGCTCTTCAGCAATCATCCCTAATAGACCAGAACTGTATCCAAAATCTTTTATGTGACTCTATAAATGAGCAATAAATGCGATACAAATCATATTCAAGCTTCTTGTAGTAAACCACAGTTCCACAGTAATGTATTTTAATTTCGTAATGAATTAGTGCAACACAATTAACACACTGACGAAAGGCAATTTTTTATTAAATCTGGGTTTAAAAACAGTAGAAGCTCCTCCCTCTTCTGAAAGTCTTTCGGAAATTGGTTTCTGAGATATGTTTTTCATGTTCATGCAGCAGTAAATATCTTTCAATGTGCGGATGTAATATATAATGTCTTTCAATCTATAAAAAATATGGACAACACGAGATAAATGCCTTTTCTGTAAGGTAGAAGTCACTCCCTTAGGCAATGATGTATTCTGAATAAAAACGAGAATTCTCGTTTCCCGTCGCTAATGTGTTAAAATAAGCTATGAAGAGTTTTTTTCCCCATAGACCATATTTTAATCAACCACTTTTGTGTGACCCTGAAAAAATACATGCTTTGCACCCATATACTACAAACATGATTCAAAAATACATATTAATTTTATTATTTTGTAGCAGAGTAACATCGTTAATAAACGCCACAAAAGAATTTTCTTCAAAGATTGTAATATTATGAATACTTTTGAGTTCCCTGTACGCATGCTGTAAGTGCTACACATAACATATTTTATAGTAACCAGGTTCTAGTGCACCTTAATAATGTATATAAATTTCATTACGTTTAAAATTGTGTAACATTATTAAAATACACCGCAGATGATTTTTCCCAAGGACTGTAATGTAACAGAATAGTTTTGAGTGCCCCTGTAATTGAGCTATGAATGCTACACACTTCATTTTCAATACCGAACATACTTTGGCAAACCTCAATAACGTATATCAATTACATGTAATCCCGACTATATTTACGCGAGTTAGAGCACGTAGAGACACACAGCAGGCGATAGATAGACAAACTGAAGTCATAAACACTTTTCATCTATGTTGGAAAGTGTTAAAAAGCATTTATATGCCTTTAACTGTACATTTTTCACTTATAGCATGGTAAAACATTAGTTTAAACAACCTAATCCATGCGATAGCAATAACATACTAAAAGCCGCCCAAAATAGGCATATCTGGAGATCTATAAATCTACTGGAAAATCATTCATTATCGTGCTCATTGTTAATTGCATAAATTGCATCGATTTGGCGCTATAAAATATTTTTTGTGATAGACTTTAATGGTACCTTCATTCAAATTAAAGTAATTTACTAACTTCATTCATTTGACGCAATGATAGGCTACGAATAGCAGTCGCTAGGCAACGGAGAAAAGGGGGAAAAAAAAAGAAATATGTATCATGTAAAATAAGAAAATTAATTTAAAAAATGCTTTATATTATTGGATACATGTATAATGTTCCACAAAAAATTATACACGCAAATTAAAAAATCTGACAAATATATTCTCAAAAATTCAAAAGAATAGGAATGATTTAAAACCTTTATTTGGAAATTTTAGTATCCATAATTTAACATTTAAATCCATTAATCAAACGTGCCATTTTCTTTCAACAAATGGAAATTTGAAAATCATCTGACTTGCCGTAGAAAAGCATTATGGAGCAAAATAAAATCTTTCATATTTTCCGAACGAATGAACCAAATTTAACCAAAAACTATACACTTACGTCCGGGTATCTCACGAATATGCCCACTCAATTGCAAGCTAATCGGATGTTTTTTGTGGCAGTTATCGAAGAACAGACAGTTAAGGGACTCTTTTAAGGGACTAGCAGACTCTAGTCAAGGGACTAACAGACACTTTTCGGGTCTCCACAGTAAGCCTTCACTGACGTTTTGGCAAAAATGCAAAATTTATTGCGATTCTAAATATTAAATTCAGTAATATGAAAATATGATTCCATCTTAAATCGGACGTCATCACCATGGCAACCTAGAATATTTTATTAATATCTTTTTTAATAGTTTTTGATTCGATTTTCATAAAATTTGAAATGACTCGACAAAATTCTGCACCGATTCTATAAATCAAATTTCAAACCATTTCGTTCGGTCGTTTTTGCGTTGTTATATGCGGACTGACGGATGGACCAGACGACGATTGTAGGTGCTATGTACTATTTATATAATTAGGAACGCATCTGAAAATAATGCTATTCAAAGTGGACTTGCTTAACTTTAAAATCAACGCATTTAATCGAGTTACTGGTAACAAATTTATACTGCTATTAAAAGATGTTTTATTGTGAATTGATTAAAAACATAATTTTCATGTTAATTTGTAATAACATTTAGCTTTAACTAATTTCATTCATAAAGTGGACTTGGCACACTTTCAAAATGAACGGCTTAACTATATGCATCAATGAAAATTTTCCTTTACATTTTTCTCCGCACCCCTATTGTAATTTTTTACTATTTAAGATTTGGACTTTCCATTGAATTCTTTTAATATATGAGACCTTGTTAAATTTTAACTAATATAACATTCACCATTTCCTTATTAAAATCCATTTAATGTGATTGACTATGGTTATTGACATGATTAATAAAGATGGATTAAATTATTGTGGTACATGTGTATGTATTGAAAATAAGAGAGATTTCATTTTTCTAACAGGACATTCTTAACACGAATAGCCAATTTCCTTTAATAAATATGTAGTGTTTTTTTCCAATGCACTTTTTGGTGATGTTTTTTTCATGTTGTTTCTAAAGAACGCCGAGATTAACGAGCCAGCAATGTCGGCGAGATCTCTTAAGTTTTGTAAGTATATACGTGCATGCAATATGAATGATGTAATGTAGACACTTTCTGTTTTTTCTTTGATTTTAACGTCAATATTTAGTGCAGCCTTGATTAAATGTATTAGGCATATCCCAATATTTTTAATATATCTTATAAGTAATGGTCGGATACGAATATTTAACTGCAAACAATTATGAATTTCTTTTTTCTAGGTTATTACTGCTAGTAAAAATGAGAGCAAGCGAACAACTCAACTTTTAATTGAACCATTTGACTCTTTATGCTCCGTCGGTATTTTAAAGTACCATTAAAATAACATGTTATAAAATTCATTTAAAGGGTCCCAGGACTCTTAAAGCTACACAATCTTCGAAATTTTTATTTTTTTTTTTACGTGTTAAACTCCTATCTTTTCTGAACATTTTGATATAATTATTTCCTTCAAATTCCCATTAAAACAGAAGTTATGGCTTTTAGAATTTATACCCGCTCGATGGCTGAAGCGGCATTTACGAAACTTTGAAGTCATTTTTCTCCAAATGACGTTTTTGGGCGCAACGTGTAGGATATTTCAAAAATTTTTGAATATTGTTTCATGAAATTCTCAAAACATATGTTTCATGTTAGTCTGTATAAACTGAACTTAAAATTTTATTTTTACTGTTAAAAAAAATATTTTTTTATGTGATCATATTGTTGAAATTTTCAAAATTTTGTATTAGCTAAATACAAACTTGCATTAAAAATATATAAATGCTTTAAATACAAATTTATTTAGGTTCAGGATACTTATTGCAATCTGAAGTATAATTAGGCGCAAAAAATTTCAGTCTAGTTGCAAAATTTATTTTGTAATCCTGCACGTAAGCTGTTATACCAATTTTCTGCTCGAAAAAGTCTGACAGTTTGCAGCCCCCTATAAATACTAATTCTGCATCTTTCAATTGTTAAATATATGAAATGAAAAAGTATACGTACATCATTCATCCCAACTAAAATTGTGTTTTTAAATCATACACATTTTAAGTTATTAAATGTTGAAAATGGTCTCTTTTTTAATTTTTCCCCCAATTTTAAAAGTCCCGAGACCCTGAGTTAATACATCGACTAGTAGTAAGACAGTTTAGAATGTGCTATAAATTAGGGTGGAGCGAAAAAAATTATTTTTAAAAAAATCAAAAACGGGTAGGTGCCAAAAATTGCTTTTATACTAGTACATCAACTGCGTGCAATTTTACCGCTGAAAAAAAATGGCTTGTGTCTGCCCTTTTGATCCAAATGTCGAAATTTAGCGTAAAATTTTACATTTTTTCAAAAAAATTAAAAAAATCCTATAGAGATGGTTATTATTTAGATGTGTTAGTTAAACCTTTATTATTAAGGATTTAACATATTTAAACGATATCTTTATTCTGTATAACTGGAGCAAAACTGATAAGTTTTGGTAAAAAAAAGGCGTTGCCATTTCATGTCTCAACAGTGTTAGCTCGACCATCTTACCATCTGAGCTCAATGTTTTATTTATACATTGAATTGTAATTTTTTATCAAAGAGTGGCATAAATTTTCTATGTATCAACCTAGTCCATCTCTTCTGTGTATCCACAGATAATAGAAGATGCTGTTGTGACAACCTTCCTCTGTATATTTTTACTGCTTGTGTATAATAAGGCAAGCAGAGTAATGCAGTGGAATTTATGGAATCTATTCAACCGTCTAATTAACTTCACCAAAATTGCATCCAGTTAATGCATAGTGATTGGGAGTTCTTTTACTACAATATTCTGCAAAAATTATGTACTCTTTGAGTATGCTATCACAAGGGCGTAGGAACCGGAGGAGCTGGGATAGCTGTGGCTCCCCCTGGAATATTTCAGACGGGCTCAGCTCCCCCGGGAGAAATTCTCGCACCACATCTGTTTGCGATACATTGCTGAATTAAAAAATAAAGTATACTTTTTCTAGGAAATTCACACAATAAACAACAAAGAGAAGAGAGAGAGGGGGTGGTGAGCACACTTGTTTGTGCCTTCACCCTTTTCTCATTTGTTTACAACCCTCCCGATTTCAAGAAAAAATGGGGTCTTATATAGGTCTACTACAAATTACCTGCACCGATAACATATTTATAAAGGGGAGGCCCTTAAAATTGATTTGGAAGAGATTTGCAAGGAATTTGTAAGCAAAACAACAGAAAGCACTTTAATTTTTGGTAAATGGAAGTGTGAGAAGCCTTAAATTTGAATGTTGTATTCGGGATCGCAGATAAATTAAGTTTCTATATATCAAGTATATCTATTAAAAATTATTTTAACTGGGTTAAAGAGTTGGTAATCTTTTGATATGCTTCTATTTTATACTTCTGTTTGTGAAACGTGCAACACTATGAAGGAACCCTCCAAAATGAACGAAATGATCCGCTCCACTACCTTTCCGTATTATGCCCCGGCTCCCCCTGTTTGTACAAAGTTCCTACGCCAATGTGCCATCATTACTCTACCTCTTGCATTTTAGGTAGATTTCGTAAGAAATACTACCTATTGCAGTCGTTACCATGGTGTGACTTTAAAAAAATTCCTTCATAACTTTTCATTATATGACCCCAGGAACCCAACCCCCCCCCCCCTACCTAAAAAGTTTATATATATATATGTATGTATGCATGTATGTACTAAATTCTGTCCGCACGATAAAAATCGCAATTATGCACGGATCGTCTTCAAACTCGCCAACAACTTTGAGAAGGCTAATATCTAAGCGAGGATTGAAAATGGGCAAAATCGGCCCAAGGGAATGGAAATGGGGAGGGTTAAAATTTTTGAATACCGTCCTAACAAGATTCTGATAAAACCAGCTCTTACACAACAATGACAGGAAAAAATAAATATTTTTCGCTATAGCAGCTGCCAACAATTAAAAAAAAAAAAAAACAATAAAATTCTCACCACAACAATTGCTTTTCTATTGCAAGATTTTCACGTGAAAAAATAAATTAAATAGTTTGACGAATTGAAAACAAATTGAATATTACGTCATAAGTTTTCTAGAGCAAGAATTCAGCATGAAAACTCAAAATGAAATAAATAGTTTGACGAATTTAAAAAATATATATATTGTGTCATATTGGAAATATAATAGACCTCAGCAGGTGAATATGTAACGTCATGTGAGTTTGAAGAAACGTATTAAAACATGATAAAAACCCGACTATGGAAATATTAACATATTTTAACACTTTGAGGTTCTCTGAATTTGTTTTAGCCATTTTTAAACCTATTCCATATACATGCGTGTGTGTATTCGTGTATATTAGAATTTTCACAAAATGTTTAGTTCCCTATACTCATTCTTAGTGAAGGAACTGGGTTTATCTCTAATCTTGATTTAAGTTTTGTCGGTGAATTTAGTACTTAACTTCAAAATCCACCTCCGCCTGTAGGCCCGAGCTGGCAGGGATTTTTTTTATAGGCTGAGAAGCTTGCTATTTAATAAGATGGCGATCGTCAGAGAGCATTGCAATAAGAATTTGCTCTCGATGTGCAAAGCAACCATTGTCCTAAAAAAAATGTTTTTTAGTATTTGTTTTATGCCGTTTTCTGTGATGTTTAGTAGCCGAGTAATTTCCCATGAGTTTTTAGATCCCTTCTTTAGATGTGGATTACATTTGATGGTAATCCATCCTGGGGCAAACTTGGATTACATGGTACTTTTTGAGGGAACGTAGAGACTCTGATGGGCAGTGAGTGCTCATTTAAAGGCGGAGAATTCTGTTCGTCGTTTCCATCCATTCTACGTTGGACATGTTTAGAATGAACCATTACAATGGATCATATGCCACCTCCAAGTCCTCTGCATCATTTATTAGACAATATCGTTGACAAAAATTAGATTCCAACCCGCAGGGATTCGCCAGACCAATAGTTAAATCTTTGTCCATGTACCATTCCCTTCTTATTTCAATATTTGAATCCATAGAGAGTAATTTTGAAACATTATTTCCCGAAATAGAGAAAAGGGAACTCAGCACAGAACAGAAATACCTGCAAGAGATTTGCAAATGTATTTTATCAAGATATTGCTCAGAAGAACTAGCGAATAGGAACCCAAGAAACTTTTCCTACGCAAGATTGCTCACGAAGGCGAATAAAATGTTTCGCCTTTATATAAGGACTGATTGACATCAGTGTCTGTAAGTTCACTCACAAAGTATGCAATCCAAGTTTACAGGCTGGTTTACACCAAATGTAATCTACTTCTAAAAAATGGATCTAAAAATTTATGGGAAATTACTCGGCTACTAAACATCACAGAAAACGGCATAAAACAAATACTAAAAAAAATTATTTTGGACAATGGATAATTTGCACATCGAGAGCAAATTTTTATTGCAATGCTCTCTGTCAATCGCCATCTTATTAAACAGCAAGCTTCTCAGCATATAAAAAATGCAAGAAGTAGAGTAAATGATGGCATACTCAAAGAGTACCTAAATGTTGTAGAATATTGCAGTAAAAGAACTCCCAATCATTATGCATTAACCGGATGCAATTTTGGTGAAGATAATAGATTCCATAAATTCCACTGCATTACTCTGCTTGCCTTAAGCAGCAGAAATATATTGCAAGCAGTAGAAATATAGGTGAGGGACTGTCACAGCAGCATCATCCAACATCTGGACACACAGAAGAGATGGACTAGGTTGAAACATAGAAAACTTATGCCAGTCTGTGATAAAAAAATCACAGTTCAATGTATAAATAAAACATTGCGCTCACATGGTAAAGTGGTCGAGCTATGCATTGTTGTGACATGAAATGCACCTCCACGTGGTACCTCCTGGGTAGTTTTGAAAGCAACTAGGTAAGAGTTGTGTTCTAAGCAATAATTAGTTCATGACTCAACAGAGTAGCAACGCCTTTTTTTACCCGACTGAAAAGAAGTGTTATGTGTTTCACGCGTATCTGTGTATGTGGATTTTTTATACCCTCGAAACATCCCAACGGCTGGATGGATTTTAATGAATGAGGTCTCTATCAATTCGTCTTAACGGCCCGATGGTTATAGGCTAGGTTTTGTTTTTATAAATTCAAAATGGCGTCCGTAAAATACAAAATGGCGGTAGAGACGAAAAAAATAATTTACGCACCCTATTGAGTGGCCTATCATTGGATAGGTCTTTCAAAATGAAGACGATGTTCCATTGACTATTTTACAGTCAGAAGCTCCTTTAAAATATTATACAACCTGGAAGTTGTGTATGTAGGATCTCTAGCTTTATTGCAACTCTAATCATCACAGACATCTATAGATCTCATCAAAACAGTGTTTATAGATAGGAACTAACAATTAAACACAAATTAAAAGTCATCAATGCAAGTCATACCCTGTTCACACTACATTATCGGAACTCTCTTAAACCTCCGAACTCTCTGAGGGAGTTCCACAAACTCTCTGAGAGAGTTTCAACTTTCTTCGGGCTAGAGACAGTCACGACCATTCACTCTCGCTGGCTGTAAAGCTTATCATTAACTGATTGGGTGTTGCGGGCGGTTTTATCTTAAGCGCATGCGCAAAGAACACAGTGATGTTCACTGAGTTATCTTAAGTGAGTTTTTCCATGTGAACAGGTTTCCAATTCCGGGAGGGTACCACCTCAAAATTAAGAGAGTTCGGCGGCCTAACTATCGTAGTGTGAACATAGTATAAATAATAATAAAAAAAAATATGTAAGTAATATAAACAAGTAATATTAAAAAAAATTAAGTCATTCTACTTAGGTCAATAATACTATGTTCACACTGGATACCTTAAGATATCTCAGGCCGCCGAACTCTCTGAGAGAGTTCCATAAACTCTCTTAGTGAGTTTCCACTTACTTCGGCTAGATACAGGAACGACTACTCACTCTCGTTGGCTATGAAGTTTCGTTTTTACTGATTGGCTGTTGCGACCGTTTTTATTTTAAGTGCATGCGCATACTTTACTTTTGTTCAGATCACAGACACAGGTGACGCTACTGAGATAACTCATGTAAATTTTTCGATGTGAACAGGCATCCAATTCCGGGAGGGTACTACTTAAAAACTGGCTGTCTAAGATATCTTAAGTTTCTAGTGTGAACAGGGTAATAGAGAATTTTTTTCTCCCATTCTTCTTTCCCCTTGAGTGGCGCTTAAAATGCCTTGATCAAGAAGAGGGCTCTCTTGATTATTGAAAATTAATTAATTTAATTAAATTAATGAATTAATATTTGAAAAAAACTGGATTAACATCAAGTGTCATCCACTACAAGTTTAAAAAAATTTATTTGAGCTTGATTGGATGAATAATAAGTATTTTATTAACGATTGAAAATTTGAACAAGATATATATAGCGAGAGTGTGAGCTAATAGTATTAATTGAAAAAAAAAATAGTTTCACATTGATGAGAAATAATTAATCAGTTCGTCGGGTTTTTTGATTTTTTAAATTTAATTGTTTATTTACCAAAAGTTGTCCGTTTTGCTCCAGTTATACAGAATAAAGATATCGTTTTATCATTTAAATATGTTAAATCATTAATAATAAAGATTTAAATAACACATCTAAATAATAACCATCTCCATAGGAACTTTTTAATTTTTTTGAAAAAATGTCAAATTTTACCCAAAATTTCGACTTTTGGACCAAAAGCGACTCAAGACATTTTTCTTCAGCGGTAAAATTGCACGCAGTTGATGCACTAGTATAAAGGCAACTTTTGGCACCTACCCGTTTTTGATAAAAAAAAAAAAAATTATTTTTTTCGCTCCACCCTACTATAGATACATTACTTTATTTTGTTCCAAAAGCATTATTGGTTGCATAAAACAGAAATATTTTTAAAATGAGGTTTTCTTTTGCCTTTGCATCTTTCCAGCTTTCTTAATGTTCAAAGATCGGATGGGGGGGGGGGGGATTTCGAATAAAAGATTTGAGTGGAGTTATACATATTGTACAAAATCCCTATAAATTCAAATTTAATTACTTACTTTTAATTAGCAAAATCCTTCTACAATTTATTAAAGGATTGTGTAAATCTTCTAATGTAGTTTCAAAAATTCACAAAAAATGAAGATGAAATTTTCATGAATTCATAATTTGGGACATAAAGAGTTAAAGAACGAGTTTAAAGAAAAACATTATTAAACTATTTGGTTTTTCTGAAAGTTTCATGGATGTAAAAGTCCAATTAATAGATAATCACGAAAATTAGAATAATTTTTGTACAAAATTCCAAAGCATGAAGAACTTAGTCTTCAACAACGAAAATGAAGAAAAAATTTTTATATTAAAGATATTTAATTAAAAATTTTAAATATAAATAAATAAATAAATATATATATATATATATATATATATATATATATATATATGCATTTTTTATTCTTTCAGTTTTTAACATGTATTTTTTGTAAATGAATTATAAATTTTAACAACTGTTTTCTTTATTAAATATTTTAACATAAAAAAAATTCTTTATTATTTTCGCTGCTACCAATATGTTTTTGCATTTTCTGCAAGAAATTGTTCTAATTATCATAATTATCAAGTAACTTACATAATACAACCACGAAACTTTCAGAACACAAAATAATTTAGTATTTTAGGATAAATGGTTCAATTAAAAGATGAGCTGTTTGTCTGTTATCATTTTTTATAAATTTTAACATGTTTAAAAAGAAATTTATAATTGTGTGCAGCTAAACGTTTGCATCAAACTATTACTTTTAAAGATGTGTTAAAAAGTATTGTGAGTGCTTAGTACTTTTGATAGAGGCTGTAATTTTATATTGACTAAATCTATATCATTAAGAAAAAAGAAACCACTACAAAATATTCAATGTATTTCAATTTTTTAAATGCTTTATTAATTATCTCATGTGGCACAAATTTCTTTAAAAAGCAATCATATCATTGGTGGTCAATAATGTAATAATTGCCTGGCTTTGGTTAATACAAATCCTTGTATAAAAATAACACTAATTATAATAAATAAGTATCATTTTAGATTTACGAATAATTTTTTGATTTATAATGTGAATGCGCAGATTTCCTTTGCAAAGAGTTCGCTCGAGACATTTTCACTTTGAAGTAAAGTCCAGACGTGTTGTACCGGACCTGCACTCGAAAGTTCGGATTAAATTCAATCCGAAACCGGACGAAAAAATTTCACTAACCCGAAATCCGACCCCGAAATATTCAAACCCGAGCCCGAAGGGAAAGAAAACTATTTTCATATTTTACTACAATTGTGGAAAAGTAGTCTACAGTTATGTAATATCGATATCTAATATCAATTTTACGTTTTTTGTATAAAAATAAACACATACCCCCATTAATATTCATTTATATAGTTTTTCATTCGAAAAATATCCAGGACTTTCTTTTGATAAAGTGGATCAACCCGAATCCGACCCGAAATAATCAAAACAACCTAAACGGAAACCGAAACATTTAAAGTCAGCCTGCTCGGAACACAACCTGCAACGAAAAAAAATAAATAAATAAATAAACATAAAAATAAATAAATAAATGTAATTTTTTTTAACATCCTTTCAATAAAATTTACAAAAATATATTCCAAATTTCAAAGCTCTGTCAACAGGAAGTGGGTGGAAAATGAGTCAAAAGATTTGACTGCAACACACAAACATACACTGGTGTCCAAAATTAAGGACCAATCACAAAATGCTAATTTTCAAGTGTGCGAATACTCAAAAGAAAATAACATAATTCGAACAATTAGTATATCTACAGCATAGCTAGTCCATATAACATCTCATTCATGTCACACATAGTCACAAGTGTCACAGTCACTACGGTGAAGAGAAAAAAGGAAGATGCCATACATCTCATTATGAGTCTCAAATGATGACTATGTGACTCCACTGAGACGTCACTGTGAGTGCTGCTTTGTGACGAGTCACAATGTGACTTTACAATGTAGTTACATTGTGACTCTCACGTGACTGCCATCTGTAGACTCAATTTCAAAGTCATCATGAACGTTGCATTATGATAAGTCACCAAATAATATCACATTAAAGTCACATGATGGCTTTCAGGTGACAGAGAGACTGCTGTGAAGTCACCATTGTGCTCTTTTGTGAAAAGTCACCATGTGACTATAATGCGATATTCTTTGGTGACTTATCATAATGCAACGTTCATGATGACTTTGAAATTGAGTCTAAAAATGACAGTCACATGAGAGTCACAATGTAACTACATTGTAAAGTAACCTGGTGATTCGTCACAAAGCAGCAGTCACATTGTCATCTCAGTGGAGTCACATATAGTGATCATTTGAGACTCATAATGAGACGCGTGGAATTTCCTATTTTTTGTTTCACCGTACTGACTGCGCCACTTGTGACCATGTGTGATATAAATGAGATGCTATATGAACTAGCTGTGCTGTAGTGATAGTAATTATTTGAATTATATTACAGTAGAACCTCGATTATCCGAAGTAATTGGGACCGACCCTCTTTCGGAAAATCGACATTTTCGGATAATCGAGAATTCTTCAATTTTAAGATTAAGGAGAAATATATGCGCTATTTCTTATTGTGGTAACACATGCTTAATAAAAATAAAGCAATAGCAAAATAGAAACAAGAATAAATTACCTGAATTTTAATTTTGAAATTAAGTACCTTTCACAAGGGTATAATGTTTTGTTTGTCACAGTTTCGATTGACTTTGCATTGAAGCTCTATAACGATTTTTTTTTAATATTATTAGCTGACCAGTATCACAGTCTTTCTGCTGCTCCAGCCATGTCAAACTTTTTTACAAAACATTTATAAGCTTCAGAATTGCTAATTTGTTCGTTTCAGTTCCACTCCGCAGTTTACGGGAACTCAAGTTAAATTCAAAGGAATTTTAAGAAAGGGGATCGAAAATATTTGTATGTACTCATGGTTCGGAAAGGAACGCTTGCACGCAAGGAATATGAAAGTAAAATAAAAAAATAAAAAAAAAAAAAAAAAAAAAAAAAAAAACCCTTATAAAAATGGATTTCGGTTAACCGAGAGTTTCGGTTAAAAGAGTTTCGGATAAAAGATGTTCTACTGTATTTCCTTTTGAGTATTTGCTTACTTAAAAATTAGCATTTTGTGATTAGTCCTTAATTTTGGACACCAGTGTAATTGTAAGTTAAAAGAAAGCATCTAAAAAAAATAGCGTCAATTTGACCAAGTAGAATATAAGGCTGCATAAAAGAATCTGGATATTTTCTAGACTATTAATGGCAATTGCTGAAATTGAATTTTCAAATGTGTTATGCGTTTACCAAATTGCTAAGTTAGACATCATCTTTCCCCTTATTAAAGGGTGAAGTTTTGTTATACAGTATCCTGAATGTGTTGGAAAATGTTTCATAATCTATGCTTCACGCATGATTATTCATTCTTGTTTGTGCTTGGCCAGATTTTAGGAATAAAGATTTAAAAAATATATATAATTGGGTTATTGGATAGGCTTTAAGATCGACTATTCTAACATTATATACTTTTATATCTCAGAAGAGAATTTTCAGAGTTCCACATAAATTTATTTTATTCATTGATTTATTTATAATTGGCTATTTTGAAAAACAAAGATGCAATTTTGTATCTTTAGATTTGTATCTAATAACGTTTAGTTCTTTAAATTCTAAGGCAAACTAAAATATATTTTAAAGCAATTAACTCTTTTTATGTTAACATTTATTTTTAAATATGGAAAAATATTTATTTACACTCTGAGTAGCGCGGAAAACGGAAAAAAAAAATCAGAATAATATCAGAACAAAAAAATGTTAAAATAACTAAAGCAGTGCATTGCTGGTTTTCATTCGAAAAAAAAAAAAAATACATATGTACATTCATAATAATGTAGAGCTGTCTTGTAAATATAGAATAAATACACAGAAAAAAAAAACCTAAAATGGGTAGAAAAATACACGAATTCGGTAGAAAGATTCTTAGGTATGAGGTTACCCAATTTAGGTCCATAATTTTTTTTTTTCCAAAATGGGTATTTAACAGTGCCCAAATTGGATACACAGTAGTAACCAAAACAGGCATATGGACCTAAATTGGTTAACCTCATACCTAAGAATTTTACTAACTACCCAATGGATAGTATTCTCGTGACGTCACGGTGGTATTCACGTGGTGTAAAAATAGCGGCAGCGCGTTTGTTTACCTTATTGTGTATCTGATGCAGCAGAAATACAGGTAAATGCAGGCGTAAAATATTGCAGATTTATTTTGTAAGAAGTATTTTCGATCAGTACTTAAATACATAATAATTAAAAATCCATATATACGTATAAAATAAATTAAAAATTTTTTATTTTAAAAATAAAATGAAAAATATGCATGTCATTATTTTAAAATAGAGAAAAGAATTCGTATATAACCCATACCTGCCCCTGAAAAGGTCTAAAATTCCGTATAAAATAAAATCTAAGCATAAATTTTCTTAACACAATGCTTTTCAATAGCGCGGTTGTGAATGTTATTCCCAAGCAGACGAATTTTTGTAGCCTGGAACCCAAGTGCACAATATGGTCCATTCGGATATTTTTCTACCCGTTTTAGGTCTTATTTTTTTCTGTGTATGTTCTTTATGTTTTTCTTAAATAACAAGAAAGACTTATAATGTTATATTGAAAACAGTATAATTTTTTTTAGAGTATTTACACTTTTTTTTCAGGACCTGGGCTTGCATTCTTAACCTACCCCGAAGTTGTTATCCACTTACCACTGAGCCCAGTATGGTCGGCTCTGTTTTTCTTGATGCTCTTCATTCTTGGGATCAATAGCCAGGTAAGAGAGAGAGATATTCTTTTTCTAGAGCTGATGCCCCCATGGCCCTAACTGCAATTTTTTTGCATGTTAGAATTTATTTCTCTGTTGTGTCAGTTTCCAACCTTCAAATAATCAATTGTTTATTTTTCATATTTTTCGAAGTTTATACAATTCTGAATAGAACAAAATTCATGAAAATATTCCATTTAGAACTGGATCAATTCGAAATTGATAATATGTACTTTAACACAGACTCCGTTTGATTTTTGACTTTGTATGGGTTTTTTTTCTCAAAAGTATGTTTTGGCTACTTATGCGTATTATAACAAGAAAAAAAAACTTGTTTCCTTGCAGATTTTTTGTGTATTATTATTTGCTATTTGTTTATTATTAGCCCAGTGGTAGGGGAGCAAAAAAAGGCCGAATTCGGAATCAATTAGGGGAAAGCTGGAAATTGTTTTAATCCCTTCAGTTTAGGTCTAGAACGAATATGCTATGTTTTCCCCCTCGTACTACGTGAGCGTTAAGAAATATGTATAGATTTATAGTAAAAAAACACGTTCTTTTTTACAAACCATAACAGTATCTCCAAACAGCTAACTCTGTCAAAAACATTGTCAATACAAATGTTGTAGAGCTTAAAATTCTGAGTAAAATGAGTACCTACACTTAATATTTTTGTTGAACATTAAGGTCACAATTCCACTTTAAAGTTTTAGACACGTGGTCAGGGGGTTGAACTCAGAACTAATTAGGAGAAAACTGGAAATTGCTTTAATCCCTTCAGTTTAGGTCTAAAATGAACGTACTATGTTTTCTTCCTCGTACTTGGGTGAAAGTTAGAAAATATGTACATATTTATTTTCGAAAAGCACGTTTTTTTTAATTACCTTAACAATATCTCAAAACAGCTAATTATATAAAAAAAGGTTGTCAATAGAAATGTTGTAGAGCTTAAAATTCTGAATAAAATGAGTACCATCATTAATATTTTTGTTCAACATTAAGGTCACAATTCTGTTTCAAAATTTCGCCTTAATCGCTAATCAAGAGCTTGAAGCCAGGAGAGACCAAGTTAACAGAACAATATCTAAAAACAGCTAACTCTATCAAAAACATTGTCAATACAAAAGTTGTAGAGTTTAAATTTCTGAATAAAATGAGTACCTACACTTAATATTTTTGTTCAATATTAAGGCCGCAGTTTTGAGATATTGTTAAATTAACCTGGTCTCTCCTGTCTTCAAGGTCTTGTTTTGAAAATTTTTGAAATAGAATTGCGACCTTAATGTTGAGCAAAAATATTAATGATGGTACTCATTTTATTCAGAATTTTAAGCTCTGCAACATTTCTATTGACAACCTTTTTTATATAGTTAGCTGTTTTGAGATATTGTTAAGGTAATTAAAAAAAACGTGCTTTTCAAAAATAAATATGTGCATATTTTCTAACATTCATCCAAGTACGAGGAAGAAAACATAGTACGTTCATTTTAGACCTAAACCGAAGGGATTAAAACATTTTGCAGTTTTCTCCTAATTAATTCTGACTTCAACCCCCTGACCACGGGTCTAAAACTTTAAAGTGGAATTGTGACCTTAATGTTCAACAAAAATATTAAGTGTAGATACTCATTTTACTCAGAACGTTAAACTCTACAACATTTGTATTGACAATGTTTTTGACAGAGTTAGCTGTTAGGAGATACTGTTATGGTATGTAAAAAAAATGTTTTTTTTTACTATAAATCTATACATATTTCCTAACGCTCACCTAGTACGAGGGGGAAAACATAGCATATTCAATTCATTCTAGACTTAAACTGAAGGGATTAAAACAATTTCCAACTTTCCCCTAATTAATTCCGAATTCAACCCCCTAACCACTGGGCTATATTATTATTTTGCACAGATGTATATAAAATAATTATACTTACAATCTCCAGTGCCATCGCTACGACTTTTTATTGGTGGGGGAGAGAACCTCAATTTGCCAAGTCAAATTTCAGTATTTGCCAACTCATTTTACAATTTTGCCAACTCACCACAGTTAGAAAATGTAATATAGCTCTTATTTGTTAAAAGTTTAATAATATTCCTAATTGGTTTTGTAATTTTTGCCAAGTCTATCAGAAATAGAAAATATGTTGTAGTTTTTATTAAAGTTTTAAAAGAAATTTGCCAACTAAGTTTGTAAATTTGCCAAGTGTAATAACATTCGCGAATGTTTGGGGGGCGGGGAGGCTCCCCCCATCCCCCCAACCCCCTTAGCGAGGCCCCTGACAATCTCCACCGACTATTTTGTTCACTGAACGACGCAACTTTTAATAGTTGCTGTTAGAATGTGCTTTTGAAGATGTATCACGTTATAAAAAACACAATCTAATCCCATCAAATAAATTTTGTATCGTTTAATTATCAAAACAGTGCATGAAGATTGTGGGTATAAACACAATTTTGAGAAAGCACATGCAAAGTTAAAAATCTTTTGAAGTGTGCTTACACAATTTCAATTTAAAATTGAATAGCTTATAATTTGAATATTTTCATGCGATTTGTTTTGTTCGACTCAGAATTGTATATATTTTTTTTAAGTATGAAAAACAAAAAATCGATGTTTTGAAAGTTTAAATTGTGATAATTCCCTTTAACAAACTTTTATGTACTGAATTATGAATTCATGAAAATTTTATCTTCTAAAGCATTTTTTGTGAATTGTTTAAATTACATTAGAAGATTTACATAATCATTTAATAAATTTTAGAAGGACTGAAGGATTTAGAAGGATTAATTAAATGTGAATTTGTAGGGATTTTGTGCAGTATTTATAACCCCACCCAAATCTTTTATTTTAAATATTTTTCTTAGTGTTTTGTAGAATTTGGAAATGTACAAATATAATGTTCTTACAATAGAAATATTTCCGAATTGCAAAATCCCCCCCCCCCTTCCCCGAACGCCAAGAAAGCTGAAAAGATGCAAACGCAAAAGAAATCATACTTTTAAAAATATTTTTGTTTTGTGTAACCCATAATGCTTTTGAACAAGATAAAGTAATGTATCTATAACTCATTCTAAACTGTATTACTACTAATCGATGTATTAAATGAATTTTATAATAAGTTACCCGCCCAGGTGTAAGGCAGTTAAAATTCTTCCTTATTAAATTTAATGTCTGGCAGAGCAATTTTCCACTCTCAAATAATTTACTAATTCAGAATTTTCCAATATGTATTCTTCTATTCTGTGTTTTTACGGGTTTATATCTTCACATGAATTATTTGTTGTTTTTAGTTTTGCACTGTCGAAGCATTGGTTTCCAGCCTTGTTGATGAATGGCCCAAATATCTAATGAACAGGAGAAAGCTGTTTTCATTATTCATCTGTGTCGTTCTTTGCCTCTTGGGCTTACCAATGGTCACACAAGTCAGTATTATTTTATTATTAGGCTTTTTAACATTATGTTTCTTTTCTTGGTTTTTAAGGATCCAAACTTAAAAAGTAAAAACGGAACCATTATAAGATCACTCGTGTGTCTGTCTGTACGTCTTCCATAGCCGTTTTTCTCGAAAACTATGAAACGTAGAAAGTTCAAACTTGACAGAGTTATAAGACCCACATATTTATAGGTTATTAGCCATTCACAAATATTCTAAAGAAAAATCTAGGGGGTTAATTTACTTGATTCTTTTTTCTTCTGTATATCATTTGGGGTATCTTTCAAAAGCTCTCGTAATGCCGAACTCAAAAATATATTTGTTTTAATTTTAGGTATTATTTTTTCAGAGATATCGTAAAAAAATTGGGGGAAAAAATGACCATAATTTTTTCTTTTTCAAAAAAAGAAAAAATTATGGCCATTTCCCCCCCCCCCTCCCATTCTGATCAAAAATTCAGAGTTCTAACTTTTTACGACTGTTCTTTCATCTTCACCTAACACTTCATTTATAATGGCTGTTTCATAATAATGGAAGCCATCAGTCCATCAGAAGAAAATAACTCGGTTACAATTCTCTTTGGAAATATACTTTGCCGAAGAAAGGGGGGGGGGCGCCAAAATTCATGTTTGCCCTGGGTGCAAAAATGGCTAGTTTCAGCCCTCCCCCCCCCCTCCCTATTTCAGAATCTGCAGTAACTAAAATTATGAAAAAAAAAAATGAGGGGTAGCAGGAATTTATTTAAACCTCGCAGGTAAACCATGGCGATCATCCTAAGTCACATAATTTTGGAGAAAGTCGCATTTTTCCGTTACACATAAACTGTACTTTGCGGGCACTCACGGCGGAGTTGAGACGCGCTCGAGGTACCTGTCGACGCGGAACTATCCAAGGATTGTTGATAATAAGATTTTCGAAAAAAATTGTCGTTAATTAGCCGAGATATTGATTAAAAACCTATATAGGAAACAGCGGCTCAGACCCATGGGGCATTGTGACTTTGCGACCTCTTTTCGCTAATAATTCGATTATCGAAAAATCGATTTTGAGCTATATTTTAGACATTATAATCAATCAAAAAATGGAAAAAAAGGAAACAAAAAGAAATAGAGAGAGAGGGAAAAATAAATTTTTGAAAGTTTGCCCTCCCCGCTTCACCTTTCCTCCCCCATCATGAAACCCAATGTTAACACATTGGAAAATTCAAATTACCTTACATAATTATCGAAATACGGTTTTCCTCATTAGTAAGTAGACTTAAGACGCCAATTGCCAATGGTGTGCGTTTTTAACACTTTCCAACATGGTTGAAAAGTTTTTATGAATTTAGTTGGCCTGTCTGCCCGTGCTCTAAGTATCGTAAATATATTCGGATTTATATGTAATTAATAATGTTATTGAGGTTTACTATGGCATGTTCGTAATTGAAAATGTTGTGTGTGTAGCATTTTTAGTTCATTTACAGGGACACTCAAAAAATTCCCGTTACATTATGTTACACTATTCCAAACATAACGAAATTTATATACACTGTTGAGGTGTAATACAAATTTCTTACTGTAAAATATGACGTGCATAACAGTTATGACTCATTTACAGGGATACACAAAAGAATTCGGTTACTATCTATAAGCGATAAATGTCGGAGGGGCGTTTTCAGTTTTGGTACGTATTTTTAAGTTTAAATAATTCTTGCGTGTTCCGTGGTATGTATAAATTCTGTGGATCACATACAGGCTATACCGAAGAATTCGTAAGCGTTACTGTGTCGGAGCGTGTTATTTTTACGTTTGACATTTTTCTGGTATCTTGTACAGTTTTCGATTTCGCAATCGGCTACAGGTAAACCTGAATCAGTGTAATATTTTTTATTTACCCAACAGAATAATAATAATAATAATATTTAATTCTGAACATTTTTCATTTCCAGTTATTTTACAGGGTTCCTACACAATTATGGTAAAAAAATTCCCAGACTTTACTCAAAAATTTCCCTGATCTTTCTCCATAAAAATTCGGCTTATATATTGTTGTAAAACTCTCCGCAATGGACTTTAATTTAGGTAAATGCTAGAAAAAAGGATGTGCTGTATGAATTTCCGATTTTTTAATTATTTTTCATACTGTTATATAGTTTGCATAAATTTTATATAAAAATTTTAGATTGGATGAATAATTAACTCAAAATTTCTTCATTTAAGACAACAGAAATTCTGATGGAAGTACAGTCGAACCTCTATTTTGCGAATTTCTCTATTATGCGAACTTTTCCTTGGAACCAAGAATATTTTGCGAATCTCTTCGTAAAATAACCTCCAAATAGCGAAGTGCATTCTCTATTTAACGAACTTTTTCTTGTGATCAATTTTTTTTTCTCCCCATTTCTCAAAGTATTGCTGGACATTTCAAACTTATTCTTTCTTTAAACACATTTTATGATGTTCAATGGCTTTGAACTGGTTTTACCAGGCGCCTTTTTTGTCAGCAGTGAGAATTCGGTAAGTACGGAGGACAAAGACGATAATCCCTTAGAGTAACTTTTACATAGTGGATACAGTGAGAAAAAAAGAAGAAATTAACCATGATGTGCTGATTGATGATTGTATTTCATTTAATTCTGAAATTGAGACCTCGGAAACACTATCCGAATTGGATATTTTTGACAGTGTGAAAAATAAAAAAAGATACAGCAATGAATTCCGATGAAGACGAATATGATGGTGATGGAAATGATCATTATGCAGGAATTAACAAAACTTCGTATGATGAAATGCTAAAATCATTTGAAACAATCCGACGCGAATTATAGTTAGAAGAAAATACGCATGAAGGGTTTTTTGGTGCATTGCAAAGATGGGAGACGTATAAAACTTTTTAAATAAAAAACTCAGGCAAAATTAAGAGAGTTTTTCAGAAATTAAATTTAAGGACGCATATGTTAAAGTATGGCTAAAATTATTTGTTATAATAATAAAAAATACAATAATGTCATTAAAATTCGTTAATTTTAATGTAAAATTATTTACTTTAAACAGAAAATACAGTGTATTCCCGAACAATGTTTCGTTTTCCTTGCAGATTTCAAAGATTTAAACACATAGAAAAAATTAATTGATGATGGATATTGGTGGGTAAAATAAATAAAACAAATCGATATAATTTCTTTACAAAAATGTGATTAATTACTTTTAGTAAAAATATTTAGTGTTTATGAATTTAAAATCTGTTTTATGTAGTTTAAAGTATTTTAAAAGGTGAATCTCTATTTAACGAATTTTCCATATAACGAACTTTTTCCCGGGATTTAGCGACTTCGTTAAACAGAGGTTCGACTGTAGTATATAAAAAATTCCCTGACCTTTTCAAATATTTAAAAAATTCCCTGACTTTTTAACAGAGGTGGATTATCCATTAGGCTGAAGCCTAGGGGCCCAGGAGACGGGGCCCAGCGTTTAAAATTTTGTTTGTGTTTTTTAATATATATCGAGTTATATTATTCAAAAGAGGAATAATCTGCAACATTCCTTGCTTTAATCATCTATTGAATCATGTAGTTCGTTAAGATGTAAATTCTATTTTAAATACTATTATCTTTTTAATATCTTCTGTATTTATAAGAAAATACTGGATTCATGAAAATTTTTGGCTTGCACTTTTTGATGAGTTAATACATGATCGACGTTAGTAGTTTTTGTAAGTAGAAAGACAATAAATTTTTCTTTTCTCTCTTTTTTCAAAACAATAATTTGTAATATTAATAAAAAAGTTTCAGTTAACATGCAATCGGAAATTTACTCTGATAAAATTCATTGCTAGAAATAATAATAATAAAGTTTGCGGGTAAGATATTCCCCATAAACGTCCGTATGAAAATACAGTAGCCTCCCTTTTAACCGGCCTTCTCTTAACCGGAACTCCGCTTTAACCGGCCAACTTTTTTTCCCAATATCAGGCAAAACTCAGGGATGACGGCCTCGGGAATTCAGCTTACGCTTTCAAGGGAAGCGGGCAAAATTCAGAAAGGAGAACTTCGGTTCTAAATGGGTACGCCTTGACCTCCACCAGTGTTGAATTCAGGGTGTGGCTCAGGGGGGGGACATCCCCCCCCCCGGAACAATGAGATGTTTCCCCGGAAGATTTGAGATTTTGTGTTTTTGATAGTCAAAAGTGCAATCTCCCCACACTCGGAACTCTATAATGTCTGATCTATCAGCAAACTGTTTTGTAGAAACATTAAAAAAGCTTGAGGGATGCGAACAGATCACCGTAGAAGATGTATAAGAGTTGTTTGAGTCTGATAAAGATCTCAAGCATGAAACATTATTTGACGAGGATACAATTAGGACTTAACTGATGTTGTTCAATACGAAGACGAACCTGATGACGATCCAGTTTTAGTTGACACTGCTAAAATTCCTCATACGGAAGGGGTAAAAGCATTAGAGTTGGCGCTATGCTATATTGAGCAGCAGCTAACAGCTTCCTCGGTTAATCATGATATTAAAGAGATGCAGAGATTATTCTGCAAAATATCGGGCATCTTGCCTTCAACAGAAGAAGGTCACTGATTTCTTTATGGTTGTTTAACTTAAATATACATAATGTAGAACAATTTCAACTTCTTATAAAGGTGTGTGGCACGATTGTCAACAATTTAATTTATGTTAAATATTTTCCTTATTTGTTATCAGTGATAATTTTTCTTTCTATTCAATTAATTATAACTAGTATTCATTTAACAAAATATAAACAAATGTGTACTTTTTTTAAAACTACACAAATTGAAAAACTAATTGCATCGTATACCGGTTTAATTAGTTAAATTACGCAGATACTTATTTAATTTTTTTTTACTTCTCCGCTTTAACCGGTTTTTCTCTTAACCGGCTAACCCTCGGTCCCGTTTAGGCCGGTTAAACGGGAGGCTACTATACTGATTTATAAATGTACTGTATATTCATTCATTTTTAAAGCAAATGTATGCAAAAGATAAAAAAAAAAAAAAATCTCAGAATTGTATTATATATATTGCTTTGAGAGAGGGCAGGAGGACTCTTAAAAAAGTCAAGCCTGGGGGCCCGGGATGTGGTTAATCAGTCTCTGCTTTTTACCTAAATTTTCGAATTCCCTGACCCGTAGGAACCCTGTTTTAGTATATCATTAATTATCGAATTAGTAGTTCAAATGAACAACATAAATTCCTTTTAGTTATAATTATTTTTTTTTTCTTCCTTGACAGGGTGGAATGTATATATTTCAGTTAATGGATTTTAATGCGGCAAGTGGCATTCCCCTCCTGTTCACTTGTTTTTTCCAGGCCATAGCAATAGCTTGGATTTACGGTAAGTCACGAATTCTCTTCCTTTAAATTTTCTAAGAAAATAATAATGCACATCAAAATAAATAAAGTTGGAGAACAGTTTTTTTTAACACTCTTTTATTTAACTAAACCTGCTTTTTGTATGGGAATATGGAATTTTGCAATAGATTTTTAATCCACTTCCTGATATGTTAGGATTTTACAAATTATGTACAGTCATGGAAAAAAGTAAACATCCCCTGCTAACTCTGCAACAAATTATCGTAGAACAAAGGTACATGTACCAAGCAATTGGAAATAAAATCTATTTTTAAATGACGTATATAAAATTTGCTTAGGGGGGCATCCACATATGAAAATGAACCCAAACTTTGTTTTTTTCCAATAGCAATACCCAAGTTTGACGCCATAAATAAATTATACACCCTTGAACTAGCCTAAAAACAAATTTTCAT
This sequence comes from Maratus speciosus, assembly GCA_963932465.1. Taxonomy (NCBI): domain Eukaryota; kingdom Metazoa; phylum Arthropoda; class Arachnida; order Araneae; family Salticidae; genus Maratus; species Maratus speciosus. Next base: position 616,244,952 of record OZ010789.1, read on the forward strand.
GAAATTCGCACAATTAATTTCAGAGAAATTAATTATTTTAAAATAAACCTATTTTAGGGGCTATATCCAAATTGAAGTTCAGTACTACTCGATTGTTGAAATGCTACTGAATGACTATGTCACTTCTACTAATGCATTATTTCTAGCCAATAGGATCATTTCACTCCCTTAATGTGTTTCGACTATTGCCAGCTCAAATGTTTCAATAAAATGAGTAAAATATATTTTTTTCAAATTATGCTTTTCTGCACACTCTAAAGCCAACATTTTGACCTTTTTTTTTAACCATAATTCGAAAACTGCTTGGAAGAAAAAATTGAAATTGAGAATTTGCATAAAGCAGGACATAATAAAAATAAATCGATCAAAAAAAGTTTAGGTTGCAATTCATATTTTTTTTCGAATATTAATTTCATATTATAAATTTTTATAAATTACGAATTCAATGTATTTACGCCTAGGTTTTTTAGTATTATAACCACACACAAAATTATCCCGTTATGACTATAACTTCAGGAGATATTAATAAAAATATGAAAATGTTAACATTAACTCTAAATTTTGAACGTTTATAATTCAAAAAATTATCATCCAAATAATATGACATTTCATTTCTAGGCATAATTTGAGCCGAAGATTTAAAATATACTGTCAAAATTTGGTGTTGCCATTGAAAAAAAAAACAAAGTTTGGTCTGGTTTTGATTTGCCCCTTAAGCAACTTTTATGTACATAATTTAAAAGTAGACTTTATTTCCAATCGTTTGGTTGCAGTAACCTTCTTCTATTATAATTAGTTGCAGAGTTAGTAGGGTGTTTATCCCCCCCCCCCCCTCCACACACACACACGACTGAATGTGTCTTTCCGATGACAATATAACATTTTAATACTTTTACAACTTAATTTATTAATTTTACGGCATTTTTCAATTATTCTGCCACCGGTGATCAATTGCTAAATATTCTCTATAACGCGTACCATTGTATGGGAGCAAATAAATTACAAATAAAAAATTAGGAATGTAATGTTGAAACTACGCTTTTATCAGTTAACTTCACTCATGCGACAACACCCATTCGCTAATGTTAATCGTATGACGAAATTTTTTAATATATCTCGCTTGCATTTCAATATTTTATAAAAGCAAAGAATCTTACAAAAAAATTCCGTAAAATTTGACTTTTTAAACTGAATTTCCGGACGTGACAGTAAATTGCTTTCTTGTGACGACATTTCTTTGGCTGTCAAGTCCTAAAACTTTGCAAAAAAAAAGCTATCTTTGACATAATTTTCCGAATGAATTTTTGCCTTTAAAAAATGGAAAATGCCTTAATTTCTTGGTATCTGAACAAAATCGATAAATTTTGTATTTTTACGAACATTAAGGCTGTTCTCAAATCCAAAGGGGCAACTTTATGACACAAGTTTAAATTCATTTTTGTTCGGAAACGCATGAAACTGGTAGGTGTTATTATTCAGAAACTATGTGATCGAAAGACATTTTCCATTTTCTGATAAACGCAAAAGATCGTTCAGAAAATACTGTCAAAGCTGGCGTTTTGAAGCGAATTTCCGGATGAAAGGTGAAATGCCAGTAAGCAAAGGGAGAAAAACCGGTTGGTCACGTGACTCAGATCGCTTACAACTCGATAAATAATTTATTTATCAAAAAATGGAAAATGTCTTTCGATTCCAAATAGCTTCCATAGTCAACTCTGCCAATTTTGGGCCTTTACGTTTAAAAATGAATCGGAAAGTTTCGGGCTTATTGAGCAGTGGACTTAAAAACCACCTTAATGCAATTTTTTTTTTTTTTTTTTTTTCATTTACGAATGAAAATTACTTTGCGAAAGTATCAGAAAAATAGTCAGTTTGGATTTGGGAATAGCTTTCAATCTAAAAATTTATCACAAAAAGATATGATTCTATCTGTCTCTTTCCCCTCAAAATAAAGAAAGACAGAGAGAAAGAAATCCATGACCCCCTCTAAATGGAGAGTTGAATCCTCCCATGGTCCTAACCCTCATGTTATCAAAATAAACATTCAAAGTTTCAAAATAAATTCTTCGAAAAAAAAAATTAAAAATGTTATCTTCCTCTATGCTCCAGTAGTGGGATAGCCAAGTTCTGACTCACGAATCTCTAAATTTACAATGTAACAGAGTATATCAACAGTAGTTTAATTTAAAATAAAACATAATATTAAAGGAACAATGCTTTAAATAAAAACCTATCTCTTAACGAAATCTCTAAGAATTTGCCAAAAAAACCTGTTTTTGAGGAACCTCTAGAAAATAAATGTGCAGTCGTGGAAAAAAAAAAAAAAGTAAACACCCCTACTAACTCCTCAACAAATTATCGTAGAATAAAGTTACTGGCACCGAACGATTGGAAATAAAGTCTACTTTTAAATGCTGTATATAAAATTTGCTTAGGGGGCCATCTACATATTCAAACTTCATTTTTTTCAATGACAATACCCAATTTTAACGAGATATTTCAAATCTTCGGTTCAAACTATGCCTAGACATCGAATTTCAATTCATTTGAATGATAAGTTTTTGAATTATAAACATTCAAAATTTGGTGCTTCTAATGTTAAATTACATTTTCATATTTTTATTTATATCTCCAGAAATTATGCTCCTAATGTTATAATTTTTTGTGTAGCAATAATACTAATATACCCAAACATAAATACGCTGAGTTTGCAATTTTTATAATTTTATGACGTGAATTATGAAATTAATATTCGAAAAAAATATGAATTGCAACCTACAATTTTTTTGATGGATTTAGATTTATTAAGTCCTGCTTTATGGAAATCCAAAATTTCACATTTTTATTCCAAGTAGTTTTCAAATTATGCTTAAAAAACGGCAAAATGGTGGTTTAAGGAGCCGTCTATAAGTGACTAGATATTTTGAAATTTCTTCTGCTGTCCTGTAATCTAGCAGGCTCCACTGACTTCTTAAGATGCCTTGATCAAGATGGCTCTCTCAATTAACAATCGAGTTCCGAACTTCAATTTGGATACAGCCCTTAAAATACGCTCGTTTTATAATAATTAATTTCTCAGAAACTTATGGTACGAATTGTATAAAAATTTGTTTTTAGGCTAATTGAAGGGTGTAGAGTTCATTTATGCTGTCAGAATTGTGTACTGCTATCGAAAAAAACAAAGTTATGGTTCGTTTTAATATGTAGATGGCCCCCTAAACAAATTTTATCTATATCATTTAAAAGTAGACTTTATTTCCAATCGTTCGGTACCAGTAACTTTTTTCTTCGATAATTTGTTGAGGAGTTAGTACGGGGTGTTTACTTTTTTTTTTTTTTTTTTTTTTTTTTTTTTTTTTTTCCACGACTGTACCAGCAGGGAAAAAAAAAAAAAAAAATCCAAACAGCTTATGGAAAATTAACATTTAAGGACGTTAGTCAATCAGATTTCTTTCAATCGTTTTTCAGAAATACATTTTGGGCTAGTATTTAAACTTTAAAAATTAGTGGTCCACTACAAGTGCATTTACCTTATACTTTTTTGTTTATATTTTATATATTGTTCTTAAATCGTTCAGTAATAACACAAAAAGGCTTTTTCTATATCAAATAATATCAATTATTCTATTCAAATAAAGTTTGAAATTCATTGAAAACATTATTTTCGTATTAACCACATGCTAGTGGTGAATAGCCAATGATTTCCCTATTTACAGCAACCTTTTTTATTATGGTTATTATTTCAGTGTTGTGGCCGTAGTTCAATTACTGTCTGAATAGAACTGTTAAAGTTCTGTTTTATTTTATTTATATATTGATGTAGTTTTAATTTCAATAGGAAATATTAGCAGGAAACAAACATATTTTATTATATTGTTTTATGTATTATCTTCCGTAAACGGGGTTCAAGGGATAGGTTTTTTTAAAAATTCATGCATGAAAATTATTATTAAAACCATAAAACATCAACAAATTGAGATACAGTTTTCAAATAAATTGCATTTGAAAGAACATTTTTCACCTATATTCGACGGTGAATGAAATTGTGGGATATTTAAAAATTAAAAAAATTACGATAAAACGAAATAGATTGATTAGGTCATTGCCACCGTCTGTATGACCACAAAGATGCCATTCAACTCCGAATAATGTCTTCTTTTAGAATAAGGATGCAATATTTGAAATAGGGTTCATTTATATATTAAAAATTGTACCAAATTTCCTTTTCAAACAGTAACAACCACTTGAACAAAGTAAGTCATGATACAGTACGGCAGCGGTTCCTAAACTTTTTGACTCGCGGAGTCCTTTTTAGAATGGATTTCTACGAAGGAGCCCCTGTCGCCTACTGTACCCTAGTTACAAGGTAATGTTGTTAAGTGCAGTGGACCGAGTACAGAATGAATAATAACCTAAGCAATTTTGCACTGTACCAGAAATAAAGTTATAGTTTGAAACATTTACCCTAATACTGAATATAGTTTGAATTTCAATACAGATGGAATTATCAAAAGTTTACATACTTAAATCTCCAAAACTCAAGAAATTGTAATTGTAAATTTGTCTTACAACTAATTTTGCATTATTAGAGTGACGAACAATAACGCAAAAAGCGTTTAATGGGATTGGATTATTTTGCACAAATGTTTGAATTCAAGTCCTGTTGATATTAATTGAATGTTTGGTTCTGCTTTTAAAAGACTTTTGTATTTCGTTTAGGTGGCCGATATGACCATCTTACTTCTGTATACAGTACGAGGGGCGGATGCTAACTTCCAATAACTTGACAAATAAATTAAAAAAGTTTGCGTTTAAGAGTACGGGATTTTATACAGTTTATTATTTTATTGGCACCATTGAACATTTTCATAAGTTCAGAAGACATGCTCTCGGGGATAGCATGTAAAGAGAGCAACAGATGGTTCTACAGTGCTTTGCCATCTTTTTAATTTCTGCAATGGCTCCAGCCACCACCCGCTGAATACTAGGCCGAGCGCTGATACAAAAATAGGCGGATTTTTTAAGCATTTGTACGGTCCTCTGAACTTAGACACCAGTATTTTTTTAAAGTTTTCTTTGTCTTATTTAATATCATAAAACATAGTAGGAAAAACTTTTAAAAATTATTGGTTTTCAAATTCAAAGGACTGTACAAAAGGTTAAAAATACATTACATTTAATAATTAAATATTACCATTATAAATATAAAATTTATCAACCATCGATTAAAACAATTTGGGAGGTAAGTACGGCTAGGATTAACTAATTTTTTATTTATCTAAGATTTTTTTGTTGTATTAAAACAATCCTTTTTTTCAAAACAGATAGAAAGTCTAAATATTTCAAAACAATAAATTTAGTAATTTTTAGGAACAGAAACTTTAATTGAGTAACTTAACATGGAAACTAATACAGAAATTGTTCTATCATTTTTTGGATAGGAATATCAGTATCAGAATCAATTTAGTCATTCAAAAATAGCTATTATCGTATATTTTTTAGAAGTTAAAAAATAATGAAGATATTTAAAGATATTTTCAAGAGACGCGTTGTATTGTGAAATATGGTATCACCATAGGTGCCAACCTCAAACTAATCTTCCGTAATACTTGCGTTAATTTGACCCTGGTTTAATTAGTTTCGAACCAGAATTTTTTTTAAGAAATGAAATTGAATATGTTCCACGTAGAAACCTGGAATTAAATAAATAAGCATTCATGAAATAAATTTTCATGGTTCGAAATGTGGTTAACCTGTGTCAAATTAATCAAGACATTACAGAAGATTGGTGCAATGTTGGTAGCTATGTATCACAAAAAAAAAAAAAAAAAAAAAGTGAGACAGCCGTCATTTTTGTGTCAGCGTTTAGGACAAGTATTCATGGGGTGGTGCTCCAGTATTGTGACCCATCATTGCTTTCGATTCATCAGTCATTCATGTTCATATGTGTTTTCCTATGTATTCATCCAAAAATATTTGCCTCTTAGTGTATTCGTTTGTAGTGATCTACAAACAATATGATACTGATAGCTTTGTGAAACCTCTTTTAGACTAGCGTTAGTAAGGTACTTAATTTTAATCAAGTTAATGTACTTAAACGCCGTTTCAATAGAGAAGTCTAGCTCTAGGTACTCGTTTCAAAAAAGTAAGTTAAGACTCTTAACTACCCTAGTCTGAAGAAGATATTAGTATATGTAACTGGAAGTACTAACAAAACTGCTAACCCGGTCACGTCACTACATCCATGCATATGTAGTGCAAATTTAACACATCTGAAGGAGGCTGTTAATTGTTTTGTTAACCAGTCATATAGTTAATTTAAAAAAATGCTATTTGACAAGGTAATATTGGACACAAAATTAAAAACTTTTTCATAGAGCAAATTCTTGACAATGTCAATTTTGCAAGGTTTATTAAGGTTCTCTGCAATTATATGATCTTCGTAAACTCAAGTGACTCATTAAACTATCCAGAAGGTGCCAGGGGGTCATAGCGCCAACTTAACGGGGACGACTGGGTCAAACCACGCAAACTTTCATCACTAAATTTAGGATACTTTTGTATCCTAATTATTAAAGTGATTAAACATTACAAAAGAAAAAATTTAAATTAGTGGTAGTAGTATATGTTATTTATTGCTATTATAGCACCTGTGACGTCTGCGCCTATGTCCAGGACATTCTATATTTGTTTTAACAAGTGTTGTGATAGTTTCCTTTGAAGCATTCATACATCACATTGCCTTTGATATTGAAAAAATACAGGCAGTTATCTTTCAAATCAGAATGATATCTTTCGAAATGATGACGAAGTTCAGCATGAAACGTAAAGTTATTGGTTAACACTTGACCCCAAGTAACACTGACAGGAGTTCAGAAATTCAAATATCCAAATTTTCTTTCAGAATACAATTTCTCCCTTTCTTACATTAAATACACATTTATTTCTCCATTTATCGCATTTTTTTATTGGAAAGCGTAAAAAATAGTGCTTGTGAAAATTAATAGTTGCACCGGAAATATTTTAAAGAAAATAAAACTTTATTTATTAAAAGAGTTGGAAAAAAAGAATTTGATCATATCTTTTGTATAAAAAAACTTGCTGTAAATGTGTTTCGTGGTTTCGTTAAAATTTTCTTTATTTTCCTAAAGCGCGGCGGAGCCCCTGGAAAGTTCACGCGGAGCCCCACACTTTGGGAACCTCTGCAGTACGGCTTTCGGCGACAGATCGTAGGGAAATACTTGATTTCTTGAAGAACAGTAAAAAATTGGGAGAAATATGTTCTAAAGCATATAGGCAGGAGTTAGGCCAAAACTCGGGAGTCTCCAGTCTAAATCTACACAGTTTCACACAGAGGCATCGGTTTTCATTCTAATAGAAAATTCTAAAAATTAGAAAAAAACATAGAAAATTCTAAAGGGAATTCGAAAGGGTAAATATGTAGCCGCTAGCGTCAAACTCTCACCAAGCTTGGCGATAGGTGACTAATTTCTCGAAATTCCCATTTAAATTCAGTATTGACGGAAACTGGGGCCTTCTATAATCAGGATTCATGCATTGTTTCCAAGAAAAAAAAAACTGAAGTCTTTAAATCAGGGAATAGGGAAGATACCTTTACTCCACATATCGGCAGAAAGGACTTTTTAAATAGAAATTTAAAGACAGATTCCCAATTGAATGGCTGTTTTTGTTTTCCTGTGACAATTTTTAATTTAAAAAGGGAAGTTTTGGGTTTTTTTTTTTTTTTTTCTTTTCTGTGTCTCTTTTTTTAGTCAATTGTACATAAATGCCTAAATATATTTTGATAAAAAGGTAAAAATATTTAACAGTAAACATGCCTCATTTTAACAGGAATGAGAAGACTTTCCAAGAACATTGAAACTATGGTAGGATTTCCTCCTGGCTTGTACCTTAAAATTGGATGGATCTTTTTTATACCTGCTGTCACAATGGTATGGCATTTATGATTTTTTTTTTTTTTTATAGCACATTGTTTAAATAAAAACTATAATGATGTATGACATCAATATTTAAGGCAGTGATACTTAGAAAAATTTCCATAGGAGCCAAAATCTTCTAGAGAAGTGAGCTCGAGGTCTGCACTTACGATTTTGCTGACATATACAAAAGGCATTTTGCAAATTATTGGCGAGGCTCAACTCGAATCTAACTCTTTTCCACATAAATATGTGTATGTTATGCGTGTGCAATAAAGACCAATTAATAATTTAATGTTGTTTTTAAAATTCCCTTTTGAAGAAATTAAACAGAATCATATATTGTTAAACAAACCGTTAAGAAAATGTAAAAATTCCAATGTACAGTCTTGTTTATAAAATGACATACTACTGTTATTCGCAAAACGTTAATAATTAAATCACACGAAAGTTGACATTTAATGTCTTTTTTCGCTACATGGATATTTTTTTCTGCCTTTTTATAGGGCCTTTCGGCTACAAAAGCATTTTATGTTAATTAAAAAAAACAGAACCTAAAGGGAAAAATATTTTCTAACGTCGTTTATTTTTATAACTAAGAAAAAGAGGGAAAATGCCAAAATCCGAGAAAAAAAAATTCTGCCTAAAAGATAATAAAAATTCTATAAAATATTAGAAAAAAAAAAATTATATTAGAAGGAAAAAAGGAATTTGTGAGGCTCAAGTCTAACGAGCCCATACAACTTTATGCATATGATCACATGGCTATATATTACTAGATGCTACTCGTTACTTCGTTCACATAAGATTTAAACAAAAGTCAATGCGTGCATTAAGCAAAAAAAAAAAAAAAAGAAAAAAGAAAAAAATGCTTTTGATAATTAAAAAACTATCACATTTTACAATATATAATACTTTTTATGATCCCAATTCTTTATATTTATGTTCTTATTATACAAGTTCAATACAATTTCTTTCATGTTCTTGAAATTTCATATGCTTTCACTAAGATTGCCTTGAGTAAATTTACTTCCTTGTTATTCTATTATATCATTTCTATACATTTAATGCGTTCATGGATATTGATTTATTTTATGTTTTCATGTTAACAAGTCGTAAATTGTACGTCAAATGTGGCATATGAGACGAGTTCGTACTACAGTACAGGACCTATTATCCGGAATCCTCGGCACCAAAGGCTTTCCGGATTTCAGGTCCTCCCGAAGTTCACGTTTTTTCTGCGATACTTTGACGAAATTTGCAGGTTTTTTCACAATCCTTTGACAAAATGAGCATTTTTTCGAAATCATTTGACAAATTTTGCGTTTTTTCCGCGATTCTTTGACAAAATTTGCATATTTTTTTACGATCATTTGACGAAATTACCATTTTTTCCCGCGATCATTTGATGAAATTCTTCTTTTTTTCCGCGATACTTTGACAAAATTTGCGTTTTTTCGTGATCCTTTGACAAAATTCACGATTCTTTGAAAGAAGTTCACATTCTTTTTGCGATTCTTTTATGAAATTCGTGTTTTTTCTGTGATACTTTGACAAAATTTGCGTTTTTTCGTGATCCTTTGACGAAATTCACGATTCTTTGAAAGAAATTCGCATTCTTTTATGAGATTCGTGTTTTTTTCTGCGATTCTTTGACGAAATTCTTGTTTTTTTCCGCGATACTTTGACAAAATTTGCGTTTTTTCGTGATATTTTGACGAAATTCGCGATTCTCTGAAAGAAGTTCGCATTCTTTTACGAAATTCATGTTTTTTCTGCGATTCTTAGACGGAATTAGCCCCCCCTCCCCCCGGCTGAAGTAACATATTTTAGTGGTTACACATTGAAACACGATGGAGTGAAAAAAAAATGAAAATTGTAAAATTTTCAAAAAATTTCAAAATTTTAGTAAAAATTTACAAATTTAGAAAATTTTCAAATAATTTTTTTTCCGGATTTCGGGTCCTTCCGGATTTTGGAATTCCGGATAATGGGTCCTCTACTGTATAACTAGTTTTATAAATATTCAGATCATGGTGTAGGAGCTGTTGTCTCTTATGCAAAGATGCATGAATACAAAATTTATAATGATTCTATGTATTAAATTCAATAATATGGAAATAATAGGACTCTCTCTTAAATAGGACGTCATCACCATGGCAACTTAGAATCATTAACTACCATTGGATGTCATTGAATTAGTGACATATGATAGGATTTAATAGAATGAAGAAAACTTTTTATTAATATCTTTTTAAGTTTTGATTCAATTTTCATAAAATTTGAAATGACTCGACAAAATTCTGCAACGATTCTAAATATTAAATTTATTTCAAACCATTCGGTTGGGTTTTTGCACTGTTATGCAGACAGACCAGACAATGATTATAGTATTAATATAATTGCGAACGCACCTAAAAAGAAACTGATTTTATGCCTTCAGACAATTGAAGTTCTGCGCTGTGTATGTGAAAACACATTTTAATTTTCAGTTAACATAATTTTCTTTATTTCTAGATTGAAATCTAGTTAATGACTATTTTAAAATGTGAATGCACAAGTAGATTTTCACCTGATTTCTTAAAACAATATCTTATCTTAATGCTATCCAATGGTAAATTTTGTTCACGGATAGTAAGGCTTTTTTCAAAATTGAAATAAACATTATGTTTTGCTTCTTTAATAAAGTGGCTCGATTTATAAGAACAAAACTTCTTCTTTTACCAAAGTTATAGGCCCCACCAGTGTTCGAGAGGTTCTACTCTCGAAACTAGTACACAGGAGGTGCTGGGTTTGAAACCAATTGTGCCCGTTGGCCTAATCATTCGGAGTTCTCTTCAAACCTTGGATTTCTAACCGTAAATATGGGTTAGGTTCCCTCAGAAAGACCCCCCATGAAGGGTACGCCTCCCTCCCCCCCTTAGGGCCTATATCCCACATGTTGATAATTGGCTGTCATAAACACAACCAACCAACCAAAGTTATAGATCTCCCTCCCCCCAACATTATGAAAAAAATGCTGCCATTTTTATTTTGTAAGTTCACAGATACTAAAACAGTTTTGATATTTACACTATTGATTTCTAAAAACATTCTTTCTAGATTCTAGCTTACTCATTCTTAAGAAAAAATAATCAGAAATAAAGATTGAATTTAATGTTACAATTTCATTTAAATATACTTTTCAACTAAAATCATTTTTTTTTTAAACTATAGAATGGAGTTTTTCAATAGTTAATAAATAGAGAAGTGGATTTGGTTTCTTCCTATGACTAGCAGTCAATGGAAGAGACAGACTACGACACTCACTCTACCGATATTGGACTGCTTTTCAGCCTTTTTTGATCACATGGCTGTTTGGCAATTGGTGAAACCAGCATATACTGATCATGTGACAGTCAAGAAGGGTAGAAGTATTGCAATAAGTCTCTTCCCTCGGCTGCACTGCGATTGCTATTAAACAAATGAAGCTTTTCCAAATTATCTTTTTTAAGTAGAATTGATTGAAATGGGGATAATTTAGGGGTTTATTAAAAAAAAAAAATCTGGACATTTACAAAATGTGTCACAATGCTTGTAACATTGTCTAAACTCAGGATGTCTGGTCACTTCATTTTTTAATCTATTTTAAAATACTATTTAATCTTCAAAATTATGTGCAAAGTTGCACTGAATGAAAAATTAAAAAAAAGTATTTGTAAATATCTTAACAGTATTTTCTTTTCCAGGGAATATTCCTGTTTTCAGTCATTGATTATAAACCACTTGTTTATGCTAAAGTGTACACCTACCCCTGGTGGGGTGAACTCATGGGATGGGGAATATCCTTGTCTTCAATGGTTTGGATTCCAGGTTATATGATTTACTATTTCTGCACCACCAAAGGAACAATAAAGCAGGTAAAGTTTACAAGTGCATATTTAAAAACATTACACTGCCTTTTTATATTATTATTATCGAGGGTCAATCCAGAGAAAAATTAAGACTTTTTTGAGGCCGCTTCATAAAATTACATTTCACAAAATTTTATTCCATAAAAGCAAACTTTTCATATATGCGTTCAGGGCTGTGTAGTCGGTGTATAAAATGGTCAACTCAATCTCAGACTCCTGAAATTATAAAGAAACCGACTCTGACTCTGGGATGGTTAAAATACTATGTGTTGTCTGTTGGGCGAGTTCCTTTTATTCAGATTGCTTGTTTACTACCACATGTATTAAAATAGTAATAGCTGCCTTATTAAATATGTCTTTAAATAAAGGAAATATTACTGATTTTAAAAAATGGTAGCAATCAAGCAATCTGAGTTTAAAAAAAATTACCCAACTGGCAACATTATAACTTACTAGCACATTGCTGTTTGATCTTGGAGTCACATGATGTGCATATTGACTAATGTTTTTTTCCCATTTCATTTCTTCAGCTGAATCACAGGTGTAAGCTATGATAGGTAATCAAGACTAGGACCCGATTACTGGAGGGGCAAACATAGTCTTATAAAATACCAGTGGAACTTTGCCCCTGCATTAATTGCCTAAAAATATTTTGAACATATCACCGATATCTCAATACCCTATACATACTCATACAAAAACATGTCAAAACTATATAAAAACAAAAATGTATATGCATGCAAAATATTGATATGCATGTAAATCTCCAAAATTTACTTTGAACAATACAAACAAAAATCTTATGCAAACAACATACATTATGCTTATATGTCATTTTACGACAATAACCAAAATATGTTAATTAAATTATTGAAATTGTAAATAATATATACCATAGAAGATGTTTCAAATAATCTTTGAAAATTCTGTTTTATCAAAAAATACTTAAACACTTTCAAAATTACAAAAGAAAAAAAAAAAAAACAAACTAGTGAATCTGCAGTTAAGGAGCCTCCATGCCGGCTATCCATGTCTTTTTATCTCACTTTGCATAATATTCAACATCTTACAATGCACAATTTAAATTTTTTCAATTACATAAATATTTATAAGCATATAAAATTCGGTGTTATGCAATGACATTCAATATTCTGATAAACTGCTCATTCTGGTAATTTTTTAGATAAAGAAGTGCATTTCTTCAAGTGGCTCTGCTCTCCTGAACCCAATTCTCAAATCCAAAGGGGCTAATTTGACACATTTCTGAATTAATTTTTGTTCGGAAATGCATGAAATTGGTGGGTGTTCTTTTTTAGAAACTACCAAATAACAGAAAATGTCCTTCGATTGCTCAAAGACAGAAGATATTTCAGAAAATACTGTCAAAGTCGGTGTTTTGAACTGAATTCCTAAGTGATAGTGCTGGAAAGGAGAAAAGTCTATCGTCTACCCTAACGCAAGAAAAGGGGAAAAACTTATCAACTGACAAGAATAAATTGCAACTCGATAAGTTATTTAAAAAAAAAAAAAAAAAAAAAAATAGAGATGGCTATTTGTTTTGAAATCGCTTCAATAATCAAGCCTGCCAATTTTATGCCTATATGTTTAAAAATGTAAGAGAAAGTTTCGCACTGTTGAGTTGGGAAATTGAGAACCAGCTTAAATATTTAGTTATTTTCCTCCAAAACAAAATTATTTACCCTTACTTAAAATTGGTATTTTTTTAATAAAATGGTTGTGTTTCTTGTTTAGGGAATAGACTGTATTCTGTGGCAAATGGAGCAGAAAAATAAGATTTTGCTGACAAAACAGGGAAAAAGTTGTAAGAGATACAACCAAATGGCATAGCATTTAGTAAAATTCTATTTCATATGGCTTGACAGTAAATCTTTTACTTTATAGATAAAGAATGTTAATTTTAGAAAAGCAAATGGCCGTTACTGATGTTAAAACATTATTACTTTCTGTACACATCTAGTATCGTAATCAAAATAGAAAACAGATTATTGAAAATTGGGTATATATTTTTACATTATGAGGTTCCTTGAATAAGTTTTTCCAAAGAGCCAGGTTTTTGGTTTCTTTACAATGATCTTGGTATATATATATAGGGATGTATGTGAGTGAACACGATAGTTCTCAAACTATGCTTTTGTTTGAACTTTCATTTGGTGAATATGCTACAGGCTGCTGTTGCAAAAACTGCATACATTTTCAAAGAAATTGAGCTATGGATTTGGTATCTAAGCCATATTTAAACTATTCTGTAACAAAAACTAATAAACATTTTCTCTTATACCTCGATCATTTGAATGAAATTATGTTTATTGCTCCCATTTAGTTTATTTTGATGAAACATGTTTCACCCAGGGTTTGTTGCTGTATGTCAATGGATATATATCATGATATATACCCAATATTTATTTTTAAAATATCAAGATTTTTGACAATTCCAAATTCTTGATATTTATTTTCAAAATGTCAAAATGCTTGATATTTTGTATATTTGATATTTATTTTCAAAATATCACTGTGCAAGATAATCTTGATATTTTCTTCAGGCATAACAGTAAATGAAATTTTCAAATGTTATTGACTGTGTCACTCTGTAGAACAAAAACTTTTGTCTCTAGCAGTGACTTTTTTAGGCAAAGAAGAAAAATATCTTTTCCAAGCTTCATGTTTGAAACTTTTATTTTTAATTCTATAAACTAATAATTATGTCAGACAATTAATTCAGAATAGCCATTTGAAGATGAACTGTAATTTAGATAATCCTTTATATTACAGTGTCTTTAGAAAAGAATCTTTTCTGATTTTGGTTTAGTTGAGTCTAAACTGTATAACAGGTTAGGGAATAAAAAAATAAGACATTCTTACATTTATATTAAAATTCTTCAATTTAAAAAAACTATTCTGTATTTAATATTTTGCTTTATAAAATATGAAACATTCTTGAAACTTGATACAAATCCTATAATTTAAATAAGTGTATAAAGTAAATTGTATCTGTTTTGTATCTTCAATTTTGTTCTTAGTAGGGGGGGGGGGGGGGAAGAGAAATGCATTGTTTGATTAAGTTTTCCAGTTAAGTGCAATATTTTTTAGCTTCTAATTTATATTATGCTTGAAAATATTTATTATCAGCACTAAGTTGACTATTTTGAAAATATCAGATACAGGGTGGCTATAATTAAACTTCCCCTATAAACAGCATCCTACAGCGCAAACGGGTGAACGGAATGCAACGAAATTTGGTAAATAGACTATACACAAGATGTACTCACGGAGTTTCGAAAAAAAGTTTCATTCCGAAAAGTCCACCAGAGGGTGCTTTTTCCGGAAGAAACATTACATTTAACACAATAAATAGCCAAAACAGAGCCCAGAATTCAGGGTTCGCAAAAACCCGGGGGTTTTTGAAAAAACCCAACCCACATGGGTTTTTTCATGAAAAAACCCAATTTTCCCCGGGGAAAATTGGGTTTTTTCAAAAGTACAATATATGTAATATGTATTCCATATTATTTATATATTATATTTACTATACACTGTCCCCTTGTATACAATATAATTGTAATAGTACTATTTTACAAGTTATAAATTGCATAAATTATATGAATTTAAATTGTCATAAATTGCATAAATTATATGAATTTAAATTAAGTGTCAGTGTTTCTCACAAATTAGTTTTAAATATAATAGAAGATAAAAAATTGTTAATTTGCTTTAAAATCAAATAATGAATAGACTATTAATATTTAAAATATATAAGTAGGAAGAAAAAAGGGGTAAACTAGTCAGATGTGCCAATTCCAAAACTTTCCTCTATCTCATACATGTTAATAATTCAAAATTCGCTATCCCAGTGCCTCATCTATGCCTATCACGAGGATTGTAAAATATAGGTTCATTGAATTGGATGCATTTAACAAGGAGATGCAAGTATCAATTGTTTCAAACAAATCATTGAATTTTGGAACCCACCCTCTTAGATGTCCACAACCAAAATTTCCAACCCAAACAGTATAAAATCAACACCTGTTGTTCAATTTACATCCAAGTCTAATAAGGATCTATTTACATGAAAATGAAACAAAATATTAAGTTTGATTAAATTATGTGCATTAGTTTTTGAGATATAGATTTTGCAAAAATCGTGAAAAATTGAGCATATCAACATTACCTGCTGTGCAATTTACACCTAAACCTAATTGGTAACAGCTTACGTCAACGTCTAACTGAATCTGAAGTTTGAAGAAAATCCATGCATTAATTCTTGAGATATTGCAGAAATCATACAAAATTCAGTACAACAGAGCCATTGTTGGGTGATATTCATCAAAAACTAATCAACACCAGCTTATATCAAGGTCTAACTGAATCTAAATTTTTATTCAATTCCATACATTAGTTCTTGAGATAAGAGTTATTGCTGAAATCATGAAAAAAAAACAGCATAACAGCGCTACCTGTTGGGCGATATACACCAAAACTTGATAAGCAACAACTTAACTTGTAACTGAATCTGAAGTTTGATGAAAATCCGTGCATTAGTTCTTGAGATAAATGCAGCGTAGCAGAACCACCTAATGGGCATTATACACCAAAAGCTAATCAGCATCAGTTTACATCAAGGTTAACTGAATCTAAAGTTTTGTGAAATTCTGTGCATTAGTTCTTGAGATAGAGCAGCACCCACAAAATTTTTGTCACAGATATTTTCTAAAAACCATCAAATCGTCTTCAGGACCTTTTTAAAAGGTATAAATCCGTCGTAAACTGGAAGTTGAAATTTTTCACAAATTAAATACTTCTTGTAAAGACAGAAGAAAGTAAAAATACATATCTTTTATTTTCATGAATATAGTTCATTTGAATTTTTTATATAAAGACATTCTTATGATATTGCCTTTACCTATAATTATGTACTATGTATGTATGTTGCCTACTATGTTCTATGTTTGTTAGTAAAGTATTTCAGTGTGCTAAAATACATTTTTATTTTACTTCGGGTGTTTATGTAATAACTTTTATATATTAATTTTTTTCAAAATTAACTGAAATGACTTAAATTCATTAAATGTATATGTTTAAAATTTTAAATATTTCTGAAAATTGAAAAAACCCACATTATGGGTTTTTTAGTGGGTTTTTTCAAGTGGGCCCATTCTGAAAAAACCCACCGGGTTTTTTCGAACTGGGCCCATCCTTGCGAACCCTACCAGAATTGTAAATAAATGTTAATATTGTTTCTGGATTCTGTTTTGGCCATTAATTGTGTTTCATTTAATGTTTTTCCGGAAAAGGCGCCCTTTGGTGGACATTTTGGAACTAAATTTTTTTTTCGAAATTCTGTGAGCGCATCTCGTGTATAGTCTATATACCAAATTTCGTTGCATTCCGTTCACCCGTTTGCACTGTAGGATGCTGTTTATAGGGGAAGTTTAATATAACCATCCTGTATATCAAAAATATCAGATATATATCAAAATATCGGATATTTTTGATATTTTCGAAAATATGATATTTACGAAACGTGGTTTCATCTGAACATGACTTAATTTAGTATCTTTTTTCTTAAATTTTTATTTATCCGATAAAAAGGTATCGAAATTTATATATTGCACATTTTAATGGAAATACGACAAAATAGCTACATTTAAAATAACTTAAAACTTCCATAAGCATAA
This sequence comes from Maratus speciosus, assembly GCA_963932465.1. Taxonomy (NCBI): domain Eukaryota; kingdom Metazoa; phylum Arthropoda; class Arachnida; order Araneae; family Salticidae; genus Maratus; species Maratus speciosus. The sequence goes on from OZ010789.1 coordinate 616,262,475, forward strand.
CTATGCAAATTCAAAATTAAATCATAATTTCAGTTTTATGAATGAAAGTGCATGTTTTTCTTTAGAACTTGGTCATTTTTACCTGTGGAAACAATTATCACCTTTGTAAAATTAATATCCGATTTTTTATTTTTATATTATTACTTATTTGAATGAACAATATTCTGTAAAGGGTTTTGAAAGTTAAATAATCAATACAGATTTTTTTTTTAAATGGAAGCTTGCATTTAATTTTTATCCATAAAAAATTAATTCAACAACGATTACATGAAAATGACATTTTCTAGGCATTTTTACGAGTGATGTTTTGTTTAAAAAGATAAAGAAGTGATTCTCTACTTAATATAAACCATAGGAAATGTTAATACTGCATCAAAATTAGAACACTTAGCATAAAGTATAGCTGTAGTATACAAATGAAACAGGAAATCAAACATAGGAACAGTTTCTTTAGAACCAATCACAAGTCGCACTAAAAGTGTTTAAAAGAAAGTGACCTTCCATTTAGAAAATTATTTTTTACATTATTATTTTTTTAAATATTTTTCTTGAAATTTAAATGTCCATATTATGGTAGATATTTTAGCTATAAATATGTTTAAAAGGCACTACAACATTTGAACATACTTCTAGTAAACTTTTTTAATTATATGTATGCAAAATTCACATTATCTTCTCAGTTTGATGTCAATTTTGGATGCTAAGCATATAGTGAAAGAGTGAATTTTTATTGGCTTATAAAAATGTTGTCCATACCCAGTTTATCTTTGTGGCAACAGAAAAGTAATAACGGCGTTAGGAAAAAAAAAAAAAAAATCTAGTATCCAGTAGTTGATCAAATTTTTGAAATATTGCACCATTTCAGGCAGAAATGAGTTTTACATGTGGCACTAGACATATTTTTATTTCAATGTTAGAGCACCTGCTGTCACATTGTTGTCAGCAGCCTGCTATAAGAGAAGCCATTTTATGATTTTTTTTAATTAGAAAATATAAAATTTTTGTTTTTAATTAGTTGGAGACAATTACGGTAAGTCAAAATAATCCACTTCCATCTTGCTCATTTAAAATAGTACAGCGTTTGAAATCCCTGGTGGTCCGTGGATCTGAGACCATAAAAAATTTAATTGCACCATTAATTTGAAAAATTCAGTCCTCCACAGGACCAGTAACTTTTTCCCCTCTCTGACAGGCAAACGTAAATTTTCCTGACCCTGAAAAAACTACAAACTGACCACAAATCGCACAGTTTTATTTCAAAAAATAAAAATAAATAATTAAAAAAAATATTTGCATTAAAACTCAGTCAGTTGAAATAAATAATCTGAAATAAAATATCTACTTAATAATTTTATAGTTATAGCTTTATGCACTGTTATTTAATTTTTAGCAAATTATAATTTTACATTTTATTATGCTGAAAATTTTGGATACCTGCAAAGTTTGGTTTATATTCTATAGGGGGGAAGGGGGGGGGGGGGGATCACTCTCAAAGGGCAGAAATGGCTTGATAGAATTTTATGTAGCAGACCACTAAATTCTCATGCTTATTGATCCTTGGGACCAGTGATTTTTTTTTTTTTTTTTATCAATTCTAATGCTGTAATAAGTCTATGAATTATTGTTAATCGCATTCCAAGCATGAGATTTTAAACATTAACTTTGGAATTTTTGGCTGATTTCTTCGATTCATCAACTACTGGGTTGGTTGTGGTTATGACGGCCAATTATCAACACAAGGGATATAGGCCCAAAGGGGGAAAGGGAATGCCTTCCGTGGAGTCTTTCAAAGGGAACCTAACCCATATTAACGCAAGGAAATCCAAGGTTCGAAGAAAACCATGGAAAATTCTGAACGATTAGGCCGACAGGCGCGATTGGGTACAAATTCAGCACCTCCCATCTACCAGCTTTGAAAGCAGAATTTTTCGGCCACTGGTGGGGCGACCAACAACAGGAAAAATGAAAAAAAAAAAACTATTTATAATTTTGTTGCTATTTAATTTCAGTGGTTTTTATTTGTGTCCATTATAGGACATTCATTAAGGGTTGTAGCAATCATGTTAGTTTACTTCTTAAAACTTAAAAGGAAGGAAATAGAATAAAAAACCCATAGCACTGACCTTATTTGATGGCTGGGTCTAACTAACTGGGGTAACTACTATAATTATAAACTATGTTAGGTAGTTGAAAAAAGCAGTAAAAAGTGGTGTGATAATTTGAAGTTGACAGTAATTTCACTCATGTTCTAAAACGTATGCATATGAAGTTTCGTGTAAAAATGTCCAAAACTGTAAATTTGTATATAGAACAAACAAACCAACAACAATTTATATATATATATACACACATATATATACAGTGAAATACGTTTAACACGAAACTGAAGGGACCGATTTTTTTTTTTTTTTTTTTTTTTTGTGCTACAAGGATTTCACGTTAAAAGATTCGTAAAAAAAAAAAAAGAACAAAACTCATAAATATTTTCGATGTCGTCAAATTTTATGTCGATTTCCTGTTAAACTACTAGTAAGTTGCATCCATTAGGATTAAAAACCTGTAATAAAAAAAATATTGGGTCTTTTTTTATGTGTGTGTGTGGGGGGGGGGGGGGGGGGAATCAGATATCCCTTTTTTTAAGTGCCTTTTTGAGCATTCTAAGACCTAGCTTGTATGAACCAAATAAGAAAAGATGTCTCTAAATCTTCCTGCTTAGCAGTTCTCTTGCATTTTATCTCTGGCTTAAACATACTGCGCTCAAACATTAATGTAATGGGAACCCTATTTTTTATTATTGTTGATGAAGTAGAATTGGCAATGCCAAACTCCTTGCAGATTTCTGTTTTTGTTCTTTTTTATCAACTGCATTAAGCAGCTTCATCTTCATTTGAAGCGAAATAGCAGTTTGTTTTCGCACCAATTTCTCAGCCACTGTGCTCATAAAACATAAGCTAATTTACAAAACACGAAATTCACTGATTTTCATCCAAAACTCAGTATTTTTAACACAAAATTCACCAATTTCAACTCAAACTAACTAAATCGAAAGTAAATTTTTTTGTGTTAAAAGAAAAAAAATGTATTAAATTGCATAGTATACTGTCTGGACTGCTATATCATTTCGTGTTAACCGATTTTTCATGTTAAGCATTTTCGTGTTAAACGTATTTCACTGTGTATATATATATAACAGACTTACAGATTCAAAGAAATCTAAGAAATATGAGCACAAAATATTCTACCATTCATACACAGCATAGTTTTGTATTACATGGAAATTTTTAAATCTGACTTATGTAGTATTAGAAATGACCGATTCAAGTGTAGAATAATTAAATATGAACAAGTATTTTGCATGAAGCATTTTTTTTTTTTTTTAATGTATAGTTTTAGATTATGATTATTAAATTCATTTCTTTGATTGAGCTAATTTTTGTGTCTTTTATTAGAAATGGGAAGTTGGAATAACCCCAGCTTTCAATCGGAATGAGAACTTGGAGGCAAAAGATACCATAGAAATGGACAGCAAAGAAAAGGGAGAGCAAGTGTGAAAGCAATGAAGCACAAACAGGAGAATAACCAAAGATTTTATTAGCAACAAGACGTGGAATAAGGAATGAAATTGAGATTGTACATAGTTATATTTTTGTTGTAAATATTGCAAGCCCGAAGAGCTTACGTCGACATTCCATAGTCCTAAAATCATTGCTAACATATTTAAAGTTTCATTCAGCATTTTAGTCTTATATTGGAAAACTTATTACGGTGAAGTTTGTGGTTTTTCATACAATTTATAGAACTGTATTAATGAGCAGAATTTAACCACCAAACATTTCATTAAGCTTTTATTTCAATTTATCACATATCTATCATAACTGTAAAACACACAGTATGCAATGTCACAAAACTGGAAAACTCCATAAACTATTTATATGTACTATAAAACTATGAAGTTATCTAAAAGCAGCTTTTTGTATTTTGTGGTATGTGATTGGAGCTAAAAGGAATAAACACATTCCTTTTTAATGTTTGTCCATTTATTTAGGGTGTCTGTCTGTTAAGACTTTAAAAGTCTTTAAAGCGATATTCCTTTTCTAGTTAAGTTCTCATGCTTGAATTGGAAGTCATGTGCAAGTTTTATGAAACAGATGAAAAATCAATAATCTTGTGACACTTGTATAAACTATAAACATAGAAAACTGATTCCTCTCCTAAGAAACAGCTGTTATTTGCATAATAATGCTTTTAAGTTTTTATTTATATATGTATATCAATTTTTTGGGAAATATTATGTAAAAATAAGAATGTCATGAAATGAAATAAAAACTGAGAAAAATGGAAACATAGTGTGTAATATCATTTAACCACAATGGATTTGTCACTCACTAATACTCTATGGAGAACATTGATGTCACAATTTTGATGTTGAAAATTACTTGGTCTCTTGTACAATAAAAATCTACATTTTGTGAAAGTAAATGTATAATACAACAGCATTTAGTAATTTACACTTTTTAAAATTATTAAACTAAAAACTCTTATAGGAATTGAAAATTAAAGAAAGAAAACTCATAAGAAAAGCAAAATGAAAAGATGATTTTAATTTTTTTCTAAAACTACTATACAAAGTTAAAATATTTACATCAAATACTGAAACCTATTCTAATTTATTCTTTTTATTATTATTGCTAGATCAGAATGCATTGTATTAGCAAGATTCAATAACAACTGAAACAATAACAACTGAAATGAAACATCCAATATTAAAATAAAATGAATGTTTAATGTAGCAAAACATTGAAAATGAAATTTTGTGATCACACTTCAAGGTTAACTTTTACCACAAGTTACTTTACAATAAATAGATAACACCTCTGAACTTAAAAAAAAAAAAAAAAAAAAACATATATGATGCACAACATAAACATGAGCTCGGGAATATTAACAGTTGCAAAAGGCGTAAATGTAGACTCTTATAAAATACATTTGTTTACACAGGGGAGCGAGACAGGAAATAAATCAGCAGTAAACAATGTTCCTCCGAAGCTATCACTTCCTACTAGAAAAGAGTAATGTATCTTGATCCCCATTTAAACTTGCATAGGTGTATTTTCAGCAGCTACTTGAGAATTATGGTCATTGTCAGAGTCCAAATGAAAAGTAGCAATACGTTCAATATCATCCAGGCTCAAGTGTCGAAGCTGATCAGACAAGTTCTGTTATAGAAAAAGAAAACTATGACAATCAAGTATACTATAATCATGCAAAAGATTTTAAAAATTTGAACGGTGAAAAACAATTGTTGGAATTAAGAAGCAGAATAAATAAAACATTATGAAATCAAGGATGGATCCAAAGAGTCCTTAGGGGAGGGAAGAGATAGATATTTAGTACATATAATCGGATAGACATAGTAAATCCTGATATAGCAAAACCTGTCTGTAATGGAGTCCAATCTTAAGTGGAAAAAAAATTCATCATTCTGATGAGAGAAGCGCCATACAAATATACATGATAAAACAAAAACCACTCTAAAGCAGAATTTTATTTTGGTACTTAGCAATTCCATTTTCATGGCTTTTACTGTATGTGAAATAATATAGCGAGTTATTGTTTATAATTATTTATATTTCATAATTCCTGTTGGTTAATTCATACGGTAGATTCCTTGAGAACAGAAATGTGTAATTTAATTTATAATTAATTGGTAAATTAATAGAAAACTGATACTATTATGTGTATTTTCAATGATTTACAAATAAAAATACAATAAATCTGTGAAAACAAAATTGTTGGATATCGTAAAAATCAGTTTTAGGCAGTTCTATCATAGCAGGTAGGTTAGTATAGTATTCCTTAAGTCTAGATCATAAAATATTTCTATTTAAGAGCCCACACAGGAAAGTCATGGAACGAAATGAAAACGCTAATGTTAAGTCTATGGGTACGTTATTTTGAAATATCTCGCTTGCATTTTAATATTTTTAAAGGATTTTTTTGCATAGAATTGCTGAGATCTTCTAAATAGGCTAGTTTTTACTTTTTCGATTTTGGTTATATATTTTTTTTTCATATTAGGATAGTTTCACTTTCAAAACTGGTTCTGAAAGTGGGAGTAATAATAAAAAAAAAAAAAAATCAAACAAAAAACGAAAAAGAAAAAACCCAGTTGCAGATCGTCCTCAGCTATCCTATGCAAAAAAAATTATTGAAAAATATTAAAATCCAAGCGAGATATTCGAAAATATCACAGGATTAGCATTAACGTTTCTCCGTGTGACTAGTGTAGACTCTTAAGGAAGGATTAAGCTATAGAGAGGTTCTATTTTCAGATGTCAGAAAAAATATACAATTATATCTGTTAGAAAAGAAACCTGGTTAAAAAGGAACTTTTCTTTACTCTAACGATTCTGTCTTAGCAAATGTTACTGTATTTTATTACCATTCAAATACATCATTATGAAAATTGAAAAATAATGCTGCAGACTTATGTAGAGCTAATTAGGCATGCACCGAACAGTGATTTTGGCTGAAAACAGAATATAAGGCTAACCAAATAATAACTGTTAGACTGAATACAGAATATTAGGCCAGTTTGATAGCAACTATCTGGTCGGATACCAAATATTTATTTGACCAAATACTTTTATATTTCAGAATTTAAAGGCATTAAAAAGTTAAAATTTTAAAGTAATTTTATATAATATTAACACAGACACTTCCATTTTGATAACCAAAACTTTTTTTACAAATAAACTTTACACTATTACAAAAAATGCTTTGAGTTATTTAAGGAGCATAGTTTAAACTTTTTAATTAATAAAATTTTAAATTTCATTGCTTCTTCTGTGAACTAAAACAAATTAATAAAATTTACTTATATTCTAAAACAAATTTTTTTTTTAAGATCAAAGAGAAATTTTGAAGGAATTAAAAATTTTACAGTCACACTTTTTGTCAGGAATGGACTAAAATAAAACTGTCTGTCTTTGTCTATTATAACTCCTGAATTTTTTTTACCTTTTGTTTAGAAACATTCTGTTTGCAAAAAAACAAGAAACAGATTATTTAACAGACAATGCCCAGAAAATTGTTTTTTGCATTCTTAATTGAAATCTTATTCTGGAAGGTTTTAAAGATCTTTTTTTCTACTGAAAAAGGATTTTTTTTTCTCCACAATACTTCCACATCAATTTGATCTTTGTCCAAGTAGTGGGACTCCATCACTTTGAAATGAACAAAGTATTTATACTATGTATGCAATGGATATCCAATGAAGATACTGTATTAGAGGTGCAGATCCCCAAAATCTTGAAAAAGCCAGTGGCCCCTAAATCCAAAAAATCCAGTAGCCACATTGTGAAACAAATGCATAAAACAATAGTTATAAGTTTTCGAAAAAAACTAAAGAAAAAACTCAGAAATTCAAAGTGAAAAATAATTTATTTTTATACACCCGTACAACAAAATACAGTATACACAAATGTATATATTTAATCATAAAATTCTGGACATTTTGAATATTAATCATAAAATTCTTGACATTTTGAATATAAATTAAGTATAATATAAATCTTAAACTATATACAGTCAAAAGATAAAGTTGGGCAAGATCAAGTCAAAAAAAAAAAAAAATGTATAAGTTAATCAATCATGACAGTGAGGAATATCAGAAAAACAATATTTCTCATACAAAAGTACAGTCGGAGGGGAAAAAAAAAAAGTAAACACCCCCTACTAACTCCTCAACAAATTATCGTAGAAAAAAGTTACTGGCACCAAACGATTGGAAATAAAATCTATGTTTAAATTATGTATATAAAATTTGCTTAGGGGGGCATCTATATATTAAAACGAGCCATAACATTGTTTTTTTCAATAGCAGAATACAATTCTGACAGCATAAATGAACTCTACACCCTTCAATTAGCCTAAAAACAAATTTTTATGCACTTTGTACGATAAGTTTCCAAAAAATTAATTATTTTTAAACCAGCGTATTTTAAGGGCTATATCCAAATTGAAGTTCCGTAATCCGTACTCGATTGTTAACCGAGAGAGCCCCTTTCTACATCAAGGCACCTTAAGCAGTCAATGAAGCCTGCTAGATTACAGGACATCAGAAGAAATTTCAAAATATTTAGTCAGTTCTATTATAGACGGCCCCTTAAACCATCATTTTGCCGTTTTTTAAGCATAATTTGAAAACTATTTGGAAGAAAAATGTGAAATTTTGGATTTCCATAAAGCTGGACTTAATAAATCTAAATCCATCAAAAAAATTGTAGGTTGCAATTCATAATTTTTTCGAATATTAATTTCATAATTCTTATCATAAAATTATAAAAATTGTAAATTCAACGTATTTATGTTTGGGTATATTAGTATTATTGCTACACAAAAAATTAGCACATTAGAAGCAAAATTTCAGGAGATATAAATAAAAATATGAAAATGTAATTTAACATTAGAAGCATTGAATTTTGAATGTTTATAATTCAAAAACTTATCATTCAAATGACTTGAAATTTGGTGTCTAAGCATAGTTAACTGAACATTTGAAATATCTCGTTAAAATTGGGTATTGCCATTGAAAAAAATAAAGTTTGGATTCGTTTTAATATGTAGATGGCCCCCCTAAGCAAATTTTATATACATCATTTAAAAGTAGACATTATTTCCAATCGTTCGGTACCAGTAACTTTCGTCTACAATAATTTGTTGAGGAGTTAGTAGGGGGTGTTTACTTTTTTTTTTCCCCACGACTGTACATATAAAAAAATTTGTGAATGTGTGAGATTATTTTGCACTATAAAAATCAGAATACAATTCAAACATCTGTTTTTTTACAAAAAAATTTATCTTTTAAAATAACACATGGCGACTTAGACAATGAAAGTTAATGGCCACAGCAAAAAATTCAGTCGCCTCGTGGCGACTGTGAGTCTGCACCTATATACTGTATTCAGCTGTTCTGACCAGTATGCTGGATAATTAGCAACAGACGGATATCATTATCTGGCCTGAAACTATGAGGCTATACTGTGCTTTTATTGTTCATTGAACTCATTGTTTTAATCATGCAAAATACAATGCATTAATTTATTAAACTAAAAATATTTTACTTATATTTATGGCAACCTTTATAAGAATGAACATGAGAACATATCTATTTATACACAATGCATGAACCTACATATACGAGCAACAGACAATTAATAAAGCAAAAGTGGGATAACAATTTATTAAAGAATAAAAACCTCTGTTTGCAAGCAAAAACAAGTTTAATGTTCTAAAAACTTATTTTTATAAGGATGAAGTTAAAGGGAAAGTAATGGTATTAAATAAAACATCCTACTACAAATATATTCAATTTTGAATTTTTTCGTGAAAATAATTTAATAAAGCAATATTTAAAATTGCTATTTTATTACTAATTTCCTCATTATGTCACTATGGTAGTAGCAACTAGTGAGAACAAGATTTCTGTTATTATCACAACATCGTTTTTAAGTGTTAAAGTAATAAGGAATAATGAGGGGAGTTTACAGTCTGAATATACTTTGTTAAAGGAAAAAAAAAAAAAGATATGATTGAATTTCGCTTGAACAATGTATACACAAACCCCAGTCCCTAATTAAGATTAAACGTTCACAACCTTTCCATCAACTTAATATATTCATTAAGTCTCAAAGAAATCAGATCATGGAAGATTTATTATCATTTCTATTTTAAAAATCTAACCAACTGCTACTATCTCCATATGTAAACGATAAAGTCCCGCTCACTGACTCACCATCGCCCAGATGAAATTACTGAAACTAGAAGCATGGAAATTGGGGGAAACATACTTCTTATGACATAAGTGAACACTAAGGAAGGAGTTTTGAAAATTCTCTCCTAAGGGGTTAAAATGGGGGGAGGAATTTTACAGCATGTGGCCATATTTCAGCAGCCGTTTTAGGTAGGTGCGTGAAATTCCAGAAAATAAATCTACTAAAAAAATAATTGAACACATGTTCCAGCGATTTTAGAAATTCTGCTCCTAAGGGTGTTAAAGGGGGAGGGGCAAAAATTTTAGAATATTTGGCCATTTCTCGGTAATTTTCAAACTTTTTCAGAAACCCTCATTTGATATATCATCTAAAAATCCCCAGGCCACTCTTTCATATTATAAACCTTTCTCCCCTCTCATCCCAATTTGCCCACCCCCCTCCCAGGGGTTAAATTTTTTAACTCAGCTCCTAATTAAGCTACAGCGAGACTCAACCTCATTTGAAGGCTTGACCAAAGGTGAAACTCATCACAGGCCTTCAATTGGTGGGGTCTAATTTGACCCCAGACAGTTAGGGGGCATTCCCCCCCCCCCCATTTGAGGGGGGGAGGGCGGAAATGGATCCTTTCCTGTGACATTTGAAAGCTTTTGGCCTGTAGATTACTAAGCAGCCGCCCCCACCCCCTCTTAACTCATTTTTTCATCACGAGAGGGCTTTTTAAAATTTTAATTTGTTCATTACTACTCAATACAATTTTCCGAAAATTATAAAAAAAATTTACATTTACAAATCTCAACAATTAGAAGCTTCTCCCCCATTTCCACACAGTGAGTGGGTACATATTTCAGACAAAATCAAGTTAAAGATATAAAATCATACAAATTTAAGGTTCCTTTAAAAATATTATCACGGGCCCTGGCAACGCCTGGAGGGTCAACTAGTTAGTTAATAAACAGGTAAAGAAAGTGCAACTGAAAATTTAGCGCAACAGTGGACAAATAATAATGAAAAAGCTTTTCATGTTAAACTTATTGAGGCAGTAGCAGTTATGACAGTTTCTATAACTGTGTGTCCAAGAGTTCTCATATTAACCTGATTAGAAAATTTAAAAACTAATTAAAAAAAAAGACAGATTACAGAATTTCATAATGATGAACGTGAATGGAACTCATTTAGAACATTTTCATCCTAAAACAGCTTCTAACAATTAACATTTTAAAATTAAAGGAGGCATCTAAATAGCTGTATGGTTAATGTATAAAGTGTGCATAACTCTTATTTTTACCCATTCAGTGTAATATTTTACTCTGTTTTTCTTTTTAAATCATACTGAAAAGTTTCAATTACTGACTTAAATGTCAAAAATAGTTAATGGAATGACTCCTTGTCAATGCTTGAAACCAGTGGTTGGATTCAGCTGGTTTGCACCGGCTTGGTAGAACCAGTTGTTAAACGAATCTTGCATTTATATTAATGTACTTTCTTTAAATGTTTATCTGCACAACGTTTTCTAAACATAACACTCTGACATGCCCTGATTTGTTTCATTTAATAAAATAATGTTTCCTTTGCAAAATACGTTTTTTTTTTCTTTATTATTCCTGTAAAAAGCAAATTTAACTATATATATATATATATATATATATATAAAAGAAATTTTGAAGAATTTCAGGATTTAAATCAACAGCCTAGGCTAACTCTAGTTATACAGCATGTTTATTCAACACTACAATAACTAGTTATATTCGAATAAAAGGTATTTTGCTTTGGCTGCTTCTTTTGAAAATATATGCTAAATCGTTAGATTTAGTGGTATACTTCCAACTGCATTTAAAAAAAAATATCGTTTTTCATATCTCATAGAAGTCTTTTAACCCCTTGGGGACGAGCGACCGTTATTCGTGCCTTGTAAGATGCTCAAAATCGAGGATTATTCTCACCAGTAAATTTTTATTGTAAATTTTGCCTTATTTAATCCAAGCATTTTCCCAATTCATTTAGGCAAAAATTTCTGTTTTAAAAAAACGGTGATTAAAGATTAAAAATTCTGTAAAAGACGCTCATCCCAAAGGGGTTACATCATAGTAGTTATTTTTGTAAATGTAACAAATTATAAATTTTTCTAAGTTATATTTAGAAAAACATTTTGCATGATCTAACAAATGATAAAACATTGTATGGTCTAAACTTGCCGAGTCGTCAGACTTTGTATTTTACAAATTTACAGCATTGTCTGGCCTGTTTTTTATACCAAGAAATGATAAAAATTCCTAAAAATCTATACATCACAACTTGAAAATACATGCAAAAATGTGTCTCATTTGTTATAGCACGGATAATGCTTTTTTAAACATGTCATAAAACCCAAAAAACTGCAAAAAAATTAGTCATTTTTTTTCTAAAGTAAAAAAGATTTCTAAGATGATGAACTGAACAATATTTCAAATATTTTTGAATTTAAAAGTATTCTAAATTTAACAATTTCTGAATTAGCTCTTGGTCAGCAATAAGAAAGGACCAACTGATATTTCCTTGATGATTGTACATTTTAAATGAAATTGTTTGTCTTTTAAAAGCACTATGAACAAGAAGTAAAAGCATCATAAAGGATGAAAACATAAAATTTATTAAAACGTTTAAAATGCTTAGGAAGAAAAAAGCTATACAAAAGAAAGACTAAGGGTTTTATTACTTAAGAAACTTTTAAAAATGTTAAATTTGTAGATTATAAATGTTTTAGCAAGCTCGGGGACTTTTTTTTTTTTTTTTTTTTTTTTTTTAAACAACGTACCAAATCTAAAAATGTTATGGACTACTGAATTCTGAATATGTAAAACCAAGTTTTAGTCAATTTGAATATAGGAATGAACTAACTACCCCTCCCCCCCCCCCCCTCCTTGTCAGATTACTGCAATATTGGAGAAGTAATACTTCCATGGAAAGCAGCTAAATTTTTATATTTAATGACACTTATGTTAAATATTAATGATTACCAAGGATTTTTTTACTATACTAGGGGCTCTGCCCCCTAAGAGCTACGCTCGCTAATCCCTGTTCAGACACCGCAAACTCTAAAAGCACGCTAATTTGGTCGGCTTATAAATTTTTTGGAAGAATGAATTATAATTTTTTAAAAACAGTGGCGATCTCCCTGTTAACAGGTTGTTTTTGTCTTTGATTAAATCAGATCAGTGAAACATGTGTAAACAATCTATTATAAAATGAATTAAGTAAACAGAGTCTTTGTCTCCCGGTATTTTTTGACAACACTATAAGAAGTTTTTTTAAACAAGACATTATGTATCGTTTTAAATCTGACATAATTTTCACCAAAGTTTTCTTTCTCTTTTTAATATTCACGTGAAAATACTTTTGTTGTTAGAAGGGAAATATTATTTGCGCTGTCTTAGATTTCTCAACAATAGTTTTAAAAGATTATCTCAAAATATGAAATAAATGTCTCACACAAATATATTTTTAAATTTAAACTGTTTGGCAATTTTAAATAGGATGTAATTTCCTCCATTTACGACTTTTGACGCATATTAATGGATTTATTATTTTCCAATTTTCTTTCTCTTTTAAAATTCACAACTAAATATAGTTTTTATAACACAATTATCAATATTTTCCTGCTTTTAATGCGTAATCATTTAATTTTAATTTGAAAGTTTTTTTCTGTTTATAATAGTCACATGTAAATAAATTTTTAATTTGAAGGAAATATTATTCTTTGTGCTGCTTTTAAATTTGGCAACCATTTAAAATAATACCCTTTTCTAAAAGTTGTAAAAAATATCTCTCGAAATGCTGAAAATTTGAATTTAACCCTTAAATGCCTGATTTTTCAAAAATCATTGTAATAATGTTTTTTGGCTTGCATTTTTTAAATAAAGGATGGGAAAAATACTTAAAAAAATCATATTTTGTTGTAAGTATTATGGCTATATAAGTATTACAGCTAAAAAACAATTTGTTACTAATCGGCAATACTGGTCTTTAATTGAAAAAATAATTTTCTTTGATAAAATTCTATATTATTAAACACACAAGAATTTTAGGCACTACAATAAGAAATAAATTTTACTTGCTCACTGCAGAACAAAATAGGGTATTTCGCAAGCTTCCAAACAAAACAAAAAGAACAAGTAGCAGCAATTGAAAAATTAAATTTATCTTTATTCTTAAACAGCACAAGTGTTGCCATCTACATGTTGAAAATCGATTTAATAATATTTTCAAAACGTATTTTATTGGCAACATTAGGCATCATAGCTTCAATATTATTCTAATAGTATTTTAGAGCCTAAATTGGGTATGTTGCCAAAAAGCAACACCCGGCATTTAAGGGTTAAAATAGAAATAAAACCTCAAAAGATGAGTCAAATTAAAAAAATTAATACAGTCTACACACTGGGGAACTTTTAATGTATAAAATTATCTAAAACTGATTAAATTCCCATGCATAGTTTTTGCTCCTATAAAACTTTTTTAATGGAACGATTTTGACCAACTTTAAATATCTCTTAAAATAATTCTTCGATTTGAAAACTGTCAGCATCAGCATGTTTATCAAACATTTTTCTATAATACCATCGATTTTCATATTTTTGTAAGCAACATTTTTCTTAATATTAACGAAGAAAGACCTACGGTCACAAAAAATTCAAACCCGGTGGCGGTGACTTACCTTTTTTTAGAATAGAAGATTTTAAATATTTTTCTAAAAACTATAGAATTTTTTAAGGTATTCAAAAGGCTAAAAATATTATCAGAACAATTGCTGCAAGTTCAGCAGAAATGTATAAGGGGTTTTCAAAGATGAACATAATATGGTCAGAGAAGATAAGTCGACTAACTATTTCTAATGTATCAAACTGCTAAGATGTTATACAGTCGAACCTCTATTTAACAAAGTCGCTAAATCCCAGAAAAAAATTCGTTATATGGAAAATTCGTTAAATAGAGGTTCACCTTTTAAAATACTTTAAACTACATAAAACAGATTTTAAATTCATAAACACTAAATATTTTTACTAAAAGTAATTAATCACATTTTTTTTAATAAATTTTTATCGATTTGTTTTATTTATTTTACCCACAAATATCCATCATCAATTCCTTTTTTCTATGCGTTTAAATCTTTGAAAACTGCAAGGAAAACAAGACATTGTCCGGGAATACACTGTATTTTCTATTTAAAGTAAATAGTCATTAAAATTAATGAATTTTAATGACATTATCATATTTATTATCATTATAACAATTTTAACCATACATTAACATATGCGCCCTTAAATTTAATTTCTGAAAAACTCTGTTAATTTTGCCTGAGTTCTTTATTTAAAAAAGTGCTTTCTCTCATAATACGTCTTGCATCTTTGCAATGCACCAAAAACCCCTTTCATGCGTATTTTCTTCTAACTATAATCCACGTCGGATTGTTTCAAATGATTTTAGCATTTTATCATACGAAGTTTTGTTAATTCCTGCATAATGATCATTTCCATCATCATAATATTCGTCTTCATCGCAATTCATTGCTGTATTGTTTTTATTTTTCACACTGTCAAAAATATCTAATTTGGATAGTGTTTCCGAGGTCTCAATTTCAGAATTAAGCGAAATACAATCATCAATCAGCACATCATGGTTAAATTCTTCTTTTTTTCTCACTGTATAAACACATTTTTTTAAGTTATTCTAAGGGATTATCGTCTTCCTCCTCCGTACTTACCAAATTCTCACTGCTGACAAAGAAGGCGCCTGGTAAAACTAGTTCAAGGCCATTGAAGATCATGAAAAGTGTTTAAAGGAAGAATAAGTTTGAAATGTCCAGAAATATTTTGAAAAATAAGGAGAAAAAAAATTTTGATCACAAGAAAAAGTTCGTTAAATAGAGAATGCACTTCGATATTTGGAGGTTATTTTACGAAGAAATTCGCAAAATGATCTTTGTTACAAGGAAAAGTTTGCAAAATAGAGGTCCGACTGTATATTCCAGCGCCTACCATCTTGGATGTCTCAGCGATGTTTTGTTGACGTTTATTGATAAGACAACACTGACGAGTGACGTGTTCTGGCAACCCCATTAAGCCTAACATGCACATAAATCTGCTTGGCGAAATTTACGTGGCGGAAAGGGGTTTTCATGCCAAGAAAAAATCCAAATTAGCGGCCGCGGGAATATATAACATCTGTTCCGTATCAAACATAATGATTAGTCTTAGTCTAATTGTTCTACCTCTAAAAAAATGGGTTCCTACTTTTATAGTGAAGGTATGTTAAGAAAGGAAAATAGATCAGATAATGTTCGAGTAAAGGCAAAGAAAATTGAAAGTGAGGACTCTTATCAAGAAGCTACATGTAAATATCTCAAATAACACAAACTATTTAATATTTAAAAATTCTTTTCTGTACTATAATATAGTTTTCATCTACATCCTTTATTGTTTTATTTAAGTATTAACTATATATGAAATAATATACTACCTTTTAGGATACATTTTTAATACTTTTCAACATCATGAATATAAAATTATTTTCAGCACAGGATACACAAAATAATTCAAATTTATTTTTGCTGGTTTCATTCTGAAAATGTACAGTGTGCTGATGCATTTCATCGGCAATTCTATGAAAGGTTTTAAAAAGATGTTGCATATTTTTAAACGGAGCTAAATTTTATGACTGATACAAAATTTCCAGAATATATCTTCTGCATATGTGCATTATTGTTATTACAAAAATAACTTTAGAGTCCTTTGGGATTAATTATAAAAGATGAGATTGACAAAATCGGTGAAATTATAGGCTTTGAGACAAAACCTATCCTAAAACATGCATAAAAAAAATAAAAAAAAAAAAATCCAGAAATCAAGCACTTTCCAATCACAAGAGGCAATTTATTGATATTAAATTTCAAGAAGTTACAAGCATTTATCACTAAAGCAAGGATGTAAATAGGGATGCTTGATATTCAGTGAGTTAGCATATTCATGAGATTAGAGACTTGAGCAATAACCTTGAGCCCTTCCAACAGTTAGTGCTTTTACTATCTAACTGTTTGCAACTTTAGGTCATGGACATGAGTCAATTCTTAAATTTTTGTTATTTTGATGTTATCCTTTGGTATTGTACTGTTTTTATGCATTTTTTGATAGAAATCTTGATCAGGGTTTCATGATTGACGAACATTTATTAAATAAATTACGTCCTTTTATAGGCTAGAGGTCTGCACGGGCCCGGGCTTGGCCCGAGGCCCGTACCCAGCCCGGCCCGCGGGCCGGCGGAATGGAGGAGAATTTTCAAACGGGCCGGGCCGGCAGAATTAGGACAATTTTTTCAACGGGCCGGGCCGGGCCGACAGACAAAATAAACGGACTGGGCCGGAAAAAATTGAACGGGCCTGAAGGGCCGGGCCCGGCCCATAAAAAAAATTAATCGGGCCTATCGGCCCGATATAAGAATTTGAGAGGAGCAGATAAAATACGAGGTCATTTCCAATGAATATGACTTTTTCGAGAAGTATAAATGTGCGTTACGAGCCGATGCGAGTTTAACAACATCAATACAGAAATGTAACATATCCATCGTAGAGATCGGCATCGTACAGTTACATGATGCCTGATCCCAGGTTTAATTTTTTTCGGCAGACTTGTGCCGGTACGGAACTGGTCTTAATCGTTCTCAGGATGTGTAGGACAGGCATTATGTTTTGTAAAAGTATTAATAGCGATAATGGACTTTTGTTAACAGTATCTTTGGAAATGTACCTTAAGGTGGTTCTCATATTTACTGCTCAACAATGCGAAACTCTCAGACACATTTTCTGACTCATTTTTAACTATAAAGGCATAAAATTGACAGGCTGAGTATTGAAGGCAATTGGGATCAAATAGCGTTTCCATTTTTCATAAATTACGTACAGAGATAACAGAGACTCTTGTCACGTGACTGTACGTTTTCTCCTTTCCTGTGCTATCGCTTCCGGAATTCAAAACGCTAACTTTGGCAGTATTTTCTGAAAGATATATTACTTTTATCTAAAAAAAAAAACGGCATTTACATGGTTTCTGAATAAGAATACCTGCCAATCTCATGCGTTTCCGAAAAGAAATGAATTCATAAATGTATCAAAATGTAGCTCCTTTGGATTTGAGAAAAGCCTTAAAAATGACAGAAATATTTTCACAAATCTACCTTTTATTATAAGCTTCAAAAGTTATCATGTTTTTTAACCCTTTATTCTAAACTACAATAATCTTTTAATGAACCCTTATTTAAATTTTGAAACCTCTGTAGAGACGTTGACTAAAACACTGTAAGTAATCGTTAACGTTTACAATTTTTTTTTTTTTTTTTGCGAACACATAGTAATTTAAAATATTCTGTAAAATGTTCCCATAAATATGCATGTAGTATTCATTAAAAGATTCTTAATTGTATGTCGAGAAAAAACGGAATTTTTTGTAGACATTTAGTCGGGCCGGGCCGGGCCTGTTTTCACTGATTTTTGTACGGGCCGGGCCGGGCCGAGAACGGTAAAAATGTAAACGGGCCGGGCCGAACTTTCAATTTTTACACCGGGCCGGGCCAAAATAGCTTTCCTTCGGGCCGGGCCGGGCCGGGCCCGGTCCTGGAAATTCCGGCCCGTGCAGACCTCTATTATAGGCAAACATGTTTGATTTTTTTTTTTTTTTTTTTTTAAACTATACAGAAAGATTAAAGTTTTTTTTTAAAGGATGTTCTTATAATAAATACTAGAAAGTGTTTCATAATCTATGTGTGGTGCTTCGTTTTCCTTTCATGTTTATACATCCAAAAATCATTTGGGCAGCAAACATCCCACCATAGCTTGAAACTATACTTGAATTGTAACATTTCCAGAGATATTTTTAGTCCCTGGCTTAAATATGTCAAAAATAGTTAATGGAAAAGACCCTTGTCAATACTTGAAACGTGTTCAAAAGGTTAACTATCCTTCAAATAAATTTCAGAACAAAGAATTTACGAATGATATTACAGATATAAAAAATAATTAAAATAATGAATGTAAAAAAAAAAATTAGAAAATGCTATAGTGCAATTTTACTTTTGCATGCTATTATTATGGCAAAATTTAAGATCTCAACACTTTTAAAAGCCAATCTATAAGTATTTGTAACAGGGTGTAAAAAAAAAAAAAAAAAAAAAAAAAAAAAAAAATCTGATTTTTTAAATTTTTAACCATTTGGAAAAATGGTTATTGTTCTCGTCAGGATGGGAAATCAAAAGCATATCTGAAGGTTTCCATTGGTTTATTCTGCAATTTATTCGTTTCCTGATTGGTCTATACAGTAATCTGTATTTCCCTTTAATTTCAACAACGATGGATACTTTCTATTGCCACTATGAAAAAAAAAAAAAAGTAATAAAAACTACAAAAAAAAAATTAATAACTCAGAAACAAATTGAGATACAGCTTTCAAACAAATTGCATTTAAAAGTAGATTTTTTTTCTCTATCCGACGGTGTAAAAAGTAATATTATCGGATGTTTAGAAGTTTAAGAATGAAATTTCATTTAAAATTGGCCGTCAGATTTCTTGGAAATCTGACGATGGAAAAGCCTTTTACCGAACAGCCAATGAAATGCTTGGATATTTACGTAAGTTTCAGGTGGATAATACTTAAGTTTCATGAAATCTGACGGGTCGCAGGTGATATTTTTGGCTTGCAATTTTTACGTGTAATAACACTATCAATGTTTAATTCATGGCGTACGTAATGTATGATCAACTCTGTGCGATTTTTTGTCTTAAATTTTAGTTTTCAAAAAAGTCGTTTTCCAAATGGTCGTTGTAATTTGATAAATTGCTTCCCCCCCCCCCCCCCCCCCCTGTGTTAAAATATTAAACATCTACCAAGAATTAAGCATTTCAAAAATGAATAACCCTCCAATTACTAACATAATCTATGTTTTTTTGCTTTAATTAATAAAATTTTAATTATGTAATTATAGAAAAAAAAACTGCAAATTAAAAATTTCTTTAGTAACATATAACATTATGTGCACTAATATTTTGTAATAATTATATAAACCAATATTAAATACTGCTTATATTTTAAAGTTATTGATAAATTGCATTTAATTTTAAATTGATGATACAGATTAGATTTTGTGATGATTAAACAATTAACTGTTTAATTAAGAACACAATCTACATTTTTGGAAAAGTGGTTGAAAAAAAAAAGGTGATAAATAATCGTTTGATAAATTCATAAAGCAGCCAATAATTTTACACAGGTTCTAAAGCATATGTATATCAAATTGATCAAAATATGTAGCAATGTATACAGCAAACTCGCACATAATTTATAAATAGATTACAAAAATTGTATTTTGAAATTTAAATCAGATTGTTTCCCCACAACATTAAAATATTTGAATAGCTACTAAATACAGTAGAAGATCTTTATAACGCAATTCTATATAATGCAATTCTCCATATAATGCACAACTTCTCAGATGTAAACAATGATTTTTGCAGTTAAAAAGCACCTGCACTTTCACATTGTAAAATATTGCTACTCTATAGAGTACTAAATTTGATACATTAGTTCAACTTTATCTTCTAATTTAAGACCTTTTTACTGAAAAAAATGCTATTATTACTTTAAACTTTTTTGAAAATGTCTTAATATAAGAGATGGTTGTGCCAGTTATATTTGGATCATGCTTATAAAGTAAATTTAATAAGGCCTGACCTATATTATGCAAAAATTTATAATTTGGATAACTCTTGGTAACAAGGAATGCAGTATAAAGATATTCTAATGTATTTTGATGTGTTTCAGACATATTTGGCCATGTTTACAAGGTGAATTTAATGATGTGATCCATATAACGCAAAATTCTATATAACGCACAACCTTGCGTTTTTAGGTTTGCGTTATAAAGATCTTCTACTGTATTATAATGTTTTGAAGTTATTTAACATTTAGTTAGATGTTTTTTAAATGCATAGTACTTCTTTTTACACAGTTTAACATTGTTATAATTAACAATAACAAATATTACATTTTATACAAATGATTTAGTGATAATTTTCATTACTGATTATAATGCTTTTTCACACTATTTAAAAAAAAAAATCAGAAAATATGTGATTTTATCATCTGATTAAAATCATTGACACTCTATTGCTATGTTTGTTGTACATAAAAGAATGAATAACTTGATTATTAAAATTAAAAGGAAATTATGACATTGTAAGTTATATTAGATTTAAATATTTTTAAATTAAATGCTTTTTATGTTTGTTAGATAAAAACCATGCTTTTTACAAACTTACTGTACTTAAATTTTTCACAATACTCAGGAATTACGCTTAGAAACAATTATTTAAAGCTTTGTTTTGTGTATTCATAAGTCACAATTCACAATACCTGTAGAAACTTTCCAAATTATGTTCATCTTAGATTCTAATACTTTTTTATGTCATTTTAAACATTTAGAATATTCTTGATTTTAATCAATGATTTTTTTAAAAAAATCACTTGATTAAAATCATGATTTAAATCAACTGATTTAAGTCGTTGACACCCTGATTTGTAAAGACCAATAATAAAAAGGAATTAACAGTAAGTGGGTTTTTATTCTAAAGCAGTGGTTCCCAACCTTTTTTTGGCCGCGCACCACCTAAGCATCTTTAAAATCTCTTGTCCTTCCCCCCACATCCTCTCTTCTGTAACATAAAATCCTTATTATATAAAAATTAACTTATTCACGTGGAGAAAGTCTAAAAGAGCATTAAATTAAGTCATTTCTCTTATCAAAAGGATCAAATTTTTGGTACAAGTATGTTTTCATTATAATTCTTTGAATCCAATGATGTCACACATCTTCGCATTTGCACCCAGAAAAGTTTTTTTTTTGGCAATTTAACTCAGGCACAAAAGTGTTATATAGTATGCATTTTTATCTTCGTGAAATTTTTTGAAAAGACTTCCACATTTTGAATTACATTTGATAGAATTGATACATTTATTATTGAATTGAGTTCCTCATTAAGATATCATTTTAACACTGTGACTATATAAAAAAATATGATTCCCAAGTAGAATTTCTGGATTCGCCTTTATCATTTTACAATATCCATTTTTCTTTCACTTTACAATATACATATCTGATTACTTCTTTTACCCATTATCGTTAGTTGACCATCATATATTATCCGATTTAAAATTTAAAAAAACATATGTCACGATGTATATTTATATACGTGGTCCGCACAACAGCCATAAGGAGTTTTACTTTTCACCCATTTCCTTATGCGATACTCGCATTCAGGGATTTATTAATTTAATAAAAGCAGTATGTTGTTTAGTTATTTCAAATATATTTTATGTTAAATGTGTTCAACATAGTCAATTTTAGATATTCCTTTAATTAATTTCATATGTAAAAGTTTTTGCTTGTGACATATTGCACTATCAATAGAAATGCAAGTTTCTTTCAATAAATAGTGAAAAAAAAGGAGGCCTGTAATGATAAAATAATATTATAACCAGAAAAACATAAAAATTATTTTAATATATATAAGGACCCCAGAAGCCAAGGGTTGTATAAGCAGACCTGCCAACCTTTGAAAATGAGAAATCGTGGCACAGAAAATTAAAATTAATCTGGAGGTTGGTTGGTTGGTTTTTCGTGTTTCGCAGCTATCTTTTGACATTCGTAAAAGAAAAGTTTCAGTCTTTCAACTCAATACAGTAATTTTTTTCCTCTGACAACTTGTATACGATTTTTAGAATTTCTTCTCGTTTCGAAGCATTATTTTGACATTTGTAAAAGGAGCCTGGTTCCAATTTTTTTTCCCGCAGTCATTTCAGGATATTCACAATTTTTTCCCCCCCACGATCGTAATTCAAATTTTTCTATCACGATTCTTTGTTAAAATTCACACTTTTTACTAGGGATGTAACGAATATTCGGCCACTATTCGGTATTCGGCCTATTCGGCCGGCCGAATATTGAACAGATATTCGGCCGAATACCTGTGGCCGAATAGTGGGACATTTGACGAATACCTGTAGCCGAATAGTGGCATATTTAGCCGAATATTTTAAGATATTTGGTTAGATATGTTCCAGAAAATCAAAACCAAATATGATTTTAAATATTTTCGACAAACAATATTAAAAAATTATACCTAAATACATTAATTATTATAAGAAAAAGATCTCATTCTGAAATATGGGGTGGAGGAAGTATTATGAGGGGCTTGTTAATTTTGAGAGAAAGAAAAGAGAAAAGTATATCTTGGTAGCAGAAAAGAATATATAATATTTTAATGGAATGAATAATTATATTTTAAGAAAATAACCCTTTTTTTTTTTGACATACAGAGTGTAAATTTACTAAGTTTAAGTTGCATGAAAAAGGATATAAAAAGACAGAACACATGCAACAGAACACATTTTTAGGGGGTGAAAGGATTTTACTAAAATAAAAAAAGTTTCATTTTTACAGAGGTAATGAGTTCTATTTTAGATAGTATATATATATAAATTACTAGAACTATCTATGGATTAAATAAAAAATTATGAATTAAATTATTATTTACATTTTTAAAAGTCATATGTTATCTTTAAAGTATTTTTTAAGACATTTAAAGTATAACAAAAAATACATTCAGCTGTTATGATTTTTGAAAACTCAAACAAAAGACATTTAAAGTATAACAAAAAATACATTCAGCTGTTATGATTTTTGAAAACTCAAACAAAAAATTAATTTCAATTAATCCTTAATTTAATTTTTTATTTTAAAATTGAAAAAAAAAAATTAACAATTAAAATAAAAGTCATTTATATTAAAGTCAGTATTCGGCCGCCGAATATTCGGTATTCGGCTATTCGGCCAAATCACTATTCGTTACATCACTACTTTTTACCATGAAATTTGGCGAAATTCACACTTTTTACCGCAATCCTTTGACAAATTTTGCTATTTTTACCATGAATCTTTGACGAAATTAGTGTTTTCTTTCCGCGATCTTTCGGTGAAATTAGCGTTTTCTTACTGATCTTTCGATGAAAAGAAGTAAGAAATTTGCATTTTCTTACTGATTCTTTGACGAAATTCGTGTTTTCTTTCTGCTATATTTTGACAAAATTCACGTTCTCACCGTGATCCTTTGGCGAAATTTACTTTCTTCTGCGACCATATTGACTAAATTGATTTTTTTTTACTCGGTCATTTGTCGAAATTCGCGATAGTTTATCGAAGCCGATCGGCAAAATTTTTTATATCTTTTCGCGACCAATTAACAAAATTCACTACTCGCTTCCGCGACCTTTTGAAGAAATTTGCAATATTTTTCCCTCGATAGTTTATCGAAATTCGTGATTTTTTGCACAATCTTTTGACAAAATTCGCAATTTCTTTCTGAACTCTTAACGAAATTAACGACTTTATTCAGCGACCAATTGAAGATAATCACTATTTGTTTCTAAAACCTTTGACGAAATACCCGATATTTTTACATGATCATTTGAAGAAATTCTCAATTTTTTCCGCAATCGATTCACAAATTAATTTGGGGAAATTCCATAAAAGAAAAAAAAAAATTTGCAGACTTCCAAGAAATTTCAAAATGTACTCGAAAAAGAATCATAAGTGTGTGGAAGAATTTGTTAGGGGGAAATACTGCACAGCATTTTTCATTATGCAGGACTTTCCATTTTTGTGCGATTTTGCACACTATTTCAAACCTTGCCCCTCAAAGAACCACCTCCCCACCTCCAAAAATTCTTAAAATTGCATCCCTGTTTCTAAGGAAAGGAATTCCTGTATAAATATTTACAGATACAGGATTCACTCATGGTTAATATACATAAAGAGGGTTTTATGTTAAGAAGTTTCTTTTGCAGGCCAGATTTATTTTCCCATGATTATATTTTAATGTCTGAATTTTCGGATTAATGACCAATTTTTTAAAACTTCCGGAAATGAATACTTTGAAATTTTGGAAATTTCAGAACAGAATCACTTCTGCAAAAATATACTGTGCGGAGTAAAAATAAGAACTGTAAACTTTTGCGTTTGAGTTTTTTGCAAAAAATCATAGTTTAAGACCGATTTTCGTAGCATCGTAGTTTATAGGTCCAAATCGTAGTAACTACAATTTTTTCGCAGCAGTTGGCAGGTCTGTATAAGTGACAAAATTAAAAAAATTGAATTAAGTGCACAGACGACCTGGAAATATGCTTTTTTTCTTTTCAGGTAAAGAAATATAAATGATTTTCTAATTATGTGTTGTGTTTTAGAAAGATCAACCACTTTTGCCGAGTAATGATCAATATTGATTACTTACAAATTTAAAGAAAATTGCACTCTACTTTTTTTCACATTTATTGAAATAAGAGTTCAAAGACCACCGTGAAACAAGCAGCAGTTTCCTATTTCAATTCAGTCAATAATTATTGATGTTCAACTTTAACGTCAATTATCTTTGAACTCAATTTACTCCAAATCGGAATTTTGCCACTTGCAGGCATGCAAGTGCAATAATGCTTCCAAAAAAGTGCCAAAAAGACCAAAATAAGTGACAAAAGCATTTCGAAAAACTGACTAAAGCGTAACAAAAATAAAAAAAGGGGGGGCGGGGGCTAAAGCACAAAAAAAAAAAAAAAAAAAAAGAGACATGAAAGGTACGTGAATGATTTTTTTCAATCAATTTAAGTTGTTGGAGTGTCAATGTAAGTTAAATTATGTAAATAAAACACCTTTTTGCTTTTAAGATGACAATCCCCTAACAAAGTGATGGATAAGATAAAACCACAGTTTTATTTAAAGGGGTAATTGAAAGTTTTAAGTCATTTTGCCATATCTCAGCAACCACTTTAAGTAGGGGCGTAAAATTGCAGAAAATAAATCTATTAAAAAATAATTAAACATGTACTTCAGTAACTTTAGAAATTCCCCCCTAAGGTGGTTTAAGGGGGGTCAAAACTTTTAGAACATTTGGCCATATCTCAGCAGCCGTTTTAGGTAGAAGCGTAAATGTTCAGAAAATAACTGTACTAAAAAATATTTAGACAAGTATTTTAGCAACTTTTGAAATGCCCCCCCTATGGGGGTTAAAAAAATTTAGAACATTTGGCCATATCCCAGCAGCTGTTTTAGGTACAAGTGTAAAATTCCAGAAAATAAATTACTAAAAAAATAATTAAACACACATTTCAGCGACTTTATAAATTCCCCTCTTAAGGGGGTTAAAAAGGGGAGCAAAAAATTTTAGAACATTTAGCATATCTCAGCAGCTGTTTTAGGTAAGAGTGTAAAAAGCCAGAAAATAAATCTACTAAAAGAATAATTGAACACGTATTTCAGTAATTTTAGAAATTCTACACGTAAAGGGATTAAGGGGGGGGAGGTTCGAAAATTTTAGAACTTCTGGCCATATCTCAGCAGCCGTCTTAGGTAGGAGTGTGCAATTCCAGAAAATAAATCTACTAAAAAAATAATTAAACACATATTTCAGCGACTTTATAAATTTCCCTCCTAAGGGGTTAAAAGGAGGAGCCAATAATTTTAGAACATTTGGCCATATCTCAGCAGCCATTTTACGTGGGAGTGTGAAATGCCAAAAATAAATCTACTAAAAAAATAATTAAACATGTATTTCAGCAATTTTTGAAATTCCACCCCTTTTAGAACATATGGCCATATCTCGGCATCCGTTTTAGGTAGGAACGTGAAATTCCAGAAAATAAATCTACTAAGAAATAATTAAACACATTTTATAAATTAATAGAGATTCCTCCCCAAGAGGGTCAAAAATTTAAAACATTTGGCCATATCTCAGCAGCCGTATTAGGTAGGAGCGTGAAAGACCAGAAAATAAATATACTAAAAAAGTAATTAAACATGTACTTCAGTGATTTTAGAAATTCTCCCCTCCCCTTCTAAGCAGATTAAAGAGGTAATCGAAAGTTTTAGGTCATTTCGCCATATCTCAGTAACTGCTTTAGGTAGGGCCGTGAAATTGCAGAAAATAAATCTATTAAAAAATAATTAAACATGTACTTTAGAAAACATAACTTTAGAAATTCCCCTCTAAGGGGCTATGCATATATAACGTTATCATTTTAGGGGGGAGAGGGGTCTGGTACATGATATTGTAAGATATCTCTAGAAGGAGGGGGTGGGTTGACTTTTGATATCGTTATCATTTCTGATCCAAGCAAAATTTTCTCTTTTTATTTGTAACTTGGTCTTTACATCAAAATAATATGTTCATTACGATTATCTTTTACGATTGTCATAAACACATGTTACAATTATTTTTTTGTCTATTATCTACTTTTATGAAATACAAAATTATTACTACAATCATTAAATGATTAAAAAATTATTTAATTCCAAAATATGGAAAACCCCATCCTTTGGAATTCATATTCTTCTGTATGTTTATATAATCCGCTGTTCGACAAACCATATGCAAAGTATGTTTGAAATGGTACTTCTGTTTACTACTAAATAAAATAGAAAGAATGTTGTCCACCTGTTTCGTTGATAAAAATTTCTGTCTGTCCCATCTCCTAACAGAAAGTTGCAAGAAGACATTATTGCATTGAATGCATTGTGTAACAAAAAGATATTATTGAATAACTTTTAAATAGTAACTATTTCGTTTAAGTGTTATTTGATAAAGTTACATTTTATTGACTTCTCTTCATTTGAATCAATAAAGTATGCAAAAAATAAATACAACCATATTTGTATATCACTACAAGCAAAAGAAAAAAAAATTCCAAAATCTAAAGAATTTTTATGCATTGATAACGATATCATTACTGGGACGGGGGTTTGAGGAAGGATAACATATGATATCGTAAGGGGGTAGGGGGTCCAAAATGTACAAAAACTTGATAACATTATATATGCACAGCCCCTAAGGTGATTAAAGGGGGGGGGGTCAAACCTTTTAGAACATTTGGCCATATCTCAGTAGCCGTTTTAGGTAGCAGCATGAATGTCCAGAAAATAACTGTACTAAAAAATATTTAGACAAGTATTTCAGCCATTTTTTAAATCCCCCCCTATGGGCGTTAAAGAAGAGTAAAAATTTTTAGAACATTTGGGATATCTTAGCAGCCGTTTTAGGTAGGAGCGTGAAATTTCAGAAAATAAATTCACTAAGAAAATAATTAAACACAGATTTCAGCGATTTTAGAAATTCCCCACCTAAGGAGTTAAAGGTGGGGGCAAACATTTTAGAACATTTGGCATATCTCATATAAAAAATAAAGATAGAATTGTGACTGGAACTGAAATTCAATGAAGAGTGTGCACACTATGGATCTTACACAGTCATGTCATGTGATGGGATTCCTTTATTAATTCTACCCTACCTTTTGATGAAACTGAAATGCAACTAAACGATGTTTTACTCATATTAGCCGTGATCCCAATTTTGTAATTCATAATAAGAGAGAAAATCATAATACAGTTTAAATGACAAACTTTTCTTAGTGTCTAAATTGCTTGTTTTAACTGTGTCTTCATATCAGCCGGTCTCATATTAATCGAGTTCGATTGTATGTACACACGGCTTTTTGTGCAAGAATATTAATTACTGATGCTCAGGATATCGACAAATCTGGAAGGTAAAAATGTTGATTTTAGTTACATTTTTTTACTAAAAGTGAGCGAACCAGTTTCCGCAGCTTGCTCACTTTTAGAGACTACATCTCTTTTAGTCAAAAAAGTGACTAAAAGTGAGAAAAGTGACTAACTTGCATCCCTGCACTTTTACCCCTTGGCTTCTGATGTCCTCATATATATAAAGTGCCTAAATATTTAAACAAAATCATATAATTATTCTAGTTGTATTTTGTTTTAAATTTTTAACTGGGAACTTTTTTAATTTGTTTTTATTGAGTTATGTTTTAAATTTTCATATATTATTTCTATTTTTAGTCTGCAACATATCTTTTATTTAAAAATAAAGAAAAGAAAAGAAAAAAAACTGACTGAAAATGGGTTAATAAGAAAAAAATCTGAAATTGCCCCCCTAAAGACTGAAATTGCATCCCCCGTGGGACATACGCCCAATGTTGGGAACGATAGTTCTAAAGTAAGAAAAATATTTAATAGATTAAACCCTCATTTTATTTTCCATAAGGTTGTATATATTCATAATTACTTCCAAATTGGAAAATTAACAAAAAAAAAAAAAAAAAAATTAGAATAACAAATTGATCTACATTACATCTGCAACAAATTGCTTTACCTTACGGAATTCTTCTAAAACCTTTTCAGCATCACTGGGAGTAAAATGCTTTTCTAAAAGCTTATGAAGCTGTTCAAAGAAATCAGGTGCTGGTGGCTGAGGAGTACTGGGAGCATCTTCTCTGACAAACAAGTGTAGCTTATTGCCTTCAACAATGTTATAGTCACATAAGGTTTCTGAATCTAAAAATTCACGGAAATGTTAGAACAGCTTAAACATGAATATTTAAGAGCACAATTAAAAAAAGAAAGAAAGATTAAATGTACACTCAGGATTAGGCCTGTCCAACCTTCCAGTAAACAAGGGTCACAAACACTGAAGGATGTTCACATATCACATGACTTAAAACTTATGACGAGATTATCTCACTGGTGAAGCAGCAGAGTTCAATTACTGCAGGGATTAACTTCTACCAGTATTTTTAAATAGTAATCGTAACCTTATTTAAATACAGAATTTCTGTCAAATATGACAATTATTTATTAATTCAAATATTTACAATACATACAAGATTGTACAGATATTTCTTCTTATCATTCAGCTGCAAAAATTATCTGCAGAGAACACAGGGAGAAGAAGGGAAAAAAAAAAGAATTCTAGAGCATTTTTTCTTGTCAAAAATAGAAGAAAATTGCAAAAGGAAATAAAATATATATATGTTACATTATTAGATCTAATTCCGCAATTTCCTTATCTTATTCTAAATTACTACTTTATTTTCACTTAATCCTTATCCTTAAATAATCTCTATCGTTAACTCTGTTAAATTCCCTTTAATTTAATGTCTCACTTGTCTTAATCGCTTTAATATTACGCTTTTAGTATTCTTAAATTAAATGTTCCATTCCCGCGCTTTTTTCTTTCGAGATTATTCTTTTAGCTTCCATTTTTACTTTCCCACGCATTTCTGATGTTATCCTTTTTTCCTTCAAATTCATCCGCTAGTTCTGTTCGCACTCTTTATATGACGTGACATTCTTAATTATTTATTGGTTGAGAGCGCGACCTACGTCATATTTGTATCCTTACACGTGAGGAACAAAAAGTTGATACTCTCTGTGTTTCAGCAGATTTGAGTCGTATTTCCAGTTTTCATCCATCCCCTGGTCACCGTCCTGTTATTCGATTATCTGGAACTTTGTTTAAACCTAATTACTACTACGGAGTGATGGCTAATTATCTTGGTGGAAACTGCACTTTTTGCAATCTGTTCTAATAAAGTGCTTAGCTGATCTTATGAGTTGTTTCAATTTCTTCTGGGGAAACTTCACGGAACGATGGATTCCATTGTTTTCACTCGACAACTGCATTTCAACAATTTATTCTACTAATATAACAGATTCGAGTTATCTGTTCTGACCACTTCTTTTACGGCATTATCGCTGCATGTGATCCACAGCTACTCTCGTGACAGCCAGTACGGCATTTTCAACGATAAAGTCAATCCAATGTTGCTAGAATGTAACATATATATATTTGTTACATTATTAGATCTAATTCTGTGATTTCCTTATCTTATTCTAAATTACTGCTCACTAAATCCTTATTCTTAAATAATCTCTATCGTTAACTCTGTTAAATTCCCTTTAATTTAATGTCTCACTTGTCTAAATTGCTTAAATATTATGCTTTTAGTATTCTTAAATTAAATGTTCCATTTCCACACTTTTTTCTTTCTAGAATGTTCTTTTAGCTTCCATTTTTACTTTCCCGTGCATTTCTGAGGTTATCCTTTTTCCCTTCAAATTCATCCGCTTGCTCTATCCACACTCTTTCTATAACGTGATATTCTTAATTATCATTGGTTGAGAGCACGATCTACGTCATATTTGTATTCCTACACTTGAGGAACAAAAAGTTGATGCTCGCTGTGTTTCAGCAGATTTGAGTTGTATTTCCAGTTTACATACCATCCCCTGGTCACTGTCCCTTTATTCGATTATCTACAACTTTGTTTTAGCCCTAATTACTACTATGGATATATGGGCTATACTAATATAACAGGATCGAATTACCTGTTCTGACCACTTCTATTACGCTATTACTGCTGGATGTGATCCACAACTGCTATCGAGACAACCAGTACTGCATTTTCAACGATAAATTAATCCAATGTTGCTATAATGCAACATTTAGTCAACAGGATTCGAACCTGTGCGGGGAAACCCCAATAGATTTCGAATCCTGTTGACTAAATGTTGCATTACAGCAACACTGGATTAATTTATCGCTGAAAATGCAGTACTGGCTGTCTCAATAGCAGTTGTGGATCACATCCAGCAGTAATAGCATAATAGAAGTGGTCAGAACAGTTAATTCGATCCTGTTATATTAGTATAACTATTAGTTGTATTGCAGTCATCAAGTGAAGGCTATGGAATACATCTTTCCGCGAAGTTTCCCCAGAATAAATTGAAACAACACATAATATCAGCTCAGCACTTTATTAGAACATCTTTTGGCGGCTCAGTTTCCACCAAGATTATGAGCCATCTCTTCATAGTAGTAATTAGGGCTAAAACAAAGTTGTAGATAATCGAATAAAGGGACGGTGATCAGGGGATGGTATGTAAACTGGAAATACAACTCAAATCTGCTGAAACACAGCGAGCATCAACTTTCTGTTCCTCAAGTGTAGGAATACAAATATGACGTAGATCGCGCTCTCAACCAATGAATAATTAAGAATATCACGTCATAGAAAGAGTGCAGACAGAGCAAGCGGATGAATTTGAAGGGAAAAAGGATAACCTCAGAAATGCACAGGAAAGTAAAAATGGAAGCTAAAAGAATAATCTCGAAAGAAAAAAGTACGGGAATGGAACATTTAATTTAAGAATAGTAAAAGCGTAATATTTAAGCAACTTAGACAAGTGAAACATTAAATTAAAGGAAATTTAACAGAGTTAACGATAGAGATTATTTAAGAATAAGGATTTAGTGAATATAAAGTAGTAATTTAGAATAAGATAAGGAAATCGTGGAATTAGATATAATAATGTAACATATATATATATATATATATATATATATATATATATTGGATCTTACATTATGACCCCACTTTTAGAAGCTGATTTTAGACATGAAATGTTTAAAACAAAATCAGAGAATGGTATTATAAAGTAAACAATCATTAAAAAACTACCTTTTCTTAACATGGCTTTAAACTTAACAGTTTTGGGGTCATTAGATTAAATTTCCATTGGGCATTTTTAACTCTCTGCTAAATTTAATCATTATCTAAATCTAATCCCATCAGTACCTACATCTAATACATCATGTATCGCTATAACTGAGCCATATGCGTCACAAAATGTTTATAATCATATATTACTATTATTATAATCTCGGGGGCCGCCATAACCCAAAAGTACCGTTAAAAGAAAGTAATGAAACTAAAATAAATAGCAAGTATTCATTGGTAGGGGGGAAAATGTAACATTTTACTTTAAATGAAGGAAGATAGTGCATCAAACTAATAAAAAAATATATACATAGCAAACTAAGGTAAATTTCGAACAGGCAAAGGAAAAAAAAAATCTAAATATGCAGACCCCCCGCACACTGAAAGTTGTCTGAAAAGAAGATACAAGCTGTGTCTTTCTCCTCTCACTGCTTTCGTCTGTATGAGATGGCTTCGAAAAAACTTTTTTTTGTATTGTATGTGCATTCCAGGAAAGACCGTGTAATCTCTGCTGATAATTATTTTAATTTACATTATTACAGTAATGCTTTACCACGGACAATTTTAAAAGAGGAGAAGGGTAAATGAAGCTCATCCTGTAAAGTGCTAAAAATCTGGAAATGTGTTTAATATTTTTTTCTCCGTTTTTTATGGTGGTTCATATACTCGTGTGTACCAGTAGAGAAGCCACCGATATACATGTCACAGAGTGTGCAGCAAAAATTAAGACAATGGTCGATTATGCTTCTGTACTGTATGTAAGGAATTGTTGCAACTCAACAGTCATATTACTTGTGACTATCCTTTATTCAAAAACAATAAAATTTAAACTTTACATAATATGACAAAAAAACATTGTGGCAAAAATATAGACAATCTGTATTAAAATTGAATTGCACCTCCATTGTTAGCAATAAGGGCACAAAATACAACTTTCCATCGAAGAAACTAACTCTCGCATTACTTAGGGGTCTATTTCATACCAAGCATGTTCAACAGCAGCTCAACGTTCATTAACAGAGGAGTACTGTCAAAAATTTGCATAAACCTTATGTGACATGATGCACCAAAGGTTTTCAATTGGGTTCAGATCAAGGCTACACGCGGGCTAATCAAGAACAGTAATATTTTAGGACTTAAACCAAGTTTTTGTTTTGTGTGCAACATGAATGGATGCATTATCTTGCTGAAATACATACTTTGGATGGGCCAGGTAAAAGTTCACCAAATGGCTATAAATTGTTCTCCAATGTTTGTATGTAGTGTTGCGATGTTTGGCGACCACTGAGGAACATCAGAGATACCTGACCATAAAAGCAAAATGAGGCCTAAATCATTAAGGGTGTATTCAAAAAAATATTTTTCCACCCTTAACAGCTCGAAATTTTCTGAGACATTTTAAGACTCATTTTTAAAAGTAAAAACATGAAACTTGCCGAGATGATTTTTGAAGAGATGTATAAGAGGCCGTGTGATTTCATATTTTGCTCAGTTAATTAGAATTTGGTTTTTAAACAATTATTTTCTCAGTAGGACCATTTTTTTCATCCCCAGATCTCCTGCTTCGGAAAATTCGGTTCAAAACGCCACCTTTGACAGCATTTTTTGCAATATTTTCTGCATTTATCAAAAAAATCGACAAGCATGGCACATTATGTAGTTCCTAAATAAGAGAATTTGCCAGTTTGATGCGTTTGAGAGTAAAAAGGAACTTAAAAATAAAATCTGAAAATAACAGTTTGGATTGGAATACAGCCTTAAAGAGCCACAATCTTGTTTTTGAATAAAGAAAGTCCTGAGGCTCTTTATGCAAGTCATGCAAATAGTATGCCCATCCATCTGGGCCATTCAAATTACATCTTTTTTTTTTACGTCACTGAATATCACAGTACACTACTGGGGTCTATATAACATATGTTTGCCTGTTACATTCTTGTCAATTTGTGGTGAAATTTCAAAGCTGTCTGTTTTTTTCATTTTCATGTAAACTAACTTACCTCTTTTCCTATTTTGCCTACAAATTGTATCCATTGACACAGAACATCCCGACTCACTTTTAATCTAACACTCATCATTTGTGTAGATGCTAGTTTATGGATCCTTTTATCACCTCATTTTCCGGTCCCATGAGGCCTTCCAGATCTATGTTTTGCTTTGTAGGGAGTCACCCTTAGACAATACTCGATAGACAAAAATTTACATTTTTGTGAGCAGATGCCAAAAATAAAAGAAATGTCTAAACTTTGCAATATGCAAATTTCACTTTTTTCAGTTAAATATTATCATACATTAAAACCATTATTTCTGTCCTAAAATGCAAAAAATATATTTAAAAATAAGTGTAGCAATTTGTACAACACAAGAGTGTGTATTTTTTATTCAAAGGTTAAATATAATCAGTGCATATACTTCTGCTGAAGACTGTAGGCTGATTGAGAAATACAGCTCTTTACAGAGAGGCAGGCTTAGGAAATCATCAGTGTTTTTTTCAAATCAGCTTGATATTTTTCAGGCTTACTGCAAAAGTCAACTTTGGGCTAATTATAAAATAAATCATTGTTTCTAGGGCCATATTTAGGCATGTGCAACTGCACAGGACATCAAAATTTTAATGGTGAAAATCTTTCAGAGAAAGGAGGGGGGGGGGGAAAGCTCATGAAAAATTTTGAGGACTAACATATTGCTAATGGTAAAATGTTATTTTTTTTAAAAATATGTATTGAAATCTCATCATGAAACAGGCACATACATCAAATCTCAAATTAGAGAAACAATGGATCATTTTTCTAACTAACCTGAAACTGCACAGTCTCATTGTAATAAGCCTGAAATTTACGAGGTTGATTAAGAATAACTGTTCATTTCCCAATTAGTTCAATGATGTTCTCTTTGCAATAAACCTGAAAAATGCCAGGGGATTTTCCAATTAGTTTGGCTCTTTGCAGAGAGTTGGATTTCTCAGTTAGCCTACAAAATATACATAAAATTAATATAACTATGCTTTAGTTAATAGTATGTATTACTATTTACCTAACAGAGTCTTTCCCTTGAACACAAGCCGCTGTTGATCCACAGGAATTCTTAACTGCTGAGCTACTATTTCCTTCACACTAATGATTGTGGCTGTAGCTGAAACCTAAAATAAAAATATAACAATAAATAAGAATGAAAGTATTTTTTAAATGCATACTATAAATTATATATATTTCCAATTAAGAAATACTTAAAAGTCTCCTCAAAAGGCAGCCCCAAAATCACAATATTTTCTTAACTTCCTTGATTTATTGATGAAATTCGGACTGATAGACATCCTGTAGCAGGGGTGGTGAAAAGATACTTTGTGAATAACATTAAAAATTATAACCAAAAGTTATTCTTATCTAGTGAAAGAAAATAGAATTCTTTTCTTTTTTAAAAAATTAGAATAAACTGATTAAATACAAGAAGCAGGAAGATCAGTATTAAAAACAGCAACTGGAAAAGTTCTCATCTATGAAAGGATTAACATGTTAAAGCATGATATTATAATAAATTGGCCATACATATGCATGTCATAACTTTAAATAGAAACACAGAAAAAAAAAAAAACAATTATAGTTAGACAGTTAAACAAAATTGCTGAAAGTCAATCAAGAAAAATAAGCTTGCAGAGCACACTACACTTAATAGTACCTGGTCGACCACAAGCTTCACTCTGGACAAATGGAGATAATCTCCTTGTCCTTCTGCAGTTGTTTTCCCGGGAAAAAAATTTTTCTTTGACATTTTTTGAATGTCCATATAAAATTGACATTTCATGTATGAATTTCAAAAGAAAAAATATTTTTAGATGTACCACCCATTTTATTTTTTTAAATATTTTTTATGAGCTTTTTATTAGTCAATCTTTTCTAAAAAAATAAATAAATAAATAAATAGGTGTTTTTTGAAAAACTTGAGAAAAAAAAATTTCTTAGATTTTTTTTATATGCATGTATTTTGAAGACATATAAACATGTAAAGAAATAATCTAGCATAAAGATGATCTGGAAACTACTAAACTTTATTAATATTCAATCAACTCGTAAATTCTGGATGCCCCCTCCCCTTACATTCCAAAGATTCATGAGATACATATTTAGACAGATTTTTCAATATCCTGTCAAAATAAACATAAGTGCCATATTTTTCTAACTAATCCTAGATTTAAATATTTATTTATTTATTCTTTTTTTTTGAGGGGGGGGGGGGCTCTTGACAGTTTTTGTCAAAATAGTTTCAATTATTAATACATGATATTATAAGAGGATTGACTTTTAAAAGTAACATCAAATCTCTTAACTTCATAAACAGAAATAAAATTATCATAAATAAATTAAGTAGAATAAGTAGCAATTCAAGGTAAAAATAATGAAATTATTAAAAAAGCAAATGAATAAAGATTTATTTTGATAAATTTCGTGTATAATTTAACAATATGTTACATAAAATTCTAGGTTATATAGCCTGTAATAAAATCATAAAAATTATATATTTTTTTCTTTGTTACTGATATAATAATATATACATACAAAATTTACTTATATGAGACAGAAGTTTTTCAAGTTTTAACCAATTTCAAATATAAGATTTATTTCTGTGCCAGATTTGCACTTTTTTATAATTGAATGGTTAGAGGGGTTTATGATAAATGTAAATAGGAAATAGAAATTCAACATATTATTTCACTAGATATTGCTTTTTATAAATGCTCCCCTTACGATTGATTGTTTCAGTAGATTCTTTTGAAAGAGCATATGGCCGTCCTGTTGCAGCAGTCAATTCAATGCTACATAATATATGGTTGAAGGGCACGTTGCAATAATCATTATTTGTCCAGCAAAATGAAGTAGATGGTCCGTTGGGATGCATAAACTTTATATTTGCATCTTTTTCATCATAATCTATGCTCTGAATAATCTCAATATACCAGTGATTATTTATGTTTTTATTACTTTAATTTTTATTTCATTTTGAAGACTATAGGTGAAACAAAATTTAAACTATAAATTTATACTTTCCACATTTTTTAAAAAGAAAATGCAAAACTTAGATTGTTTGAATGAATATAGCTTTATAAATCAGTTTATACTGGTTGATTTTCAGTTAGTGTAATGGAAATTTTATTTGAATACATAGCGGAAGTTAATTTTCTGTAACAGAAATAATATGAATTTTATACTTTAATTTATTTAAATAACATTAAAAAAAGTTTTTAGAAACAAAATTATAGTTTAATTATAATATTTGTTTATTATTATTACACATATTTTTGAAGAATTTTGAACTTTAACAATACTTTAGATATATTCTGTAAAAAACAAAATTTTTTTTTTCTCAATAATTTCAAAAAACACCTTTCTAATTTTTTTTATTATTAAATGGTTTCCTTTTAAACTATATATATAAAAAAATCAGCCAAATCAAATGGTTGGCACATGTAAAAAAAAAAAAAAAAAAAAAAAGAATTACATATTTCCATATTTTTCTTAACTCCTGAGATAAAATATTAATATTCGAGTTTTAAAAAGTTTTATAAACCATTTTTTTAATAAAATACATTATTAAGAATCTCTAAAAAAATATATATCTAATTTTATTAATAATATTTAGAAAAATGAGCATTTTTATCCAACATTACATGTTTGACGGAAGATCATTTTCTGCAAAAAAATTGAGTGAGAGGGGTATTTTTAAATGCTTGTAACTCATGAAAAACTTATTATTTTAAACTGAAATTTGGTGTAACAGCATATCTTTAGACATTGTTTTTGTGTTTAAAATTTCATAGAAATCTGTGACGGTGGGTGGCATGGTCTGGATGAAGTGACATGGAATGAACCTGGCGTGTTGGCGGTGTTTATGGATATGGCAACCTCGATATGTGGAACCCCGTGTGACGTGCTATGTTCTGGCAACCCCTGAGAAGCTCATTTTAGGTTAGAATTTTGTGGATGTATTTTGATATCATGCTGTACCGTTCTGTCTTTTTATTTTTATGTTAAATTTATTGGGTGTATTTGATTGACTATTGTTTCTGTAGTTCGTTTAAACGCTCTTGCTGAAGTAATTAAGAAATATGAGGGAATTTTGACAAGAAAAGTAGGTTTGTTTATAGTGTGTCAATGCACATTTATAAGCCTATTTTGGAAAATGACGGTGATGTTATTGTTGTGTTGTACCTAATTAAAGTGTAAAAAAAATCATGATTTAAAAAAAAAAAAAAAAAAAAAAAAAAAAAAAAAAAAAAAATCGGATTTTTTTTATTTTTTTCCTTGTGTTAAAATATTAAACATCCACTAAGAATTAAGCATTTCAAAAATGAATAACCCACCAATTACTAACATAATCTATGTTTTTTTGCTTTAATTAATAAAAGTTTAATTATGTAAGTATAGAAATTATAAAAAACTGCAAATTAAAAATTTCTTTAGTAACATACAACATTATGTGCATTAATATTTTGTAATTATGTAAACCAATATTAAATACAGCTTAGATTTTAAAATTATTGATAAATTGCATTTAATTTTAAATTGATGATACAGATTAAATTTTGTAATTATTAAACAATTAACTGTTTAATTAAGAACACAATCTATATATTTGAAAAAAGGTGATAAATAATAGTTTGATAAATTCATAAAGCAGCTAGTAATTTTACACAGAAATTCTTCTAATTCATTTATCAACAGAAAATAATAGATTGCACTTATTTTATATAGTAGAAGGAATAATTTAACTAATCAAAAGAAGTTATGAAAACATATGTAGAAACAATAAAATATCCACTTAAATAAAATATAGTTTTATGATAAAAACTTTGTCAATTTTTTAAGAAATAACTTATTTAAAATATTTAAAACAATTTTATTTTTTAAAAGAGCTTCTTTTATTTACTCAGCAATTAAATTATCTTATAAACATTATAAATCATTTTCATTGCTGATTATAATGCTTTTTCACATCATTTTAAAAAATCAGAAAATATGTGATTTTATCATCTGATTTAAATCAATTGATTAAAATCATCACTCTATTGCTATGTTTATTGTAAAAGAATGAATAACTCGATTGTTAAAAGGAAATTATGACATTGTAAATTATATTAGAATTAAATATTTTTAAATTAAATGCTTTTTATGTTTGTTAGATAAAAACCATGCTTTTTACAAACTTACTGTACTTAAATTTTTCACAATACTCAGGAATTACACTTAGAAACAATTATTTAAAGCTTTGTTTTGTGTATTCATAAGTCACAAAACCTGTAGAAACTTCACAAATTATGTTCATCTAAGATTTGAATACTTTTTTATGTCATTTTAAACATTTAGGAAATTTGATTTTAATCAATGATTTTTTTTAAAAAATCACTTGATTTAAATCGTTGACACCCTATACCTAATACATTTCTAAATAGACACAAACACGTGGTAGATAAATTTCTACCTAGAGAAAATAATTTACGATCGTATAGCAATTTCATTACGTTCTATCAAAAACCTAAAAGGAAAAATAATGCTGCTGTGGGAAAGAAAAATAATCACAGAGATATTATGTTGAATTAAATTAACATTTATTTAAATAAAATAGAATGAGCATTTAAAATAATCTTCTTTACATTATCTAATTAAATTTAAAATATTATTATACTTGTTATTTTCTCATTTCTTTTAATGGTAACATGGATAATTTGAAAGGTTATTCATGCATGAATATTTTACGAATACTCCGGAGTAAAAAATAAGAGGTACCTCTAAAAAATTAAGCTAATTTTTGTGAATCATTATGCAGCAGCTGCATTTCCAGGAAAGTCGCCGGGGCTATTCTTCCGTCGGTCCAAACCATACCGTCCCAAGTCTATCTCTCTTTACGGCTTCTCCATCCTCTAACTTCCGGACATTCGACGATTCCCCTCTTCTCCACCTTTCCGAACCACTCAGCCTCTCACCACAAGCAGAAATCTCCACTCGAGCCAGCCATCACAGCCGAAGCCTCCAAAGTCGAACCGCGTTTCGGCGAAAACCTGCTCCTTTTATCATCTCGCCTCGTCACCTCTTACCATCGGCGCAAAAGTAAAGAGTCAGATTGCACGCCAAAGATAACTGTGTTATGCCATACTATTTATTTACAGGCTTTTTTTTAAATGAATTAATGTTTAAATTATACTTATTATATATATATTTTTTACAGTATATTTTCAATTTAAAAGGAATATTATTGCTTGTAAAACGTGGTCCGATCGCCGCGGGTGAATACCAAAAATATCGCCGATTTGGAACCACGTGTTTCGTAAAACGGAAATAATAAATTAAGCTTATATATTTTCAAACAGAATAACTCTAAAAACTTTAAATAATAATATTTTGACATTTTAATACATATTTTCAAGATTAAATTATGAGTTAGCTGTAACTTTAAATATTTTTTTACGGACATTTTATAACATTATAAACTTATATTTTACACATAAAATATTCATAAATTTCTGTAGAAAAAGTCTTTACATTGGCGGGCGCCAAGCCAACATAAAAAAACTTCCTCAAAAAATGTTATTGGACATTACAATAATCAATTTTAGATATTATATGGAGTAATTTTGTAACTATTGACTGACAAAAAAAAAAAAAAAAAAAAAGTTATTCTGAAATTGAAAAAAAAAAAAAAAACTTATTTATACAAAACAGTTAAAAATATAGTATTTCTTTTCTTTTTTTTTTCTCATATTTAATTACTTATTTAAGAAAACCCAAATTATCAACATAACACATTACATCTCCGTCTCCTCAAAAAAATTTTTATTGAAATTTCTTTTTTTTGTAAGCAAAAGAAAAAGAATCAGGTCCTCGTAAAAAAAGATACATGTTGCATGTAAATACCCCTCTAACTATACCCTTTGAAATTCAAGTAATTAATCAATTTCTCAACACCAAGTCACCAAAACCGACCAAATCAGGATTCAGACAACCTTACAAAACATTATTATGATATCTGAACATCACCAATTTTTGTAACATGTATTCATAACCACAATCATAATTATACATTTTAGATATTATATGGAGTAATTTTGTAACTATTGACTGACAAAAAAAAAAAAAGTTATTCTAAAATTGGAAAAAAAAAAAAAAAAAAAAAACTTATTTATACAAAACAGTTAAAAATACAGTATTTATTTTCTTTCTTTTTTTTTTTCTCATATTTAATTATTTATTTAAGAAAACCCAAATTATCAACATAACATTATGAGCGATATTTCGTGCAGGAGCTTTCAAGAAAGCAGATGTCTGTTAAGGTATGTTGATAATTTTATGTATATTTTGCTGCTTTACAAGTTTTTTACATTTTGAGATTGGGTCATTCCATGTCAAATCAACCAGAATTTTCTAAAAATGACACCCACCACCTTCAATTTTGATAAACTTTGGTGTATTTGTAGAATTTTTAATGCTGATTCCAAAAATGTCAATCATATTGAAATTGATCAAACGGTTTGTGAGTTATGAGCTTTTAAATGTCTTCGAAGATGGCTGATTTGCCACCATTTTGAATAACACATCTGACAACGTAAAGGTCTATAACTTTTTTCAGATTTAAGCTAGAACTTTCAAATTTTTTTGTTCTGTTCAGAATAAAGTATACTTTCATTTAAACTAATTTTTGTGCAGCTTATTCCATTAAAATGCTGTCAGAAAATGACCTTTTGTCATTTTTTAAATTAAAAAAAGGCGTAACTTTAATGGCTGATTTCCCCCCATTGTTCCCCCTTCAATTTTCATCTAATTGCATAAATAGGCAGCTCAAAGTGTGTTTTGATGCCTTATAAGAAAATTTTAAAGGGCAGTTCACATGTGTTTTGTTTAAAGAAAAATTTCAATTTTACTGACCTTCCATAAGTAACGGAAAGTACAAGATAATGTTGATATTTCTTTTATTACCAGAAATATCATACATATTTACATCTAAATGTTTGATAAGGCTTTATCTTACATAAACATATACATATTTTTTAATGTGGCTATAAAGAAGGGGAATCCCACAGGAATAAATAAAAAATGCTAATAATGAATTCCTGCAAGACATAGAAGTATTTTCCTAACAAATTGAAATCTATTGCAAAGTTTCTGTAAATTATAAGTAAAAAAAAAAAAAAAAAAAAAAAAGGGGGGGGGGGAAATTCTACAAATAGTCACATTTTATAGCAAAATCCTACTTGTATATAATACAAAATATAATTTTAAAAAAAATACATTAAGTAAATATTATCGTACTTTAAAATTATACAAAATAAAATTTAGCACATACACAGTAAAAATGCTACTGAAAATATATCTACATCAATAACAATTAAAACTAAAGATAATTAATAAAATTTGTTCTCTTTATATTTCGATTTTTTTCCTTCTAAGTTTCGCCCACTTGGTGCTTATTAAAGCATTGGATGCATCACCAAGTTTATATATTCTATCATTTTTAGAGTTGATGTCACATGTACAAAGGATATGACTGAAAGGCACAATAAACTGTCATTTTCTGTCCAATAATACGAAGGTGATGGGCCATTGTGGATGCATGAATTTAACAGTTGCATCTCCTTTTTTGTGGGCTTTTGACACTAAGCCTGTATACCAATTCCATTCGATGTTGGTGCTTTTTGACCAGGAATTACCCCGGGTGACCCTACATGTTACATAACTTTTAAGAGATGGAATATCCAATGTTTCTTTAATATTCCTATCAAAAGATGAACAAACAGAAAAATTTTCATCAGTATTTATTCTTTTTCCACTTAGTAAGTTTTCTGTAGATCGATAATAATGCATACTGCATGTTCCAGGAATTGTCGTAGCAAGTTGCATCCAATGAGACATGTTGCTGTGCAGTTTTAACATGTCACTTTTTGTGATGATAAAAAATGTTATATCATCAATGTTTTGTCTGCAATATTCATACATCATAGCCACATTTGCAATTTGATCATGCAACTGCCTTTGCAGACTTGCTTTTGTCACAAGTCTTTTAACAGTCTCCCCCCACCCCATCGCAAACAGATTTTCCATGACTTGTAGCAAAAAAGCTCCATTTTGCTTTTATTCCACCAAAATCATGTTCATGGGTTCAAAAATGTTTTTCAATTTTAATATTGGGCAGCAGAGCCACCAATCAAATATTCTACATTTGCAGCTAAGATATACTTATTATTTAAATGCTGCATGATTAATTTTTGAATCTGATAAACCATTGGTACATCATGGTCCATATCATCTGAAAGCATGCAAAGGCTTTCAATTTTTAAGCTGCTTCCATTTTTTTGCTTTACATAGAATGCAACTGTATGTAAAGTACAGCAACCAGGCATCCAATGGTAGCTGTTGCGCTTCGTCTTGCAATACAAAAGAAAAGTTCTCACTAAAATCCATTTGTATGAGAGTCTCATGACTAGTAAGATCTTTTTTCAAATAAATGCTTTGGAACTTGGATATGTGTGTATGTGGTACGAGCTTTTCAATCTTTTTAAGAATAAGATGGATGAAATCGTACAGAGTAGATGTATGTGATATTAATCAGGGTTGCAAAAAAGCCGGCTAAAATTTAAAAAAGCCAGGCCGGTGGCTTTTATTGGTTTTAACCGGCTTTTTTTGGCCAAAATTGGCCATAATTGGCTTTTATACAATGAAGCATTGTAAT
Organism: Maratus speciosus; assembly: GCA_963932465.1. NCBI lineage: Eukaryota > Metazoa > Arthropoda > Arachnida > Araneae > Salticidae > Maratus > Maratus speciosus. The sequence continues at coordinate 616,306,432 of OZ010789.1, forward strand.
TATAAACTACACATTTTAAAGTGTTTTTAATTAGTTTTAAAGACATTTAATTGATTTAGAGTTTAATAAGTAACCCAATTTCTCAATAATGAGGACATTAATACTGGAATAAAACTTGGATGGTTTTGCTAGTGATTTGTTGTCAGAATTGCAAATATGTCAGCTAAATTTTAAAAAGGCCATACCAACTGCCAATTTTTTCATTTTCACAAAAATTAAAGAGGACAGTGGTTACTTAGTTACATGTTTTAATACTTTTTTTAAGTCTTTTTATTTCTAGTAAACATTTAAAATTATACATAGTCATATTAATAAAAACACCATTTCTCACTATTAAAAACATTGCGAATATGCTTAGCAACAAGCTTTTCAAAATTTTCTTTAGAGAAATTTTTTTTTTTTTTTGTTTAAATGCTCTATTTTTTATACACTTATGTGCCAATCTCCTCAAATATTATATCCTTTCTAATTTCTCATTTAACATTTATAACTTAATCTGGTACTTTTCGGTTAGCCGGGCGCCAGTGTTATACACAGTAGCAGAAAATTCTCCAAGTATCTGCGACAGATACTGCAGGGACAAAAAATAATCTTCAGATAAAATATATTTAAGGGTTTAATTAATCAAACAATCACTTAACAGTAGGGTGTAAAAAAATCATGATTTTTTTTTTTAAATCAAAAAAATCGGATTTTTTTGATTTAAATTGGATTTTTTTTATTTAAATCGGATTTTTTTTATTTTTTTCCCTGTGTTAAAATATTAAACATCTATCAAGAATTAAGCATTTAAAAATGAATAACCCTCCAATTACTAACATAATCTATGATTTTTTGCTTTAATTAGTAAAATTTTAATTATGTAATTATAGAAATTACAAAAAACTGCAAATTAAAAATTTCTTTAGTAACATACAAAATTATGTGCATTAATATTTTGTAATAATTATGTAAACCAATATTAAATACTGCTTATATTTTAAAGTTATTGATAAATTGCATTTATTTTCAAATTGATGATACAGATTAATTTTTTTAATTATTAAACAATTAACTGTTTAATTAAGAACACAATCTACATTTTTGAAAAAGTGGTCGAAAAAAGGTGATAAATAATAGTTTGATAAATTCATAAAGCAGCCAGTAATTTTACACAGGTTCTAAAGCGTATGTATATCAAATTGATCAAAAACTGTAGCAATGTATACAGCAAACCCGCACATAATTTATAAATAGATTACAAAAATTGTATTTTTGAAATTTAAATCGGATTTTTTTCCCCCCACAACATTAAAATGTTTGAATAGGTACTAAATATTATAATGTTTTGAAGTTATTTAACATTTAGTTAGATGTTTTTTAAATGTGTTATACTTCTTTTTACACAGTTTAATATTGTTATAATTAACAATAACAAATATTACATTTTTTACAAGTGATTTAGTGATAATTTCCATTACTGATTATAATGCTTTTTATGTTTGTTAGATAAAAAACCATGCTTTTTACAAACTTACTGTACTTAAATTTTTCACAATACTCAGGAATTACGCTTCGAATCAATTATTTAAAGCTTTGTTTTGTGTATTCATAAGTCACAATACCTGTAGAAACTTTCCAAATTATGTTCATCTTAGATTTGAATACTTTTTTATATCATTTTAAACATTTAAAAAATTTTTGATTTTAATCAATGATTTTTAAAAAAAAATCACTTGATTAAAATCATGATTTAAATCGCTGATTTAAATCAACTGATTTAAATCGTTGACACCCTACTTAACAGTAGTGTTTTTAGGCATTTTATAAATTTTTATTAATAATAATCTTAACTTTTTGTATTAAGTAATAAAGAGCTAAACATAATATGAAGCAAAATAAAGGTTCGGTGAAAAAGAATCTGCAAAAGAGAAAAGAAAATCTGCGACGTCTGTCACCCGTCTCGAACTTTCTACTACCGGGGTGTTATATATACATATCTATGTATATCTATATATACATATATATGTATATTTATACACACACGTATATATGTATACATATAGCTTCTATATATGTATATATAACACTGGTGCCCGGCTAACCGAAAAGTACCCTTAATCTCTCAATATTGGTACACAAGCATGTTTCCATTTTGATGTGCTATATTTTGTCATTAATTAAATATAATCTTTAAAATGTGTAATATATGTGGAGCTATGTAATATAGAACTTCAAAATACCAGTTTGGAGCCTAACTTATATTATTTTCAATGTTTATATATATATATATATATATATTTTTTTTTTTTTTTTTTTTTTTTCCCCCAGACATAATGCCTTCACAGTTGCCTTCTAGAAGTTAGACTTTTATTTGACAAAATTTAATAGAAATCTATAATTTTTTTTAGTAGAAAATATTTATAAGTGTATTAAAAATGAATTGATCTAAATTTAAAACAAATAACTGTAAACCAACTTTAAAAATAAAAGCCGGCTTTTTTAAAGTGGTTAAAACCAAAAAAAGCCGGCCGGCTTTTTTTGGCCTGGGTAAAAGCCGGCAACCCTGATATTAATTGTACTCTGTCAGTTGATACCCACTGTTTATGTTGAATTGCATCTTCAGGATCAAAATCCGGAAATTTTAACTTTAAAAAAATCTTGAAGAACATCTTTCTTGGGACATTTGCTGCATATATGTAACATACAATTTGTATTGTTAGAACTGCAAACCAATTTCTGGATTAAATCTTCATATTTTTCTTCAATCCCTGTTGTTGCAATAAGCAACTGAACTTTCTGATGTATTGTATACATGCAGACAGAATGTGTGCCAGAACTTCCAACTAAGACACAGTGCTTAGATCGCAGGTCAGCAAATTTTGAAAACCCAATTTTATTATTGGTAGGAAATTTCAATCGAAATTGGATATACAGTTAATTCAGATTACAGAGAAGAAACCTTTTTTGAACATGGGCGGACATTTTTTTTTATTCTGACCGTATCTCTCTGACCAGGCATGAGACATGAAAATTCATTATCTTCATGAAATTCTTTCACAGATTTTATAGTGTCTTCCCAAGTATAAAGTCTATACTTGGTACTCAGTTACATTAAAGGTTTCAATTATTTTCTTTCTTGACCATCAAGACTCAGGAATCAAAGTTAGCAACTGAATTTTTTCTCTGGGACTAATTTGTGGAAACTTTTCTTTCACCATCTCCATTAATCTTTCGAATTCTGAAGCTTTTCTTTTGATTCACATTATCTTCATCAGAGCTACTGTTTTCACTCTGAAGAACGTTCTCTTCCAAATCAAGGGTGCAAGCAATCTTCTTTCGCAAAGCAATTTTCATTTGCTGTAATTTTCTTTCTCCAGCAGACACTTTCCTGTGTGCAGAAATTGCATGTAACTTTAGTGGTGAACTTCCATTAAGCTTTATGTGATATTTTTCTTTCTGATTCATGTTTGATGTAATTTCTTCAGAAAAATCAGTGGACTGACACAAGTTTTTCTGTTCTTTCACATATACTTCCAGCAAGTCTCTTCTTTTTTCCCTACTTGCTGAACATAGTTTCTTACCAGGAATGGCATCATTATGTAGCTTATGCCTGTAATTCTTAGCTTGATTCACACTTATCACATGTAAGGATACTTTTCTTGGTCTTGTTAGGATGAAGATTAAATAAATGAAAACACTTCTTTTGCTGAATTTACATATGCAGAAAGTGTTCTCTGTGAGCAAAGCATATTGTTGAGTTTTCGCTATCTTCTAAATTGCATCTTAATGCAAGAAGTTCTTTATTTTTGGTGGATAACTCATTGCGATGATGGATAGCTTGAGGATTATTTAAATCACAATTTGGATTATTAATATTTAAACTAAGATTGTACATTTTTTGTTTATCCATAAGAAAACATCTAATTTAATACAACAAAGCAGCATCATTTACAATTATAAGATCAAAAGAGAAACTTTAATCTTTTTTAACAGACTGGCATAACAAGTTGTAAAATTGTGCTTAATCTGGTTGGTTGAAAAAATCTTCTGGGAAGTAATTTTAGTCTGATTCATTAAAAATCTCTTTCTGGTAAGTACATCTATCTGGTTGGTTGAAAAAACCCCTTCTGGCAAACCAAAGTGATATTATTGGTTAAAATTCTGTCTTCTGGAAAGTTCTGGTAATAAATTAACCCAGTCAGATAATTTTAGCAATTAATTAATTAGAAATTTCATATTTTGGACAGCAATTTTTGATTTATAATTCAACAATAATTACAGCTTTAATGTTATTTAAATTTAAAAAATGAACCAAAGTGAAATAAAGTATATAATTTTTTTTATTTTGAACTAAATTTTAAATCGCCCATTAAATTTTTTTTAACAGGTATCAAAACACACTTTGAGCTGCAATATTAATACAACAGAGTTAATTTTTTAACTAATTATAATTATTTTGAATGTAGATACAGTTTTAATAGTATTTTTACCGTGTATGTGCTATATGTTATTTTGTATAATTTTGAAGTACGATAATTTTTACTAATTGTATTTAGTTAACAATTGTAATTTTATCATTTTGTATAATATACAGGGTGGCTACTAAATACTGTTACAAATATTCAGTCATTTTATTTTACAAATATAAAATAGAAAATGTTAACTACACTAATATGATGAACATCATAGATGAAAGTTTACCGGGAAATAATTTTACTGGAATTGACCACCATCTTTATCGATTATCAAAGATAATATCTTATGCCATTGTCCGATTGCGGCACGAATCATTTTAAGAGGTAATCGGTACCATTCACGCAGTATGGAAGCGTTGATAGAGTCCAAACTTCTGTGTTTGTTGCTGTTTACTTTAGCCTCTAAAATCCCCCAGACGCAATAATCTAAAGGATTTAGAGCCAGTGAAGAAGGTGGCCAATCTTCTTGCATGATAAAGTTCGGACAATGGACAGGGAGACAAGCCTGTGTTGATTTAGCTCGGTGTGAAGGTGTAGAATCTTGCTGAAATGTCCAATTCTTTTTGGGATACAACCTGTCAGCATGTGGTAATAATTGTGTAGCCAATATATCCTGTTTGTAATATTCGCATTAATTTTTATCCCTTTATTGATGAACTTTAAAGGCAATTTTCCATTGTTTGACCCTGCACCCCAAACCATTACAGAATTCTTGTTCTGAAAGCGTTTAACAGTTCCAAAGGTTTCGGGTATATCCTAGAGGGTTGCTGAATATTCGACATCATTTCTAGCATTCTAACACTGTTCATTGCAAAATAGCTTCCAATCAGAAAATATTATTCTGTCAACACTTTTTCTACCGTGCCCCTTCATCAATTTCTTCCTTCTTTGTAAACTTTTTATTCTTTGTGCCGCAGTCAAAACTTGGATTTTTCTTTTGCGATAAGGGCAATAACTCAGATCATCATTTATAATAACTTGCATAGTTCTGCGACTCACGTTCTCTTCTGCAGCCATTTTATTTGCAGAACGTTGTGGATTTCTTCTCACCTTTTCACGAATTCTTTTGATGTACTCTATTGTGCGAACTGAGCGTGAACGGTCAGACCTAGATCATATTTACATAGCTATTAGTATCCAATAATCGAAATATAGTTCTATATATAAATGTTCCATTAAAACCAAGGCATTTTAATTGCTTAAAGATTTTACCTGCGGAAAATCTACGATCAAAGAGCTGTTTAATCATCATTTTTTTGGCTTCCATCTTTAAAATAATTTAAAATTTTTGCTTTATAACAAAATTTGTCTGCACTAATAGAAGATTGCCAAACGCTAAAATAGAGAAATAAATTGTTTTACCAAACGATTAAAATTAATTAGTATTTTTTGGAGTGTAACAGTATTTAGTAGCCACCCTGTACATAAAATGTGACAATTTGTTGAATTTTTTCCATCATTTCTTTTTTATTTAAAATTTACCGAAACTTTGCAATAGATTTCAATTTGTCATGAAAATACTTCTATGTCCTGCAGGAATTCATTATTAGCATTCCTAATTATAATTCCTGAGAGATTCCCCTTCTTTTTAACCACATTAAAAAAATATATATGTTTATGAAAGATAAAACCTTGCCAAACTTTTAGATGTAAATATGTACGATACTTCTGGTAATAAAAGAAATATCAACATTATCTTTTACTTTCTGTTACTTATGGAAGTCGGTAAAATTGAAATTCTTCTTTAAACAAAAAACCTACAAACTGCCCATTAAATTTTTTTTATCAGGCATCAAAACACACTTTGAGCTGTCTATTTATGCAATTAGATGAAAATTGAAGGGGGAACAATGGGGGAAATCGGCCATTGAAGTTATACCTTTTTTTTTAATTAAAAAAATGGCGAAAAGTCATTTTTTGACAGCATTTTAATGGAATAAATTGCACAAAAATCTGTTTGTATGAAAATTTACTTTATTCTGAACAGAACAAAAAAAATTTGAAAGTTCTAGCTTAAACCTGAAAGAAGTTATAGACCTTTATGTTGTCACATGTGCAGGGATCGTAAATATCATGATATTTTCGAAAATATCAAAAATATCCGATATTTTGATATATATCCGATATTTTCGATATATATCCGATATTTTCAAAATAGTTAACTTACTGCTGATAATAAATATTTTCAAGCATAATATAAATTAGAAACTAAAACATATTGCACTTAACATGAAAACTTAAAGAATATTCTAAAAATGCATCCCCCCACCCCCTTAGAAGAAAATTGAAGGTCAACTAATTGAAAACAGATACAATTTGCTTTATACACTTATATAAACTATAGGATTTGTAACAAGTATCAAGAAAGTTTTATATTTTATAAAGCAAAATTTAAATACAAAGTAGTTTTTTTTTTTTTTTTTATTGAAGAATTTTAACAAATGTAAGCTTCTCTTATTTTCTATTCCATAACCTGTTGTACAGCTTAAACTCAACTAAATCAAAATCAGAAAAGATCCTTTTCTAATAATGCTGTATAGTATATAAATAATTATCTAAATTACAGTTTATCTTTCAGTAGCTTTTCTGAATTAATTGTCTCACATAATTATTAGTTCTACATTTAAAAATAAAAGATTTAAACATAAAGCTTGGAAAAGATATTGATCACTGCCAGAGACAAAAGTTCTTTATCTACAGAATGACACAATCAATAACTGTTGAAAATTTCATTTACACTTGTTTTGACTAAAGAAAATATCAAAATTATCTCGCACGGTGATATTTTGAAAATAAATATCAAATATACAAAATATCAAACATCTTGATATTTTGAAAATAAATATCAAGAATTTGAAAATATCGAAAATATCAAAAATCTTGATATTTTAAAAATAAATATCGGATATATATCAAGATATATATCCATTGATATATATCAACGAACCCTGCACATGTGCCATTCAAAATGGTGGCAAATCGGCCATCTTGGAAGTCATTTAAAAGCTCATATCTGATAAACCGTTTGATCAATTTCAATATGATTTACATTTTTGGAATCAGCATTAAAAACTCTGCAAATTCACTGAATTTTATCAGAATTGGTGATGGTGGGTGCCATGCACTGGGTGATTTGACATGGAATGACCCGATTGCTACAAAGCGAGAACTGCTGAATTTTGAGAATGCTACACCGCGAGAAATGATGAATCCTGTTTGTTTTCGGTTAATGTGCGCAAAGCACTCATACAACGATTACTGATTGCCACTTTAGCGAATTTTGTTTATTATTTACATTTTATTTTCTTTAAGCCAAACATGCGTATAAACAGGTGCTTGGCGAAATTTACTACTTGGCAGAAAAGGGGTTTTCACGCCAAGAAAAATTCCAAGGTGGCAGCCCCGGGAAACTTATGACATCTGTTCCACTTATATAACACAAAACAGCAATTACTCTTTAGGGAGGAAAAAAAATAAAAATCAGCTAGTTTTGCATTTGCAGTTTATCTGCTACCATAGATTATAGATAGTAAATCATTAAACTTCCACAATACAGCTAAATTGGCGGTAAAAAATCTATATCGAGCAGGGTTGCCGGCTTTTAGCCAGGCCAAAAAAAGCCGGATGGCTTTTTTTGGTTTTAACCACTTAAAAAAAGCCGGCTTTTATTTTTCAAAAAGGTAGTTTATAGATAATTCATATAAAATTTAGATTAATTTATTTTTAATACACTTATAAATATTTTCTACTAAAAAAATATAAACTTCTATTAAATTTTGTCAAATAAATAAGACCTTATAACTGCTAGAATGCAACTGTGAAGGTATAATGTCTGAAAAAAAAATTGTGAATATTCAGAAGAATACATTAAATTAGACTCTAGAGCAGTGGTTCTAGAGCAGTGGTTCATTTGGAATTGCCCCCCGGTGGGGCGTACGCCCCACCGGGGGGCAATTCCAAATTTGTTACTCACTTATTCGGTATCAGTTTCTTTGAGCATTTTTTTTTTCTGGAAAAGTAATTTTGCTGACTGAAAATAAAGGGAAATACAGGCAAAATTTAAAAAATGTTTTTTTTTATGGAATTTTTTAAATGTTCCCTATCAAAGTTTAAAATACATTGAAAGCCAGAACAATTATATGAATATAATCATTTCAAATATTTTGACATCTTTTTGTAATATTAAAATTGTCTATAGTTTTTCTGGTGAAAAAATTTACAATTTTTCTTAAAACTTTCGATTATTTATTGAATGAGTGTTCTATTTCTATTTGCTCTAGTCTATGATACACGAAGAATATTTTGAACGTCAAACTACTTAAAACAATATATAAATCTGACTGTCTTGAACATATTTAACCAAAAAAATATATGAAATATCTGAATGAGGTACTACCAACTTTATAAAACATAAATTTTAAATATCATTAGAAAAGGAAATGGGTAGATAGTAAATATCTATGGTTCTTGTGCAGGGATACTACACAAAATACATTATTTACATAATGACATATACATTTTAAAATCAGATAATACATGGAAGACAATTAGCGATATTACGAAAGGATAAACAGAGAAAATGTGTTGTAACAGGGAATAATGGCTACTTAAATTTGATAAGTATGAGAAACTTAAATTGCTTCTTGTGTATTGTGTTATCCATAGAAAGAAAATTTAGTGTCCAAAGTTTTTTTCCACCAACTCTTAATTAGTTACAAAAATGCATTATAAAAATAAAATGTATGAATTTATGAAATTTAACGTTAAATGAAAGTCTCTCTTGAAGATATTTTGTGAAGATAAAAACCAGACCGTATAACACTGTCCTTTAACATTGTGTTAAGTTGGAAAAGTACAACAAAACTCTTTTTGTCATAAAGGCGAATATGTATGACCTCATTGCATGTATGAAATTATGTTAAAACACATTTGTGACAGAATATTCATCTCTTTAACAAGTTAAAAAATGTGAAATGAATAGTTATTGACAGAGCTCTATTCCATTTCCACCGTGTGAATAGAGTTTACTTTTTAAATAATAAGAGACATAACTTACAGATTAGAGGGGGGTGGGGGGGACATAGTGAATTTACAGATGCTTTGGTGGGGCATGGCCAATAAAAGGTTGAGAACCACTGCTCTAGAGTATTGGTTTGGAATTCCTTATCATGACTCTACACATACCACACATTTTAAAGATTATATGAAAGAATAAGAAAATGTCACATATTAAAATAGAAACATTCTTATATATACTGATATTTACTTTTAAAATTAATTAAAACTAAATAGCTTATATGTATATAATAACTGAAATTATCTTATATAATACTCGAGCAATAATAAGCAATCGATATATAAAAATGATACATGTAAAAAGTTTTTCTGCTACTAAGCTGTTATGTAACTTATTCCAGATATGTCCATATGGACAGATTAAAATCGTAGAATGAACGATGTTGAAAGACAAATTAGGAAGGATATAACATTTGAGGAAATTTTAGTACATGTAAGTGCATAAAATAAAGAGAATTTAAAAAAAAAAATCTCCCAAATTAAACTTCAATTAGAATTTAGAAAAGCTAGTTGCTATTTAAAATAGTGCCTATTCATGCATAAATTAATGCATATGTTATTCATAATACTGTTTTAATAGAGATAAATTATGTTTTTATTAAATGACTATGCGTGATTTTAAATAAATGTTTATGAGAAATAAAATAAGACTTGTATTATTAATATCCCTTAAAATTAGTTAATAAAATATATAACTAAGCAACCATTGTCCTTTTTAATTATATAAAGCAGTAAAAATAAAAAAAAAATTGTTAAGGTCAGTGTAAACCAGACAAAGCAATTGATATGACCAGGGGTGTAAAAATACCGGGCACCAGCTCGCCCGGGCGACTAAATTTTCAACACTGGCACCTAGATATGTCTTAGGAAATGAAAAATAATTCGTATTTATAACCTTGATTATTTATGGATTTTTTTTTTCCATGCACAAAGAAAAAAAAAAGAATCAAGAACTCGCTCTACTTTGACATCACAAAATTTAAATGATTTATTATTAATAAATTTAAATGGACCTTCTGTAAAAGCATTTGATCCTACAAAAGCAGTTGAACGCTGGTACTTTACATAAAAAACAACAAGACACATGAGCGGTCATAAACATAAAATTTAAAAGCAAATGATGACAAACAATAAGTTAACAGTATTCATTTATGGCATAAATTATAGTCCTTGAAGTGCATTACATATTTATACTTTTGAGGTGTTTAAAGCAGGGTTGTAGTGGGTAGCTGCCCGGGTACCCGCCCAGCTTCCCGCCCGGGCTGGGTTTTTTATAAAAAGCCCAGGTAAAAAACCCGGGTTTTTAAAAATATATTTCTGGAAAAGAACAGATGATGTAATTGTTAACAGTTTATGGTTATTTTGTTTTATTTATTCACTTCTTTGAATCTTGGAAAATATATTTGTAAATATATTACTTGCACTTTTAGATTGGAAACATGGAAACAATTGAAAAACACACAATTGATAGCTTTGCAATTTAAAATTTGTTTGGGTACTTCTTAGTTATCCCGTTGACCAAATTACTGTCCCCAAATTGTAAGATTAAATGCCAATAATGGTTGCCATTAATTAATTAATTGTAAGATTAAATGCCAATAAAACCATTAATTCGACGTTTTATTTGTATTTTTATTAATGTTTTACTAATTTATTTGATCTTTTGTTATTTAAAATAAAAATTATGTCAATGAGTTAAATTTGGTGAAAGTGGTCGACAGGATAACTAAGAAGTACCTTTGTTTGTTATTTAAATTAAAGTGATCATATCTATATATGTATTTTAAGAACAGAGAAAAATGGTGAGATCATTATTAAGACTATGAAGTCTTTCCCATCTATTAGACTATGAAGTGTTCACAAAGATTGTATTTGAGATCAGGATTGCCACTTATTTCGGCAATCAAATTTCTTGTGCTTTACTGAGCAAAATATTAAATTTTCCCAGAGTAATTCCTCTGAGAATTTTCAAAATTTCAACGGATAAATTTTGCAAAGTACCAAAGTTTAGTAAAATTCCTTGTTTTTAATACTCATTTTTAAATTACCTCAGATTTTCTAGTTTTCCCTATACAGTGGCAACTCTGAAGATTATTATTTGTGAGGAAGGTGGAATTATCGTCCACATTTTGGCAATTTAATTTACCCGGGGAAAATTGCCCATTTAACCCGGGTTTTTTAATAAAACCCGCCCGGGCTGGGTTTTTTCTAAAAAACCCGGGTTTTTTACAACCCTGGTTTAAAGAAGTTTTTAATGATTATTATTTGTATTTTACATCAGCACTTCCAATTTTTTTACATCAATATTTATAATTTTATGTAACATTACTTTTTTACACAAGAAAAATTTGTCATGTGTCAATATATTTAATTAAAAAGAGTAATTTGTATGTACTATTATTAACTTATACCGTAATTTCATTTTACAAATTTGTTACTATCGATAGTAACTGGCTCCTAGATTTAAAAAAAAAATTTACACCCCTGGGTATGACCTTTTATTCCAATATTAATGTCCTCATTATTGAAAAATTGAGCTATATTGATTTCTACTGCAATTAAATATCTTTAAAACTAATTAAAAGTCGTTTATAATTAAAATGCTTCACTGTATAAAAGCCAAAAATATTTGCGTCAAAGGATCGCAAAAAAAAAATAGCATTTTTCGTCACAGGATCCCCCAACAATAGCAAATGTCGTCAAAAATAATGTAAAAAAGCCGATTTTCGTCAAAGGATCACTTAAAAAGCACAAATTTCATGAAAATATCGCGGAAAAAATGCTATTTTCGTAAAAGGACTGAGACAAAATAGTGTATTTCGTGAAAAAATAGCGAATTTCGTCAAAAAATCGCGGAATAAAGCCGAATTTTGTCAAAGTATCGCGGGAAAAAACACTATTTTCATGACAGGCTCGCAAAAAAATAGCGAATTTCAACAAAAGGATCGCGGAAAAATGCGAATTTCATCAAAGTAACGTGGAAAAAACGTGAATTTAGTCAAAGCACCAAAAAAGATGTGCAAACTAAACTTATAGGTAGAAAATTCATAAAATGGGATTTAATATTTTTGTTATGAGCTTAAAAATACAGCATGATTTCAGTGTACTTTGATAATATATTCAGTAGGTGGACCAGTGAAAAATCTCCCCCCCCCCCCAGGGTTAGAAAAAACCCGGGTTTTTTCAAAAAAACCCAACCCACTGGGTCCACTAGTCTAAAACCCGGGTTTTTTCTGGGTTTTCTGAAAAAACCCGGGTTTTTTCGGGCTTTATTGAATATTTTTGGAGAACACTTTAAACTTCTAATTTTACATACATAATACCTGAATTCTCCATTTATCAGTAAAACCTGGCCATAATTTTGCATTAATTATGAATTAACAAAAGATATATAAAAAGAAAAAAAATCAAATCAATTTAAAAGGTGCATCTGTATATCTCATTCTCATGGGACTAGTTTGCTGCACTAAGCATATATTAAGTGAACCACAGCTGGATTTCTTTATATAATTCTTACCTTAAGTTAAACATGTTAAATTTATATAGTTTCTTTCATTCACTTCAAATCAGAAATCAGTTGAAGACTTTTTTTTTTCGAAAGAAATGGGATTCGTAAAAATATATTTGAAAATATTAGCAAAATTTGCTACATATATATTGCAATAGTATTAAATGTTAAATTAGATTGTCATGGAAGTTAGTGTCTGTGATATTTGTAAATTTAAATCGCAAATGACAACACACTTATTACTAGCTTTGCTGCTTTATCAACTCCAAAATGATTACGTAACTTACTCCAAACCAAACGTAGAAAAGTATTGTTCGATTGAAGCAGAGATAGCTGGTACTGAATGTAAAGAAAAAAAAACTGACAAAATCCAGGAGGAAACTTTATCTGTTTCACTCTTTTTTACCATAATCTGTGTTGAAAACTCCTATATAACACTTTCATTGTACATTGAAGCAGGATAATAAATGGGATGATTAATCTTAAAAGCTATAACAATGCAAACAATCAGGACGGGGTTCAAGTGAGATCTTTTTGCATGCATGAAGATTTAAAGCATTTGGATACATTTTAGATTACAAACATGAAAATCTTCCTTCTTTTTTGGTCATTTTATCTAGGGATTGACCGAATCAGCAATTTTGCCGAATACCGAAGCTTCGGTCAAAGTGTACACCGAATATTCGGTATTCGGCAACCGAATACTTAAAAATTTTTAATACACATTTTTGCATATATTAGCTTTTTTAATAAACTAATTAAAATTAAATTCTTAATAATTTAATTCAGTTACATTTTTATTCTTAAATCTAATTACACAAAAAAAATTTAATGACTTCTTTCAACTCACAAATTCATTAACCCATCGCTTATTTTTTATTATTTTATCACTAGTCAATATCCAAATTAACCCAATGAAAGTATTAAACTATACAGGCTATTATTAAGGATAAGGATTCTCAGAAAAACAAAAGTTCATTCAAATAAAAAGAAACAATGTTGTCATTAAGCTGATTTACTGATTATCTAATTATATGTACATATTGAATTGGAATGTTCTCAAATACAAAAGGTATCATATCAATTTGTACATTTAACTATTTTCTGAGAAATTATTGATACATATTTATATTTTGATTAATATTTATCACTGTGGTGATGAAGATAAATTTGAGCGATTTTAATTTTAATGGTTATAAAAGCTATAGGATAGGCATAGGAGTATACTTATTTGATGCATGTATTTTCTTTAATATAAACCTTAGATATATAGAGATGAACTCTGATATACTTATTTGAGGTGTATATTAAAGAGAATACACATTAAATAAATTTAAATTGAAAAAACTAATGTAGAAATAATTAAAATTAAATGGTAATGGAAAGATGCCCATATTCCTTACTTTTTTTCCCTATATCGTAGACAGTTGTTCTGATTTCACCCCTATATAGACTATTTTAGGAAAGAAAAAAGTTTTTTTGTAATTAAAAATGGCCTTTGACTTGTTTTTGGTAGTGCAGCTGAACTTTGAACTCATGCACATAATATTGAAACTCACCATTTAGCCTATTCTACTTCTAAGTAAAAGAGCATTCTTCTACTTCTAAGAAAATACCTATCTGTAATTATTCGGCCGAATACTTCAAAGTATTCGGCCGAAGCCGAATATTCGCTTTACATGCCGAATCACCGAATACCGAATCGACTATTCGGTATTCGGTCAATCCCTAATTTTATCTCTGCTGAGAAATTCCTTTAAATCTGGTTCTTTTGAAATATATTTAAATTGGCATTTATCTTTGCATTCTCATATCTTAGATTAAATAATGATACAGTTGTGAAAGCACAAGAAAATTTGAAAAAACCCACAATGGGTTTTTTCGACGCCCGAAAAAATCTTTGTGGGTTTTTTCAGGCTGGGCCCACTTGGGCAAACCCTGTCTAACAGCCACTATTAACCGAATTTTCCAGTTTTCACCTATTCTCATACCTTAGATTGAATAATGTTAGAGTTGTGAAAACATGAGAAAATTTGAAAAAACCCACAATGGGTTTTTTCAAGTGGGCCCGCCCGAAAAAACCCGGGCAGGTTTTTTCGGGTGGGCCCACTTGGGCAACCCCCCCCCCCCCTCGTTCTTACTGCATTGAAACGTCTCCCGCCTTCAGAACATTTAAGATTTGATGCTTATTAGTGATTTAGATGTAAATTTCCCTTCCAAGGAAAATGTCCGATTCCAACACAGATATATGCTGACAAATAATTCAATGGGAAGTATAATGAAAGCACCTATTCATTCAACAAAAAGTACACCTTTATTTAACATAAGTATTCTTTTTTTCAGCAAAAACATCTTTTTCAATAAACCTGTCTTGTCCCTTTTTAAAAGAATGCGAACATTAGTGGAACTTGGTATCTTCTACTCTCAAATAAACATTATTTTACAATTAAAATTGTATCTTGCATTTTTACTTTTAAAAAAGTAAAGAAAATTTCTCTTAATATTTTTTAAAAATATCTTATTTGAGTGCAAATAATACTGGTTTTAATTCATTATTTAATTATTGTTAAAACAATAATTAATGCATTTCATTTATCTTTTCCAAATAAACAAGTTTCATTTATTTCTTTAAAATATAAATTATTATTGATGGAGACCTGCTTTTGAAAAAAAGGGACCCAGATTTTTGGAAATCCTGGGTTCTGGGGACCCAGATTTTTTCAAGTACAGCGGCATCACTGCCGTATCTTAAGTAGATACATATTCTCACTAAATACCAATTGTGGTGGGTTACTTTCTGCTTCTAGCCATAAAAAGTGAAAAAAACAATTCACCACTGCTGCAAAATACTAAATTAAACATAATAATGTTAAATTACTACAAACAATTAAGGATTTATTAACTTTTCATCTTATAAGCATGCACTAACAATAAAATAATTCATTAAATAACAGGGGTCGATCCAGACAAAATTTGGGGCCTATTTAGTAGAGCTGTAGCAAACCGCACATATTCGTTACTAAGTAACGGGTATTCTCTAAGATACGAAATACCGAATCGGTACTTCGAAATACGACTCGTTAGTCGTTACTGCGTCAATACGCAGCCGAACAAAATGAAACTAACTTCAAACGCTGCTTACGTTTGTATAATTCATGAATGGAGCAGATAGCCGGATGCGGTAAAAGATGCGAATTTGTATTCAGACTCGGATATTTCGGCGTTAGTTGTTTACGTATCAGTGTATGCGTATCATTCTGGTAGTATCATTTATTCTCAAATCTCAAACGATTTTGATTTCGTAGGGGCTTGTTGATTCCTTCATTATGGAAAGAAAAAGATGCATAGCTATTTTATACTCTGAGCTTGCAGTACCATCTGAAAGAATTTTTTTTCAAAATCAGGTTATATATTATCTGAAAGGCGTGCTTCATTAAAACCAAAAAGAATGGAAAAAATATTATTTTAAAACATAAATCAAAGATTTCTAAAATATTAATGCGATTGATGTAAACTGTTGGTTGATAAGATGATAAAGTCTAAAATGAAACACATTTCTTTTAAATATTCTGAAAATTTTCAAGAAATTCTGTTCTAAAATTTACAGGTTTGCTTTCAGTGCATTCTTTATCCTATAAAAATATCTTTGTACGTGTATTTATGTTTTAAATTAAAAAAAAAAATATTTTTATGATAAAGACGAGTTTTTATATTGCTTGTAAAAATGTTTTTATGGTAACGTTTATTTTTTTTAACCTCCGGTATGCTATTTCTTTCTTCCAGCTAAGCTAATAAAGTGTCGTCTCCAAAAAAAAAAAAAAAAAAAAAAAACACGCCCCGTTGTATAAGCCATCCTTAAAACAAAGCAGAGGTATCATTGTACGGAATAATCTCTACCGCATTTTTTTTAACTTCTAAGCATCGCACATTTTCAATTTTTATACCGTCGTATTGGAGAAAAAAGTACTTTTAAATGCAATTTGTTTGAAAACTGCATCTCGATTTATTTTTGAGATATTAATTTTTTTTTTTTTTGTAGTTTTAAATGCCATTTGTTTAATTTTTGTAACTCAAGTACTCCATTTCTGTAGAAAGTAAAAGTACAGGAAAAATAGTTGTAAAGTACCAATTATATCTTTTTGTTGCCATTTTCTCATAAAAACTGAAAAAAAAAAAGGTAATTAAAATACCTGCTGTTTCGAAAAAATATAAGTTAATAACTTCTGATAAAACATGAAGTTTTTATAAACTGAACTTAATTTTAAGTATCTACATTAATATTACAAACAAATGAAAGCATATGAATCATGAGATAGCCATTTTTTTTGTCGAATTTCTTAAATAACGAAGGAAATTCTTCAGCGGATGCGGATCACGTCATTTTATATAAAATAAACGCGTGTGTTTTAAGTCTTATAACTGAACTATCTATATTTACGTACATTTTTTTTTTTTTCATCGGGGGTGACACTAAATTCTGAAAAAGCAGAATTACTGTTTTCTATTTTTTTTTAACCATTTGGAAAAATGGTTATTGTCCTCTGTCAGGGTAGGAAATCAAAAACATATCTGAAGCTTTTTATTGGTTGAATTCGCATTTTATTCGTTTCCTGATGAGTCTATACAGTAATCTGTATTTTCCCTTTACTTTCAACAGAAATGGATACTTCTGTTGCCACTATGACAAAAAAGTAATAAAAACTACAAAAAAAATTAATAACTCAGAAACAAATTGAGATAAAGCTTTCAAACAAATTGCAATTAAAAATGTATTTTTTTCTCTATACAACGATATAAAAAGTAATATTGTGGGATGTTTAGAAGTTTAAAAATGAAATTTCATTTAAAATTGGTCCAAGAATGTTAATGTTTAATCCATGGCGTACGAAACATGTATGATCAACTCCGTGCGATTTTTTATGTCTTAAATTTTAGTCTTTGAAAAAATCATTTTCCAAATGGTCGTTGTAATTTGTTAAATTGCTTTTTTTTTTCTTTTTTTTTTTCTGTTTGGCTTGTAAAAATAATTGGCACAGATGTCATATACGCACCATATTGGCGCAATTTTTTTCTGAGGCCAATGTCATATAGTCACCGGACACCGGGGTACTTAACTGGCGCCAAAGTGCCGTTATTTTGCTTGATATGGTAACTCGGATGTTGTTTATTTGTTAATAAATTTTATAGTTACTTTTACTTTCTTTTTTTAACTTATATAAATTGTTTTGTTCTATAGTTATTAATGAAACATTTTTTATTTATTGTTATTCCCTATTTAATATATATATATATATGTAACTTGTATTCAAAAACGAGGTTTTCACCAAATTGGCATCAGAAAAAAAATCACGCTAGTGTGGTGCGTATATGACATCTGTGCCAAATATTTTTGTTGCTATGTTTTTAAATTTCATATTTGAAAAAAGGGTATTTTTAAATATAAATCAATAATTTCAAAAATAATAATGTGACTGAAGTACAGTGTCATTTGATAGAATAATCACGTAAGAAATTACATATATATATATATTTAAATATTTTCATATTATTCCAGAAATTAAATTTTCATAATACATAATTACTTTTAGTGTAAAATTAATAAGTAAATTTGTTTGTAAAATATTTTGGGTGTGTAATTATATTTCATAGTTTTCGTATAAATTTGGTGAACTTTTACTCTTCCTAAATTGCTTTTTCCAATTATTCCTTATTTCCTAAGTAAGAAATTATACAATTTAGACATGTTATATTCAATTATGCATCGTATTTTAATTTTGTTTGCCTTTTTTCATTAAAACGTAGAAAATTAAATGTATTTTTAACGTACAGATGGCAGCACATATTTTACGTTAAAATAGTAACGAATTCTTCAAAAGACTCATGTGGGGTATATAATTAGATTTGCTATTGCTGCAGGTTTGTAGTACATACGATGACTGCTAATACCCGGTTTTTGAACAGTAACGAAAGTAACGAGTAACGAATACTTTCTAACGGGTAGCGAGTTCGAAAGTAACGACATCATACGGGTATTCATTTAGTCGTTACTTTTACAGCACTACTATTTAGGGCCCCTTCACAAAAATAAATTTAATAAAATGGACCTCTTCACAAAAATAAATTTAATAAAATGGGCCCCTTCACAAAAATAAACTTAATAAAGCAGGCCCCTTCACAAAATTCCTTTTAATAAAATAGACCCTCTACGTAACATTTTTTTTAATAAAAACTGTTTCAAATGTGTAATTTTTAAATAAAACCACATCATGAAAAACCAAAACTTTAGCAAAGGGATTTAAAGAAAGTTTTTGTTCATAAATTCTTGGTTCGAATTTTAGAACTGGATTTCAACTTTTGTTACAAAATGTTATTTTTCACAAAAATAACTTCTACTTTTCACAAAATGGGCCCCAAGAATAAAAATCTGCGTTGACCCCTGAATAAGAATTAGGCATGTTTTATTTAAAAAATTATAATATTGCAGTCTACTTGCAGTTAGCCATATCCTCTACAAATAAATTTCAAGAATGTATCTGTGCAGTTCTTATGAAAGTTTTTCGTAGAATTAATTGGTTAGTCTATCCAACTCTGAGAAATAACTCATTTCATATTACTTTATTAAAATTAGGTTTTTGATATATTTGACAAAGGTTCTTGACATGTTTTAACCATGGTTAAAACTGTTTAATGCCGTTGCATGTAAAGAACTTGCCAACCCTGGAAGCAAGTCCTACACTGTTGCTTTTCTAATCTTGTAGATAATAGTTGTATTAGTCTGCTCCACATGATATACAAAATTTAATTGTTCTTGAAGTAATCGTCATGTTACTTTACATTTAAAGAATACTTTTTTGGTACTACTTGATTATTCTGTCGACTAAAAAATTATAAAATTAAATGCCAACAATGGATGATCGTATACCACATTCACTTGACAGTAACCACATTACATCTGTTTCAGAGTTCATTCTAGGTGTTTTTCGCGGGCAGGCCGCCCTGCCTGCCCTTCTTTACAAAATTTGACGCCCCAATGCCCCCACTGTCCAAAAGCTCCGCCCCACGAGCCCTATCACTCGGAAAATCGACCGAGGGAAAAATAGCACCCTTAAAGTTAATTTCATCGCTTATTTCAAGCAAACTCTAAACTATTTGTAAACATTATATAACGTCCTAGCTCCATTTTGCTCCTAATCCGTTCCTTTTCACTCCCCTCTCCTCCCCCCCCCCTCCCACATCTTCATACAGACATCAATTATTTTCAGTAAAATTCCAGCACCGACGCAGTCATAAATCTCTGTCTCTATACCCCGTTTCTCAGTTACCGGGAAAACTCAGCCAAAATAAGAAAGAAAACAAACCCGGAAAGGTCCTTTGATGAAATTGGTGTTTTTTCGCGATTCTCTGACGAAATTTTTTTTTTTTTCGGCGAACATTTCTCAAAATTTGCGATATAGTTTAGTATGTCCAAATTTTCGGATTTATGACCGATTCTTTTTAATTTTCTGAAAAGAATCACCCCTGCACTGCAAAGTGTCATGCATGGGGTAAAGGGTTAGTAGACAGGACTTTTTAGGGAGCGGTGTCAGGGTGGAAGAGTTTAGTTATTTATCATTACATTAATGTGCCCTTTTTTTCTTCAAAGTGCCCTTTTATGGCAAAGTGCACCCTGCCTGCCCTTGATCCTGGAATGAACTCTGCCTGTTAATTACATCATCGACATTTTTAATTCAACATTTTATTTGTATTTTTATTAATGTTTTACTAAGTTATTTGTTCTTTCGTTATTTAAAATAAAAATTATGTCAATTTGCTTAATTTGGTGAATAGTTTGGCAATCTGTATAATTTGGTGAAATTGGTCAACGAGATAATCAAGTAGTACCCATTTTTTTTACTTGGTAAGACACTAAAACACACATAAATACATACATAAGAAAAACACGATATTTTACTATAAAACAAAAATACAAGCAGTTCAAAATATCTTAATATGAATAGCATTAACTTTTTTTTAGAAAGTATCACTTTACTTCCCATACAATTATTTTAATAATAAGACTCATCTTAGAACTAAAGTATTTCAATTGTTTATGAAAATGATAATATCAATAAATTTATTATTTATACGAAGTTTTTAAAATCAGGTGGAAGATAGAGGTAATGCAATATTCTTGAGCTATTACACAATAATCAATTACTAATCACATTCTATCGAGGTTTATCAAGCAGATTATTCGAAAAAAAAATTCACAGTTAGGCAAACTGTTAAATAAGAAAGAACAGTAATTTAAACTGAAACTAATTCAGATAAACTTTGAACAGACAGAGGAAAAGCAAAAAATCACATGAATTCGACAAAGGTTTAAACAAGAGATGTGCTGATATTAAAAATAAGTAATCAGAATACTTAAATTAATAAAATTATATATTAACTAGATTGTTGACTAGAATACTTTATTACTAGGAATCATGGTTAAAAAAAAAAAAAAAAAAAAAAAAAAAAAAAAAGCAGCTTAGTGATCTTTTTTGAAAACTCCGCGGTTTGTTTTTTAAACTCTAGGATTTTATTTATTTTTTTAAACCGGCCTGTGGTGTTTTGAGGCTTTTAATAATAATAATAAAAAAAAAAAAACACGGATTTTTAAAAAGCCTCGCTAGAAATGCATTACAAATTGCTTCCTCGGAGTGTAAACACACGAGAATCGAAGAGATAAATATAGCTCATAAGCATTATAACAAATTAACACATACCAATTTTACAAAAATTAAAAATATTTACCTCAATATCGCATTCACCTCCTTTCAATATTTTCACAGAAATCAACATTTTGTATGCGCGAAATCAATAAAAAAAATGTTTAGGCTTACGCTCTAACCAAAATCGGGAAACAGTTAATAAACATGTAATTTTACAGGAAGCACGACATGAAAAATTCTGATGAAATAGAAGATAGTAAATATATTTTCTTATCGAATTGTAGTTTCTAGATAAATTCACTAAGTAAATAATTTCAAGAAAAGCTTTCAATAACGAAAATAAAATCTTTAGAGTGTTGCCATTCTTTGTTGTGCAATTAGCTTTATGAAAGTCCTTCATGAATTTTCAATGGGACTTAAAAAAGAGTATAGAAAGCGCTAATCGCAGCTGACGGCCGCCAACTCTAGCAACATTTCCGGAGAGTACGGAATCACCTTGATTACAGCTGATTCAGCTGATTACTATCATAGATTACAGCTGTTTACACTTGATTAAAGTTGATTTCACTTGGAAATACGTGATTACACTTTTATTACATGTGATTAAACTGCTAAAATTTATGATTTAGCAGTTTTACTCGATTTTACTGCCTTCCAAACATCTTTTTTTTTTTTTTTTTTTTTTTTTTTACATATTAATATTTAGATTTGTCCAAAATAAGAAAATAGTATCAAGCAGGACGGTGATTCGCCTATCACCGTTCTGCCGACAATGGCGTAGCCAAGGGGGTGGGGTCGGAATCTCCCCTCTAACGACGGGTCCGTACATGAATAATAAAATCCAATCATGAATAATAAAAGTACCGTATTTTATGGAAGAAACGCCGCGGCGTTTACGAGTTTGAAAGTTAATTTTTTTCAAGTGCGGCGTTTACACCATGTGCGGCGTTTACGATTATTTTTTCGCGCGCATAAAATTGGGATAAAATAAAAATTCCTTAAGGCAGTTCTTCAAACCTCCTCTCAACAACGCGGAACTTTCTGGCACATTTTCTGATATTTTTAAATGTAACGGCATAAATTTAGAAGGTCTGACTATTGAAGCGATTTGAAATCTCAACATATTTTCCCTTTTTTGATAAATAAATTTCTTATCGAATTATAAGCGATTCTGGTCACTTGACGACAAGTTTTTTGCCTTTCTCGGGCTGCCGGAGCGGGAATTCGGTTTTAAACGTCCACTTAGACAGTATTTTCTGAAAGATCTTCTATCTTTACCAAAAAATAGAAAAAGCCTTGCGATTACATAGTTTGTTGGATGTCTGCTTAATTTAAAAATTACATAAAAATATTTAAAATCTGATTTAAATACTTTAAATAAAATTTTAGACCTCTTAACTTATTAAAAATGAGACACCTTACACTGTCCAGAAAACTTTGATTAAAGTTGGGTCAATGTAGCTTTCCCACGGTTGAGGCGTTTACGACGGGTGCGGTGATTCTCACATAAAATACGGTAGTAACTTCTGCTGAAACGGCAATTTTCTTTTTCTTTTTTTTACGTGTGAACTTTTTAGATTTGTCCAAAATAAGAAAATAGTATTAAGCAGGACGGTGATTTGCCTATCACCGTTCTGCCGACAGTGGCGTAGCCAAGGGGGGGGGGGGGGGTCGGGTGTCGGAATCTTCCCCCTAACGATGGGTCCGTACACTAAATCATGAATAAAAAAAGGTAGTAACATGTAGCATAGTTCACATTGTCATCAATAGATGGCAGTACCAGCCACGGACTAAAGCGCCACCTCTCATGAACTGATACCGGTCACGACTCACGAGAGGGGAGACCATGTGGGGGAGACATTCCGGGAGTCAGGCTCGAAAACGGACGACGTTCAGTTGCTGTGCAGCACTACGCTGCTTCTGTATTATTATGCTATGTTTTTAAGCCGCAAAGACTTAACATAATTCTGATTTCTATCTTTAATAAAATTTGCTATGTTTAAGTAATTAAGGACATTCGTGCATATTCTTCAGTGGTGACCCGCGAGTGGAATTTCTAATGCAGCCATTTTATGCAGCGTCTCCATGCAGCATCTATAATCGGAAATCATCCAGCACAAAATAGCAAATAAACAGGTCAGTGGTTTTTCATTCTATCTAGTAGTATTTTGTATTATTTTAGTGTATTTTTAACTTTTAATTTTTCTGAAATTTCGTGTTACCTCGCACGTGAGTTATAATGGCCGCGAACATACGAATGCCACATTTCTGGAGTAAGGAACCAGATCTTTATTTCGCTAATGTAGAGGCTACATTTTTTTTGCATAAAATCGACGATGACTTAACAAAATTTCAGCTTGTGATAGGATCGCTCGGTCCCGAAGAATTGAAATTAGTTAGGCCGCTCTTGGATCCAGGTAACACTAATCGTTTGTACGCCAACCTAAAACAAACACTAATAGACGAATTTTCTCAAAGTAAGCAGGCAAAAATCAAAACATTGTTGTCTCAACTTAAATTGGATAACCAACAGCCAACAACTTTACTTCGGCGTATGCGAGAACTAGCGGAAGGCGCGTTTTCAGATGAGTTTTTGAAAACATTATTTCTTAACCAACTGCCTCAATTCGCTCAAAGCATACTCGCGATTTCTAACGAACCTTTAGACTCATTAGCAAAACAAGCTGACCAAATAATCTCGCTATCGGTTCCGCAACAATATGAAACTCACGCCGTTTCAAAAAATTCTGATGCTGCTATTGCTGCTTTAAGCAAAAAGTTAGATGAACTAACAATTAAAGTTGACAGATTATCACGCAGCGATTCGCGATCTCGAAATCATTTTAGGAAGCGATCTTTTACTCCCGACGTGAACCTAGTACTTCTGGCATGTGTTATTATCATGAAAAATTTAAGAGTAATGCACGCAGGTGTAGAAGTCCTTGTAATTTTAAGGAATCAAACGATGAACAAGTAATATAAAAATTTTGTTTTTAAAGTCAATTCCTACTTAGGCCATCAAAGAAAAATTTAATATAATCAAGCTAATATGAGTTTTTGTTGCATTAAAATATCTCAATTTGTTGATTTTCTATAAGCAAGTAGGTTTACAATGGAACTGTATGGGAATTTGGCGAAATATTACAGATATCGCCAAGTTGGCGTCGCTTTTGGCGACTCATTTTGGCCGCCAAATTTGGCGATATATCGCCAAGTTGGCGACAAACTTGGCGGTATTTGGCGACAGAACAGGGCCCCCCTATGGTAACCCTTATTGAAAATACTTTAATTGAAATTCAATAACCAATGGCGGCCATTTTGTTTCCCATGCAAAACTAAAATTAATTAATTAAAATTTAATTAATTAATTAATATTTGAAAAAACTTTATTAACATCAATTGTCATCCAGTACAAGTTAAAAAAAATTTATATCAACCTGATAGGATGAATAATGAGTATTTTATTAACGATTGAAAATTTGTACAAGATAAATATATAAATAAATATAGGGAGAGTGTGAGCTAATAGTAGGAATTGAAAAAAACGAGTAGCGCAAACAGTTGATGAGATGCACACTGTGCAATTGCGAAACGATAAAAGTCGTCTCTTTGTAAAAGACTCTATTAGCGGCAATTATTTTTTAATTGATAGCGGAAGCCAAATTAGTATTCTGCCTCATCCTAAGCCTAGTAAAATCAAAGATTGTAACGATTTTAATTTATATGCCGCAAATGGTGAGCTAATTCCAAATTCTGGCACTAAGCTGACCTCTGTAGATTTAGGCCTACGTCGGAAATTCATATGGCAGTTTATTTTAGCCCGTACAAAATACGCGATTATAGGATCTGATTTTTTAAGTAATTTTCAACTTTTAATTGATTTTCAAAAACTTTGTATAACAGATCCTCTTACTAGACTTAGCACTAAAGGAATTTTTCGCGATTCAGTTTTTCATTCTATCTCAACAGTTATTAATCAAAACAAATATAGTGACATTTTGAAAAAATTTCCTTTATTAACTAGACCTTTTAACCCTAAAATTGACCCACCGATGCATGATGTTTTGCATTATATCGAAACGGCATATCATGCGCCCGTGCAATGCAAATCACGTAGACTAAATCCCGAAAAATACTCATTTGTTAAGAAAGAGATCGAGAACCTTTTAGAACTGGGTATTATAAAACCAAGTAATTCTCCTTATAGTTCGCCAATTCATGTAGCTAAGAATAAGTCCGGTACTTTTCGCATGACTTGTGACTATAGAATGCTGAACAAAATCACAAAACCTCAATTATATCCTGTTCCCCATATTCAAGATGTAAATAATCAAATTTCGGGTAGCAAAATTTTCTCCAAATTGGACATGACCCGGGCATATTTTCAAATTCCTATATATGAAGCGCACCAGCATAAAACCGCAATTGTTTGTCCCTTAGGTAAATACGAATTTACACGACTTAATTTCGGCATGCAAGGAGCCGCATCGTCCTATCAAATGTTTATGGATTCAATTTTACGTGGACTTCCTTTTGTATTTTGCTACTTGGACGATTTATTAGTTTACAGCACATCAGAAGCCGACCATGAAGAACACTTAAGAATAATTTTCGAAAGGCTTTCTAAATATGGCTTAGTTTTAAACGCTACAAAATCAGTCTTGGGTGTTCCTGAATTAGCATTTTTAGGGTATAAAATAACATGTGAAGGACTTATGCCTCTAACAGATAAAATAGAAGCTATCAAAAATTATCCAGTCCCATGTACCCTTCAACAGCTAAAACGGTTTATCGGCCTTATTACTTTCTATAGGAGGTTTATCCCACACTGTGCAACAATTTTGTCACCTCTAAATAACTTACTTAAGGGAAAATATAAACCGTCTAAACGCATAATATTCTCTAGTGAACAACTTAAAGCATTCGAAAATGTTAAGGACGCCTTAGCAAATGCTACTCTATTAGCACACCCCAGACCAGATTCTCATTTATTTTTATTAACCGATGCTAGTGCTACGCATGCAGGTGCTTCACTGTGCGAACTTGACGGTTCTGAAAATGAGATTCAAGATCCAAAAAACTTACTAGATAAGTTAAAACCATTAGCATTTTACAGCACAGCATTTAACAAAGCCCAAATGGTAAAAAGCACATATGAACGTGAACTCCTCTCCATTTACTTGTCAATTAAGTATTTTAGACATTTTATCCAGGGGCGTACTTTAACCGTGATCACAGATCATAAACCGATCTCTCATGCTTTTAGTCAGAAACTAGAAAAAGCTGCTCCAATAATTCAAAGACACCTTTGCTATATTAGTGAATATACGACCGACATACGTTACCTATCTGGTCGTCTTAACACTCCTGCAGATTCATTATTAAGAATCTATTCAGAACCCATAAATGTATCGAAAATTGATGATAATCTTCTCGCAAAACTTCAAGATGAGGATTTAGAACTAAAAGAATTGTTAAATAATACTAAATCAGATAATTTGAAGATAGAGAAAATATTCATACCCGAACAAGGACTAAAACTTTACGTTGATACTTCAAACACTAAGCACCGTATTTATGTGCCTGAGCCTTTTCGGTTACCTATATTTAACTCTTTTCACTCGTTATGTCATCCAGGTGTAAAAGCCTCAATAAAACTCTTAACTGAGAGATTTTTTTGGAAAAACATTAAAAAAGATGTAGCCAGTTTCGTTCACGCTTGCATTTTGTGCCAAAAATCTAAAGTTCACAGACACACTAGATCTCCTATTCAAAGTATTTCAGTGCCATCTAAAAAATTTTCCGAAATAAATGTAGATCTTGTAGGACCTCTCCCTTTATCGCAAGGTTTTAGATACATTTTAACCATTATTGACAGATTCTCAAGATGGTTCGAAGCCATTCCCGTAGAGGATCAAACTGCTGAAACTTGCGCTCGTGCAATTTATTCAAATTGGATTTCGCGGTACGGTGTACCAGTTAAAATTACAACCGATCAAGGACCGCAATTCGAATCAAATCTCTTTAATACTTTTAATTCATTTTTTGGCATAACTCACATTCATACAACTGCCTATAATCCCAAAGCAAACGGATTAATTGAACGGCAGCATAGACAATTAAAACAAGCTTTACGTGCATGTTTGATTTATGATTGGGTAGAGTGTTTACCATCAATTTTGTTAGGTCTTCGCAGCTATTTCCGTGAGGACATCCAAGCCACAACAGCTGAAATGGTTTTCGGATTAACACTCCGCTTGCCGAATGAAATCTTGTCCGACACCTCTGATGAACCTCCAGATGCTTACATCAGAAAGCTACGCCATACCATGCTAAAAGTAAAGCCAACCCCAACATCAAGACATGGACTACAAAGGAACGTTTACATCCCGCAGGACCTCTTCAGTTGCAGCCATGTTTTCCTCAGACACGATGCTGTGCGTAAACCTCTTCAACCTGTGTATGACGGCTCATTCCTAGTAATACACAGGACAGAAATTTTTTTCACAATTTCCTGTGGAGATAAGCCTAAAACCGTGGGAATTGACAGAATAAAGCCTGCTTATTTGCTAAATGAAAACTTTTTAACATCTCACACTTTCCCTTTGCCAGAAGAAGAGCCACGACTCACAGTTCCCAAACCATCCCGGCATGTCACATTTGCTCCCCCAGTGACTAGAACTAGAGCCGGACGAATTGTGAAAGCACCACAAAGACTGGATTTATAAGGACTCCGTCTCTTAGAGGGAGGCTCCTGTAGCATAGTTCACATTGTCATCAATAGATGGCAGTACCAGTCACGGACTAAAGCGGCCATCTCTCATGAACTGATACCGGTCACGACTCACGAGAGGGGAGACATTCCGGGAGTCAGGCTTGAAAACGGACGACGTTCAGTTGCTGTGCAGCACTACGCTGCTTCTGTATTATTATGCTATGTTTTTAAGCCGCAAAGAGTTAACATAATTCTGATTTATATCTTTAATAAAATTTGCTATGTTTAAGTAATTAAGGACATTCGTGCATATTCTTCAAACATCTGCTAAAACGGCAAAAATTCTGAAATTTTTCGTTTTAGCAGGTATAATTTTAAAGTGTTTCTTTCGCCGGAACCATTATTTTTTCCCGTTTAATACAGGATTCCATTATAGACGCTATGTTTTCACATGTATTCTATAAAATTTATCCACTTTATAATAACCAAGGGTGGATCCAGCACTCAATTTAGAGGGGTCATGGCTCTTTTTTTTGAGGGGGGGGGGAGGGGGGTTCACTTCATGATCAATTTTTATATTGAAGGCTATTCTCAAATTAAAACTGACGATTTTTCTGATACTTTCGCGAATTCATTTTCATTCATAAATACAAAATATTTGCATTAGTATTCGTTAATATATATATATATAGATTTCATTCAGATACCAAGAAATCGTAGCATTTCCCATTTTCTTATAAATGCGAAGAATGATTCAGAAATGTTGTCAAGTTAGCATTTTAAGCCAATTTTTAGGACTTGAGAGCCACAGAAATGTCATCATGAGAGAGCAATTTGCATTCCCGTCCGGAAATTTAGTTTAAAATGCCAAATTTTATGGAATTTTTGGAAAGATTCTTCGCTTTTATTGAAAAACTAGCAGGCTGAGCCCGCTGCGCTGGTCTGTTTATCGAATTGAACTTTGAATCAAACAAAATGTATTAGTGAATTTGACATTGTGATTTAAAGCAGTATGGAACCTTACCTAGAATGTCCTTTCGCACTGCTGAAAACTGTATGAACGCCATTGTGCTATTATATTTTCTAATGTGCAGACAAATTTTCAGCTATTAAGGTCTAAACCTTTTTAGTTGATCAATCACAGTAGGATTTGGTAAAGATTGATAGTACAATATGCAATATAATAAAACAAACCCTGAAAAATTATTTAACTAATAATGCAAGCAAACAAACTGACAAAATCCATCCAGTAAAACTTTTTGTAAAGGCTGATCTTTCGTATTGAGGTCCATCTGATTAGAGAACTTTCACCCATAATTCTATAACGAAGCAACTTAGAACGATACGCAATAAACTAAAACCTGCCCAAACATTGTCTAATCAACAAAGTAAGTATTGTCAATATCCGCCATCTAGAACTTTTTGAAAAGTCTAATCTTTCATAATCGGTTTCACATGATTATGGAACTTTCCGCCATTACTTTGTGACTAAGCAACGAAGAAAAATATACAAAATACTAAAACCATATATGAATAGGTATCTAACTTACAATGGAATTCCTATCAAAATCCGTTCTGTAGAACTTTTTAAAAATGCTAAACTTTCATAATCGGGTCCAACTGATTATAGAACTTTCCACCACATCTCTATTATTAAGCAATGCAGAAGGGTATAGTATATACTAAAACCCTGTCTGAAAAATTATCTAACTAACAGTGAAAATTCAATCGAAATCCATTCGGCTGAAACTTTTAAAAAGGCTAATCTTTCATGATCGGGTTCATCTCATTATATAACTTTAAAGCATAATTCTATGTATCAGCAACGTAGAACGATATGTTATACGCTAAAATCGTTCCTAAAAAATTATGTAACTATCATTTCGATTATCAAAATCCATTCAGATGAGCTCAAGTTGTATGCAGCCGGGACGAATTTCCCATTTCCATTTTACTCTCGTATGTATAGTAGAAGCAGAAGTAGATACATAGATAAGAATACTGATTCTTAAAATTTATGAAACTGCAAGTTATTTCTCGTTGTCGCTGCTGAATAATTTTAAAGACTTTTCAATCGGCCAGTATTGAGATTTATGATTATGTCTACAACAAATGTATTTCATTTTGAACCAAAACATTATCGGTAAAATGAGCCAATTTGGTGTGGATTCCGATATTATAATTTTTTTTCTTCAAAATCGCCATTTAAACTAAGCACATGAAATTTTAAGTATCTCTTAGCACTGCAGTAAACATTTCCTTTTTTTAATCAGCGAAAAATGAAGTTATAACTTAATTTTACTTACTAATAAAAAATACTTTCAATTTAAAAAAATAGTCAATTAAATTTTTTGCAACTACTTAGTTATCCCGTCGACCAAAAATCTATCGCCAAACTATAAGATTAAATGCCAATAATGGTTGATCGTAAATGTGACATTCACTTGACTTTTTAAGCAAGTTATATGAATCTCATGAATATCCTAAAATTCTAATTATTTTTAAACAAGCAGACATTTAATAATAATAATAACTAATAAATGTAATTTTTAAAAAGTGAAATCATAAACAATGACATAAAATGAAAAAATTCGTTATTATTATTCGCAATTATTTTTTGTTATTCATTTTATCTCTGAATTTTATGTCGACAATTAAGGCTGTTTTTCAAACCCAAATTCTTAAATAAATGAAACAATTTCATACAAATTATACAAGAAAACTATTTAAAAAAGTCCTTCCGGCCAGTGCCGGGAGGAAGAGGTAGCTTTCATATTCTTTATTTTTAAAAAGCCAACTTATATTATTCAAACACACGAAGCTCAATTAAGTGGAAACCGAATGTAGGAGATTCAATACTAATTTTTATCAATACTAAATCATTATGAATGAGAATTTCGCGAAATTAGTCAGCTTTATCCAAGCTGCTTTTAATTAAAGTAACTTATATTTGGCTGCCAAATTCGGCGATTTCTTAAAGTGCCTGCTATTTTAAGACAACATGGTGGATGAGGCTAACCAGTGAGCTTGGTCGAGACCTTAGTAATTGCTGTGCACATGCTCACTCACATCGGAATCGGTTGATATATACGAGTGCTGTCGCAGGCAAAAAATCAGATTTTTCAAAATGTCACCCACGTTAGGAATTGAAACTACTATATCTGAGTCATTTTTTAAGATAAAGGCAAACAAAAAATGCTCCTGAATCCTTATATCAAGGTCAAATACTTAAGAAAGAAACCTTTTTCAATTTCTAATTTTTTTGCACCTCACTTTAAATATATATTTTTTTTTAATTTAATGGCCGCCATTTTGAAACAAGATGGCTGATGAAGCTGGCCAGCGAACTTGGTCGAGATATTGATGTATACTATCCACATGCCTTCTTCCATCGAAATAGGCGAATACGTGTGGTATCGCGTGACAAACACAAGATCGTTTCAAAGTGTTAGCCATGATAGAAATTCAAAGTGCTATAATTCAACCACTTTTTAAGATATAAACAAAAGAACAAATTTTCAGAAACAAAAACTGCTCCGAATCTTTGTATCAAGGCCAAACACATAAAAAAAATCTTTTTCATTTTCCAATTTTTTAATACCTCATTTTAAAATTTAAAATACATTAAAAAAAAAAAATCGGAACCCTTTTGAAACAAGACGGCGAATGAAGCTGGCCAACGAACTCGGTCGAGACATTGGTATGCACTATGTACAGACCAAGTAATATCCAAATCGGTTCATAAATACGCCTGTTATCGAAAGACAAAAATCAGGTCGTTTTAAAATGTCAGCCACAATAGAAATTCAAAATGTTATAACTCAGCCATTTTTTTAGATATAGACGAAACAAAACCTGTTCCGGAATCTTTGTATTAAGGTCAAACACATACGAAAAAATCTTTTTCATTTTCCAATTTTTTGGCATCTCATTTTAAATTTAAATTTTTTTAAATGGCCGCCATTTTGAAACAAGATGGCGGATGAAGCTGGCCAACGAACTCGGTTGAGTTATTTGTATGTACTATGTACACACCAAGGTACATCCAAATCGGTTCATAAATAGGTCTGTTATCACGTGGCAAAAATCAGGGCGTTTCAAAATGTCAGCCACGCTAGAAATTCAAAATGCTATAACTCAGCCATTTTTTAAGATATAAACGAAACAAAAACTGCTCCCGAACCTTTTTATCAAGGTCAAACACATAAGAAAAAAATATTTTTTCAATTTTCAATTTTTTGGTACCACATTTTCAATTTAAATTTTTCTTAAAATTTTAAATGGCCGCCATTTTTAAACAAAATGGCGGATGAAACTGGCCAACGAACTCGGTCGAGACATTGGTCTTTACTATGTATAAACGAAGTTACATCCAAATCGGTTCATAAATACGCCTTTTATCGCGTGACAAAATTCAGGACGTTTCAAAATATCAGCTTCGCTAGAAATTCAAAATGCTATAACTCAGCCATTTTTTAAGATATAGACGAAACAAAAACTGCTACGGAGTCTTTGTATAAAGGTCAAATACATAAGAAAAAAATATTTTTCCATTTTCAATTTTTTGGTACCACATTTCAAATTTTAAATTTTTAAAAAAATTTTAAATGGCCGCCATTTTGAAACAAAATGGCGGATGAAGCTGGCCAACGAACTCGGTCGAGACATTGGTATGTACTATGTACACACCGAATTACATCCAAATCGGTTCAAAAATACGAGAGTTACAGTATGACATAGGTCAGATATATATATATATATATATATATATATATATATTGATATATATATATATATATATCAATTTTGAATGGAGGGTGGTTTCGGGATCTGGGGGTCATGATTGATGAAAATATACCAAAATTTTTTGAAATCGCTTTCCTCCGAACGGCTGCAATAGGTAGCTTTTTGTAAAGAAAGCTACCTAAAAGGAGACATTTAATGATAAAAAAAGTTATAAAAGTAATTTTTAAAATGTGTGGTAAACACTATGATATAATATAAAAAAAATTCGTTATTAGTATTCGTAAGCATTTTTTTCCTTTTTTCATTTTATATTTGAATTTTATGTTTATAATTAAGGCTGAAAAATTATTTTAGGTAGCTTTCTTTACAAAAAGCTACCTATTGCAGCCGTTCGGAGGAAAGCGATTTCAAAAAATTTTGGGATATTTTCATCGATCATGACCCCCAGACCCCGAAACCACCCTCCGTTCAAAATTGATATATATATATATATATATATATCAATATATATATATATATATATATATATACTGATCAATCTGCAATTACTCGATTTCCAGTTGATTATCCCACTAATTTGGAATTAACGGAAAACCTTTTATCTAACAATACAATTAACTTCTTAGATCTTAATATTACAATAAAAGACAATAAAACAATCACAGATTTGTATGACAAACGTAAAGAATTTAAATTCACAGTTAATACATTTACAAATTTTAAATCTTGTCTACATCATTCTGTATTTCGTAATATAATACTTAATCATTTATATAGAATAAAATGTTTATGTTCTTCTCCTCTAATTAACAATAATATTAAAAAACTAATTTATGATGCATTAAATCATGGTTTTCCAAAAAAATTCATATATTCATTAATATACAATTAGTACTTTTCTTACATGATCTATAAACACAAATTAACACATGCGTAAACAAAATTACAAAAAAATTATAAAATAAAAAAATATCTATAAAAAATTAAAAATTGTAAAATAATATAAAAAAAATATTATAGGTTGGTTGGGTGGGTAGATGTTAGAGTACGGAGGAGGGTGGTGTTGTCTGGATAATACGCAATGGTTAATTATTTATTTAAAAAAAAAAAAAAACGGGGCTCTTGTATTATTACTATTTTTTTGTTATGTATTTTATATGGATGTTGATTTGATATTTTATATGTAAGTTGGAGATTTTCATTAATATTATAATTAGCTTAATTATTCATTAATCTAATTTACAATTATTTGTTATTAAATTTTAATTTACTAAGGACAATATCATATTAATTACTAATAGTATGCCACTCTTAGTTTAATGTTTTTGAATGTCCCATATTCATACTTTATGGATTTTTATGGATGTCTGAAAATAATCCACATTCTATATTTGTGCGTTTTAAGTAATGGGATTTTAAGTATTATTTAACCTTCTATATACTTCCACATGTTTGTTATTTCCTGTTCATTTTATAAATATCTTATATATAATTCATTAAAAAATAATTTTTAGATAATTTTTAATAATTAATTATATTAATTATTACTGAATTTATTTTGTTTTATAGCATATAGATATATGCTATATATTATCAATGTTCTAACATTATTTAAACTCTTAGTTTAGTTTAAATAATTTAGCTAATAGAACATATTGTATGCTTTTAAATTTTATTAACAATAGTTTTAAATACTTTGTGTGCTTTATATTAGGTTTATAATTCTCTATGTATAAGGATTTGTTTGGTTTTGCTGTTTAAACAGTTATTTACATTCAAAAGCTTGCAAATTTTTATCTTGCGATAGATGTTTAATATAATTATTAATAGATGGCAGCACTAAAATTGTATCTTTCAGATTGCTCTAATTTTTAATTTTCTAGCTCCATTTCAGTTATTTATACACCAGGGTGTATTTTTAGCTAAATTTTGACGATATTGTTAAACTGTTATCTATTAATTTAATAGTGCATTTTAAATAATGTAATTAATATCTATTTATTTTATATTAGATTAAATTTGTTTTACAAGGTATTTCAAATATTATTTCAAAATGTATTAACTGCATCCTTTGGTATTATTTACTGTGATTTCTTAACTGTTTTATTCACCTTAATCTTTTTGATATACTGGAAGACATGTGCACATGGATTTTTGTAAAATATTGAAATATTAATCGGTATGGTGTTTATTATTTCTATTTTATATCCTATAAATATTTAAATACGTTTTATTGATTCTTCCATTTCATATTATTTGTTTCTATTCTGCTTTCATTTTTAATCAATTCACTTGATTTTAGTGGTTGTTCTATAATTCTCTATTTATAAGGATTTGTTTGGTTTTGCTGTTTAAACAGTTATTTACATTCAAAAGCTTGCAAATTTTTATCTTGCGATAGATGTTTAATATAATTATTAATAGATGGCAGCACTAAAATTGTATCTTTCAGATTGTTCTAATTTTTAATTTTTCTAGCTCCATTTCAGTTATAATTTATACAACAGGGTGTATTTTTAGCTAAATTTTGACGATATTGTTAAACTGTTATCTATTAATTTAATAGTGCATTTTAAATAATGTAATTAATATCTGTTTATTTTATATTAGATTAAATTTGTTTTACAAGGTATTTCAAATTTTATTTCAAAATGTATTAACTGCATCCTTTGGTATCATTTACTGTGATTTCTTAACTGTTTTATTCACCTTAATCTTTTTGATATACTGGAAGACATGTGCACATGGATTTTTGTAAAATACTGAAATATTAATCGGTATGGTGTTTATTATTTCTATTTTATATCCTATAAATATTTAAATACGTTTTATTGATTCTTCCATTTCATATTATCTGTTTCTATTCTGCTTTCATTTTTAATCAATTCACTTGATTTTAGTGGTTGTTCGGGCACAGGGGAAAATTAATTTTAGCTTTAGCTTATTTTTCCCACAGAAAACAACCATTTTGCTTATATCATTGAATTCTGTGCCCTCGATAACGTAATTCAATGTATAAGCTTTTCAATTTTTGTCGGTGTCCACTTTTTTCTTTTTTCTTCCATAATAATTCGTATAATATTTTTTTTTTTTTTTTTTATTTATTATTTTTTTTTTAATACTTACAGCTTTAATTCATAATAATTGACGGTGGCAGGTTATGTTTAATTAATGGTAATATATATATATATATATATATATATATATATATATATATATATATATATATATATATATATATACCGGGTGTCCCAAAAAGGACTGACTGATTTTAAAATTCAATAACTTGCAAACGGTGACAGATATTTAAAAAATTCTTGCAGGAGGGTTATGCATAAGGTTAAAAGTTTTATTACAGTGGTTTTCAATTTTAGTTCGATTTACAAACAATAGATGGCGCTGTAAGCAATAGTCGCTAAATACAGGCTCGATTTTTGGTCCTTTATCTCGTTCCATGCAGAAAAAGGAGATGGAAATGTATTATCCGGGCCACGAAGTATCAAAAATCGAGCCTGAATTTAGCGACTATTGCTTACAGCGCCATCTATTGTTTGTAAATCGAACTAAAATTGAAAATCACTGTAATAAAACTTTTGACCTTATGCATAACCTTCCTGCAAGAATTTTTTTAATATCTGTCACCGTTTGCAAGTTATTGAATTTTAAAATCAGTCAGTCCTTTTTGGGACACCCGGTATATATATATATATATCTGACCTATGTTACACTGTAACTCTCGTATTTATGAACCGATTTGGATGTAATTCGGTGTGTACATAGTACATACCAATGTCTCGACCGAGTTCGTTGGCCAGCTTCATCCGCCATTTTGTTTCAAAATGGCGGCCATTTAAAATTTTTAAAAAAATTTAAAATTTGAAATGTGGTACCAAAAAATTGAAAATGGAAAAATATTTTTTTCTTATGTATTTGACCTTTATACAAAGACTCCGTAGCAGTTTTTTTTTCGTCTATATCTTAAAAAATGGCTGAGTTATAGCATTTTGCATTTCTAGCGAAGCTGACATTTTGAAACGTCCTGAATTTTGTCACGCGATAAAAGGCGTATTTATGAACCGATTTGGATGTAACTTCGTTTATGCATAGTACAGACCAGTGTCTCGACCGAGTTCGTTGGCCAGCTTTATCCGCCATTTTGTTTAAAAATGGCGGCTATTTAAAATTTTAAGAAAAATTTAAATTTGAAATGCGGTACCAAAAAATTGAAAATTGAAAAACTATTTTTTTCTTATGTGTTTGACCTCGATAAAAAGATTCGGGAGCAGTTTTTGTTTCGTCTATATCTTAAAAAATGGCTGAGTTATAGCATTTTGAATTTCTAGTGTGGCTGACATTTTGAAACGCCCTGATTTTTGCCACGTGATAACAGATATATTTATGAACCGATTTGGATGTACCTTGGTGTGTACATAGTACATAAAAATAACTCAACCGAGTTCGTTGGCCAGCTTCATCCGCCATCTTGTTTCAAAATGGCGGCCATTTAAAAACATTTAAAAACATTAAAAAAAAATTAAATTTAAAATGAGATACCAAAAAATTGGAAAATGAAAAAGAGTTTTTTCGTATGTGTTTGACCTTAATACAAAGATTCCGGAACAGGTTTTGTTTCGTCTATATCTAAAAAAATGGCTGAGTTATAACATTTTGAATTTCTATTGTGGCTGACATTTTAAAACGACCTGATTTTTGTCACGCGATAACAGACGTATTTATGAACCGATTTGAATGTAACTTGGTCTGTACATAGTACATACCAATGTCTCGACCGAGTTCGTTGACCAGCTTCATTCGCCATCTTGTTTCAAAAGGGTTGCCATTATAAAAAAAAAATGTAATTTAAAATTTAAAATGAGGTACTAAAAAATTGGAAAATGAAAAAGATTTTTTTTATGTATTTGGCCTTGATACAAAGATTCTGGAGCAGTTTTTGTTTCTGAAAATTTGTTCTTTTGTTTATATCTTAAAAAGTGGTTGAATTATAGCACTTTGAATTTCTATCATGGCTAACACTTTGAAACGATCTTGTATTTGTCTCGCGATACCACACGTATTCGCCTATTTCGATGGAAGAAGGCATGTGGATAGTATACATCAATATCTCGACCAAGTTCGCTGGCCAGCTTCATCAGCCATCTTGTTTCAAAATGGCGGCCATTAAATTAAAAAATATATATATTTAAAGTGAGGTGCAAAAAAATTAGAAATTGAAAAAGGTTTCTTTCTTAAGTATTTGACCTTGATATAAGGATTCAGGATCATTTTTTGTTTGTCTTTATGTTAAAAAATGGCTCAGATATAGCAGTTTCAATTTCTAACGTGGGTGACATTTTGAAAAATCTGATTTTTTGCCTGCGACAGCACTCGGATATATCAACCGATTCCGATGTGAATGAGCATGTGCACAGCAATTACTAAGGTCTCGACCAAGTTCACTGGTTTGCCTCATCCACCATGTTGTCTTAAAATGGCAGGCACTTTAAGAAATCGCCGAATTTGGCAGCCAAATATAAGTTACTTTAAATAAAAGCAGCTTGGATAAAGCTGACTAATTTCGCGAAATTCTCATTCATAATGATTTAGTATTGATAAAAATTAGTATTGAATCTCCTACATTCGGTTTCCACTTAATTGAGCTTCGTGTGTTTGAATAATATAAGTTGGCTTTTTTAAAATAAGGAATATGAAAGCTACCTTTTCCTCCCGGCACTGGCCGGAAGGACTTTTTTAAAAGTGTGATCATACAAACAATGACATAAAATGAAAGAAAAAATATCATCATTACTATTCGTAATTATTTCTTATTAGTTTTATACTTGAAATTTATGTTGGCGTTTAAGGCTATTTGTAAACCTAAACTATCTACTTTCGGATAAACATAGAGAATCATTTTTATTCGAAAAAAATGAAACAACTTCATACAAATTTTACATAAAAAAAGACGTTTAATGGTTTAAAAAAAGATTAAAAAAAAGTGAAGTAATAAAAATATTTTTTAAAAACTGTGTTTGTATAAAAAATGATATTAAATAAATGACATAAAATGCTTTAACCTAAACTATCTACTTTCTGATAAACATAGAGAATCATTTTTATTCTTAAAGAAATGAAGCAATTGCATACAAATTTTACATTAAAAAAAAGATGTTTAATGGTTTAAAAAAAGATTTTACAAAAAGTGAAGCAAAAAAAATATTTCTTTAAAAACTGTGTTTATATAAAGAATGATATTAAAATAATTCATTATTACTATTCGTAATTATTTCTTATTAGTTTTATACTTGAAATTTATGTTGGCGATTAAGGCTATTTGTAAACCTAAACTACCTACTTTCTGATAAACATAGAGAATAATTTTTATTTTAAAACAAGTTGGAAATTGCTCGTCAAACGTGGCAAATGAGGTGCGTTCGTACTATAACTAGTTTTATAAATACTTTTGCACCGGATATTGTACTGAATGTATATTTTAGTGCACTTCGTAAGTGCCTATCAATTTCATTCTGTTCAAAGGGCTGTAACATCATTAAAATGCACTTGAAATAATTTTTTCCAATTGGCCGTTATGTAACAGAAAACTTTTGACTGTCCTTGTAATTAAACTATACATCCGATTTTTATAAAATTGGAAATGAGTCGACAAAATGTTGCAACAATTATATATTTAAAATTTCAGATCATTCGGAAGACTGTAACATCATTAAAATGCACTTGCAATAATTTTTTCCCATTGGCCGTAATGTAACGGAAAACTTTTGACTGTCCCTTTACTTAAACTATACATCCGATTTTCATAAAATTTAAAATGGCTCGACAAAATATTGCAACAATTATATATTTAAAATTTCAGACCATTCGGTTGGCTAGTTTTTGCTCTGTTATATGTGGACGGACTGAACGACGACTATAGGTGCTTCGTATTTATATAATTACGAACGCACCTGAAAATAAAACAATTTCATACAAATTTTACATAAAAAAAAGACTTTTAATGATTTAAAAAAAGATTTAAAAAGAAAGTGAAATAATAAAAATATTTTTTAAAAACTGTGTTTATATAAAGAATGATATTAAAATAATTCATAATTATTTTTCATTCGTTTTCTTTTTGAAATTTATGTTGACAATTAAGGCTGTTTCTAAACCTAAACTACCTACTTTCTGATAAACATAGAGAATCATTTTAATTCTTAAATACAAGAAACAATTTCATACAAATTTTACAAATAAATAAATAATAATAATAATAATAATAACTAAGAAGACGTTTAATGGTTAAAAAAAAAGAGAGAGATTAAAAAAAAATGTTAAGTAATAAGAGTTCACAAATTAAAGTTTTGTCTAGATATATTGCAATTACAAAATAGTAATAATAATAATAATAATAATAGTAATATTGTCATTGATTTTTAAATAACGCAAGGAAATAAATTCCATTTATCAATGCTTACATAAAAATACATAATAATATTTAATATTTTTCAAAACAAACATTTAAATTACACTAGATTAATATTAATACAATTATTCTAATTGGTAAACAAATCATATTAGATGTAAATTTCCAAATGGGGGAAAAATGTCCGGACCAGGATTCGAACCCGGGACCTCCTGGCTGAAGCCGTCGGTGCTTTGCCATCTGAGCTATCCCGGACAATTCTGGTCGAACTTTTTCACCCAGCTAACCTTGATGATTACAGCATCTGGTCTGAAACCTGGTTCAGCTGAACAGAATAAATCTCAGGTAATGGAACTCCAGAAATCGCTGGATACGAAATTACACTAGATTAATATTAACACAATGAGTTCCATTATCTGAGATTTATTCTGTTCACGGAAAGTAGAACACTCGGTAGGGTTCACGCGCAGGTTTCGTTTCTCCCTCTGACGTCACTGGTACCCAAGTCCAGTCTTGGGTAACGCACTTTTCGCTTTGTATAAAGCTTTCCGTTTCATAAAAAGATGTTCAACATTTGTTTAATATCCTGTGTATGATATTACTGGGGAGTGTGACACTTCGAACATCTACTACTTAAACATTTTAGAGTTTTTTAAAGCGTAAATCTTCTGTTTTCATTTGGTTATTTGGAAGTATTAACTTTCGCCACAATTATCATTATTTTATTTAAACATGTAAAAAAAGCAATTTTCTTACCTGCTCTGTTGTATTTCAATATTTTAGACACCGTCTTTTCATAACATTTTTGCAATTTCGCATTAATCCGAAATAGTTTGAGAAAACTCGGAAAATGTTTGCTTCAATTCATAAAACTTTAGAAAAAATGCAATTATAATTATGTTGTATATTTTAAAATATATATATGATACTCTCATAAAGTTATATGTTATTAAAATTTATAATTTTATACATTTTTTAAATCCCCATTTAATGTTCTAAAAACATAAAACGGATCTAATAATGTTTTTAAAAGTTACGAGTATAACTCTAAAAAAGTCTATAGTATTATGTACTTTAAAACACAGGCATTAAAAAATATTATAGCATTTTCAGGGCAACTTTAGATAAATGTAAGAAAAGCTTTTTTGAATTGATACTTGTGATTTTTTCGAATTTATAAATATTTTTTAAAAAATGTGTAATAACAACACTGCAAATTCGTGAAACACTTTTGCAACACTACCTGAACATAATAATTAACACTTCTAACTGAACTAATTTTCAATTGTGTTGTGAATATGTTGCGAATATGTTGTGCCAAATAAAAAGATTTTGCAAAAAGTGTTGTTAAAAATTACAAGAGGAGAAAATGTGTTTTCAAAACATTCATTTTTAAAATTGTGTTATAAATGTTTAATAAATAGTATGTTTTAAGGTGTGTGTGTGTTATTTTAAAGGCACCATGTAGAAAGTGTTTTAAAAGTGTTTTACATCTGTTGTTTTAGTGTTCTAAATTGTGTGGTGTTTACAATGCGTTGTTAATTTGGTGACAAAGTGTTGTGCAGCACAACACTATTGTAAGAAAATATTTTCATCAACACAATTAACAACACTATTTTTAGAACACATTTTATATAGCAACACTTTTGCAACATATTAAGAACACATTTCTAGATAGCAACACTTTTGCACCATATTAAGAGCACAATCACAACACAAAAAATAATTTGTATATGTAGTTTTCTAATTCACAACACATTAATGTGTTGTTAATTTGGTGACAAAAAGTGTTGTAAAATGTGTTTATTTTTGTGTTTGAGAATTTGCAGTGGAAACGAGTAAACAAAGAAAACAAAAAACTTCTTAAATAGCCGTAATAGCTTAAATAACGTTTTAGATAATAATAATAATAATAATAATAATTAAAATAATAATAATAATAAAAAACTCTTTAAATTTTTGTATATACTAATACAGAAATTTAAATTATAAAATTATTGAAAATATCAGAAGAATAGTCTTTCTACATAGTCTTTCTAGAGAACATATTGTTACGTCCACTCTTATGTGAGAAAGGGTAGCGCAATTTCAGAAAGAACAACTTTTGTTTTAAAATAAACAATTTACTTTATTTACAAATAATTAGAAAATAAGTTAAAATAGGTATCAAAATATTAATAAATATAAGTCCGTACGACTTTTAACTTTAGGAATAGAATAATCATTGGCACACAAGATTCTGCGATTAACTAACACGATGTCAAGTCTATCTAAGTTATAATCTAGGTATTGGGCTTCCGGTTCAGTAAATATCAAACTGTCTAACTCCCAGAGTCAAACAAAAACTAGGTTGTATAACATTCAAAATTTGAAAAAAAAAAAAAAAAAAAAAAGTAGGTCATATTACGATATTACGGTTAAAAAATTTTTAAACAATCAAATATTGTTTTTATGATTAATGTACTACGTATGCATCCTTAAATTTTTAGTACGCACTAAAATA
Source organism: Maratus speciosus (assembly GCA_963932465.1). Classification (NCBI taxonomy): domain Eukaryota; kingdom Metazoa; phylum Arthropoda; class Arachnida; order Araneae; family Salticidae; genus Maratus; species Maratus speciosus. The sequence goes on from OZ010789.1 coordinate 616,349,553, forward strand.
TTATCAGAAAAATTTAAATTACAAATTGTGAGTGGAATATTATTTTATATGGGTTATCTCAATACCTTAAAATAAATAAAAATTAGGGAATATATTAGAGAATTGAGTTTTTATTCTATTGCTATACCAACATATTTTTATTCTCACAATATGCATTTTTGAAACTTCTAGATCGATACCTGTTTATTAATCTGATATAAGTTTTTGATTTAAGGTCCCATATTGCTTACAAACCCTTACATTTTACCGAAAAACAAAACAAAACAAAACAAAAAAACATACTACAGTGTTTATTTTATTTTTCTTTAGTTTTGGGTACATTTAACTATATAAGTATTCAAAACTAAAACTAATTTCTATAAATTTCAGGAATTGTAACACAACGATTTCACTAGGCGAAGAATATTTAAGTTCATCTCTTACATACGCCTCTTCTGAATATGCAACTTTATTTTAAAAATAGAATTTTGAGAAAACTGGAATTTATATTGTTTCATAATTTCTTTACAACGAGAATTTTTTTTATTTTTTACGTATTACATCGCAAAATTTTCCCCCTAACCAACTGATATACATATATATTTTTATTTAATTTAGCTTAATTTTTTTTATTTAATCTAATATCTGAATGATTTATCAGCGATATATGAGTGACTGTATTGTTCTTATTAAGAGAGAAGAAATAAATCAGGATTGGATTTATCTTGTTGATCACATTCATTTTTATTTAAGAAAAAGTTTATTTCCTTTCATGTATCTCGACAACTCATTCTTCTTTCTTTAATTTTTCAGCAATAACATTAGTGAAAAGTAATACTAAACTAGTAGTAGAGCTGAAAATTTTCATATGGAAACTGATTTATATCTTACAATTTGGTTTGGTTTAAAATTAAGCTGTTTTGCTTTTAAATTCTTTTACAAATCTGTTTCTTTAAAGTAAATTGAAAATACTCTTGAATAATAAATGCAAAAAATATCTGATCTTTTGCATGCGTGCAGAAAATGGTTTTCATGCTATAGTATGTGTTAAAAACGATGAAATGAAATTCCTTTGGAATAGCTAGAAGAATTAATGCGTTACTAATTAGTTTAATGTCAAATCCTTTTCAAAAACTAATAATAAAAATAAGACATAAAATGATCCTATGAAAAAAAATAGTAATAATAACATTTATCGTCAGGAAGAGAAAGAGAGCAATGCGAATAAAAGGAAAAACACAGGGAGAGCTTGAACGATGGGTGCCAGTGACGTCATGAACTGGACGATCTACTCGGATCTACTGCGCATCTCGCTCGTGAACCCTACCGTGTATTCTAAGTACTGTGATTCTGTTGAGCTGAACCAGGTTTCAGACCAGATGCTGTAATCATCAAGGTTAGCTGGGTGGAAAAGTTCGATTAGAATCGTCCGGGATAGCTCAGATGGCAGAGCACTGGCGGCTTCAGCCAGGAGGTCCCGGGTTCGAATCCTGGTCCGGACATTTTTCGCCCAGTTGGAAATTTACATCTAATATGATTTGTTTACCAATTAGAATAATTGTGTTAATATTAATCTAGTGTAATTTCGTATCCAGCGATTTCTGGAGTTCCATTACCTGAGATTTATTCTGTTGAGCTGAACCAGGTTTCAGACCAGATGCTGTAATCATCAAGGTTAGCTGGGTGAAAAAGTTCGACCAGAATCGTCCGGGATAGCTCAGATGGCAGAGCACTGGCGGCTTCAGCCAGGAGGTCCCGGGTTCGAATCCTCGTCCGGACATTTTTCGCCCAGTTGGAAATTTACATCTAAAACATTTAAATTGCAAACTAGAATAGATCATATAAACACAAGTTTTTAGACTTACGAATTCAGGGATATTTAAGTCCTTCATTTACAAATCTAGAAAATATATGGAACAGCGGTACAATTAAAATTTTAGAATTAAATTATTTGTAACTAAAAAAATACTTTAAACACCTTTTTAAGGATTAAAAAGGAAATCTTTTATTTACTAATGAATTTCTGAATTTTATTATTCAACATTTTTTAAAACTATTTCTTCTGATGTCAAAAGGCACCTAATAATTTAATTGAACCTAATAATTTAATAATATTATTTGTAGTTTTTAAAATAAAACTATCAACGATCCTTTCTAATACATTGAACGTTTATTTCCATGTTTATTAACTTAAAAAAATACAAATAAAATAACAATAAAACAAAATCTTAAAAGATGTCGTTTGAAACCGGTAGAAATAATTTGAATAGCCATTGAAAAAAATTCATTAGATGAAATCAAGTAATACTTTAGACAAGAATGTCTGAAATCAGGAGAAATTACAATGGACAATAAACCCTGAAAATATATGAGAAAATTTCATCCTAAATAAAGATCGCAAAGATAACAATAAGATGAAAAGCTTACCCTTGTTGAATTAGTCATTTGTTCCTTTCTTATATCGGCACTTATCATTAAAAATACAGAACTTCACAATTAAATAGATTAACTAAACTAAATCAAATTTCGCGAAAATAATTCACAGTAAAGTGTACCACGAGGTTAGGTATACGACATTTTACTGAGAACTGGTACTAGGGTGGGAGGATAGATATCTGCAAGCTGGTCAAGCGAGTAATCTTCTTTAGTGACGTCAAACGGGATCAGTCCCCTACCTGTTTGACCTTGTAATATTGAGACGGTAATGATCGATCCCATAGCAACCGAGATAGGTAGGCGCCCCCTTGCGGTAAAAATTGGAACTAAAATATGTACAGCTATGGTGCATAATATGACAGAGTGGTCAAAGAAGTGTCGACAAAAGTTACAAAAGTGCACCTTGGGTGAAAAGGATGGAAATTAGAAAAATTGCTAAAAATACAGAAGTTAGAGCCCGGAGGGGTAAATAATATAAGACTTTTTAAAAAAATTATGATTTTTCGTGTGATCGCAAGTGTTCTGCTATAAGTATGCAAAATTTCACATCTCCAACTTAATTAGGGGCTGAGTTAGAAAAGTTGCTTAAAATACACAAATTAGAGCCCAGAGAGGTGAATATAAGACTTTTTCAAAATTTTATGATTTTTCGTTTGATGTGAGGTGTTCAGCTATAAGAAGCCAAAATTTCAAGTCTTCAACTTGATTAGGGGCTCAGAAAAAAGAAAAAAAATGATTAAAATGCACAAGTTAGAGCCCAGAGAGTTAAATATAAGACTTTCTCAAAATTTTATGATTTCTCGTATGATGTGTGGTGTTCAGCTATAAGAATCCGAAATTTCAAGTCTTCAACTTAACTAGGGGCTCAGTTAGAAAAGAAAGCTTGAAATACACAAGTTAGAGCCCAGAGGGGTAAATATAAGACTTTTTCAAAATTTTAAGATTTGTCGTTTGGTGTGAGATCTTCAACTATATAAGAATCCAAAATTTCAAGTCTCTAACTTATATAGTTTCTGAGAACGGGCTCTGTGACGGACAGACAGACAGACTGAAAAGTGAGACGAATAGGGTTTCGACTGATGAACGAAACCCTAAAAAAGAAAAGCAAAATGTTACTGATTTTATTTAAAATACAAGGAAAAGAGATTCACTGAGAAATTAACATTATAAAACGAAAATATTTAATATCTATCTATCTATCTATATTATAATGGACAAACGTTTCTGTGCGTAACACTGACGTCATTCTGCGAGTGTCAACACTTCCCGATAAAATTTCGTTTCTTCAGTTTTTACTACTGCAATTTTTACAACTGCTAAATATCGTCTTTTTAAATTCTTGTAACCGTCGTATAGGAAAAAAATTGTACTTTCAAATGAAATTTGTTTGAAACCTGTATCGCAATTTATTAACTTTTTATGTTTTTTTAAATATCTTTTAAGCATGCATTTTTTTAATCTGTCTTTGTCGCGTGCAGGCTCTATTACGGAATAATAATTGTCGTAAACACATTAAAATGTATCATGCAAATCTATAAAGGTAAGTAAAAAACACCTACCTTTCCAAAGTACACCGCCTACTCCGAATCAAGAAGACATTTTTTGTATTTTCTATTATTTTTAGAAATCTAGGTCTACATCTTTATTCCCAAAATTGTTACCTCAAAACTGACATTACAATTTGTATTCCTGCATGACTAAGTTCTATTATGAAACAAATTGAATTTCGCTGGAAGACCTCATATTTATATTCTACAATAATTTATTCATTTTCATAGTAAATAAAGGTAAGTTACTATTTCTTCTACTAAGCTTACCTGTTTCTTCTTTAGACCCACCTCAAAAGTCCGGGAGTATCAAGAATTTTATTATTCTATCAGTGCTATGTTGAGCTATAGTGTAAAAGAAAAATTAATTTAAATGTATGTAGATTTGCATTATTTCAGAAGGATAATGATGCTACATCTGTATCATGGTTCTTGAATATTCCTTTTATATGGACTTGATTAATATATATGAAGAAAATATTTGTAATTTCATGCGGGCGACAAGCAACAAATCGACTCGGCATGAACAAGAGAAACTACATGACTAACTACTATGTCACAGAAGGAAAAGAAGAAAGGCGAAAACATGCCTCTAGATTGAAAACCGCAAGTAAAGTAAATTCTGGATGACAATGCATCACTGCACTTACATCGAGTTTCACGTGAGAGGAAAGTTTTATTCAGACTCTTAATCGTTTAAAAGTCTTTTTATATTTTAAATGTTTTTGTTTCGGAGGCTCGTACTGTCCAAAACCCCCGCTGAATCCCTGAAACAAATAGGTGAGTAGTTCATGATTGCCATTCTGTGCAGTTCAAAAGCAAGTTTTGGAATAGGTGTTGTAAGGATATCACCTGTCATTGCAGCAGTATTTAAATATTGGATTCCTAACATTTCTTCTTCTACAATGTTTCTCAACAGGTGATAGTGCAGGGAAATGTGCTTCGTTTTCTGGTGGTACTTATCGAATTCATCTAACTTAATGCAGGACTTATTATTCTCCAGTAACGTGATCGCACACCGCTGTTCTAAGTCAAGTTGTTTTAGAAGTTCAAGTAACCATGTGCACTTGCAGCTGACACATACTCCGATTCTGTGGAGGACATCGCGATACACTTCTGTCCTGTCTCTTGGAAGTCCAAAGAAGTGCGTTGTTTCCCAACACAAAAAGGTTTCCAGAGATAGACTTTCTGTCCACTTTATCATTTGCCCAATCTGAATTAGAATATTACCTCAAGACAGGTTTTTCTAAATTAGCAAATGTTAATTTAAGGTTATTTGTTGTTTTAAGATATCTAATGGTTATCTTAACTTCTTCCCAGTCTTTTGCTCTGGGACGCTCGTTTCTACGGCTTAAAATGTTCACGGCTGCACTAATGTCTGGCCTAGATACAGTTAAGATATAAAGTAGTGCGCCCACAGCCTGTTTGTATTTAGCGTTATCAGGAAGAAGGTTTTCGTCATCTGCTAATTTAACATAACCTGGTTCCATAGGTATGTTGGGCGGTTTTGAATTTTCTAAACTAAATTTGACTATTAATTCTTGAATTTTGTTAATTTGATCGAGTGTCATTGTGTTCTTATTTGACCTATTTATATTTATGCCCAGATAATATTTTTCTTTGCTTAAATCGGTTACAGGGTATTCTTTCTTTAATTTGTATAAGTTTATTAATGTTTTGATCTTCCCCTGTGATAAGGAGATCGTCAACATAAACAACTACGTAAGTTGTTGTGTTGTTTATTGTTTGTACAAGCATTTATCAATTAAGCTTTGGTGGAAACCTAATTTTGATAGTGATTCGTGTATTTTTAAATGCCAAGCCCTAGCAGCCTGCTTTAATCCGTATATTGCCTTTTTGAGCTTACATACTTTGTGTTCCTCTCCGGGAACAACATATCCTTCAGGCTGATACATGTACACTTGTTCTTGTAATTCCCCGTATAAGAAAGCAGTATTTAATCGATGTGTCTTAGATTTAGATTTTTATACAAAGCCATTGCCAAAAAACTTCTCACTTTTGTATGAGATGCAACTGGCGCAAAAGTCTCATCATAGTCTTTCCCAAATTTTTGGGAGAAAGCCTTTACGACCAGCCTTGCCTTGAATTTTTCCATTAAACCCTGACCGTTATATTTTGATTTAAACGCCCACTTACATCCGATTATTTTCCTCCCTGGTGGGGCCTCAACAAATTTCCAGGTGTTCTTTTCATAAAGCGAATTCATTTCATCTAAAGTCGCATTTATCCATTTAACCTTTTCTATCAGGTTTTTCATTTTTTGTATGTCTTCCCAACTCTTATGATCTTCTATCCTGACATTATCCACACATTATCCCTCTATTGGATCTATATGATGTACATTGAATATTTTTCGGGGCGGCTGAGGTGTCTGAATTTGTATTTCATTTTCGGTGTTATCCATATTATCATCAATTAATTGCAATTTTGGTTGCGGATTATCACAGCTCGGTATTTCTTTATTTTCATTTGATACGTTAATTTCAATTATATCCTGATTTTTATCCTCCAAAAGTTTTACAGTTCTACTTATGATAATTTTTCTACAATCCGTAGAAATTCTATAACCCTTTGTTTCTATTATCATAACCTACGAATATCCCTTCTTTTGCCGTATTATCTAATTTTCCTTTATGGATTTTTTGTACATAAGCAAAAGCGTGTCAACCGAAAGTTTTAATATTAGAGATATCTGGTTTGCGACCAGTTCGTCTTTCATAGGGGGTGCAATCATTAGATGAGGTTGAGAGCCGATTTTGTATGTACGTTGCGGTAAAGATAGCTTCCCTCCAGTAATGAGTTAGATAAACCACCATCTTTAAGTAGGCAGTGTGCCATCTTCATTAAAGTACGGTTTTTTCGCTCGGTAACCACATTTTGAGGCGCGGAATACAGAACGGTAAACTGGTGGTCTATTCCCTCATTTTTTAAGTAATTATAGATTTCCTTCCCAGTATATCTCAGGAACTAATGTGCACGGAATTTCATGAAACATCAGTGTCAGTTAGACCTTTACATAAACTGGTGCTGTTTAAGTTTTGGTGTAAATCTCCCAAAAGATGGCGCTGCAATTTTCACGATTACCTCAATAGCTATATCTCAAGAACTGCTGCACGGAATTTCCTCAAACGTCATATTCTGCTAGACCTTGACATAAATAGAAGCTGATTACGTTTGGGTGTAAATTTCCCAACAGATTATGCTTCTATGCTGTATTTATACCAATTTCCGTGAAAGCTATACCTTAAGGAATAATGCACGGAACTGGGTTTGGCTGTATACTGCCCAACAGGGTCGCTGCTATGCTCTTTTTTCATTTTTCCTGTGATAACTATATCTCAAGAAAGAATAGGGGAGAGTAGTACACAGTCAGACATGGTACACAGTGAGACAACAGTCATTTTGAAATATAGTTATAGCGTTTTGTCCTAGCTGGCACTCACACATAACCACCTCATCTTATGCAACACATGGATGTAGTTTTGGCACTGCGGTTACTCGTCCGACAAAGTAGTAAATAATTCTTCATTTTATAGTGGTTAAAGTTACCCAAACGTCTATTTTAAGAGTTTATTTCCGTCATTATGGCATATATTTATTTATCCAAACTTAGCTATCTATATTATAAAGGACAAACATATCTGTGCGTAACGCATACGTCATTTTGCAAATGGCAACACTTTGAAATTTGAAATGAAATTTCGGTTTTGCAATTTTCGCTACTGCAAATTTTCAAACTTCTGAACATCGCACATTTTCAATTTTTACAGGGGAAATTCGTACAGGGGAAAAAATGTGCTTTTAATAGTAATTTGTTTGAAAGCTGTATCTCAATTTATTTTTGAGATAATAATTTTTTTGTAGTTTTTAATACAAATTTTACAATCGTGGCAACTGAAGTACTCCATTTATATTGAAAGTAAAGGGTAAATAGTCATGGTTTATTATTTTTATTGATTATATCCTTATTGATGTCATTTTCACATTACAAATAAAAGTAACTTTTTTATAATTTTTGAACAGAAAATGACGTCAGACATTAAAAAAAAAAAATCCCACGCATTCTTCTTCCTAAATCAGTTACATTTCAACATTTTTACATTACGGTGATGCCGAGTTTGAAACACTAGGCAAAATGATTCAGTGAGTAAAAATGATGTCATATTCAAAACAAAACGATAATTTTTTTTTTTATAAAACTAAATATTTGACTAATACTAAATGGCCAATACTATGACAACTAAAGGCAAATTTCTGAATTTTTTTCCGCGGGTACTGAGATTAGAATTTAAAGTTTGTGCGAATGTTCACATGAAAAGTTGTATCGGACAAACGTGATTTTAAGTTTGGAAATACATTCATTAATAATCTATTGCTCATTAAAATACTTTCAAATTGTGAATTTGAGTGGTGCGTATGTAAATTATTAGAATGTGAAAATAACGTACAGTTTAGATTTTATGGGGGGAAAATTTATGATGTGACAAAGCGAAATCCTTTTTACTGATTTTTCATCCCGTAAAAACAAGCATAAAAGCCTCAATCGATAACTTCATCATAATTACTTATCTTGATTACGCATTCTAATGCAGTTTAATTTTTTAATAATTTAAGCAGTTGAAGTTTGTAGAAATAATATTTTGGTAATTTTAGGTTAAAAATATTATTTGTTTTAAGAGTTAGACAACCAATGTAAGATGAATTTTTTATTGTAATTATTTTTGTAGGTTTATTATAAATTGGATCTGACAGTTCCTTTATAACATTTTAGTTCGTCGAATTTCGACAGGTTCCAACTCGTATCTAATAATAGACTATTTCGACAAAACGACACAATTTTTTTAAAGCGATGAAATTAATGAAAAAGATCTGGCATTCATTTTCCTACAACGTAATGAAAGTACACAGTGAGACGCACAGTTGTGGTACACAGTGAGACGTGTTTCACTGTGTACACAGATGGTTCTAGACGGTTCTTCTTCTGATGATGAATCATTTAGGTTTCAGGAACTATAACGGGAGTGATGATGTCCTTGTTAGGTTTCCAAATAATGTCTTCTATGTAGGAAAAATCTTAACCTGTAAGGATGAAGATGGTGATTTTGAAGTGATTTATCTTAGAACAGTGTAAAAACGGCAGGCTTCGTGCCTCATGTTCCCGATATAGTGTCTGTTAATGAATCAGACATTTAAATGAAGACAGAATTACAATAAATGATAACAAAGCAACTATCAGGGTACTACCGGTTTCTGATTCCCTTCGGAAATTTTGATGTACGTTCAGATACAATTATTAGGCCTACTCTTAAGCCTTTATTTAAGAGGGATAACTATAGCTTAATTACCACAATCCACCATACGTATTCAGTTAAGCTCAAAATGGTTGAATGATTAATAATATGTGCACCTTTAACTATTGAAATTTTCTTTGCCTTTTTACCATTACTCTATCAAAACTACTCGACCCGAAAAATGTGAGATTAAACTCCAAGTGATAAACACGATTTCAAGCAGTAGTTAAGACATTATTATACTGAAAAAAATATGAACTGAGTGTAACAATAAGGATTGATGAAAATACATACATTGTCTCACTGTGTACCACTTGTGGTGCACAGTGAGACAATTTCCGATACTCTGTTATAATGCTTCAATGCTTCTATAAATAACTTTTTTAAAACAATTTCTACATTAATGTGTAACGTATTTGTGTTGCTTTAAGATGTAGCAAAATTTTTTTCAAAAGAATAAAAATAGTCGCCATACGTTAAGTAATAATATTTTTCGTCTCACTGTGTACTACTCTCCCCTACATTGTCATTTAATTCTGGTTGCAGACGATTTGATTTATACAAGAAAAAGTTTTTTGACGGCCACAAGATATAGTCCGGGAGCCGGTGACATCGAAAGCTCCGTGATCGCGGAATTAAATTTATTTTGATGTAAATCGATAGTAAAAAGTCATACGAACAAAGAGCAAGGTATGACCAGGTTTGAAAATCCGAAAATAGATTTAATTAAATTAATTATCATTAAAAAGCTCTAATGTTTTACTGTTGTCGCGGATATTGATCCACTCTTAGAGCATTTCATAGAACATTTTGTGCTCTTTCAGAAAAACGTGGTATGACAAACTTTATTCTGCCGAAAAAGTCCATCATACCTATTTTAAGGAGGTCGTTGATAAAATTTCATATTTATTTTACTTTGAATTTTTACGGGTGGCTTCTTTATTTCGCGTCTGGACGCTGCGCTGGCCAAGTGTGGGCTTTCCACGATAACGGTAAAAAAATTATAGATTTTTAATAATAATTTAGATAAAACATATTTTCGGCTTGTCAAACCTAGTCATACCTAGCTCATTTTGTTCGTATGACTTTTTATTATCGATTTACATAATTTTTTTTCAATTCCGTGATCACGGGGATTTCGATGTCACCGGCTCCTGGACTAAGCCAAGGCGCACATTGAGACGTAGCTATCACGCGCAGGTGTAGCGACACGGGTCGGGAAAAAACTGCCCGAGGCAGGGTGAGCGCATATTGCAACTCAGTTTTCCATCACGTTTGTTGACATTGTTGAGGAAATTTGACATGTATATTTACAAATATTTAAACTTTGTTCAGTAGATAGATTTAAATTCAGGAATCTGATTCCGATACAAAAATTAATATAGGCTAAAATGACCATTAGGGTTTTAATCTGCATTTAAAAGAATGTTATTAGTTGGATATAATATTAATAGGGTTATTCCTCCATGGAACAAAAGTTTAATTTCCTTAATAATAAAAAGACAGTTAAATTCCAACGATTTTCAACGGCACATTTCCAATAATTAATTTCCAGAAAATCGTTTGCCTTGAAAAGAATACAATGGAATTAAAAAAAAAATGTTATAAGTATAGAATAGCGCATTAAGTTCTATTATTCACTTAATAATATTAGCATTCTTATATTGAGTTTGAACAGTTTACCGTGTTTTTAAAGTTGCCTGTCGCATAAAATATTATTTATGCACTTAAAAAGAGTAATTTTGTACATAATTTATTTATTTTTGTTTAAAAAAAATCAATGATATTTAGAAAGAATGACATTTTTAATGACATTTTTAAATTTGAGCAAAATGTTTTGTAAATTGCAGAAATAAACGTAAGAAAGGAGTGAATTCATGTTTATTATTAAAATATATACTTATATATGAATAGATGTCTGTGTGTATGTGTGTGCGGTCCAAACTTCAAACTTAAAAATAATAAATTTAAGAAATTCCGGATTGTTTAAAATGTCTTGATATAAAAATTTTCTAATTTACAATAATTTATCACGAAAAAGAACATTTATACAAAAGCAAAATAAAAAACATTTATTAAAATAAATCTTACTAATTATGAATAAGATAATTCGAAATAATTAATCACACTAATTTGATAGCTTTAATAGTATTATTTCAAATATTTGGCTTTGAAATATCCAATTTGTTCTATGAAAGCAAAATTAATCACGTGACAGACCAGACTCGCACTCGAAACCGCGTTCCACGTACAAGTGACAAGCAGGACCTGCGTCAGAAAAACTGCGCGGGAGTCAATATGCGTTCTTCCCTTCTTTTCAATGATCTACAAAATCGTGGGACGTGGAAGCTTTCCCTGCGCGTGTCGGCTGCGTCTCAATGTGCGCCGCGCCTAATACTCGTACTTTTTCGTTTAACAGTACCTTTAATTCTCTAAAAGATACACGGAGGCATAAATATTTCAGAACTACTGTGGCTTAAAATAACTTTTCGCTTTTATTTGGCGCTATCCTGTTGGCAGAATCATACACTGTAAAAAAATAAATAAAAGCAAATGCTTCTTAATCTACTAAAGTATAATGTAACCACGAACATAAATATACATTAACCTCTTCCGAGTTACTCACGTATCCGAAAAGCATTCTTTATCATTATCTTTAGGAACGTTAGAAATCAATATATTTTCGAGATTTAAAGAAGCATTTACGAAAACAAAATTTCTTTTGCTGCCATTGATTTTTCGGTCGTTTTTAGAGTATATTAATAACACTGGACAACAATGGTTCTGTCACAAGACCGAAATTAGTTGATTCTACACTGCAAAAAAAAGTTGTTGATTTTGCAGTATAATACTAGGAGCTGAGGTGCCAAGTTTATAACTGTAAAATTAACAGTAAAAAACCGTAAAATAAGCAATTAATATACCGATAAATAGTAATATAGGATTTAATTCATTTATAAGACAGTATATTACTGTATATTTAACGGTTATATACTGGCACCCCAGCTACCAGTATTATACTGTAAAGTTAACAACTTTCTTTTACAGCGTAGATCAGTTTTTTACGCTGATTCCGATTATGTTTTCCGTTTTTCTGTAGGTGGTCCAGTTTTTGAGAAATTTGCATATTTAGTTTATACAAATTTAAGCCAAATTTTAGATACAATAAATGTCAGATTGAATTACCTTTTCTAGATAATGACTACTGGACTCTTTGCTTCATATAAATGTCACAGTCTGCATATTTGTAACATTTATCTGTCAGTTATTAAGCCTAATTTGCATATTTTCAATCGTATAATGTTTACATTACTATCAACTGTAAAGTAGTTGCCACAGAATGGACGAATGTCTGTCTAGACTAGATTTTTATGCTGATTTAAAATCTGTAATTTGTTTTCTTATATCACGTCTAGTTTTTCAGTAAAAGGAATTTTTACTTTTGTACGATATTGACACAAGTTTGATATCAGATGTTTTTTCAGGGTGTGTACCTCATTGTCAAAAGGGTTAACAGAGTCAGATGTCTATCACGGACATAAACGACAATTTATATAGTAAAAAAAATTGAAAAAAGTAGTAGAATCTATCCTAACTACTTGAAGTACATCATAAAGTAGCATAAAAAGCGATATCTGGCTTTTTTGGCCAAAAAATAAAACTTTTTTTTTTTTCAAAAACCAGACATGATAGTAGGAAACAGATACCAGATTTGAAATCAGCTCAAAAACTGGTTTCGAAACATATTAACCTATTCGTATGACAGACATATTTGGACGTCAAAAAACATTATTAGAAAAACGTAAAAAATATGCAAATTAGGCACACTATTTCACGGTCACATGTCAGTATAATATCAGAAACAAAGTTTTAGTAAAGTAAACTAGACAGTAATCATAACATAAAACAAACTAGTCGTTGGGGGCCACCGTTATACTTACCCATCATAGATATATATAATATAAAATATGAAAATAAAACATGCGATACAGTCTAAGCATTGTATCATGTTACTTTTATTCATAATTTAATTTACTTGGACTCCCTTAAATATAATTAATATCATCCCTTATAGTGCAGTCAATCTAGGATTCTGCCTGGAAAGTTTTGGAGAAGTTTTTTTTCTCTTTCTTCCTTTATGTTTTGGGAAGTGCTGAACACTATTTTCAACTTTGTCACCTTGTATCTGGAGGGCTTAAAAAGTTATAAGCAAAAAACCATAAAATAATCGTTTTTTTTTTCGTGTTTTCCATTGTAGTCGCTAGACGGTTAAACTTTTTTGAAAAAACTGCTGCACCAAATTGAACTAGAGAAAATGTCCTACATTTTTCACATATACAATGTTTTATTCTAAGATCAATACTTGTGACAATACCAGCAAAAAGAATTTTAGCGATATATTCAAATTACATCATCGGAGGACGAAAACGCAATACAATCCCAATGCATCCATTTCAATCACCAATTTGATTCTTTTTAGTTAATTGTAGTTGCATTTCGAATATGTTAACATTTGCTTACCAAGCCGTTTATGTTTTAAGCCTTTCATATATTTATTAACAAAATAAATTGAAATCAGGTAATTAAGAAAAATATAAATCACAAACACATTCGGCACTCCGAGAAACAATTTTTATTTTCCTACCAATCTGATTACAGGATTATAATTGTACAATTATAACTATTCTAAGTTTGATATAATAGCATAAGTGAAAGATTGTAAACAAGAAAAAAAGAGAAATGCAGAGTTGTTCTCCCATTAATGTCGTTTTGGTAGCTTTAAAAATGTTCTTCGAAAGGAGGCTAATCATTATCTTGATTGCTGAGTTTGAATCTTCACTTGGCTTAAAATATCCTAGAGAATTGGCTTGTCAACCTCTATGTCCAAGTCATTTTCGGCGATGAAGTAGCTGAGATTGTCACAATGGCCATCGCAGTTCAAACGAAGAAGCGAACAAAACAAACCTGCATTCCTATAGCCACACTTTCCACTGCAGTTTGTTTTGAACTGGCAGGATTTTTTTTTGCAGAACAGCTTCTGGTGCGTGAGACAGTTGTTATTGGTGTGGTACTTCTCTTGGTTTTATTACAGACCCATTCCTTAGCTTTTTTACAGTTACCTAGCTATAGCTGTACTGGCGGTAAACTCTTAAACATGTGTATCAAGTTGCATCATCTGTTGGATGAAGCGACGCTATATTTGCAGCGATCTTAAAGAAATTCTTAGTCTTACTGCAGTAATAATGCTGCGAGTTAGTGCAGTACTCCTGTCCTAGCACTTTTTAAGGTCTCCTGTTGTTTTTCTTAGAAATAGTGTTTCTATGAAAATCTTTAGGGTTTCTGTAATGAGAGACTCATTCTCTTTCAAAACTCATCTGGAGGAGGATATTGGGTAGACTTGTAAACCTGAGACCGAATATCTTCAGCCACTATCCTCGCCGTAATCTGAACAATACGCTGTCATTCTTCCTGGGGAGATGATCATCGTTGTTGATATGAAACATTACTCAAAATCTTATGACATGTACTCTTGAAACAAAGCACAGATACCTTGTTTGCAGTGGTTGATATAACAATATCTTCTTCACACTTGTTTAGAAGGCGTGATTTAACAGTTTTGACTGAAGAACAGTATTCACCTGCTTTAATCTGGTCCGCTAATTCTTCTATAGAAAATTGATATTGTTCTTCATTTTCTTCCAGATAGAATAATTAACTTACATAGCTGTGTCTATGTCAGAGGCAAATGGCCTTTTCTGCGTCTCTGTGGGTTTTGCGAGCTGATAGGGTTTTTTCATACATTTCAAAGGATACTGCCTATCAGCAGTAACCAATTCAGTCACATGATCTAGTCCGTAGATTATGGCAAGTTCCAGCTCATCATCATGATTTTCAGAAAGTAGTTTAACTTTTAACCTTCCCATGACCGCGAACTTATATATCCGTTCACTAAGCTGCAATTTTCACTGCAATAGAAGCATTATTGAAATTATTATAATTCTAGAAATATAATGCAGTTTTAAAACATTTTGTTATGAGTAATACTCTCAAGGTATATATTCTTATACGTAATTAAATTTTTTATGTCTTGTTGGAAAAATCACCTTTTTTTAGATTTTTAAAAAAGTTTCAGAGAATAAAACATTACAATTTTGCCCTTTTGCTCGGCGGTCAGGGGGTTAAAAGGACTGTCAGTGTAGAATATATTTCGTTTTATTACTTTACGGATTTCTTTTGCTTTAAAGTAGGGTGGGATTTTTTCTCCAAACAAAAAGTAACGACTTTGAAACGAATACTGATGTATTGTTGAACAGTTGGTTTTCTACGACTTCAGAAATCCTCTTCAAGTTGCAGCAATGTGTCTTTCGTTTGTGTACTGTTTACGGCCTTTTTTATGGATCCTTAGAGACTCTTTGTTCGATAAATAATTCATTTTCCCATCTTTTCGTTTTTTACTTGCTAATCTGAAGGACTCCACACCTTTTGACTTCACTTCTGTTACCTTAGTTCCGCCCATTAACACCGTCACACAAATAAAACGCTTCCCTGCCATCATGACTATCACTTCACGTCTCACAGAATCGTTTTAAAAGACATAACTTTTAATTAAATACACACTGCACATACATTAAAGCAAATGCATAACCGACCGTCGAGACAAACTGAGAGATAAGCTTTCAATTTCAACACGAGCCAAAAAAACCCTGATGGAGAGAAGAAGGGAGAGAAAATTGAGGGGCTTCTTATAATATCATGTGCATGGCACGATGGAAGTGTTTCAAGGACAACCACCCACTCGTTTTGCATTCACAAAAATATTACAATAAGCGTTTTCGACATCCGATTATGGAATTGGAATATATAGCTAAATTCCTTTTTACTCATACTGCCAAAACTATTCATCTTAGGAAGAAACATTGTGCAACAAACAAATAACAAACTCGATACACATGTCTAAGAGTTTACCACCAGTACAGCTATGGCTAGGTAACTGCAAAAAAGCTAAATAATGGGGCTGGAATAAAACCAAGAGAAGCACCACACCAATAACAATGGTCAAACTCACGCATCAGAAGCTGTTCTGCGAAAAAAATCCTGCAAATGCAAAACAAACTGCAGTGGAAAGTGTGGCTATAAAAATGCAGGTTTGTTTTGTTCGCTGCTTCGTTTGAACTGCGATGACCATTGTGGCAATCTCAGCTCCTTCATCGCCGAAAATGACTTAGAAATAGAGATTGACAAGTCAGTTCTCTAGGATATTTTAAACCAAGTGAAAACCCAACCTAAGCAATCAAGCTAACGATGAGCCTCCTTTTGAAGAACATCAACCAGGCCTTTCAAAGCTACTAAAATGACATCAATGGGAGAACAACTCTGCATTTCTCGTTTTTCCTGTTTACAATCTTCCATTTATGTTATTATATTAAACTTTATAATTGTACAGTTAC
The DNA here is from genome assembly GCA_963932465.1 of Maratus speciosus. Lineage (NCBI taxonomy): Eukaryota > Metazoa > Arthropoda > Arachnida > Araneae > Salticidae > Maratus > Maratus speciosus. The sequence continues at coordinate 616,366,275 of OZ010789.1, forward strand.
AATCATGTAATAGTTATAATAAGATTGGTAGGAAAATAAAAATTGGTGCTCTCATCTGTTCGGAGTGTTTGTGTTTTATATTTTTCTTAATTACCCGATTTCAATTTATTTTGCAGTTATGTTTAGGAAAATTTTAGGTCCTTTAAAGGACCCTTCACAAAATAATTTATCTTAAAACAGGACCCTTCACAAAACATTTTATCCAAAAACAAGACCCTTCACAAAATTATTTGCCTCTTAAATAGACCTTTCACAGAATTTTTTCACCTTCAAATTGAACTTTTCACAAATTTAGTCATTTAAAAATAAAATTATGGCCTGTAAGTAAGCATTTGAACTCCCAAACAGCATATTACTTTGCTTTTTATATATGAAGGATAGAACATGAAGATATCGATAATTTAAAATTCACAAAATTATGACTAGAATTTTCACAAAAATAAGAAAAACTTCACAATTTCACTAAAACAGGACCCTGTGAGAAAAGTCTGGACAGACCCATGTTTTGTTAATAAATATATAAAAGGCTTAAAACTTGGTAAGCAAATGTTTATGTATTCGAAATGCAACTACAATTAACTAAAAGCATCAAATTGGAGATTGAAATGGATGCATTGTGATTATATTGCGTTTTTGTCCTCCGATGGTAGAATTTGAATATATCGCTAAAATTCTTTTTGCTCGTACTGCCAAAAGTATTCATCTTAGAAAAAAATATTGTGCATGGAAATTGTCTCTAGTTTAATTTGGTGCAGCAGTTTTTTCAAAAAAGTTTAACCCTCTAGCGTCTACAATGGAAAACCTGGAAAAAATCCAATTTTTTCACAGTTTTTCGCTTATAAACTTTTTAAGCCGACCAGATACGAGGTGGCAAAGTTTAAAATCGTGTTCAGCACACCAAAAAACATAAAAGAAGAAAGAGAAAAAAACTTCTCCAAAACTTTCCAGCCAGACGCCTTTTTTGGTCTAATTTTCCTGGACTATTAATAGTCCAGGCAATAGGGGATTTTACCTGGCAAAATTAATGGTAGTTCTGAAAATTGGCTTACTTTATGTTTTCTGGGTCGCTGAATCCGAATTTGTAACTTCCCACCAAAATTTCCCCCAGCAACCCCCCCCCCCCAAATTTTGGTAAAATGACCACCCCCCAAAAAAGGTTTTTATTAAACAAATCAATTTGTTTATTGTTTTAGGGAAAAAGTACAGTAAAACTCGGATATAACGCTCACCGCTTAAAACGCTTTCCCGCCTTTTACGCTCATTTGTCCCGATCCCTTGAACCATACCCATAAGAACAATGTAAAAATTACTCGCTTATAACGCTCCCCGCTTTTAACACTTTCCCGCTTTTAACGCGGTTTTTATTGGACCTTTGAACAAAGAAATCCCGGATATTACGCTTTGGTGCTTTGGTTTACATCCGGAGTTCCCATTTTCTCACCCGTGCAAAGAGAGAGAGAAAGAAAGAGAGGATACGTGGAATTGGCAGCCAGCCAGCACCCAAAGACTATGTAAAAAAAAAAAAAAAAATCAGCCGGCGTGGCGGTTTTTTTCTGATTGGATCAGAGAACAAAAGAATTTATGAGATCCATCTCAGCAGCACCTGTCTGTCTCTTACTTCACACAAACTGTTTTCGCTTTTTTCATTTATACATAAGTAAGCAGCATCGCTGCCGACTCCAATTAGGCACAACATGGAAGTTAAGAGTATGAAAGGAAAGACGCTGACACTTTCTAAAAAAAAAAAAAAATAGAATTTCTAAAAAATTATGACAAAAAATCACCTATTCTGAGCCAGATATATTTTGCGTTATCTATGAATATCGCGCCGTCGTCTCTTCGGACTCTTCTTCAAACACAAAACATATTGAAAAAATGCTGCGATTGGTGGCTCAACGAAAAACTGAGTGAAAACTGGAAAACATGAACATTTAAAAAAGTAGGTACGAGTGGTTTCTAGAGTCAAGACACTGTAACATGCCTATCAGCGGATCCATAGTTAAAGAAAAAGCTACAGAAGTAGCCCAAAAGCTCAGAATTGAAGATTTTACTTCATCTAAAGGGTGGTTAGACCGATTTCGAGCCCGCCACGGCACTATGTACAAGAAGATTTACGGAGATCCACTGCCGTGAACATAGAAAGTGCAGAATTTTGGAAAAAAAACAGTCTTCCAAGGCTTACTAAAAACTATGCCAGTTGTGATATTTATAACGTCGACGAATTTGGCTTATTTTTTAAGGCGATGCCTGATAAATCCTTAACGTTAAAAGATGAGCAGTGCCATGGAGGCAAGCTCAGTAAAGAACGTGTGGCTGTTCTTGTTTGTTCCAACGCCGATGGGAGCGACAAACGCAAGCCTCTGGTGATTGGAAAATCGGCCAAACCTCGCTGTTTCAAGAACACCAAACGACTGCTCTGTGACTATGCACATCAACGTAAGGTTTGGATGACGGGTCCCCGGTTCATTAAATATGTTTCTGATTTTGATGTCGAGATGCGGAAGCAAAATAGATATGTCATACTATTCGTAGACAATTGCGCAGCGCATCCCCAAGAAATACCAGATATTTCAAACGTCTCTCTGGAACTTTTACCTGCAAACACTACAAGCGTAGTTCAATCAATGGATCAAGCGATCATAAAGGTTTTAAAACAACATTACCGCAAATGCATAGTGAAACGATTTCTACATGAAATGGAAATTAAAAGTAGTCGATCTTCTGTAACTCTCCTCGACGCCATGAACTACCTTAACGCTGCTTGGGATGCAATCGATCCTAAAATAATTCAAAATTGCTTTAAAAAGGCAGGCTTCATAACGGACGCCGACGATGATGTGGATGCGGCTGAAGAGGGGTCGGATCCTATAGACGACGAGGACGGGCAAGCTGTTTGCGAGTATCTTGCAGAAAACGCACACAGCCTTCACAACTATCTTAAGATTGATAAAGATGTTATCACAAGCAACGTTAGGAGCATTGACGACATTATAGGGGACTATACAGGATGTCGCAGAAGAAGAGGACCCTGATGAAGTTGCTGATGGCGATGTTCAAGAACGCATCCCAACGACAGCAGAAGTAATGGAAGCTTTTAGCACTATCCGCCTATACACCGCTTCAGTAGATACCGCCGCGTCACATGAAGATATATTAAGACACATAAACAAAGCAGAAAACTCTCTTTTATCTATCTGGTTGTCCGTCTACCCATCAGACGAAACTCTAAGAGTTTTTCTCTAAAACAGAATAAACAGTAAGTGAAAGTTCATAGTTCTCATAGTGGTGCTCAAGAATACAAATGTTAATTTTCTTTTTAAAACAAAATATTATTATTAGTTTCTTTCATAATTTTATTTTATGTTTAATATAAGGATAAAGGTTCCTATTAGAAATGTTAAATATATTTTGTAGCTTTTGGTTTAATGCTAACAATTCTTTTACTTATTCTGATTTGAAATAATAATACACTTTGTAAACACTATGTAAATTTGTGATATTTTAAATGAAGGAAACATTTTTGTAACTATGCTGTGGAGTTTCTATTTTAAATAATACACAAAAATGATTCCCCACATTATTTAAAGCAGATAATCTAATATTCTCAATTTTAAAATGCCGAAAACCTTTCCCCGCATTTAACGCTTTCCCGCTTTTAACGCTCTTCTAACCCGGTCCCCCGGAAGAGCGTTATACCTGGGTTTTACTGTATCTAGAAATTCAGAAAGTAGACAAAATTTGCAACAAATTAGATATATGACATTATGACGTTGGATGAAGGGGGAGGGGAGATCTGCCTCGGAACATGCGCCGCGGTGCTGCGTGGACTAAGTTGCGCAATTTCCCTTAACCACTCACATCGTTTACATTCGCTCTCTCATCTTCCCTCCGAACTTTCCCTATAAGGCTTGCTTTAAGTTTTTTGGGTCGCTGAATCCGAATTTTTAACTTCTCCCCAAAATTTCCCCCGCAACCCCCTAAAACAGTTGTTTTTTAATTAAATTTTTTATTGTTTTAGGGGAAAAGTATGTAGAAACTCAGAAAGTAGACAAAATTTGCAACAAATAGGATATATGACACTACGACGTAGGATGAACAGGAGGGAGGGGCAGCCTCGGAACATACATTGGGGCGCTATGTGCACCAAGTTATGCAAGTCCACGCAATGGGGGATTTTACCTGGCAAAATTAATGCTAGTTCTGGATTTCGACTCACTTTATGTTTTTTGGGTCGCTGAATCCGAATTTGTAACTTCCCACCAAAATTTCCCCCGGCAAACCTCCAAAAAATTGATTTTTTGAAAAAATTTGGTTTTTTGAGAACAGCGGGCGGGGAATGTTCCGAGGCACCCCCCCCCCTCTCCCCGTTTATCCTACCTCATAATGTCATATATCCTATTTGTTGCAAATTTTGTCTATTTTCTGAATTTCTACATACTTTTCTCCTAAAACAATAAAAAATTTAATTTAAAAACAACTATTTTTTTTTTGGGGGGGGGGGGGGTTGCGGGTGGGAAAATTTAGGGGTGAAGTTAAAAATTCGGATTCAGCGACCCAAAAAACTTGAAGTAAACCTTATAGGGAAAGTTCGGAGGGGAGATGGGAGGGCGAATGTAAACGATGTGAGTGGTTAAGTGAGTTGCGCAACTTAGTCCACGTAGCACCGCGGCGCATGTTCCGAGGCAGATCCCCCCTCCCCCTTCATCCTACGTCATAATGTCTTATATCTAATTTGTTGCAAATTTTGTCTGCTTTCTGAATTTCTAGATACTTTTTACCTAAAACAATAACAAAAATTGATTTTTTTAATAAAAACATTTTTTGGGGGGCATTTTACCAAAATTTGGGGGTTGGGGTTGCCGGGGGAAATTTTGGTGGGAAGTTTAAAATTTGAATTCAGTGACCCAAAAAACATATAGTAAGCCTTTTTCCAGAACTACCATGAATTTTGCTAGGTAGAGCCCCTATACGGTCTGTATTGCCTGGAATATAAGCTTATATTACTTTTTGTTGCATTAAAATATCTCAATTTGTTGATTTTCTGTAAGCAAGTAAACACTATTGGTTTACAATGGAAGTCTATGGGAATTTGGCGAAATATTAGAGATACCGCCAATTTGGTGTCACTTTTGGCGATATACCACCGAGTTGGCGACAGAACAGGGTCCCTCCTATGGTAACCGCCCCTTATAGGTATGGAGATGCATTAAATGCTTGACATTTACGATAAGCCAATATCGACATTTAATATTACAGTTTGGCGATAGTTTTTTGGTCGGCGGGATAATCGAGTAATACCGAATTGCGTAAAAGACACATCCTTATAACTCGAAAAATTATAATCATATTAACTAACGGTTTACTGCACCGGATTAAGAGTATCATTTACAATTTAAACATATATTTGAATTGAAATTTGAATGAAATACAGGGTCATGAAAAATCGAAGAGTGTGAAAAATATGATTACAAATATCTCGGCAACTAATTATCCGATCGACTTCATTCTTGATGCAAAATTTATGTTTTATTTATTGTCTTTTATATTCACTCCTTCTAATAAACAATTTCGAAAATTTTTGTATACCTTTTATCAGATCGAATATTTCGAGAGTCCGAAAAAAATAGTTCCAGATAATCAAGGTTACTGGTATTAAATAGGCTTCTTTCCATTATTACTTCCTAAGTACACACTAAATTTCAAGTCTATCTCAATTTGTTCGGGAGATAGAGCGTTTACAGACACACGTACAGACGGACGGCAAATTTTTTTCTTCTAAAAATATGTTTTTCGTAATCTCCAGTGTCTGAAATGTGTAAACCCGTCAAAAATTCTTTTTCGATTTTCAAAACGATTACAAGACTTACCCTATACTACGCATGATGGGTAAGTAAAAAGCAATCTGGCCTTAAATTTGCATGCAATTGTACAAAATTTGCATAAATCGAAATATGGAAATATCTCAAAATCAAGACCTACTGGGGTAAATCTAAAACTAGACTCGGACTCAGCACAAAAAACCGCATAAGAAACAACTAATTTCGGTTTTGTGAAAGAGCAAAAGTTCAAATTTGTTGACCAGTTTAATAAGTTTTCTCAATCTAGAATATGGAGTTTTAGGATGCTATCGATTCTCAAACATTTTCAACTGGGTAATTGAGTTTATACGGCATTCTCATAATCGTTTGACTTTCGGGAATAGAAATATGGTGAAATTAAACTTGCTAAAATAACATTTTAATCTCACAGACGAATGCCTTAATGATTCAAAATAAAGAAAAAAATGGTCGGCATCGAATTTTTTTTTTTTTATTTAACTGAGGTTTATGTTAAACTTGCGAGTTTAATTTTCCTTATCATTTTACCACCATAACTTTCTATTTTCTTCTAAATTTTTACTTATAATGAATTTGCATAGTACCCACAGGGTATTCAAATAAGAAATAATAACAATGTAGTATTTTTAGTACAAAATTTTGGTATAACATTGTCTTAAAGGCGTGTTAAAGAAGGGACGGTAAGGTAAAAGAAGGGGACGGTATTGGAAAAAAGGGACAGTAAGGATGGAACGGTAAGGAAAATTACCACCTATTTTAGGCAAATCATGTTAAGTCTAAGTGGTAGCCACAATGTTTATTGATTTTTAGAAACAGTTATTTACATTGGATTAAATTAAAAAAAAATTAATTTACCTCGAAAAGTGCAGGAATAAACCTTGCGGATGGTAAGACTACCCATAAAGCCACGATGCTTGAAATTGATATTTAAACGCTGATTTAAATTCTACAGTAAATTTCCTGTCAAAGAATGTTAGACATTCTTTTTCTAGCTTGCTTCTGCATGAGAAAAAACTTAAAAATTTTTTTTGTGGCTGCATCTGAAGTGATTTTCTCTATAATTTTAGAAGAGAGACGGTAAGGAATCTAAAACCCAGGGATAGAGTTTAAAAAATAATAACAACCCTAAAAATGTGTGGAGGTAATTTTTTGCTACATATTTATATAAAACAATAGCTCCAGTTTCGGAAAAAAATTACATCGAATCACTTTTATTGAAACAATTTTATACAGACAGCTCAAACTTAAAAATCAACATATGGGACACGGGACGGTATAGGAGTTTTCCTGGTATTTGGACCCCCAACGTCGTCCAAAACTTATTTGTTTCGTTAATATTGTTATGCAATCATGCAATGGGATGTTCCCCAGTATATGAAAAAAAACCCCACAAGAACATGTACTAAAATAAAATTATTACTCAGGGACACAAAAGTCAAAAGATTGTGAGAATGCCCCTTATGCATACAGGAGTAACAAAATATTTCTTTTAATGTTTACTGTTAACTTATGAAATTTGTCTCTGAAACATGTTTGTTGAACAGGGTAATGCTTACATGAGAATGGATAACATCAGAAAAACGATATTCCAGTTTGAGAAAATTGAATGGGGGGGGGGGGGGAGATCACCTACAGCAGCTCGATATTGCTTGATTTTGACACAATATTTAAAAACTTTTTAGAGCTGTAAATATTTCTTGAAATTAAACAATTTTTTTAGAATGAATTGCACAAATCTTTGTTTACGTATTCCTTTAAATAATTTTAATGATACATCATTAGAATTTGGTTTAATTAAGACAGACTAATTAAGGATTTTCAATGACATACATGTGATGCGCGCAGGATTATAAAAAATATATTCGATATAGCCAATTAATATTACATATATATATATGTATATATATATATATATATATTAAAAAATCCAAATTCACATAATTTATTACACGATAAAACAACTAACTAACTGTAACTAAAACAATAATTAACAAAACCAAGAGTAACTAAGAAAAAAATAAACATGAAGACAAGTGGTCAAGGCTTATGACTTGTACTGCGGGGTTAAACATGTTTTACGTGCACAACATTCCCCCTCACTTGCCGAGACCAAACAAATAGAAATTGAAAGAAATGAAAACCACAAACTAACCCGAAAGCCGTCAAATGAAGTCTGTGAATATCCTCACCGCAAAGCTATTTTCGATAGGAATCACGTATCGATAAATCACCATCATCGAACAATTCCAATATTTTATTTCGATAGCTTTTTTTCTTGATAAAATTGAAAGTTAAATCATTCAGAAAATGTATTGGGTAATTTTGTTTACTGGCGTTTATGTAAAGGTTATAAATTTCACCAACCAATTTATCAACATTTGAACACAAATTTGCAATACGATTTAAACCATTTAAATATATATTTCTAAAAATTGAAACATGCACGTTACTATTAAAGTTTAATATTTTTATTGTATCAAAATCAAAATAATTTCTTTTATCATAAATACTATAACCTAAAATTCCGTTTATAATCTCCAAATTAACATCCAAGTAGTTGACACTGCCCCGATCATCCGAGGCACTCTTTAAATTCAAAGTGTCTGGATAACATTTAAATTGATAAATTTCTTTATTGTTATTCAGCTCAACCACCAAAACATCATCTATATATCTGTATATCTTTAAGTCTTTTTCCAACAATAAACCGGCTTCATATGTAAACAGATAAATATCTGCAAGGATGGAGCTACAACTCCCCCCCATTGGAATACCTCTCACTTGTTTATATATTTGTTTCCCTTCATACAGATAATTTTCGTAAACAACAAATTGAAATAAATCGGTGAATATTTCAATACTGATATCTTTATCTTTAGATTTCTTGAAAAAATCCATAACTCTGTACTTCAAATCATCTAAATTTATGCTATTATACAAATCCTCGAAATCGTATGTATATAATCCTGTAATTTTTTTCAGCTTTTTTAAACTTTTTATAAGTTCATAGCTATTTTTTATTACTATCGAAGAATATTCATTTATAACCTGATCGAAAATCTTTTGTAATATATTCAGCAATTTTTTATTTACACATTCCAGGTAAGAACCAAACCCACAAGTTACAGTTCTAAAAGTAATTGGGTTTTTATGGAATTTTGGAATCATTACAAGATAAGGAAATTCCATACTATTTTGCTTTGATTTTATTTTTTTATAAAACGCCTTCACTCTGTTTACAATAACTTGTTTAGTAGTTTTTAGTAGTTGATAATTTCCCTCATTATTGTAGGTTTCCCTTAGAATATCTCCGTATAATTTTTTACATATTATAGCATAGTTGTTGTTAGCTTTATCCACATATGTAATGATAAAATCATCCTGTAGATTTTTTACTGATTTAATCAAATCTTTGTAAGATTCTCCCGAGACACCGTCAAAATCTTTTTGGTAAAAGCCTTGAAATTCTTTTAAAATATAGTGCCTCCATTCCTCAAAAACGCTTTTTGGTAAACCATATTTATATATTAATTTTTGAATGAAGATATCTATATTATTTGACAAACGTTTTATAGCTAACCCTCTACTCACAACTCTCCTCAATCTGTATTTTGTACCATACCTCATGTAATTTCTGAGATTTGTGTCTGCCACTATAGTAAGATCCCCGGTAAGAATATGTCCGTAATTTGAATTAACGTATTTATTATATTCAACTTTATTACAATGACAAACACTGTTCTCAATACAACTCTGCAAATTCCTAGAGTAACTGTTGTAGTTAAAAATAACTCTGCCTAATGGTTTATCGTATTTGTAAGCTTTAATAATATGTATGTTTTTATCCGGCAGGTATTCATTATACTTATTTAAAATTCCCTTAAAATTAGCACCCCTAAAATGGTGCCCCATGTAATCCAATACACAATAAATCTTATTCTCTATATTAACTTTGTTGTTTTTCAACTCAATGTAGCCATTAAGTTTCTGCTTACCTATTCTGAATCTCAACAGATCAAACCCTATATCTATATTTCCATTACCTTTATGTTCATATAATTCTCTCAATAAATCGGGAATTAACTTCTTTTTCACATTGAAAATTATGTATTTTATTGTTTTAACAATATTGCCGGAATTAATATTGACAATAGCATTTTTAATATCCTTACTACAAATTAGATCATTAACCTTGACATACTGTTTATTATGTAACTCACACTCACAACTCAAATCGTGATTAATTTTTTCATAGACTGACTCTTTCAATATTGTATTTCTAAAATTCTTCAAAACATTAATTTGATCAAACATAACATTTAAACCATAAGGGTACACTGTACCGTATTTAGCCATCATATTCCTTTCACATATTAGTCTTTCAGCCTTGTTTGCAACTATATGCAAAATCGATATTTCAATATTATCAATTCCATGTTTTGCAAAATGTACTATTTCCATCTCCTGTTCTTCCCTCGCACTCGTTATCTTTCTTATATCTTTTTTGTGGTTGTTAAATCTTATATTAAAAGGACTAGACGTTTGTCCTATGTAAGACATGTTACAAATTTTACATTTTAATCTATACACACAGTTAAATACCTTACAAAAGTTTACACAATTTTCATCCACGGCATTACAGTTATCCTTTTCAGCATGGATGCAGACTTTACATCTTTTATCTTTGCACTTCTTAAATTTTAAATAATTTTTCCCCCTCTCATTTCTCATACTTTTATTGTAAAAATATCTAGTTTTATATTTCTTCTCTACCATACTGGTCTTCTCTACCTTCTCCTTTATATCTGAAATTTTGCTGTTGTAAACATATCTAGTTTTATATCTAGTACTACCACTCACTGTTGAATCCATAACATTTTTATAACAATTAAAATTACTGTTTTTACTGTAGTTTCCATACATTTTATAATTTTTATTCAACTTTTCAATTTTTTCATAAATTACATGATCCCGGCTCTCCCCCTCATATCTGAAAGTATCTCTACTCTCTCCAATCTCTTCATCCACTTTATATATCCTTCCACTTCATCCACTTTATATATATATATATATATATATATATATATATATATATATATTCTTACAATATCGTACTTTAACTTCAACTTAAATGGATAATGAAATATTCAGAAGAAAATATTTTTTCAGGCCATTAAACCATAAAACGCAAATTCTGTGATAAAATTTCAGTAAAAACTAAAAAATTACAGGTATTACAGGTACTTACATAAAAATAGGTAGAGGTATAAATATATGCAAGATACAATATAATTTACAATTTTAAGTTTCTATGTTACTTAGTTTTGGAAATAGGATGCGCGTAATGTCAAAAATGTCTGATTTGGGTAGAATGGCTTTAAAGTTAGAATTTACATTGAATTGGATAGGAACCGCTCCACATATTTTATCATAAAACCGCTTTTAATTGGAGTACAGTCATATATATATATTTAAGTTCAGGAACATGTTATTCTTTCATAACAGACAACAACAAAAATTTTGACTTTTTAAAAAAATTTAAAGTGATCGCCCCTGTCCTATAAAACTTACTCAAAATCAGTGTCAGCCAAGAAAAAAAAAATATAATGCTTCTTTAAATGTTGAAAATATACAGGATGTCCCAAAAAGATCTGTACAACTTCAAAAATTTATAAAAAAGAAAAAAAAAGAACAGGTCTACAGCAAAACTAGTTACAGCAATTGATAGAATAACTCTAAAAGTTTTTTGCTACTGCCTTAGTGAACTTCAACATGAGATCCTTTCGTAGCACGAAGAATATCAAGATGATATTCAAATTAAATCCACGAACGTTTTAGCGTGCTAACATCAACCGTTCGATTTCGATCGACATCAGCCGTTCGATTTCCTTCGACACCAACTGGTCGACATCAATCGTTTGATAATTTCTTTGAGTTTGAGTATCGGATTTTGTTTCGATAAACTTCTCGACACATTGAGCTTTCTTCAGAGGATTCACAGTTTTTGAATAACTGAAATCTTTTAATAATCGTTTATGTGTTGTGCAGGACCATCTATGACCAGAAACATACTGTAGCAAAAAACTTTTTGAGTTAATCTATCTATTGTTGTAACTAGTTTTGCTGTAGGCCTATTCATTTTTAGGTGCGTTCGTAATTATAAAAATACGTAGCACCTATAGTCGTCGTTCAGTCCGTCCGTCCGCATATATGGAGTTGTTGAAGGCCGGTTTATTATAACAATGATCATAGCATAGTTCCGGTAGTACAATATAATGTAATTCATCGCAAACCCCAGTCATTGATCCGTTTCCTGTAAGGAATGTCCACCAGGCAATAATTCAGGAGAAATTTCCATGGAAAAATCTTTATTAAGGCTAAGATGTAAAATTAGTGGTGGGCCCCTTTATTCAGCAAATTTTAAGCTCTTTACAGTAGGACGATCAGAGAGGAAGTCCCTTTCAATCTGCGTAATTTAATACGCCAAGAATACATCTGTCCTGAGCCAATACGCCAAGTACAAAATATACGTTAAACTGGGAGATATATTAAAATTTGAACGAGATAAATGCCAAGGACAGAAACCACATTTGGCAACGAATTATTAAGTGAAATAAAAAGCAAACCTGTCATTGCTTACATAAAGTCTAACGGGGAGGATAATTAATGACATTTATCTATTACTGGCCAAAGTGAAAATGAAATTTATGTGTATTTTGATGCATTTACGAGACGCCAGCAAGCTTAAATTAACTATATGATCTTTATATTATGTAAACAGATTTGTAAAAAGCGGCATTTAACAAATAAAATATCAATAAAGAATACTTATGCGGGGGAAAGGAAGTGTACTTAAATTAGAAATAACAAATAAATCATTTATCTGAATGATAGCTTTTAACAGAAACAAAAAGAATACTTATGTGGGTATAACGATTGCACTTAAATTAGACATAACTTAGAAATGATTTTTTGAATGCAAGCGTTAAATAGAAGAAAGGGAAATAAATTTTGAAAACAGATTAATTTCGAATACAAATCTAATACAAATATATGGCCTCGCCATAGCATATAACAGAGCAAAAACTACCCAACCGAATGGTCTGAAATTTTAAATATATAATTGTTGCAAAATTTTGTCGATTCATTTCAAATTTCATGAAAATCGGATGTATAGTTTAATTACTGGGACAGTCAAAAGTTGTCCATTACATTACGGCCAATGGGAAAAAAAAATTATTGCAAGTGCATTTTAATGATGTCACAGCCTTCCGAATGGTCTGGAATTTTGAATATATAATTGTTGCAACATTCTGTCGACTCATTTCAAATTTTATGAAAATCGAATGTATAGTTTAATTACAGGGACAGTCAAAAGTTTTCCGTTACATTAAGGCCAATGGTAAAAAATATTTCAAGTGCATTTTAATGATGTTACAGCCTTTTGAACAGAATGAAATCGATATGCACTTATGAAGTGCACTAAAATATACATTCAGTACAATATGCGCTGCAAAAAATATTTATAAAACCAGTTATAGTACAAACGCACCTCATTTGCCGCGTTTAACTAGCAATTTCCAACTTGTTTTAAAACAAAATTTTGAAGTTGTAAGATCTTTTTGGGACACCCTGTATTGTTTTCCTAGGTTTCTAAAGATAAAGAACGCATTTCGGAATCGTAGGTAACTCGGAAGTTGTTATTGCATATTTTCCTTTATTGTTATATTATACTTCCTTAGAATTAAATTTTTTTTTTTTTTTTTTTTTTTTTTTTTTTTTTTTTACAGTTTAGATTAACGTCATCAAAAATCTGATTTTCTCCAGCTTCAAATGAATAAAACTACTTTATTTTCTTATTATTTTTTTCTAAAATAAAAAAAGTGATGGTGATAATTTCTTCCAAGACACTTTGATAAAGATTCTACCAGTAAAATTGATGAAAAAAAAATATTTAAAAAAATTAAAATAAATGACTTTTTCGTACTTTCATGCAGACAAAGACGTTGATTACGTAATCAAAATATAATTTAGATCGATTTAAGTTGCAACATTATGATTAAAAAATATTAATAATAAACATACAAATTATTCTTAAAAATATGAAATCTTTCGCATGGAAAGTAACTGCTATTAAAACTATTACTACTATTAAATTTGCCACTCCCCTCTCCTCCACCAAACGATGTGGCTTTGAGGAAATGTCCCACTTGTCCATGTAAAAAAAAGGATCTTCAAGTTGATGTATCCATTTGAAAGATATGCATGAACATATCAATATTTAAGAAATATAACGTCTGAACTTTTATGAAGTTGATAAGTAATAATGATAAAATAAATGAATACTCATTAATGAATACAATAATAAACAAAAGTTGTTTAAACAAAGGTAAAAAATGCTATAAAAGTGATATAATACCTTTACAGTAAAACCTCTCTAAAGCGACCACTCCCGTTCCAATAAAAACTGGTTGCTCCGAGAGATGGTCTCTTAATGGAGGTCATGTTTAAATCTAGATTTTAATGGTTGAAAAAAGGTAATAATTAATGTTACTAAAATTTATTTTTCACATTAAGAAAAAATATGAAAATTTAAGTATCAAAGCAAAAGTTAAATACATAAATTAATTACTATGAGTTTAAAAAATGAATACACTGATGTTTGCTTTGATTTTACGATTTTACTTTTTATAACTTTTATTTCCTAGTCCTTTCAAAGTTCAGTAAATAAATGCAATTTTTTTTTTTTTGTTTTTGGACGGGAATAAATAATGACGATTTCATTAATTTATCTATTTCTTTGAGAGTTTCCTGGCAGAATTGGGCAGTGGAGTTTATTGACCGTCATTCTTAATCTGTCATCAAAGGTAAATTCATTGCCTAAAAAGGAACAAAGGTGTTTAAACACCTAAAAGTTACCGGAATAATAATAAAAAAAATCTAAACTTAGTTTAGAAGTTTGATGAATAAGGCGCTCTCCGGAATTATTTTTCTAATAAAACCTTCTTCAAGCGACCAGGAAAAAAAACGGAATTTGTTTCGTTTTTTTCAAAGAAATGGGTCGCTCATGGAGGGAGTTCAACTGGGATGGTCGCTGAATGAAGGTAAAATTAGTATTGAGCCTATGGGAATAAATTTCGTTCCATGAAAAAAAAATGGTCGTTTAGGGAGGTATTCGCTTAATGGAAGTGGTCCCACAGGGAAGTTTCGCTGTATTTAGATTAATGCTTGTTTCATCGCATAAACGGCGACATTTTCAAAATTATTCATGATAGAAATATTTTTGCAAACTTGTGCGATGAAACGAGTGTTAATCTAAATAAAGGTATTATACCACTTTTATAGCATTTTTTTTGCTTTATTTAATTATAAGTGATTAGCATACATATTTTTTTTATAAAAGTTGTTTAGTTAACGCTTGTATTATATTATGCGTTTAAATACCGATTTTTATCAGGCATTACTTTTACTTGTACCAAAAAAATGTTTCAACGTAACTATATTATGATTTATTATTATTATTATTATTATTATTAAAGGTACACATGTATTAGGACAGATTTTAAACACAATTAATACAATAAACCCAACTGGAGTGGAAAATTAGCCAGGGCCAGGACTCGAATCTGGCACCACACATAGCGTGCCATGCTGCTGCCCTAACCACTCCAGTTGGGTTTATTGTATTAATTGTGTTTAAAGTCTGTCTTAATATATGTGTACCTTTAATAAAATAAACGGTCAAGTGCGAGTATTACTCGCGCACAGAGAGTTCCGTAGAATAAATATATAAATTAGTAATTGTATTATTAAAAAAAAAACCGTTGTTAAAAGAATACCAAGACTTTGTAAAAAAAAAAAAAAACTATACAACGTAGGGCTGAGTATAACTGTATTTACTAGAAAAGTGTAAATGGATATACCATGAAAGTACAAAGAGATATGAAACCTAAATAATATCAAATATAGCTATTCTGTACAACTCATTTTTTAATATTATCCTTATCTGTTTATGATGAACTTAATTCGGTACTGACAACGAAAGCAGTGCATATTTAAACTTCATTTGGAATTTCATAAAACTAAATTCAGCGTAGTAATCTCCTTTCTTCCTACAGTGTAGCTAAAACAAAACCTTTGTTCAAAGTTTAAATTTGGCACTGTGCTAAGCGCGCTTCGAAAGGAGGTTGCAATGTTGCAACGCCGCCTTGGTCCGTGCCGCGTTTTTTTTCAGATAGGTTTTTAATTAATTTTAAAGTCACTCGAGGTGTTTTGAGAGATCCACTCAATGCAAACTAGTCTCAAATCCCATAGTATTTATGTGATTCATTCTAATTAAATGAGTCTGTTTTTAACAATTTGACGTTTATTGCTTTTATACTGTTACTGGGCATTGCATTACACATATATATTATTAAAAGTTGTTAACTAGGCTTTAAAAGCCGATGGTACATAGAGTACGCCGTCCCTGTCCTTATGTATGTCCAAACCGACTGTACTTTAAGGGTTAATATCTCGGCTAATTACTGACGATTTTCTTCGAAAATCATTATCAACAATGCTTTTATACTTCTGCTATGATAGGTACCTCCAGCGCTGCTCCACACTTTTGCTGAATGCCCGTAAATCGAAATTTGTGCGGAATGAAAAAATGCGATTTTCTCAAAAATTATGTGATCTATAGGGTAATCGCTATAATTTTCCTGCAAGGTTTAAATTAACCTCTACTACCTCTAATTTTTTCATAATTTTAGTTTCAGTAGATTCGTAATTAAATGGGGGGGGGGGGGGGAACATAGTTTTGCGCTACGTTTTTGACAATATATTTGAAAATGTAATACCTAAAACTGAAAGAAATGCATTTTTGAGTTCAGCTTTACGTAAGCTTCCACACGATACCCCGCACGATTCACAAAGAAAATAGTTTTTTTTTTCCAAGTAACTTCATTAGCCCCCCTACATTTTTACTAAATATGTTTAAGAATGTTTAATAATTTGAAAATATGTAGGTCAATAGTCTTTATTACTTCCCCCAATTTGAACTTTCCACGTTTTATAGTTTTTGAGTAAAATGGCTGTGACAGACAGATAGACACAGGAGTGATCTTATAATGGTTCCGTTTTCACTTTTTAAGTACGGAACCCTAAAAAATGGAATTCAGACGTTAATTTATGGACAAAAATATAATATGGTTGTTTAACGAGTACAGCACAGACATGCATGATACCCCATTTTTTGGTTCAAGCAATGCCTGATAAAAATCGGTATAAACGTAAACGCATAACCCACTAATTCTTTTCAATCTTTGAAAATTGTTTCGAAATAGCGATCGCCATTTTGCTATCCATAATTTTATACTAAAATATTCTTTTGATGTATTCCTATTAGTAATGGTTGAAGAAATATACTACAAAGTTTTATTCCCCTTGATTCTAGAGTCACAACTGAAGGAATGGAAAAGGTTAATGAATTTTGATTTCAGATAAAACGGAGAGCATTGAAATGAATCAACAATGTTTATTAAAATTTTAAAATAAACATAAGAATAAACTATATAGTCAAACATGAACAACATCAAAATAAACTAATGTACAAAATGAACAGTATACTTCAAGAGAAAAATATTCTTTGAATACAATGAACAGAAACCTGCTTCCGATGTGAAGCAATATATCGATTTTTAGTGTGAGTTGTCTTTACATCTTTCATTAAGAAGTTCTTAAATTAATTTAATATTTTAACAAACGATTTCTTTTTTTAACGACAGTTGAAATTAAGAAGAGTAGAAACATCTAGACAGCAAATCTGCTTATTTTTAGACACTTTTTGCAATTAAAAAAAAATCTCGGTTAAATTTGTCTTATGATTAAGATTTTATTTTGTCTAATTAATAGAATGAACAAAAATATTTGCAGAAATTAATCGAGTTTCAGTGTGAGCTGCCTCTTTGTATCTTTCATTAAGATGTTATAAAATTAATCTAATATTTTAACATACGATTTCTGTTTTAATGACAGTTCAAATTAAGAAGAGTAGGAACATTTAGATAGCCAATCTCCTCATTTTTAGACGCTTTTTGCAATTAAAAAAAATCTTGGTTAAGTATTGTCTTATGATTAAGATTTTATATTGTCTAATTAATAGAATGAACAAAAATATTTGCAGAAATTAATCGAGTTTCAGTGTGAGCTGCCTCTTTGTATCTTTCATTAAGATGTTCTAAAATTAATCTAATATTTTAACATACGATTTCTGTTTTAACGACAGTTCAAATTAAGAAGAGTAGGAACATTTAGACAGCCAATCTCCTCATTTTTAGACGCTTTTTGCAATTAAAAAAAAATCTCGGTTAAGTATTGTCTTATGATTAAGATTTTATTTTGTCTAATTAATAGAATGAACAAAAAATTGTGTTTTATTTGCAGGAATTAATTGATTTTTAGCGTTAGCAGTGATGGGACATCACAGACCTCATTTTGGAGCAGCAAAAACGCTCATTTTTGTTGGTTGATTGTGTTTATGACGGCCAACTATCAGCACGAGGGATATAGGCCCTAAGGGGGGGGGGGATTGCCTTCCGCGGGGGTCTTTCTAAGGGCATCTAACTCGTATTTACGCTTGGAAAACTACGAAAACTCCGAACGATTAGGCCGACGGGTGCGATTGGATTCGAACCCAGCACCTCCCGTCTACCAGCTTCGAGAGCAGAACCTCTCGGCCACTGGTGGTGCCGCTCATTTTGGAGCAGCAAAAAGCCACTTTGGAGCAGGAAATAACTAATATTTTGGAGCAGCAAAAATGCTCATTTTGGAGCATCAAAATGTCATTTTGATATTCCTTGACGAAATTCGCGTTTTTTCTGTAATTCGTTGACGAAATTCACGACTCTTTCACAAAATTCGCGTTTTTTCGCAATCCTTTGACGAAATATGCATGTTTTTCGCGATCTTTTGACCAAATTTGTGTATTGTTCGCAATCTTCTGAAAAAATTCGCGTACTTTTCGCGTGTTATTCGGACACTTTGTTGAAATTAGCGTATTTTTTGCTACCTTTTGACAAAATTAGCTTGTTTTTCGAAATCTTTTGATGAAATTCACGTATTTTTCGAGATCTATTGACGAAATTCGCGTGCTTTTTGCAACTTTTTGATCAAATTTGCGGTTTTTTCGTGATGGTTTAACGGAAGCAGCGTTTTTTCGCAATCTTTTGACCGTGCTTTGTTCGTTTTTTGACGAAGTTAACTATCCTTTGGCAAAATTCAAGTTTTTTTCGTGATCCTTTCATGAAATTCGCGTGTTTTTCGCGATCTTTTGATGAAATTTCCGTTTTATTCGGAATCTTTTAACGAAATCGCGTTTTTCATGATCTTTTGACAGCGTTTTGTTCGCTTTTTGACGAAGTTAGCACTCCTTTGACAAAATTCACTTTTTTTTGGGGGATACTTTGACGTGTCTTTCGCGATCTTTTGACGCAAATTTGGTATTTTTATCGATCTTCTGACGAAATTTGAGACCTTTTGATGAAATTTGCGTTTCTCCCCTTCCTCTATCTTTTAAATAAATTAGCGTTTTTTCACGATCTTTTGACCGTGTTTTGTTCGTTTTTTTGACGAAATTAGCGATCATTTTGGAAATTCACGTTTTTCTCGCAATCTTTTGACAAAATTCACGTGTTTTCGCGATCTTTTGACAAAATTCGCGCGTTTTTCGCGATCTTCTGACAAAATTTGCGTTTTATTCACGATCTTTTAACGAAATCACGTTTTTTCGCGATCTTTTGACCGCGTTTTGTTCGTTTTGACAAAATTAGCGATCCTTTGTTAAAATTCACGTTTTTTTCATGATAATTTGACAAAAATCGCGTGTTTTTCGCGATCTTTTGACCAAATTCGCATGTTTTTCGCAATCTTTTGGCAAAATTCGGGTTGAAAATGATCAATTTAGCTCAAGAATTATTATCGAATTGGCGCAATTGGGCGCAATGTTGTTGAAAAATGATCGTTTTAGCGCAGAAATGCGCAGCATTATTGATTTGGCGCAATCGGAGCAATTGGCGCAGCTGTTCCATCACTGTGTTGCTTGCCTTTTTATATCTTTCATTAAGAAGTTCTTAAATTAATTTAATATTTTGACTTACAATTTCTTTTTTATAGAAAATTCAAATTAAAAGGAGTAGGAACATCTAGACAGCCAATTTTTTCATTTGTAAACACTCTTTGCATTAAAAAAAAGAAAAAAAAAATCTTGGTTAAGTGTTGTCTTATAATTAAGATTTTGCTTTGAGGATGCATCCAAACATGTTAAAAATTATGTGCAACATAATAAAGTTAATATTTTAAATATTTTCATCTAATAAAATTTAAAGCATTAAACAGTTGAATTTTGTAAATAACGTTCTTTTGGTACAATTTAAAAATTTTTTGCACAATTGATAAGTTCAGAATACTATACTGGAAAATAAGATGAAACAGCTAAAATTTAAATCTGGCAAGAAAAAAAAAAAAAATTATTAAATTTCAAATTTCAAACATCTTCCGAATTTCCATAGAATATCTCTAATTTCTTAAAATAATTAATCTTACAAAAGCGAAACTGCTTCTTATTATTTTCATACTCTTTTCATATCATTTAGATACAGTTAAGAGGCTACTTCAGTCAAACGAAAAGACCCGTTCGCTAATGCTAATCCTATGGAAGAAATTTATAAAGATATCTCGGTCGCATTTCAATATTTTTAAATGATTTCTTTTGCATTGAATAGTTGAGATCCATCTGTATGCAGGCCGTTTTTTACTTTTTCGATTTTGATTGCAGATATTTTTTATGAGGATGCTTTTACTTTCGAAACCGGTTCCAAAAATTAAAAGGTCTTCATAAGAAATACCTGAAAACAAAATCTAAAAAGTAAACAGCGGCCTTTGTACAGATCGATCTCCACTATTCAATGCAAAAGAAATCATTTAAAAATATTGAAATGCGACCGAGATATCTTTATAAATTTCTTCCATTGGATTAGTATTAGCGAATGCGTGTTTTCATTTAACTGAAGTAGCCTCTTAACATAAGTACGTATGCAAAATTTCGATATCACATAACTTATAGTTTTCCAAAAAATTACTATAATAAATATCAAATGTTTAAGAAAACTTAAAAAAAAAAAAATAAATAAATAAACACTCTAATTTGTAAACATCGTGTGTTTACAAATTTTAATAAGCTGTTTTGACACTTTAGTTACAATTTTAAGTATTATAATTTGTTTTTAAATTGTTTTAATGTCGAGAACTTTTCAAGCTTAAAGTATTTCTTTCGATTTTTTCAGCATTTTATGTTCCTACTCCCATTAAAATAAAAAATAAAATACAGTAAGATTTGCAATTTAAAGCAGAAGCACTGAAAATATTTCTTAAAAATTAAAATTGCGATTAATCTTTTTATATTAATAAATATTTAAAATAAATCTTAATAAAGTATATTTTAAATTTAATAAATTAATGTATAGAAAAAATTGTAAAGAATCAATACATTTGAATTATTAAACAATCTTGGTACTTGCGCTGAATATTTTTAAAGATCAATTTAATTATTAAAAAAAATGAATTATCCCTTAAACTTTTCCGTAAAACCCCACCCATTCAAACAATGCATTTTCATACATAATTTACAAATGATAAATAAGCAAACAATGAATTTCGATACTATTGTACATCACGAAGAAGACATTTAAAATTGGAAAATTCCACAATTTGTCCAAAAGATTACATTTTCTTTTATATATATACTATATAATCCGTATTTGTATGATTGTTATTCATTCTGACGGTTTCAAAATATAGAAATATATGAAAAAGTAATCACAATGATTTTCAGTTGATCACCATAATTCACCATTTTAGAATACTTGTTCCTGTGCAATGGCATCACGATAAGATTGTGCTCATATCGGATTATTTGAATGAATTACTTTCAGTTTAGTTTCACATGATTTAGTTGGATGGAATAAAAGTGCTGTATAAAAAAGACGGTTTCACAGTATATGTTGAACATGCACCACGCATCTTAAAAGGCTTTGTTAAATGAACATGTTTCGAACAAGAAATGTAGTATTCGCAGGAATAAAAATATGTAGCACAAAATATGTCCCATAATAGCTGCATTAAATGTTGCATTTGCGGATATGCATTCTTCTTCTCCAAAAACTGTTAAAATAATTGTAGGATATTTTTCGTGGTAGTCGATACTGGCAGATATTTTCAGATTTTTACGATTTCGCTCAAGTAAGTTGCTTCGTTTCATTTCCCTTCCTTGTTTGTTTCATTTATGAGCGTACTTACTAACATGGAAAATAATAATGCGTGATATTTCATTTCATTTAAGCAATAAAACTTATATTCCATTTTTTCTTCACTTCTGTTGCCACCTTCCACCGGTAAAACTTTTTCGACGACACATCATTGATTTTCAAGGCTTTCTTCATTAGAATGAAATATTAAAAAATCAACAGACCTAATAATGCTTTCGAAGTTGAAGAATGTTGTGTATTCACTTTCCGTGATGAGGAACAGGGATGAAGATTGGGATAGGATGATGATGGCGATGTCCTTTTCTTTGCAGTACACTGGCTAAGACACCGGCAAGTAAAAGTTCCGGTAAACCACTATTTCCACCTCCTTTCTTATGTCCCCCTCCTCCTCCGCCGCCTCCTCCAAACATTCCACCATCATCTCCACCGCCGCCTCTGGCACAACCCATCAAGCACCATGCCACCAACAACCATGCGATAGCCCAACGTATAACACCACGATCCATAGAACGGTATTAAAATTATATCAGATGGAAAAATAAAAATGAATAAAATGACAACAGATGTAC
The DNA here is from genome assembly GCA_963932465.1 of Maratus speciosus. Lineage (NCBI taxonomy): Eukaryota > Metazoa > Arthropoda > Arachnida > Araneae > Salticidae > Maratus > Maratus speciosus. The sequence goes on from OZ010789.1 coordinate 616,388,985, forward strand.
TTTCAGATGAAAAATCAGCATTCACTGAGCAAGGTTTCAGAAGATTCCCCAAAAATAAATCGTTTTTATAGTGAAATTCATTTTCCCTCGCGGTCACGGTCATGGTGACATTTCCATAACGGGAATAAAAGTTAGGATTTTTGATATGACTTACAACTTTCCTTTTTGTTTTTTTGTCCTTGAGTGGAAACATTTACTTTGCTGGGGGATTAAAATAAAGCGCGGCTCTCAAATCTGTTAGCAAGATACGGGTGGTTTCGAATCGCTTATGAGCGGATAAAGCACTTCAGTTCCAATTGTTCACATGTCTATTTTAATGTAGTAAATCCGATTAAAATTAAACTCCCAGCTAGAGTTTCCCTTTTGAGACAAGAGTACGTGTTAAACTTAACTTTATGAGAGAATGGGAAAAAATATATTGCTTTTTCTCTTATTTGATAGAACTTAAGTGATGCGGTTTTAAGAAGAAAAATGAAAAGAAATCTTTTAACTTCGTAAGTTAAATTTTTTCTTTCACTATTTCAGTAACTAGAAATAGCAAGTATCAGTAGTTTATTACTGACCCTGTAATTATTTGACAGTAAGCATTGGTTGTAATGGTGAGTTTAAAAAATACGTTTATATTTGTCGATTTCAAAATTTGTTTGTCTGGTTTTTATTTATTTAAAGCAATATCTATATATTTTCAAAATGAATGATACATACTTTTTGATATTGATGATTTATTATTGATTTATTATACGGAATAACAAAACTGGAATTGCTATTCAAATCAGTTATAAATCATATGCATATGTAAAAAATATGTAAAAGTGAGTAATTAGCTTCCAAACTTTACAAAATACATTTATTTTAAAAAGTAAGAACTTTACCTAATAACACTTATAACCAAATGTTTTGCATCAGAAGAAAAGTTGTTCCATTTTGCTTATAAATAGATATTAATTCTGATTATTTTAATAATTAGAAAGGTTTTGATTCACTATTATTTTTAAGTTGTTCTAATAAAACTGTTATGATGCTGGTTATACTATTACAATCTTCATTACCCCTGTCATCATTCCTCCCCACCCCAACTTTTATTGTAATTATAACTTGTTTAAGACAAAGATCAAGTCCAGATTAAATTTTATATGTATTTTGAAATACAGTTGTCCAATAAAATCTCCCAGTGAACTTTATTTTGAATACTACGATCCGAATTTTTTAAAAAGTCTCTCATATATGCTGACTTCAGTATCGGAATAATTTGTTTTTCTTCTGAGAATATATAATCCAAACATCCAGAATAACGTCGAGTTTAATTATATCTATTATTATGTATAGGCTTTCTTTTTATAAATTTTTACATAGGTCATAAAAGGTTGACCCAGGTGACTATTTTTTTTTACTTTTTTTTTGTCTATTTCCATACGATAATAATCATAATGTGTTTTTCTTGAAAAAATTACTATGAAGGTTATGGCAGGAAATAGTGGTAAGAAAAACAATAAAAAAAATTTCCTCCTTTTGTTACCATAAGTGGTACACATTTCTACCGCTGTTAGTCAACAGATTAAGGCTGTTCTCAAATCCAAAAGGGCAACTTCCTGACATAAGTTTTAATTTATTTTTGTTCGAAAATGCATGAAACTAGCTGGTGTTGTTGTTCAGAAACTATGTCATCGAGCTGTGTTTCCATTTTTTTGCAAACGCAATAGATCTTTCAGAAAATAGTGTCAAAGTGAACGTTTTGAACCGAATTTCCGCACGAAAGTAGAAAAATCACTCAAGAGCGGTCGAAAAACGGGATTGTCATGTGATCGAAATCGCTTATAACTCAATGGGTAATTGATTGATCAAAAAACGGAAAAAAAGTTCAATTCCAAATCGCTTCCAAGGCCAGGCTTTCCAATTTTATATCTTTCTGTTAAAAAATGAATTTTTTAATGTGTCAGAACGTTTTGCGCTTGTTGAGCAGAGCAGTTAAGAACAACCTTATGCAGCAAATGCCTTGTAGATTTATCAAAGAAACGATAAAATTACCCTGTAGAGAAATTAATTAGAGTTTTATTTGGTGATGAAAAAAATATCTTTTTTTGAAATTCGGCATAAAATGCATAAATAAATAGGCATACCAATTTAAATGCTCTTAGTTGATTCATTGTAAAGATATCAGAAATTTGTTAACATGCAATCGACTAATAGGAATTTTAACAATATTTGTTAAATCACTTTTTTTAGTTCAACTGTTATATTTTCAAAATAATTTTAACTTACGATAATATTGACATTTTAAAAGCTATGCAATAAATACAGATATCAAAACAGTCGTAGAATAGAATTTACGAATTCTAGTTACATTTAAAATAAAGATAAAAAAAAAAGTAGGTTCATCGTAAAAAGAAAAATAAATAAAATACGCAAATTAATGTATCCTTAGTAAATATTAAAGCACTTATAATATACATCATTAAGTTTACTCACAAGCAAAACAGAAAGCATCAATGATAGACAAAAATTTTCCTTCACATCAAAATTTCGAAACTTCACGAGTGTTCGGGTACCACATAATCCTTATGATAAATTAAACTCCATCAACAATCAATATACTTTTAAATCAAACCTGTTTATATGAAAAACAGAACCGGAAGATTGGTTATACTAATACTGCATGTCCATCATAACAAATTTTAAATTAATACGAAATATTCTTAATTAAAATTAAAGTAATTTATTGAATGTACGGTGAACCCCCGTAACTGACACATTAAGGATTCTTTCTTGTTCAAATCACTATTAGAAAGTTTTAAATCTGCTTTATACTTATTTTTTGAATAATTAATTAATATAAATTTTGAATAATTATGCTTTTTATTATTTTAATTTCTTTTTACACGAATATGGTCAATAACTCCAGTAACTGACATCATAATTATTTTAAACAACAACAACAAAACAATAACTAAAATGTAAGTTATAACAATTAAGACAAATAAATTACGACTAAAGGGCATTACTTTGCAGAATTTCACAAGACAATGATTATTTGAATTATATTTTTGCTGAAGTGTCAGTTACTACTTAGGTGTCAATAACTGGGGGTTTCATTCTACGTCAAAAAAATATACTTATTAACGAAATAAACAAGTTGAAAATTGCACGTCAAACGTGGCAAATGAGGTGCGTTTGTACTATAACTAATTTTATAAATATTTTTTGCACCGCATAGTGTACTGAATGTATATTTTAGTGCACTTCATAAGTGCATATCAATTTCATTCTGTTCGAAAGGCTGCAACATCATTAAAAAGCACTTGAAATAATTTTTTCCAATTGGCCGTAATGTAACGGAAAACTTTAGTCTGTCCCTGTCATTAAACTATATATCCGATTTTCATAAAATTTGAAATGACTCGACAAAATTTTGCAACAATTATATATTTAAGATTTCAGACCATTCGGTTGGGTAATTTTTGCTCTGTTATATGCGGACAGACAAACGGACGAACCGAACGACGACTACAGGTGCTACGTATTTATATAATTACGAACGCACCTAAAAAGTACTAAACAAAGACTAAATTTTCAATTCACACAGAAATATCTAAATTTCATAAGTATGAAGATTCCTTGTAGCAAATTAAGCTTTAGCGAAAACCAATACATCTTTAAATCGTACAAGTTTTATTAAAATTAGAATTGTAATTTATTGTCCATAAAAAACCGACGCTCTCTAAATGATTTCTACTGCAAAACTTTTAGTTTATATAGTACCTTTCAAGTAATGACTGATTCCCTGTCCCATATAATTGACCCTTAAAGGAGGATTATAATACTAATACGTATCATAAACAGAATTCTCAGAAAAGAAAATCTCAAAGTCAATGAGCTAGGCAGAAAATATCATGCTTAAAATTTTATAGGTAGTTGAACTCATGGATCTGTAAAAATCATGGACACTAAAATTACGTCTTTTTTTGCCAGTTGAGGAAAATTGTTCAGAATGAACTACGACTAGCGTATCTAAGTGCTTTGACTATAATAATATTTTGGTAAGCAATGCGTGCATTAAATATTAATTAACCTATTTCAACTCAGCAAATTCGTTTTAAAAGTAATGTGAATAAATGGTTAGGAATACTTTCATAAAATAAGTATATTAACTGAAAGAAAATATGTTTTAAAGAACAATTCTAAAACTGCTTTCTATTTTAAGCTTGCTGAATCGTTATTATCTTTAGATTTACAATCATACATTCGAGGGTAAAAAAAGGAAAAAAACTGATTTTATTTTCGAATTAAAGCAGACATCAGTTTTAGAATTATAAAAATTCTCAGGTTCTTTAAATATTATTATTTAAAGTCTGAGAAAGCATATATTTAGAAAAATGCTTTTTAAGCTGTCTGAGGATTCTATCATCTATCTATACTCATCTATACTCATCTATACTTCATATTATAAAGAGGAAAAAATTGTTTATTTGCCGGAGATAAGCTCAGGAACTACCAAACCGATTCCAAAAGTAATGGTATCAAAATGATGGTGTTCGCCCAACTTAGAACATAGGCTATATCTTATGTCCGTGCCACTGGCCAAAATGGGGTGCAGGAGCAAAAAACGTTCTAAAAATGCGATTTTTGCGTTACTGAAGGGCCTAGAAATATGAAATTTGGAATATTAGTTACTTATAAGATATAAATGGTGTCTAAGAACAGTTCTTAAACAATTCGAAATTTAAAAGGGGTGAAAATGCACAAAAAGCGTTCTAAAAAACGTTCTAAATGGTAGTTTCTACATAATCTCAGGAAATACCAAACCGATTTAAAAAATAATGTTGTCAAAATGATAGTGACAACGTTTGCTCCAAGATAGGCTATGTTTTATGTCGGTGCCATTACCCCAAAGGGGGTGTAGGAGCAAAAAAGTTCTAAAAATGCAATTTATGTGTTACTGATGGGCCTAGAAATATGAAATTTGAAGTATCAGCTACTTATTAGATATAATGGATTTCTAAGAACAGTTCTTAAACAATTCGAAATTTAAAAGGGGTGAAAATGCGCGAAAAGCGTTCTGAAAAACGTTCTAAATGGTAGTTTCTACACAATCTCAGGAAATACCAAACCGATTTAAAAAATAATGGCGTCAAAATGATGATGAAAATCCTTGCTCCAACATAGGCTATGTTTTATGTCGGTGCCACTACCCCAAAGGGGCTGCAGGAGAAAAACGTTCTAAATTGCGGTTTTTGCGTGACGGAAGGGCCTTGAATCGTGAAATTTAGAATGGTAGTTAGTTATAAGATATCAATGATCTCTAAGGACATTTCATAAAAAAATAGAAATTTAAAAGGGGGGGGGGGGTCAAAATGCGCAAAAAGCGTTGTAAAAAACGTTCTAAATTGCAATTTCTATGCAATCTCAGGAAATACTGAACCGATTTCAAATATAATGGTGTTAAAATGATAGTGACAGATCTTGCTCCAAGATAGGCTATATTTTATATATGTTTCCACTAACCCAGAGGAGATGCAGGAGCAAAATGAGCGAAAAGCGTTCTAAAAGCGTTCTAAATGCTGATTTGTCACCAATATCTCAGGAAGAATCAAACTGATTTCAAAATTAATGTTAAGAAATTGATGCTGACAGCCTCGGCTCTAACATAGAAGCTATTTTAAGTCGGTATCACTATCACCTGGACGTTGCAGGAGCAAAAAAGCGTTCCAAATTTCGATTTTTGTGATCGGTAGGGGCTAGCAAGTTAAAATTAGGCAAGGTACATATGTATTACATATAAAGTATCTTTAAGAACAGTTTCGAAAAAATTAGAAATTTAAAAAGGGGTGAAAATGCGCGAAAAGCGTTCTAAAAACGTTCTAAATTGCGATTTCTACTCAATCTCAGGAAATTCCAAAGCTATTTCAAAAGTAATGGTTGCAAATCAATGGTGACAGTCCCTGCTATAACATAGGTTATATTTTATGTTGCTGTCACTACCATCTGACGGTTGAAAAAGCAAAACATGTTCTAATTTTGCGTTTTTTGCATAACTGAAGGGTCTAACACTTTGAAGTATGGCATGTTATTTACTTACAAGATGCAACTGCTTTCTATGAACTGTCGAAAGAAAATTTCAAATTTAAAAAGATGAAGTGAGCGAAAAGCGTTATAAATTACAATTTTTATGTAATCTTTTCAAATACCAAACCGATTAAAAAAATAATGATAACAAATTGCTGGTGATAGAACCTGCTCAAACATAAGCTATATTTTATGTCTGTGCCACTACCACCAGAGGGTTGCAGTAGCTAAAAACTTTCTAAATTGCGATTTCTGTGATACTGAAAAGGCTAGAAACTTTAAATATGGCATGGTAGTTACTTATAAAATATAAATGCCCTCGAAGGACTGTCGAAAATAAATTCGAATTAAAAAGGGGTGAAGTGAAGTGGGGGGGGGGTGCGAAAAGCATTCTAAAAAAGTCCTAAATTACGATTTCTACGCTATTTCAGGAAATATAAACCAAATATAAAAGTAATAGTTGCGAATCAATGGTAACAGTCTCTGATCCTACACAGGCTATATTTTATGCCGATGATTCTACCACCTGGGATTCACAGAACAACAAACGCTCTAAAAAAGGCCTTTAAAAGATTTCTAAATTACGTGTCTGTGGAATATTAGGAAATAACAAACCAATTTCAAAATTAATGTTGTCAAATTAATGGTGACAGTTCCTATTTCAACATAGCCCTTTATGTTGAGAGAGGTGGTAGGACTTGGAATTTGACATGATGGTTAATTTTAAGATGTAAGAAGATGGTTTCTAAAAAATTCAAAACTTCAAATGAATACTGAAATGAGCGTATTAATTGAGCATAAAAGTTTCAAAATATTTTCTAAATTATTATTTATTTAGTTTTATTTAGTTTTATTAATTTAAGTCTCATTTCTGCCTTATGCAGTGTAACAATGATATTTAATCAAACTGTGTTTTAAATAGTAATTTTTTTAAATTATTCCTAAAAGTAATAAGTACCTTTTAATAAAATAAAATATTACCTTTTAATAAAATAAAAATTTAGTTAGTACCTTTTAATAAAATAAAAATTTAGTTAGTACTTTTTAATAAAAATTAGACATATAAATATCACTTGGCATATTTCAAATATTACGCGAGCAAAGCCGCGGGGTTTGCTAGTTTATTAATAAAACAATTTTTACAGTAAATCATAACACTTCGATAAAGAGCCATTAACTAAAACAAAAGCTACATGTTTGGAGAAAATAAATCCTTCCTCATGATAAAAGAAATGACAAACTATTATTGCATAACATTACATTTTAATAATTTTCCTTTACCGTAGTATTTATGGTATCGTAATTTTGAATTGCTTGGGTCTAAACATAAAATGTTTCAAATCTGTCCTGGGTCTACTGTTTAACTGATTAATAAACTATTATTAGTGTTGTTACCTACGTTAGAGTATTGGTAAATGACGTCAATACTCTAGCCACAGTTATACACTACACCAGGGATGACGAACCTTTCACACCCGCGTGTCAAATGTTTCCAAAAATATTTTATGTAACCGTAATGTCACAACAACTCCTCCCTCCCCTCCTCAAAAAATAAACAAACAATAATAAATCAAAGTTACTTCCAATTTTTGTTATTAAGATTAAAAATGTACAGGTAACATACATATAGGAGTTATATTTTAAAAAGTAAAAGAAAACAAAATGTAATTTCTGTAGTTATATTTCGAATGCCAAATAGTTAATATACGGTTCATACTTAGTTACTATTTAACAAAATGCAACCTGAGCTGGAATCATCTGAAAAACGTATACTATTTGAGTTTTTCATAATATTTATATTTTTTAAATAACGATTTGCAGGCATAGAAGAAAAATTTGTCAGAATGGATAACACCAGTATCTTTAAACAACATATATGTGTCTAGAATTAAATTCTAAGGTATCTTAATTTTATCGTCAGTATTTTTGTTTATGATGACTTATAATCTTTCATTTAAGATATTCTTCAAACTTTGTTTTAATTTAATACATTGTTGAAACCATGTGGAACTAGTTTGTAATTGTAAGCTGAATTTCAACGGTAGAATTAGACCATGTTCAGTTAATATAAATGAGTGCATTTTGTGTAATGTCAATGTATTTTGATTTAGAACATCAATCAATACGTGCCAAAACTAATGTATAGCGTGCCATAGGTTCACCGAACTTGCACTAGACTCCTATAATAAAGTATTAAAAAAGCTCAAAGTAGACCCAAGGCCAATTTAAGACAAATTCTTTGTTTTAGTATCCAACCAGCGTCACGAGGTCCAGGTAATCCCAAGTTACGGTATTTTTGTTGATGCAAATAAACATTTATAATAAATTTTTAAGTAAATAGGGGGGGGGGCTCCACAAACGATGACCTATGTTTGCCAATTCCCGTCGAAACCCCGCTGGCTGTAAAGCATGTTAATTTGCCCTGTTCTAAAATATTATTAGATTATGGAAGATTGAATAATAATATCAGGAACATCGGTGATCTTCTGTAATCGTGTTGCAATTGATTTCTTTTTGTATGGGGCGGGGCGGTCGTTTCCCAAGCCCAATCCACCGCTGTTGCAATATCTGACGGTTTGTATAAATTCTATAGTAATATAGTGATATTGTATAGTAATATATACGCCTTACACAGACGCATTTCTAAGAACAGTTTGTACATCCCGCCTGTTAATCGATGCCTTTCCAGCTATTTTATAGTCTAAAGTGGTTCCCAACCCTTTTTTTAGTCACGTCACACCTAAGCATATCTATAACCATAATGCCTTTGAATTGTATGACTTATACCAATTTTCTGAATCTGAACACAGATGAGTTGGGCCATGCTTCGAGGGATCGTACACAAAGTGCTTAAAGTATTAGAAGGATGTATTTCTACTTTTATGCATTGCATCTTAACCCTTTATCTACTGACGGTACTTATAAGTACCATTAAAATAACTTGTTATAAAATTCATTTAATACTTTGATTAGTAGTAATACAGTTTGGAATGAGTTATAAATGCATTACTTTATTTTGTTCCTAAAGCATTATTGGTTACACAAAACAAAAATATTTTTAAAAGGATGACTTCTTTTACCTTTGCATCTTTTCAGCTTTCTTGGCGTTGGGGGGGAGGGGGGAGGGAGAGGGGGGATTTTTGAATTCGGAAATATTTCTATATTTCTATTGTAAGAACATTATATTTGTACATTTCCTAATTCTACAAAATACTAAAAAAAAAAATATTTAAAATAAAAGATTTGAGTGGGGTTATAAATATTGCACAAAATCCTTATAAATTCAAATTTAATGAACCTTTCTAAATCCTTCAATCCTTCTGAAATCCTTCTAAAATTTATTAAATGATTATGTAAATCCTCAAGAAATTCTTTAAAAGATAAAATTTTCATGAATTCAAAATTCAGTACATAAAGGGTTAAGGGAGCCACTTCGAGCAAGTTTTAAGATAACTTTAATTTGTATTAATTAAGTTCTAGCTCAAACAATCTAATAGCACTTTAAAATATGTATAATTGTAAAGAATTGCGACTGTTGCTTTTCATCATTTCATTTAACAAAATTATTCTGTTATTTTTTAACTTATATTTTTAGTACAAGTTGTATATTTTTCTTTAATATGTCAGAATGAAAATAGATTTTAAATTTATATTGTAACGTTAATTTTACTCTCGACTATTATTATTATTATTTTTATATCTGACGATTATTTATATTTCCAATAACTTTGTGAATGACCCCCATCTCGCAGCAAAAAATATGATTCAACTTTAAACAGCTATTACTCTGTCAGTTTTAATCGTAGAAGAATGGGACATTTTTGGCCTAACCTTTCAGTGTAATAGGATATTTTTATTAAATATAAATTATAGGATACCACATTAAAATCTAATTTCGTAATTTTTTAAGAAATGTTTTTATTGTCCCAAATTTCTTTTAAAATACTCCTTTATTTCATTTGAAACATTTTTGTAATAGGAACTATATTTCGATGACTAACGGTTTAGGATAGGCCATTGGACACCGTTGAAAGCGGACAACATGTATACATATAAAAAAAAAATAACTCTTCAAACTTTCTGGTGAAATTTCTGAATAAAATATTCGCCAGATTTAGAAACATTCATTGCACAGCTCACGGTTGCCTCTTTTTATATTAGAAATTCCGAATTCATACCAGAAATTTCGAATAGTAATTTTTGGCTTAGTTAATGACAGACATTTCGAGATTACCTTGAGTAAATAATTCTTTCGAAATTTCCGATTTGAATTTGGGATTTTTGTATAGAAATGGAGGCGAAACTGATAACCCTGGCACAGAAAATAGCATTACAAGACTCTTTCAATAAATACTCGAACAAGTTGCGTAAAATTCTAAGATACAATAATAACCAGCCGGTAACAGTCGCATTTTTCACTTTTAAACAAAGCAATTTCAAAAATTTAATAAAAACTATGCTTTTCATTTAATTTTGAAACTTGCTTATACAATTTTTAATAAAATCTACAACATTACTTCTCCAAAAAGAACAACAAAAGGCTAAAAAGGGCAACAAATGGATCAACAGATAATCTGAAAATGTCCCCCTTAAAAATCAAACTGCGGCCCGTGTCGAGAATCACTGATCTGAAAGATTGTAATATAAATTTGCATGATTAAAATATAGATGTACAAAAATTAACAGTTTCACCTAACTGTAGTAATTACATTATTAAGGCTCTTCTCAACTGCTCTGCTCAACAAGCGCAAAACGTTTTGACACATTTACAAACTCATTTTTTAACGGAAAGATATAAAATTGGAAAGCCTAACCATGGAAGCGATTTGGAATCGAACCGTGCTTTCCCTTTTTCGATCAATAAATTACCTATTGAATTATAAGCGATTTTGATCACGTGACAAACACGTTTTTCACCCTTTCTTGAGTGGTTTTCTCTTTCGCCCGGAAATTTGGTTCAAAACGCCCACTTTGGCACTATTTTCTGAAAAATCTATTACGTTTGCAAAAAAACCCGAAAAAAAAAAACAGTTCGGTGACATAGTTTCTGAACAACAACATCGGCTAATTTCATGCATTTCCGAACAAAAATAAATTAAAAGTTATGTCATAAAGTTGCCTTCTTGGATTTGAGAACAGCCTTAAATGTTGTATGTAACACGTGTCATCATACGTGTATGTAACACGTGTCTTTTGTTGTACGCCATAATGTGTAAAAGTGCAGGAGACAAAACATGTTCATGAAAATTAATTTATTGCAACTTCTATTATACAATCCTTAAAACGCATTTTAAAATAGACTGAACTAAAATATCACATATCATCTAAATAGAATGAGGAACTTCTTTGGACATATTTACGGAAAAGATTTGCCTTATATGGGAATTGACTTATAAACTAACAATATTTTCACAAGTGCTTTCTCCATTATTCGCTGAAACTGATCTAAATTTCATACACTGTATATTCTGAGCATAAGAAACGATTTTCGGAAAAAGACAGTCAAGCATGTTATTAAATACATTGAATCGATATTTAAATTTTCATGCAATGACATACATAGAAATTTATTTGTGAACTTGTTGCTATTCTGAAGCTACGTAATAAGATCAGACAATAAGTACGTAATTAAACAACGGACAGAGCTAACGTGACAAGCGCAAAACTCATCAGAAAGTTTTTTTAAAATTGAAAACAACAAGTATAAATGATGTTTTTCACGATCTGTAAACGCGCGAATAAGTAATATAATACACTGATATCATAACGATAGTGGCAACTATTCGCTTTTATAGCTCATATATTCTCTTCTAAATATAGCTTGATTTAAGTTTTTGTATCATCTGTTATAACAGACAACAAATCGATTATATCATCGGTTAGGAAAATAATCTGCTTACGAACGATATTGGTACGTAGCTCAATTTTACGGATTTTAAATGACCTTTTAAATAGTTTTCAAGCATGAAATTTTTAAAAATATACTTCAATAATATTTATTTTCTAAAATAATGTAACATAATAACACATGCATAATAACTGAAAAAAATTATTAGAGACTGCACACCACAATCTAGTCAAGCATATGCCTGCCAAAGTATAGTTTTTGATCTATAAAACTTATTAACTAAACTATCTTGATCGATTTCAACATTAAATAGAGATGGAAATAATTCTTCTATTTAAAAATTCTCTACTTGAACGTTTTTAACATGCATTTCTCTATAAAAGTACCAGTTTTCATGTTTTTATATGCAATAGTTTTTGCGGGATAAGTCAAGAAACTGAAAAGTTTATAATAAATTCAATTAAGGCGCCAGTGCCATTTGTTACATTTTTGCTATTATTAGAACAGAGCGATATCTATGATGTCAGATGTCTTTAATTTTAAATTTTCTTTTCAGTTTTCGAGCCCACTTTGCTCTTTTCTTAACATTTTTTAGAGAAAACATAAAATTATGCAGATACAATATTTTTTCTTTCCTCCATCTTTACAAGAAGAAAGCATTGAATTCGTGAAATTTTTTGACTTTCAATTTTCAACGGATTTACCTGTTTTAGGGGTCAGAGATCCCGAAAAACATGTTTTTACAAAATGTCTATCTGTGAGTATGTCTGTCTGTATGTGACATAAATTTTGTAGGCACTCTATCTCAAGAACTAATAGACGGAATTTAGTAAAGCTTTAGATTCAGTTAGTCCCCAATATAAATTGGTGCTTATTACATTTTGGTGTATATCGCCCAACAGGTGGTGCTGCTATCCTGCATTTTTCGTGATTTCTGCAATACCTATATCTCAAGAACTACAGCACGGATTTTCATAAAACTTCAGATTCAGTTAGTCCTTGATATAATTTGGTGCAGATAACTTTTTGATGTAAATCGCCCAATAGGTGACGCTGCTATGCTGCATTATTCATGATTGTCACAATAGCTCTATTTCAAGAACAAAGGCTTTAATTTTCATCCAAATTCAGATTCAGTTAGTCCTTGATATAAATTAATGATGATTAGTTTTTGGGGTAAATCGCTTAACAGGTATATCGCTGCTGTGCTGCATTTTTCACGATTTCCGCAAGAACTAATGCATGGATTTTCCTCAAACTTAAGATTCAGTTAGTCTCTGATATAAATTGGTTCTGATTAGTTTTTGGTGTAAATAGCCCAACAGGGGGCGTTGATATGAAGAATTGTTTATAATTTCCGCAACAGCTATATCTCAAAAACTAATGCACGAATTTTCATCAGATTTCAGATTCAGTAAGAAGTTGGCATAAGTTGCTGGTGATTTGATTTTGGTGTAAATCACCTAACCGGTGATGCTGCTATGCTGAATTTTTCAGGAAGTATTAACATGTATGAGATAGAAGAAAGTTTTGGAAGTGCCACATCCAACTAGTTTATGTATGTTTTTGTAAAAAGAGTCGAAATTTTTGAAAAAAATAACATATTAGCACCTACATCTAAACATATTTATTTTTCCTTTTTAAATTTTCATTAAATTTTCTTATCTTTTGAAGACTTTTCTTATCTTTTCATCATATGAGTCATTTGTACAAAGGAAATTGAGATATTTGCATTCGAATTTATTTTAGGATGTCAGTGATTTTGGTCAAATTTCCCTAAACTTTAATTTAAATCCCTCATTTTTTCGAAAAACACGATATCAATAACTAATCTTTTGTAGAATTTCAGGTTTGCATTTAGTATTTTATCTAAAAACCTAGAAAAAAGAATTGAAAGGTGGCTATTTTCACGAAAGAGATGTCAAACATAGTTCGCCGCCTTAAATACTTTTCTGTTTTTGTCCTAGCACTTTTGTATTTTGTATTATAAATAACAATGAATATATCTTTGGTAGTAACTGCATATAAAGTCATTCTCTGGACGATCTTCATCGTCCGTGATGCATCATGTGCATCATTTGTAACATGTGATGATGGTGATCATCGTGATGTTCACAATGATGGTGCCGTGAATGCGTTCCCAGGAACTTCGCCAGGAGTCCAGCCGCGAGAATGGAACTCAGTTGATCGCCTCCACCGCCTCCATGTTTGTTTCCCAATCCTCCTCCTCCTCCCCCACCAAGGCCCAGTTGTGCTTTAGATGGAGCAGCAGCTAGCAACAGCAGCGATAGCAGCAGCACGTTTATCTTCCGATACTGCATTGCACTGGTCATCTGAAAGTAGAGAAAGTACGATAATTTATGAATAGTTTTCTATTACGTTTTAAAAACTTTCCTTCAAATTTGAGGTGTCGTGGCAATTAAAAGCGAGCTCAAGAAAGGTAATATTTTAAAAATATAACATGGACGATTGTAGTAATTGGTGGCATACAAAAGTCTACTTCGCCTTGAATCGGAGATTCTGAGATGGCGCTGTACATGCTTTGTGCGTAAAAAAAGCGCACGGCGACATCTCAAAGTCCTGCTTCAATACTCTGAAATTTAGGATACAAACTAACAAACTGACGATAATGATAATGTGTATATTTAAACTGCTTATTCTCGAAACGTATGTTTTGCGAATTTCACCCTTAATTACAGCAACGCCTCATATAAACTAACTAATATCCCAATTATTTAATGACAAAAATTTAAATTAATTGAAAATAAAATAATTAAAATTGAGTTAAGTTCCCTAGTATCCAAGCATACAGGTACATGATAGACATCGTAGATAAATTATCCAATAGATCCTACAGAATTAAAGATTTAAGCATGAAATTTCATAAATTTAAATTTAATTTTATTAGATTATTTTGATTAGTTTTAGTTTAAAAAACTTTTGCCTTTGCAAATCTGTCAAATGTTTTAAATCAAATGTGATGACATGTTTAATTGTCATTTGCTTTAATTAAATTTTGATTCATTTGTTTTAAATACGTTAACTAATAAGTAGTTATACGATTATCTATAAGATCTAATTTAAAGAAAATCTGATTATCCATTTAAGAAGGTAAATACAAATGTATTTGTCCTGTGAAACTGGAGCCTAGCCGACTACCGCCCCCTTCATAAGACAGTGGCGGCGGACAATAAAATTAAATTTGTCGCGAGATTTTTAGATGCAACTTGACGAGCTTACTTTTATTGCCAATCTAATATTTGTTTACTTCTTTAAATCATCTACGCGAACTCGTCAGGCGAGTTTTGTTATGTGGATTGCAATACTTTGGAAAAAACGTCCAATCTGAGCATGCGCCACGTGCATGTATCACATGTCTATTATAATAAAGGCACTCTACATTCTACATCCACCACTTCTATGTTAATTGCTCACTCCTCTTCTTTCCTAATTAAGTACCAGTTCTGTTTTAGTTGAAAGAGCAGCCAGAGGCGTCGCGATGAGGGGTTATGGGGGGGGAGCCTCCCTCTCCAATGTATATGAACTTGAGAAATTTGAGCTTAGAGTTGAGAAATTCCAGATTTTTGAAACACTTTTTCTTTTTAAACAATAGTAAAAAAAAAAAAATAATAATAACAATTTTTTATTGTTTTGCCGATTAACTTTCTCAGTTCTGTAACAGTAAACTAATTAAATTATCAAAATAAATACAAAAAGCAGCCAGACTCAATTTGTCACTGTGTTTCTTTGTGCAACGAAAATATCATAAAGACTTGAATTTCTTTACTGTTGTCTATCAACAATGTCTGTAATCTATTTCCTCCAAAACTTTGTTCCTTTCTCAAAAATCTCAAAATATCATGAGGCTATTTTCATATGAAGTACGATTATGACTCCTACACAATAGAAGACAAAAACTTTCATTAAATGAACCAATAATTATAATTTTTATGTTTTTAGTTTCAGTATTTCTCTTTGGAAAGAATTTTTTTAAGTATCATTATCATATTTTTGAACTATAAGTTGGGAAATTTCTGAATTCTCCCCCCCCCCCCCCGAAAAAAATATCTGTAGCTACTGCTTCTGACAGCAGCAATCTATCAATAGCATTGATAGCAGTAATGAACAGCAACGATAACAACAATGTGTTTATTTTCTGATGGTACCATGGCACTGGTCAACAAAGATGTATAACAGTTCATGAATATTTTTAGAATACATTTATCAGGATAACTCATCAAATGCCATCCAAATAATATTTTATGTAGTAATACATCGTTGGAAATAGAGTTTATACAGCATTTTCAGAATCTGATTTGTAAAGTTTTTTAAATTTTTGTTTAAAACGTAGTGACGGATTACAAAGTGTAATCCAAGAAAAATAAAATGAAAAATAAATTAAAACCTAATGTTGAAAACAGAGACCGATACAATAAGGGCGAATATCTTTATAATCAAATATAGTCTTAAATAACTGTAATTAAATATGGTCGGCGTAATATCAAAACTAAAATTAAAACTTTCTTTTTCTAAAAAAAAAAAAAAAAAATAAATAAATAAATAAATAAAAAAAATAATAACAATTACTTTTATTGCATATTTAGAACTTCAGCAGCTTACTTACTCTTTTGCTTTTATTTTAATAATAAATCTATTGCTCACAATAATATCTGATTCTGACGTTAATCATTCATAAATTAGAAATATCATTAAAATAATTATTTTTTAATATCAATATGTTATCTTAGGTAATATGATTCCAAGGTTAAAAAGAAAAGGAATTACAAGCTGAGTTCATCAGTATTATATATTTTGAAATAGCAAAGAAATGCTTGAAGTTCTATTTTGATTGAAATTCACAATTCAATTCGAGCAACAGAGAAGGCAGGAATTTTTCTTAATTTGAATATTTTTATATTCATCTGTACCGACAGATAATTACTGTCAGAATAAAGTTTACTATGAAGTATAAAACTCTTTAATTAAGCTTTTCTTTAGATGACTAAGCTTTTTAAAAATTAATCAGTTTAATTAATTAAAATTTGTGAAGTCTTTAGCATGAAAATAAGCAGAAGAAATTAAAAAAAAATGTTTTTATTGGGATTTTATACAGTTTACAAAGAAAATGGTATGAACATGAAAAAAATGATGAAATATGGACACTTTTTTGTACATTAGATTCAACAAAATTTGTACAGGTATCAAAGAATCTGTTTTTTATCTGTATGTTCTACTTTCTTTCCTTATATACTTAACGTGTGGACTATACAAAATCTGCTGGCAAATAAAACTGAATACTATTTCCAAATTAAAACAGAAATTCCGGTACATAAGTGAAAGCAGTAATTGAATTCAATAAAATAATACTAAAATATTTCATTGGTCAAATTCTAACAACTATTTTCTACCATTTTATTAATTTATCATTTTCATGTGCAACGAAAAATCCTTTCTTCATATGCGCAGAAATTACGCAGCAGGGTGTTTTAGTTGTTGCATTCAGATGGTTAACATTTGATAGAAAAATGTCTAAATATGGTGGCTTATGAATATTGACCGATTCCCATTGCTATGATAAATTTTGTATCAATAACAGAATAATAAGATATTCGATGATTCGAACTGTTTTCTTCTACAACAGTAAGATCTATAATTTATACTACAGTCTTTATCCTTCTCTCAAAGTGGTAGTACGTCTTATTTGTGCCTGATGAAGACAGACAATATTCTTTTAACGTGTGGTGCTGTATTAGTTTCCATGGTATTAAAAAAAAGAGTTTTCCTTTGCTATGTTTTTATACCAGTATTTATAACATTCATTGCTTTCACCCAGAGCCACCTAAATTTAAATTTAATTTAAATTTGTCAGCATCTGTAACTTTTGATCTCAGTACTAACATCAAGAGCTTTTGCTGACTGTGTCTTTCCTGAAACTTCTATAATTCTGTCTTCAATGGTTAAACTATTTACACTTATTCCTCTCCGGAAAAAAGTTCCCTTCTCATCGTCCCATCATGTGATGATGATGACCATGACCGTGATGATGATGATGCCCGCAGTGGTGATGATGCTCATGCTCTCCCAGCATTTTCGCAATGAGTCCAGCCACCAGCATAGAGCCCAGTCCTCCTCCTCCACCACCACCGTGTTTTCCGCCTATTCCACCACCTCCACCGCCGTCACCAAAATGTGCAGTGGCTGGAACAGCAACAAGTAGCATGATCGAGAACAGAAATGAGCATACTTTGAGGAGATCCATAGTTGCGTTCAACTGAAATCAGAGAAATACATGAGAGTACAAAAATGTAACGGGATCAACCCTCATGTTGTTCCATGGGGTGTTTTAAAACCCAGCCACCTTTAAGACATAGTCATTTTAAATCTATTATAAATTATGTTAGGTATATGCCATGTATTTTCCTTCCCAACAGTATTACAGGATGACAGAACTGGGAAAAAAGCTGTGAGAAAAAAGGGGAAATACCAGTATTTTCCTCCAAAAAAATTTGCCGCATTTCACCGCGAGATTAAACAAGATGAATTTTTCTATAAAAATACTGGTACTTTTCCCTTTTTACTGCTTTTTTCTCTATTTTGTAGACACCGTGTGTTATACACTCGGCTAATTTTTTACCATCTTTTCTGCATCGTTTTAAACATTTTTAGGGTTTTTTGTCAGATTGAATCCATGGCATCTTCTATGAAATAACAGAGTTTTCTCATTTTTCCAGATTTTGTAAGGTGTAGAGTAATATAGAGTTTTGTACTGATGTAGAACACCACATTTATTATATAGAATGTGCTATAGGGGTAAATATGGGGTTTTAAATCATTAAAAACTATAATAAAGAAAAAACACAAATAAATTGCTCACATATGAAACAGCTATAGGACGAACTTAGAAGAAAATAACATATTTCATGACAGTTGAAAATTGCTGTTTTAAATATAGTTGGGTTATATATATGACCCAAATTACCTCACGTAAAGTAAAAAGTTCAGATTTAAAATTTAATAAAGATGAAATTATTCGAAAAAGCTTTTAAGGAAACGTTAATATTATAATGTCGGAGAATTTATTGCAATTTGTGCAAAGAAAAAAATCCAAAAAAAAAAAAAAAAAAAAAAAAAAAACCTGGGTCACTACACAGAATTTCCACAAATTGTATTTTTTTGTTTGCCGCCCCATCTCTCCCCCCCCCCCCCCAATATTTTGTATGCGGAAACCTATATAGAAAAGAAGTTCAAATCCAGTTGCAAAACATTTCTATCTTAAAAATCTTTTTAATTAGAGAGGTTGCAAACTACGATTTGGGACGGTTTTACAAAATGCAGAAGTTTATAAAATCGTACATATTTTTTAAATTAATAAAGATTAACAAAAACTTCAAAACAATCTGAAATCTACAAGTTTTTTTCTATTAGATCATGTAACTGTGGATTTATGTGGATTTTTTTTTCTAAAAGATAAGTACTTTAAAACTTAAATATCTTTATAAACTTATAAATATATTTAATTATAATATAAATATTTTATAAAATAATTATATTATAAATATATATAAACTTAAAAATATTAGTTAAAATGCGACTGTTTGTGACTGATTTTAGTAGGCGAGAAAAGTTTAGAGGGGAAAGCTCCATCGCTCTTCTGACCCTTGCTGCAAAAGGTTATTTGAAGCAAGATTTTTTTTTCTCTCTCTGAAGGAAATAACTGTGCTTATTACCGGACTGAAAAGAAGGGTTATGTGTTTCACGCGTATATGTGTATGTGGTTTTATTTATACCCTCGAAACACCCCAAAGGCTGGATGGATTTTAATGGATGAGGTCTCTATCAATTCGTCTTAACGGCCCGATGGTTATAGGCTAGGTTTAGTTTTTATAAATTCAAAATGGAGGCCGTAAAATACAAAATGGCGGTAGAGACGAAAAAAAAAAATTACGCACCCTGTTGAGTGGCATATCATTGGATAGGCCTTTCAAAATGAAGACGATAGTTCATTGACTATTTTACAGTCAGAAGCTCCGTTAAAATATTATACAACCTGGAAGTAGAGGTCTGCACGGGCCCGGGCTTGGCCCGAGGCCCGTACCCGGCCCGGCCCGCGGGCCGGGCCGGGCCGGCGGAATGGAGGAGAATTTTCAAACGGGCCGGGCCGGGCCGGCAGAATTAGGACAATTTTTTCAACGGGCCGGGCCGGCAAAAAAATTGAACGGGCCTGCAGGGCCGGGCCGGGCCGGGCCAATAAAAAAAATTAATCGGGCCTATCGGCCCGATATAAGAATTTGAGAGAAGCAGATAAAATACGAGGCCATTTTCAATGAATATGACCTTTTCGAGAAGTATAAATGTGCGTTACGAGCCGATGCGAGTTTAACAACATCAATACAGAAATGTAACATGTCCATCGTAGAGATCGGCATCGTACAGTTACATGATGCCTGATCCCGGGTTTAATTTTTTAACTTGTGCCGGGACGGAACTGGTCTTAATAGTTCTCAGGATGTGTAGGACAGGCATTATGTTTTGTAAAAGTATTATTAGCGATAATGAACTTTTGTTAACAGTATCTTTGGAAATGTACCTTAAGGTGGTACTCATATTTACTGCTCAACAATGCGAAAGTCTCAGACACATTTTCTGACTCATTTTTAACTATAAAGGCATAAAATTGACAGGCCTGAGTATTGAAGGCATTTGGAATTGAATAGCGTTTCCATTTTTGATAAATTACGTACAGAGATAACAGAGACTCTTATCACGTGACTGTACGTTTTTCTCCTTTCCTGTGCTATCGCTTCCGGAAATTTGATTGAAAACGCTAACTTTGGCAATATTTTCTGAAAGATATATTACTTTTATCTAAGAAAAAAACGGCATTTACATGGTTTCTGAATAAGAATACCAGCCAATTTTATGCGTTTCCGAAAAAAAATGAATTCATAAATGTGTCAAAATGTAGCTCCTTTGGATTTGAGAAAAGCCTTAAAAATGACAGAAATATTTTCACAAATCTACGTTTTATTATATGCTTCAAAAGTTATCATATTTTTTAACCCTTTATTCTAAACTACATTAATCTTTTAAAGAACCCTTATTTAAATTTTGAAATGTCTGTACAGACGTTGACTAAAACACTGTAAGTACCGTATACTCGCGTATAGGTCGACTCGCGTATAAGTCGACCCCTTAACTTTTGAATGCAAATTCAGGAAAAAATCAAAAACCCGCGTATAAGTCGACCCCCTAACTTTTTACTTCAATTTTGCTCAAGATCAATCAAAGATTTCACTTGCCAATGCGGAAAGGTAGTAAGAAAGAAAAACAAATCATCGAATTTTTTAAAATGTTAAATTATTATTATTTGTATATTTTATATATTATTTTTCTTATTCATACACATAAAAAGCCATAATTTTGCAGTATTCGAAGTTTTTGTTTTTGCTTTTCTAACTGACTCGCGTATAAGTCGACCCCCAGAATTTGCTTAACGAAAATTTTCAGAATATCCTCGACTTATACGCGAGTATATACGGTAATCGTTAATGTTTACTATTGTGTGTTTTCTATTTTGCGAACACATAGTAATTTAAAATATACTGTAAAATGTTCCCATAAATATGCATCTAGTATTCATTAAATGAATCTTAATTGTATGTCGAGAAAAAACGGAAGTTTTTTGTAGAAATTGAGTCGGGCCGGGCCGGGCCGGGCCTGTTTTCACTGATTTTTGTACGGGCCGGGCCGGGCCGAGAACGGTAAAAATGTAAACGGGCCGGGCCGGGCTCGGGCCGAACTTTCAATTTTTACACCGGGCCGGGCCGGGCCAAAATAGCTTTCCTTCGGGCCGGGCCGGGCCCGGGCCTGGAAATTCCGGCCCGTGCAGACCTCTACCTGGAAGTTGTGTTTGTAGGATCTCTAGCTTTACTGCAACTCTAACCATCATAGACATCTATAGACCTCATTAAAACAGTGCTTACCGATAGGAACTAACAATTAAACACAACTTAAAAGTCATCAATACAAGTAAATAAAAAAATAGGCAAGTAATATAAACAAGTAATAATAAAAAAATTATTTTAAGTCAATTCCTACTTAGGTCAATAAGAGAATTTTTTTCTCCCATTCTTCTTTCCTCTTAATGGCGCTTAAAATGCCTTGATCAAGAAGAGGGCTCTCTCGGTCTTAAAATACCTTGATCAAGAAGAGGGCTCTCTCGATCATTGAAGATTAATTAATTTAATTTAATTAATGAATTAATATTTGGAAAAAAACTGGATTAACATGAAGTGTCATCCACTACAAGTTAAAAAAAAATTTATTTGAGCTTGATTGGATGAATAATAAGTATTTTATTACGATTGAAAATTTGAACAAGATATATGTAGCGAGAGTGTGAGCTAATAGTAGGAATTGAAAAAAAAAATAGTTTTACATTGATGAGAAATAATTAACTAGTCCGCTTTTTACGCAGTTGGGTTTTTTGATTTTTTAAATTTAATTGTTTATTATTATTATTTTTTTTTAATTCCAAAACATAATTGCATTTTCATTGAGAATTTCAGATTTGTCTTTAACTTGTATCATAGTAAAAATAAATAACGAATGAAATGTTTAGAATGTTGCAGCAAAGTACGAATATAATGGAAGTAACTTCTTAAATACGCCTTAAAGTCCCAACCAACGCTTTATGCCCCGGTGAGGTAGGAGTGGGAGGGAGGATTTTGCAGCTCCACTAAAGAAAACTTTATACTATAACTCACTATCATTTAATTCATCTATTAATATTTGGTGATTTCAGATATCACGTGTAAAAATTTATGGTTTACTATGTTTAGAAAGGGCAGCTAATTTTACGAAGTTCACTGTTTTTAAAAATAAATATTTTCTTACCCTTTTACGCATGAATTGCTTTTATCTTGTTAAAACACTTTTGTGGAATATTTTATAATCACACGTATAAAAATCACCTCCATTTACAGTTAAAATTACAATACATTTAATTTTATTATTATAAACGAAGTGAGAGAAATAAATAAGATTATTTGTTAACGTAAATATTATTGTAACTACTGTACAAAATGACATATGAGTTAGCTTTAATTAACGAATCTTTTCTAAGTTTCATATTATTATAGCATACATTTTCTAATACAGCTTCAACCTTTATTGTTCCGAATTATGAATTAATGAAAATATCATCTTACAAAGGACTTATCTTAAATTCATGAAAAGAGATTAGATGATCTGTGCAATGATTCAATAAATTTTGGAAAGTTTTCGTCTATTATAAGGTTAGTAAGCTATTTCAATATTTATAGGAGTTTTATAAAATATGTACATCTCTATTCAAATAATTTCTTTCAAATATTGCTTTTAATATTTTACAGAATTAAAATATTACAGTCGTGGAAAAAATGTATATATACCTATTAACGCTTTAAGAAATATTTTTGTTCTGTACAACAATTAATGTTTTAGGAACTTATTAAAGTAAAGAATCTACAACTCATCCGAAATTGTATTATGCCAATTAGAGATGGGACGGGCTCGGCCTCAGCCCATAAGCCCGAAATATATTCGGGCTCAATTTTTATGCTAGTCCCCTGTCTCAGACTCAAAGCGAAAATTATAGTTATTTACACATTGAAAAAATTAAAAACCTTGCTATTTGAAAAACAAAAATGTAGCCAAAATTTCTCGAGGTATCTGCATACATTAAAATGGCCTTTTTGATGAACATTTTCGAAATTCTTTGAATATTTTATTTGAAAGAATAATCTTTTACGGTTCTAAATCTGTTTCAATTTTAATTCTACGATTACAAGAAGAGGCGTTATGGCCAATTTAATACACAGGAAGTAATGAGTTAAATAACGGATTTAAAGGCCAGGAGAAATGAAAACAACATTTCTATGCATAATTTTCTTACTTTTTTACATAAAAACGCCAATAAACTTTAATTGACTCTTATAGATTAATTTTATAGATAAGAAATAGTTAAATGCGATTTCTAGAAAATCCAATTTTCCGTTATTTAAAATGGATAAAATTCATTACGTAAAATGATTTAAACATATTTCAGTGAAAATTAATCAGAATGATTTTCATATGACTCACTATGTTCTGAACTAGAATCTAAGCTCTATGTGATAATATAGTTATTTTATAAGTACACCAATATAGAACAAGTTGGAAATTGCTCGTCAAACGTGGCAAATGTGGTGCGTTAGTACTATAACTAATTTTATAAATATTTTTTGAACCGCATATTGTACTGAATGTATATTTTAGTACACTTCATAAGTGCATATCGATTTCATGCAGTTCAAAGGGCTGTGACATTGTTAAAATGCACTTGAAATAATATTTTCCCATTGGCCGTCATGTAACGGAAAACTTTTGACTGTCCCTGTCATTAAACTATACATCCGATTTTCATAAAATTTGAAATGACTCGATAAAATTTTGCAGCAATTATATATTTAAAATTTCAGACCATTCGAATGGGTAGTTTTTTGCTCTGTTATATGCGGACAGACGGACGGACGGACAGACAGACAGACGGACCGAACGACGACTATAGGTGCTACGTATTTATATAACTAGTAAATCTGCAGATTAGGAGCCTCAACGTCAGCTCTACAATTCATTGTGTTTAGCACCCTTTGAGTAATATTAATCTTTCTACAAAAAACGAAATTTAAAGTTTTGAAATTACATAAACATTTATAAAACGAAAAAATATTTCGAAGGTTTCTGACATTAGAAGCGTTAAATTAAGCCCCTTGTTATGTAATGGTATTCTGAAAATCTCATGAGCTACTTATTCTGGTAATTTTTAGATAATAAAGTAGATTTCTTCAGGGGGCTCTGCCCCCCTGAACCCCTTCGCAGTGTAATTTAATTTACATTTGTAATTATCAATTAATTGTGTTAATGTCCTTTAGTAAATTCTACCAATAGACGGAAACGTACATGAATTCTTTTCTACAGCCCTGTATATTACGTGAAGATTTTTACGCGTCGTCTATAACATTTAAATTTAATGCAGACAAAAAACCCTCTTAAAACTGCTCATATCACATTTCCGGGGATTAGTATGCATAGTGTGCACCATATATCCAGTTTCTGCGGAGTCCTGTATATGGTTCTATTTAAATTCTGCAAACATTTGTTAGTATACTAAATGTAATTTGGCTGGAAAATACATAACTCAAAAAAAAAAAAAAAAAAAAAAAAAAAAAAAAACCCACACTGAAGCAATTCGCGCTCATTTTCATTTATACTTACGAATTCATTTGTGTATCCCTGTACATGGTCTATACAATATTTAAGCATTACTTATTGAGCACAAATTTACTTAACGTTAAAACGCACACCATAATCGAAAGTGCTCTTCAGCAATCATCCCTAATAGACCAGAACTGTATCCGAAAATTTTTATGTGACCCTATAAATGAACGATAAATACGATACAAATCATATTCAAGCTTCTTGTAGTCAACCACAGTAATGTAATTTAATTTCATAATGTTTGAATTAGTGCAACACAATTAACACACTGACGACAGACAATTTAATTAAATCTGGGTTTAAAAACAGTAGAAGCTCCTCCCTCTTCTGAAAGTGTCTCGGAAATTGGTTTCTGAGATATGTTTTTCATGTTTATGCAGCAGTAAATATCTTTCAATGTACGGATGTAATATATAATGTCTTACAATCTATAAAAAATATGGACAACACAATATAAATGTCTTTTCTGTAAGGTAGAAGTCACTCCCTTAGCCAATGATGTATTCTGAATAAAAACGAGAATTCTCGTTTCCCGTCGCTAATGTTGTTAAAATAAGCTGTGAAGAGTTTTTTTTCCCCCGTAGACCACATTTTAATCGACCACTTTTGTGTGACCCTGAAAAAAACATATGCTTTGCACCCCATATACTACAAAAATGTTTCAAAAATACATATCAATTTTATTATTTTGTAACAGAGTAACATCATTAAAAAACGTCACAAAAGGATTTTCTTCAAAGATTGTAATATTATGAATACTTTTGAGTTCCCTGTACGCATGCTGTAAGTGCTACACATAACATATTTTATAGTAACCAGGTTCTAGTGCACCTTAATAAAGTATATAAATTTCATTACGTTTAAAATTGTGTAACATTATTAAAATACACCGCAGACGATTTTTCCCAAAGACTATAATGTAACGGAATAGTTTTGAGTGCCCCTGTAATTAAGCTATGAATGCTACACTCTTCATTTTTAATACCAAACATACTTTGGCAAACCTCAATAACGTATATCAATTACATGTAATCCCGACTATATTTACGCGAGTTAGAGCACGTAGAGAAACACGGCGGGCGACAGATTGAAAAACTGAAGTCATAAATACTTTTCATCCATGTTGGAAAGTGTTAAAAAGGATTTACATGCCTTTAACTGTACTTTTTTTTCACTTATAGCATGGTTAAACATTAGTTTAAACATCCTAATCCATGCGATAGCAATAACATATTAAAAGCCCCCCAAAATATGCATATCTGGAAATCTATAAATCTACTGGAAAATAATTCATTATCGTGCCCACTGTTAATTGCATAAATTGCATCGATTTGGCGCGATAAAATAATTTTTGTGATAGCCTTTTAATAGTACCTGCAACAAAATTAACGTAATTTACTAACTTCATTCATATTTGACGCAATGATAGGCTACGAATAACAGTCGCTAGGCAACGAAGAAAAGGAAAAAAAAAGAAATATGTATCATGTAAAACAAGAAAATTAATTTAAAAATTCTTTATATTATTGGAATACATGTATAAATGTCCTCAAAACATTATACACGTAAATAAAAAAATCTGATAGATATATTGATAAAACTTCAATATAATAGGAATAATTTAAAACCCTTATTTGGAATTTTAGTATCCTTAATTTGACATTTAAACCCATTAATCAAACGTGCCATTTTCTTTCAACAAATCGAAATTTGAAAATCGTCTGACTTGCCGTAGAAAAGCATTATAAAGAAAAAGAAAATCTTCCATATTTTCCGAACGAATGAACCAAATTTAACCAAAAACTATACAGCTACGTCCGGGTATCTCACGAATATACCCAATTAATTTCAAGCTGATCGGGTGCTTTTTGCGGCAGTTATCGCGGAACAGACAGACAGACAGACAGACAGACAGACAGACAGACAAACGGAAATCAAAACTTTTCGTGTCTCCACAGTAAGCCTTCACTGACGTTTCGGCAATTACAAACGCACCTAAAAGGGTAATTTTTAATAAAAAATGTCTATTTTTTGACATATTTTGAAATATTTCTCTTAATTTTGAAGTTATTGTAAAACTCCTAGTTCGGTGGACAGGTAAGTGTAATAGTAATTGAAATATATTTAGTTGAATTGAGATGCTGTCTAGCGTAAGCATGAAATTTTGCTAAAAAAATGACCCACCCCCCATTTTTTTAAAATGTTGAGAAGATATTGCTAGGATTTTATGTTTTTCCATCATTCTGTAGTACAATTGAGCTAAAAATATGTATATTTATTCAATATTGCACTTTTTTTTTTTTTTAAAGCGCTCCGCACGTAAGTAGACCCTTCGAAGTGTTTTACAATCCCTTAAAAATCAGTTTCAAAGGGAATTGAATTGCTACTGATGGGATATAATGAGAAATATTCTCTCTGATAATGAAGCCTTCGAACTGTCAGTTTTAATAACATAAGTAATCCGTGGTATATCCCTTGTCTATCCTCCTTTTCGATGTGAAGTCCCTTTTTTCTATAATTGTTGGATAGCAGAACCCATGTCTTTCTACTATTGTTATAAATTGATGTTTATTTAAAAAATAAGGTGTTGGTGTTGTTTATGGACGGCCAATTATCTACACGAGGGATATGGGGCCGAAGCTTTCCGGGGGAGGGTCATTCTAAGGGAACCTAACTCGTATTTACGCAAGGAAATCCAAGGTTTGAAGAAAACTACGGAAAACTCCGAACGATTAGGCAGACGGGCGCGATTGGGTTCGAACCCAGTACCAGCTTTGAGAGCACACCCTCTCGGCCACTGGTAAATAAAAATTTTTCTATTTTAAACAGATTTTAAGGGCCATGAAAATCACTAAACGTTGTTACGAGGAAGGATTTAGAATCATTACTCCTTTCTATATGTAAGAAGAAAGTTTTAAATGAGAAAATGAATCTTGAAAGAATTTTAAAATGTTATTAACAAATTCCTACTATGTGTCAAGTATCAGGCTGTGGGAAAAGAGCTCGAACTCAACTGCTCTCTACATCTCTACTGCCAATCGGTGTATTAAATGAATTTTATAACAATTTTCCAAACGTTTCTTTAAAGCACCGCTGCATTAAAAGGGTTTAAATGTTAAGATAGGAAATTACTCAGGTGACATTTTTCTTACTTCATAAATCAGGATATAAAGGTTTAAAGGGGATATTAAAAATGTCTTCTAAATATTAAGCTGTTGAAATTTGACTGATAAGAAAGATTTTAGATAATTTAGAAAATGGCGATTTATCAAATTTTAAACTAGAACAATAGTTTCTTACCTCTGGACTGTGCAGGATGCCGAATTTGTTGTGCTGCTGAATGAAGTTCTAAGTTCGCTTTTATGAGGAGGGTTCACTTCCCTGATTCCTGTACTGAACCTTATGTAAGAATTTTTTTTCTATGGACATTCTCAGCAAGAAAGTGACGTTAATAGAAACTAAATGTATTCCCCCCTTCTTTTTTTTTTTACATAATATTGACGGAAGAGGTACTCTTTGGATTGAAAGGGGTGTCTCGAGACGGAAGAAAAGTTACCTCAACGCGTTAGAGCGTAACATCATTTGGTATTTTTCAAATGGATCTGGCCGGTAGAAAGATAATTTATTTTGTCATTTCTGTCTTTACTACGCCATTGTCATTAAAAATACTTTCTTCCTCTGCACTGTCTATGTAGAATGTAAGTATCGTAAGTACTTTATATCCCAGGTTTTCTTTTTTTCTAAAGGCTTTTCATCAGTTTTTTTTCTCATAATTTAAAAGAAATTAGAGAAGAAAGGGTAAAGGAAATACAGTAGAACCTCTTTCATCCAAAACTCTTTTAACCGAAAGTCTCGGTTAACCGAAATCCATTTTTAAAGGTTTTTTTTTTTTTTTTAGTACCACATTCTTTGTGTGCAAAATCCATTTTCAAAGTTTTTTTTTTTTTTTTTTTTTTTTTTACTATCATACTCCTTGTGTGCAAGCGGTTCATTCCAAACTACGAGTACATATAAATATTTTCGATCCCCTTTCTTAGAGTTCCTTTGAATTTAACTTGAGCTCCCTTAAGCTGCGGAGTGGAACGAACAAAATGAACGAAGAAAACGAAGAAATTAGCAATTCTGGAGCTTTTGAGTGTTTTGAAAAAGGTTTGGTATGACTGAAGCAGCAGAAAGATTGTGATATTCGTGAAACTAATAATATTAAAAAACTTCGTAATAGACTTTCAAAGCAAAGGCAATCGAAACTGCGACAAACAAAACATTGTTTAAAACCCTTGTGAAATGTGCAAAAGGTACTTGATTTCAAAATTAAAATTCAGGTAATTTATTCTTGTTGTTATTTTGTTATTGCTTTA
This sequence comes from Maratus speciosus, assembly GCA_963932465.1. NCBI lineage: Eukaryota > Metazoa > Arthropoda > Arachnida > Araneae > Salticidae > Maratus > Maratus speciosus. The sequence continues at coordinate 616,418,550 of OZ010789.1, forward strand.
TTACCCGACTGAAAAGAAGGGTTATGTGTTTAACGCGTATCTGTGTATGTGGATTTCTTTATACCCTCGAAACATCCCAAAGGCTGGATGGATTTTAATGAATGAGGTCTCTATCGATTTGTCTTAACAGCCCGATGGTTATAGGCTAGATTTTGGTTTTATAAATTCAAAATGGCGGCCGTAAAATACAAAATGGCGGTAGAGACGAAAAAAAAAATTTACGCACCCTATTGAGTGGCCTATCATTGGATAGGTCTTTCAAAATGAAGACGATGTTTCATTGACTATTTTAGTCAGAAGCTCCGTTAAAATATTATTCAACCTGGAAGTTGTGTATGTATTGTGGATCTCCAGCTTTACTGCAACTCTAACCAGCATAGACATCTATAGAACTCATCACAACAGTGTTTATAGATAGGAACTAACAATTAAGCACAACTTAAAAGTAATCAATACAAGTAAATAAAAAAAAAATAGGTAAGTAATATAAACAAGTAATATAAAAAAAAAAAATATTTTAAGTCAATTCCTACTTAGGTCAATAAGAGTTTTTTTTTCTCCCATTCTTCTTTCATCTTGAGTAGCGCTTAAAATGCCTTGATCAAGAAGAAGGCTCTCTCTGTCTTAAAATACCTTGATCAAGAAGGGCTCTCTCGATTATTGAGGGCTATCTCGATAATTGAGGGCTCTCTCGATTATTGAAAATTAATTAATTTAATTTAATTAATGAATTATTATTTTAAAAAAAACTGGATTAACATCAATTGTCATCCACTGCAAGTTTTAAAAAAATTATTTCAGCTTGATTGGATGAATAATAAATATTTTATTAACGATTGAAAATTTGAACAGGATATATATAGCAAGAGTGTGAGCTAATAGTAGGAATTGAAAAAAAAAATAGTTTCACATTGATGAGAAATAATTAATTAGTTCGCTTTTTACGCAGTCGGGTTTTTTGATTTTTGAAATTTAATTGTTTATTTTTATTAAGCTCTTATCACCATAATAAGAAATAGCATATATATTTCTCCTTAGTCTAAAAATTGAAGCATTCTTGATTATCCGAAAATTTCGATTTTCCGAAAGATTGGTCGGCCCCAATTACTTCGGATAATCGAGGTTCTACTTCAATTAAAATTAAGCAAGAAACAGTGTAAATGAGAAAATGAAACAATTGTTCATAATGATACCACGCCACTTCTGAATGATGACAGAAAAATGTTGAAAAACTGTACTCGCCAAAGAAAAGTGTACTCTACTCTATGCATTCAACTGCAAAGCGGGTAAGGAAAAAAATAAAATATATGCTCTTTTAGCTATCGCATTTAACTAAGTCGTTTTCCTCGGTATTGTTGTAAGCTTATGATGTATGAGCATAAAATTTCAAGGCAAAATTTACCTATTCAGATTTTCAGTCGTCTTCGGAAATGGAAGGGCGAGGTGAGGGTTCTATGGTTTCAGTGTCAAATAAATTTAGTAAATGTAATTTTTATCATACATGCATTATATAATGTTAATTAAACGTAAGGAGCGATTTTGTTTCAGAGAATAAAAAATATTCCTACTATTTTTACACTATAATCGGATTTTATATAACTTTAAAGAAAATTTGACTCTTTGCTAAACATTCTTCACACTCGTCTATTACTTATTAGTAAACTGCAAAAGAAAAATAAAAGAGAAAGAAGAAGAAATGTTTTTTTGAATTATAGAGAAGTTTTACGAAAATATAATCTAACATCTTCCCACGATTCCGAAAACAGTTACTTTATCCCCAGAAGCTCAGAAAACGTAAAGAAGTCTTTCTGAAACAAAAGCCTTTTTTGCTGTTCGTAAATTTCGGAAACGTTACGAAGTAGTTAATCAGTTTCAGGTTGGTTGGTTGTGTTTGTGACGGCCAATTATCAGCACGAGGGTTATAGGCCCGAAGGGAGGGAGTACCATCCTTTCGGGTCTTTCTAAGGGAACCTAATTCGTATTTACGCTTGGAAACCCAAGGTTAGAAGAAACCCCCGAAAACCCCGAACGATTAGGCCGACGGGCGCGATTGAGATCGAACCCAGCACCTCCCGTTTACCAGCTTCAAGAGCAGAACCTCTCGGTCGCTGGTGGGGCCTTAATCAGTTTCAGAGTATTAATCAGTTTCCTCACCCCGGCATCAATATAAAATACCAGTTTTTTGGATGCTATCAATTCTTAAATAAACAGTTGCAAAATTTATTTGTTCTTTCGGTATTGTATGGAAAACACTCTGGGTTTTAAACTTGATAAGACATACTCCAGCACGGCATTTCACTACCATTGTCGTGAAATAGTTTATGACACGTAAAAAAATTGCAGCCCTTCATCATTCTCTGTACTTACCTGATCTTGCTCTATCATTTCTGTTCCTGCACCTGAAACGAGCTTTTAAAAAGAGAGTACTTTTCGGATCCAGACGTCCAAAATGCATGGAACGAAGGTTCTCAATGCTATACTAAAACAGGACTTTGTCAGTAGTTTTCAGAACCTGAACAATTGCCGTCTAAAATAGAGGTCGCCAACCGGTGCACAGTGGAGTATTTGGTGGATTTAGCCGGCCAAATATATTTCTTACTGAAAAATTGGAGTAAACTTCATTATTGACTAAATTGTCATATTATTATCACTTTTTAGTAGTTTTCCTTGAAAAATAGGATTTTTAAAAATATACATATATACAGGGTATATGGAAAACATTTTAATATGTAATATACATTTGAATTCCAATAAAATATCATTGAACACTTTGATTGAGATTGCATTCGATCGCTTATTTCAAATGTATCTTTTATATAGAGTAACTCAAAAATTAAAATTTGTAACGCTATATTGCAATTTCTTTGAAAATTTTGAATATTTTTACCCTTTTGTTACCATAAGTCTTTGGATGTTCTAAAATCGATGTCAAATCGTTTCAAATTTCAGTATATTCAATGTTCAAAATTTACAAATTTACTTAAAAAAAAATTTTTACATCTTATTTTTTATTAAGAAAAAAACAAAACAAAAAAACAAGTGAAATTTAATGTTTACAGAGTTAATAAAAAGTTATTACATGAACTCAGACATTTACTTATAACTTATATAATTTATTTTATTAAATGGATATAAAATATTACAAAAATCACACACAAAGGAAAATATATATACATTCGATGACAAAATATCAAGGTTATTCATCTGATGATTCGTGTTTGGAATAATTTTCATCACTAATGGGATCTAGGTCACACTGATGCGCTGTATCGATGCTGTAAATTTCAGCAGGTGTAGTAAAGGTAAAGTCTTCTTTAAAAATAGTTTACTTTTTCTTCTTTTTTATGCCTCTCATACAAGATAAGAAGAAATCTAAAGACAGCATTACCCCTCTCGCTGCGTATTCTTTTTCTTTTTATCAAAATATGCTCAAAAAGTGCGCATTTATTTTATTACATATTTCAAATCTACATATATTTTAGATTTAAAAAATGTAAAATTTTCTGTAAAAGAATTTTTTTAATATAGAATAAAATCATAAAAAAATCGCTAAAATTGTGGGTTGTGCAAATATTGCTACTTTTATGTTGCCCGTGCAAATTGGGGGATGCGCAGCGAAAGGGTAAATCGATTTAGAGCGTCTATGTTGCACGATTCTCTTGAAAAATTTCGAGCAAATTTGTACGATATTGCCGAAAACACTTATTACAAGCTTGTGGACCTTCTTCAGAGAGCTGTCCTACGGGAAGTAATGCATTAGCAATAAATGTAGCACCATAGTTTAGAATTTTGTGGACAGTTGGCGTCATGGTGTGCCATGGATACAAATTCACATATAATTTGGTCGTGTCTGTTGCATAATTCAGAAAATTAATCCCATTTTTAACCTAAAATCCTCCTGAGTTCTTATCTTTATTTCATTCACAGGATCCCTTTCCTCCTTGTACTGAATGCGCTATTTTGTAACGGGTAGTTTACACGCTAAATGCAAAATGCTCTCGGATATTCTTGCTGATGCTTGCAGCTTTCATGGAGTAGGAACAATCTAAACTTTAGTGACCCTTCTCTAATCTCGTTACTTATGTCCAAATTGTTAGCCTTTTGAAGTAGCTTCGTAGCTGAATCAATGCATTGTTGATTTTGTTTCAGATGCGGCATTGCAAATTTTACCATCAACCATGGTTAATAACAGGGTGTGCTTTATATCATAGCCAACCAAATATTTTGGTTGGAATGACATAATTTTGGTTGCACTAATCAAATAATTTGTTGAATTAACAAAATCATTTGGTTACTCTAACCAAAATTTGATCATTCCAACCAAAATATTTGGTTGGAGCTATATTAACCAAAATTTAGTTGTTTCAACAAAACAGTTTTTTCCGTATGGGGAATTTGTAAAATCGCTGAAACATGTTTTTAATTATTTTTTAGTAATTTATTTTTTGGAATTTCACGCTTCTACCTAAAACGGCTGCTGAGATATGGCTAAATGTTCTAAAAGTTTCAAAACCCCCTCTTAAACCCTTAAGGATGAATTTCAAAAAGCGCTGAAACACATGTTTAATTATTTTTTTTGTAGATTTATTATCTGGAATTTCACGCTTCTACCTCAAACGGCTGTTGAGATATGGCAAGTGTTCTAAAATTTTCAACCCCCTTTTAACCTCCCTTTTGGGGGGAATTTCTAAAATCGCTGAAATATGTGCTTAATTATGTTTTTAGTAGATTTATTTTCTGAAATTTCACGCTTCTAGCTAAAGCGGCAGCTGAGGTATGACCAAATGGTCAAAAAGTTTCGACCCCCCCCCCCCTTTTAACCCTCTTTTTGGGGAATTTCTAAAATCGCTGAAATACGTGCTTAATTATTTTTTTAGTAGATTTATTTTCTGGAATTTCACCACGCTCCTAACTAAAACGGCTGCTGAGATATAGCCACATGCTATAAAATGTTCGACCCCCCTCCTTTTAACCCCTTCTTAGGGGGGGGGGGGTATTTCTAAAATCGCTGAAATTCGTGCTTAATTATTTTTTAGTAGATTTATATTCTGGAATTTTACGTTTCTAGCTAAAACGGCTGGAAAATGTTCTAAAATTTTCGACCCCTCTTTTAAACCCCTTTTTGGGGGAATTTCTAAAATCGCTGAAATAAGTGTTTAATTATTTTTTTAGTAGATTTATTTCCTGAAATTTCACGCTGCTACCTCAAACGGCTGTTGTGATACGGCAAATGTTCTAAAATTTTCGACTCCCCTTTTAACCCCATTTTGTAGGGAATTTCTAAAATCTCTGAAATACGTGCTTAATTATTTTTTTAATAGATTTATGTTCTGGAATTTCACGTTCCTACCTTAAACGGCTGGTAAGATATGCCAAATGTTCTAAAATTTTCGACGAGCCTTTTAACCCCCTTTTTTGGGGGGGAGGGGATTTCTAAAATCACTGAAATACGTGCTTAATTATTTTGTTAGTAGATTTATTTTCTGGAACTTCACGCTCCTACTTCAAACGGCTGGTGAGATATGGCAAATGTTCTAAAATTTTCGACCCCTCTCCTTTTAACACCTTTTTAGGGGGAGGGGGAGGATTTTCAAAAATCTGTCCTTCGTGCTCCCCCCCCCCCCCCCGCAATTTGCATGCTTCTAGGTTCACTAGTTTGGGTTGGTCCTTTTACATATGGAGATAAATATTAAAAACTGCCTCAAACGATTTTTCTCCCATAGGCCGTAATGTAATGCAATTCTCTTGAGTGTCCCTGTAATTTCCCACTTTCACCCACCGCGACCAAACTGCCTTACTAACAGCATGAGACCAAGAGTTATCTAACCACGCAAACCGCGTATGGTTGGCAGTATGTGGTCATGGAGAAAAGTCTGTCTTTACCCACACACAAAAGACTTTTATATATACTAGGGGATCGTACCCGGTACTTCCCGGGTTAAAGAATATAGGTGAAAACATTTTTTTTTTTTTTTGAAAACTAATAATTTTTTTATATGCAATAAATATTTTAGATTGCTCACTTACATTAAAAAAGCATTTTTCATATGGAAAATACGAATTATACAATCAAATAAATTTTTAAAATTTAACAAAAGCGACGTTTTTTTATGAGCCGCTTGCTAAGAGTTATTTGACCAAGATATCGCTACTTATGGCATCCTTTTATATTATGATAATTTCGGAGCTTTCTGTCTGTTAAATTTGTGTTTTATTTATATTATTTTATTTATTTATTCATAGGGAAGTTTTTTTAAATGGATATTAGCCGTAAGAAAATGATGAACTCTTTATTTTGTTTTAAGGGCAAACGGATTAATCTTTCGTAATCGAGCTCCGCGCGATATAGATATATTTAAAAATATTTCTTGCTTTAAAATTGTTTTTAAAACCATAGACAATCAGTAAAATGATATGAACTTTGCAAACAAATTCCATTTGAAAAAAAAAAAAAAATCCTATTTGGTGATCTAAAAATTTAAATTGTACGGTTACAAATATGTTAGATTTGTGTTTTTATAATATTATTCTTTTATTTGTTTATAAAAGAAGTATTAATTTCGTTAATTTGTCTTTCACAAATATGTTAGATTGGTGTTTTTTTAAATAGTATTCTTTTATTTGTTTATAAAGAAAGTATTAATTTCTTTATGCAAAAATAGTCAGAAACAAATGCTGAAAAATAGTTGTTGCTTTATGTGCAAAATGTTTATTAGTATTATGTATTGGAACCGGCATGTGATAAGATAAACTTTTTAAAAAATCATTCTTAAAAATTATTTTAGAAAATATAATACATCAGTCAATTAAGGTACAGTTTTTAAACAAATTGCATTTGAAAGTAAATTTTTTCCCTATGCGATGAAAACTGAAAATGTACGATGGTCAGAAGATTAAAAAATTGCAGTAGCGAAAATTTCAAGACCGAAATTTGATCGTGAAGTTTTGCCCCTCGCAAAATGACATCAGCGTTACGCACAGATACGTTTGTCCTTTATAATATAGATACTTAATCAGTAGAATGTAATAAAGATCAGTTATTAGGATGTGGTTATCAATTGAGGCTCTTAAGATTGGTATTTCGGAATGAAAAACAGCAATTTTCACCTTCTCAAAATTTGCATACGCACTTCTGATATCCATATTCATCATTTTTAAAAAATTTGTATTTTGTTTGATCCTTTAAAAACCATTTTAACTCAAAACTTGAAGTCACGATTGTCAGCAACATCTTTTATGTGAACAGACGCACCCTTTACTTGAGATTCTAATCTCAATTCCGGAGAGTAAAACTTTACGTAATTTATGTTTTTTAGACACATTTGTGTTAAAATGTTTAGTTTTATCTAAGAAAATGATCGTTTTCTTTTAAATATGACTTCATTTTCACGTAAGTAAGAATTTCGCCTAGTGTCTGAAACTTAGTATCAGTACACATGCAGAAGGAAAAACAATATAGAAAATTTATGAGGAAAAATGCGTGTTATCAAAAGCAGTATGTTATTTTCCGTTATTATGCCCCTAATATAATATTCTGCTTCTAATGGGATTTTCGACACTAAACCCTATACAACAATTTTTATCAACAATTTTGAATTTTTATCAGAAAATATCACGAATAAAGATAAAAATACCCCATTATTTCTCTCTTATGCAATAATAAAAGCTATCTAATTTTGACCATTTTGAAGAAATTTCCTAAAATGCTTTTAAAATTAAAATTAAAAGGGGAGATAAAAAAAAAAAAAAAAAAAAAAAAAAAAAAACAGATAGTGCGATCACATCTACAAATGAATAGCTTTCAGTTAAAAAAAAATATTAGCAAAATTGGTTCAGTAGAAAGATTAGGACAGATGACTATAAAACACATTTGTGTTTTAAATATACGGATTATATAAAATTAGGAAAAATTAAATTCAGCAAATTATGTTATTTTGATAAAATTATAGTAGAATGTCTTCAACAATAGGATTTAAATTTTATTATTCGAGAGAATTTTGGAAAAAAACTTCAGGAACATATTATTCTAAAACACGAATTATTTGATTGTTTGTCTAACTCGGCGAAGCAAATCCTTCCAGGCCAGAATCATCAATTTCTGTAACATAAATCGCTGTTATTTTCATCTCACTTCTCTTCTATGAAGACACTCTAAATTTTTGTAAAACATTGCGTTTTATCAGTGTGTGATTTCGATTACATAATTTTCAAAAGTGAACTATTTTCACCTCTGAAGAATTTCAAAGCAATTGGTCTGTGAAAATGACGCACTTCTACAAAACATAATTCAGGTTTAAGAATTAAAATACACGCTTTTTTATAAAATGACGTCATTTGCATCCACTAAAGCAATCCACTTTTACAATCCACTCTTAAACTTCGTCTATAGAAAAGTATGCATATGACGTCATTCTCACGGAATAACAGACAATATTCTTAACATAGCCCCTGTTTTAATTTCCACATTTTTTTCAGGTTTTATGAGAAAATGGCAACAAAAAGATACAGTATCTCCTATTTTCGACTATTTTCCGTTTACTTTCAATGACTTTTAATAGAAATGGGGTACTTTTGTTGCCACGATAAGAAAAATGATATTAAAAACTACAAAAAAATTAATATCTCAAAGATAAATTGAGATACAGCTTTTAAACAAATTGCATGAAAAAGGGCAATTTTTTCCTTATACGACGGTGTAAAAATTTAAGATGTGCAATGTTTAGAAGTTTAGAAATTTGCAGTAGTGAAAATTGCAAAACCAAAATTTTATTTCAAATTTCAAAGTGTTGCCATTCGCAAAATGACGTATGCGTTACGCACAGATATGTTTGTCCTTTATAATATAGATACTAGGGGGCTCTGCCCCCTGCAAGCTACGCTCGCCAACCTCCGTTCAGACACTGCAGAATCTAAAAGCACGTTAATCTGATCGGTTTTAAAAAGATTAGAGAAGATTGAATTATGCTGAAAAAACCGGTAGCGATCTCGCTGTAAACGGGTTTCCATTCAATTCCCTTTGATTGCAAAAATGTAAGGCAGAATCAGTTTCTGTTAAGAATTTCAATGGTTGTTTTCATGTTTGGTTAAAGAAGGTCATTTAAACATTTGAAAAGAAGCTAAAATAAAATGAATTAAGTAAACAGAGTCTTTGTTTCCCGGTATTTTTTAACAGTGTTATAAAACGATTTACATAATACAATTTACTACAATTACTAAAATTTGCTGCTTTAACCCCTTCAAGGACGGTGGATCATTTTTGGACCATTTAATTTTAATTCTTAAATGCCACATTGGCACCAGAATATTGGGATGAAAATTTTCCTTTTATTAAGTAAGTGAACAAAAGCATTTTTGTATTTCGAAATTTGTTTGTAAATTCCGGTGTCATTCACTGATTTCAAGATTTTATGAATAGAAGTACCTTGCCCCTGAAAGTGTTAAACGCATATTAATGTATTTATTATTTTAAAGTTTCCCTCCTCTTTTAATATTCACGTGTAAATGCAATTTTCAAGACATAATTTTCAATATTTTCCTGCTTTTAACACGTACTCATTTAATAGTAATTTTAAAGTTTTTTTTATCTCTTTTTAATAGTCACGTGTAAATAAACTTTTAATCGTTAGAAAATATTATTCTTTGCGCAGTTTTTAGATTTGAAAACAATCTCTATAATAATGGCCTAAGTCATGTGACTATCATCAACAGTTCCAGGCGGATCCCTTCGCTTTTTATATTCCAGGCGGCCATTTGGGTACTTTAATGTCAGCCAGCCACAGGTGTGATAAGTCGCCAAATGTTATTCTATCGCCATTATTTCATTTATATTATAATAGTCCAAGTCACGTAACTGCCATAAACAACGGGCTGATCCCTTCGCTTTTCATAAGAAAGGTTTCCATTTTGATTAAAGAATCAAAATTATTTTTTCGAATAAATCTACATGAAAGTTGCCATGGTTGCACAGAATTCCTGGTACTTTTATGTTAGCCGGGTGCAAATCTCGACAATAGCCTTTTTTTTTTTTTAACTCGCCAGTTAGCATTTTTTTTTTTTTTTTTCGAGTGGTAAATTAAAACGGTACTACTTGGTTATCCCATCGACTGAAAATCTGTCGCCAAATTATAAGATTAAATGCCAATAATGGTTGATCGTAAATGTCACATTCACTTGACTTTAAGGAAGTTACACGTGTTTACGCCATCAAGTGATTTTTATTTCGACGTTTTATTTGTATTTTTATTAATGTTATACTAATTTATTTGTTCTTTCTTTATTTAAAATAAAAATTATGTCAATTTGTATAATTTGGCAAAATTGGTCGACAGGAGAAGTAGTACCATTAAAGCATTGCTTTGAAGTGGAAATTAAATGTCATGATTTGTTGCATTGTCATATACACACCGAGTTTGGCGTGATTTTTTTTTACGACAATTTGGCGAAAACCTCGTTTTCGAATACCCAGTTACATATGCATTTTTAAATTATTTTCTGTTATTTTTAAAATGAAATAACAATAAATAAAAAAAGTTTCATTAATAACTATAGAACAAAACAATTTATAAAATTTTTTGTAAATAAAAAGAAAATAAATTCAAATAAACCTTTATTAATAAATAAGCAACAATAGCCGGGTTACCATGTCAGGCAAAATAACGCCATTTTAGCGCCAATTAGGTACCCCGTTGCGTATATGACATCTGTGCCTAACATTTTTCTTTTCGTTTCGTTTTAAAAAAAGAAAGAAGTGAAAGCCATTTATTTTAAATGTTTCAGTTTTAAATAAAAGTTTTATATTAAATAAAATGATAATGAAATACAAATTGAATTATGAATAAAAGTAACATGATGCATTTCTTAGCTACATTTAAGGGAGGCCAAACTGGTCGCCAAATTAGTTTAAAATAACAACCTTTTCTAAAATATGAAAAAAAAAATCTGTTATGATTAAAATTTGAGATGCCATCATTAGAGAAAAGTATTAAAAATTAGAAAAAAATTAATATTTCTAAAACTAATTCGAATTTAAAAATTCTAATACCAATTTTGAGATCTGCGGATCAATACTGATTTTTAGTGTTAATTTCATCGCAAAGTATTTCATATTTTAGGAGAAATCGCCGTGAAACATAATCAGTTGTTTAATCAGTCGTTTCATAGAATCGTTTAAAAAATTCGTTACATTTCAGTCGTTTCATAATATCCGTTTCATAAATTCGTTTCATTAGGATTATATATATATAGGGTAGATATAGATTAAGTTATTAAACAAATGGTATTTTAAAAAAATATATTGGTCAAATATGTGAATTAGAACTTTTTTATGACGGCAGATGATATATTCTGACAACAATTGCAATTTATCTATCGTAGAATACGTTTCGAATTGAAAGGGAAATGAAAACATTGTCATTTACAAAAACATACAGTTCTGTGTGTGATAGGAATTATTCTAAATTAGCAGTTATTAGCAGCTTCAGTTTAAAATATTATTAGCTACATACCTAGAACTCTCATTTAGTGTAAAAAAAAAATCACTCGGACTGTATAACAAATGTTTTATAGAATATTGAAATTAGCAACAAAAATTTCCATATTAAATGGTCCGTTTCATGTCGCTTTATCATGTCTGTTGAATAAACAAAAATAAATATAATCATGTGAAATATAAACGTAAATACATGGGCTTTCACAATCTATAACGATATAATATAAGCAAAAGTTTAAGGAGAAAAAAATCATACTGAAATAAACAGGCACAGAATTGAACCTTAAAGTGCAAATAAAAAACTTACTGTTACTAGCAAGTTTTACCTTCCCTGGTACTTATTTGCTCATGCAACGGAAAAATTTATAAATGTACGGTGAATCCTCATCTATTTATCTTCAAAGTTAGGCACATTTTTCTCTCCTCAAATGCGTTTCGAAAAATTGACTTTTGGCCGGCTAAAATTGGAAAAATACTCCACTGTGCGGTGGTCTGCGAGAAAATTTTGGTCGACCGCAGAAAAATTCGAACAATATTTGTTTTGGTTTTTTATATGTTTTATTAATAATAAAACAAAAATAATATTCTAAAAATTTTTTATATTCATGAAATTTTAGATTTTTAGCTTTGAAAATTTAAATTATTTCAGACATTGACAATGATGATGTTAGTTGTTATTCATTTGCAAAACAGGTATATTTTGATCTAAAAAATTTAAAGGACAACTGAAAAATTCTCGAACGTTTGAGGCAATAATTCTCGATACCTAATTCTCGAATGTTTGAGGCACAATGTGAAGAAATGGTTTTCCAGTGTACCTTCTTCTTTGCGCTATGAAATGAGATGGCTGTCGATGGGTAAAATACCAACCCGGTTGTACGCCCTCCGAGAGAAAGCCAAATTATTTTTCCAGCAGCAAATTAATCTGAAATTTAAAGAAATCTCGTCCAACGATGAGTGGGTAGCCAAGCTTACATACTTGGCATATACACATCTATAGATATGTATGTATACTACATACTATGCTAAAAGTTAGTTCAGTTAAACGCATAGCACAGTTGAAATTTTCCATTCCTGAATTTCCGCCAATAAACGGATATTGTTGAAAACTTTTCTGCAGCTCAGTATAGGATCTCAGAATAGAATTTATACACACCAAGTGACATTTAAAAAATAGTTAAATTTAAAAACGCATACCACAACTGAAAACGCACTTCCAGCCATTATTGTTCATAGGCTTCAGTCGTTCAATTATTGTTCATTTTCTTCTGTATGTCCCTGTAAATGAACGATAAATTCCATGCTTACCATGTTCTATAGTAAGAACCTTGTAGTACACTTCAGTGATATATATCAATTCCAATACCTTTAAAATAGTGTAATATCATTGAAATACACCGCAAACAATTTTCCCCATAGACCGTAATGTAACGGAATTCTTTTGAGTGTTCCTGTAAATGAACTGTAAATGCTATACACTTCATTTTCAATACCAAACATACCATAGCAAAGCCCAATAACATAAATCCATTTCATTTCAACCGAACTATATTTACGCGAGTTACAGCAGGGACAGACGGACAGACAAACCGAATTCATAAACACTTTTCAACTATGTTGGAAAGCTCTAAAAAGCATGTAATAATTTTGGAGACTAGTAAAAAATAAAAATCGCGCCTGGCATTTTAAAATGATATTTTATTTCTTTCCCCGAGAAAAAAAGTGTACAACGGATAAGGAACAGTTCAAAAAGCAGCAGAAGCAGTTGTTATTCATGATAAATGTATAACGCATCTGAAGTGGCCTGTGGCTAATTCACCTTCAAATGATCGGTTAAAAAAAATTCATAAGGAAAAAAAATGGAATGAAAAGCAGTTAAAAATAAAACAAACAAAAAACAGTTTTCCCATTCAAAAAAAAATCGTACAGCCATGTTTGGTTACTCTTGACTAAACACGGTTAAAAATAGGCACTGGTGTTTGTTACCTGTGACAGCGATCATTTGGTTGTATCGTTTCTTGTTCAAAAAGGCTCATTAAGCATGGGACACCAGCGCTGAAGGGAAATGCCAGATTATTTTCATTTGGCTTCGGAAAATGGTGGAAAGTGAATCCGTATATTTCCTTGTTGGGTCATGGGGTGGAAGGAACTTATAGTGTTGTGGGTCAACAGCCGAAGCTTTGCAATATAATTCTTTATCTTTATTCATTGATACATTTTTTTTTTTTGTATTTAAAGGTTTTTCATAGTTCTGAATTTTCATGCATATACTTTTTTTTTCTCTTATATTCAACTCAACCTGGTTTTTAACACTTCCCAACATAGTTGAAAAGTGCGTATAAATTCGGTTGTCTGACCGTCTGTCTTTGTATGGTCTAACTCACGTAAATAGACTCGGATTTTCATGAATTAATATATCTTAATGATGCTTATCATGGCATGTTCAGCATTGAATATCAAGAGTCCAGCATTAATAGTTCATTTACAGGGACACTCAAAATAATTTAATTACATTACGCTCAATGGGTAAAAATCGTTTGCAGTGTATTTTAATGACATTACGCTATTTTAAAGGTATTGAAATTGATATAAATCACTGAAATTCACTAAAAGTTCACTACTATAGAATAAAGCATCCATAGAATTTATCATTCATTTACAAGCACACAGAAAAGAAATCGCTTACAGTAATGTCTTTGAGCAGTAATTGCTGGAAGTGCATTTTCAATTTCGGTATGCGCTTTTAAATTTACCTAATTTTTCGAATGTTACCCGCTGTGTATAAATTCGATACCTCGTGTACAGGGCGGCACAAAAGAATTCATGTACCATTCTCCTTATTAATGAAAATTGCTGAACGGGAATTTCAACTGTGGTACGTATTTCCTAACTGAACTAAATTTTTGCCTGCATGTAGAATACAAACAAATCTACATACAAATCTATATATCATATACAGGGTGTATCTGAAATGCTTCAACAAACTTAGAGGGATGATAGTACTCATGAAGATGAACAAAAAATGCAATGGAACATGGGGTCGCAAATGACGTTTAAAGGATGAAAATCGAGAAAATGTGTCTGGAAATGAACAAATTGAGAGAAGAAGGAAACACTCCAGAAAATTATTTATTGCACAGAATAGGTACAACACAGCTCGTGATGTGCAGAGAAAACAAATATTTTACAACAATTGTTCAAAGTGTCGACCGCGAACATTATTACACAGAGTACATCTACGGAGGAATGATTGGCGGACACGTTCAAATTTGCATACGTGGATTCCTGCTCATAGATTTGTTTGGCTTTCTTCCAAGTTTTTGTTATCTCTTTCTGACCGGATATGCACAAAGTTAAAGGAAAACCAGCTTCGTGCTACTAGCCATTTCTGCAGAAAAGCAGCATGCGAGATTTCGATATTTTTATTAGTTTTGCGATTTTCACACTTTAAACAACATTTGCGACCCCATGTTTCATTGCATTTTTTGTTCGTCTTGATGATTACTATCATCCCCCTAAGTTTGTTGAACCATTTCAGATACACCCTGTATAGAGTTGCTCAAGGAATTCGGATAAGTTTACGACTGTCGATGGGAATTGCTGAAATTGAGTTTTCAAAAGAGTTATGCGTTTCTAAATGGTTCAATTAGATATCCTATTTCAACTTATTAAACGATGAAGTTTTGTTGGAAAGTGCTTCATAATCTATGATCGGCGCATGATTTTGTCTTTTCTTTGTATGTAAAGATGAAATTTTCCAATTGATTTTTAACACATTTCCTGATAGGCTAGAATTATGCAAATTATTATATTTATCAAGATGTATTACCGATGACAATACAACATTTTAATATTTTTACAACTACAACTTAATTATAAATTAATACATTAATTTTAAGCCATTTTTCAATTAGACGGCCACAAGTGATAAATCGCCCAATACTCTCTGTGACTCGTGCAATTGTATGGGAGTTGAAAAAACAATGGATTTAATTATGTGTCAATAAATATCAACCAATGACAAAGTACTGTAAAACTGTATCAATGAAAAAAATTAAAGATTAAAAAATAGAAAATTAATTCACAAATAAAAATAAAAAGCGTAGTATTTTTCAAAAAGCTCTATTTTCAATTAATAGTTACAAATTAATTAATTGAGGCGTTGACATGGGAAAGGGAGTAAGTCACTGTTGCCAGTGGGCTACTTTTTTTTAAAATTCAGATTTCTGGATTGGCACCACTTTTCTGAAATGGTAAAATTCCCCTTGTTATCGCCTTAATTAATATGTCACTAAATAAGACGAATTTTACTATTTTAAAAATGTGGTGCTAATCAAAAAATTTGAATATAAAAAAAGTAGCCTACTAGCAACAGTGACTTACTCCCTTTCCCATGTCAACGCCTCAATTAACGATTATACGTTGATTTGGAATTCTTTCAAATCCATTCTGAGATCCTAAACGGATAGTTTAAATAAAGTTTCACATTTTCTTTCCTGTTCCCTTTTTTAAAAAATAAACCGAGCAAAAATTATATATTTTTTAATAAATTGAAAATGTGAAATTTTGATAATCGAGTTCGATGCCCACGCCAAATTAATGTACTATAAAGGAAATTATTGAGAAAAATACAAGAATTGCAGTCAACAGATTGGGTGTCAATTTCAAGCTAAACAGTGAAAAAAAAAAAAAAAAAGTAGTAAAAAGGTTATAGACCGAGAGCCGGCAGCACAGGCAATCACCTCATCGAGTTCACGGAGGAAATTCTAGGATTAGGTAAATCTTGATTCGCATATTAAAACGCAATCGGTCTGCCAAGTCCTATCTTGGTGGAAAACACCTGAAAACCCGATTTTAGCGGCTGACTCGTAGGTTTACCATTGTGTTTTCCTGCACCTAAAGGTATGAAAACATGGAGGACTGGGAGCAGGAAAACGCAATGGTAAACCTACGAGTCAGCCGTAAAATCGGGTTTTCAGGTGTTTTCCACCAAGATATGACTTGGCAGACCGATTGCGTTTTAATATGCGAATCAAGATTTACCTAATCCTAGAATTTCATCCGTGAATTCGATGAAGTGATTGTCTGTGCTGTCGCCCCCAGTTCTATTAGAAAAAGCTTAGAAAAGAGTGTTAAAAAAACCCATTTTTACTTTCATACTCATTTTTAAATGTAGTAATATTTTGCACGAGACAGTTTAAAAGGACACCAACTTAATACATGAATGGAGACACTGAGATTATTTTGATCAAATTACTATTACTAAGATGATGAACTTATAATTATCATCAGTAACTAAACTTATTTTTAAACAAGAACAAACAATCATGCGTAACGCATAGATTATGAAACAATTTCCAAAACATTCTGATAACTGTAGCAAAACTGCACAATGTAATAAGGTGAAAGATGATGTCTAAATGAACAATTTGTAAAATGCATAATACATTTAAAAACCTAATTTCAGAAATTACCATTAATAGTTGGAAAAATATACGAATTCTTTTGTGCAGCCCTGTATATGCAGTATAGATTTCTATATAGATATGAAATGAAAATAAAAGATATTACCTATCACACACATATTAATGATTATGATTGTGAAATCAATTTACCAGGTAAAATTTATAGGAATTATCAGTTATTCCGTCTCACGTATCTAGGATAACTGATAATTATCGGAACAAGATAATCGATTAATACCGGATTTTTTTTTTTTACGTCTTTTCTGTTGCACTTTTCCAAAATTCCTGTTTGCAAGATAATTTTTAAACATATTAAGAAAAAAAAAAGACAGAATTTTGAATAATTTAGAAATATTAAATATTCAGAAAATTTCTACCAGCAATTTCCAGGATGGACAATTAAAACAAAGAATTCATTTTTTTTATTCCATTTATTTTTTTCGTGAGGAGAATCTGCCTCTCTAAACCAATTATTTAAGATGAATGGGAAACACATGAATGAGCACATTATTGGGATTATGATAAATTTGATGAAATAATTCATGTATCATTATTTTTCGAAATAACCGCTTTTGTTCTTGTATAGCTTTTTTTTTTTTTTTTTTTTTTTTACTTACGTTAAATTCAGAATTTTAATTTCTTAAATCTATACTACTAAAACCACAGTCTTAGCAAGATTTTATTAAGAAGAAACCATCCAAATAAATTTCAATGAAAGTAAAATATTTTTTTTCTTCCAGTCTATACTATCCATCCATTATAAGAAAAACCATAGAGATTGTAAAGCGCAAAAATTTAATATGTAACGATGCAGCATCATTTAATTCATCAAAATTTTGGCTCGAGCTACTAAATGGTCACGAAAATAAAAATATAGTAAACATTCAGGTAAAATAAAAAGTGACGCGAATAATATGAGGTGAAAAATCGAATGATGGCGTTCCACAGACCGTGCGGTTTTGCAAAATTTTTATTTATTTGTTTTGAAAATGACTCGGGTAGAGTTGAAACATGTGAACAGTCGAAATAAACG
This sequence comes from Maratus speciosus, assembly GCA_963932465.1. NCBI lineage: Eukaryota > Metazoa > Arthropoda > Arachnida > Araneae > Salticidae > Maratus > Maratus speciosus. The sequence continues at coordinate 616,436,536 of OZ010789.1, forward strand.
TATTTTTACTGGTTTTAAAGTTTTAATTTACACCTTTTAGCATTTGAAATTAGTATATACTACTATTATAAAGAAGTAACGTTTTTTTTGCTTGTAAGGGATAATCTCTGGAACTACCGAACCGATTTGAAAATGCTGGCAAAATGCTGGGGACTATCTTGGGGTCTAACATAGGCTATATTTTATGTCGGTACAACAGCGTCCAAGAAGGTGCAGAAGCAAATAAAATGTCTAAAATTGCGATTTCTATGATATTGTGGAGGCAAGAAATTTGAAATTTGATGTTCTGGTAACTTTTAAAATATAAATGCCTGCTATAAAAGGTTTCTTTAAAAAGAAAAAAGAAAAAAAAGGGATGAAATAAGTTGAAAACTACCTAAAAGTGTTCTAAATTACGATTTATTTGGAATTGTTAAGGGTTAGAATCTCAAAATTAGGTATACTTGTTATTTTAGAGACGTAAATGCTCACCCAGAACAGTTTTCTCAAAATTAGAAATTTAATAAGGTGCAGGAGCAAAGAACGTTCTAAAATTACGATTTATTTAAAACACTTGGTATGCCTGGAATTTAGAATAGTGGTTACTTTACAGATGTAAATACTCGCTAAGAACAGTTTCTAAAAAAATCGAAATCTAAAAAGGTGAAATAAGTTGAAAACTACCTAAAAGTGTTCTAAATTACGATTTATTTTGGAATTGTTAAGGGCTAGAATCTCAAAATTAAGTATACTTGTTATTTTAGAGACGTAAATGCTCACCCAGAACAGTTTTCTCAAAATTCGAAATTTAATAGGGTGCAGGAGCAAAGAACGTTCTAAAATTACGATTTATTTGAAACACTTGGTATGCCTGGAATTTAGCATAGTGGTTACTTTACAGATGTAAATACTCGCTAAGAACGGTTTCTAAAAAAATCGAAATCTAAAAGGGTGAAATAAGCGGAAAACATTCTAGAAACATTCTAAATTCCGATTTATTTGGAATTTTTATGGTTAGAAACTTAAAATTTGGCATGACTGTTATTTTACAGAAGTACATGCTCTCCCAGAGCAGTTTTCTAAAAATTCGAAGTTTAAAAAGGTGCAGGAACAAAAAACGTTCTAAAATTGTAATTTACGTGATACAGTTTGTATAGATGCCTGGAATTTAGCACGGTGGTTACTTTTAAGATGTAAATGCTCGCTAAGAACTGGTTCTAAAAAATGTGGAATTTTAAAGGGTAAAACGTTCTAAAAACATACTGGATTATTGAAATTTTGCATGGGGGTTGTAACTATAAAGACATAAATGCTTGCCTAGAAAAGTTTTCTATAATTTCGACTTTTAAAAGGGTGCAGCTGCAAAAAGGAAAAAAAAAAAAAAAAAAGAAAAAAGAAAAAGAAAAACGTTCTAAAACTGTGATTTATTTTACGCCGCTGGGCTAGTAACGTGAAATTTGGCTTGGTGATTATTTTTAAGATTTTAAGTACTCGCTAAGAACGGTTTCTAAAATAATTCGAAATCTAAAAATCACTTGTCTTATTTCAACAATTACGCGAGAAAATCCGCCGATTTTACCAGCATTATATCAATAACTAGAAAGATAGCCCGTCAAAAATGACGGAAAATGTGATATATAGATATGTGCAAGAATATGACTTTTTCTTTCTTGTTCCGCAGTGATAGATAAAAATAACACATTTTAAAAAGAAACACATTTAGGGAAAACTGCATATAATGAATACATAAAAAAATGCAGTTTAAGTGTAAATTAACATTTGAACAGAAAACTTCAGGATATACGACGCTTTCTCTAAAACCTCTTTTATTATTTAAAAGCTGACCTTGCTCTTCAGTATCTTCGAGAAAAAAATTTAACTACCCTTCTTCTTTACACCTTGAAATAATTACATATAGTTGTCCATGGGAAAAAAAAACAGTTCTTTTAAATACAGTCCGACTGTAGAAAATGTTTATCCTTCTGACTTATTTATCATATTTTCAAATGACAGTATAAATGGAAATTTTATTCATATCAATTCACTCATTCCTCACTCGTTCATTTCAAGTGAAAAATACTATCAATTATTGAAAAAAGTATTTCCTTGTTTAAAAAAACTTATTCTATATTACAGATCTACTCCATTATTATTTTACCAATCAAAGAACAAAACAAACCTAAAAAAAACCGTTGCCACTTTGAGTTGCCATTATCGTCTGCATGAGAAAAAAATAAACACTACAAAAACCATAGAGGTGATTCATGTGTTGTATGAATACGAACATCGGTTCCCTTTTCTCATGTAGATTATTTCGTTGTGCTACGACCGGCGGTGACGTCATTAACATTGTATTAAAAGAGAGGCGAAATAGTTATTCAATGCAGAAATTTTTATGTGAAAGATTCTCAAGAATGAATGACTCACCATGACAGCTCCGTGCTTGTTTACATTAGGAAAATTAAACACGGTTTCTGAAATTGTTTAACGATAGCGCAAAACATTAAATATTTCTAATAGAAAAATATGCGGAACATATTTTGTTTTTATAGAAAAATATGCTGAACAGACGTTATTTAAGATAGAAGAAATAGATGAAAAATCTTTTTTGAAAGACATGCTTTCACAAAAATGTAAACAACAAAAAAAAAAGCACCAAAAAGTTTTGGGCTTGAAAAGAAATTGTTTTATTTTCTCATGTTCAAGAAAAAAAATGAAAGAGTGGGCGCCAATGCAATTTAACTTTTTTTTTAATGATATAATATTATATACGTATGTACATACTATACATATACAGGGTGTCCGAAAAGTCTGGAAATGGTCGAATAACTCGAGAAATACAAAGCAGATTGAAAAACGAAAATATACGTGTTAAAATTTTTTTAAAAAGCTACTCAGTGATGCCAAATTTGACCCTCGCAACCGACCCCCCCCGGGGGTCAGAGGTGGTCCAACTTTGAAATCTTGAATGATAACCCCCATGTTTTATTGCAGATTCGGATTCTACGGACAAAAATACGTAACTTTTGTATTTAACATTTTTTTTTTCTAATATTCGGTGATCACGGTGTAATTGAGCAAATAAAACAGATACATATTTTGGTTTTCCCAACCAGGTTTTGACATCTCGAAATCTAATTGGACAGAACTTTCATCGTCAAAGTACCCGTCTTTTGCGGGAATAGTGTTTCTCGAAAACCACCTGTAATGGTTGTTTCGATGACGCTTTATATGCTTTTTCCATAAAAATTAATAGAAATATATTAAATTAGTACTGTATTTGCATATTTTTTTTTTTTTTTTTTTTTTTTTTTTTTATCCAGTCAATCATTTCAAAATAATAACCTGCGTCTATTGATTTTTTTAACGTGTAAGTATACATCTTCCCTCCCGGACAGAAAAAGGATAATCTTGATTATTTGGGGGCGGAGTGTGCAGATATTCTGCGTTTTGATAGCTTCTGCTGTTTTTTTAAAAATATCATCTAATTCAGGAGAAAATGCACAACTTTTGCTTTTAACATTTTTTTTTCGAATCTTTGTAGATGACGGTGTAATCCAGCAAAATGTGTCAGATACATATTTTGTTTTCTCAACCATGTTTTGTAATCACGAAATGTGATGGGCCAAAGCTGTCGCTGCCAAAGTGCGTCGCCTTAGCTGGAATTGTGTTTGTCGAAAACTATCAGTGGTGGTTGTTTCGATGGCAAAAGTGCTTTATATGCTTTTTCCATGCAAATTAACAGAAATATATTGAATTAGATTTCTATTTGTGTTTTTATTTTATCCATTCAGTCCATTATAATCAATTAACCTGCGTTTTTTTTTTAATATTTTGATGTGCAAACATGCCCCTCCTCTTCCGAACAGAAAAAAAAGATAATCTTCGTTATTTGGTAGAGGTAGCCGTGGATATTCGGCATTTCGATGGCTTCTGCTGTTTTCTTTTCTTTTATACTCTAAATCGTGGTCAGGAGGCGGGTGTATGGGATTTTTTTTACTATTACTATAGAGTAACATATAGGACAAAATAAAAAGAAGTACACATAATTTTTTTGTGTGCGGGCGGAGCAAAGAATGGGGAAATAGTGTAAAATTCAGGTGGTGGTCGGATTAGAGATAATTGATTAGTTACTGCAACCAGAAAATAACATGTAGGTCAAAAATATTTTCCATAATTCTAATAAATGTAATAATTTTTTTTTAAATTAATACATTTTTTCAATTTAACATTTTTTTTTTATAAATTTAAACAATAGAAAAATTTTGATATTTGAAAATTTTTAATTAAAAAAATAATTTAACTCTTTAACTCTGTCGGATTTGTGAGGCACATATATTCATCGTCAAAAGGTGCATGTGGAATTTGTTTTGGGCACCATTAATAAATGAATAATATTATTTAGTTTTTTAATTAAAGGATTTTTTGGTATTTCACAAGTAAAGGGGGCAGTTGAAAAAACACGGTGTATTTCAAAAAAAAAATTTGTGTACGCGATGCGGTCTCGAAAAGATTAAAGTGTAATGGTTATTTGCTGGGGTAGTCGACGTGTTAATTTTCATAACAGAAGGATAATGTAGAAAATTGTTTGTTTATTATTACAATAAAATAACTTATGTGACAAAAAATATAATCTAAAACATAATTGGCAGAACAAATTAAAAACAGATCAGTTTAATTTCTTCATTTTTTAAACCCTAGAAGGGGCATTTATTAATATATTTCATTCAGTTAGTTCTACGTTCTTAAATTTTTATAACAAATAAGTTAAACAAATTGAACAATTAAAAAAAAAAATCAAATATGATACATAAAACCCATTAAAATCTTAGGTTCCGTTAAAAAGAAATCTAAATAAATTTTTAACTTTTTTCCTTTTTAAGTTGCAAATATTTGTATTGCAGATTTTGTATTATGTTTATGATGAGTGTGTACAAAATGATAAGGCACATGTAAAATACAAAACAACATTTTTAAAAGTCTAAGATTTATTTCGATTTAATTTGAAGGGAAATTTTAGGGATTTTTAGGGTATTTAAATTATCATATTGTTTAAATTTTGTTTTTATTTTTTAATGTTCATTTGGTTTAACCCTTACCGGCGCGGAGTAATTCTGTTTATAAACTGATGAAATGATAGACTGACATCAGAATTTATAAACGAGTTTATTGGAAAATACAAACTTTCTTATTTTCAAGTACGTTATAAATGGAAAATTTTAATTAAATATTCTGGGTGCCAGTAAAATAAAAATTATGAGTCCTTTTTTAAGGACACTGTCCGCAAAAGCTCTAACTTATTTGTTACAAAACTTTAACATTAAACATCGAAGTAATTGAACGAAATATATTAATATAAATGTTCCTTCTCATGGTTAAAAAATGTAGGAAAAAACTGATTTATTTTAAATTTGTTCTGCAAATAACGTTTTTGCTTATATATTTTTTCACATTTGTTATATTATTGTAATAATTAATAAATAATTAAACACTTTTCTACATTATCCTTCCCCCATGAAAATTAGAACGTCTTCTCCCCCAGGAAATAATTAACAGTGCTTAAAGAGTTAAATTATATTTTAAATTCAAAAGTTTAAAAGATCAAAAATTTTCAATTGTTTAAAATTATTGAGTCGTTCGGAAAGTCGTGTTCGTTTGGAAAAAATCAAATCGTACCGGAAAATTCTATCATTTAATAATTAGACATTGATTCCTATATCTAATGTCTAATAATTACCGTGCAGGATTTTTCGGTGCGAATTGATTTTCCTAAACGGACACGACTTTCCGAACAACACAATAATAAATTTAAAATTAGGAAAAAAATGTTAAAATGGAAAAAAATATTAATTTACAAAAAAGTATTACATTTATTAGAATTTTTGAATGTTTTCTGCCCTACTTGCTAGTCCGTAGTTGCAGTAACTAATCAATCATCAAAACCTATCATCCCACCCTCCTCCACCTGAAATTTACGCTACTTCCCATCCTTTGATCAGCCAGCACAACAAGATTTTATATAATAAATCACTCATACTGCAATATATATTAAAACACACATACACACATAAATAACGCCTGCATTCAACAGTTAAAGGTATATATAAATATTTTACAGACATACATACAATAAATACAATAAACCCAACTGGAGTGAAAAATTAGCCAGAGCCAGGAATCGAACCCGGAACCACTGCATTCCAGGCAGTCGCTCTAACCACTCACTGAGCTCAGGCTCGGACTGGCCTGCCGGCCCACCGGCCCGAGGGCCGGTGCGCCCTGGTCCAGGGAAAACTTCGCGCCCTTAAGTGCCTAAGCCGCTCCAATACTTTTTCCCTAGTTATGCACATACATTCTGACTAGTATACTAAATTTTGAGGCTTCGTTTAGGTATAATCATCCATTAAGAGGCTACTTCAGTCAAACGAAAAGACGCCTTCGCTAATGCTAATCCTATGGAAAACATTTATAAAGATATCTCGTTTGAATTTGACAGAAAGCACAAGAGTATATTCGCTATCTCAAAGAAATTTCAGGATCGGAAATCCAAAGTGGGCATCTTTGCATGCGATTGAGAGAGAAAACATTTGCCGAGGGACAGTTTTAGTAGTTCCGGTGCCCTAGACAAAAATTTTTTCATCGCTTATTTGAATGATATCTTTTATATTTTTTCCAAATATTTTGTATATTTTCAGTCTTTTCGCTTTTAATACCTTGCCCATCCCTTATCCTTTAAACTCGGTCCTGAATGCACCTATAATTGAAACCGTGCTTTTTGAAAACAACTCGGGAAAAGAAAAAGGGGGATCGAGACAAACCGGAAAAAGCATTGTCCTACATTGTCCTAAAACTTGATAGAGAGTTTAAATTTGAGGATGCTAAAGTTAAACTTATTTCAGAAACATTAATTTACATCTTCATAAAAGTCATCTGATTGATTTTTTATTAATTTATCAAAGAGATACACTATATATAACTAAATATGTTACAGGCTTTTTTCTCAATTCAAAAATATTTTTTTTAATTATGAAAGCTATTAATAAATTCATATTAAAAAATTATGAACCTACATAAATTTTTGCATACGACAAACCTTAATCGTTAAAAATATTGATGTGTAAGTTTACAACAGCCTATTTGAAAAATTAGTTTTCGAGGTACAGAGAAATTTTGCTTTTCCATAATTTAAGGGGACCGCCATCTTTTATCAAAAAAACCACAGAAAACAAACTCGTAGAAAGTTACCAAAAACACTTTATAGGATTTTCTTTAATGTAAACTTATTATTTAAAATTCTTGTATAATTTTACTGGTGCTAACTGAGTGTTTTTGGAACTTTTTCTTGTACGATCTTCGTTTTATTTTCCGAAATTTATAAACCCCTAACACTTTCTGTTATAACTGTGTTAAGATTTAAGAAAATTATATAAACTATATCTCTTTCCTGGCAAGCAAGGAATTCAAATAGGGTGTCAAAAGTGGATGTTAAAATTTGAACAATCAACGTTCCTATGTAGACAATCCCCAAAACAAAATTTATGAATAGCATTGAATAGTAGATATTATTCCCAATCATTTGGTACCTGTATTTTTTTATACGGTCGTTTGCAGGAGAATTGGTAGGGGTTATCACATTTTTTTTTGTAACACCATAAAGAGCAGAAATGTGTTTAAATGAATGAAAGTGTAGAAATGTAAAATTTAGAAATATGTTTCTCCTGCTTTCAAAGTAGAAGCACGTATCTTTTGCGCCTGATGAAAGAATACAAAGTTCTTTTGTAAGGCCTTGCGCGTTTCTAAATTTTATGGTGCTGAAAGAAGTTGTTTTTGATCTTATCGTATCACAACACCTTTCTTCATCATTAATTGCGATTTCTTTTCCATGAGACTATCTATTGATAAAAGAATAAAATTAGAAAGACCAGCCTTAATATCAGTCATCTACTACAAGGTAATCTATGTTCAACTTGCTGGAACTTTTAGATATTACATTATTCGTTTTAGAAAATTACGTAGCATTGCGTAGATTTCATGGAACTTTAAACATGCACGGGGAATATAGCGAAGCCTTTTATCTAGACTAAGTGATATAATATTAATCTATTTTCATACTTGGTGCTGTGCGAATGTGTTAAACCTTGTTAAGCCTGATATAACACAAGCACAGTTAGTTAAAACTTTTGCGCCCTCTGAAAATCCAAGGTCTGCGCCCTTTTCCCTAGCCCAGTCCGACCCTGACTGAGCTACTCCGGCCGATGCCTGAGTCTGCAATTTCTCACTAATAAACCATGTTGGGGAAGTCACCAGCCATCTATACGAAAGCCAAGGATGACAGGACAACGATGAATAGATTTTACTATTACATCGATCTACGATAATTATAATAAATCACTCATACTACAATATATATTAAAACAAGTGTGTTTTAATATATATTGTAGTATGAGTGATTTAATATATATTAAAACACACTTGTTTTAATATATATTGTAGTATGAGTGATTTATTATAATTATCGTAGATCGATGTAATAGTAAAATCTATTCATCGTTGTCCTGTCATCCTTGGCTTTCGTATAGATGGCTGGTGACTTCCCCAACATGGTTTATTAGTGAGAAATTGCAGACTCAGGCATCGGCCGGAGTAGCTCAGTGATTAGAGCGACTGCCTGGAATGCAGTGGTCCCGGGTTCGATTCCTGGCTCTGGCTAATTTTTCACTCCAGTTGGGTTTATTGTATTTATTGTATGTATGTCTGTAAAATATTTATATATACCTTTAAGATTTTACATGTTTGTTTGTTTTTTTGCTCCATTATGTTATTCTATAGTAATAATTAAAAAAAAAAAAACGTACACTCCCATCCGGCCCCGAATTAAATGATTTTTTTTACAACAGAAGACATCGAAACACAGAATATCAACACACTCCGCCCCCAAATAATGAATGGACCTTATGCATGCGACCTGAGGTCGAGACTAAAATTCGTCTGCTGGCGGTATTTACTCGCGGTGTTTAGCATAGCAGTCTATGGAGTGTGATTTATTAATGCTTGTTTGTTAAAAATACTGCAAAACAATTCTTTGTTGTAGCAGCATATTCTTAATATATTGTAATATAAATTCAAAATGTTGTTCTATTTGCGAGAAAATTACCTAAGTTTGCAAATTTTCAGTTAAAATGTATGGATGTAGCCTGGGTCAAGGCTAAAGTCGTCTGCTAGCGGTTTTTGCGCTGCGCATACTGGCATTCTGGCGGTGCAGTGGCTAGAATAACAGATCGACATACCGCCAGCTCTGGCGTCTGACGTCACCTGAATAGGGTCCATACTATCATTTTTCTGTTCGGGAGGGGAGGTACTTATTTACTCGTTAAAATATCAAAATACGCAGTTTATTATTTAAAAATGATCGACTTGATAAAAAGACATGCAAATAGAAAACTAATTTAATATATTTCTATTAATTTTTATGGAAAAAGTATATAAAGCGCCATGAAAGCAATCTCCACTGGTGGTTTTTGAGAAACACTATTTTCGCAAAAAACGGCAACTTTGACGTTAAAAATTCTGGCCAATCAGATTTCGAGATGTCAAAACATGGTTGGGAAAACCAAAATATGAATCTGTTTTATTTGCTCAATTACACCGTGATCAACGAGGATTAGAAAAAAATGTTAATACAAAAGTTACGTATTTTTTTCCGTAGAATCCGAATCTGCAATAAAAAATGGCGTTATTATTCAAAATTTCAAAGTTGGACCCCTTCTGATCCCGGGGGTCGGTTGCGGGGATCAAATTTGGTATCACTGAGTAGCTTTTTTAAAAATATTTAACACGCATATTTTCATTTTTCAATCTGCTTTGTATTTCTCGAGTTATTCGACCGTTTCCAGACTTTTCGGACACCCTGTATATATAAAGTTGGCGTCCACGCTTCATTTTTTTTCTTCTTATTTATGAGAAAATAAAACAATTTCTTTTCAAACCCAAACATTATTTTCTACTTTTTAGTGCATTTAAAAAAGTATTTTTTTCTACATTTTTGTGAATTTTAATGAAAGCATGCATGTCTTTCAAATAAATAAATAAATAAAAATAAATAAATAATTTAAAAAATTACATTTATTATTATTTTTATTTTTTAATCAAACAGCTCTTCCTGAGTCTTATTTTACATTTATTTTATTCTTAATTTTTTAGTCTTATAGTGATTATAGAAACTATAACAGTTAATGTTTAAACTTTTCGTCCTCCCTCTTGCATATATTACAAACTAAAGCGCAGATAGTGCAAAATAATAGACAATTTGGTACTTTTCCACTATAGAGGGGCCTCGGCGCTTTCTCAAAAAGCTTGGTGTAATTCGTGCATCAGAAAGTGAGATTCGTTGTCGAATCAATTAAACAGCTATGAAAACAAACTTGATGAGTTGTTTGCTGATATGTGTATTTTATATGTATATTTTTGTTGTTTTTTATGTACAAATTACTTTTGTTTCTGTATGATATTAGATAAATGGCTTCTTTATGTTAAATAAATTGTATAAATATTGAAACAAATGCGTGTGTATGTAAAATGAAACAGTGAATAGGTTCCCAGAAAATATGTTGCCAAATTTCCTTCTTCACCTAGGCCTACTAAAGTCGAAAAGTACCGAGAATTTAACTTTTGTATCCGGCTATAAAAAGTGCGGTACTTTTCCAGTGTAGGGGCCTTGGCGTAGTTGTTTAAAGTTTGTCATAATTTGGGCTTCAGAAGTGAGATTCTTTGCTAAATGATATAAACAACTATGAAAACAAAATTAATGAACTTTTAAGTTTATTTAAATAATCTATAAAAATTTTATTTATGTCTATATTATTGTTGTTTATTTATATACAATTTACTTCTGTTTGTAGTCAAAAATAGTTAAATGGCTTCTTTATATTAAATAAATTGTATAAATTTTGAAAAATTACTTGTGTATAGGAAACAATGAATAAGCTGCCAGAAAATATGTTGCCAAATTTCATTTTCTCTATCTCGCCAAGGCCCCTATACTGGAAAAGTACCTAAAGCACATTAAAATCGGGAAGTTAGGAGCTCAGACAGTACAGCTCCGTCTATTGGCGGTTATGTTATTATTAGCATTAGGATGAAGAGGTAAAGACGTACATTTTCGCTTCTTACATTTTAAATTCTCACCCATAGATTTTGAAAACCCCCCTTAAAAGCGCAGAGTTTAAATTCAATTGCGGTGACCTCGATTATGTAAGATTAATGGTTTTAAATGCGAATTTCGCCAAATTAGCCAGCTATCGCCAAATTGGCTTCATATACGACAACTTACTTTAGTCGCCAAATTTGGCGATATTGCGTCAAATCTGGCGGTGTTTCGCCAAGTTGGTCAACATTTGACGCTACTGTGGTATTAGTATTTTTCAACAATAATTACTCATTACAATGAGGCGATCCTACCGGAATTGTGAGGGACACACAGAGACTTGGATTTTATATAAATAGATAGCGTTAAGTGTATAACACTTCCGGAGTGAACTCATCCGGATCCCGATAATCTTTCTTTAAAATCAGCCATTTTATTAATCATTTGGAAATGGTTGTTGTTTTCGGTCGAGGATGGGGCCAAATGATGCTCGCATTTTATTTTTTTTAACGAAATTCAACGATTTCTTTACTTTTAGAAGAATTTTTATTTGAATAGGTAATAGAAAGGCATAAAATCGTTAAAAATTGTTTGAATAGGTAATCGAAAGGCATAAAATCGTTAAAAATTGAAAAAGTTACAAAATGGGTAGGCGCAAATTATCAGATATGAAAAAATCCAAAGCAACAAAAAAAGCTGTACAAAGGCCGTTTTTTACATTTTCTATTTTTTTCACAGATATTTTTAATGAGGACGCTTTCATTTTCGGAACCGGTTTTGAAACTGAAAGCATCCTCATAAAAAAAAATTGTAATCAAAATCGAAGAAGTAAAAAACGGCCTGCATACAGATCGATCTCAGCTATTCAATGCAAAAAAAATCATTTAAAAATATTGAAATGCAACCCAGATATCGTTATAAATTTCTTCCATAGGATTAGCATTAGCGAACGGGTCTTTTTATTTGACTGAAGTAGCCTCTTAATGCTATTGCCAAGCTGACACTGCGTCTCATCCTGTCCCTACCTGGCAAGTAAAGACGCCGAAATGAAAATCGTCTTGCAAAGCAAAAATCGAGGTCTTTAACTGATTATGTAGGCCATGAAAATCGAGGTCTTCAACTGATTATGTAGGCCATGAAAATCGAGGTCTTCAACTAATTATGCAGCCCATGAAAATCGATTACAGAAAAAAAGTCGAACGCGAAAAAGGAAGCAATCTAATGTTTAATCGATTGGTAGTAAAAGGCCATGTCTCGCGAGGGCTCCAATCCACTAGCCACGGCGTTTTACAATCGGTCGATTCTAATCGGGAAAAATTGAGCTCAACGTAGGTAATTTGTCGCAATCTGTGGATGATTCGATGCAACTGCCTTCGATTTGTAAACTGTTTTTCTTCTCCAAACGGGACTTGGAGAGTTTATCGATGAAGGTTTTGGTCGTCTGAAGTTTGATCTTTGCGATGTGTTGTTGAAGAGGATGCGACGGAATTCCAAATGGTTGTTGTAATCTATTAAATTACAATTTTTTAAAATTATTTTTCTATTTTTTTTTAATTTTCAGAGATTTAATTTTTTCAATGAAGCTGCATCAGAATAACCTTTTTAGAAAGATTGTGAAAAGCAAAAACAACTTGAGTGATGAGCTACATCGAAATATGCATGTTTTTCGATATATCTTCCGTCGAAAATCTTATCACCCAGCAATCAGCGACGGTAAACAATATGCGATTCATTCCTTTGAGATTCATTAAAATATGGACCATGGAGGCAATAACTTTGCCCAATGGCAATATAAAACATACGAAACTAAAAACATTTTACTGCTTTTTGCAATCATTTCACGATTTCAAAAACAATGTTTAATTATGAATGATTCCGATTAATTCCTTTGAGAATCATTAAATTATAGACCATGGAGCTTCATTGGCAAGGTGTTCTGAGCGAATTCCGTGCATTAAAATGTTTAATTAATATCTTAATTACAGATATAGTAAGCTTTAACTAAGTATAATTATTTTACCCCATACCATGGGGTAAAATACTCGTAGTTAAATTGACAATATCTTTTAAAATAATATTATTAGTACTAATTTGCATGTTTTTTGGGAAAATGTTCTTCAAATTTTGTGACTGAAGTTCATTTGTATATTCTATGTCATTATTTTACCAAGTCAATTAGTATATCAAGTTAACCAAACACTAAGAAAAACTGAACAAGTTAAATCGCAATTATTAAGATAAGTATTAGAAATTAGAGAATGAATGAAGCAACAAAAAATTACTTATGAGCGCAAAAAACAGAAAAATCGTAATAAATGTCCACTGCACGTAGGTAACGCTGCAAAACTACAATGAGGATTGTAAAAAGCAAGAAGAAAGGTACTCTGTGATTGGTTGCGCAATCTATCCACAAACAGGGGATTTATGAGGACTGCGCCTACTTACCCCTGTAGCCAACTAGCCCCGGTCTCCCACGTCCTCTTGCTGAATTAATTGAAAATCTGAATTTAACACTTTGTATGCGCATTAACACTTTGCATGTTTGCAACATACACAAAAGTCAATGTTACTCATACAGTGAGCTTAAGATGATTATATTTATTGCTTCTGTCTTCCAATACATCAGTTAACATAAATTGTCCACAGAATCCTCAACAGACGATAATACTGAGTTAATTTTTCACGACAATGATTTGTTTGTAATTTGAGCAGATTCAAATCGTTATTGCTAAAAGAAACTTAGTAAATAATGTTAAATTAAAAGCACTGGTAACGTTCAGAAATAGATTTTTTACATAGGTAAGTTCGGATACGCTACAGATCCTCCTCTCTATGTCCTCTTTCTCTTAAGAGGCTACTTCAGTCAAGTGAGAAGACACGTTCGCTAATGCTAATCCTATGGAAGAAATTTATAACGATATCTCGGTTGCATTTCAATATTTTTAAATGATTTTTTTTTGCATTGGATAGCTGAGATCGAACTGTACAAAGGCCGTTTTTTACATTTTCTATTTTATTCACAGATATTTTTAATGAGGACGCTTTCATTTTCGGAACCGGTTTTGAAACTGAAAGCATCCCCATAAAAAAAAATTGTAATCAAAATCGAAGAAGTAAAAAACGGCCTGCATACAGATCGATCTCAGCTATTCAATGCAAAAAAAATCATTTAAAAATATTGAAATGCAACCCAGATATCGTTATAAATTTCTTCCATAGGATTAGCATTAGCGAACGGGTCTTTTTATTTGACTGAAGTAGCCTCTTAATGCTATTGCCAAGCTGACACTGCGTCTCATCCTGTCCCTACCTGGCAAGTAAAGATACTATAGTCTGTGGCGGCGAATTTCGATTTTCATAGCTCATTCGATTCGTCTCATCGAGCTAAGTAATTTGCTACCTCAGATATCGGCTATTGAGTTTTAATAATGACAGGGGGTCGGGTCAAAGTTTAAAATTTCGGTCATTGAAAACCAGTTGTCGTCAAAGAAATAAGTAGGATTTAAATTTATTTATGGTCTTAAACTGACATACACTGATGATAGTCAATTTTTGACGCATTGTTCATTGAAGTGAGCAAAACAAAAATATTTCTCACAGTGCGCACAACGAGCAAAGGCTTCTTCAACTGACTCGACGACGCAATCAAAACAGCTCTGCGTTTTTTATTGAATTTTAAAACAGTAGTCTGTAGTGGTGACGTAGTTTTCGTCTTTATCAATGTATCCTCATTTGGTCAAATCCATACTTGAAAAACTGACAAGAACCGACAATGTGCGGTTACAAAGATTTTGCTCGTAATTCGAGAAAAAGCATTGACAGGTTGAACAAAACTAGACGAGGACATCATAACTTTTTAAAACCTGTCTGTCAAGTAGCATACGAATATTTTATCTGCAATTACAAATTCTTATAATAACGGCAATAATATAACCTTATAGTAGTTACATGCATTGTATGGCACTGTAAAAACAATTAGTAAATTTAAATCGCACTTATTTCTTCGAAGGCAGCTGTTTCTCAATAAACGAAATTTTGAAGTTTGACCCGGCCTCCTGTCATCATAAAAACTTAACAACCGATATGCGAGGTATAACATTACTAAGCTCGATGCGAGGAATCGAATTCGAATGAGCTATAAAAATCGAAATTCGCCACCACAACCTATGGTACTTTTACTTGTCAGACTTTACATATATATATATATATACAGGGCGTTGCCAAATTCGACCGATAAATTCAGAGGGGTGATAGTAGGTATTAAGGGGGTCCGGGACACATTTTCAAAAAAATTTTATTTATTGAGTTAAAATTTTGAAATTTTTTGTGAAGGTTAACCATATCATTTGTAAGCAAAATCGCATGATAAAACTTCTCATAATTTTTTAAAAAAAATTTAAATTTTAAATTTTGTTAAAAAAGTGGGGTAGTTTAAAATCGTTATAACTCGAAATATTATTTATAGAATTTCAATTTTTTTTCATTTAAATAAACAGAAATATATAAATTTTAATTTAGAGCCAGCATTTTAAAAAATATTAATTTTTAAAAAAATTTAAAATATTTAACGAAAAAATTACAAAAAAAGTGGTGCAACTTTAAAAAAAAATCATATTTTCAAAAGTAAATATTTTTTTCAAATATGCTGCCTCAAAAGTTAAGTAAAATAATTGAAAAAGATATGTTCCCAGTTTCAACCTTTTATCTTTAACGGTTCTCGAGTTATAAGAATTTAAATATAAGAAATCGTGAAAAAACCTATCATGAAGAAAAACGCAATTTCACAAGAACTCGTTTCCTTGACAACCATAGCTTAAAAGGCAGATTTTGAAAACAAACCAAAACGAAAAAATTAATATTTCCTATTCTAATTAAGACAGAAACATGATTTAAATGTCATTTTAAGCAGAAAACGGCAAAGAAATTTTTAATCCAATAATAATAATAATAATAAAAAAATAGAAAATTTGAAGATTTTGTTGTCCCGGGCCCCCTTAAGAGGATTTTAAAATTACCATAAAATATGGGGTAATCACGTATTTAATAAAGAATATAGGGTATTCTGCCCTAACTCAATTTGGGTTAACGATAATAACTTTCAGAAAACTGAAGTACGTTGTAATAAAACTTTAATAGGCTTTCTCACCATTGTTGTAAATGCGATAATCTATTTATATAAAATCCAAGTCTCTGTGTGTCCCTCACAATTCCGGTAGGACCGCCTCATTGTAATCAGTAATTGTTGAAAAATACTAATGCAGGGTTACCACAGTAGTGCCAAATGTTGGCCAACTTTGCGAATCATCGCCAAATTTGACGAAATATTGCCAAATTTGGCAACAAAAATAAGTTGTCATACATGAAGCGAACTTGGCGATAGCTAGATAATTTGGTGAAATTACCAACCATTAATCTTTCATAACTGAGATCACTGCAATTTAATTTAAACTCCGCGCTTTTAAGGTTTTTTTTTTTAATTTATGGGTGAGAATTTTAAGTGTAATATACGAAAATGTACGCCCTTACATCTTCATATCGATAGATTATGTAAATAAACCTAAAAGTTCATTAATTTTGTTTTCATAATTATTTATATCATAGTAAAAAATCTCACTTTTGAAGCCCAAATTACGACAAACTTTAAAAAAGTATGCCAAGGCCCCTAATGAAAAGTATCGCGCTTTATATAGCCGGATACAAAAGTTAAATTCTCGGTATTTTCCCACTTTAGGGGCCTAGGCGAAGAAGTAAATTTGGCAGCATATTTCTGGAAACCTATTCACTGTTTCATTTTATATACACATACATTTTTTCCCCAATGTTTATACAATTTATTAACCTTAAAGAAGCCATTTATCTTATTTTATACAGAAACAGGAATAATTTGTGCATAAAAAACAACAATAATAAATTGCATTTTTTATGTATTCATTATACATAGTTTGTAATAAATGTGTTTCGTTTATAGTATATCTATATATCACATTTTCCGTCATTTTTGACGGTCTATCTTTCTAGTCTCAAAATAAAAGTGGTAGAATTTTCCAATATACCCGCTATCAGTATGCACTTGACGCTCCACGTTTTGGACTGCGATTATCAGTTCATACGGCACCATCGATTGCTTGAGCAACATGTTTTTCCAGAACTTTTTGCGATGTTATAACATTTCCCACAAAACAAGGTACAGTCGTGGAAAAAAAAGTAAACACCCCTACTAACTCTTCAACAAACTATCGTAGAAGAAAGTTACTGGTACCGAACGATTGGAAATAAAGTCTACTTTTAAATGATGTCTATAAAATTTGCTTAGGGGCTATCTACATATTAAAACGAACCCAAACTTTGTTTTTTTCAATAGCAATACACAATTCTGACAGCATAAATGAACTCTAAACCCTTCAATTAGCCTAAAAACGAACTTTTATGCAATTCGTACCATAAGTTTCCGAGAAATTAATTATTTTAAAACGAGCGTATTTTAAGGGCTGTATCCAAATTGAAGTTCCGTACTCTATTATTAACCGAGAGAGCCACTTTCTTGATCAAGGCACCTTAAGTGCCACTCAAGGAGTCAATGAAGCCTGTTAGATTACAGTACAGCAGAATAAATTTCAAAATGTCTACTCACTTCCATCATAGACGGTCCCTTAAACCATCATTTTTACGTTTTTTAAGCATAATTTGAAAACTACTTGGAAGAAAAATGTGAAATTTTGGTTTTCCATAAAGCAGGACTTAACAAATCTAAATCCATCAAAAAAAATTGTAGGTTGCAATTCATAATTTTTTCGAATATTAATTTCATAATTCATAATTCATATCATAAAATTATAAAAATTGCAAATTCAGCGTATTTATGTTTGGGTATATTAGTATTATTGCTACAAAAAATTAGCACATTAGGAGCATAATTTCAGGAGATATAAATAAAAATATGAAAATGTAATTTAACATTAGAAGCATTAAATTTTGAATGTTTATAATTCAAAAACTTATCATTCAAATGACTTGAAATTTGGTGTCTAGGCATAGTTTGAACCGAAGATTTGAAATATCTCGTTAAAATTGGGTATTGCCAGTGAAAAAAAATGAAGTTTGGATTCATTTTAATATATAGATGACCCCCTAAGAAAATTTTATATACATCATTTAAATGTAGACTTTATTTCCAATCGTTCGGTACCAGTAACTTTCGTCTACGATGATTTGTTGAAGAGTTAGCAGGGGTGTTTACTTTTTTTTTTTTCCACGACTGTACCTATCGTTGCATTTTCATCGCAATGTTTTTACTTTTCTAAAAATTGTTACCGTCAATCCAAGTTCAGTGAGGATGAAACACCCTGTATTTGTGACAAAATAAGTGGTTTGCGACTCTGTGTTCTATGGCAATTTTTCACCTTCTTGATACCTACTATCACCCCTTTGAATCTGTCGGTCAAATTCGGCAACATCCCTGTATATATTTTAAAGGAAAGCGTTTAATTTTTTAAAACTATGTTTGTGTGTTTGATAAGCCTAAAGGAATTTAATAAATTTAGGGAGGCGGGGGGGGGGGGGTCCCCTACATTCGCTTTAGCGAGGACTTGGCCCCTCTCCTCATTAACCCTTTATGTCCCAAATTATGAATTCATGAAAATATCATCTTCTAAAGCAATTTTCGTGAATTTTTGAAACACCATTAGAAGATTTACACAATCATTTAATACATTGCAGAAGAATTTTGCCAATTAAAATTAATGCATTAAATTTGAATTTATAGGAATTTTGTGCACTATTTATAACTTCACTCAAATCTTTTATTTAAAAATTTTTTTTAGTATTTTGTAGAATTAGAAAATGTACAATTATAATGTTCTTACAATAGAAATATAGAAATATTTTCGAACTGAAACTTCTCCCCCCCCCCCCCTTAATCTCTCAACGTCAGGAAAGCTGAAAAGATGCAAAGGCAAAAGAAATCATCCTTTTAAAAATATTTTTGTTTTGTGAAACCAATAGTGCTTTTGGAACAAGATAAAGTAAAGTATCTATAATTAATTCTAAACTGTATTACTACTAATCGATGCATTAAATGAATTTTATAACAAGTTATTTTAATGATACTTTAAAGTACCGTCGGGGCATAAAGGGCTAAAACAGTTCTGATCCTGAGCAAAGTTTACTCCAGTAAGTGCGGCATTTACGTAATCTAAAAAGTATTTTTTTAAAATAAGATTTTACTTTTCCTTTTGCGCCGATTTTTGAGAGGAAATCCACTTCTACCTGAGCACGCCTGTTGTCACCTTCTGGAGGATAAATTGTCGTCACTCGGAAATGCATCCACAGGGAAAATGATATCAACTGAATCGTAACGGAATGTTACGTTCACCGTTTTGTAAAACAACAGGAAGCTGCTATTTGCTATCAGATTTGTATCAACCGTGAACAAGACCATAGCCACTATTCAGCTGGTCAATATTCACTCTATTCCCAAGCTCACGAAACTGCGTTCCGTAAGTTTACCTTTATTAGATAACTTTTTGAAAATCTTTGGCTGAAAATCTTTTGTACTCTTTTATTTAAGGGGACTGTTCACTCACTTGAAAACACCCGCTCCATAATGTTAATCCTATGGTCAGGCTGTTTTCGAATTTCTCGTTTAAATTTGAATGCTTTTAAACGATTTTTTTTTTTTTTTTTTTTGCATAGGATAGCTGAGTTTGATCTTTAATAGAAACAGTTTTTACTTTTTCGATTTCGGTTGCAGATTTTTAAAATAAATGTACATTCTTTTTCGGAACCAGTTTCGAAAGGGAAAGTACCTTTGTAAAAAAAATCTGCAATCAAAATCAAATAAGTACAAAATGGACCTATTTAGAGATCGAGCTCAACTATCCTATGCAAAAAGAAAAAAAAAATCTTTTAAAATATTCAAATTGAAACAAGAAATTCGAAAACAGCCTGACCATAGGATTAACATTACGGAGCGGGTGTTTTTAAGTGAGGGAAGAGCCCCCTTAAAGGGGGAGATCATCTTCAACAGCTCGATACAGTAGAGTCTCGATTTTCCGAGTTAATATGGACCAAGCTCACCTCGGATAAGCAAAACACTCGGATAAACCGGATTTACACAAATATTCACTAACTAAGGAGGTGAAATATAAATTTTCACTTAATTCATTCATTTTTATGGTGCTAGAAACATTTCTTTCATATTTGAAAAAGCATTTGATAGTTTTTTGTTTGTTAACCCGTTCGGGACTATGGGTGCATATATGCACCCTCAAAAAGTGCTTAAACCGCTTGAGTTTGATACCAGTAAAAATGAAAAGTAAAATTGATTTTATTTAATTACGACATTTTCGTGATTTATAAAGTTAAGTGAAATAATTAACAAAAAATGGTGCCAAACGAATAAAATTCGTGTGAAAGATGCTGGTCCTGAACAGGTTAAATGTTAATTTTGCTTGCAGCTTTTTTTTTTTTTTTTTTCGCTGCAGTATTACGCTACTGCATATCTACAATTTCTAAGATTTTTTCTAACCACTAAAACTTACCAGAAAATTTTTTGCCTAATTCAATCGCCGAAATCTAACAATTGTCAACAGGGTCAAAATTTGTATTCAATTTTAGAGGTAACAAAACCGTACAAATTGACAGCTATGTGATTCTATTAGTATCATGAAAAATGCAGGTGTAGCCTCTTCTTTCTGCTCAAAGTATTAAGTAGTTTTTTTCAATCGAACTTATACTATTGGAATGAATCATTTTCTTCTGATGGCTTCTATTATTATGAAACAGCCATTATAAATGAAGTGTTAGGTGACGATGAAAGAGCAGTCGTAAAAAGTTAGAACTCTGATTTTCTGGTCAGAATGGGGAACGAATTTCTTTCATTCAAATTTCTTTCAAAATTTTCATTTTTTTCCCCCATTCTGACCAGAAAATCAGAGTTCTAACTTTTTACGACTGCTCTTTTGTCTTCACATAACACTTCATTTATAATGGCTGTTTTGTAATAATAGAAGCCATCAGTCCATCAGAAGAAAATAATTCGGTTAAAGCGGTAACTCGGATAATCGGGACTCTACTGTATTGCTTGATTTTAACATAATATTAAAAAAATTTTGCAGCTATAAATATTTCTTAAAATTAATCAGTTTCTCCAGAGTAAATTGCACAGATCTTTGATTACGTATTCCTTTAAATACTTTTAATGAAAAATAATTAGAATTTAGTTTAATTAAGACATACGAATTAAAGATTTTCGGAAAGAGGATTTGACATACATGTGTTGCTCTCAGGATGATAAAAAATATATATTCGACATATTCACTTAATATTACATAGCTACATTCTTAAAATATTGTACTTAAAATAAAAAATAAAAAATAAATAGATCACAGGTACTTACTTATAAATACGTACACAAAGTTACAAAAATGAATAAAAAAATAAGTTACAAAAATATATAATATTAAATTTTTATGTTACTTAGTTTTGGAAATAGGATGCGCGCAATGTGAAGAATATCTGTTTTGAGAAAAATGACTTTAAAGTTCAAATTTGCATTGATTTGGATAGGTATCGCTTCCCATTTTTCAATTCCTACTATTAGTTCACACTCTCCCTATATTTATTTATTTATTTATTTATTTATCCTGTTCAAATTTTCAATCATTAATAAAATACTTATTATTCATCCTATCAAGTTGAAATAAATTTTTTTAAACTTGTACTGGATGACAATTGATGTTAATGCAGTTTTTTCAAATATTAATTCATTAATTAAATTTTAATTAATTAATTTTAGTTTTACATGGGAGACAACATGGCGGCCATTGGTTATTGAAGCATTTAATGCACCTTCATATCTATAAGGGGGGTTACCATAGGGGGACCCTGTTCTGTCGCCAAATACCGCCAATTTTGCCGCCAACTTGGCGATATATCGCCAAATTTAGCGACCAAAATGAGTCGCAAAAAGTGACGCCAACTTGGCGATATCTCTAATATTTCGCCAAATTCCCACAGACTTCCAATGTTAACCTACTTGCTTATAGAAAATCAACAAATTGAGATATTTTAATGCAACAAAAACTAATATTAGCTTAAGGGATTATATTAAATTTTTCTTTGATGACCTAAGTAGGAATTGACTTTAAAAACAAAAATTTTATATTACTTGTTTACATTAAAACCGGTTCCAGTTAGAGTATCGTCATAGTTTTTAAAAAATTTGGTAACAAGTTATTCTTCAATAATAAGCCTCCCAAATTTTGTTTTTTGACATTTAAATAAGTTTTAAGGTGGTCTCCACCCGTAACTCAACCTGTTTTTTGTATGCAAAGATGGAATTTTGAAATCGGTTTAAACCCACTTCCGGATAGGCTAGAATTTACAAATTATGCACAAATATGTGTTACAATACAACATTTTAATATTTTTACAACTTAATTATAAATGAATACATTAAATATAAAGCATTTTTTCAGTTAGCCCGGCACAGGTGATCCATCACCCAATATTCTCCGTAACTCGTACAATCGTAGAAAAGATGAAAGAACAGGGAATTAAATAATGTTCCCGTAAACGCTCTCTAAAATAAGCCAAATCGCTGTGAAACTGCAACAATGAAACATTTTAAAAACTAAAAAGCAGAAAATAAATTACAAATAAAAAATAAAGAGTGTATTTTTTTTAAAAAAATAAGCTTTTATCATTTGATCATGTCAGGTTCTAATGAACATATGCTATTTAGAACTATTGTTATATATTATTTTCTTGCTTATGTATTGTCTGTGTACTGGGAGTTTTAAAATAACATTTTTAACTTATTTGGAATTTAATCCGAGTAGTTTGAGTGACATGGCTTTAGTTGAAGGAATGTAGCGAATCAATAGAGCGGACTTTCCTGTCATTCAAACTGCATACCTGAGTAAGTCGGACAAAAGAGTTTCTAGCGAGATAGTGGACGTCATGGGAATGTGACAGTTGAGGTTCCCTGAAGAGGAGTGGACCCTGGTGTCAGGAGGGGAACTCCGTATATGTTTTTCGGAGAGATGAGGGAGATAACCGAGAGAGAGCATGGAATCAGTCTATGCGTGAGGCTCGAAGTGTGTGGACACATTTTGGTCCTGAATAGAGTCTTCGGACGGTGTACGTATTGAGATATACGGGCGAGAACGCAGGGTCTTGGCGTATACAGTGAGTGTAACTAGAGATCAAGAATGATCTCCGATAAATCTGTTTTATCGAACGTAATGTGAGAGGCATGTAGAATATTTTAATAGGCGGACCAGTACACAGAAAGTATTTACTGTATTTAATTTAATGTTGGACTTGATCACCTATATCCGATTTCTTAATTGTAAATACTGTCTTGTTATCTGTAAATACTGTGTAAATAAATTGTTGGTTAAGTTTAATTGAAAGAGTTAGTATTCTGTTCAACAATCCTCTCATAGCGTGACCGATATCACGTAAACATATCGGTGGTGCAGCACATAAAAAGTAAAGGAACATTTTCCAAAGTTGTCTGGACTTAGAGTAAATCCGACAGATAGTTTAATATTAATTAATTTACTATTATACGTTGAGAAATCAATATAGAAATCCTAAACAGATAGTTTAAATATTGTTTCATTTTCTTTTCTGTTGCCCTATCTTAAAAAAAAAAAAACAAAGCAAAAATTATATATATTTTAATAAATTAACTTGCTAGTGCTTTCTACTAAGCTTTAAAAAAAAAAAAGAAATCAGTAAATTTTTCATAAGCGTGTTCGGTACCCATGCCAAATGAATGTATTGTAACGGAAATTTTTTGGGAAAAAACATGAATGTAGTCAAAAAATTTGGCGTGATTTTCAAGATGAACATTGAATGCTTATAAAAGAGTGTTTTTTTTTTAACTACTTTAACTTTTTTACTTATTATTTGATATTTTAATAAATTAACTTGCTAGTGCTTTCTACTAAGCTTTAAAAAAAATCAGTAATTTTTTCATAATCGTGTTCAGTACCCATGCCAAATGAATGTACTGTAACGGAAATTTTTGAGAAAAAACATGCATGTAGTCAAAAAATTTGGCGTGATTTTCAAGATGAACATTGAATGCTTATAAAAGAGGGTTTTTTTTAACTACTTTAAGTTTTTTACTTATTATTTGATATTTTAATAAATTAACTTGCTAGTGCTTTCTACTAAGCTTTAAAAAAAAATCATTAAATTTTTCATAATCGTGCTCCGTACCCATGCCAAATGAATGTATTGTAACGGAAATTTTTGGGAAAAAACATGAATGTAGTCAAAAAATTTGGCGTGATTTTCAAGATGAACATTGAATGCTTATAAAAGAGTGGTTTTTTTTAACTACTTTAACTTTTATACTTATTATTTGATATTTTAATAAATTAACTTGCTAGTGCTTTCTACTAAGCTTTAAAAAAAATCATTAAATTTTTCATAATCGTGCTCAGTACCCATTCCAAATGAATGTATTGTAACGGAAATTTTTGGGAAAAACATGAATGTAGTCAAAAAATTTGGCGTGATTTTCAAGATGAACATTGAATGCTTATAAAAGAGTGTTTTTTTTAACTACTTTAACTTTTTTACTTATTATTTGATATTTTAATAGATTAACTTGCTAGTGCTTTCTACTAAGCTTTAAAAAAAAATCATTAAATTTTTCATAATCGTGCTCAGTACCCATGCCAAATGAATGTATTGTAACCGAAATTTTTGGGAAATAACATGAATGTAGTCAAAAAATTTGGCGTGATTTTCAAGATGAACATTGAATGCTTATAAAAGAGTGTTTTTTTCAACTACTTTAACTTTTTTACTTATTATTTGATATTTTAATAAATTAACTTGCTAGTGCTTTCTACTAAGCTTTAAAAAAAAATCATTAAATTTTTCATAATCGTGCTCAGTACCCATGCCAATTAAATGTATTGTAACGGAAATTTTTGGGAAAAAACATGAATGTAGTCAAAAAATTTGGTGTGATTTTCAAGATGAACATTGAATGCTTATAAAAGAGTGTTTTTTTTAACTACTTTAACTTTTTTACTTATTATTTGATATTTTAATAAATTAACTTGTTAGTGCTTTCTACTAAGCTTTAAAAAAAATCATTAAATTTTTCATAATCGTGCTGAGTACCCATGCCAATTAAATGTATTGTAACGGAAATTTTTGGGAAAAAACATGAATGTAGTCAAAAACTTGCTAGTGCTTTCTACTAAGCTTTAAAAAAAATCATTGAATTTTTCATAATCGTGCTCAGTACCCATGCCAAATGAATGTATTGTAACGGAAATTTTTGGGAAAAAACATGAATGTAGTCAAAAAATTTGGCGTGATACCATTTCTTTTGGAATCGGTTCGGTAGTTCCTGAGCTTACCTCCGACAAATAAACAATTTTTTCCCCTTTATAATAGGAGTATAGATTTGATATTTTAATAAATTAACTTGTTAGTGCTTTCTACTAAGCTTTAAAAAAAATCATTCAATTTTTCATAATCGTGCTCAGTACCCATGCCAATTAAATGTATTGTAACGGAAATTTTTGGGAAAAACATGAATGTAGTCAAAAAATTTGGCGTGATTTTCAAGATGAACATTGAATGCTTATAGAAGAGTGTTTTTTTTAACTACTTTAACTTTTTTACTTATTATTTGATATTTTAATAAATTAACTTGCTAGTGCTTTCTAATAAGCTTTAAAAAAAAATCATTAAATTTTTCATAATCGTGCTCAGTACCCATGCCAATTAAATGTATTGTAACGGAAATTTGAGAAAAAACATGAATGTAGTCAAAAACTTGCTAGTGCTTTCTACTAAGCTTTAAAAAAAAATCATTAAATTTTTCATAAACGTGCTCAGTACCCATGCCAAATGAATGTATTGTAACGGAAATTTTTGGGAAAAAACATGAATGTAGTCAAAAAATTTGGCGTGATTTTCAAGATGAACATTGAATGCTTATAAAAGAGTGTTTTTTTAACTACTTTAACTTTTTTACTTATTATTTGATATTTTAATAAATTAACTTGCTAGTGCTTTCTACTAAGCTTTAAAAAAAATCATTAAATTTTTCATAATCGTGCTCAGTACCCATGCCAATTAAATGTATTGTAACGGAAATTTTTGGGAAAAAACATGAATGTAGTCAAAAAATTTGGCGTGATTTTCAAGATGAACATTGAAGGCTTATTAAAAGAGTGTTTTTTTTAACTACTTTAACTTTTTTACTTATTATTTGATATTTTAATAAATTAACTTGCTAGTCCTTTCTACTAAGCTTTAAAAAAAATCATTAAATTTTTCATGGTCGTGCTCAGTACCCATTCCAAATGAATGTATTGTAACGGAAATTTTTGGGAAAAACATGAATGTAGTCAAAAAATTTGGCGTGATTTTCAAGATGAACATTGAATGCTTATAAAAGAGTGTTTTTTTTTTTTTTAACTACTTTAACTTTTTTACTTATTACTTGATATTATGGGTCTATATCTGAAAACCGGACAATTTCATTCCAAATTTTTTATTTTTTAAAATTAATGTACCAACTACCACATACAATTAAATACTATGATACATGTTTTGTCATTTGAATGCTGTTCTGTTTTGAGATCAAGGATGTATATTTTATGCATAGGATAAACTTTTATGAAAGAGTCTGTTAACATCATAATCAGTGTCTAATAATTGGACTGAGATGATGGAGACTGAGGTGATATTTTTGTCTTAACAGCTGCACAGCCATTTTGTTGAATCATTTTGCACACATGTAAATTATTAAATATGCCATTTAACATTTGTATGTTACATAAATAAAGTTGCAATAAATGTTTTTTTTTTTTTTTATAAATAAAAAGTTAAATATGGGGACATGAATGATGCTATAAAAAAGTACTCATCCATATTCAGAACAAAAACTAAATATTTCTAAATGTAAAACAAAGAGAAGAACAACTTACCTTCATCCATGGTGGTTAATTGAACTTTAGTTGCTGTTGCAATGGAAATAATTCTGCCAGCGCCACCTAGTACCTGTTAACCCTGTTAACGTAAATGTGTGTATAGACGGACTGAGATGATGATCAACCTCAGAGACAAATATATTTACTACAATATTTTTCTATACTAATAAAGGAAAATTATATTTTCCTGTACTGTATATATATAGGTATAAATATATAATAGTAAAAGTTATTAATATTTATAGAAAAGTTTACAGCATACATTTAATATTGGTATTTGTACCTAGCAACAGGGACTTAAATGATGATTTCCTTTTTTAAAGCTTAAAATTAATTACTTATGCATTATTTTATGTCCATTTATCATTGGTAATTGTTATAACAGACGTTACAATATATTACATTTTTCAGTTTTTGGGTTTAGAATAATTAATGAAATATTATTGGCAGTGGACGCAAATTGTCCAACTTTCAGATATTGACCCTAATGTGTTTAAGAAAGTTTCAGTTAACATATTAAAGTAGTGAAATTTTTACATATCGCTCATCCGCAAGAAAAAGTGACACATCTCGCAAAAATACATTTTTCGTTTTATTCCACTAAAAGGTCTGTCATAGGCGTGTCTTGCTACACATTATGTTTCATAAGCGTAGTTGTACGGAAAATCCCTTTATTGCGCTATTTGCCCATTTGAGACCAAAGAAGAGAGGTGGATTGTGTGGAGAGGTAAAATTACCCAATCCTCCAAACCTCATCCTACGTCTTCATCCTTAAGGGTTTTACGATTCTATGAACTATTTTATTCCCTCATGCTATAATGTCATGTTACAGTAAAGTCATGCAAGTTTCTTTTGGCTCTCCTGTGAAATTTACTTTTGTCGAGATGTGTCACCTTTCTTGCGGGTGAGCGATATATTGTCCTCTATTACCTCTATTGTCCTCTATGACACCTGGAAAATTCATACAATTCTAACTGCTCCTCATTTGTCCAAATCTGTAATTCATTGGGAGTCTAACTTCTAATCTAATATATAAAAATAAATATTTGTCTGTCTGTCTGTAATTCTATACAAATCCATAGTTTGGAAGCCAGAATTGTGAAATGTTACGTACATGTGTATTAAAACACGGCCGAGGCAACTAACGCAAACCGGAATCGAAATAATTTATAGTTAATTTTTAATTAATAAAAAACCACCCATTTAACAGCAATTTTCTATCAAACTTAAACATTTTTCGCTATAGCAGTTGCCAACAATTAAAAATCCACAATAAAATTCTTATCACAACAACTACTTTTCTATTGCAAGAGTTCCACGTGACAAATGAAAATGAAATAAATAGTTTCACGAATTAAAAAAAAAAGTTAATACTACGTCATAACTTTTCTATAGAAAGATTTCCACATGAAAAATGAAAATGAAATAGATAGAAACATAAAATATACAATATGAACACAAAAAGCTTACTGTTTTACTTAAAAGGCGACTCAAATAATAAAAGATGTGTTACAAGTTAAAAATATACATTTTATTTAAAACTTCTTAGTACTTTCGGGCTGTATTTCCCAAGCCCATCATCAGAGAATATTTTAATAACTAATTGCTGTTTATTTATACAAATACATCACTTTGTTTTGAAAATGAGAGAGCAAATAATAATTAGAGTTGAAAGTAGAAGTAGCATTTTAGTTGAAAGTAGAAGTAGTTATTTTAGTCGCTTTTTAAGTAAAACAGTGAGCTTTTTGGTGAAAGGTGAAATATTGCGTTTCGTCTTATGATTTTATTTGAAATAAATAGTTTGACGAATTTTTTAAAAAAGTGAATATTACTTCATACTGGAAATATAATAGACGTCAGCAGGTGAATATATAACATCATATGCGTTTGAAAAAACGCATTGAAACATGATAAAAACCCGATTATTGAAATATTGGCATATTTTTACATTTTTAGATTATTTTAATTTGTTTTCGCCGTTTTAGGTAGATTTCGTATGAAATACTACCTATTGCGATCGCTCCTATGTTCGAATTTCTGAAAAATGTTTGCAGATCTGCACCGATCATGACTCCTAGAACCCAAAACCCCCCTCAGTAAAAAACTTTATCTATCTATACATATATAAATATATATATATATATATATATTACTTTTTTATGGACACGATAACTTCCGTAATTCTGCACAAATCTCTTCCAAACTGATACATTAAATCAAGAGGTAGAAAATCTCAGTGAAGTTCGTTAATGGGCAAAATCGGACCAAGGGGTTGGAAATAGGGATGGGTTTTGTGAAAACCGAAAAAAACCCATAACTTCTTAATTTTTATACATATTAAATCAGTTTAAAGTTATTATTACTTCTAGGAAAAGGGCTAAAAATTTAAGTATCACAGATTTTTGATAAAATTAAAAATGAGTTCAAGGGGCGCAAAAAATAGGATTTTAGGGAGAAAAAAATTCATAAGTTCGTCAATCCTTAAGATATAAAGTTCACTTAAACTTATTATAAATCTTCTTAATATTATCTACAACATTTATATTGACAAGTTTTTGATAGGACCAACTCTTACTGTAAAAAAAATAAAAAATATAAAATAAAAAAATAAAAAAATAAAAACTAAAACGGAAAACGAAAAACAATCAACAAAAAAATTGGGTGGTGGTGGTGGTGGTGGTGGTGGTGGTGGTGGGGGGGGTTGAAGAAGAAAAATATTCATAACTTCAAATCACTAGATATCCAATCCGTTTAAATTTATTATACATCTTATCAATATTATCTACAACTTTCATATTGACAAGTTTTTGATAGGATCATCCATTACAGGAAAAAAAAAAAAAAAAAATAGGGGTTGACGAAAAAAATATCGTATTAAGGTTGTACTCAAATCCAAAACGGCTTATTTTCTGGATCATTTTCAAATTCATTTTCGCTCTCAAACGCATCCAATTGCCAAGTTCTATTATTCAGAAACTATTTAATGTGCTATTGCATATATAAATATATATTTATATATATATATATATATATTACTTTTTTATGGACACGATAACTTCCCCGTAATTCTGCACAAATCTCTTCCAAACTGATACATTAAATAAAGAGGTAGAAAATCTCAGTGAAGTTCGTTAATGGGCAAAATCGGACCAAGGGGTTGGAAATAGGGATGGGTTTTGTGAAAACCGAAAAAAACCCATAACTTCTTAATTTTTATACATATTAAATCAGTTTAAAGTTATTATTACTTCTAGGAAAAGGGCTAAAAATTTAAGTATCACAGATTTTTGATAAAATTAAAAATGAGTTCAAGGGGCGCAAAAAATAGGATTTTAGGGAGAAAAAAATTCATAAGTTCGTCAATTCTTAAGATATAAAGTTCACTTAAACTTATTATAAATCTTCTTAATATTATCTACAACATTTATATTGACAAGTTTTTGATAGGACCAACTCTTACTGTAAAAAAAATAAAAAATATAAAATAAAAAAATAAAAAAATAAAAACTAAAACGGAAAACGAAAAACAAAAAACAAAAAAATTGGGTGTGGGGGGGGGGGGGGGTTGAAGAAGAAAAATATTCATAACTTCAAATCACTAGATATCCAATCCGTTTAAATTTATTATACATCTTATCAATATTATCTACAACTTTCATATTGACAAGTTTTTGATAGGATCATCCATTACAGGAAAAAAAAAAAAAATAGGGGTTGACGAAAAAAATATCGTATTAAGGTTGTACTCAAATCCAAAACGGCTTATTTTCTGGATCATTTTCAAATTCATTTTCGCTCTCAAACGCATCCAATTGCCAAGTTCTATTATTCAGAAACTATTTAATGTGCTATTGCATATATATATATATATATATATATATATATATATATATATATATATATTACTTTTTTATGGACACGATAACTTCCGTAATTCTGCACAAATCTCTTCCAAACTGATACATTAAATCAAGAGGTAGAAAATCTCAGTGAAGTTCGTTAATGGGCAAAATCGGACCAAGGGGTTGGAAATAGGGATGGGTTTTGTGAAAACCGAAAAAAACCCATAACTTCTTAATTTTTATACATATTAAATCAGTTTAAAGTTATTATTACTTCTAGGAAAAGGGCTAAAAATTTAAGTATCACAGATTTTTGATAAAATTAAAAATGAGTTCAAGGGGCGCAAAAAATAGGATTTTAGGGAGAAAAAAATTCATAAGTTCGTCAATTCTTAAGATATAAAGTTCACTTAAACTTATTATAAATCTTCTTAATATTATCTACAACATTTATATTGACAAGTTTTTGATAGGACCAACTCTTACTGTAAAAAAAATAAAAAATATAAAATAAAAAAATAAAAAAATAAAAACTAAAACGGAAAACGAAAAACAAAAAACAAAAAAATTGGGTGGGGGGGGGGGGGGTTGAAGAAGAAAAATATTCATAACTTCAAATCACTAGATATCCAATCCGTTTAAATTTATTATACATCTTATCAATATTATCTACAACTTTCATATTGACAAGTTTTTGATAGGATCATCCATTACAGGAAAAAAAAAAAAAAAATAGGGGTTGACGAAAAAAATATCGTATTAAGGTTGTACTCAAATTCAAAACGGCTTATTTTCTGGATCATTTTCAAATTCATTTTCGCTCTCAAACGCATCCAATTGCCAAGTTCTATTATTCAGAAACTATTTAATGTGCTATTGCATATATATATATATATATATATATATATATATATATATTACTTTTTTATGGACACGATAACTTCCGTAATTCTGCACAAATCTCTTCCAAACTGATACATTAAATCAAGAGGTAGAAAATCTCAGTGAAGTTCGTTAATGGGCAAAATCGGACCAAGGGGTTGGAAATAGGGATGGGTTTTGTGAAAACCGAAAAAAACCCATAACTTCTTAATTTTTATACATATTAAATCAGTTTAAAGTTATTATTACTTCTAGGAAAAGGGCTAAAAATTTAAGTATCACAGATTTTTGATAAAATTAAAAATGAGTTCAAGGGGCGCAAAAAATAGGATTTTAGGGAGAAAAAAATTCATAAGTTCGTCAATCTACAACTTTCATATTGACAAGTTTTTGATAGGATCATCCATTACAGGAAAAAAAAAATAGGGGTTGACGAAAAAAATATCGTATTAAGGTTGTACTCAAATCCAAAACGGCTTATTTTCTGGATCATTTTCAAATTCATTTTCGCTCTCAAACGCATCCAATTGCCAAGTTCTATTATTCAGAAACTATTTAATGTGCTATTGGTCAATTTTTTGATAAAGGCAGAATATATTTCAAAAAATGCTGTCAAAGTGGGCATTTTAAACCGAATTTCCCGAAGCGATAGTGCTGGGAAGGAAAAAAATGGTCGTACTGAGAATATAATTGTAAATCAAGTTCTAATTAATTGAACGGAAAATAAAAAATCCCTGCCGCCCCGGCCTACAGGCGGAGGTAGATTTCGAAATTAAGTATACTAGTTTCCCCAAAAAAATTGAACCATGATTAGAGATAAACCCATTTTAACAATTTATCTGGCCGCTTTTGACTAATTTTTATTTCATTTTTAAATAAGAGCTGGTTTTATCAGAATCATGTTAAGGCGGTATTAAAAAAAAAATACTTTTCCATGCTCAACCACTTGAAATTTTCTGGCACATTTTCAGATTCATTTTTAATAGAAAAAATATGATACTTGCTGACGTGATTTTTGATGAGATTTATAAGAGACCTGTGTTTTTATTTTTCGTTCAATTAATTAAAACTTGATTTATAAACAATTATTTTCTCAGAAGAACAATATTTTTCGTTTCTAACACAATCAATTCGGGAAATTCGGTTAAAAATGCCCACTTTGACATCATTCTTTGAAATATATTCTGCCTCTATCAAAAAATCGATCATTACGGTACATTATATAGTTTCTGAATAAGAGAATCTACCAATTGGATACGTTTGAGAGCAAAAATGAATTTAAAAATGAGTCAGAAAATAAGCAGTTTGGATTTGAATGCACCCTTAATACGATGATTTTTTTTCTTCAACCACTATGTATTTTTAATTTGTTTTTGCTGTAAGAATTGGTCCTATCAAAAACTTGTCAATTAAATATTGTCGATAATATTAAAAAGATATATAATAAATTCATGCGGATTTTATATCTTGTGAAATGACGAAGTTATGGATTTTTTCTTCTTCAACTCCCCCTTTTTTGTTTTAGTTTTTAATTTTTCTTTGCGGTACGAATTGGTCCTATCAAAAACTTGTCAAAGTAAAAGTTGTAGATAATATTAAGAACATTTATAATAAATTTAATTGGATTTGATATCTTGAGATTTGACAAAGTTATGATTTTTTTTCTCCCAAAAAACCTGTTTTTTGGGCCCCTTGAGCCCATTTTTAATTTGATCAAAAATCTGTGATATATAAATTTTGGCCCAATTTTTAGAAGTAATAAAAACTTTAAACTGATTTGATACGTACAAAAATGAAGACGTTATGGGGTTTTTTCGGTTTTCACAACCCCCCCCCCCCCCCATTTCCATCCCCTTTGTCCGATTTTGCCCATTAACGAACTTGACCAAGATTTTATGTATATCAGTTTGGAAGAGATTTGTGCAGAATTTGTGCAGACACGTTATCGTGTCCAGAAGAAAGTGATATATATATATATATATATATATAAAGTTTTTTACTGATGGTGGTTTTGGGTTCTAGGGGTCATGATCGGTGTAGATCTGCAAAAATTTTTCAGAAATTCCAACATAAGGGAGAATGTAATAGGGAATATTTCATACGAAATCTACCTAAAACACAGGTCGCTTATAAATCTCTTATCGCGCCCGTCGGCCTAATCGTTCGGAGTTTTCGTGGTTTTCTTCGAGCCGTGGATCTTCCATGCGTTAATACGGATTAGGTTCCCTTAGAAAGACCCCACGGAGGGCACTCCCCCCGGGCCTATATCCCTAGTGTAGATAATTGGCCGTCAAAAATCAACCCAACCCAACCCAACCCTTATAAATCTCTTCAAAAAATCATGTTAGCAAGTTTCTTGTTTTTACTTTTAAAAATGTGTCAGAAAAATTTCGAATTGTTGAGTGGGGAAAAATATTTTTTTTTTTTAATACCGACTTCATATAACTTTGATAAAACGAGGTCTTACAGAAAAACGAAATTAACAATTCGTTAAAAGCGGCCAGATAAAATTGTTAAACTGGGTTTATCTCGAATCTTGATTTAGTTTTTGTTGGTGAAATTAGTAATTAACTTCGAAATCTACCTCCGCCTGTAGGCCGAGCCGGCAGGGATTTTTTATTTAAATCTATTCCATTTCCCCATAGATAGTTTTATGTTGCGTGCTCAAGAGTTGGCTCTTCAAGAAATTTGTATGCATTTGCCCCGAATCAAGAAATATAGTTTATGAAGCTGCTTTGAAGTAATTGTTTTTTATTTCGTTCCATCATGTACAGTTCAGAGACAGTTTGACATTTTTTCTTTTTGTCTTTTACTGATCCAATGATGAATAGAAATAAGATCATTTATAGCTGTATTCTTTTGCGTCTGTTATATAAATTTATACATTAATTTTATATTGAGTTTTCATTTGATTCATGTGTGTAGCACCTCGACTGCTTTTTTCCATTCTTTGTTTAATACTGTATGTTTAATTTTGAAATTGATTTTTCAAAACAAGCATTCTTAAAATTCTGGGCAAAGCCGGATACTTTAACTAGTACCGTATGTCATATAAATACACGAATAAAACTCATCTATTCTGATAAACATAGTCCTTCTTGTCGCAGTATAGAAAATACATAGATTCGAGATAATTTTCTTTTTATGAAATCGATTTTCCAAAATACACCAAAATCCTTTACTTATGTCAAATTTATGAGTGAATAGCTTTTTAACACTCTTATGAATTCGGTTTGTCTGTCCGACTGTCCGTTTGTTTGTCCACGCTCTAACTCGCATAAATATATTCGAATTTTCACGCAATTGATATTGTATGTTAATGATGTTTATCAATTGAATAGGAAGTATGTAGCATTAATAGTTCATTTATAGGGGTACTCGAAAGAATTCCGTTGCATTATGGTCATTGGGGAAAATCGTTTGCTAGTGATGGGCGATTCTTGAAAATTCGACAATCGAGAAAAATCGTCATCGTAAAAAATCACAATCGATATAGCCATCGATTAATTCCTAGAATCTACAATCGAGATGTTTTACAATCGATTATAACGAGAGAGCTAAAAACAATTGTTGGAAAACTTAGCTATTATTCTGGCCGAAATTTTCATAGTAGTGATAGGGTTTGCTCGATAATTCTGCTATCGTAATTATTTTCTCCTGATTTAGGCTTCAGTCAATTGAAAAGACCTGCTCGCTAATGCTAATCTTATGGAAGAAATTTATAAAGATATCTCATTTGAATTTCAGTACTTTAAAATGATTTTCTTTACATTGGAATAAATTCCCCTTTCTTCTTTATGAAACTGCAATGTCCAAATCGCGTAACTATGGCGCATTTGATGAATCAAATAACCTTTCTACTGTTTAGATAACTCCAAAAAGTTTGATACAGTTTAAAGTTCCCCTAAATGTCAAATACTGTGGAATTTCTCCATTGATCGAAAACAAAAGTTTCTTTCGAAAAACGTAAGGATAGTAAGATAAAGATGCCTGCCAAGAGGGAACCTGCCTAACACGGAAACTGTCTACCAGTACCTAGCGATTCCAACATGACTCTTTAAGTCTGTATCGAAATCCAAAGTAGCTACTTTATGACACATTTAAAAACTCATTTTTTATTTTAGACGCATTAGCTAGAATCGATTAGCATTTTCTTCTTTTCGATAAAGGCAGAAGGTTTGATACAAATTAAAGTTCCCTAAATGTCTAAAGCGTATCAAATGCTGTGGAATTTCTCCGTTTATCGAAAACAAGACAGCTTTATCGAAAAACGTAAGGATAACCAGACATATATAACTACTGAGAGGGAACCTGCCTAACACGGAATTGTTTTCCAGTGCCTAGCGATTCCAACGTGATTCTTCAAGTCTGTATCGAAATCCAAAGTAGCTAGTTTCTGATACATTTACCAGCTCATTTTTTATTTTAGGCGCATTAGCTAGAATCGATTAGCATTTTCTTCTTTTCGATAAAGGCAGAAGGTTTGATACAAATTAAAGTTCCCTAAATGTCTAAAGCGTATCAAATGCTGTGGAATTTCTCCGTTTATCGAAAACAAGACAGCTTTATCGAAAAACGTAAGGATAACCAGA
This sequence comes from Maratus speciosus, assembly GCA_963932465.1. Lineage (NCBI taxonomy): Eukaryota > Metazoa > Arthropoda > Arachnida > Araneae > Salticidae > Maratus > Maratus speciosus. Next base: position 616,472,951 of record OZ010789.1, read on the forward strand.
CATATATAACTACTGAGAGGGAACCTGCCTAACACGGAATTGTTTTCCAGTGCCTAGCGATTCCAACGTGATTCTTCAAGTCTGTATCGAAATCCAAAGTAGCTAGTTTCTGATACATTTACCAGCTCATTTTTTATTTTAGGCGCATTAGCTAGAATCGATTAGCATTTTCTTCTTTTCGATAAAGGCAGAAAGTTTGATATAAGTTAAAGTTCCCTAAATGTCTAAAGTGTGTCTAATGCTGTGGAATTTCTCCGTTTATCGAGAAACATAAGGGCAACCAGACAAATATAACTGCTAAGAGGGAACCTGTCTAACACGGAAATTGTTTTCCAGTGCCTAGGGATTCCAACATGACTCTTCAAGTCTGTATCAAAATCCAAAGTAGCTAGTTTCTAACACATTTACTGCTCATTTTTTATTTTAGGCGCATTAGCTAGAATCGATTAGCATTTTCTTCTTTTCGATAAAGGCAGAAGGTTTGATACAAGTGAAAGTTCCCTAAATGTCTAAAGTGTGTCTAATGCTGTTGAATTTCTCCGTTTATCGAAAACAAAGGAGTGTTATCGAAAAATAGAAAAGTAAACAGACAAATATATCCGCTAATAGGGAATTCTATAACTAAAATAAAACATCAATGGACTTCATTTTTGGTATTTTGGATAATTTTAATTTTCCAATCCTTACCAACGTGGTATTAGATGATGGGTCTGGAAAAGGTAGAAGAAACGCCCCCCCCCCCAAAAAAGGGGGGCATTAGGCCCCAAACTGACAGGGCAGACCAAGGATGAAAGTTAACTTCATGTAAGAGAGGACTAGGGGAAGTTGAGAATGATAAAAAAAAACTAAACCATTGAATAAGAAAAAAATTGAAGAAAAGAAAAATGGTAAAAGAACAAGTGAAGCGTGTGATTAGAGCCAGACAAATGAAGTGGGGCCCGATGGGCCACAGCTGGTCCAGAATGAGTGCCCAAGTAGTCAGAATGGGTCAAGAACTTGGAGAATAGTATCTACAATGAAGAAAAACAATGAGACAAAACATTATGAAAAACAGTTGAAAAATACCAATAGCCTGAGGCTAAAAGTAAAATGTTTCACTGGGCGGCGTCCCCTGGTGGTAGTAAAAATAAAATTGATACGAGAAGATAGGGGAGAGTGAAAAGACTTTATTTTGTGAATTTTATAATTTTTGGACCAACAGTATACTAAAGGTTTGAAGAAACAAAACTTTAAAGCGCCCTCTTGAGGCGAAGAAGGGAGTTAAAATTAAGAAACATATGTCCATATTTTTTATTCGATTTTAGACACAATTTGGTGTTAGTCTTATAATTTTCCTATGAGTGCAAGATACCGTACCACAGTACGAAAAAAAACGCTGCTAAGTATATTCCTTTAGAGCATTTTAAGCCCAGGGGTCTAAAATTAACGGTGGATTGACAAAAGGAAGGTAGATTTAGAAAGGTTATGAGATTACCCTTATTTTAATATGTTACATGAGTGGGGTAAAATAATTTTGAAAAATCCTCTTTCCTGAGGCGACACTTAAAATCTTGAAAACACATAATTGCAGTACAGTTTTGTTTTAACAATAACATTCTAATATTAAGAGATATGGGACAGCTTAGGAGGGCTAAAATAAGAGAAACATTGAAAATCAAAGACAAACTGGCGCCGCCAAATTCACTAGAAAACTTCTATATCAAGAACTGAAACCCGAACTGATAACTTAAACCACTATGCCTCCTAACCAATATCGGCTAATAACAAAAGCGAATGGAAAAGAACATGTACTCCTTTGGGAAATCATGACTTACACCAGAAGCGCGGTAAGTTTGACTCTTCGGAAAGCTTCACTTTCTCTCGCCCTCTCTCTCGCACTTCGAGATATATTTTCTGCTGTTCTTCTCTCCTCGTTTACCTCGAGGAGAGAACTCTCTCGAGGCCAAACCTCTCGCTTGCTTCGAGATATCTCACCGATTGTAACTCATCACTTCCCATTGCCATTCTCGTTTCTCGCTCTCGGTCTCTGTTCAACATTTCATATGACATTGTCGAGAATGAGAAATCAGTTTTCGTCCTTCCTCGAAATGTTACTCTCGATGATTGTCATTTCACGCTCGTCCAAGAAGGGCCGAGATGAGATATCGAGGGGTGAGCTGGACAGAGAAATAAGCATGACAATGATCTGTGAAATGAAGCTTTAATTTTCAATGTTTTTCTTATTTTAGCCCTGCCAAGCTGTCACATACCCGGAGCCCTCTGATAAATATTATTTATTAAATATAAAGATTTCAAAGAGGAAGGTGGGTCGGGTGAATTCCGAGGACGTGAGAGTGGGCGGGGCGCAATTAAAAAAAAATACCGAACTCTTCCTGTGACATATTATCGAAAAACCCTTTGACAACTCTTTCATATTATGAACCTTTCTTCCCCCGAAGGTAAAATTCAGGGGGTGGGGAGGGGGCGAAAAATTTTTAAAACCGTAGCCGATTTCTATAATAAATTTAAATATCATTTTAGATGTCTTCCGGTAAATATTATTTATTGAACATAAAAATTTTAAAGTGGGGGCTGCGTAAATCCCGAGGCGAAAGAGTGGGCCCAAGGGGTGCGGGAGGGGGGAGCAATTTTCAAACTTTTTATGGACCGGTCATGTGATATGTTATCGGAAAGCTCTCGAATGACTCTTTCATATTATGAGACTTTCTTCCTCCCCTCCCCAATTTGGCTCCCACTGCGGGGGGTAGTTTTTCCGTTTTTATCATTTTAGATCGGATTTTTTTATGGAGCCCTCCGATAAATATTATTTATAATATATGAAATTTCAGGATACTTTTCTAAATTTAGCCAAGACCCCTCATGTGACATATCGTTGGAAAGGTTTGTGACTACTTATTGATGTTATGCACTTCCGGTGGCCGTCCCCCCACTTTGCCCCCCGGGGACACTTTTCCAAATACAGCCAAGGCCCCTCATGTGAGATATCGTTGGAAAGGTCAGTGACTACTTATTGATGTTATGTACCTCCGGTGACAGTCCCCCCCATTTCCCCCCCCCCGGGGGACATTTTTCCAAATTTAGCAAAGACCCTTCATGTGAGATATCGTTGGAAAAGTCTGTGACTACTCATTGATGTTATGCACCTATGGTGTTCATCCCAACCACTTTGCCCCCCCGGGGGTTCGTCCCCCCTTCCCCCCCGGGAGGCACTTTTCAAAATTTAGCCAAGACTTCTCATGCGAGATATTGTTGGAAAGGTCTGTGACTACTTATTGATGTTATGCACCTCCGGTGACAGTCCCCCCCACTTTGCCCCCCCGGGGGACACTTTTTCAAGTTTTGCCAAGACCCCTCGTGTGGGATATCGTTGGAAAGGTCTGTGACTACTTATTGATGTTATGCTCCTCCGGTGACAGTCCCCCCCCCACTTTGCACCCCCGGGGGACACTTTTTCAAATTTAGCAGAGACCCCTCATGTGAGATATCGTTGGAAAGGTCTGTGACTACTTATTGATGTTATGCACCTCCGGTGACAGTCCCCCCCACTTTGCCCCCCGGGGGACACTTTTTCAAGTTTTGCCAAGACCCCTCGTGTGGGATATCGTTGGAAAGGTCTGTGACTACTTATTGATGTTATGCTCCTCCGGTGACAGTCCCCCCCCACTTTGCACCCCCGGGGGACACTTTTTCAAATTTAGCAGAGACCCCTCATGTGAGATATCGTTGGAAAGGTCTGTGACTACTTATTGATGTTATGCTCCTCCGGTGTCCGTCCCTCCACTTTGCCCCCCCCCCCGGGAGACACTTTTCCAAATTTAGCCAAGACCTCACATGTGAGATATTGTTGGAAAGGTCTGTGACTACTTATTGATGTTCTGCACTTCCGGTGACCGCCCCCCCACTTTTCCCCCACGGGGGACACTTTCCTAAATTTATCCGAGACCCCTCATGTAACATATTGTTGGAAAGGCCTATGACTACTTACTCATGTTATCCACCTCCCGCACCCCTCCCCCTCTTTGCCCCCACGGGAAGGACCACTCATGTGACATATGGTTCGAAAGGCCTAAAGACCTGTGACGACTTATTCATATTATGCAGCTACTGTGTCCCTCCGCTCACTTTGACCCCCTCCCCCAAGAGATCTGGTCCGAGGTTCGTTCGTTTCGAGATTATATTTTTTTACAAGATTTTGTACTGCGTGCACACCACGCCTGCTATACGGTGTCGTATATAGCGGGTAACCTGTTCGTGATTTCATATTACAAGATTACGTATAACTTAGGGGCCCCGATTAAAGGAGGGGCCCACTAGCGGGCGAAGTCACCTAGTCTTTGTTAACGCCGACTCATTCCAGTTCACCCGCAGACGATTCTTGATAAATGTATGACGTATATAATATATAATATATAATATATGATGTATAAAAGCAATTGGCAAACTGGAGTCATCGAGAAAAAATTTACACAATCGAAAAGTATCGAGATGTCCATACAATCGAGAAAATCGAGAAAAACATCTCGTTATCGCCCATCACTATCGTTTGCAGATTATTTTAATGGTATTACGCTATTTCAAATGTAATGAAATTGATATAAATCACTGAATTTCACTACAAGCGGATTACTATAGACTAGTTTCATGGGTTTTTGTAGTGTAAGTCACATAACTGATAAGTGCTATGCCACCGTTATTTTCGTAAAGTTCGCTTGGCCTTATTCAATAAATGAGATTTCTCATATAAAATAAGTCACATTTTTCCGTTCTAAAATAAGCCAAAAATCGTAGCACGTGACTTACACTACAAGTACTCATGGAAATAGCCTATCGAATATGACGGTTATAGCATTTGTGATTCATTTACAGGGACCGACAAAAGAAATCGGTTACAGTACTGTCCTTGAGCAATAATTGCTGGAAGTGCGTTTTCGATTTCGGTATGCGTGTTTAAATTTAACTCATTTTTTGCATGTTATTCGTTGTGTATAAAATTCTATACTCGTATGCACGGCTGCACGAAAGAATTCACTCACCATTCTCCTTATTAGCGGAAATGACTGAAGGGGAATTTGAAATGTGGTATGTATTTCCTAATTGAACTAAATTTTTTGCAATTTATAGATACAAATCTATATACCATATACAGACAGGGCTACGCAAAGAATTCGGATAATTTTCTGACTATAGATGGCAATTGCTTAAATTGGGTTTTCAAATGTGTTATGTGTTTCTAAATGGTTCAATTAGACATATCCTGTTTCAACTTATTAAACGGTGAGGTGTTCAAACATTATTCTGAATATGTTGGAAAGTGTTTCATAATCTATGCTTAACGTGTGGCTGTTTCTTTCTTGTTTAAAGTATCTTTCATATTTAATTTAATTTGTAATTTTGTGTAAAAGGCAGGTGAAGTGTTTATTTTTAGGTACAATCTATTTTCTGCTCTTCGAAATTCATTACCGAATTAAGGTTTCTTAAATGAAACACTTTTGATCAAGTAAGATTATATATAACTAGCAAAACCAGCGGCTTTGCTCGTGTAATAGTTGAAATATCCAAAGTGATATTTGTATGTCTAATTTTTATTAGAAGAAATTATATTTTTAGAAAGAAAAAAAACTATTAATTATGCCATAGTTTGACTTAACTTCATTATTACACTGCATTAGGCAGACATGAGACTCAAATTAATAAGAAGAACTAAAACTATTTAAAAATATGATAATTTAGAAAGTATTTTGAAGCTTTTATGCTCATTTCATACACTCAGTTCAGTATTCGTTTAAGTTTAAAGTTTTGAATTTTTTAGAAACCGTTAGTACGTATTTACATCTTAAAATTAACCATCATGTCAAATTCCAAGCTTCTTGTCTAACGGTCTACCACGTCTCTGGTGGTAGTGGCACTAACATAAAATGCCTATGTTCAAACAGAGACTGTCATGATTAATTTTCCAACATTAATTTTGAAATACGCTTATATTTCCTAATATTCCATAGAAAACGTAATTCAGAAAGTTTTTAAAGGTTTTTTTAGAATGTTTGTTGCTCCTGTCAAGGTGGTAGTGGCTCGGCATAGAATATAGCCTGTGTAGGATCAGAGATTGTCACCATTGATTCGCAACCATTACTTTTGTAATCGGTTTATTATTTCCTGAGATTGCATATAAATCGCAATTTAGGACTGTTTTGGACGCTTTTCGCTCCTTCTCTTCGCTTCACACCTTTTAAATTTCGAATTTATTTTTGATTTTTCTTAGAGGGAATTTATATTTTTTAAGTAACTACCATGTTATATTTAAAGTTTCTAACCTCTTCAGCATCACAGAATTCGCAATTTAGAACGTTTTTCGCACCTGCAACCCGCAGGTAGTAATGACAACGACATAAAATATAGCCAATGTTAAAAGAGGGACTGTCACCATCAATTTGCAACCAACACTTTTGAAATCAGTTTGATATTTCCCGAGGTTGCATAGAAATCGCCTTTTAGAACATTTTTAGAGCGCTTTTAACGCATTTTTATCCCTTTTAAATTTAGAATTTTTTAGAAACTGTTCTTAGAGAGCATTTATATCTAATAATTACCATGCCAAATTTCAAGTTTTTTGCCCACTTGAGTATCACAAAAATCACAATCTAGAACGTTTTTTGCTACTGCAGCCCCTTTGGGATAGTGGCACCGACATAGAATAGAGCCTACATTGGAGCAAGGGCTGTTAACATCATTTTCAGACCATTATGTTTGAAATCGGTTCGGTACCTCTTGAGATTACGTAGAAATCTCAATTTAGAACGTTTTTTAGAACGCTTTTCGCGCATTTTCATCCCTTTTAAATTTTGATTTTTTTAAAAGAAATGTTTCTAGAGATTATTTATATCTTATAAGTTACTATCATGCCAAATTTCATGTTTCTAGGCCCTCCAGTAACACAAAAATCGCAGTTCAGAACGTTTTTTGCTCCTGCAACTCCCAGGTAGTAACAATACCGGCATAAAATAGAGCCTAAGTTAGAGAAAGGGCTATCACCATCCTTTTCAGACCATTATTTTTTAAATCGGTTCGGTACTTCCTGAGATTGCATAGAAATCGCCATTTACAACGTTTTTTAGAACGTTTTTCGCGCATTATCATCCCTTTTAAATTTCGAATTTTTTAAGAAAGGTTCTAGAGAAATTTTTTATCTAATAAGTGAGTACCATGCGAAATTTTATGTTTCTAGGTCTTTCAGTAACACAAAAACCGCATTTTTAGAACGTTTTTTGCTCCTGCACCCCTTTGAGGTAGTGGCTCAGACGTAAAATATAGTTTATGTTGGAGCAAGGGCCTGTCACCATCATTTTCACACCATTATTTTTTTAATTGGTTCTGTATTTCCTCTGAGACTGCGTAGAAATCACCTTTTAGAATGTTTTTTAGAACGCTTTCCGCGCATTTTCACCCTTTTTAAATTTCGAACTTTTGAAGTAATGCTCTTAGAGATCATTTTTATCTAATAAGTAACTACCATGCCAAATTTCAAGGTTTCAAGCCCTTCAGTAATACAAAAATCACATTTTTAGAACATTTTTTGCTCATGCACCACCCTTTTGATTAGTGGGCACTGACATAAAATAGAGCTTATCTTGGAGCAAGGGCTGTCACCATCATTTTCAGACCATTATTTTTGAATTTGTTTCAGTACTTCCTGAGATTGAGAAGAAATCGAAATTTAGAACTATTTTTAAAATGCTTTTCGCGCATCTTCACCCCTTTTAAATTTCGATTTTTTTAGCAAATGTTCTTAGAGATCATTTATATCTTATAAATAACGACCATGACAATTTCATGTTTCTAGGCCCTTCAATAATAACAAAATCGCATTTTGTAGTGTTTTTTGCTCCTGAAACCCCCAGGTGGTAGTGACACCGACATAAAATATAGTTTATGTTTGAGCAAGCGCTGTCACCATCATTTTGACACCATTATTTTTTAAATCGGTTCGGTACTTCCTGAGATTGCTTAGAAATCACCTTTTAGAACGTTTTTTAGAATGCTTTCTGTTCATTTACACCCCCTTTTAAATTTCGAATTTTTGAAAATATATATAAAAAAAATAACAAGACTTTGTAAAAAACTATATAGCGTAGATTTGGGTATAGCTCTTTATACTAGAAAAGTATAAATGGATATAACATGAAAGTTCAAAAAGATATGAAGCCTAAATAGTATCAAATATTGCTATTCTGTATAACCCTTTTTAACATTTTCCAACAAATTTGAAAAGTGTTTATGATTTCGGTTTGTCTGGATTCGGTTTGTCGGTCATCTACACATGAGGGACAAAACCACGTTCAACTGAGTTTTCATTCAAGTTTTGGCAAGTTCCGTGCAATAACTCCTTTGTGCACGTGAAGATAAACCTTGTAACGATAATTTATCCTATAATATCCCAAAAATCGGGCATAATATCATAGTCATAATTCTACATCTAATTACAATAATTCAGCTTAAACTTGTATTATGTTGAAAAAACTTGAATGAAAACTCAGTTGAACGGGGTTTTGTCCCTCATGTGTAGATGGCGGCACTCGTAGTTTCTTAAACCTACCTTTTTGATTCATTTGATCTCAGTTCATTAATAATTATTTATTTTCACTAGATGGCAACACTACATTTTTGTATTAAAATCATTGGTCAAGTTTCGACTAATTATCCCTTTTACAGGAAGTTTTCGTCTCTGAACTTTGAGCCTTTTTACCATCACATTTTCCTGATGATGGCTGTAGAAACAACTCGAAACGTACAAATTAACTTTTAGCTTATTAAAGTTTGTGTTTTGTGTACCATTAAGCAAGATTGTGTCTTTATTTATTAATTTTAATTAAATTAATCTGTTTTTAACAGTTTAACGTTTATTGCTTTTATACTACTACTGAGCATTGCATTACACAAATATATCATTAAAACTTGTTACGTAGGCTTTAAAAGTCGATAGCGCGTAGAGTACGCCGTCCTTGTCTTTATGTATGCCCAAACCGTCCGTGTCTTTAAGTGTTAATATCACGGCTAATTCGCGACCTTTTTTTAAAAACCATTATCAACAATCCTTTTATACTTCTGCTAAGATAGGCACCTACAGCGCTCCTCAACTCCTTTGCTGAACGACAGCAAACCGAAATTTGTGTGTAACGGAAAAATGCGATTTTCTCAAAAACTATGTGATCTAGGGTAGGCGCTACAGTTTTCCTGCAAGGTTTAAATTAACTTCTGCTACCCGTAATTTTTTTAGTTTTAGTGGATTCGGAAATAGAAGAGAAAGAACATATTTTTGCATTACATTTTCGATGATATCTCTGAAAATGTAATACTTAAAATTAAAAGGAATGTATTTTTGAGTTCGGCGTTACTTTCACACGATATCCAAGCGAAATGCAAAGAAAAGATTTTTTTCTTTCAAGTAACTTAATTAGCCCAACTAAATTTTTCTTAACCCTCTGAGCGGTTTGCCCGTATTTTTCCGTTTCCCAAAAACAATTTTAATCTGTTGTAAACAAAAATATTTTAAACAGAAGTGTACTTCAAGATGTATATCAAATAAAGGCACATGAAGTATGCTTTAGAAACAAACAGGGAAGAAAAATTTTAATTAAAATTATTTTAAATATATTTGTGAATGGTAAATAATCTTTAAATATGTTTTAAATATGTGGGTCAATAGTCTTTCTTACTTCCCCCCAATTTGAACTTTCCACGTTCCATAGTTTACGAGTAAAATAGCTCTGACTGACGGACAGACAGGCACAGGAGTGATCTTATAATGGTTTCGTTTTTACTTTTTAAGTACGGAACCCTAAAAACATTAAAATGCTGTATTGTCAATGGATAAACACCTTTGTACACAATCTTTATAAATCTACTATATCAGGAAGTGATTAAAAAATCGAATACAAAATTAAATTTTTAGATACGAAAACCAAGTAAAATAAAAGAGTGCAAAATTACGTACAGTCGGGGAAAAAAAAAAGTAAACACCCCTTACTAACTCTGCAAAAAATTATTGTAGAAGAAAGTTACTGGTACCAGACGATTGGTAATAAAATCTACTTTTAAATGATGTATATAAAATTTGCTTACGGGGCCATCTACATATTAAAACGAACCATAACTTTTTTTTTTTTCAATAACAGCACAGAATTCTGACAGCATAAATGAAGTCTACACCCTTCAATTAACCTTAAAAAGAAATTTTTATGCAATTCGTACGATAAGTTTCCGAGAAATTAATTTTTTTAAAAAGGAGCGTATTTTAGGGGCTGTATCCAAATTGAAGTTCGATACTCGATTGTTGACCGAGAGAGCCCTCTTACTGATCAAGGTATCTTAAGATCCACTCAAGCGGTCACTGAAGACTGCTAGATTACAGGATAGCAGAAGAAATTTCAAAATATCTAGTCACTTCTATCGTAGATGGACCCCTTAAACCATCATTTTGCCGTTTTTTAAACATAATTTGAAAACTACTTGGAAGAAAAAGGTGAAATTTTGGATTTCCACAAAGCAGGACTTAATAAATCTAAATCCATCAAAATAAAATGTAGGTTGCAGTTCATAATTATTTCGAATATTAATTTCACAATTCATATCATAAAATTATAAAAATTGCAAATTTAACGCATTTATGTTTGGGTATTTTAGTATTATTGCTTAGCACAGTAGGGGTTTAATTTCAGGATATATTAATAAAAATATGAAAATGTAATTTAACATTAGAAGCACTAAATTTTGAATGTTTATAATTCAAAAACTTATCATTCAAATGACTTGACATTTGGTGTCTTGGCATAGTTTGAACCGAAGATTTGAAATATCTTGTTAAAATTGGGTATTGCCATTGAAACTAATGAAGTTTGGGTTCGTTTTAATATGCAGATGGCCCCTAAACAAATTTTATATACATAATTTAAAAGTAGGTTTTATTTCCAATTGTTCGGTACCAGTAACTTTCTTCTACGGTAATTTTTTGAGGAGTTAGTAGGGGGTGTTTACTTTTTTTCACGACTGTACAGTACAACGATCAATTGATAATTTATGAACTTCTTAAAACCACATTAAAGGCAATGACCTTAAAGAGACTGAATACTCCGCTTTCTTAGTAAATGCATACAAATGAAAACTAGTTGGATGTGCCAATCCCAAAACTTTCTTCTATCTGATACATCTTAATATTTCAAAACCTAGTTATTATATGTTAATACATCAATATTATTAGTTCAATACTATACCAACTTTGATTTTCATCTTAAATTTCTGCTCCAGTCAATTAAACGGACTAAAACGAGTTAATCTATAACATGATATTTGTTAAAATTATTAATTTTTCCTTATTCTGTTGTTATCAGGGGTTTGCGAATACCCGGCTTAGCAGAAAGCGAGTTCCCGCCGCTGCACGAGACGCCGATGCACAATAGAACAACAAAAAATCAAGAAAAGTATACAAAAATCGCTATTTCAGAGCCCCTTTACCGCGCAATATTTCCAAATTCAAGGAGGATTTGTTGGCCAAAGCCAAAAACATGCACAAAAATTTTGGTTCAATTGTATGCATAATTTTATACACTGTTCGATAGTACAATAATGAAAATGGTACAGAGATTGCAATTATAGCGCCCCCTTCTGGCGAAATTTTTTCATATTCAGGGAGGACTTGCTTGCCATAGCCAGAAACATACACAAAAAATTTGGTTCAATTATATGAATACCTTCATACACTTTTCATTGGTACAATAATGAAATGGTACAGACATCGCAATTATAGCGCCCCCTAAAGGCAGAATTTTTCCAAATTCACGGAGGACCTTCGTTCCATGACCAAAAACAAACGCAAAAAATTTGGTTCAATTCTATGCATAACTTCATACACTTCTCGATGGTACGATATTCAAAATGGCACAAAAACCGGAGAAACATTGCTGTTACAGCGCCCACTACCGGCGATTTTTTTACAAATTAAGGGAAGACCTCCTTGCCATAGCCAAGAACTTAAAAAAATTTTTTGGTTCAATTCTATGCATAACTTTATACACTTTTCGATGGTACAATATTCAAAATCGCACAAAAATCGCTATTACAGCGCCCCTACCGGCGAATTTTTCAAAATTCAGAGACGACCTGCTTGCCATATCCAAAAACTTAAAATAAAAATTTGGTTCAATACTATGCATAACTTCATACACTTTTGGATGGTACAATATTCAAAATCGCACAAAAATCGCTATTACAGTGCCCCCTACCGGCGAATTTTTTCAAAATTCAGGGAGGACCTGCTTGCCATAGCCAAAAACTTAAAATAAAAATTTGGTTCAATTCTATGCATAACTTCATACACTTTTGGATGGTACAATATTCAAAATCGCACAAAAATCACTATTACAGCGCCCCCTACCGGTGAATTTTTTCCAAATTCAGGGAGGATCTGCTTGCCATATCCAAAAACTTAAAATAAAAATTTGGTTCAATTCAATGCATAACTTCACACAATTTTGGGTGGTACAATATTAAAAATAGCACAAAAATCGGTATTACAGCGCCCCTACCGGCGAATTTTTTCAAAATTAAGGGAGGACCTGTTTGCCATAGCCAAGAACTTAAAATAATAATTTGGTTTAATTCTATGCATAACTTCATACACTTTTTGATGGTACAATGGCGACAGACAGACGGACAGACAGTCATTTTCTATAAACATGTTTTTTGGGATCTAAGACCCCTAAAACGTCTAAATCCGTCGAAAACCGGAAGTCAAAAAAAATTTCGATTACAATACTTTCTTCTATTGAAGATAGAAGAAAGTAAAAAAAAAGTGACGGACTGAGAACGAGAACGTAAAAGAACTAGATATAAGTACAAAATGACGTCAAATTTTCGCACTCCACTTACGGCATTTTGTTTACAACAAAATTAGTGAAAACGCTTTAAAATAAGACGAAGCTTACTTATTTGTGTGTAAAAACTGATAATATCCCGGGTGATTCAAAATTATTGTTTTTCCCTTAAGACTATTTCTATTTCAACAAAGTTTAAGGTAAAGTATAAGACACTGCAAGAAATTACAGAGTTAATTTAATTATACACTTTTCCTGGTGCATGAGGAGTAAAACCTTATTCGATCTTGAACATTTATTGCTTTCAACTTAAAACATATAATTAAATAGGTTTTATTGCTTTCTTTGAGTAAGGGGATTATTTTCGGTAGACTGGATAACTACTAAGTGCTAACTTAGTGCTAATAATATTAGCACTAAGTTCTTTTTTTTTAAACTAATGAATCTTTTAATTTCGTCTTTAGATGTATAAGCTAATTAAATTTAATTTTCATTTAAAACTGCAAAATTAAACATTTGCGACATATTTACAGAAATTTGTCTTTAAGAAGTCATATAAATTCCACATTTTTAATGCAACAAAAAAATTAAAGAAGTCCTTACACTGTATCGGCAGAAAAAATTCCTTGTTTTTAAGAATTAAGCTAATTATATTCAACCGCACGAAGCTAAAATGCATGGAACCTGATTATAGAAGATTCATTTCCAGTTTTGTTTTCGTCAATACTGAATTTGAATAGAAATTACGCCAAAGTAGTCATCTACAGTCAAGCTGGCTTCATTTATGGCGCTTTATTTTAGTAGCTAAATTTGGCAATATTTCGTGTGTCGCCAAGCTTTGCGTGAATTTGTCGCTGAGGTTATGAATCTATGATTTAAGCATATGAGAGTTGGAGCAATGGTTACAACAATGAACGAAAATTTACGAGAAACCACTTTCACTAAGACTCCCAAATTAAACCCATTTCGGAAAAATCCTGATGTCTTGTTTCAAAATGTCAGCCACCGTAGAATTTCAAACTGCTATATCGCAACTATTTTTTTAAGCTAGCATCGAAACGAAAAATGCTCCAGCATCCTTGTATCGAAATCAAAAATTTAATGGAAAAACTTTTCGGATTTCTAATTTTTTTATACATCTTTCCGAATTTGAAATCTTTAAGTCGCCGCCATTTGAAACAAGATGGCGGATGAAGCTGGTCAATGAACACGGTGGAGTTCTTGATAAGTCCTGTACACATGCTTAGTCACATCCAAATTGGTTTATAAATACGAGTGCTATCGCATGACGAAAATTTCACACATGCATACATATATATCAACGTTTGGATGGAGGGTAATTTTAGGGTCTGGGGGTCGAGAGGGGGTCATGATCAGTGAAAATATACCGACATTTTACAAAATTGCCTTCCTTCAGATGGCTGGTTCTTATTTTTTGTAATGAAAGTTTATCTAAATGCATGAATATATATTATCATGTTAATTTAGAAATAAAAATTCAAAATGTTTTTAAAAAAGAGAAGATATTTATATTTTGATACATTTGGTAAGTCAGCTTTAAAAAAAAAAAAAAAAAAAAGTTTTACTTGTGTGTGTTGGGAGCTGTGGTATTATGTCCATTTTCTATATTTGAGAACTAAACAGATCGGAAACTTTAACTTAAAATAGAATTTCCACTACTACGATCACTAAGCCAGACCACTTTCTAGCACTCAAACTTAAAATCTAGCACTCAAACCACAAGACAAAAAAGTGATATGAGAAAATGGATATTTATAAACTTTAAACAAATAATTTTTAACAGATATTAGAAAAAAACTTCTTTAAAATTTTGTCTTTTTTTAGCTTATATTTTCTTCAGAAGACTAAATGCAAGCTTGTCAAAATTGTTAATAAAGTATTTGAATAAACTTTAAAGTATAGTTTAGACTTTAGAGCTATCGGAACGAATGATGACATTTAACTCATTTGGAAATGTAAAAAAAAAAAAAATAAAAACAGAAAATAAAAACTTTACATTCGTAATTTTGCTGCAGCAAAAAAGATGAAAAACTGAGCGACGTGTTTATTTTTACTTCCTTCTATCTTTAAAAGAAGAAAGTATTGGATTCGTGAAAAAAATCGGATTTATACTTTTTAGAAGGTTCTGAACACGATTTGACTCTTTTTCAAAAATGTGTGTCTGTGAGTCTGTAAGAGGCACAAACTTTGTTGCAACTCTATCTCAAGAACTAATGCACGGAATTTAATAAAACTTTAGATTCAGTTATACCTTCATATAAATTGGTGCTGATTAGTTTTTGGTATAAATCGCCCAACAGGTGACGCTGCTATGCTTTATTTTTACGATTACCGCAACAGCTTTACCTCAAGAACTAATGCACAGATTTTCATCAAACTTCAGATTCAGTTATACCTTGATATAAATTGGTGCTGATTATTAGTTTTTGTACGAATTGAATATTTCCAACTGAGCGAAATAATGCCCAGGCCGGGAATTGAACCCAGATCCTTGGCTTACAAGTCCAATGCTTTACCGTTTAAGCTAACTGGGCCGACAACCAGCCAGCATATTTCGCTCAGATAACCTCATTGGTAGTAACATCTGGTCTATCATGTAGACAGCTCAACATAATAAACCTCTGGTAAAGGAACTCCATATAAACGATGGATACGTATATATACTATTATTTTAACACAATCAAACTGATTGGTAAAGTTATCATACGAATTGAATATTTCCAACTGAGAGAAAAAAGGGGTTACCAATAAGGCGAGCGAAAAAAAGGGGTGCCAATAAGGTTATCTGAGCTGCTGGCTGGTTGTCGGCTCAGTTAGCTTAACGGTAAAGTATTGGCCTTGTAAGTCAAGGATCTGGGTTCGATTCTCGGCCTGGGCATTTTTTCGCTCAGTTGGGAATATTCAATTCGTATAATAACTTTACCAATCAGTTTGATTGTGTTAAAATAATAGTTTATTAGTTTTTGGTGTAAATCGTCCAACAGATGACGCTGCTAAGTTACATTTTTCCCGATTTCTGCAATATCTTATCTCAAGGACTAATGCAGGGATTTCCATCAAATACCAGATTCGCTTTGACGTTGACATAAGTTGTTGCTGATTAGGTTTTGGTATAAATCTCCTAAAAGGTGGTGCTTCTACGCTGCATTTTTCAGGATTTACATGATTTTAGCGATAGTCAGATCTCAAGAACTATAGCTCGGAATTTCATCAAACCATATTCTGTTAGACCTTGACATGATTTGGTGCGGATTCGGGTTTTGTGATTATCATCGCAACAGACACAGAACTATAGGGAAGCCATCAGATGAATGCCGCTTTCCGATTCTTGCGGTAACGGCACAAAATCAGGTTGCCGATATCGGTTCCAACACTTTTGTGGTCCCCGGGCAATAGTCGGTCCGTTGGGCTGGCGCTTAGTCGGACCGGTGCAGGAAAGATCGGCCAGACTGCCGGCAGGATACTATATAACAGGTAGCGCTGCTATGCTGCATTTTTCACGATTTTCGTGACAGTTGAAACTCAGAAACTAATGAACGGAATTCAGTCAAACTTCACTTTTACATAAATAGATTCTTATTAAGTTTGGGTACATACTGCCCAACAGGTGTCACTTTTATGCTCTTCGGGTTGGGAGTTTTGGTTGCAGATATCAAGGATGGTGGGTGCCGAAATTCAATGATTTGTTTGAGAAAAACGAAGCTTAAATCTCCTTTTTAAATGCACACAATTCAACCAACCTATGGATTTTGAATCCTCAATATTGGCATAGATTGTCATTTAATTTTGGCACTGTGGTAGCAAATTTTGAAGTATTAACATGTATGAGGTAGAAGAAAGTTTTGGGATTGGCACATCCTACTAGCTTTTTAGGCCGTAATTATATAAATACGTAACACCTATGGTCGTCGTTCAGTCCATCTGTCTATCCGTCCGTCCGCATATAACAGAGTAAAAACTACCCAAGCGAATGGTCTGAAATTTCAAATATATAATTGTTGCAAAATTTTGTCTAGTCATTTCAAATTTTATGAAAATCGGATGCAATAGTTTAATGACAGGGACAGTCGAAAGTTTTCCGTTACATTACGGCCAATGGAAAAAAAACTATTTCAAGTGCATTTTAATGATGTTTACAGCCTTTCGAACAGAAAGAAAGTGATATGCACTTTATGAAGTTCACTAAAATATACATTCAGTACAATATGTGGTGCAAACAATATTTATAAAACTAGTTATAGTACGAACACACCTCATTTTCCACGTTTGACGTGCAGTTTCCAACTTGTTTAATTAATAGGAACGCCTACATTATTTTGTTTAAAAGAAAGTACTATTACAAACAAAGTACTATTACAAACTATTATCAACAAAAGCAATCATTTATCACCTTTTTGGCTCCTTATAACACTGGTAAAAACTAAAATAACTTTAAATAGTATTATTGTTTGTTTCTTTTTAACACTTTCCAACAAAGTTGAAAAGTGTTTATGACTTCGGTTTGTCTGGCCATCTGTCCGCCTGTCCGTGCTCTTACTCTCGTAAATATACTCGGATCATTCTGAAATTTTTGGATGTTAGTGACCTCTACCACAGCACGATCCCTATTTCAAATAAAATTTCTAGCATGTTCGGTTCATTTACAGGGACATTCACAAGTTTTCCGTTACATTACGGCCTATGGGAAAACATCGTTTAAAATGGTTTTTAAAGATGTTACATGCTTTCAAACATAATAAAATTGATATGTATTTATCAAGTGCACTAAAATATGCATTCTGTAAAATATACGGTGCAAAGAATAGTTATTATTCATTTACAGGGCCACACTATGTCAAATATCTAGTACTTTTAAGTTAAAAAACATATTAATTTAATGATTTTTGTATATATATTTTTTCTTTTTTAGCCTGGTATATCTTGATCATTAACAGAGATTATTCTCATTATTTATTATCTTTATGATTAACAGAGATTATTCTCATTATTTATTATCTTTATGATAATTTATAATTATGGTACTACGAAAATTCTACTGTTATTCTTTGTTTTTTACAACTTAACAAGATTAGAAACACTGTTGAGTATTATATAATGAATGAAAAAATAATTTTTAAATACAAAATTTGAATTTTGCTTGTAAATAATTTCGTAAAAAACTTTTGTTTTATATCCTTTCTTTTTATTATAGCTTTACTTTTCTTACATGATTTATAATTTGTATAATAGATTCATTATTATTATTTTTATTATTATTATTGTTGTTATCAGCAGCAGTAGAATCATCGTCATTATTATTATTATTATTATCATCAGTACTATTATTATCATTATTATTATAAAAACATGTATAATGATCACTTATAAATAGATTAAGTAAAATAATGCTATAAAGTGATAAAGTATCATTTATTAAGATTGACGATCGTTTCGTCGCACCAACGGCGACATTTTCAAAATCCTTCACGATAGAAAATATTTTCACATAATTTAAAAATAATAAACATAGTAAACAATGTCACGAGACATGATGCATAATGAAAAACTTTGCAAACATAAAATAAATTAAAATTAAATTAGTTATTTGTGAGCGTGGATTAATTTTCATATAATTTAACAAAATAATAACATGGTAAATAATGTCATGAGACAACATGCATGATGAAAAATATTACAAAACATAAATCAAAATTAAAATTATCTTGCCTATTTGCGAACGTGGATTAATTTTTACTATTGTTACTAAAATTACATAGCATCTCTTTCCAAATTTTAGGTAAATCTAGGGGCACTGAATCATTGCAAATATTCTTGTTGCGTAAAAATATCTCTATTGATTCTCGGATGATGGATGGTAAATAAAATCTTGATGTGTAAATTAACTTGCTATTTTAAAAATCGATCCATAAAGGTTCTTCGCTGCATAATCTGGCCAAAGCTGTGGTTCTTCTGTTGTATTTGATGTCTGCTATATGTTCATTATTATTATTATTATTATTAATTTCATAGTTTAAAAATTTTTTCTTTAACAATATTGTTAAATTGTAAAATAACCGGAAACTACCCTGTTTCAACAGTAACACTATTTTTCTCTTTATTATTATAGGGGAAACCAGAGCAAATGACTTGATGGCAGTTTCTAGTGTTGCAATGGACCATTCAAGATTAAAAAGATATTCACGTCTTATTCACCAATACATCTTCACGGTCAAGGACAATAATTATCCCTTTCTGACTTTTTCATGAACTTTCTAAAATGATCGAGAATTATTATTTCCCAAATTTCCCGAATTTTTTTGCAAATTGTTCCATTTTTGAAATGTATTAGGATCTATCCACTGAAGATATAAACTAAGAAAACAATTTCAATAGCATGACTGTTGGACACTAAACTAAACATGACTGTTGCAACTAAAAACTAGCAAGCAAACAACAACAAAAACAGCAGCAGCAGGAATAAACCGCGTTATGGAAGGAAATGCAACACAATTAATTATAGCAAAATTTTATTAAAAGTATTTTTTTTTTTTTTTTGTCAAAGAGTTTTTTAAATTATGGATCAAATAATAAATCTTGAAAATGGAGTTCAAGATATATCCTTTTTCAAAGAAATGTACAAGGATGCCATTAAGGATATATATATATATATATATATATATATATATATATACAGTAAACTCTGTCTAAGGCGGAATCGATCGGGACTAAGAAAATTTTCCGCAGTTGACAATATTCCGCCTTACACAAATTTTGCTCTATGTCTATGGATTCGCAGGGACTTGAAAATCTTTCCGAGTTAGACAGATTTCCGTCTTACACAGAGTCCGCCTTACAGAGAGTTTACTGTATATATATGTATATATATATATATTTTAATTTAGCATTATACAGTGGGACGCATGTTTTTAAATGTAAATAGGCCGATTGTTCTATAAGTCTAAATAGACTAAATAGGAAGTTTTATTTTATGAAAAATAAATTTTGGCCGCAAAGATTATAGCTAGGCCTCAAAGGCCTCAAAGATTACTGCTTGACAGAAATCCTTATGCATGATGGTTTACCAAGTTATTAAATAAGTTGCACAATTTATTAATTATTTAAATTTGCCAGATATCTATGTATTTAAATAAATAGTATTCTAAAAT
Organism: Maratus speciosus; assembly: GCA_963932465.1. Classification (NCBI taxonomy): domain Eukaryota; kingdom Metazoa; phylum Arthropoda; class Arachnida; order Araneae; family Salticidae; genus Maratus; species Maratus speciosus. The sequence continues at coordinate 616,492,980 of OZ010789.1, forward strand.
ATCTTAATCCGGCCAAATTTGAGTCCTGCGCGAAAATTCTCCTTGAGGTCAGTCCGAAAACCGACGCAAACCCGAACCGGAAGTGAAAGAAAATTAATGCATACTTTAATACAATTATGGAAAAGTAGTCTACAATTATATCTGTAATAATAGACTAATTATAGCTCATTATTAGTCTATTCAGTTTTATATTTTTTGTATAAAAATGAACACATATGCAATCATTAATATACAAATATACATTTTTTTCAAAAAAAATAAAATAAAATTTCGAGACTTTCTTTTAAAATGTCGGGTCAACCCGAACCCGAACCGATAAAAACAAAACTCAACCCGAAATCGAAATGTTTAAAGTCAACCCGACCCGAACCAGACAGCGTATCGTGTTGGGTTTGTTTTAAATCGGATAACCTGACACGATGCAGGAAAATATTTAAAAAGCTATTTATTTTTTTTATTTATCAATAATTCAAAGATTTATTAATAACAGTAATTTTAATGAAATGATCGGGATATAAAAATATACGTTACAAAATATCAATAAGAATTAAAATTTATTGACGACATTTTTGAAAGTAATTAGTATAAGTCATTTGATTTTTTAAAAAATTATCTTTATCGCGTGTCTATCACGAAAGATAAATCCTTTTTCACTTAAATTAATATAAATAGCTCAGGATTTGTTTTCAGCTTATATTCCAATAACGAAATTAAAATATTCATCAACCAATAAATGAAGCAGTAAAACATAAATAAAATACAAATTTAAGACATGGAATCGAACTACGCGCTTAAAAAATTGAAATGAACATAATCAAACAGGCTGATTGTAAATAGTGATCTTTGGCGATTTCGCGAAGCCAATACGAAAGTATCGCTTTTAATAAATTTCATAACTTTATTTGAATGCATTACTAGAAATATACGAAAATAGCATTATTACTATTTTCATATATATATATATATATAATTTTCGGTATTGTTAATTAGTAATCCAAAAAATACATATTAACTCTAAAATATATATTGGAGTTATCAGAAAAAAAAAACTTTTTTGACCTATATTCAGTAAGCCGGGAAGCCCAGATTTACCCCTTTGTTTCTCTAATACCATTATGCTATTTCTTAATCCATATTTTAGGGAAAAAAGAATATGTATTACATAAATAAAATGACGCTATAAGTATTTCACCGGGATTAAAAAAATAAAAAAAAACGTTTATTAATGACGTTTATGGTGCTGTAATAACGTAAGACGATAAGACTCTTCCTTTCCCTTATCCCAAAGAACCGAAGCGGGCAAACTTAACGGAACCGATTAGGTGTATTCGCCCATGTTTTTGCTTCCTTGCAATGCCAGCAAACGGTTGTAGATTTTTTCCTGAACATATATAGGCGTTGCTGTTACAGCCGAACTTTCACTTTTTTTTCATCTTTGCCCAAAGCAATATCGTGCCGCTCTAGCAATTGCCATTCATCTCCACTGGATAAGAAGAACTTCACTGGCACACCTTCGCACACTCGCATCAACAACAAGAAATCCAAGCTCCTATAACTAAACAGGTAAGAGGCTCCCTATATGTTTTCATTTCCAATCATTTTTCAGAACTATTATTTTTGTCAATGGTATAAAATATTACGTTTTAGTGAAAAATATACAGCTGAAGAAGACATATATGAGGCATTCTCACATAAGTTTAACTTTTAAGTCCCTGAATAATAAATTTATTTTAGTACATATTCTTGGATTTTTTTTTTTTTATTATTATTTCTTATGTGGAAAATACCCCATTGCATGACTGTATAACAATATTAACGAGATAAGTTTTGGACGATGTTGGGAGGTCCAAATATGCCACGAAATTCCTTACCGTCCTGTATCCCTGGTGCACATTTTTAAGTTTGGAGTTGTGTGTATAAAATTGCTTCGATAAAAGTAATTCGATGTAATTTTTTTCCGAAATTGGGACTATTGCTTTATATAAATATGTAGCAAAAAAATAGCCTGCACACATTTTTATGGTTGTTATTACTTTTTTAAACTCTGTCCCTAGGTTTTAGATTCCTTACCGTCCCCCTTGCTAAAATTATACAGAAAATCACATCAGATGCAGTCGCAGAACTTTTTTCAACTTTTTTCTCATGCAGAGGTATGCTAGAGAAAGAATGGCTAAAATTATTTAACACGAAATTTATTGCCGAATTTAAATCAGCATTTAAATATCAATTTCAAGCATCGCGGCTTTATGGGTAGTCTTACCGTCCCCAAGGTTTATTCCTGCACTTTTCGAGGTAAATTAATTTTTTTTTAAATTTAATCCAATGTAAATAACTGTTGCTATAAATCAATGAACATTGTAGATATCACTTAGTCTTAACATGATTTGCCTAAACATAGGTGTTAATTTTCCTTACCTTCCCCTTTTTCCTCTTTACCGTCCCTTTTTCCCCTTACCGTCCCTTCATTAGCATCCCTTTAAGACGATGTTATGCCAAAAGTTTGTACTAAAAATATTGGATTGTTATTATTTCTTATTTGAATGCCCTGTGGGTACTATGCAAATTCATTATAAGTCAAAATTTAGAAGAAAATAAAAGTTATAGTGGTAAAATGGTAAGGAAAATTAAACTCGCAAGTTCAACTTAGACCTCAGTGAAATAAAAAATCGTCGCTGCTGACCATTTTTTCTTTATTTTGAATCATTAAGGCATTCGTCTATAAGTTTAAAATGTTATTTTATTAAGTTTAATTTCACCAGATCTTTATTCCTGAAAGTTAAATTTTTGTGAGAATGCCTCATATACGTATATTTATATGTATCATATGTGCCGTCGATTTTGAAAGTGGGCATGTCTATTTTGTGAAAAAAAAATAGTTAGCGCTAAGGTAAATGCGCCTATAGTGGGCCATTCATTTTTAAAGTTTAAAAACAAGACCAAATTGCATTTCTGAAAAACAACTGAAAGAAATCCGATGGACTAACATCGTTAAATGTTAACTTTCCATAAACTGTTCGGAATAATTTTTTTTTTTCTGCTGGTACATTTGTTTAGTTTCTAGAGTGTATTCAAAAACAGATTTAATTTTGGCAAATTCTTAGAGATTTCATTAACATATCAGTTTTTGTTTCAAACATTGTTTCTTTAATATTATGTTTTATTTTGAAATAAACTACTGTTGATATACTCTATTACATTGTAAATAATTTGTTGCATAAGCAGAAAACTTAAAAGATTCATACATCAGAAATTTAATAGGTTCACTACAGGAGCATAGAGGAAGGTAACATTTTTTATTTTTCATTTTTCCCGCAGAATATATTCTGAAACATTGAATGTTTATTCTGATACATGAAGGTTGGGACTAAGCTATATATATATATATATATATATCTTTTGGAATTTTACTAACACTTTAACAATAATTAGATAAATGTCCTTAAGTAGCCCACTACTGGTGCTACCTTAAGATGACAGTTTGCCACAAAATTGATCAAAAAATCAATTTTTGTTTTTAAACGTTAAATTAAAGCCTAATTAATTGTGAATATTTTGACATCTCATTTTTACCCATACGGCAATTATATCGCGAGATAGTGAAAATTTTGTTTTTGACTTTTAAGATCAAATTACCCCTTGGTCATATAAAAAGAGTTGAAGCTGTTTTGAGCTTCTAAAGTAAATTTTTGAATGGGATTTTTTTTAAAACTAGGGGGCTCTGCCCCCTACGAGCTACGCTCGTCAACCCCCGTTCAAACACCGCAGACTCTAACAGCACGCTAATTTGATCGGCTTTAAAAAGATTTCGGAAGATTGAATTATAGTTTGAATCTCAGAATTATAATCTGACGTAATTTTCACTAAACTTTTCTTTCTCTTTTTAATATTCACGTAAAAATACTTTTGTTAGAAATGAAATATTATGATCATCTTAAAATATCAAATAAATGTCTCGCGCAATTTTTAAATTTAAACTGTTTTGCAATATTATTTTTTGTTCATTTTACGTAATAAGTGTAATGTGACGTAAATGTGACGTAAATTCTCCTATTTAAGACTTCTAACGCATGTTAATGAATTTATTATTTTACAATATTCTTTCTCTTTTAAAATTCACGTGTAACTGTAGTTTATATGACGTAATTTTCAATGAGTTCCTGCTTTTTATATTTTCTGTTTATAATAGTCACGTGTAAAATAAATTTTTAATTTGAAGCAAACATTATTTTTTGCGCTGTTTATACAGTTGGCAACAGGTTAAATTAATACAATTTTAGTAAAAAATATCTCTCGAAATGCTGAAAATTTGAATTTAAAATAGAAATAAAACCTCAAAAAATGAGTCAAATTAAAAAACTAAATGCAGTTCACACACCGGGAAATTCTGACGCTTAAAATGATCTAAAAATGATTTAATTCCTATGTACAGTTTTTGCTCCTATAAAACTTTTTTTAATGGAACGATTTTGTCCAACTTTGGCGTTAAATATCTCTTAAAATAATTCTTCGATTTGAAAACTGTCTGCATCAGTGTGTTTATAAAACATTTCTCTATAATACTACCGATTTTTATATTTTTGTATGGAACAGTTTTTTTAATATTAACGAAGAAAGGCCATGCTTAAGCATTCAAATTGGATGCCGATCTGCCGGGAATATCTACGCAGATTTTCATTGGTCCATTTGCAAATCAAAACTTTTTTTTATATATAGAAGGATGTTATTAATGAATCAAATTTTAATATAAGCTATTGAAAAACAAATTGATTTTTTAGCACTTTAAGGAAACAGTTTACCTCAAAATTGATCAAAAAATCAATTTTTGTTTTTAAACGTTAAATTAAAGCCTAATTAATTGTGAATATTTTGACATCTCATTTTTACCCATACGGCAATTATATCGCGAGATAGTGAAAATTTTGTTTTTGACTTTTAAGATCAAATTACCCCTTGGTTCATATAAAAAGAGTTGAAGTTGTTTTGAGCTTCTAAAGTGAATTTTTGAATGGGATTTTTTTTTCAAAATGTTATTAATGAATCAAATTTTAATATAAGCTATTGAATAACAAATTGATTTTTTAGCACTTTAAGGGGACAGTTTACCTCAAAATTGGTCTAAAAGTCGATATTTAAAAAAAAAAAAAAAAATTAAATGAAAGCCAGTTTAATTGTGAATATTTTGACACCTCATGTTTAGCCATACGGCAATTATATCGCGAGATATTGTAAATTTTGTTAATACACCCAGCGCAGTTACTGACAAAAATTAAAACTTTAAATGGCTTTTTCGCCATGTTCACATTTTCTTCACTTTCATGTTTTAAAAATGCTAAGGATTTTTTTTTTCTTTTGGTATTTGAAATAGATATTTAAACTTTTTTGTACATGTTTTTTTATTATATATGTGATAAATCTGCGCGTGGAATTAGCATTCAGGCTTTTCGTTATTCTTTTAAAAACAAAAGTCTATAAAGATGTGTTAGATTTCCCCGTTTTACACTATGTAAATCGGTAATAAAAAATATATTAAATGTAATGTTAGATGTATCTAAAAATACATGCGTAGTCTTGTGTAATACACATTTGAAAATCTTTAAAAAAAATTGGGCAAAAATATGAATATTTAAAAAAGTAGTAGGGATTTAAAAAAATTCAAATTTTTGTTACCTTTTTAAAAATTTTAATTAAACATGCAGTTATTCTTTTCTTTCAAAATGTACTTTTAGTTGAATATCGAAATGCAGTGAGCCATTTGAACCATATTTTTTTAAATAAACAAAATTGTTGAAAAGGTAAACTTTTCCCTTAAATCTTATTGCAAATGAACATAAAATTTCTGTTTGTAATCAATTCACAATAAATATCTTTTACTTTATCAGTACAAATTTGTTAATGGTAATTTATTGGGTCTTCCATATTTCAAAAATGTCGATTTTGAAAATGAGACAAGTTCACTTTGAATCTAATTATTTTTTATGCTGCATAATATTAACAAGCGCAATCAGAATATCATCATGAATATTTTAAAAATCTTCACTATCTATGCAATTATATGCGTACAACTTATATTGAATAGTTATTCTTATTTTTTTCACTTTATCCTATAAAATTAAGTTTATTTTTTTATTTTATTGTAAATTTTCTAAAGAAGAATGAAATATTAAAATAAAATAAATAAGTAAATAAAATAAAATAGTCTTTATACAGCAAATTAGCACCTTGTATTAATATACTAATTCAAACTGCTAAAAGGTGTAAATTAAAACTTTAAAAACAGTAAAAATAGGTTTATTCTACTGTTTACATGTTTCGACTCTACCCGAGTCAATTTCAAAACAAATAATTAAAAATATTCTAAAATCGCACGGTCTATGAAACGTTATCATTCAATTTTCACGTATTCTTTCATATTATGCAAGTTATTATTAGCCCCCCGTATGCTATTTCTTTCTCCCAGCTTATTTTGTCTCCAATAAATAACGTTACCTTGTATACGCCAGCCGATGTTTCATTGTGCGATTAAATACTCTACAGCATTTTTAAAAACTTCTAATCATCGCACATTTTCAATGTTTATACCGTCGTATTGGGGAAAAAAAAAGTATTTTTTAATGCAATTTGTTTGAAAATTGCATCTTCATTTGTTTTTGAAATAATAATTTTTTTGTAGTTTTTAGCGACATTTGTTTCATTTTGGCAACTCAAGTACTCCATTTCTGTAGAAAGTAAAGAAAAAATTGTTGAACAATAGCAATTATATCTTTTTGTTACCATTTTTTCATAAAAATTGAAAAAACAAATTAATTAAAATACGTGCTATTTTGAGAAATATATAAATGAAGGATATATGATAAAACATGGAGCTATTATAAACTATATTTAATTTTAAGCATCTATATTAATGCAAATGACGTCATTTTACATAAAATAAAAGCGTGTTCTTTAAGTCTTAAAATTGAAATATGTTTTGCATTAGAGTCCCGATTATCCGAGTCCCGCTTAACCGAGTTATTTTCATCTGATGAACTGGTGGCTTCTATTATTATGAAACAGCCATTATAAATGAAGCGTTAGGTGAAGATGAAAGAGCAGTCGTAAAAAGTTAGAACTCTGATTTTCTAGTCAGAATAGAAAAAAAAATGGCCATAATTTTTTTTTTCAAAAAAAAAAAAAAAAAAAAAATTATGCCTTTTTTTTTTCCATAAAAAAAAATTATGGCCATTTTTTTTTTCCATTCTGACCAGAAAATCAGAGTTCTAACTTTTTACGACTGCTCTTTCATCTTCACCTAACGCTTCATTTATAATGGCTGTTTCATAATAATAGAAACCACCAGTCCACCAGAAGAAAATGAAGTAATGGAAATGCCGGGGGCGACACTAAATTCTGAAAAAGCAGAATTCCTGTTCTCTAGTTAATATTTTTATTATTATTTTTTTACTTGGATATTTATTTTATTTTCGTAACCATTGGTTACGGCTCGAGCCATATTTTGGTAAGTTAAGTGATGCTGCATCGTTACATATTGAATTTTTGCATGTTACAATCTCTATGGTTTCTCTTTTAATGAATGGATAGTATAGACCTGAGGGAAAAATTATTTTACTTTCATTTAAATTACTTTGGATGGTTTCTTCTTGATCTAATCTTGATAGGGCTGTGGTTTTTCTATTATTATTTAATATCAGCTACAGGCTGCTTTTTTCTATACTTAAATTTCCTGCTAGTCATGCCAATATAGTAATTCTTTGATCCGTTTTCTCTAATAAACGGTATTTCACAAGCTCCTGAGTAATTTTCAAAATGAATTGGGGTCTAGCGCAAATGATATTCTTTCATTTCGGAGGCGGTTTGGCTAGTCAGCAGATATTGAAACGCTTAAGACTGTATTTTAATTTATCAAAAAAGCTTGGAAAATATTGAATAGTATAAAGTTTGTATTTTTGTGAATCAAAATTACGTTTAGGCTTTTTATTATTGGCAATATCCAATATGTCATGTAAATTTAATATGCAATACTGGTTATATCCATGTTAGCTGAAAAGAATCATGGTTTTGTTATGCGCCTCATTTTTAAAAGCAATGATTTGTTGAAAACGTCTTTTTTCTTTGAATTGAATATAATTATAATTAAAAAATTTTACACCTTTTAGCAATTAAAATTAGCATAGTAAAAATATTCTATTTTTTTGTTAATCGTAATTATATTATATTCAAAGGAAATTGGCGTTTGAAATAAATCATTGCACTGTGGGTGATTTACCGATTCTAGCTGGCCATAAGTTAATTTTGACGTCAGTATAGTAGCATCGCCATGAAAATGAAAAACGTTATTGATATTCGCTATTGAATGTTACGTATTGCAAAATTTAGCGTGTAGTAGTCATAATTTCTTTACAGGGATATTCAAAAGAATTTCATTACATTACGGCCTATGGGGAAAAATCGTTTGCGGTGGTTTTTAATGATGTTTCATAATTTCACATACTTTGAAATTTATATAAATATCTATGAAATGCACTACAAGATGACTTCTATAGAATATGGTATGGATAGCATTTATCGCTCATTTACAGGGACACTAAAAAGAATTATGTTACATTACGGTCTATAGAGAAAAATCGTTTGTGGTGTATTTTGTTCATGTTACACGATTTCAAAAGTATTTAAATTGATATATATCTTCAAGGTGCTCCATAAGATGCTTACTATTGAGTAGGATGTGCATAGCATTCATCTTTCATATACAGGGGCACCCAAAATAAATCAGCTATATTTCTCTCTCTATGAACTATAATTGATGTAAGTGCGTTTCAGTTGTGGAACACTTTTTTAAATTATACAAATTGCCTACTATTTAGTGTGCATAAATTCTATAAATCATATACAGGGCTGCACAAAACATCTGAAGTATATTTCCGTTTATTGACGGGAATTGCTGACGGGGAATTTTCAACTGTGTATTGTTACAAATTATTACTTAGCCATCGTTTTCTACGTTATTAAGCTATGAAGTTTTATTATAGTAGTCCGAATGCGTTGAAAAATGTTTCATAATCTGATTGATGCAAGATTTTATGTTCTTCTTGATAACTTCGATGATACTTTCTTAACGGTATGGAAGTTAAAGTGATAAAACTGTTTTTTTTTAATTATTATAACAAATCCTAAAATTTCTTTTTCTAATACTAGGAGGCCCCTTACGAGCTATGCTCGCCAACTCCCACCCAGACACCGCAGACTCTAAATGCACGCTAATTTGATGGCTTTAAAAAGATTTCGAAAGATTGAATTATAATTTAAAAAACAGTGGCGATCTCCCTATAAACGAATTTCTATTCATTTCTCTTTGATTGGGGAATTTTAATGCCAAATCCGCTGCGGTACTACTTGATTATCCCGTCGACCCATTTCGCCAAATTATATAAATCGCCAAATTATACAAATTGACATAATTTTTATTTTAAATAACGAAAGAACAAATAAATTAGTACAACATTAATAAAAATACAAATAAAACGTCGAAATAAAAATAACTTGATGACGTAGACACGTGTAACAACATTTCAAAATAAGCTAATATAAAAGGAATTAAGTAAACAGAGTCTTTGTCTCCTGGTATTTTTTAACAAAGCGAAAAGAAAGTTCTTTTAAATGAGACATTTTAAATTAATCGTTTTTAATCTGACGTAATTTTTACCAAGCTATTCTTTCTCTTTTAAATATTCACGTGAAAATACTTTTGTTAGAAATGAAATATTATTTGCGCTTTCCTAACAAAAATAGTTGAAAAGATCCTCTCAAAATATCAAATAAATGTCTAGCGCAATTTCTAAATTTAAACTGTTTTGTAATATTATTTTGTGTTCATTTTATGTAATAACTATAATGTGACGTAAATATGACGTAATTTCTCCTATTTAAGACTTCTAACGCATGTTAATGAATTTATTATTTTACAATATCCTTTCTCTTTTAAAATTCACGTGTATACTTTTTATGACGTAATTTTTAATAAGTTCCTGCTTTTTGTACATAATTATTTAATTCTAATTCCAAATGATTTTTTCTGTTTATAATAGTCACGTGTAAATAAATTTTTAATTTGAAGCAAACACTATAGCTTGCGCTATTTATACATTTGGCAACAGTATAAATTAATACAATTTTCTAAAATCTCTCTATTCTAAAAAAAAGTAACTACCGCTGTCACCGCCGTCGCCGCCCCCCCCCCCTCTTGAATTTTTTGTGTCCGGAGGTCTTTCTTTGTTAATATTAAGGAAAATAATGCATACAAAAATATGAAAATCGGTAGTATTATACAGAAATGTTTGATAAACACGCTGATGCAGAAAGTTTTCAAATCGAAGAATTATTTTAATAGATATTTAATGCTAAAGTTGGACAAAAATCGTTCCACTAAAAAAGTTTTATAGGAGCAAAAACTATCCATGGGAATTTAATCATTTTTAGATCATTTTATACGTTATAATTTCCCGGTGTGCAGAATTAATTTATTTTTTTAATTTGACTCATTTTTCGAGGTTTTATTTCTATTTTAAATTCAAATTTTCAGTATTTCGAGAGATATTTTTTACTTATTTTAGAAAATTGTACTAACTTAACCTGTTGCCAACTGTATAAACAACGGAAACAATAATGTTTGCTTCTAATTAAAAATTTATTTACACGTGACTATTATAAATAGAAAAGATACTTTCAAATTAAAATTAAATAATTGCGTATAAAAAGCAGGAACTTATTGAAAATTACATCATAAAAAGTATACACGTGAATTTTAAAAGAGAAAGGATATTGCAAAATAATAAATTCACTAACATGCGTTAGAAGTCTTAAATAGGAGAAATTACGTCATATTTACGTCACATTACAGTTATTACATAAAATGAACACAAAATAATATTGCAAAACTGTTTAAATTTAGAAATTGCGCTAGACATTTATTTGATATTTTGAGAGGATCTTTTCAACTATTTTTGTTAGGAAAGCGCAAATAATATTTCATTTCTAACAAAAGTATTTTCACGTGAATATTTAAAAGAGAAAGAATCGCTTGGTCAAAATTACGTCAGATTAAAAACGATTAATTTAAAATGTCTCATTTAAAAGAACTTTCTATTCGCTTTGTTAAAAAATACCAGGAGACAAAGACTCTGTTACTTAATTCCTTTTATATTAGCTAATTTTGAAATGTTGTTACACGTGTCTACGTCATCAAGTTATTTTTATTTCGACGTTTTATTTGTATTTTTATTAATGTTGTACTAATTTATTTGTTCTTTCGTTATTTAAAATAAAAATTATGTCAATTTATATAATTTGGCGAGTGATTTGGCGATTTATATAATTTGGCGAAATTGGTCGACTGGGTAATCAAGTAGTACCGCAGCGGATTTGGCGTTAAAATTCCCCAATCAAAGAGAAATGAATAGAAATCCGTTTATAGGGAGATCGCCACTGTTTTTTAAATTGTAATTTAATCTTTCAAAATCTTTTTAAAGCCGATCAAATTAGCGTGCATTTAGAGTCTGCGGTGTCTGGACGGGGGTTGGCGATCGTAGCTCGTAGGGGCCCGAGCCCCTTAGTAATGTAAAAAATATCTCTAGAAATGCTAAAAATTTGAATTTAAAATAGAAATAAAACCTCAAAAAATGAGTCAAAATAAAAAAATTAATGCAATCTGCACTCCGGCAAATTCTAACGCATAAATTGATCTAAAAATGATTACACTGCCATGCATAGTTTTTGCTGCTATAAAACTTTTTTAGTGGAACGATTTTGTCCAACTTTAGCATGAAATATCTCTTAAAATAATTCTTCGATTTGAAAACTTTCTGCATCAGCGTGTTTATCAAACATTTCTGTATAAAACCACCGATTTTCATATTTTTGTATGCATTATTTTTCTTAATATTAACGAAAAAAGACCTCCGGTCACAAAAAATTCAAAACCGGCGACGGCGGCGGTGACAGCGGTAGTTACTTTTTTTTTAGAATAGAGAGAAAATTTAAGATACGGGACAAACATTCGACAGCTTTAATGAAAATTGCTGTGTTGTATATTCTATTGTATATTTATATTTATTCTGCAGAGAGGAGATATCATGAGAAAATGTCTACATTATGTTTTGCATTGTGTTAAATCTGAATTTGGAGAATTTGTCTGAATCAATTTTGTAACCATTCGAAATTTGCAGTCAAGTAATATATTTTACAACATTTTGTCCTGAGATATCTACATACAACTGGCAACTTTTGTCCAAATTTGGTCATAAATTTAAACATTTCGGGCTTGCAAAATTTCATGGAATTCTTGTTGCCGTTGCATAATGGTGCAAAAGTTTATTTACGTGACTGACTTAAAGTCTGCTGTAGTTGATAAAAAAAATGGTACTTGAACAAAAATTAAAAAAGAAAAATATTTAGACTTAATAAGCTAAAAACAATTCTAAAATTGAGGAGGCACCTAAGAGCAGACAAATTAAATTGGAACGAAAAGGTAATAATCTAAACTTTTATCATATCAAAAATTGAGCTTAATCGTGCTTTATCATATAACTTTTTCTATATTAAACTGAAAAATTGTAAAAAAAAATATATATACAGAGTTTTTTGCGGCATTAAATATGAAATAACAGCTGATATGTGCAAAATTTATGCACATAAATCCAATAAAATAAAGTCGATATTTTGTTCGGAAGCGTCCATAGTCGAGCAGTATATTTTATTCTTCTTCTAGTAACAGATTAAAGAACTGTACTCATATTGACTGATTCATTCCCAACTAAGAAGCACCCACTTTGCACTAGTGCAATGGACCATACAATTATATTTATATCAAAACCAATAGCAGGGTACAGCGCCCTAACTATTGAGCTATAAGAGGCAAAAAATAAATTACGCTAGGATAAACTTTTAAAAATCGATTTTTGGACAGCTAGAATCGGTAAATCATCCACCGTGCATTGCTTTTAAAAATGAGACGCATAATAAAACCATGGTTCTTTTCAGTTAACATGGATATAACCATTATTGCATGTTAAATTTACACGACATACGACCACAAAAACATAAAATAAGTTTCCTTACGAATATTTTTAAATTCATTCAACGCAGACTATTAAATATCTAGCAATAACATAAAATGGACATTCAAAATCGATGGCTCACATATTGCTTCATATACATTCTGTTTTGAACAATTTCAGATGGAATTTTGATGTAGATTTTAAATCCTGTATTTTAATACTGAGTGATTTTTTTTTTTTTTTTACTTTTTCCACATTTAAGAAAAATACAGGATAAAACGCTTTTGAGTTACTTTCTTATTCCAAAACCAGTAAAAATGAAAGACAGCAAAAATTAACTTATTATTATTATTATCTAATATATAAAATTGAAAATTTGTCTGTCTGTCTGTAATTCTATACAAATCCACAGTTTGGATACCAGAATTGTGAAACGTTACGTACATGTGTATAAGCACAGCCGAGGCGACTAAAGTAATCCGGAATCGAAATAATTTATCGTAAATTTTTAATTAATAAATAACCACCCATTTAACAGCAATTTCCTATTAAATTTAAATATTTTTTCGTTATAGCATTTGCGAACAATTGAAAATCTGCAATAAAATTATTACCACAACATTTTTTTCTTTTCTGTTGCAAGATTTCCACGTTAAAAATGAAATAAATAATTTAACGAATAAAAAAAAAAAGTGAAAATTACATCATATTGAAAATATAATGGACGTCAGTAGGTGAATATATAACGTCATCATACGAGTTTGAAAAAACGTATTGAAACATGATAAAAACCCGATTATTGAAACAGTGGCATATTTTAACACACTGTAAAAAAAAAAAAAAAAAAAAAAAAAAACGACCGGTTTTCCTGTAGGAATCGGAAAAATAGTTGCCCTCATCGTACCGGAAAATTTTCCGACCCAACTCGGAAACAAATCCGTAAAAAAAGGGAAATAGTCAATAAAACGGTATTTTACGGATTTTATTCCGAGCTGGGTCGGAAAATTTTCCGGTACGATAAGGGCAACTATTTTTCCGATTCCTACAGGAAAACTGGTCGGATTTTTTTTACGGTGTATGTTTAATTTTGAAATTGATTTTTCAAAACAAACATTCTTAAAATTCGGGGCAACGCCGGGTACTTTAGCTAGTTATAAATATTTATATGCTTTTCCTTCTTTGGCTATTTCAGTGTGAATAACACAGTACTTTTATTCGCTGTGTAACTCAAATCAATTAATTATTTCTAATCGAATAAACAATTTTTTTCTTTATTCTTAATTTACAAAACACCATTGAAGTTAGTCGTTATCTATGAAGATTTGTGCTTCCATTTAGCGGTATTTTGTGTTATTGGTAGATGAAATTAGTATGATTTGCTCCACATGTAAAATTGATATATTTAAAATTTTTTTTATAGAAAAAAAACTTTTGAAAATGAAACATTTGAAAGTAAAATTTATGAATCCTACAATATTATTGGTTTATGAATCAATTTATAAACTACCATAAAACTTTATTTCAACCATAAAGTTTTATTAATTAAACTTCGAAATGCACGATTTCAATGAGGTTATTTAAAAAACTTTTTATTCGAAGATTTACCGACTATTTTGAAACTTTAATGATAATTACGTTCATTTGATATTCGTACGGAAAAATATCTTAATTTTAGGAATTAAAGTACTTGTTTCCATTTGATAATAAAAATTAAATTTAAAAAATCAAAAAACCCGACTGCGTAAAAAACGAACTAATTAATTATTTCTCATCAGTGTCAAACTATTTTTTTTTATATTACATACCTATTTTTTTTATTTACTTGTATTGATGACTTTTACGTTGCCTTTCATTGTTAGTTCCTACCTATAAACACTGTTTTGATAAGGCCTATAGATGTCTATGATGGTTAGAGTTGTATTAAAGCTAGAGATCCTACCTACACAACGTCCAGGTTGTGTAATATTTAAACGGAGCTTCTGACTGTAAAATAGTCAATGAAACATCGTCTTGATTTTGAAAGACCTATCCAATGATATGCCACTCAATAGGGTGCGTAAATTTTTTTCGTCTCTACCGCCATTTTGTATTTTACGGCCTCCATTTTGAATTTATAAAAACAAAATCTATCCTATAACCATCGGACGATTAAGACGAATTGATAGAGACCTCATTCATTAAAATCCATCCAGCCGTTGGGATGTTTCGAGGGTATAAAGAAATCCACATACTCAGATACGCGTGAAACACCTTCTTTTCAGTCGGATAAAAAAAAGTCATTTTCTTTTCTTAAGGGTGCTTAGAACACTTAAAATGACGAAAAGGGTAAAAAAATTGACCATTTTCGTCATTTTATATCTTAAAAAATATTTACTTATATAAAATCCAAGTGTAAGTAACCACTCCGGGGGCGAACCCATCCATCTAGTATATATTTAAAACACAAGGCTGTTCTTTGAATAATCTGCCCTGAGCTTTCTACTGAACCGATTTTGCTAATTATTTTTTTAATAAAAGCTGTTAATTTGTATGTGCCCCGCACTAGTTATTTTTAAAAATATTCCCATTTTTATATTTTAATTTTAAAAGTTTTTTATGAAATATTTCCAAAATGGTGGCAATTGGATTAGTTCCATTGTTGCAGATAAAAGAGAAATATTGGAAAATATTTAGACACGTGGCTTTTCGGACGTTTTTTTTTTTTTTTTGCATGGAATTTTCCGTAAGCTATTACGTGTACTTTAAACATTCTTTAATTTATGCACGTGTAAGCGAATAAAAATTCATATTTATTGCGACATACGAGAATATTGTTTATTGGGTTTATTTTATCTTTATGCATTATGCCTTAATCAGTTTTCCTTTTCATTACTAGGGGGCTCTGCCCCCTACGAGCTACGCTCGCCAACCCCCGTTCATACTCTAGAAACACGCTAATTTGATAGGCTTCAAAAAGATTATAGGAGATTGAATTATAATTAAAAAAAACCGTGGCGATCTCCCTGTAAACGGGTTTCCATCCATTTCCCTTCTACTGAGGGATTTTAAGGCTGAATCATAGCTGCTGCTAATATCTGTTTTGGTGTTTGATTAAATAAGATTAGTTAAACATTTGAAAATCAGCCAATATAAAATGAACTATGTCAACAGAGTCTTTGCCTCCCGGCATTTTTTAACAATGCTATAAGAAAATTGTTTTAAATAAGACACTTTAAATGTATCGTTTTAAATCTGACATAATCTTCCCTAAATTTTTCTTTCTCTTTTTAATAGTCACGTGAAAATATTTTTATTGTTAGAAAGGAAATATTGTTATTTGCGCTGTCTTAGAATTGGCAACAATAGTTAAAAAGGTCATCTCGAAATATGAAATAAATGTCTCGTGCGTAATATTTTTTAAAATTTAAACTGTTTGGCAATATTACTATTTGGCTATTTTAAATAGTACGTAATTCCCCCCCCCCCATTTACTGCTTTTAACACATATTAATGAATTCATTATTTTAATGTTTTCTTTCTTTTTTAATATTCACGTGTAAATACAGTTTTTATGACGTAATTTTCAATATTTTCGTAATTTTAATACGTAGTCATTTAATTCTAATTTGAAAGTTTTTTTCTGTTTATAATAGTCATGTGGAAATAAATCTTTAATAAACATACTATTACTTGCCCTCTTTTCACAATTGGCAACAATTTAAAATAATAACCTCTTTTAAAATATGTAAAAAATATCTCACGAAAGGCTGAAAATTTGATTTGAAAATTGAACCCCCCCCCCCCCCCCCCAAAAAAAAAAAAAAAGAAATTAGTCAAACGAAAAATATAAATGCAGTCTGCACGCCGCGAGCTTCTAATGTATATCCTTAGAAAAAAATGATTAAATTCCTGTGTATAGTTTTTGCTCCTGTAAAGCTTTTTTTAATGGAACGATTTTGACAAACTTTGATATTAAATATCTCTTAAAATAATTCTTCTATTTAAAAACCGTTTATGTCAGCGTGTTTATCAAACATTTCTCTATATTACTACCAATTTACATGTTTTTGTATGCAGTAGTTTTCTTAATATTAGCGAAGAAAGACCCCAGGTCTAAAAAAGAAATCATTTACGGCGGCAGTTGTGACAGCATTAGTTACTTTCTTTTTCAAAATAGAGAGACAATAAAATAGAAAATATAATTTTTATTTGAATATACTGGGGTTAAGCAAGTATGCTTGAAAAGCATGCGCCTGTGTCGTTATACTTAACTTGAATTGTATTTTTACTTTAATCAAACTAAGGAGAACAAATGATGTGATTGTTCACTCTCAAAAAAACTTTCGTCAATTCACGGAAATTCTACTGGCAGCAGTGCAGCCGGAATATTTCCGTGAATTGACGAATATCCGTTTTTTTATTCCTCCGTTACAGGAGGTAAAATATTCGTCAATTGAAGAAAGTTGGGAAAAAGCTAAAGCAGCTCACGTTGGATTCGAACCAGCCATCTCCACGTTACGAGACAAACACGCTAGCACTGAGCTATAGTTGCACAGACGTTTTGAGCTTTGAAAGTAAATATGTTTGCTTCAGATGGGTATGGATTGATCAATTTCTTTAAAAAGCTTTTATTTTTAAAGTTCATTTCGGGAAGATTTCGTCTTTAATGAGATTGTGGCTGGGGTTTTCATACTTTAGTATTAATATAGTATAAAAATATGAATTTTAAATGTTTTTACGTAGATCGCTAGAGGTAAAATTACGAATATTATATTTTTATTCGATAAGATTTTTTTTTTTTTTTTTTGAGTAATATCGATTTTTTTCCAATTAATTTTCTTATTTAAAATATCTTTTAAATGTGTTCATTTAAAGTATATTTTAAATGGGAATTTTTATTTATAAATTCAAATTTATTTAACTTTATTCAGCTTATTCAATTTTAAAAAATAAATTGTGAGAACTTTTCAATGAATGAGAAAAGTAATTGTTGTTTATTTTGAAATTCGAAAGCATTTTTGTCTTTTTTAATTAAATTAGAAATCTTAATTTATAGAATTTTCGTTTTTCCTTTTAAAAATAAATTCGGATTTATTATCAGTATACCCAATACCCGTGCGTTCTAGGTATGAGCGGAATTTCTCCTTTTTTAGACGTTCGGGGAGAATTCACGGATAAAACATGTTTTCTAGGATTACGGAAATTATTTGTTAAAAAATGAGGAATAATTTAGTGTATACTGACGAGTTTTTTTGACAGTGTGTCAAAGTGACGTAATTCTCACTGATTTTCCCTTTCTTAATTGTAAAGATTAGAATCGAAGCCTGTATTGATCGTTGAACTATTTCATAAATCGAATATTGAATTAAAAAAAATATCCTCATCATTTGTATTTGTAGAAATCCTTTGTCATTTTTAAAATGTATTCTTCTACAATACAAACAATTTCAATAATAAAATCTTCATGGCATTTGTTTGTATGAAGTCTTATGGAAATGAAATACAGATCAACATTCCGTCACCTTTGAAGGGGATTATATAGTAGTTGTTCCGTCCCGGAAGTATGGTTTTTGGCTCCCCCTATCGAGCAATCTGTAAAAACTGTTCATTAATCTGTTGATCGCCGATGCAACATTCCATCCAAAACTACGCGATGGATATTAACTATAATTTATAATCATCTCAAATCAGGGTTGGCAGGTTTTTGACACATGTCAGTTTTTGACAGTTTAAACTGTGGTTTAAACCGTCATGTCAAAAACCCCTTGTCCAAAACCTCGTCAAAAACCTCAAATACTTACATTGATCTGTAAAATTTCACATTAAATGTCACACATTAGATGTAATATTTAAAATTCCCTATTACTGTAATTGTATAATTAGTATATAGTATTAGTAATAATTATAGGGTTGGCAGGTTTTTGACATGTGTCAGTTTATGTCGGGTTTAACCATAGTTTAAATCGTCATGTCAAAAACCTCAAATACTAAATTGATCTGTAAAAATTCAAATTAAGTGTCACACATGACAACATTACATGTAATATTTTAAATTCACTCTTACTGTATATCAGTAATTAGTACATAGTAAAGTATTATTGTTAAGTACAACTTTTTAACAGGGTAAAATTTTTATTTAATTTTTTTTTTTTTTTTTTTTTTTTTGTAAAATTGTGTTTTTCTAAAAAGTAGTCATTAAGCTCACCTGAGCTGTACATTTTTTCTCTTACTTAAAATCGTTTTAATTTCGCTTACTTTTGAGAGCTTAAAGCATTAGCTAGCCTTTTTTATGGGGAAAAAAAACTTAGAAAAGTGTAGATTTTTTTGTATATATAACAAGATAATGTGCATCAATGTTATTCTAGTCTAGACAATAACCATTCCATTCAAAATTGAAATTGGATTATTAATTTTAAACATTTACAAAATAACAGAAGTAATTAAAAAAAAAAGCTTAAAGTCAAAATCTTTTTAAAACATGCTTTCTTTCAATATATAAAAATGTTTTCGATTTTAAAACTGAACAAAATTGGCTCGGCCATCTAAAAGAAAATTCCTGTAAGCCCATATTGAAAAAGTGCATAATAGAAGGGATCAAATCATGAAACCATACCATTGTTTGGCTTATACTTTGCATCCCAACCATCAGAGTCAGATAGACAAACACGCGAACGCCGTTCTCAGAAAATGTTCAAAGTTTGCAGACAGTTTTGATGGATTTTTACAAATTTCTAAATAAAAAAATAAATAAATATCAAGTCTCCAGGCAGAGAATTGGTGCGATGTTCGTCGCAGACACTTGAGAAGGTCTGCAGACTATTTTTCAACTGGAGGAAAAAAAAAGTTTTTAAAGTTTTAAGAACAAGTCGCAATATTAAGGAATGGTTTGTCTCAAAAACAGTAGATAAATTGATGAGTAAGAGTTCATCTCTTCCATTCATGAACTAATAACTTTTTTATTTTAGCATTCATTTATTCGTATTTTAGTTATTATATAGATTAATAAAATAACAGTTTTGTTGAGCAATCATAAATTGATATCTTTATATAAGTTAATGATTAAAATATTTCGCATTTTAATAAATATTTTTTGTAATTTTTCATTAGTTTTTCTTTTATTCATTAGTTGTCTGTATTAAGCATACCAATCAATACTAGATTTCTTGACTGAGTTTTAATAATGCTTGTAAATTAATATTTTTGTTTTAGTTTTGTTGCTTAGTGGCACTCCACTCGCATATAACTTCTCATTTCTGCTGTTAACGATGATATAGGACTCGGGAGGGCCACGGCGTTTTTTTGCAGAAAATTTTTAAGAAATGTTTTGAGTTCGCAGACATTTTTACATTTTATCTAAGTCTGCCAACCATCAGGAGCAAGGGTTGACTGCTGTATCAGTTGATTCAGCTCGCGCTTGAGCTACGGAGAGAGTTTATGGATGCTTACCCATACTGATTGTGTATGAAGCTAAAGAATCCCCTTTCCAGTCTTCCTATTTCAGTACTATAGGGAGGACTCCATTGTTTGGTGGAAAGGTATCACTAAATGCAACAGCTTTTTGAGCCTGCTTTAAAACTTGCTCATCTAGCAATGCTTTTGCTATCAAGTCCTACTAGCTCAGCATCAATTAAGAGACAGACTATTTTCTAACGCTTCATACACTCTAAACTCAAAAATCTTTTGGGTGTAAATAAATGTGCTAAACACGTGGTGTGCTGCAGCATGCTGCGGGGTAAAATTGATCTGGATTATTTAATTGTACAAAATTATTTTCTTCTGGTTGAAAAATCAAAAAAATATTTTATTGCAAATAATATATTTTTTAAATTATTAAATTTCAATAAAAGATCACATAAATCATTGACTTATTTAATGTTTATCTATTGTTAAAATGTTTTAGCGTGTTACATGTATTTGGCAGTTTTCGACGGTTTAAATCAGTTTTCGACAGTTTAAACCAGTTTATGACAGTTTAAACCAGTTTTTGACGCTTGTCATGTCAAGAACCAGTTTTTGACGTCAAAAACCCAACCCTGTCTCAAATTAGGGTCAGGTGGGGTGAAATAGGTATAAAAACACAAGTTTTTGAAATGATTATGGAATCATTCCTAATTGGAAAGGAATTTATAGAAAGCAATGATTCAGTATTTACATTGCATTTATAGACATCACATTTTCATTGTAATTGTTTTTCAAAAGATTATTTATTAATGTTAAAAAAAGTTTTTCTGATGACTGTTTTTATACCCATACCACCCCATAGGGTGGGGTGGAATGGACAACCAAGTTTAAAAGGCATTCAAAGCAACCAATAACCCAAATTTCAGTGTATTATTTATTTTATTACATCAAATTATTTATTGACTATTATATTGGCCAATTTTTCCTCATTAAAAACGTAATGTCCCTGATTATTAAATGTTGGTTGGTTAAGCTTTCTGAAAGTTGTTTACTGTCGATTTTTACCTTGTCATCTTTGTTAGGAAAGGTATAGAAGTTTCCTATTGATGATTGACGCAGGAATTGTATAATGTAAGTAAGAGGATCTGATGTTTCAATCACTTGGGCATTAAAATATTTTTTAGATTTTTTTTCCTAAGTATTTTTTTCCTAAGCCTAATCATATACCCCTTTCACCCCACTTTACATTTTTAATTATAACTTTTAAAAAGTAAAGAATTTTTCTTACATGTTTGTTTCAGTCAATAAAGGACACTGCTATGTACAAACTATGTAGTAAAAAAAATTATTTCTGCTATAAAATAAAAAAATACAATCAAGTTAATGTAGTACTACAGTGACGTTGACATTCACCATGTGCCTTTCAAAACTGATTCTAAATGGGCTAAATGTTGCCAATATTTTTTTCTAAACTTAAAATGGAAGTTGAATGGTTAATAAATTATACACGATTTACAAATATTTTTTGTACATAGTATGATTTTAATTCAGACACAAAACAGTATTACCCATTCCACCCCACATACCCATTTCACCCCACCTGACTATATTCAAAATTATGTTTGTGTGTGTAATATGATGTCCAAGTGTTAATAAGAAAAATTAAAAATAATCAAAGACGTTTGCTGTCCACTCAACAAGACACTAGTACATTATAAAAACATAATTTCCAGGTTTATTCCCAATAAAATATACAACAGTAAGAGGCAATCGAAGATTTAGAGATTTCTTGATTTGATACATACCTCTAATGCTCGCTTAATCTGAACTTTAATGCTCTCTTAGTTTGACTAACATAACCTAAATTACAAGAACTAGGAATAAAATAAACGCCTCACTGTTTCTCAGTTAGGAATAGGATCTTTTAGAGAAGAGAATTTTATTTTGTTAACAGGTTTGAACACAACTTTAAAATTAAAAAGAGGAAGGATTTTATAAATTTTCAAATTTCCTTTTCTCTTTTTTTAGTTAGTTTTCTCTATCATTTTGGCAACACTTTTTTCTTCTCCGTCTCTTCTTCTCTGTGATTGGTGTTTACCTATCAGTTAGTGCCACTTGTTGCACACTTTGTAAGCTCTCCCCTTTGACCTTTCTGTTCATTTGTGACCTTGTCCCTTTCGGGCACGTGTTTACACTGGCTGATGACGGGCTGTTAAAATTTCCATCCCGAAACGCGTCTTGTGTGTTCTTTTGATTTTATGGTGTTTCATACAAAGTTTTATTATTTAATTATGATTTCTCGCCAGTTTTTAAGTGCTGTTTCATCCATATATGAATAATGTATAAGTATTTTGTTTTCATAATAGAGATTAAAATATTTTTAAAGCATAAATTCCTCTAAATATAATATATATATATATTATATATATTTTATCTGTGCAAGAGAAAGTGTCGGACGGTGGCTCACTTTGTGTCAGTTATTGATTTTTTAAAATAGGGTTGGTGTCAGCTACTGGAGTTATTTACCTTATTTATGAGAAAAATTAATTTTTAATAATACAATGAATAATTTTTGAGAATTTTGCAAACAGCAATTTTTTAATGTATTTCCACTCTCCTTTCAAAAAGAAAAATAAGTGTGAAATGGATTAAAAATTTTGTAATAGTGATTTGAACAAGAAAGAATCCTTAAGATGTCAGTTACTGGGGGTGGGGTGGGGTGTTCATTCTAGTCCTTTCCCTCCTAATCCAACCAATAGACATTTCATCTTGAAATAAGACACTTTTGGCAAATGCCTCGAAAACTGTGACAGTTTTTCATTGGAGCGATAGATTCATTTAATTCATTTTGCTAAACATATTGGTCAAATACGCAATTAGCGCAAACAATCTTTATTATTTAAAAGTTTTGCCAGTTGAACATTATGTTTCATATAATATCACCTCTGCGCGTAGTTTCATTACACGGTAAACGCTTTTCATCGGTATAATCCTCTTACAGTATGCACTGTTAAAAAAAACGGACTAAAAAACGGAAATAGTACTGGCAATCGAGACGCCAGTACTATTTCCGTTTTTTAACGGAAAATTTCCCCCGTAAATTCCAGAAAAACGGAAATTTTGGCACTGAAACTTGTATATAAATCAAGACACGTAGTTGGTATAAGATTCTTGTTTATTTAATCAAATCTTGAAAGGTAGGGAGGAAGGTAATTTGGTCACTGTACATCACGAAAATTTCACGGAAAATTCCCTTTTATTCCCGAAAATACCCTTTTAAAATTCCATAAGCATTGAAATTACGACTGGCAAAACATCTTTAGATATCATCTTGATGATGAAAATCCAATCATTTATTCGAGCCTTCAAATAAAAATTAAATCAAAATCCAATCAATTTTAAATTTACTACTAGCAATGACATAACAAGGAAAGAATTTGATTTTTGAGAGAACATCGTTCCCGGCACTTCGAAGCGGATACTAAAGGCCCGGACTTCGTGTTCGATTACAGCGTCAAAAGTATACTTTAAAATTCCATTAAAAATTTAAATTCTTAAAATTTGGTTAGAAAACTTAAATGCATGAGTATATATATTAAAGAAAAGGGGGCCCACAAGAGTGACTCTAAATTAATTTTGAACCCATTAGTTAAATCAAAATGACGATGTAAATTGAAGAGTGACGAAGACAAAACTAGCTCCTAATTCGCACAAGAGAGACACGCCCCTCTTTCCATCGGCGCTGAAGCAATCTAAAAATACATGAAAAGTAGATAGTAGCGACAGAAGGCGAGGGAAGTTGTAACACGGGAATACAAAAGGAAATAAATTCCAGAGGAGGCAGAAACATTAAACGTGCCAAATTCTTTTGTGTGACCCTGTACATGAACGATAAATTATATGCACACCAGATTCTACTATAAGTACCTTGTAGTACTAGTACCTTGTAGTGATCTATGTAGATTTCAATATTTTTAAAATAGTGTAATATCGTTAAAATACACATCAAGCGATTTTGCTTCATAGGCCGTCATATAACGGAATTATTTTGAGTGTCCCTGTAAATAAACCGTAAATGCTACACACTTTATATTGAATACCGAACATGCCACACTAAACAACAATAACATATATCCATTTAATGTCAATCTGACTACATTTACACGAGTTAGAGCACGGGCAGACAGACAGGCAGACAAACCGAATTCATAAAAACTTTTCAACTGTGTCGGAAAGTGTTCCCCTCAAATATTGTTTTGATAGAAAAATACGAGATGAATGATTTTTAAACCGCCTTTAAAAGACACGCATAGTATAGCAGAAAAGTTTAATGTTAAAAATGGCAAAAAACGATTATTATACATCGATTTTACCCAGATTAAAATGTAGCCACAAAGCTATGAGACAGAATAACTTCGATATTCTTTCCACAGATATCTTTTCCTTCTTGATAAAGTATCACCAAAAGAATCGAAGAAAACAATTTAATTTAAAATAGCTGTAAACAACTATTAGGTTTAATAGCCCAGATTATAAGTATGTAAACTGCTAAGAGATAGCATAATAAAATATTTCTTCCTAATAGATAAATCATTCAATTATTTGATTTGTCATGTACATATTTGTTTTACATTTTATTCTTTAATCTACTGTTTCAAGATAGCGGATTAATAAAAGTGGTACTGTAGTGGGTTTATTTCCTTGTTATGCTTAATTGAGTATGGAAGAAAGTTATGCTCAATCAGTTATGAAACATTTTCATCTCAGTTTCGCAGATGGGGTAAAGTTAACTTTATATCATTCGTGTAATCAATTTCACAAAAGGATACGCGCGTAGCTGCTGGAGATCGGTAAAGTTATCAAAAGGATTAATTAACATTAACCATGAAGGTATACGTACAAAAGTGGAAAAAAAAGTAAACAGCTCCTAATAACTCTGCAACGAATTGTAATAAAGAAAGTTACCGGCACCAAACGAAGGTCTACTTTTAAATGATGTATATAAAATTTGCTTAGAGGGGTATCTACAAAACCAGACCAAACCTTGTTTTTATTCAATGGCAACACCCAATTTTGACACAATATTTTAAATCTTCGGTTCAAACTATGCCTAGAAACGAAATTTCAAGTTATAAGTTTTTGAATTATAAACACTCAAAATTTAGAGCTTCTAATGTTAAATTATATTTTAATATTTTTACTAGGGGGCTCAGCCCCCAGCGAGCTACGACCGCCAACCCGCGTTCAGACTTCGCAGCCTCTAAAAACATAGTAACAACTGATCAACAACTGATGGTTGTTTTGGGACTAATAAGTAAGATCAATTACACATTTGAAAAACAGCTTGTATAAAATGGTTAGGAGAAAAATGTCGCCATCTTTCTGACTTACAACGACGCTATGGACATTACTCTTCCTTTAGGTTCGCGGTTAAAAAACTGCGTCTGCTTAGGAATAGCTTTCAGAGCCACGTTACGCTTACATTTCATGTTTTGATCGAGGTTTAGATATTTTCAGGAACAGGTATAGCTTATTCACGAATTCTTTTCCCTATTTTAATACACCATCATAAAATAAATTGAAAATATTTTGGGCTTACATTTACCTGTATTTGTGCTGCATCAAGTGATGTCATGTATAAACAAATCTGCTAGTTGCACTACTTTTATACCATATGACGTAATATTAAAATTCTCGAGAATAGAAAACGTTTTAAATGTATCATTTTAATATATGACGTAATTTTCAATATTAAATGCATTTCTCATGTAATAATTTATTTATTTTAAAAGTTTTTTTTTTCTCTCTCTTTTAAGATTCACTGGTATAATATATACTAGGACTTCCCTCAGAGGAATTAGTCTGAGCGATATTGCTGAGAACATAGATTTAATAATAACACGTGGAAGCAAAGAAAATGAGATATTATCTTTAATTGTCCATATACAGCGATAAATTGAAATGATGAAAACAAACGAATCGTAGAATTGCACAATCTTGCATATAAATTCATATACACTGTTTAAAAAATGGGAAAGCAAACCATGCAAGATAGCCATGCATGGATATAAAATTGAAAATACGCAATATATTAAAAGTAAAATAGAAAATGAAACACTAAATTATCTTATATCGAAATTTTAACTTTATAAAATGATGTCAAGAGCATAATCAGACGCTCCGCACTAATTTGAGTAACTTTAAATGACAAATATGTGATGTTTTAATAGAATGGTGTATACTTTATATAGTGTGTGCTCCCCCGGAATAGTTAATATTGTACAATATCTGTTTTCCAAGTCGATAAGAGATAAGAAATTCTCTCTTCAAAATCTGATATAGTATCAAAGTACCGAACACATCAACAGTGGCATGCAATGCGTCGTTAAAGTGTGTTTTAGATATGCTCGATCGGATTTAAATTATGAGTGTATGCTGGCCACTACATACGCTGTATTGTTTTGTTTTTAAACATATTCTGCACAAGTTGAGCTGTATTTAGCATGTATTAAATAAAAGAAATCGCCAATGATTTCAACATAAAGTATGACACAAGATCTGAATATATCGTCTGCATAAGCTTTGAGCTGTCAAAGTGTGTTTTGAAGTAATTTACAAATCCATACATATTTTTTCAGCGAATCATGCAAGCTAAAATACGCCGATATGCATCCGATTATGAAATTTCACCAGAATAAGTTAATGTATAAAAAATCTACTAATGACAATTGAGAATATGACCTTACGATAAAATGTCTAGAAAAATGAATCAGAAAAAAAATCATATCACATTTAAAACGGCACTTCCCTCTGTTAGTGGCCTTGGCGAGAGAGAGAAAAGCCTAGAGAAGGAACACTTTAACAAGTACTTTCGGGCAACCTACTCACTGTTTCATACAGTTTTTTATTCAATATTTACACAATTTATTTAATGGTAGGTGGGTATCTATCAGTTTTATTGCATTTAAATTGCATGTTTTGTAGAGGAAATGCAGCATTATGAAATATTTAAAGTTGCTATACCTAATAATTCCAAATTAATGGTAATTGAGATCCGTTCATTTCATCTTTTTAAATTTTAAATTTTTTAAAAACCATTCATAGAGACAATTTTATATTTGAAAACTAACCCGAAGCAAAATGTGAAGTTTTTGGGCTCAGCAGTAACATAGAAATAGAAAATTTTCGAAAGTTTTTTGTTTCTGCAGTGTTTTATATAGCGACATTTTTAGAAATTGTTCTATTGCGAGAATTTATATTATGATAAATACAGCCATGTCAGTTTTCATGTCTATATTCCTAACAATTCCATGTACTTCGTTACTTAGATCATCTTTAGATCTTTTTCCGCTTTGTTTAATCTTTCGATTTTTTAGAATTCCTTCTACAACGAGCATTTACATCATCTTATAAATTACTGCCATGCCAAAGTTCTAGTTCCTAACCCCAACAATATCCCAGAAATTTCAGTATTCCAAATAAATCATAATTTAGAAACTTTCAAGAAATTTTTACGTTTATCTGTCAAATTGAATTGTCGAACCTTTTAGAGAGCGTTCATAGCGAGTATTTACATCCTAAAAGTAACCACCACACCGAATTTAAAGTTTCTAACCCAATCAAAATCTCAGAAATCGCAATTTTAGAACTTTTTTGCTCTGCAGTGATGTAGACTGTTGCGGTGACATAAAATACAGTCTTTTTTTTTTGGAGCAGAGATGGCCACCAACATTTTTTTAAGTTGGCTATGTTGTTTCAGAGATAACACCTCACAAACGTACAAACATTAATAATATTGTACACTTTATAATATTATAACGCTTTATAATATTAGCATTAGGTATACAGATACAAAAGCATTTATCTGTTACAAACTAAAGCGCCCGACGTTGCCCAGAATTTGAAGGATGTCTGTTCTGAAAAATCAATTTCAAAATTTAACATACAACATACATTAAAAAATGCAGTCGAAGTGTTGTACACATGAATCAAATGAAAACACAATATAAATGTATAAATGTATATAACAGACGCAAAAGAATACAGCTATAAATGAACTTATTTGAATTTATAATTAGAGCAATAATGTTAAAATACGCCAATATTTCCATAATTGGGTTTTTATCATGCTTCAATACGTTTTTTCACACTCATACTACGTTATGCTATATTCACCACGTCCTTTATATTTCCAATTTGACGTAATATTTTCCTCTTTCACGTGGAAACCTTGAAATAGAAAAGTTATGAAGTTATATTCACTTTCATTTAAATTCGTCAAACTATTTATTTCATTTTCATTTTTCATGTGAATATCTTGCAATAGACAAGTTATGACGTAATATTCCCCTTTTTTTAAATTCGGCAAACTATTTATTTCATTTTCATTTTTCACGTGGAAATCTTGCAGTAGAAAATTAATTGTTGTAGTAAGAATTTTATTGTGTATTTTAATTGCTGGCAGCTGCTATAACGAAAAATGTTTAAATTTGATAAGAAATTGCTGTTAAATTGGTGGTTTTTTATTATTTAAAAATGAACTATAAATTATTTCGATTCCGGATTACTTTAGTTGCCTCGGCCGTGTTTTAATACACATGTACGTATCTTTTCACAATTTTGGCTTCCAAACTGTCGATTTGTATAGAATTACAAACAGACTGATAGACAAATTTTCATTTTTTATATATTAAATTATATACAAACATAAATAACTTATCTAATACGTGTTAGCAGATGCATTTTTAAATATATTTATATAAACCCGTATAATACTTATTCTGTTTTATTTTCATAGTCATTTGGCAAAAAATCTCACTTTCTTAACCCCGAATTGCGTACTTTTTACAAAAGCGCCAAATTCCATATAACAGCGAAGTACAATGAAAAGCATTAAATGCATGGTAATAAGGTACTTAGAATGCGACATTTACGATCAACCATTATTGGCATTCAATCTTATAATTTGGGGATAGATTTTTGGTCGACAGGATAACTAAGTAGTACCAAATACTGTACTGCAATTTAACTTTAATTTAACTTAATCTTCTCTATTCTACTATTTTAAGATTTTTAACTTCTAAACATCGCACATTTTCAATTTTTATACCGTCGTATTGGGGAGAAAAGTACTTTTAAATGCAATTTGTTTGAAAACTGCATCTCAATTTATTTTTGAAATATTATTATTATTTTTTTTTTGTAGTTTTTAGCCCCATTTTTTTTTTAATGTTGGCAACTCAAGTACTCCATTTCTATAGAAAGTTGGGGGAAAATAGTAATTATACCTTTATGTTGCCTTTTCCCTTTAACAACTTAAAAAAAATGTAATTAAAATACGGGCTATTTTGAAAAAATATAAATGAATGATTTCTTTTTCAAAATTTAATTTTAAGTATCTATATTAATATTACAAACGAATGAGGGCATATGAATCCTAAGATAGCCTTTTTTTTTTTTTTTTTTTTTTTTTTTTTTTGTAGAGTTTCTTGAATGACGACATCTTTTTTTATTATTATTTGCGTATTATTCAGCGATAGTGACGTCCTATGCGTACTTTACTGTAGAAGTTGTTTAAGACTTTGTCGTAAATGAAGAATTCTTCAGCGGATGCGGATGACGTCATTCTGTACAAAATAAAAACGCGCGTTTTAAGTCTTAAAACTGAAATATGTTTTGTACTACCCATATTTATATATTTTATTTTCATCGAGGGTGACACTAAATTCTGAAAAACCAGACTTCCCGTTTTCCAGTTTTTTTTCAATCTTTGTGCAGTTTCGCCTCAAAAAGTGAGATTTGTTGCAAAAAGATATAGATAGCTATGAAAACAAGCCTGATGAAAGTTTATGCTTATTTTTACAAGTAAATATGGCACAAATGTCATATACGCACCGAGGTACCTAATTGGCCCCAAAGTGGCGTTACTTTGCCTGACATGGTAACCAGTGGCGATTTGTGACTGCCATATTTTGGGGCACTAAATGCATGGCGGATATTATTATTCTTTTCTTACCATTATTTTTTGAAAGAAAAAGATTACATTGTTTAATGGTCGAATATTCTGCCAACAAATATGGCAAAGATTTCTTTTAAAGCAATAGTGGTAAGGGAAGAATAAATTTGACAGCTATGGATTTAGTGCCCCCCAAAATGCCAGTCACGAGCCACCACTGATGTAACCATATATAACGCTATTATAAATTGTTTTTTCTATAACTAGGGGGGGGGGAAAGGCCCCCTGCTCGCTACGCTCACCAACCCCCCGCGTAATAGCTTAGCTATTCCATTCGGTATAGCGAAGCAATTCCTATTTTCTAGCCAACTCCAGATTATTGTTTGTGCTTAAAAATAATGTAAATAGTTCAATTAAGCTCTATTCATAAGCTAATTTTAGTTTTTGTTGCATTGAAATATCTCAATTTGTTGATTTCCTGCATTCAAGTAAACCCTATTGTATTTCAATGGGAGTCTATCGAAATTTGGCGAAATACTGGAAATAACGCTAAGTTGGCGTCACTTTTGGTGACAGAGAGACGGGTCTCCCCTTGGTAACCTCCCTTATAGCGTCATAAAGCTCTGACCATTCAGTTGCATTTCACGGTATCTACGCAGATTTTTATTGTTCCATTTCAAAAGCATTACTCTTTGCAAGGCATACTTAGATACTACTACCGGCAGACCGATTTGCGTTTAATGTATGAAGTTGCTCGCCAGAGGACTCTGATACGCTGCCCAAAACAGAAATTTGACTCTGACCGTAACTTCAACGACGAGAACCAATCAAACCGCTCTGGCAGGGTTCAGAGAATTCCAATGTGTTTACATTTTTTTTTTTTCCGTATAGATATGATTCAAAAGAGTTTAATAAAAATATTAACTCTAATCATCAGAAAAAAAAATATCATTTTAACAATTATCGGAATAATAAATGGTGCGACCGGAGAATACTTCCAAGGTTGCTACTTAATACCAAGTTAATACTAAATACCAAGGTTGCCACTTTGGCACATTTATCGCCAGGTTGGGGAGAAGTAGAGTATTCTACGATTCACCCCAATAAATAAAAACATGCATAGTCTAAAAACATCAATGTCACAAATTTATTTGCTATCTTCACTGCTGAAACAATAAAACTAATGGAATTTCTTTTAAATATATTAAAGTACTCATAAAATTCCTTGTAATAATTAATAAATATAATTTATTAAGTAACAAATACACTTACATGATTTAATCAAAATTGATTGGATAACATAAAATATTGCAACGATATTTAAATCTGCGATCACCATTTCTTTCTATGATTAAAAATAAGAATATTTAATGTTTAAGGAAGATCGTCTTTTTTTTTTTTACTATTATTATTATTATTTAGTTCGGACGATATCAAACAGAAACATTTTACGGGTAGCAATAAATTCGTCAAAAATAACTGCTTCAAGCCAGTTATGAGAACAACTGTAGTTTGATAAAAACCAAATTTTAATTTTAAAACGTGTATATGAGACACAAGCTATTTTTATGTAAATACGGGGCATTCAAAAAAGAATAACAGAATGAACCAAACGATCAAGTAAACAATAAGTAATTTAGCTAATCTTAAAAGTATGTGAACATTGAAATACTACAAGCTGTGTAAAATATCCTTTTAAATCGAATGAAATTGAAGAATATATTTAATTTATTATTCTGAAAATACGATCAATGATTCCTAAACTTCGACGATGAGAAACAAGCCGCTATCTGGGCAGGGTATACAATGTAAACAAAAAATAGCACGTTGCGATGTTTTGGTTCAGAGTTTGAAGCTGAATCCGACTTCACTTTTTCGACAGTTTTCGGCGAAATGCGTGGGCCGTATATATCATAGTAGGCTATGCTTTTTGGTACTTTTCCGTTATACGGACAGCATTGTCGCCAAGCGCAATAGTTGGCGTAAAATGAAAATCACGTGAATTGAAACATTTGAAAAATAAAAGAAAAACATTGTCGATAGTAAAGTGAGCATTTTAAAAATATAACATTTGAAAATTACAGAATTTTACGAACTATTTTATTAAATCACAAATATATAATTAAAATAAGTGAACAAATAACTGTTATACAATAAAGTAATAAAATAAAAAAATCATATTAAACTGCTGCCATAAAATTACAAATCTCTTTGGCACAGATGTCATATTCGCTCATATTGGCGCGATTTTTTTTCGGTTGCCAATTTGGCGAAAACATCAACAGCATAAACCACATAGGTACAGATGTCATATACGCCCCATATTGGCGCAATTTTTTCTGACGCCAATGTTATATACGCAACGGGTATTTAACTGGCGCCAAAGTGTCGTTATTTTGCTTGATATGGTAACCCGGATGTTGCTGTTTATGTTGTTGATATTTTCGCCAAATTGGCATCGGAAAAAAATCGCGCCAATATGGGGCGTATATGACATCTGTGCCACAACATAATCCGGGTTACCACATCAAGCAAAATAACGTCACTTTGGTGCCAGTTAAGTACCCGTTGAGTATATGGCATTGGCGTCAGGAAAAAATCGCGCCAATATGGGGCGAACATGACATCTGTGCCATATCTTTTAGCATTTCAGTAAACATTTCATTTTTTGAATGAAGACGTCGCCACATAAACTCTATGAGATACGACTCTAAATGATGACGAACTGTTCCCCGATGTCTTTTGTTGCGCCATTTTGCGATGCCCCATAATCTCTCAACATTTTGAGTATGACATCCAGTATTAGGGTCGACAAAATTGTATTTGTGATTTACTGTGAAATGATCATAACCAGCACTTCGCAGTTCATCCAGGCTCGGACTGGCCCGCCGGTCCATCGGCCCGAGGGCCGGTGCGCCCTCATCCAGGGAAAACTTTGCGCCCCTAAATGCCTAGGCCGCTTTAATATGTTTTCTCCTCGTTGTACACAATACATTCTAATTAGTGCCCTAAATCTCGCTAATTCGTTTAGGGATGATCATCAATCAATAGACAGGCAGCACAAGAGAGGTGTACTTTTTCTAAAAAAAAAAATCTTATAGTACAATATCAATTCAGCATTTTATAAATGCTTAATACTAGAACCGCCGGAAATTTTACTGAAGTGTTATAAAAATATTTTATACCGGAATTTCTATTTAAAACTATTTAACTTATTTCTTCTCCTGACTCTCCTTATGTCAAATGTTGACAGTGTAATTATTATTTTCGCAAGCAAGTGTTATTTTCACATTCAAATATCCTTATATTTTAACATTCAAATGCCCTAGAACAGGATCGGCGAACCTTTTTGAGTGCGTGTGCCAAAATTTCACAAACTATATCTATCCACAATGTAATGTGCCAAACTTTGACATAAAATAATTTTGCAAATTGCGATGTTTATACAAAACACTAGTAAAAAATTTAGTTGCTTTCATGCATTAATAATTAATAATTAAAAAATATTAAAAATTAAAATGCTATTTCTCTGTATCGTGGAATAAACTATTAAACTAACGAAATTTTAATTCGTAAATATGATTTATTTATGTACTTTAACAAGGAATAAAGATAAAGAATTTTATTTTAGTAATTTTTTACTTTATTATTAATGCAACAACTGGTATAATTATTCAAGTTGTATTAAACAATGTATCAATAACTTATTGATGAGATTTTTGCTGATTTTCGATGCGGAGATTTCTTTATAACTGATTCATATTTTGATGATAGTTTTATAATTATGAATAGAAATTGGATCTACTTTCCATCTTACTGCAGTGACTGTCTAACGAAATTAGTTTTAAAAATGCAACTTTATAAATTCGCATAGAAAGGCAAAATACATGTTAAAAAACCTACATTAAATAACAGGAAAAGAAAATTCTTTTGATGTTTTAATCATGCAAAATTAATTGCATTTTTTGTAATAGTCTGTGGAGCAAAATTTTATTGATTATAATTGAAAAGAAAAGAATGTGTTATCTGTATAATGTTTATAAAATTTATTTTTTCCTGTGCCAGGGCAATTATCTTACGTGCCAACTCTGGCACGCGTGCCATAGGTTCGCCAACCCTGCCCTAGAATATGTGGTACTTTCATAAAAGAGCGAAGAAGCATGAGCTTTAGTTTTCAAAATTCTTTAAAACGAAATTTGTATTCTGAATATTTGTGTGTGTGTGTGATGAGGGAGACACCTGCAGATAAAACATTTAAAATACTACTTTGTTAGAAAAGAAAAAAAAGAAAGAAAGAAAGAAAGAAAGAAAACTGTAGTAAATAAACAGTAATTACTGTCAGATTATAATAGAAATTGAATTTGCCACATTTTTAACTGACTTAATAACAAATTCATATTACGTTGAATAAATGTAATTTTTTAAAAAGGTTGAAGCCCTTAGCCCCACCGCAGCAACTGTATTTATCGCCTGGTGCAAAAAACCTTGTTACTTTTCTACCGATCCTTAGTGTATTATTGGCGATAAGTCGAAAAAAGTGCGTACCTCTTACTAATTCCGCTAAAAAGATTCGTAAAAAATCTATAGATAGCAATCGACTGCAAATAATGCCTATTAATTGTCATTAATTATGTTTCCGAAGTCATCTAGAATAAAAATTGCACCAGCTTTGAATTTTTAAACAATAACACCCATTTTTGACCAAATTATTTGAGTTTATAGAAATGAGATAGCCCGGAAAAAGGGATAGTTTATATACCCAGTTTTAAATCTTTATGGACTTAGAAGAGTTTAAATTTGAAAATGCTAATGTGAAAGCCATTTGACAAACATTAAATTACAAATGCTAATGTGAAATCCATTTGACAAACATTAAATTACATCTTCATAAAAACCGTTTGACTGATTTTTCATTAATTTATGAAAGAGGTACATTGAATAGACAAAAATATATTACAGACTTCTTTTTCTATTCAAAAGCGTTTTTTTTTAATTATGAAAACTATTAATAAATTCATATTAAAAAATATGATTTATGACCTATATTAATTTTTGGATCTTCAAACTACAATCGTTAAAAAGATCGACGTCTAAGTTTACAGTGTATTTGAATAATTAGTTTTCGAGATATAGAGGAATTTTGCTTTTCAATATAATTTAAGGGGACCGTCTTTTGTTATCAAATGAGCCACAGAAGGAAATTGTAAGCGCGTACCAAAAACATTTTGTAGAATTTTCTTTAATGTAAAATAAATTTATTATAAATTTAAATTTCCAGTATAATTTTACTGGTGACTAATTGAGTGTGTTTCTGAATATTTTCTTGAAAGATCTTCATTTTATTTTCATAAATGTATGGATTAACCCCTAAGACATTTTGTTTTTATAACCCTGTTAAGATTTAAGAAAAGTATATAAACTATATCTCTTTCCTGGCAGGCAAGGAATTCGAATAAGGTGTCAAAAACGAATTTTACCATTTGAAAAATCAACGTTCGTGCATTTTTTAATATGTAGACAATTCCCAAAGCAAAATATATGAATAGCTTTTAATAGTCGTTAATATTCCCAATCAGTTGTTGCCTATGTCTTTTTTTATACGCTTGAAGGAAAATTGGTAGGGTGTGATCACTTTTTCCCCCCAGGACTCTTACTAGGTATCTATTGTCGAAAGAATATAATAAGAAAGTCTTAGCCTTGATATGAGTCATATACTACAAGGTAGTCTGTGTTCTGCTTACTGGAGCTTTTAGATATTACATGATTTGCTTTAGACAATTTCATAGCATGTGCAGATTTGATGGAACTTTAAACATTCACGTGGAATATAGCGAAGTTGTCTATCTAGACTCAGATATATAATATTAAGCCATTTTCATACTTCTTCCTATGCGAATATGTTAAACTTTGTCAAAACAGGTACAATACAGGCAAGTAAAAATTGTCTTAAGTTCGTCAAAATTTTTACGCCCTCTGAAAATCCAAGGTCTGCGCCCTTTTCCCTAGCCCAGTCCGACCCTGAGTTCATCTGTTTTATATCCTTTCCAGTAATCTGTATAAATAATACTTCCATCAGCTACATTGTTTTCTATTGCCGCTATTAAAGTTTCAGCTGTGCGATCGGAAATAAGAGTAAGGAAACATCCCTGTGTTTCACGGCATAAACCATCTAACACCCATTGAGGAGGAAGAACACGCCTTGCGTCGCTTTGGCACAGATGTCATATTCGCCCCATATTGGCGCGATTTTTTTCTGACGCCAATGTCATATACGCAAGGGGTACTTAATTGGCGCCAAAGTGTTGTTATTTTGCTTGATGTGGTAACTCGGATTATGTTGTTTATGCTGTTGATGTTTTCGCCAAATTGGCAACCGAAAAAAAATCGCACCAATATGGGGCGAATATGACATCTGTGCCGTTGCTTTTTCTTCTGGTAAAAAGACTTCCATCTACTTCTATAATTTTATTAGGTCCACCGATTTTTCTATTTGGTCGTGAACATAAAGCATTTGCACAAACTTCTCTAAAATAACTATTCCAGTCCACTGTTGTGTTGTGGTTCATATCAAGTTGCAGCTCACAAAGCTCAATCGATGTCAACTCTTGGCACCATAAATACATAAACCTCAAAGCATTAAGAAAAGACAACCGCGATCCTTCAAACCATGTTTTTTGTCGTATTCCTACGCTTTCTTCGCATGATCGTAAGCTACATCTCCATTTCGGATTTCCAGAACTCATCCATTTTCATTTCATGGTTGTTTGAACACAACCTTTTATTATGCAGAATTCCAAATTCCTGAAACAGTTTTATCGCAACTTTCTCATCACCTGGAAATTGACAAATGGTAAAATCCATCTCTGCGTCAGCAGTAAAAGTAAATTATAACATAAATATATATATATGAATAATCATATATTGTTGGGAATGTCACATTCACCTTGAAAATTTATCGAAATAAAATAAAAACTTGCTTAAAAGGTGCATTTTTATACAACAGATGTCACAATATAAAAGATGTTAACACATATTACACTTTTTAAAAACTTAAAAAGAGTTCATAAATACACGCCGAGCGCTTGAGTTTGTACTCAAAGCGGCCCAGAAGATGATCAAGGTTTTGATCGAAAGCGCTCGGCGCGTGTATTTATAAACTCTTTTTAAGTTTTTAAAAAGTGTAATATGTGTTAACATCTTTTATATTGTGACATCTGTTGTATAAAAATGCACCTTTTAAGCAAGTTTTTATTTTATTTCGATAAGTAAATTATAATTTTATAAAAAAACAAGTTGGAAATTGCTCGTTAAACGTGGCAAATGAGGTGCGTTCGTACTATAACTAGTTTTATAATTTTTTTTGCACCCGATATTGTACTGAATGTGTATTTGTTTGCACTTCATAAGTGCTTAGTCTGTAACATCATTAAAATGCACTTGCAATAATTTTTTCCCATTCCCCTTAATGTAACGGGAAACTTTTGACTGTCCCTGTAATTAAATTACACATCCGATTTTCATAAAATTTGAAATGGCTCGACAAAATGTCGCAATAATTATATGTTTAAAATTTCAGCCCATTCGGAAGGCTGTAACATCATTAAAATGCACTTGCAATAATTTTTCCCTTTGGCCGTAATGTAAAGAAAAATTTTGACTGTCCCTGTAATTAAACTATACATCCGATTTTCATAAAATTTGAAATGGCTCGACAAAATGTCGCAATAATTATATGTTTAAAATTTCAGACCATTTGGAAAGCTTTAACATCATTAAAATGCACTTGCAATAATTTTTCCCATTGGTCGTAATGTAAAGATAAACTTTTGACTGTCCCTGTAATTAAACTATACATCCGATTTTCATAAAATTTGAAATGGCTCGACAAAATTTTGCAACAATCATATATTTAAAATTTCAGCCCATTCGGTTGGGTAGTTTTTGCTCTGTTACATGCGGACGGACAGACGGACAGACGGACTGAACGACGACTATAGGTGCTACGTATTTATATAATTACGAACGCACCTAAAAAGCATTTTTATTTCGAATAATAGCAAATTAAAAAGCTTTCCAAGGTTAAGGTTATATAATAATCATTCACGTAATTCACGTTTCATAAATAACAAATCACAATGTTTCGCATGGTTTACAAGAAAAATCCTTTTCACGATGAGGGCTGAAATAATTGGCGCATTAGCATACATTTTGGCATGCTGTCCGTATAACGGAAAAGTACCCTCAATTTTGGCGAAATACTGGAAATAGTGCCAAGTTGGCGACAGAGAGACGGGTCCCCCATTGGTTACCTCCCTTATAGAGTCATAAAGCTCTGACCAATCAGAAGCATTTCACGGTATCTACGCAGATTTTTTATTGGTCCATTTCCAAATCAAAACTTTTTTATATATATAGAAGGATTATATCATTTATTGATTGTTATTTTCTTTTAAAAATAATAGAAAATGTTTTGTTTATCACTTTATTTTGTTTTCATATTGAAATACTATTATAGCACGCTATATGTAACTGGTATTCGAAAACGTTTTCGCCAAATTGGCATTAAAAAATCACGCCAAACCCGGTGCGTTTATGGCATATGTGCCATAAATGTAAACATTTTATTTATATATCATTGCTTTTTATATACAATTTAATTTTATTTGTACATAAAAATAGGTCAGTGGCTTGTTAACACAAAAGAAATTTCATAAATCTTTAAAAAATTGCTAGAGTATATGAAACAATGAATAAGTTGCACGAAAATACGCATAAAAAGCTTACTTGTCTCGCCAAACCCATTTTCTCTACCTCGCCAAGGCCCTTATACAGGAAAAGTACCAATTTCATTTTTAAAGAGTAAAAAGAAATTGTATAAATAGCCCAGTGGTAGGGGAGCAAAAAAAAAAAAAGGCCGAATTCGGAATTAATTAGGGGAAAGCTGGAAATTCTTTTAATCCATTTAGTTTAGGTCTAGAATGAATATGCTAAGTTTTCCCCCTCGTAGTAGGTGAGCGTTAGAAAATATATGCAGATTTATAGTCAAAAAACACATTTTTTTTAGATACCATAACAATATCTCAAAACAGCTAACTCTGTCAAAAACATTGTCCATACAAATGTTGTAGAGCTTAAAATTATGAGTAAAATGAGTACCTACACTTAATATTTTTGTTGAACATTACGGTCACAATTCCACTTAAAAGTTTTAGACACGTGGTCAGGGGGTTGAACTCAGAATTTATTAGGAAAAAACTGGAAATTATTTTAATCCCTTCAGTTTAGGTCTAAAATGAACGTACTATGTTTTCTTCCTCGTACTTGGGTGAATGTTAGAAAATATTTACATATATATTTTCGAAAAACACGTTTTTTTTTTAAATTACCTTAACAATATCTCAAAACAGCTAACTCTATAAAACAAATTGTCAATAAAAATGTTGTAGAGCTTAAAATTCTGAATAAAATGAGTACCATCATTAATATTTTTGTTCAACATTAAGGTCGCAATTCTATTTCAAAATTTTGGCTTAATCGCTAATCAAGAGCTTGAAGCCAGGAGAGACCAAGTTAACATAACAATATCTCGAAGTAGCTAACTCTATCAAAAACATTGTCAATACAAAAGTTGTAGAGCCTAAATTTCTGAGTAAAATGAGTACCTACACTTAATATTTTTGTTCAATATTAAGGCCGCAATTTTGAGATATTGGTAAGTTAACTTGGTCTCTCCTGGCTTCAAGCTCTTGATTTGAAATATTTTGAAATAGAATTGTGACCTTAATGTTGAACAAAAATATTAATGATGGTGCTCATTTTATTCAGAATTTTAAGCTCTACAACATTTGTATTGACAATTTTTTTTTATAGAGTTAAATGTTTTGAGATATTGTTAATGTAATAGGATATTCATTCTAGACCTAAACTAAAGGGATTAAAACAATTTCCAGCTTTCCCCTAATTAATTCCGATTTCAACCCCCTAACTACTGGGCTAAAATGGAAATTGTTTTTTTTAAATCATGCTTTCATTAAAATTCACAAAAATTTAGAAAATATATATGTTTTTTAAATGCACTAAATATTAGAAATGGCTTGAAAAAAAAAACTTAAATTCACGGAGTTTAAATTTAATTCGGTGAGTTCAAATATGGAAGATAAGTGTATCTAAATGGGAATTTTGCCAAGTTAGCCAGCTATTTCCAAATCGGCTTCATATATAGAAATTTTTTTGTCACAAAATTTGGCGATATTTCGCCACGTCGGCCAAAGTTTGGCGATATCATGGTAACCCTGTCATTAGTACTTTTCAAGAAATACTCATTGTTGAAGCTAATGCTGATTTCTCTATAGAAAATCAAACGTAACCATTAAGTAATTCACCCCCCCCCCCCACACACACA
This sequence comes from Maratus speciosus, assembly GCA_963932465.1. Lineage (NCBI taxonomy): Eukaryota > Metazoa > Arthropoda > Arachnida > Araneae > Salticidae > Maratus > Maratus speciosus. Next base: position 616,533,766 of record OZ010789.1, read on the forward strand.
CACACACCGTTGCCCCCTTAGGGATCGAATTTTAAAAAACCAATGTCCAATTCATATATTGCCCTCAGGAATACATATATAGTCCAAATTTCAAAACTCTATATCAACAGGAAGTGGGTCAAAAATGAATCACAAGATTTGAGTGCCACAGACAAATATAATTGTGAGTTAAAAGAAAGCATGTAAAAAAAAAAAAGAAAAGAAAAGAAAAGAAAATAAGAAGAAATGATGCTATAAAGCAAAATATTTTATTACACGTCATATAATTGTTTCTAATTTTCACACGCGAAATATAAAATATGTTTTTGGCGATTAAAAAATGCTATTGAGAGATTATCGCAAAATCTCAAATCAAAGTTTTTATGCCTTTTTTCTTTTAAATGGAAAAACAAACAGATTTATTTTCCTAAAACACTCATACTACAATCTTCTATAATAATAAAGAAAGAAGTTTGTGTGTGAGTGAGTGAGTGAGTGAGTGTGTCGACGGTGTTCTGAAGAGACCACTGCACGTAGAGCTACAAAATTTGGGAAAAAGGTACGTCTATATATAAAGTTTTGCACCTCGAAGCCCGATTTTCGATTTTTTGATTAGATTTTTTTTAATTTAATTTTTTATGCGATTTTTAGCGCTTTTTTATGTTTCGAGGCGATTTTTCCATATAAGTGAGAAGAATATGGTTTCTTTCTTTTAACCCAATATAGTAAATTTTGTTCTCTTTTCAAAAAAGTTTATTCGGAATTCGTACAGCGATTTTTGAATTTTTAGCGAATTTTTTATGCAATTATAGAATGGCATTTAATGCATTTCCATATCTATAAGGAGGTTATCTTAGAGGGACACAGTTCTGTCGCCAAACGCAGCCAAGTTTGTCGCAAACTTGGCGGTATATCGCCAAATTTGGCGACCAAAATGAGTCGCCAATTGTGACGCCAACTTGGCGATATCTCTAATATTTCGCCAAATTCCCATAGACTTCCATTGTAAACCAATATGGATTACTTGCTTACAGAAAATCAACAAATTGAAATATTTTAATGCAACAAAAACTAATACTAACTTAAGGGTTTATATTAAATATATTTAAGGGAATCCAAGTAAATTAAATTGTCAATAAAAGTAATATGATACAATGCTTAGATTATTGTATTTTATTGATATTTTTGACGAAAGGGTTGCCAGTGGTCATTTTGGCGAAAATTATAGTTGATAAATGAATTGAAATGGCTATATCCGTTAGAAAATAATGTAAACAACTCTCAAATTAAAAGAAAATAACTGTTATTTGTTTAATTTAAAAAAAAAAGAATCAAAAACCTTTTTAATGCGAGATAAAATTTATAAAAGGAAAATATTTAATTTAAATATGAAAGGAATGTTTATAAAACTTAAAAAATAAATTAGTATGAAAGAAGCAATTGATACATTATTTGGCGATTTTTCGCTTCTCCAGGTTAATAAAAATGTGCCTGAAAAAACTTGAAGAAATAAAATTTAAGTAACAGTCTTTTAGTCCTTCTTTTTTTTTTTTTTTTTAATTCAATTTAATTATCATTTTTATGTAATTTTCCCATCGTATGTCTTACAGGAGAAAAGCTTTATTTGTGAGTTACATGCTATTTAATTATTACCTTGGTCGCCAAACAATGTAATTTTAAGCCACAAAGGCAGAAGCGTGAAATAAGCCAGGCGAAGGTCGCAATATATTTTTTACTTTCTTCTATCTTCAATAGAAGAAAGTATTGTAATCGAAATTTTTTTCGACTTCCGGTTTTCGACGGATTTGCGTGTTTTAGGGGTCAGAGATTCCAAAAAACATGTTTATAGAAAATGTCTGTCTGTCTGTGTGTCCGTCCGTCTGTCCGTCCGTCCGTCTGTCCGTCTGTCCGTCTGTCTGTCGCCATTGTACCATCAAAAAGTGTATGAAGTTATGTATAGAATTAAACCAAAATTTTATTATAAGTTTTTGGCTATGGCAAGCAGGTCCTCCCGGAATTTGGAAAAAAATTGCCGGTAGGGGGCGCTGATATAACAATTTTTGTGCGATTTTGAATATTGTACCATCCAAAAGTGTATGAAGTTATGTATAGAATTAAACCAAAATTTTATTATAAGTTTTTGGATATGACAAGCAGGTCCTCCCTGAATTTGGAAAAAATTCGCCGGTAGGGGGCGCTGTAAATGCGTTTTTTGTGCGATTTTGAATATTGTACCATCGAAAACTGTATGAAGTTATGCATAGAATTGAACCAAATTTTTATTTTAAGTTTTTGGCTATGGCAAGCAGGTCTTCCCTGAATTTGGAAAAAAATCGCCGGTAGGAGGCGCTGTAATAGCGATTTTTGTGCGATTTTGAATATTATACCGTCCAAAAGTGTATGAAGTTATGCATAGAATTAAACCTAATTTTTATTTTAAGTTTTTGGCTATGGCAAGCAGGTCCTCCCTGAATTTGGAAAAAAATCGCCGGTAGGGGGCGCTGTAATAGCGATTTTTGTGCGATTTTGAATATTGTACCGTTCAAAAGTGTATGAAGTTATGCATAGAATTAAACCAAATTTTTATTTTAAGTTTTTGGATATGGCAAGCAGGTCCTCCATGAATTTGCAAAAAATTCCCCGTTAGGGGGCGCTGTAATAGCGATTTTTGTGCGATTTTGAATATCGCACCATCGAAAAGTGTATGAAGTTATGCATAGAATTGAACCAAAAAGAAATTTTAAGTTCTTGGCTATGGCAAGGAGGTCCTCCCTTAATTTGTAAAAAAATCGCTCGTAGAGGGCGCTGTAATAGCGATTTTTGTACAATTTTTGTGCCATTTTGAATATTGTACCGCCGAAAAGTGTATGAAGTTATGCATAGAATTGAATCAAATTTTACGTGTTTATTTTTGGTCATGTCACGAAGGTCCTCCCTGAATTAGGAAAAATTCTGCCGGAAGGGGGCACCGTAATTGCGATGTCTGTACCATTTTCATTATTGTACCATCGAAAAGTGTATGAAGTTATCCATATAATTGAACCAAATTTTTTGTGCATGTTTCTGGCTATGGCAAACAAGTTCTCCCTGAACTTGAAAGAATTCCGAAAGAAGGGGGCGCTATAATTCCGATCTCTGTGCCATTTTCATTATTGTACCATCGAACAGCGTATAAAATTATGAATACAATTGAACCAAAATGTTTGTGCTTGTTTTTGGCTTTGGCCAACAGGTTCTCCTTGAATTTGGAAATATTGCGCGGTAAAGGGGCTCCGTGATTTTTGTATACTTTTCTTGATTTTTCGTAGTTCTATTGTGCATCGGCGACTTATGCAGCGGCGGGAACTCGCTTCCTGCTATGCCGGCTATTCGCAAACAGCTGATAACGACAGAATAAGGAAAAATTAATAATTTGAACAAATATCATGATATAGATTAACTCGTTTTGAGTCCGTTTAATTGACTTGAGCAGAAATTTAAGATGAAAATCAAAGTTGGTATAGTATTGAACTAATAATATTGAAGTATTAACATGTGTAACTAGGTTTTGAAATATTAAGATGTATAAGATAGAAGAAAGTTTTGGGATTGGCACATCCAACTAGTTTAAGTATATGAGAACATTTTGGAGTAAATCTTTATATTCAAACTAGAAAGGTAGCCCGTCAAAAATGACGTAAATTTAGATATAAAGATATATATAACTCATGTGCAAGAACCTGAGTTTTTTTCGCTTGTTCCGCTGTGATAGATGAAAATAACACATTTTAAGAACGAAACACATTTGTGAAAAACTGTGTACAGTAGACCACTAATCTGCACAGTTTGGTTCCAAGTAGTGTGCGCATTTGAGGCATTTTGCGGTCATGTCTATTCAATCTTTGTTTAAATTTTTTTTTAAATTTTTTCATATATTCTTTGTTTAAAATTTTTTCATATATTGGACAATTTAGAGTGTTAATTCTTAAAAATAAATAAATTACATACTTGAAGTGAGGTAAAAACTATTAAACTATTGTATATGATTTAATGAAATGATATTATGTGGTATTATACACGTGGACTTCACGATCTTGGTTACGACGTTGGCGAAATTGCCTGCAACTTGTCATAATCATAATTGTGTGGGCCGCTATAGCAAAGAAGTAACCAGTTTTTAATAAAATTTCTGATATAAAGTAGTTTTCAAAAACTTGTGTGTAAAATTGCCGTCCGTTCTGATGTTATGTCAGTCCTAGGAATAATATTTGTAACACTGAAGAGTTTCCATGTATATGTAGAATTTAGAAAAGCCTCTCCAAAAGAAAGGTCCTGAAATGACATTGTAGTTCCTCTAATTTCAAAGTTTAATTGGGCCCTGATATTGTTTACTGATATCTAATAAATACAGTTATTTTGAATATTACAACAGAATTAAACGGTTAAACTTATTTAACATAAACCTGCTGTTACGTCAATGCTATTTTTTAGTATTAAGAAAGAAAATTATTTAAATTTTTCAAATCATGCATTTATAATTTTTTTCATTATTTAATATGTAATGAAAAAATATGCTTTTGTTCTGATTTCAGAAATATGACAATAAAGTAATGTAACTAAGAGATATTGTAAAATAAAATCTTTGTGAATTGAAACCATAAACAAACGATACCGCCACCATTTTACCTACTATGACGTCATAAGAATATTGTCCATTGACTGTTGGAGAACCTACTTTGTGAATGATTACCTCAATGGTTTAATATTTTTTATGGTTCACGATGAATGAATCACTTGTGTTTGTTTAGGTTTATGGAATGAGGTATTAAACTGTCAACCTAGGATATATGTAATTTTTAATTGAAATTAAAAACAATGGTTTGATCTTGAAATAAAATGTTTTAGTTTATAGAATTGGTTATTTCTATTAATTATTTATTTAGGTACTTTTCCATTATAGCGCATTTTTTAAAAAAGCTTGGCGCAATTCGGGCTTCAGAAAGTGAAATATGCTGCCAAAATATATAAAAAGCTATGAAAACAAACCTGATGAATTTTTATTTTTGTTTATACATGTATTTATTAATTATTTATTTAGGTACTTTTCCACTGTAGGGCACTTTGCACTTTTAGAAAAAGCTTGGCGCAATTCGGGCGTCAGAATGTGAGATATGTTAGCAAAATATAGGGTAGAGCTCCATATTCTATGCTGGCTTTTTTGGCGAGCTTTCTTTTTGGCATTAATTGAATCGATGTGGTTGCAATCTTCAGCCTTTGGGGTTGCTTTTTTTTTTTGGAATGGACTTTATTCATATTTTTTTGTGTAATTTTTTGCATTTATAGCATTTTTTTTTTTCGGAAAAATTTATAACTTTTGGTTTAATTTGACATATATAATAAATATATAAAATTATACATAAGCACATAATATTTATTTATAGATATATATATTATGTATGCATAAGGTATATCTCGATATGTAATGTATATACATAAATATAAAACTATCTGTATAAACATCATATTCTTTTAGCATGTGACATATATAACATTTATTAAATATATATATATGTTTATAAATATTTAAAGACCATGTTTTTAAGCCATCTTGAAAATTTTTTATAAGATGCTAAAATGGCTTTTTGGCGCCATTTTGGATTCCTTCGCCAATTGCGTCAACCAGCACAGGATATGGAGCTCTTCCCGAAATATATAAAGAGCTATGAAAACAAATCTAATGAACTTTTATTTTTGTTTATATATGTATTTATGGCACAGATGTCATATACGCACCATATTGGCGCGATTTTTTTTTCAGACGCCAGTGTCATACACGCAACAGGTACTTAAATGGCACCAAAGAGTCGATATTTTGCTTGATAGGGTAACCCGGATGTTGTTTTTATGCTGTTGATGTTTTCGCCAAATTGGCGTCAGAAAAAAATCGCGCCAATATGTTGCGTATATGACATCTGTTCCTTATTTATATACATAAAAAAATCATTTCTAAATATATATAATAATTTTTTTATATACATATTACGGCACAGATGTGATATATGCTCTGGGTACCTAACTGACGCCAAAATGGTGTTATATTGCCTGATATAGTAACCCGGCTAATGTTTTTTATTTATTAATTAATAAATTGTTTATTTACTTTTATTTTCTTTTTTTAATTATATAAACTGTTTTGTTCTATAGTTATTAATTAAACTTTTATTTATTTATTGTTATTTCCTTTTCAAAATGATAGCAAATAATTTGAATATATATATATGTAACTGGTATTCGAAAGCGAGATTTTTGCCAAATTGGTGTCAGAAAAAAAATCACGCCAAAGCCGATGTGTATATGACATCTGAGCAAAAATTACTTCTGTTTATTTATAAAAATGGGTAAATAGCTTTTTTTACATTAAATAAATTGCATACATATGGAACAAATTTGTTGTGAGTATGAAACAGTAAATAATAGGTAGTCAGAAAATACGTTGGCAAACTTCTTTCTTTCCAAGAAACTTTTCTACGAAGTACTTACTATACATAAGCGATGATTGTAGGAAATGCATTTTTAATTATGATATGCGCTTTTATGTTTCACTATATTTATGCATACTATACTGTGTGTATAAATGATATAGTTCATATACAGGGCTACACAAAGGAAGTCGTAAGGGTTATTGAGTATGAGAGTAAATTGCTTAAAGCTGGTTTTTAAAGGAGATATGCATTTTTACGATGAACTGCATTTAGTTTACTAAGAAAAGTTTGTAGAATATAGATAAAATGATATACAGGGTCATGCAAAGAAATGGATACATAACCGTCTATGGATGATAATATCTGGAAATGTGATTTCAGTAGTTTTAAGAGTGTTTTAGTTTGAATTAAATTTTAGCTAAATAGTGGCGTGTAACAACAATACTATTGGCTATGGACGATAACTTCTGAAATTAATTTTTAATTTTTTATGCGTTTTCTAAAATGTTTACTTAGTTATCTTATTTACCTTATTTCCCTAAATAACAAAGTTTTGTTAAAGTATTCAGGAAGTGTTGGAAAGTGTTTCATATTCTATGCTTAACGCATGCTTTTTTTTTCTTGTTTAGTCTTATTTTGCATTTATTTTATTCTTAATCTTTTAGTCTTAAACTGCTTTATAGAAACTTTAATATTTAATGTTTAAACATTTCGCTCCCCCCCCCCCCCCACCTTGAATATAGTACAAACTATAGCGCAGATAGCGCAAAATAATAGACAATTTGATACTTTTCCACTATAGAGGCTTTGGCGTTTTTTTAAAAAGCCTGGTGTAATTCGGGCATCAGAAACTGAGATTTGTTGTCAAATCATATAAACAGCTATGAAAACAAACTTGATGAGCTTTTTTATATTTTTATATATGTATTGATGTTTTTTATTACAAATTACTTCTCTTTTGTATAAAATTAGATAACTGGCTTTTTTATGTTAAATAAATTGTATAAATATCGAAAAAAATGCGTGTGTACATAAAATGAAACAGTGGATAGGTTCCCGGAAAATATGTTGCCAAATTTCCTTTTTCGCCAAGGCACCTATACTGGAAAAGTACCTAAAGCACATTAAAATCGCGTAGTTAGGAGCTCAGACAGTACAGCGTCGTCAGTTGGCGGTTATTTTATTAGTAGCATCGGGAGGAAGATGTATGAATGTGCATTTTTGTATATTACATTTTAAATTATCACCCATAGATTTTGAAAGAAGTGGGTAAGTGTGATCACAGATCGCACAGAGGGTTTCGTTTAATATTCCTTTCAAAATACTTTATCCTTTTGAAAAAACTGTTAGTTCCACATTTCGCAACCAGGGGCGCACTCTGTTCTAAACAAACCTCTATCCAAACGAAACTCCGTTTTATATACTATCCATAGATATATTAGTCGAGGGGATTGGGCCGATAGCACCCGAGATAAGTAGGCACCCCTGGCGGTAAAAAGAGGAACTACAATATGTAAGGCTGTGGTGCATACTATGAAAGAATGGCCAAAGGGGTGTCGGCAAAAGTTGGAAAAGTGCTCCCCGGGTGAAAATGGCGGAGGTTAGAAAAATTGCTTAAAATACACCAGTTAGAGCCCGGAGGAGTAAATAATATAAGACTTTTTGAAAATTTTATGATTTGCCGTATGGTCAGAGGAATTCAGCTATACATATGCAAAAATTCATAACTCAAACTTAATTAGGGGCTGTCTTAGAAAGAATTGCTTAAAATGTATATGTGGTAGCTCAAAGGGTTAAACGTAAGACTTTTTCATGATTTTATGATTTGTCGCCTGGCCTCAAGTGTTCTGCTATAAGTATGCAAAATTTCAAATCTCCAATTTAATAAGGGGCTCAGTTAGAAAGAATTGGTTAAAATACGCATGTGGGAGCCCAAAGGGTTAAATGTACGATTTTTTCAAAATTTTATGATTTGTCGCATGATGTGAGGTGTTCAGCTATAAGTATGCAAAAATTTCAAGCCTCCAACATAAATAGGGCCTCACTTAGAAAGATTTGTTTAAAATACATATATGGGAGCCGAAAAGATTAAATGTACGACTTTTTCAAAATTTTATGGTTTGTCATTTGATGTGAGGTGTTCAGCTATAAGTATGCAAAATTTCACGCCTCCAACCTAATTAGGGACTCACTTAGAAAGAATTGTTTAAAATGCACATGTGGGAGCGCCAAGGGTTAAATGTACGACTTTTTCAAAATTTTATGGTTTTTCCTTTGATGTGAGGTGTTCAGCTATAAGTATGCAAAATTTCACGCCTCCAACCTAATTAGGGGCTCACTTAGAATACACATGTGGAACCCAAAGGGTTAAATGTGCGGCTTTTTGGAATTTTATTGTTTGTCGTTAGATGTGAGGCGTTCAGCTATAAGTATGCAAAATTTCTCGCCTCCAACCTAAATAGGGGCTCACTTAGAAAGAATTGTTTAAAATACACATGTAGGAGCCCAAAGGATTAAATGTACGGCTTTTTCAAAATTTTATGGTTTTTCCTTTGATGTGAGGTGTTCAGCTATAAGTATGCAAAATTTCACGAGTCCAACCTAATTAGGGGCTCACTTAGAATGCACATGTGGAGCCCAAAGGGTTAAATGTGCGGCTTTTTGAAATTTTATTGTTTGTCGTTAGATGTGAGGCGTTCAGCTATAAGAATGCAAAATTTCACGCCTCCAACCTAAATAGGGACTCACTTAGAAAGAATTGTTTAAAATGCACATGTGGGAGCCCCAAGGGTTAAATGTACGACTTTTTCAAAATTTTATGGTTTTTCCTTTGATGTGAGGTGTTCAGCTATAAGTATGCAAAATTTCACGCCTCCAACCTAATTAGGGGCTCACTTAGAATACACATGTGGAACCCAAAGGGTTAAATGTGCGGCTTTTTGGAATTTTATTGTTTGTCGTTAGATGTGAGGCGTTCAGCTATAAGTATGCACAATTTCACGCCTCCAACCTAAATAGGGGCTCACTTAGAAAGAATTGTTTAAAATACACATGTAGGAGCCCAAAGGATTAAATGTACGGCTTTTTCAAAATTTTATGGTTTTTCCTTTGATGTGAGGTGTTCAGCTATAAGTATGCAAAATTTCACGCCTCCAACCTAATTAGGGGCTCACTTAGAATACACATGTGGAACCCAAAGGGTTAAATGTGCGGCTTTTTGGAATTTTATTGTTTGTCGTTAGATGTGAGGCGTTCAGCTATAAGTATGCAAAATTTCACGCCTCCAACCTAAATAGGGGCTCACTTAGAAAGAATTGTTTAAAATACACATGTAGGAGCCCAAAGGATTAAATGTACGGCTTTTTCAAAATTTTATGGTTTTTCCTTTGATGTGAGCTGTTCAGCTATAAGTATGCAAAGTTTCACGCATCCAACCTAATTAGGGGCTCACTTAGAATACACATGTGGAACCCAAAGGGTTAAATGTGCGGCTTTTTGGAATTTTATTGTTTGTCGTTAGATGTGAGGCGTTCAGCTATAAGTATGCAAAATTTCTCGCCTCCAACCTAAATAGGGGCTCACTTAGAAAGAATTGTTTAAAATACACATGTAGGAGCCCAAAGGATTAAATGTACGGCTTTTTCAAAATTTTATGGTTTTTCCTTTGATGTGAGGTGTTCAGCTATAAGTATGCAAAATTTCACGAGTCCAACCTAATTAGGGGCTCACTTAGAATGCACATGTGGAGCCCAAAGGGTTAAATGTGCGGCTTTTTGAAATTTTATTGTTTGTCGTTAGATGTGAGGCGTTCAGCTATAAGAATGCAAAATTTCACGCCTCCAACCTAAATAGGGACTCACTTAGAAAGAATTGTTTAAAATGCACATGTGGGAGCCCCAAGGGTTAAATGTACGACTTTTTCAAAATTTTATGGTTTTTCCTTTGATGTGAGGTGTTCAGCTATAAGTATGCAAAATTTCATGCCTCCAACCTAATTAGGGGCTCACTTAGAATACACATGTGGAACCCAAAGGGTTAAATGTGCGGCTTTTTGGAATTTTATTGTTTGTCGTTAGATGTGAGGCGTTCAGCTATAAGTATGCACAATTTCACGCCTCCAACCTAAATAGGGGCTCACTTAGAAAGAATTGTTTAAAATACACATGTAGGAGCCCAAAGGATTAAATGTACGGCTTTTTCAAAATTTTATGGTTTTTCCTTTGATGTGAGGTGTTCAGCTATAAGTATGCAAAATTTCACGCCTCCAACCTAATTAGGGGCTCACTTAGAATACACATGTGGAACCCAAAGGGTTAAATGTGCGGCTTTTTGGAATTTTATTGTTTGTCGTTAGATGTGAGGCGTTCAGCTATAAGTATGCAAAATTTCACGCCTCCAACCTAAATAGGGGCTCACTTAGAAAGAATTGTTTAAAATACACATGTAGGAGCCCAAAGGATTAAATGTACGGCTTTTTCAAAATTTTATGGTTTTTCCTTTGATGTGAGCTGTTCAGCTATAAGTATGCAAAGTTTCACGCATCCAACCTAATTAGGGGCTCACTTAGAATACACATGTAGGAGTCCAAAGGGTTAAATGAGCGGCTTTTCAAAATTTTATGGTTTGTCATTAGATCTGAGGCGTTCAGCTATAAGTATGGAAAATTTCACGCCTGCAACCTAAATAGGGTCTCACTTAGAAAGAATTGTTTAAAATACACATGTAGGAGCCCAAAAGATTAAATGTACGGCTTTTTCAAAATTTTATGCTTTTTCCTTTGATGTGAGCTGTTCAGCTATAAGTATGCAAAATTTCACGCCTCCAACCTAAATAGGGGCTCACTTAGAAAGAATTGTTTATAATGCACATGTGGGAACCCAAAGGGTTAAATGTGCGGATTTTTCAAAATGTTATTGTTTATCATTTGATGTGAGGTGTTCAGCTATATGTATGCAAAATTTCACACCTCCAACCTGAATAGGGTCTCACTTAGAAAGAATTGTTTAAAATGCACATGTGAGAACCCCAAGGGTTAAATGTACGGCTTTTTCAAAATGTTATTGTTTATCATTTGATGTGAGGTGTTCAGCTATATGTATGCAAAATTTCACGCCTCCAACCTAAATAGGGGCTCACTTAGAAAGAATTGTTTAAAATACACATGTGGGAGACCCAATTCTTAAATGTACGACTTTTTCAAAATTTTATGGTTTTTCCTTTGATGTGAGGTGTTCAGCTATAAGTATGCAAAATTTCACGCCTCCAACCTAATTAGGGGCTCACTTAGAATACACATGTGGGAGCCCAAAGGGTTAAATGTGCGGCTTTTGGAAATTTTATGGTTTGTCATTAGATGTGAGGCGTTCAGCTATAAGTATGCAAAATTTCATGCCTCCAACCTAAATAGGGGCTCACTTAGAAAGAATTGTTTAAAATGCACATGTGGGAGCCCCAAGGGTTAAATGTACGACTTTTTCAAAATTTTATGGTTTTTCCTTTGATGTGAGGTGTTCAGCTATAAGTATGCAAAATATCTCGCCTCCAACCTAATTAGGGGCTCACTTAGAATACACATGTGGGAGCCCAAAGGGTTAAATGTGCGGCTTTTTGAAATTTTATTGTTTGTCATTAGATGTGAGGCGTTCAGCTATAAGTATGCAAAATTTCACGCCTCCAACCTAAATAGGGTCTCACTTAGAAAGAATTGTTTAAAATGTACATGTGGGAGCCCCAAGGGTTAAATGTACGACTTTTTCAAAATTTTATGGTTTTTCCTTTGATGTGAGATGTTCAGCTATAAGTATGCAAAGTTTCACGCATCCAACCTAAATAGGGTCTCACTTAGAAAGAATTGTTTAAAATACACATGTAGGAGCCCAAAGGATTAAATGTACGACTTTTTCAAAATTTTATGGTTTTTCCTTTGATGCGAGATGTTAGTATGCAAAATTTCACGAGTCCAACCTAATTAGGGGCTCACTTAGAATACACATGTGGAGCCCAAAGGGTTAAATGTGCGGCTTTTTGAAATTTTATTGTTTGTCGTTAGATGTGAGGCGTTCAGGTATAAGAATGCAAAATTTCACGCCTCCAACCTAAATAGGGTCTCACTTAGAAAGAATTGTTTAAAATGCACATGTGAGAACCCCAAGGGTTAAATGTACGGCTTTTTCAAAATTTTATGGTTTTTCCTTTGATGTGAGCTGTTCAGCTATAAGTATGCAAAGTTTCACGCATCCAACCTAATTAGGGGCTCACTTAGAATACACATGTAGGAGTCCAAAGGGTTCAATGAGCGGCTTTTCAAAATTTTATGGTTTGTCATTAGATCTGAGGCGTTCAGCTATAAGTATGGAAAATTTCACGCCTGCAACCTAAATAGGGTCTCACTTAGAAAGAATTGTTTAAAATACGCATGTAGGAGCCCAAAAGATTAAATGTACGGCTTTTTCAAAATTTAATGCTTTTTCCTTTGATGTGAGCTGTTCAGCTATAAGTATGCTAATTTCACGCCTCCAACCTAAATAGGGGCTCACTTAGAAAGAATTGTTTAAAATGCACATGTGGGAACCCAAAGGGTTAAATGTGCGGATTTTTCAAAATGTTATTGTTTAATCATTTGATGTGAGGTGTTCAGCTATATGTATGCAAAATTTCACGCGTCCAACCTGAATAGGGGCTCACTTAGAAAGAATTGTTTAAAATACACATGTCGGAGCGCCAAGGCTAAATGTACGACTTTTTTCAAAATTTTATGGTTTTTCCTTTGATGTGAGGTGTTCAGCTATAAGTATGCAAAATTTCACGCCTCCAACCTAATTAGGGGCTCCCTTAAAATATACATGTGGGAGTCCAAAGGGTTAAATGTGCGGCTTTTTGAAATTTTATGGTTTGTCATTAGATGTGAGGCGTTCAGCTATAAGTATGCAAAATTTCACGCCTCCAACCTAAATAGGGGCTCACTTAGAAAGAATTGTTTAAAATACACATGTGGGAGACCCAATTCTTAAATGTACTACTTTTTCAAAATTTTATGGTTTTTCCTTTGATGTGAGGTCTTCAGCTATAAGTATGCAAAATTTCACGCCTCCAACCTAATTAGGGGCTCACTTAGAATACACATGTGGGAGCCCAAAGGGTTAAATGTGCGGCTTTTGGAAATTTTATGGTTTGTCATTAGATGTGAGGTGTTCAGCTATAAGTATGCAAAATTTCATGCCTCCAACCTAAATAGGGTCTCACTTAGAAAGAATTGTTTAAAATGCACATGTGGGAGCCCCAAGGGTTAAATGTACGACTTTTTCAAAATTTTAAGTTTTTTCCATTGATGTGAGATGTTCAGCTATAAGTATGCAAAATTTCTCGCCTCCAAACTAATTAGGGGCTTACTTAGAATACATATGTGGGAGCCCAAAGGGTTAAATGTACGGCTTTTTCAAAATTTTATGGTTTTTCCTTTGATGTGAGCTGTTCAGCTATAATTATGCAACGTTTCACGCATCCAACCTAATTAGGGGCTCACTGAGAATACATATGTAGGAGCCCAAAGGGTTAAATGAGCGACTTTTCAAAATTTTATGGTTTGTCATTAGATGTGAGACGTTCAGCTATAAGTATGCAAAATTTCACGCCTGTAACCTAAATAGGGGCTCACTTAGAAAGAATTGTTTAAAATACACATGTGGGAGCCCAAAGGGTTAAATGTACGGCTTTTTCAAAATTGTATGGCTTTACCTTTGATGTGAGGCGTTCAGCTATAAGTATGCAAAATTTCACGCCTCCAACCTAAATAGGGGCTCACTTAGAAAGAATTGTTTAAAATACATATGTGGGAGCCCAAAGGGTTAAATGTACGAGTTCTTTAAAATTTTATACTTTTTCATTTGATGTGAGGTGTTCAGCTATAAGTGTGCAATATTTCTCGCCTCCAACCTAAATAGGGGCTCATTTAGTAAGAATTGTTTAAAATACACATGTGGGAGCCCCAAGGGTTAAATGTACGACTTTTTCAAAATTTTATGGTTTGTCATTTATATGAGGTGTTCAGCTATAAGTATGCCAAATTTCACGCGCCCGACCTAATTTGGGAGTCACTTAGAAATAATTTTTTAAAATACCCATGTGGGAGCCCAAAGGGTTAAATGTACGACTTTTTCAAAATGTTATGGTTTGTCGTATGATGTGTGGTGTTCAGCTATAAGTATGCAAAATTTCAAGTCTCCAACACGTATAGTTTCTGAGAACGGGCTCTGTGACAGACGCACAGACAGACAGACAGAGGAGCGAGACGAATAGGGTTTTGTTAGACGAACGAAACCCTAAAAAAAAACTTAAAAGAGCATAATTTAAATTAAATTGTGGCGACCTCCTTTATGGAGGAATAATGTTTTTAAATGGGAATTTCCCCAAATTAGCCAGTTATCACAAAGTTGGCTTCATATATGACAACTTATTTTTGTCGCCAGATTTGCCGATATTTCGCCAAGTTGGCCAACATTTGGCGCTACTGTGGTAACCCTGCATTTGTATTTTTCAACAATTACTCATTTCAATGAGGCGGTTCTACAGGAATCGTGAGGGACACACAGAGACTTGGATTTTATATAAATAGATGTAAATTAATTAAAAAGGAGTTAAAATTATAACTATGCAGTCAAGTATTTAAATTTTAGTTTAAAAATGTGCCATATACACACATATTTTATAATCTTCGATAATCAAGCCACTACCAAATGACATATTTACTATATTATTGAAAGTTTTGTTGGCACAGATTTCATATACGCTCCATGGTACATAATGGCTCCAAAATGGCGTTATTTTGCCTGACATGGTAACTCGGCTATTGGTGTTTATTTATTAATAAATTGTTTATTTTCTTTTCTACAGTTATATAAACTGTTTTGTTCTATAGATATTAATTAAACTTTTTATTATTTATTGCTATTTCCTTTTAAAATAACAGAAAATAATTTAAATATATATCTGTAACTGGTATTCGAAAACGATGTTTTCACCAAATTGGCCTGAAAAAAAATCGCGCCAAACCCGGTATGTATCTATGCCTAATAGTTATTTACATTATTGTGATTACTTAGTATCAGGCAACAAGATTGAAGAGTATTTGGTATATTTTTAATATATGGGCTTTGGTGAGTTAGAAAAAATGGCCTTGGCGAGTGAAGTGAATTTTGGGTATATTTACTGGCAAACTATTTACTTTTCATATTTCATATACGTATAAGCATTTTTTTTTCAATATTTATTTTATTTATTTATATAAAGAAGAGCTATTTATCTACTTTTAAATGCGAACAGAAATAATTTGTGGTTCTACCTGATTATCCCGTAGACCAAAAAAAATATCGCCAAACTATAAGATTAAATGCCAATAATGGGTGATCTTAAATGTCAAATTTACTTGACATTAAACACTTTACACGTGTTTGTTACATCATCAGGTGATTTTTAATTCGATATTTACGTTTCTTCGCGATCTGCTGCAATTTTTTGACATTCCATTTTTGACCTATAATACTAAAATAATTTCTACCTTCATTTCAATAAAGTTTATTCGGATTTCGTGAACAATTTTCGAATTTTTCGAGTATTTTGTATGTGATTTTTAGTGTAGTTTAGCGATTTTCTACCATTTTTCCACATTAGTGAAAGACGTTGATAGAAGTTAAATCAACTTTCAATCTTCGAACACAATATATAATTTTTTTTCTCTTTTCAAAATTTGTGCAGCGATTTAAAATTTTTTCGCGATATCTTATTGTGATTTTCTGAGGTTCGTGCTGTTTTTTTACGTACCCGGGCAACGCCGGGCAAGTTAGCTAGTAACATTAATAAAAATACATATAAAATCTCGAATTAAGGGTTTTATTGCCATATGCTGTATCTGTTAACAGTAATTTAATACAAATTTTCAGGTTAAATTTTGATAGCCGTCATGGAGAAGAAATATCTCCTTTAAAAATATTTTTGGAACCGCGTTTTCTTTTTTGGCTTAGGCTTCATCTTCTTAGGCTTGCTTTTCTGACATACGTGGCCAGTATTGCATTTGTTGCAATACTTAAGATTGGTCTGAATGCGAGCTCTTACTGCCTTTGCACCACACATGTGTGTTTTTTGGCAAATTCTGCAGCTGATTTTACGGCCTTTTGATTTGACTGTCTTTTTAGAGGATGCTGTAGATTTAGAACTCCTGCGGCTTTTGTTGCTGCTTGAACGGTTGCGCCTTTTCCCGCTGCTGGAACGCTTTCGCCTTCTTCCGCTGCTGGAACGCTTCCGCTTTCTTCCGCTGCTGGAACGCTTCCGCTTTCTTCCGCTGCTGGAACGCTTGCGACTTCTGCCACTACTGGAACGCTGAAGTGTCCTACTTCCAGACCGCTTCCTAGATCTGGCCCTACTCTTAGGCTCAGTCGTAGTACTCGATT
This sequence comes from Maratus speciosus, assembly GCA_963932465.1. Classification (NCBI taxonomy): domain Eukaryota; kingdom Metazoa; phylum Arthropoda; class Arachnida; order Araneae; family Salticidae; genus Maratus; species Maratus speciosus. The sequence continues at coordinate 616,550,648 of OZ010789.1, forward strand.
TCTTGCGCCTTGCAGTTTCATTGACTTTGTACTTTCCATTAGTTAACTTCTTCAGAAGTCCTTTGTCAACAGCATTAATAAGATTCGGCAGGACGATGGTTTCCGAATCTGCCATATTCAGGAGTTTCTTGGACGACAAATATAGCTGAACATCGGCGAAAGAAGAAGAATCTCTAGTCTGACCAAGATGACGAATGGCTTTCAAAACTGTTTTTTCAATATCTGTCAGTAGATAATAATTGGGGCTTCTGCGCCAGCGGCGTACGCGGCGTGACCTTGAATGACCTCTGCATGACCTCTGCGTGTCCTCTGCATGGGGTATGAAGGTCATGCGGCGTACTCTTGGAGGCGGGGTCAAGGTGATGCGTCATCTTATAGTATGAGGGGTAATTTTGAGTTTGATTTTTTTTTTAATGATAATTAATTTTAATTGGGGGACTTTAACTTTTTTCGGGGTAATTTTTGAAGATAGAAATTTTTGTGAGATTGATTTTTTTCTCTGACCGTACTACAGTACGAGGGGTTATTTTAAGTTTGATTTTTTTTTTAATGATAATTAATTTTAATTGGAGGACTTTAACTTTTTTCGGGGTAATTTTTGAAGATTGAAATTTTTGGGAGATTGATTTTTTTTCTCACCGTACTACAGTACTTAGGGATAATTTTACATTTGAAAAATACATTAACGATAATTAATTAAGAAATTTTAATTGGGGGACTTAAATTTTTTGGAGTAATTTTTTGAAATTTTTGGGACATTGATTTTTTTTTTTTTTTTTTTTTCGTCGTACATGGGGTTTTTTGAGTTTGATATTTTTTCATTAATGATAATTAATTAAGAAATTTTAATTGGGGGGCTTTAACTTTTTTGGGAGTATTTTTGAAGATAGAATTTTTCGGGGAAATTGATTATTCTTTTCGTCGTACTTCAGTACGAGGGGTTATTTGTACTTTTAAAAAATTAATTAAGAATTTTTAATTGGGAGACTTTAATTTTTGGGAGTAATTTTTGAGATAGATTTTTTTTTTCTGACATTTATTTTTTAGCACACTTGAGTTTTCGGTGTTTTTACTGGCAACGATTTTTAATTTGGGAACTTTCAAATATTTTTTTTTTCGCGATTTTTCATTGGCAATCGTATTTTAAACATTCATTAAACATTTTAATTGGGAGACTTTATCTTTTAACGCAAATTTTTAGATAAAAATGGAATTTTCAACATAAATTGGATGAGAGGACTTTACGCGATTCAATTTAGCGACGTTTGCGCTTACATTTTAGGGGGAAATAGTAATTTAAAATTTAAAATATGAATGAGGTCACATGTGAATTTTTGTTATTTAGTGTTAGAATTTTTGTCTGCAAATTTTTAAATAGTACTGCCCCCACCCGTGGCTTAGAGGTTATGCTCACGAAGCTAATAGACGTGAAGTGCGGGGTTCGATCTACAATGTGCCCGTCGGCCTAATCGTTCGGAGTTTTGTTTGATTGAGCTTTAGATTTGCATGCGTAAATTCGGGTTAGGTTTCCTTAGAAAGACCCACACGAAGGGCACTCCCCCCTCGGGCTTAGTGTAGATAATCGGTCGTCAAAATTAACCCACTTTTTAAATAGTACTAGAAAATTTTAGAATTTTTTTTTGAATCCGTGTTAGATGAGTAGATATTTTTTCTCGGTTTTATACAAAAATAGAAATTGTTAGGATATTTTTAAGGATATCAGTTTACGATTTGTTTTGCGATAATTTTTAGGTATGTATTGCTTAATTTAAATGAAAATATATTTTGAGAAAAACATGAAATGCCATTCATAAAGATATTTGTAAATTTACCCCCACCCCCCTTTTATGCACCTAAATAAATACTTCTATATATATATTTGTAAAATACAGGGTCACCTATTAAAGAGTACGTTTGAATGATCAATGTTCCTTAAAATTTTATGGACGTGAAAATGTATCATTTTTTAAACAGTGCCATTTTAAATTATGTAGATCTATTTTTCAAAACTAGAAAATCGATTTTTTAAACATATATAATTTTTGAATGTTTCTATTAAAATACTTTGAATTTTTAATAAGATTTTGGAAAAAAAAACGCATTTTTTACAAATTTACACTAATATTACACTTTTTAGAATAAAACTATTAAATACATAAATTAAACACACTTACTTTACTTCAAATGACTTTCAGAGCCTAAAAAACGCGTGTTTCTGTAGGAAAATGTCTACTATACTGAACCGTGGTCATCGTGCGTTATCTTTGGGAACACTCAGAAGTGAATCACTTTATCTCGATAAGGAGATAAGGGGTTTTCCTTTTTATCGTGATAGGATATTAGATTTTAATTTCGATTGACTAATGGTGGGGTACAAATTAAGATTAGCTAATAATTAATTTAAGATTTTTATTATCTCACTGATAGCGAATTTAATGAATGAATAATTAATATTACGTCACACAAAACGAATTTTTTGAATAATTTAATATTGCGTCACAATTTTTGAATGATTTTATTAATATAAAATTTTTATCCAATTGGGGGTCATTTTTTCTCATAGATTTATTTTAAATAAAATTGGAATATCCATTTAGTAATACTATATTAACAATTTAATGCATGTGCGACATTTCTTTTGGATAAAATTAAAACTATTTTCTAATGAGATCTTTAAAAACGGATACTTTTTTAACTGATTCATTAACCGCGAGACTACTTCAAACATGTCATGAATGAGTCATCACTCATAACACTCGTAAACATGAAAGTTTTAATAAATATATCGTGGTTTATAAATAGTAAGACTTTTTGAAAAAATCATTAAGCACAGGGGTACTTTAGACATACATTTTGAAATAGAGATCAAGTTAAAATTTTACTAAGTTTTGAAATGGAGGTCACGTGATATCATCACCAATCACAGTTCATTCTTTATCAGTTTTCTAAAACAGTAGTGTAGGTATCCTTTTTTTTTTGAAAATGTATTCGGAAAATGTTTGGTATTAAAAGTTTAAGTGAGGTTTTGTTAATACAATCACACTGTTTGTTTCGTGTTACCACGTGATTGAATCTCTTCGTAAGTGTATTTAATCAAGAGGTAGGTCGGGTAGGGGTTCATTTTATGATTTGACGTCATGCGAGAAAGACTAGAATGAAGATGATGCGTTTTCGAGTTAATGTGACAAATAATCAAATTTTATGTTGTAATGAAGGCGATTTATCCGGTTCCAAGTCACGCAGCAAGTTTTGGTGGTGTAAATGCTTTGTATCGTGCTGCCAAAGGCAAAGTAACGAAGAAGACGATTCAGAAATGGTTGAGCGGAGTCGACTCGTATACGCTTCACAAACCGGCTCGGAGAAATTTCCCAACAAACCGAGTGGTCGTGTATTCGATCGATCAGCAATGGCAAGCCGACCTGGTGGATCTCATCAGTTTACAAAAGTACAATCAAGGGTTTCGATACCTCCTGACGTGTATAGACATTCTGTCTAAATATGCGTGGGCAATTCCCTTAAAAACGAAACGAGGAGAAGAAATTGTGAATGCCTTTCGTTCTATTTTTTCAACCAGAAAACCCAAGTCTCTTCAATCTGATGCCGGAAAAGAATTTAAGAACCGACTGTTTCAAAGGTTTTTAAAACAAGAAGGTGTTCGATTTTTCACGACGAATAATAATACCAAGGCGTCGGTGATCGAACGATTTAACCGTACTCTTAAAACGAAAATGTGGAAATATTTCACACATAATCATACCTATCGTTATACGGATGTATTGGATCAGTTATTACAAAGTTATAACCAGACCTATCACTCAAGTATCAAGAGACCCCCAGTGGAAGTGACAAAGGAAAATGAAAGCGATGTGTGGTTTACTTTATACGGAGACATGGAAAATGTGAAAAGAAAACCCTGTGTGTTTCAAGCGGGAGATGTGGTGCGTGTGTCGAAACAGAAAATGACCTTTGAAAAAGGGTATGAAACCAACTGGACGGAAGAATTGTTTGTGGTGACGGAGTGTGTACCGAGAGACCCTCCCGTGTATCGAATAAAGGACTTGTTAGACGAACCCATTCAAGGAACCTTTTACCCACAAGAACTTCAAAAAGTGCAAATGAAAGAAACTTATACGATTGAAAAAATTTTAAAGAAGCGCACGAGAAAAAGTCAAGTGGAATATTTTGTGAAGTATAAGGGATATCCCAACAAATTCAATCAATGGATTCCCTCCTCAGATTTATCTTCTTTATAAGAACTGATTTGTCTCATGTCACGTCGATTTTTAAACAGGACCAAATATTGACTGTTTAGGGAAACGCTTCTCATTTCTTTCCCTTTATGAAAGAGATTTTGTGTAATAAATATCACACTCACGTTTAAATGATGACTTGCCTTTGTAAAGAGAAAGGTCAGACGTTCGTCTGATCCACATTCCACCATGAGATCGTCTAAGATCATTAAAGAATTTGTTCCTAAATACTCGGTGTAATTCGAAGGAAGACCTTCCACAAAGGTAACATCCGGTATTTCGTTATACAGTTTTTGATAGATACCGTAAAACCAAATCACTTTATCAGGAGGAGGGTCAAACATAACGTTTCTTTCCCTTAGCAAATCACGTAGAAACCAACTTTTGCCCACTCTTGTGGGACCTGCAAGGAGCATCGTACAGGGGTGTTGAAAGCGTGGAAACTCCATCGTTAATAAATGTACGCAAGTAAAACACACACTTTAAATAATCACAGACGCATGGTTCACAGTTAAATTCATATTTATTGATAAAAATGTGCTCGAATGCCAAATCGTTTGGCTACAAAATTATAGACTCGTCGATCGTTCGACAACTCTTCAGTGACAAAATGAGATAAAAAATCCTTTAGGGTTTTACCTTGACATCGAGAATAAAGGTAAAATATACAATACTGCCCGCAGACGGCAGTCACGTGAGTTTGTAATACGAGTGGATTAAACAAAACTCGTGAAAAACGTGATACATAGTTCGATAGGGATCCTTTAAAAAAGGAAGGCTTGTTTCCATAGGAGTCGAAGAATTCCACTTCATCAGGCGAAGATAGGTAGAAAGCCACCCAGTGACTTCCAGGCTCTGTAGACTTGTCGACGTTGCAGATAAAACAGACAGGATACCGCTCGATTCTTCTTGGTAGCTGATCACTTGGAAAAACACCCAAAAAATAGTTTCGGGTGACGGCTTCATGAGATAAAATGGACTCGATTTGTAATGAATCCATTCAGTTGGGAAAGTCGCAAATCACATGACGTGATTTACTTATTTCGATAATGTTTTCAAATTCCGCATAAATCAATACGGTCGTTGTTTTTTCTAACGCTTCAGCGAATTTGATTTCAATTCGTAAATTTCCTTGATGCTGTAAATTCAGATGAGGTCCGTCACACAAGTCAGGGCTTAAGTCGAAATTATATAAGGTGTGTCCATCAGCAAATTCTTCACGTGTTAAATAAATGCCAGCATCATGATTAAAACCAGAGAACAGTCGATGATAGGCTCTTATATAGTTGTTTTCGTCGAAATCCAATTCCAAAGGTTTACTGGGTACAGGTTGGCCATCCACATAGACACTTAAAAAGTTGACTTTGTGATGATAAAAGTAAAAGGGATTCAAATCGTATTGTCCAGCATAAGCACTGTTGTCTAAAAGTCCAACAATGATACGTTTCGGCATCGCTCCTAAAAACACATTATCTTGCATAAAAGATTTACTTCCAGTGGAGATTGAGTAAGTCTTGCATAACACTCGATCAATAGGATATTTTGCAGAGTTTTTTTTCCAGGGCTTTGGCATGACCCAATAACACGCCGGGACTCACTTTCACTTTGCGTACAAACACAGAGGCATGTTCTAAAATCACTTTATAGTCGTGAAAAGTTTTAGGCGGTTCTTTCTTAGCCATCAAACAAAAGTCTGATTTGCTGCGAGTCATTTTAATTTTCAGATCGACCATATTCAAGAGTAGTCGGTTTTGTTGGAAAATATCACAATGTAGGGGACCAATCATATCCAATGTTTTGCTAGTTTTAGTCAGTTCATAGCGTTTCTTCAATCCAGGGTTTCCATTGGTGGTGGGGTCTGTTTCAGTCAAATTCGTGTCTTTGTAAAAACATTCACATCTTAATAAAGATTTCTTAGCATCTTCTCCGTAGTTCAGCAGGGTTTCAATATAAGCACGATAAGGATATGTGTTACTCGAAGAAGAGATGGCTCTTTCATTCAAACTGATATCCACTTGCGAAAACAAAGCTTGTAAAAACAAATTGACAGGAGCCACAGGTTCGCTTGCCGGTAAATCCGTTCCGTCTGACTTGGTGATTTTCACTTTGACGTAGAGGTAGGAAGCCGACAAATCAATATAATCTTCACCATTCCCAGAAATGTTAAATTCCACGGGTCCTCCATCTCGGATATTAGCAAGGGGATGATATTCGATGAAATATCCTTTTTCAATAGCCGTCTGAGTAGGTGGAATTAAAAACAGATCCAATTCGGATTTGGCACAAGCAGCAGAATCTTTATGAATGAGTCCAAACATCTTTAAGAGAAAATATCATGTACTTTCACTCTCTTGGCTTTGCGAAGAATGACGACATTGTGAGAACGTTTCCTCTTTTTATACTGATGACCCGATCCAATCATGGTCTTCATTTTAGTAGCTGCTTTATCCGTCAAGTTTTGTCCGGCTTCTTTTAACCGGCGCTTGGCCGCTATTTTAATATCTTCTCCTCGTGATAGATCACTGAGAACGTTCACACCGGAATGAAACAATTGTTTTCCCACGGCTTTCGCTCCAGACTTGAAAAGGGGTACTGCTGCACGAAACAGCGATCGAAACAGTCCACCGAATCCATATCCTCTTTGTAAAGTAGTTCCTTGATAATAGTTTAAGCCGCTACCCGACTGATGAGTATAATAATCTTCAAAAGATTTCGCACAACACTGGTAGGGAACAAACATCACGAGAGGTATTTTTGACGAAAATGAAGTTTCACGTACGAGCGTCCACGTTCAAATGGCGTTAATTCACCCAAATGGTTCCTTATAACGATTTCTAATGAGTCGAATGATTTTCGACTGATGGGTAAGTAATGGGGTCGATCAAATTTCACACAAATCACTTCTCCGTCTTTTCCGGTGACATTTACAATTCGTAACAGGGGTGCCAACACATCACCGATAATTTGAGGTTCTACTATGTCCGAATAAATCATCAATACTCTATAATGAGCACATGGATCTGCCACATACGAACTATCGACAGTTTGTTCAATATTATTATCTAAGGAAGCAATCTCGCACGGTTCGAACCCCAGCATTTCAGATAATCCAGCTTCTAAAATCACTTTAGCTTTATCTCGCACGTTGATGGTGACTCTTTTCGTGATGGGATTGTAGGAAAACAAAATTTTTTGTTCCATGTCTTTGATAGCAATCGCTTTCAAAATATCAGGCACCGTCTCATAAAATCCAGGAGGGATTCGTCTACCAATGATCCTTCCATCGTTTAAGTCGAATCCAATTAAGTTCGTGTGTTGATTCACATTATACCAGGTATGTGGGTAAATAAATTCCACGAGACCCACTTCCCATTCTCCTTTCAATTCGATAGGGGCTGGCAAGCGTGTAATGAAGTGAGAAATTTTATTCTCAGGAAAATAATTCCTGGAACTGTCCGAAGGTAACGTCAGGTAGAAGGACATGTTAGCAAATGATCTTGCATCATTCTTGCATTGACTTATAAAGAAGATAAATCTGAGGAGGGAATCCATTGATTGAATTTGTTGGGATATCCCTTATACTTCACAAAATATTCCACTTGACTTTTTCTCGTGCGCTTCTTTAAAATTTTTTCAATCGCATAAGTTTCTTTCATTTGCACTTTTTGAAGTTCTTGTGGGTAAAAGGTTCCTTGAATGGATTCGTCTAACAAGTCCTTTATTCGATACACGGGAGGGTCTCTCGGTACACACTCCGTCACCACAAACAATTCTTCCGTCCAATTGGTTTCATACCCTTTTTCAAAGGTCATTTTCTGTTTCGACACACGCACCACATCTCCCGCTTGAAACACACAGGGTTTTCTTTTCACATTTTCCATGTCTCCGTATAAAGTAAACCACACATCGCTTTCATTTTCCTTTGTCACTTCCACTGGGGGTCTCTTGATACTTGAGTGATAGGTCTGGTTATAACTTTGTAATAACTGATCCAATACATCCGTATAACGATAGGTATGATTATGTGTGAAATATTTCCACATTTTCGTTTTAAGAGTACGGTTAAATCGTTCGATCACCGACGCCTTGGTATTATTATTCGTCGTGAAAAATCGAACACCTTCTTGTTTTAAAAACCTTTGAAACAGTCGGTTCTTAAATTCTTTTCCGGCATCAGATTGAAGAGACTTGGGTTTTCTGGTTGAAAAAATAGAACGAAAGGCATTCACAATTTCTTCTCCTCGTTTCGTTTTTAAGGGAATTGCCCACGCATATTTAGACAGAATGTCTATACACGTCAGGAGGTATCGAAACCCTTGATTGTACTTTTGTAAACTGATGAGATCCACCAGGTCGGCTTGCCATTGCTGATCGATCGAATACACGACCACTCGGTTTGTTGGGAAATTTCTCCGAGCCGGTTTGTGAAGCGTATACGAGTCGACTCCGCTCAACCATTTCTGAATCGTCTTCTTCGTTACTTTGCCTTTGGCAGCACGATACAAAGCATTTACACCACCAAAACTTGCTGCGTGACTTGGAACCGGATAAATCGCCTTCATTACAACATAAAATTTGATTATTTGTCACATTAACTCGAAAACGCATCATCTTCATTCTAGTCTTTCTCGCATGACGTCAAATCATAAAATGAACCCCTACCCGACCTACCTCTTGATTAAATACACTTACGAAGAGATTCAATCACGTGGTAACACGAAACAAACAGTGTGATTGTATTAACAAAACTTCACTTAAACTTTTAATACCAAACATTTTCCGAATACATTTTCAAAAAAAAAAGGATACCTACACTACTGTTTTAGAAAACTGATAAAGAATGAACTGTGATTGGTGATGATATCACGTGACCTCCATTTCAAAACTTAGTAAAATTTTAACTTGATCTCTATTTCAAAATGTATGTCTAAAGTACCCCTGTGCTTAATGATTTTTTCAAAAAGTCTTACTATTTATAAACCACGATATATTTATTAAAACTTTCATGTTTACGAGTGTTATGAGTGATGACTCATTCATGACATGTTTGAAGTAGTCTCGCGGTTAATGAATCAGTTAAAAAAGTATCCGTTTTTAAAGATCTCATTAGAAAATAGTTTTAATTTTATCCAAAAGAAATGTCGCACATGCATTAAATTGTTAATATAGTATTACTAAATGGATATTCCAATTTTATTTAAAATAAATCTATGAGAAAAAATGACCCCCAATTGGATAAAAATTTTATATTAATAAAATCATTCAAAAATTGTGACGCAATATTAAATTATTCAAAAAATTCGTTTTGTGTGACGTAATATTAATTATTCATTCATTAAATTCGCTATCAGTGAGATAATAAAAATCTTAAATTAATTATTAGCTAATCTTAATTTGTACCCCACCATTAGTCAATCGAAATTAAAATCTAATATCCTATCACGATAAAAAGGAAAACCCCTTATCTCCTTATCGAGATAAAGTGATTCACTTCTGAGTGTTCCCAAAGATAACGCACGATGACCACGGTTCAGTATAGTAGACATTTTCCTACAGAAACACGCGTTTTTTAGGCTCTGAAAGTCATTTGAAGTAAAGTAAGTGTGTTTAATTTATGTATTTAATAGTTTTATTCTAAAAAGTGTAATATTAGTGTAAATTTGTAAAAAATGCGTTTTTTTTTTTTTCCAAAATCTTATTAAAAATTCAAAGTATTTTAATAGAAACATTCAAAAATTATATATGTTTAAAAAATCGATTTTCTAGTTTTGAAAAATAGATCTACATAATTTAAAATGGCACTGTTTAAAAAATGATACATTTTCACGTCCATAAAATTTTAAGGAACATTGATCATTCAAACGTACTCTTTAATAGGTGACCCTGTATTTTACAAATATATATATAGAAGTATTTATTTAGGTGCATAAAAGGGGGGTGGGGGTAAATTTACAAATATCTTTATGAATGGCATTTCATGTTTTTCTCAAATTATATTTTCATTTAAATTAAGCAATACATACCTAAAAATTATCGCAAAACAAATCGTAAACTGATATCCTTAAAAATATCCTAACAATTTCTATTTTTGTATAAAACCGAGAAAAAATATCTACTCATCTAACACGGATTCAAAAAAAATTCTAAAATTTTCTAGTACTATTTAAAAGGTGGGTTAATTTTGACGACCGATTATCTACACTAAGCCCGAGGGGGGAGTGCCCTTCGTGTGGGTCTTTCTAAGGAAACCTAACCCGAATTTACGCATGCAAATCTAAAGCTCAATCAAACAAAACTCCGAACGATTAGGCCGACGGGCACATTGTAGATCGAACCCCGCACTTCACGTCTATTAGCTTCGTGAGCATAACCTCTAAGCCACGGGTGGGGGCAGTACTATTTAAAAATTTGCAGACAAAAATTCTAACACTAAATAACAAAAATTCACATGTGACCTCATTCATATTTTAAATTTTAAATTACTATTTCCCCCTAAAATGTAAGCGCAAACGTCGCTAAATTGAATCGCGTAAAGTCCTCTCATCCAATTTATGTTGAAAATTCCATTTTTATCTAAAAATTTGCGTTAAAAGATAAAGTCTCCCAATTAAAATGTTTAATGAATGTTTAAAATACGATTGCCAATGAAAAATCGCGAAAAAAAAAATATTTGAAAGTTCCCAAATTAAAAATCGTTGCCAGTAAAAACACCGAAAACTCAAGTGTGCTAAAAAATAAATGTCAGAAAAAAAAAATCTATCTCAAAAATTACTCCCAAAAATTAAAGTCTCCCAATTAAAAATTCTTAATTAATTTTTTAAAAGTACAAATAACCCCTCGTACTGAAGTACGACGAAAAGAATAATCAATTTCCCCGAAAAATTCTATCTTCAAAAATACTCCCAAAAAAGTTAAAGCCCCCCAATTAAAATTTCTTAATTAATTATCATTAATGAAAAAATATCAAACTCAAAAAACCCCATGTACGACGAAAAAAAAAAAAAAAAAAAAAATCAATGTCCCAAAAATTTCAAAAAATTACTCCAAAAAATTTAAGTCCCCCAATTAAAATTTCTTAATTAATTATCGTTAATGTATTTTTCAAATGTAAAATTATCCCTAAGTACTGTAGTACGGTGAGAAAAAAAATCAATCTCCCAAAAATTTCAATCTTCAAAAATTACCCCGAAAAAAGTTAAAGTCCTCCAATTAAAATTAATTATCATTAAAAAAAAAATCAAACTTAAAATAACCCCTCGTACTGTAGTACGGTCAGAAAAAAAAAATCAATCTCACAAAAATTTCTATCTTCAAAAATTACCCCGAAAAAAGTTAAAGTCCCCCAATTAAAATTAATTATCATTAAAAAAAATCAAACTCAAAATTACCCCTCATACTATAAGATGACGCATCACCTTGACCCCGCCTCCAAGAGTACGCCGCATGACCTTCATACCCCATGCAGAGGACACGCAGAAGTCATGCAGAGGTCATTCAAGGTCACGCCGCGTACGCCGCTGGCGCAGAAGCCCCAATTATTATCTACTTCTGTCGATGGATTATTTATTTGCGACATGTTTTCCACTGCTTTCGTAAAAGCGTCAATAATTTAGCAGAAATTCTGTAAAACTTTTGCAAAAAATCAAAATTTTTGATATAATAAAGAGACAAAATCAGATTCCAAATAAGAATGCTTTAAAAATTGAACGAAATAAATATTTTATTCTAGAAAATTCTACCTTATCATTTCTCGTGGCCACCTGCACGAAAATAAAATTGTGATCATGGAGCTTTTATGGAAGCATACAAACCAGCAGTAATTACACTAGTGATGTAATAATGTGAAAATGAGAATTGTTTTTCTTACTTGATAAAACGCCTTAAGAAAATCTTAGTTCTGGTGTAATAAAATATCAGCGATTAAAATTATAAAAAACCCTTTATTTACATCAGTAGCAAAATTAACACAAAAAAATATAAATATTTGAGAGAAATTTAAAAATACGTACCTAATTGAATAATGGGAAATTTCGATTGAAAAACATGCAACCCATGAAATGTAACAAACATGATAAAGAAGATAATGAAATTCCCCCAGTTACAGACTTTTAGAGACCCTCAGTAACTTCCGGCCTGTACCGGGGACTGCGCGATGGCGCTGTGTGTGTGTGTGTTTTTTTTTCTTCTATATGTAAAAAAAAGTTTTGGTTTGGAAATGGACGAATGAAAATCTGCGTAGATATTCCGGGTAGATCGGCATCCAATTTGAATGCTTAAGCATGGCCTTCCATCGTTAATATTAAGAAAACTGTTGCATACAAAAATATGAAAATCGGTGGTATTATAGAAAAATGTTTGATAAACACGCTGATGCAGACAGTTTTCAAATCGAAGAATTATTTTAAGAGATATTTAATGCTAAATTTGGACAAAGTTGTTCATTAAAAAAGTTTTATTTGAGCAAAAACTATACATGAGAATTTAATCATTTTTAGATCATTTTATACGTTAAAAGTTCCCGGTGCGCAGATTGTATTTATTTTTCTTATTTGACGCATTTTTTGAGGATTTATTTCTATTTTAAATTCAAATTTTCAGCATTTCGAGAGATATTTTTTACAAATTTTAGAAAATGCCATTAATTTAAACTGTTGCCAATTTTATAAACAGCGCAAATAATAATGTTTACTTCAAATTAAAAATTTATTTACACGTGGCTATTACAAACAGAAAAAAATCTTTAAAATTAGAATTATATGATTACATGTTAAAAGCAGGAAAATTACGCCATAAGAACCATATTTACACTTTAATTTTACGTCATATTTAAAATGGCCAAAAAATATGGCAAAACAATTTAAATTGAAAAATATATTTGCGCGAGATATTTTGAGATAATCTTTTCAACTATTATCGTGAATTCGAAGACAGCGCAAATAATATTTCCTTCTAACAACAAAAGTATTTTCACGTGGATATTAATAAGAGAAATAAAAGTTTGGTGTAAATTACGTCAGATTTGAAACGATACATTTAAAATGAATTATTTAAAAGAACTATCTTATAGCGCTGCTAAAAAATACCGGGAGACAATGACACTGTTTACTTAATTCATTTTACATTAGCTTATTTTCAAATAACTAATTTTTTTAATTAAATACGAAAACAGCCATTGTATCTCTTAACCGCAACAGATTTGGTCTTAAAAATCCCCAATCCAAGGAAAACAAATGGAAAACCGTTTACAGAGAGATCGCTACTGTTTGTTTGTTTTTTTAATTTTAATTCAATATTTTTAAAGCCGATCAAATTAGCGTGCTTTTTGGATTTTGGTGTGCCTGAACGGGGGGTTGGCGAGCGTAGCTCGTAGGGGGCAGAGCCCCCTAGTTTACTAAAAAAAAAAAAAAGCAATTTAACAAATTACAACGACCATTTGGAAAATATTTTTTTCAAGGACTAAAATTTAAGACAAAAAATCGCACGGATTGAGTTGATCATACATTACGTATGCCATGAATTAAACATTAATAGTGTTATTACACGTAAAAATTGCAAGATTTCCTGAAACTTACGTATTATCCAAGCATCTCATTGGCTGTTCGGGAAAAGGCTTTTCCATAGTCAGATTTCCAAGAAATCTGACGACCCATTTTAAATGAAATTTCATTCTTAAACTTCTAAACATCCCACAATATTACTTTTTACACCGTCGTATAGAGAAAAAAATGTACTTTTAAATGCAATTTGTTTCAAAGCTGTATCTCAATTTGATTCCGAGTTTCTTTTTTTTTTTCTTTTCTTTTTTTTTTTTGTAGTTTTTATTATTTTTTTTGTCATAGTGGCAACAGAAGGTATCCATCTCTGTTGAAATTAAAGGGAAATACAGAATACTGTATTTACCAATCAGAAAACGAATAAAATGCAGATTAAACCAATCAAAAGCTTATGCTTTTGATTTCCTACCCTGACCGAGGACAATAAACCTTTTTCCAAATGGTTAAAAAAAGCAATTTAACAAATTACAACGACCGTTTAGAAAATGATCTTTTCAAAGACTAAAATTTAAGACATAAAAAATCGCACGGACATATATATTACGTACGCCATGAATTAAACATTAATAGTGTTATTACACGTAAAAATTGCAAGCGACAAAAATCGCCTGCGACTCGTCAGGTTTCCCATAGCAACCGTACCATTTTTTCGTTTTCTAAGCATTTCATTGGCTGTTCGAGAAAAGGCTTTTCTATCGACAGATTTCCAAGCATTTGATAGGCTGTTACTGGCGGCTCGCCTTGTTTCAGGCGTCAAAAACGATCCGACACAAAAGAATCACTTGCTTTCCGGGCGTCTCTCCTGGAGCCATAGAATAATAACACCCAGACGCCTGGAATTGGAAGCGACTTTGACTCCTCGTGTAATAACATTATTATAGTGTTATTACACGTACAATTCGAAGCGCCAAAAATCGCTTGCGACTCGCCAGGTTTCCCATAGCAACCGTACCATTTTTTTTTTTCGTTTTCTAAGCATTTCATTGGCTGCTCGGGAAAAGGCTTTTCCATCGTTATAATGTTATTACACGAGGAGTCAAAGTCGCTTGAACCTCCAGGCGTCTCCATGTTATTCCTATGGCTCCTATGGCTATAATTTGAGAAATTCAATAAATCTTTTACAAAATATTAAAATTTTATATCGTAGCAAATCAATACGGTAGATGTCGATTTCGAATTTAAAATTAACGGAAAATTGAACGGAATTATTTTATTCTAGAAAATTCTACCTTATCATTTCTCGTGGCCACCTGCACGAAAATAAAATTATGATCATGGAGCTTTTATGGAAGCATACAAACCAGCAGTAATTACACTAGTGATGTAATAATGTGAAAATGAGAATAGTTTTTCTTACTTGATAAAACGTCTTCAGAAAATCTTAGTTCTGGTGTAATAAAATATCAGCGATAAAAATTATAAAAAACCCTTTATTTACATCAGTAGCAAAATTAACACAAAAAAATATAAATATTTGAGAGAAATTTAAAAATACGTAATTGAATAATGGGAAATTTCGATTGAAAAACATGCAACCCATGAAATGTAACAAACATGATAAAGAAGATAATGTAATTCCCCCCACTTACAGACTTTTAGAGACCCTCAGTAACTTCCGGCCTGTACCGGGGACTGCGCGATGGCGCTGTGTTTTTTTTTTTTTTTACTAAAAAAAAAAAAAAAAAAAAGAAAGAAAGAAAAAAAAGCAATTTAACAAATTACAACGACCATTTGGAAAATGATTTCTTCAAAGACTAAAATTTAAGCCATAAAAAATCGCACGGAGTTCATCATACATTACGTACGCCATGGATTAACCATTAATAGTGTTACTAGCTGGCTTTGTCCGCTAGCGGGGCCCCTCCTTTTCATGAACCCCTCCTTTTTTATAAAATCTCGAAGCGAACGAACCTCGACCCGGGTCTCCGCTGCCTACGGCACCGGATAGCAGGCGTGCTGCGCACGCACTGCAAACTCTTAATTAAAAAAACGTATCGCGCTCGAACGAAAGTTGAACCGGGTCCCCTCAGCCTTCGGCACCGTATAGCAGGCATGCTGCGCACGCACTGCAATCTCTTTTAAAAAAGCCTTTCGCTATAACGAAAGTTGAACCTGGTCCTCGCTGCCTACGGCATCTTGTAGCAGGCGTGCTGCGCACGCACTGCAAACTATTTTTAAAAAGTCTATCGCACTTGAACGGAAGTCGAACCTGGTCCCCCGCTGTCTACGGCACCGTATAGCAGACGTGCTGCGCACGCCTGCAAAATCTTGTAAAAAGGCAATCTCGCTCGAAAGAGCCTCGAACCGGATCCCCGCTGCTTACGGCACCGTATAACAGGCGTGCTACGCACGCACTGGAAAAACTGTCATTTCGTCTCTCCCCCTACCGCTACGTGCCAGAAATTTCACGCGCCCTTTTCTTATAAAATTTATCTTATGTGTTATAAAATATCTTAAAGTTTCAAACAGATCGACTTGTATATAATAAAACACATAATATACACATAATATACACACATAAATAACGCCTGCATTCAACAGTTAAAGATATATATAAATGTTATACAGACATACATTTGTATTTATTGTTTGTATGTCTGTATAATATTTATATACTAGAAAAGTAGCCCGTCAAAAATGACGGAAATTTAGATATAAAGATATATACAACTGATGTGCAAGAATATGAGTTTTCTCGCTTGTTCCGCCGTGATAGATGAAAATAACACATTTCTAGAACGAAACACATTTATGAAAACTGTGTACAGTAGAAGATCACTAATCTGCACAGTTTGGTTCCAAGTGTTATGCAGATTTGAGGCTTTTTGCGGTCATGTCTATTCAATATTTGTTTACATTTTTTTAAATTCATATATTGGACAATTTAGATTGTTAAGCCTTAAAAATAAATAAATTACAAACTTGAAGTAAGGTAAAAACTATTAAATTATCGTATACGATTTCATGAAATGGCATTATATGGTATTATATGTGTGTTCTTCACGATCTTGGTTACGACGTTGGCGAAATTGACTGCAACTTGTCATAATCCTAATAGTGTGGGCCGCTATAACAAAAAAGTAACCAGTTTTTAGTAAAAATTTTTTATATAAAGTAGTTTTCAAAAACTTGTGTAAAATTGCAGGCCGTTCTCATGTTATGTCAGTCCTAGGAATAATATTTCTAACACTGAAGAATTTCCATGTATATGTGGAATTTAGAAAAGCTTCTCCAAAAGAAAGGGCCTGACATGACATTGTAATTCCTCTAACTTCAATGTTTAATCGGGCCCTGATGTTGTTTACTGAAATCTAATAAATACAGTTATTTTGAATATTACAACTGAATTAAACAGTTAAACTTATTTAACTTAAACCCGCTGTTACTTCCCGATGCTATTTTTTACTATTAAGAAAGAAAATTATTTAAATTTTTCAAATCATGCATTTATAATTTTTTTCTTTATTTAATAACTATATAATGAAAAGATATGCTTTTGTTCTGAGTTCATAAATCTGACAATAAAGTAATGTAACTAAGAGATATTGTAAAATAAAATCTTTGTGAATTGAAACCAAAAACAAACGATACCGCCACCATTTTACCTACTATGACGTCATAAGAATATTGTCCATTGATTGTTGGAGAACTTACTTTGTGAATAATAAACACACATACTACAATATACATTAAAACACACATTCACACATACATAACGCCTGCATTCAACAGTTAAAGGTATATGCAGTGGAACCGGGTTCGATTCCTGGCTCTGGCTAATTTTTCACTCCAGTTGGGTTTATTGTATTTATTGTATGTATGTCTGTAAAATATTTATATATACCTTTAACTGTTGAATGCAGGCGTTATTTATGTGTGAATGTCTGTTTTAATGTATATTGTAGTATGTGTGTTTATTATTATATTTCGTAGATCGATGTAATAGTAAAATCTATTCATCGTTGTCCGGTCATACAAGGCTGTTGTAAATGGCTGGTGACTTCCCCAACATGGTTTATTAGTGAGAAATTGCAGACTCAGGCATCGGCCGGAGTAGCTCAGTGGTTAGAGCGACTGCCTGGAATGCAGTGGTCCCGGGTTCGACTCCTGGCTCTGGCTAATTTTTCACTCCAGTTGGGTTTATTGTATTTATTGTATGTATGTCTCTAAAATATTTATATATACCTTTACTTTGTGAATGATTACCCCAATTATTTAATATATTTTACGGTTCACGATGAATGAATCACTTGTGTTTGTTTAGGTTTATGGAATGAGATATTAAGCTGTAAGCCTAGTTTTAACTGAAGTTATCCAAGGATATATGTATTCTTAGTCGAAATTAAAAACAATGCTTTGATCTCGAAATAAAAAGTTTTTGTTTGTATAATTGGTTATTTCTGTTAATTATTTATTTAGGTACTTTTCTATTATAGCGCCTTTTTTAAAAAAAGCTTGGCGCAATTCGGGCATCAGAAAGTGAGATATGTTGCCAAAATATATAAATAGCTATGAAAACAAATCTAATGAACATTTATTTTTGTTTATATATGCACTTATATACATAAAAAAAATCGTTTCGAAATATACATAATATTTTTTATATACGAATTACGGCACAGATTTCACAAATGAACCGGGATACCTAACTGGCGCCGAAATGGTGTTATTTTGCCTGCTATGGTAACCCGGCTATTGTTTTTTATTTATTAATAAATTGTTTATTTACTTTTATTTTCTGTTTTTAATTATATAAACTGTTTTGTTCTATAGTTATTATTCAAACTTTTATTTATTTATAGTTATTTCCTTTTCAAAATGATAGCAAATAATTTAAAAATATATAAGTAACTGGTATTCGAAAGCGAGATTTCTGCCAAATTGGCGTCAGAGAAAAATCACGCCAACCCCGATGCGTATGTAACATCTGTGCAAAAATTACTTCTGTTTCTTTATAAAAATGGGTAAATAGCTTTTTTTATATTAAATAAATTGCATACATATGGAAAAAATTGCTTGTGAGTATGAAGCAGTAAATAGGTTGTCAGAAAATACGTTGGCAAACTTCTTTCTCGCCAAGAAACTTTTCTCCGAAGTATTGTCCATAAGCAATGATTGCTAGAAATGCATTTTTAATTATGATATGCGCTTTTATGTTTCACTACATTTATGCATACTATACTGTGTGTATAAATGCTACAGTTCATATGCAGGGCTACACAAAAGAATTCGTAAGGGTTACTGAGTATGAGAGTAAATTGCTTAAAGGTGGTTTTTAAAGGAGTTATGCATTTTTAAGCTGAACATCATTTAGTTTACTAAGAAATGTTTGTAGAATATAGATAAAATGATATACAGGGTCACGCAAAGAATTGGATACATAACCGTCTATGGATGATAATATCTGGAAATGTGATTTCAGTAGTTTTAAGAGTACTTTTAATTAAATTTTAGCTAAATAGTGGCATGTAATAACGATACTATTGGCTATGGACGGTATATGCTGAAATCAATTTTTAAAATTTTTTATGCGTCTTCTAAAATGTTTACTTAGTTATCTTATTTACCTTATTTCCCCAAATAACGAAGTTTTGTTAAAGGATTCAGGATTTGTTGGAAAGTGTTTCATATTCTATGCTTAACGCATAATTTTTCTTTCTTCTTTAGTCTTCTTTTGCATTTATTTTATTCTTAATTTTTTAGTCTTATACTGCTTTATAGAAACTTTGGCACAGTTGTCATATACGATTTTTTTCCTACGCCAATTTGGCGAAAACATCAACAGTATACGCAACAACATCCGGGTTACCATATCAAGCAAAATAACGACACTTTGTCGCCAGTTAAGTACCCGTTGTGAATATGACATTGGCTTCAGAAAAAAAAATCGCGCCAATATGGGTCGTATATGACATCTGTGCCGAAACTTTAATATTTAATTTTTAAACTCTTCGCTCCACCCCCCTTGCATATTGTACAAACTATAACACAGATAGCGCAAAATAATAGACAGTTTGGTACTTTCCACTGTGGAAGCAGGACCTTTCGGTCCCGCCATTTCGATCCCGAGACATTTCGATCCCTGGGCATTTCGGTCCCATCTCCAGCAAGCTGAAATTTTGTGCACGTGAAGTATGTGACATAATTTTATAGGGAACATTGTAGAGTTTCTTAACTGAAGGCCTTAAAATTTTAGTATAACGCGAATATAATGGCCTGAAAAACGCAAACACGTATAACTCGGATGCAAACAATTACAGCCCAAACAAATTTCGTATGGTAATCGTAATCGGTTTAAAAAACAGGTGTGTGTGTGCGTGTGTGTGTGTGTGTGGGGGGGGGGGGTTAGGAGTTCCACTGTAGGGGCTTTGGCGTTTTTTTTAAAAAAAAGCTTGGTGTAATTTGGGCATCAGAAAGTGAGATTTGGGTACTTTTCCGTTATACGAATACCATTGTCGCCAAGCGTAATAGTTGGCGCAAAATGAAAATCATGTGAATTGAAGCAATCGGAAAATAAAAGAAAAAACATTGACGATACTAAAGTGAGCATTTAAAAAATATAACATTTGAAAATTCCAGACTTTTACGAACTATTTCATTAAATCACAAATATATACTTAAAATAAGTGAACAAATAACTGTTATAAAATAAAGCAATAAAATAAAACTCATATTAAACTGCTGGCATAAAATTACAAATATCTTTTAGCATTTTGAAATAATTGACGCATTAGCATACATTTTGGCAGGGTGTCTGTATAACGGAAAAATATCGAGATTTGTTGTCAAATCATATAAACAGCTACGAAAACAAACTTGATGAGCGTTTTTGTTTGTTTTATATATTTATTTTATATGTATATTATTGATGTTTTTATGTACAAATTACATCTGTTTCTGTATAAAATTAGAGAAACGGCTTTTTTATGTTAAATAAATCGTATAAATATCGAAAAAAATGCGTGTGTATATAAAATGAAACAGTGGATAGGTTACCGGAAAATATGTTGCCAAATTTCCTTTCTCGCCAAGGCACCTATATTGGAAAAGTACCTAAAGCACATTAAAATCACGCAGTTAGGAGCTTACACGGTACAGCATCGGCTATTGGCAGCTATTTTATTAGTAGCATCGGGAGGAAGATATAAAGATGTACTTTAAATTCTCACTCATAGATTTTGAAAAATATCTTAAAAGAGCAGAGTTTAAATTAAATTTCGGTGACCTCCTTTATGAAAGATTAATGGTTTTAAATGGGAATTTCGTCGAATTAGCCAGCTATCACCAAGTTGGCTAAAATTTGGCGCTACTGTGGTAACCCTGCATTAGTATTTTTCAACAATCACTCATTTCAATGAGGCGGTCCTACCGGAATTGTGAGGGACACACAGAGACTTGGATTTTATATAAATAGATAGATACCTTTAAGATTTATTTTCCTGTTTGATTAAATTTAAATATGTTTTATGGCACTTCAATATTACTGCGTGCATATTTTTTTTTTTTATTTGCTCCATGTGTTCAAACCAGTTGTCTGGGAAAACGTCAACCGGTGAAAGTGACGCGCACCAAATTTCTGTGACGTATGCAGATAAATTGTGCTTTTTTATCAGTTTTTTCTATATAATTTTTAAACGGTTTGGAACTTAATTTTCATAGTAGGTGCATTCAGTAAGCAACCCTCATAGATACCTTCTGGTGCAATCAGAAACGAAATCCGACAAATATTTTTTGATTTATGCTTGACGAAAGGTTTTATTAGGCTTTTTATTTAGTAGGACATGGCGTTAATATCCATCGTAGCTGTATGTGTCTCTGAGCCTTCACTTCGTTCAGACAATTATTCACTTATATCCTTTAATTTAAAAGTGTGGGAATATTTTTTGAATTTTTTAAATACGAAATAATATTCAGTATTAAATTTTTTTCCCTTGCAATAATTTAATTATTTCAGCCAATTTAAATATGACGATATTTAATATTAAATCATTTTACGTATTACGTAATTACCACCTTTAAATGCGTTTCACTTGCAATGATTTTATTATTTTAAAGTTTTCGTACTTTTTCCATATTACATGTAAATAAATATTTTCTGCTTTTAACACGTAGTCATTTAATTCTTATTTTAAAGTTTTCCTTCTGTTTTTAATAATTTCACCTTTCAATTTCACTATGACAACAAAAATGAAGTCCAATAATCCATTTCCTCTCTTTTTTCCCCCACAAAAATGGATTTTTACTTTCTTCTATCTTTACAAGAATAAAGTATTGGATTAGTGAAAATTTTCGACTTCCGGTTTTCGACGAATTTATACGTTTTAGAATGCCCAGAACACGATTTGATGGTTTTTAGAAAATGTCTGTCTGTGAGTCTGTCTGTCACTCTGTCACTCTGTGAGTCTGTATGTGACAAAAATTTTGTGGGCGCTCTATCTCAAGAACTAATGCACGGAATTTCACAAAATTTTATATTTAGTTAGACCTTGATATAAACTGGACCTGATTAGTTTTTGGTGAAAATCGCCCTACAGGTGGCGCTGCTATGCGGCATTTTTCACGATTTCTGCAATAGCTATATCTCAAGAACTACTGCACGGATTTTCATAAAACTTCAGATTCAGTTTGTACAGGATATAGTTTGGTGCTGATTACTTTTTTGTGAAAATCGCCCACCAGGTGGCGGTACTATGCTGTATTATTCATGATTATCGCAATAGCTCTAACTCAAGAAAAAAATGTACGAATTTTCATCAAACTTCAGATTCAATTAGTGCCTGATATAAATTAGTGCTGTTTAAATTTTGGTGTAAATCGCCCAACAGGTGGATCAAGAACTATTGTACGGATTTTCATCAAACTTCAGATTTAGTTAGTCCTTGACATGAATTGATGTATAAAGTAGTGCTGTTTAATTTTTGGTGTAAATCGCTCAACAGGTGGCGCTGCTATGCTGTATTTTTTGCGATTTCCGCAATAGCATTATCTCAAGAACTAATGCTTGGATTTTCAACAAACTTCAGATTCAGGTATACCTTGATATCATTTAGTGCTGCTTATTTTTGGTGTAAATCGCTTAACAGGTGGCGCTGCTATGCAACATTTTTCAAAATTTCCGCTATAGCTCTATCTCAAGAAAAAATGCACGAATTTTCATCCAACTTGAAATTCAGATATACTTTGATATGAATTGGTGCTAAATCGTTGTTATTTCTTGTACTATTTAAACGATTTAATTGACGGGATTTATAAAAAGAAAGTTTTGTGATGGCCACAACATACTAGTTTTTTTTCATGTCAGTGGAAATTATGCCAAAGTGTAAGATGACAGACTATCTTTGACTTTTAAAAGAAACTCATTCCTGACGGTCAAAATGTGAAAAAAAGATTTTATCAAATTTTCCTGAAAAACATAATTTAATCGTAATATTCTCTTCCCTACCGATTGAAAAAAAAGATAATTTCAATTTTAATTTGAAAATGGTGAAAAAGAACAATATAATAATCCCTATCGTTATCAGTTTTCTCCCTTTTTCTGCAAAAATGGAGTAATCTCGTCGCCATCATTAGAGAAATTAAATTCAAATTAGAAAAGAATTAATATCTCGAAAACTAATTCAAATTTTGAAATTCTAATACCAGTTTTTTGAGATCTGCGGATCAATACCGATTTTTGGTGTTAATTTCACCGCATAATATTCCATATTTTAGGAGAATGCGGCGTGAAACATAATCAGTCGTTTCATAAATTTGTTTCATTAAGATTTTATATATACTAGGGGATCGTACCCGGGCTTCCCGGGTTAAAGAATATAGGTGAAAACATTTTTTAAAATTGAAAACTAATAATTTTTTTAGATTGCCCACTTACTTTAAAA
Organism: Maratus speciosus; assembly: GCA_963932465.1. Lineage (NCBI taxonomy): Eukaryota > Metazoa > Arthropoda > Arachnida > Araneae > Salticidae > Maratus > Maratus speciosus. The sequence goes on from OZ010789.1 coordinate 616,574,330, forward strand.
GAACATTTTTCATAAGGAAAATGCGAATTATACAATCAAATTTTTGAAATTTATCAAAAGCGATATTTTCTTATTAGCCGCATGCTAAGCGTTATTTGACCAAAATTTTGCTACTAACGGCATTCTTTTATATTCTGATAATTTCAGAGCTTATACATGTCTGTTAAATTTGTGTTTTATTTATATTATTTCATTTATTTCTTCATAGGGAAGTTTTTTTAAAAAATGGATATTAACCGTAAGAAAATGATGAACTCTTTATTTTGTTTTAAAGGCAAACGGATTAATCTTTCGCAATCGAGCTTCGCGCGATATGGATAAATTAAAAAATATTTCATGCTTTAAAATTGTTTTTAAAACCGTAGACAATCAGTAAACTGAGATGAACTTTGCAAAAAAATTCCATTTGAAAAAAATAAATCCTACTTGGTGATCTAAAAATTTAAATTGTACAATTTCAAATATGTTAGATTTGTGTTTTTTCAATGCTATTCTTTTATTTGTTTATAAAATTTTATTATACTATTCTTTTATTTGTTGCTTTATGTGCAAAATGTTTATTATTATTATGTATTGAAACCGGCACGTGATAAGATAAACTTAAAAAAAAAAAAAAATCATGCTTAAAAATTATTTTGGAAAATATAATGCATCAGTCATATAAGATACAGTTTTTAAACAAATTGCATTTGGAAATAATTTTTTTCCCTATGCGACGAAAATTGAAAATGTACGATGGTCAGAAGATTAAAAAATTGCAGTAGCGAAAATTTCAAGACCGAAATTTGATCGTGAAGTGTTGCCATTCGGAAAATAACGTCAGCGTTACGCACAGATACGTTTGTTCTTTATAATATAGATACTTAATCAGTAAAATATAATAAAGATAAGTTATTAGGATGTGGTTATCAATTGAGGCTCTTATGCTTGGTATTCCGGAATGAAAAACAGCAATTGTCACCTTCTCAAAATTTGCATACGCACTTCTCATATCCATATTCATCATTCAAAAAAAATTTGTATTTATTTTAATCATTTAAAATAATTTTAACTCAAAACTTGAAGTCACGATTGTCAGCAACATCATTTATGTGAACAGACGCACTCTTTACTTGAAATTCTAATCTCAATTCCGGAGAGTAAAAATTTCCGTAATTTATGTTTGTTAGACGCATTTGTTTTAAAATGTTTAGTTTTATCTAAGAAAATGAACGTTTTCTTTTAAATATGACTTCAACTTCCCTTAAATAAGGATTTCACCTAGTATCTGAAACTTAGTATCAGTACACATGCAGAAGGAAAAACAATACAGAACATTTATTAGGAAAAATGCGTGTTTTCAAAAGCAGTATGCCATTATGCCCCTAATATAATATTCTGCTCCTAATGGGATTTTGCGCCACTAAACCCTATATAACAATTTTTATCAACAATTTTGAATTTTTATCAGAAAATAGCATGAATAAAGATAAAATACCTCATTATTTCTCTCTTGTCTGCAATAATGAAAGCTATCTAATTTTCACCATTTTGAAGAAATTTCATAAAATGCTTTTAAAATATAAAAAATCCCTGCCGGCTTGGGCCTACAGGCGGAGGTAGATTTCGAAGTTAAGTACTAAATTCACTAACAAAATTTAAATCAAGATTAGAGATAAACCCTGTTCCTTCACTAAGAATGAGCTCTGAGGGAGCTAAACATTTTGCGAAAATTCTAATATACACGAATTCACACACGCATGTATGTGGAATAGGTTTAAAAATGGCTAAAGCAAGTTCAGAGAGCCTCAAAGAGTTAAAATATGTTAATATTTCCACAGTTGGGTTTTTATCATGTTTTAATTCGTTTCTTCACACTCACATGACGTTACCTATTCACCTGCTGAGGTCCATTATACTTCCAATATGACGCAATTTTTTTTTTTTTTTAAATTCGTCAAACTATTTATTTCATTTTGAGTTTTCATGTGGAAATCTTGCTCTAGAAAACTTATGACGTAATATTCAATTTGTTTTCAATTCGTCAAACGGTTTATTTAATTTAATTTTTCGCGTGATATCTTGTAGTAGAAAAGCAATTGTTGTGGTGAGAATTTTATTGTTTTTTTTTTATTGTTGGCAACTGCTATAACGAAAAATATTTATTTTTTCCTGTCATTGTTGTGTAAGAGCTGATTTTATCAGAATCATGTTAAGACGGTATTCAAAATTTTGAGCCCTCCCCTTTTCCATTCCCTTGGGCCGATTTTGCCCATTTTCAATCCCCGCCGAGATATTAACCATATCAAAGTTGAATGTTAATGATGTGAATTATCACATTGCTAACAAAGCGTAAACCAACTTAGTGAAAAATGTCCAAGCCGGGAATCGAACCCGGGTCCCTGGAATAGATCTCCAGTATTCTACCACTAAACCACAAGGACGATGTCCAGCCTGGCATTTCTCACTTATATAAGTCGGTAAGGCTGCAACCGCAGCACAAGATGGAGAAGTCTTCATGAGCACACATTCCTAGCGGCGTAACATGAGACGCAAACAAACCCAGCATCGGTGAATATACAATTTTAATTAATTTTTCAACTACATTTCAGCAGTGAAATTACGCTTGAAATTATTGAATGTTAATGATGTGAATTATCACATTTCTAACAAAGCGTAAACCAACTTAGTGAAAAAACACTTTTCACTAAGTTGTTTTCTCACTAAGTTGTTTCACTGTTTTTTCACTAAGCCTCCAAGATAGGCTATGTTTTATGTCGGTGCCACTACCCTAAAGGTGGTGTAAGAGCAAAAAAACGTTCTAAAAATGCGATTTATGTGTTACTGATGGGCCTAGAAATATGAAATTTGAAGTATCAGCTACTTATTAGATATAAAGGATTTCTAAGAACAGTTCTTAAACAATTCGAAATTTAAAAAGGGTGAAAATGCGCGAAAAGCGTTTTAAAAAACGTTCTAAATGGTAGTTTCTACACAATCTCAGGAAATACCAAACCGATTTAAAAAATAATGGCGTCAAAATGATGGTGAAAATCCTTGCTCCAACATAGGCTATGTTTTATGTCGGTGCCACTACCCCAAAGGGGCTGCAGGAGAAAAACGTTCTAAATTGCGGTTTTTGCGTGACGGAAGGGCCTTGAATCGCGAAATTTAGAATGGTTGTTAGTTATAAGATATCAATGATCTCTAAGGACATTTCCTAAAAAAATCGAAATTTAAAAGGGGGGTCAAAATGCGCAAAAAGTGTTGTAAAAAACGTTCTAAATTGCAATTTCTATGCAATCTCAGGAAATACTGAACCGATTTCAAATATAATGGTATTAAAATGATGTTGACAGATCTTGCTCCAAGATAGGCTATATTTTATAATGTTTCCACTAACCCAGAGGAGATGCAGGAGCGAAAAGCGTTCTAAAAACGTTCTAAATGCCGATTTGTCACCAATATCTCAGGAAGAATCAAACTGATTTCAAAAGTAATGTTAAGAAATTGATGCTGACAGCCTCTGCTCTAACATAGACACTATTTTAAGTCGGTATCACTATCACCTAGACGTTGCAGGAGAAAAAAAGCGTTCCAAATTTCGATTTTTGTGATCGGTAGGGGCTAGCAACTTAAAATTAGGCAAGGTACATATGTATTGCATATAAATGATCTTTAAGAGCAGTTTCGAAAAAAAAACAAAGTTTGGGTTTGTTTTGATATGTAGATGGCCCCCTAAGCAAATTTTATATAAATCATTTAAAAGTAGACTTTATTTCCAATCGTTTGGTACCAGTAATTTTCTTCTATAATATTTTGTTGCAGATTAAGTAGGGGGGGGGGGGAGGGGGTTACTTTTTTTTCCACGACTGTACCTTTTATTAACACTTTCCAACATTGTTGAAAAGTGTATAATAGCATGTAACGCTTTTCACTCATTAATACATACAATTTATATGTTATTGAGTCTTACTATAGATTGTTCGAAATTGAAAATGAAGTGCATAACATTTATAGTTCGTTTACAGGGACACAAAAATGATTTCCGTTAAATTATTGTAAATTAAAAAAAAATCCTTGGGCTGTATTTTATTGGTGTTACAATATTTCAAACATAATGAGATTGATATGCGTCATTGAGGTGGGCTACAACATGCTTTCGCATAAGTATAGAATCAGTAGCACCTATATTTGGTTTACAGGGACTCACAAAATAATCCCATTACATTATAATCCACGGGGAAAAATCGTTTGCAAATATTTAAATGATGTTGTGATACTCCAAACATAATGAAATTAAAAAGGATCGCTAAGGTGCTCTACAACAAGTTTTTTATAGTTTATGAGGGATGTAGTGTTTATCATTCGTTTACAGAGAAGCACAAGCGAATTCGGTTAGGGGTCTGACTATGATGGTAATTACTCAATAATAAAATACTTACTAATAATAATTACTTACAAGGAAGGTCTCCTTACAGGGTACACCCAGAATATGTTTTTAAAAAATGCTAGTGAAACTGCTCACGTATATAATAAAGGATCAGTTAAATTTAGCGGTGGAATTCCAGTAGAAAGTTTGTAAAAAAAAATGCAATACTTTCGAATATTTGGCGGGAAAAGACGAAATCGACACACGATTTGTCGAACAGGATTTTTCCTCGCTAAAAGCAAACGATTTGAATGCAGCTGAAAATGGCTTGTTACTTGTTTTTTAGAATGCGCGGTATTTAATGAATTTAAACTTAATCAATGGACGAGTTTATTTTTATTTTTTCATTACATATACATGTTGCTTGTTGCTGTAGTTATTTAATTTTATCACTGGAGAAATATTTTCTATGTTTTGCTGCTTGCAAATATCTTTTTTATGTTATAGCCAGCTGACATTTGATTTCTAATAACTTAATTTGCTTCTTTCATGTTTTTCAAGTTGCAAATGTTTACTTATGAATTTTATTACATTAACAGCAATATGAATTTAAAATGTATTAATAATAAATAAATAAATGTATTAATAATAAATAAAGTAATAAATAATACAACTTTTTTTATTATTACCGATTTGAATGAAATTTGGCCATTGGTTTATCCTCCAATCCAAAATTTTAAAAAATTTAAACGGCTATTCAAAAATAAAGTCCACATGAAGAATTCTGCCGTTATACATTTCCATATCGAAGAAGTCATTGTTTCCATAGCAACAAAATCAAATCGACAGTACTCCATCAGACTCATTTTTGAGCTCGAAGCAATTTAAATCAATTTCAATTTTATTTTAAATCGTAAAATATGATAGTTAAATTTCATTATAAATGCATAATAAATATATATGGCTAAACTATAGTTAAAAGAAACTAAAAATGACAAAACTAAAGTTATTTAAATTAAACTTATTTAAACAAATTTCAACATAAAAGGTTTTTGCCTAAAAGAATATTTGACATAAAAGCGTATTTTTTTTTAAATTTTGTTTCATCGCCAACAGGTGATAAATAGCCAAATAAACGAAATTTTCATTATTTTTTTCTGACGCTTTATCGAGGTTCTGCCGAAAGTTTTTTATAAGCATATATAGCCACATGAGAAGAACATTCTGTCATTGTTTTCAGATTTTTCTGAATATACCCGTATGGAGACCTTCCTTGTTAGAAATAAGTGCGTTTTCCACTGTGATATGCATTTTTTAACTTTTCTCATTTTTAATGTATTATGCGGTGTGTATAAATTCTCAAGATCATATACAGGGCTGCACTGATAGGGCTGAAATTTGGATGATGCATGAATGATAAATTGCTGAAAATGGATTTTTACTGATGTGTTTTTTAAAATGCTTATTTAGATATCTTATCCCGCTGTCTGAAAATACGAGATTTAAATAATGCACTGTTAGTGTTGGAAAGTGTGTTTTGTAATCTATGCCTAATGCTTGATTTTTAGCTCTTGTTAAAAATAACTTTGAATCACGACAAACTATAATCTACCCTATTAAAATCCGTGTGCATATCTATGTAACCTCAAAAACTCGGAAACCACATTGCGCAAGGCTACGAAATTTGGCACACGGGTTGCTGGCAGGGGGCCCAAGAACGATTCTTGCAAAAAATTCGAAATTTTTAAATAGATTTTTTCATTTTATGTTTTTTGCTTTTTTACGTTCAATAATCGCGCGAGTTCTAACCAATGTGAGATATACATATTACGTACGCATTTACGTACCACACTGCAATACTAAACAGCTCTAGCAGGTATTACGATAATTATTTTACCTTACATGCAAATAGTTAGAGATTACTTAATTGCGGTTAATTATTACCTTTTAAAAAGATAACGAAAAACATTTTGTCACAAACATCAACAAAACTTTTTATTCTATTTATTCCCTTATGCCAAAGATATCGTTTTATCGTCTGCTGCCATAGTAACATGATAAATTAAATTTCGCAAAAAAATGCGCAGTAGTAGAAAAAATATTTTTCTAAATCGAATAGTTATTTTTAATTTTGGTTTTAGAATTAAATTCAGGAACTCCCGTGCGTAGAAAGGGTTAAACAACTAGTATATTATAAAAAGTTATTGCATCCAAACTTATTAATATCCTGGCATAGAAAATGCATTATTTTTTAATTTAATTTAATTTAGAGGAGGATGGGTATTTCAATTAAAAGAGCATTTAAAACTGATTTTTATTTTTATAATAACATGTCAATAAATATTCTAAAAATCTATGATAATAAAAGAGTTTGTCTGTGTATAAGCTATTCAGTGCTATATGACAGGAACATTATAATTCACATAAGGTTGTTTGCCATAAAAGTTTACTTCGGGTTACAAGAAGGCAGTTCATTTTGCGCCAAAACAGGACAGAAAATGCGTCACTTTGACATGGATCTCGATTATGATAAATTTTTAATTAACCTTTAACTGATGTCACAAAATTGTCACATAATTAGTGTGAAGCGGTCTGTGAGACCTCTCCATCGAAATATGAATAATAGAGAACAGGAATTCTGCTTTTTCAGAATTTAGTGTCGTCCCCCGCATTTAAATTACTTCATATTCTTCTGGTGGACTGGTGGTTTCTATTATTATGAAACAGCCATTATAAATGAAGCGTTTAGGTGAAGATGAAAGAGCAGTCGTAAACAGTTAGAACTCTGATTTTCTGGTCAGAATGGAAAAAAAAAATGGCCATAATTTTTTTTCACCAGTCCATCAGAAGAAAATAACTCGGTTAAGCGGGACTGGGATAATCGGGACTCTACTGCAAAACATATTTCAATTTTAAGACTTAAAGCACGCTTTTATTTTATGTAAAATGACGTCATTTACATTAATATAGATACTTGAAATTAAATATAGTTTATAATAGCTCCATGTTTTATCATAAATCCTTCATTTATATTTTTCTCAAAATAGCAGGTATTTTAATTAATTTCTTTTTTCAATTTTTACGAGAAAATGGCAACAAAAAGATATAATTACTATTTTTCAACAATTTTTTCTTTACTTTCTACAGAAATGAAGTACTTGAGTTGCCAAAATGTAACAAATGTCGCTAAAAAGTACAAAAAAAAATAATATTTCAAAAACAAATGGAGATGCAGTTTTCAAACAAATTGCATTAAAAAGTACTTTTTTTCTCCAATACGACGGTATAAACATTGAAAATGTGCGATGCTTAGAAGTTTTAAAAAATGATGTAGAGTATTTAATCGCACAATGAAACATCGGCTTTTGATTTACGGCTGGCGAATACAAGGTAACGTTATTTATTGGAGACAAAATAAGCTGGGAGAAAGAAATAGCAACAGGGGGCTAAAAAGACGCGATTAACTCATAGGATGGTGTTTTTGTACTTAACTTTTTGTACAGGACTGTTATAATTAAAATTCAGCTATTCAAAAGTCTCTGGTGATTGTAGTAAAGTTCTAAACGGAACAAAATTTCGATGGTGTTTGTAGTTAAGCTGAAAATTGCAAGTTAAACTATAAAAATTGAAAAAAGCCGCGGTCTGAGAGACCGGTAACATCAGTTACAGATTAAGGTCAAAATCAGATTTGAACGGGAATTTCGCGAAATTAGCAAGTTATCGCCCATTTGTACATGTGTATGGCAACATTTTTATCGCTAAATTTGGCGATATTTCGCCAAGTATCTAAGCTCGGCGACAATTTAGCGCAGGTTTTGATTTGTAAACGACTCACGCTTTTAACGGAATGAAGTAAATTTTATTTCTTTTCAATAAACTTTATTCATTGTTCGATCAGCAATTTTTTAATTTTACACATTTTTTTTCTTTCATAAAAAGCCACTTTTTTCGCGGTTTTTTTCTGTACCAAATGGACTCGGTACCTAATCTTTGTCATCCAAAGATCACTTTTATATTACTGTATGGAGAAAACCCTCAGAAATTATTATAAGAACAAAAATATCCGTTTACAACACGAATGAAGAAAGGAATTTCCCCGAAGTCCCGCCTCACGGGAGAAATAAGTTGATATGATAACGAACACATGACTTTCAACGAAGTTAGGCAACACCTACTTGATATTCCACAAAGCCATTTCACTGAAGCTCCTGACCCATATGACGTCATCAACGATAGACCGACCTACTCTAAGACTCCTATTATAGGAGTTCTAACCTACTCCAACTGAAATAGTTTTCTACCTGTCGTTTCTTCTTTTTAGCCCCCGGGACGGTATGCTATTTCTTTCTCCCAGCTTATTTTGTCTACAAAAAATAACGTTACCTTGCGGAAGCTAGCAATAAACAAAGCAGATGGATCATTGTGCGATTAAATGCTGTATAGCAATTTTTTAAATTTCTAAGCATCGCACATTTTCAATTTTTATACCATCGTACTGGAAAAAAAAAGTACTTTTAAATGCAATTTGTTTGAAAACTGTATCTCCATTTATTTTTGAAATATTAATTTTTTTGTAGTTTTTTGCACTATTTGTTTAATTTTGGCAACTCAAGTACTCCATTTATATAGAAAGTAAAGGGAAAAATAGTTGAAAAATAGAAATTATATCTTTTTGTTGCCATCTTTTCATAACAACCGAAAGAGATTATAATTAAAATACGTGCTATTTTGAAAAAATATAAACGAATAATGTCTGTTAGAACATGGAGCTATTATAAACTATATTTAATTTTAAGTATCTGTAGACGCTTTCAGTGTGACGTCAGTCATGACGTTTTGGTTGGAAATTGAACCAAACAAACGGTTGCTATGCGTCATTTCTTTTTAAATATAAATTGTGGAAAATATTACCAGTACGTATCAAGTATTAAAACACTTAGATGTGAGACATAGATATAAGATGTAGCTGCAACACACAAACAAAATAGAAAATACAACATAGCAACCGTTTGTTTGGAGTCAGTTTCCAACCAAATCGTCATGACTGACGTCACGACTGAAATCGTCTATATTAATGTTACAAACAAATGAATGCCTATGAATCATTAGACAGCCGTTTTTTTTTTTTTTTGTCGAGTTTAGTTTCTTTAATGACGGCATTTTTCTGCTTCATTTGTGTATTATTTTGCGATAGTGACATCCTTATGCATGCTTTGCTGTAGATGTTTAAGAGTGGATCGTAAATGTGGAATTCTTAAGCGGATATGAATGACGTCATTTTACATAAAATAAAAGTGTGTGCTTTAAATCTTAAAATTGAAATAGGTTTTGTACTATTTATATATACATTTTTTTTCATCGGGGGCGACACTAAGTTCTGAAAAAGCAGAATTCCTGTTTTCTAGTTTAACATTATAGCTTTCCTTACTGGGGAGTGAAATGTGAATGTTTGCGCGTTGTTCTCAAATATTTTACATTTTATAATTCAAGTTGTATCCTATTTACTCAAAAAAAAAAAAAAAAAAAAGTTTGATTTTTTGTCCCTTTTACACATGTAGGAATGGAGATAACTTGCAATTATGTCAGAAGTTTTTACATTGTCAAGCGGAGGTTGGATGAGACACAATGGATACCGCATATGCGCATTCGTAAAGTGACAAAACTCAAAAATTTTGTTTTTCTGAAATGGCTAAAAACGTTTTGAAGCAGGGCCGCGCAAAGAGACCGCGGACCCGATAGTAATTCCAATACGGGCCCCTAACATAAGTATGATGAAATAAAATTTGCTTAGACGGAACGCAAACGACCAGTGAAATATTCCGTTTTTAAAATATTGTTTTAATCTTTGTAATTGCATAATATTTTGGCAGGGATGGAACATGATTTTTTCTACATTAATAGGGAGATTCCGTTATAAACAGGCTTTACTCTATCTTCCACCGCTTGGTGGCGCGTTATTTCCTCAGGTTTAAGGGCCCAATTTCAACGGGATTTTCTTCCTTCAACTTAGATTACAATTTAGCTACTTTCTGTATTATGAAATTTTATCTTAGACTTTACTTACCAATATTTTCTAACATTAATGGCGCATTTTTTTTTTAAATTTATTAATTTATTTTTTTGTTTTGTTTCGATGAGCTTGATTCCTACGAGGTTTGGCTCGGCTCACTCAACTTGGTTTTCGTTTGTCTCCGGCTCGTGCGGGCACTTCCGGTAAATGCTGCCATATGTAGTGGGGATCTAGATTACAGGTTCGTTCGGAAAGAAGTTTGATGGGAACACATTAGACGCCGCGGAAGGCAATGGCGCCTCCGAAATTAGGTTCATTTAAAAGAATTTCCAAAAATATAAAATCATACAAACTTACGTTTTGTTTAAGGTTATTGCTTACAAACTCCGGGCAACGCCGGGCGGGTCTGCTAGTAAGAAAATAAATTTGCTGGTTAGTGCCTTTAAAAAAAATCTATATAGTATTTGTTTACACTTTTATTATTGTTCTTTTACCGTATTACAGTTTATGATGCATTTTTAGCACTTTTTTATCTAAAGATTTTAAATAAAAATTTAAAATATTAAAAATATAATTAAATCTTAATTGAATTCATCAATTAATTTTGAATGAAAATGTTGAAAGTATGAAAGAAATAAAATGCGACACTTTAACCTGTGACTTTACCCAACTTTCCTCCTATTTCCCGTTTGAGCGTCTGAAATCAGCAGCATCATTAAAACAGGGGCGTAATTTCAAAACTTTCTTGATATCAAATGAACTTTCACGTATTTGATGCATACACAGGAGTACCGGTCTTGAGCCCGCCCCTCCTCATTCTAGCAAAGTCTGATTTTTCAATTTTATTATTCGTTAGTTAATTTAAAACTTTGACGTAAAAAATACAAACCTACTTTTTCTCGTAAAAAAAAAAAAAAAAAAAAAAAAAAAAAAAAAAAAAAACAGGTTCGAAGTTAGGCTGGGTAATTTGTACCGGCATCCCCTCCACCCCACCCCCTGAACCTGTACGGACCTGTTTACAAGCATTAAAAAAAAAAAAAAAAAAACTGTTTTTATTTTTATTATTTATTAATATCTGGAATGAATTCAAAAGTTTTATTCCAAAGTCGAAGGCAGGTTATTTACTTCACTGTGAACTACATTACATTTAATTATTTGAATGTGGATGTTTGCAAAGGGAGAGACCATATATCTTCCCTGGATTTTAAAATTTAATAAATTAAATTTTCTTTCACTGACATGATTTTGAAAAAGAAATAATGAAATTTAATCTTTTTCAAGTTACTTAAAATAATTAACACAAAAAGTAATTTATTTTTTGTCAGGAGGGGTGAGGTGGGGTGGGGGGTGCTCAAAATCTGATTTAATTTTTTGTTTTAAAAAAAGTTAGAAGTTGATTTTTTGTATTTTTATATTTCGTAATTGTTATATTTCTGTATTTTTTTTATGTTGGCATGTTTCAAAATTATTTTGCACGGAGTGTTCTTACAAAAAATTCTTAGTTTAGCTTATTTCGTATTTATAATCCTCATAAAAAAAAAAAAAAAAAAAAAAAAAAAAGGACTAGGCAACGGACTACAGGCATATTCGTCCCAGAATTTCCCCCCAGCCTGGATTTTATTCTTAGGGTGTTCAAGGATCTGAAAGTTTGCAAATAACAAGATTGTATAACATCATAAGAAAAGATTTTTAAAACATTTCTAATTCAGTCTTTTTCAAATATATATAAACAAGTCTTTTATGAGCGATGTGGAAGTATGTGATTCACTCATATTAATACCGCCCAAAATAAAGATTTTTGAGTTATGTCACTTTAATTCTTAACTGTTGTTAGCGATCTCACAGACCGCTGCTTTTTTCAATTTTCACAGTTAACCCCTCCGTTGGTCGCAATAGGCCTGACAGGCACAGCACAATTATTTACGATTTCCTCTCTGCCACTAGAGAGCTCAGAGTTACTTAGTTTGAGTATAGCGTCTAGAATATATAGTGTGGAAATCGACTATTCCAGGAATACTTAAAAAAGTGCTCAACTATTGGATTCCTTAAATATCAAACGGGGCTGAAATCCAAAGAGTCGATCGCAGCGACATGTGCAGGATATTTTCTAAAACTCCAAGACGATTTGGTCTAGATAGACGCTGTAATAATACGATGTTCATTGAAATTTGTAAATATACCTCAGATGTCGCTGCGATCGGCTATTTGGATTTCAGCATCGTTGCACATTTAAGGGATACAAATTTTCAGCTCTGTTTGTATAGCTAATTCCCACATTATATATTCTAGACGCTATAGTTTGAGTGTAATAAAGGAAGTTTTTTATTCAAATTTGAAATATTACTCTCTTTTTACATGCAGGTCACGGGTCATTTTACGATCGTTAGAATTGCGTCAAGTAATTGTCAAAGGTGATTTTCTAAGACGCGCCTGCCAGGCGAATTGTGACCGAACTCGGGAGTCCCAGAGTTGCGACCGACGGAGGGTTAAACTTGTAAGTTTTAGTTTAACTACACATATTAGTGAAATTTTGTTTCATTTGGAGCGATAGTATTATCGCTAAAGATTTCTTAGTAAGTCAATTTTAATTATATTACTCCTGCATATAAAGGTTAATATAGAAACAGTATCCTATGACTTAATCGAGCTTTTTATTCATTTTTCGATCAAGTGGTTGGTCTCAGAGACCGCTCACAGTAGCTATGCCACAATTTCAGTCACAGCAGTTAACACATTGAGTGTCAAGTCTATTTTGTCTGTCCTTCCGTTTGGACCTCGAAATAAGATTCCCGTTACACACACACACACACACAAAAAAAATAAATAAAATAAAATAAAATAAAATAAACTGTAAAAGTCTCTAAAGTGTGACGGTATTGTAAACTATGCTACGAAGAAAATGCGGCACAATTTGGTAGAGGAATGACCAGAAAATTAACTAAGCAAGTTGCCACATTTTGTGATGCCTGCGAAAGACAACCGTTTTTATGTTTATTGTGTTTTAATAAAACCCATTAAAATTTTTTGGTAAGAAATATTTAGTACATTCATGATGCAACCCTGAAATTACTTAAAATTTATTTAGAATGTAACTTTTTAAATTTTATATCGTATTTTATACTGTCAGTCACCGGTGACTGACGCGGTCTAAAAGGAAAGTTCATTGTCAGTCACCGGTCACTGACATGGCACTCAACGTGTTTAGAGTTAAAAATAAGTGTGAGATATACTTGCTATAATTACTTATTGATTTCTAATGTGTTTTAATTGTTTTATTGTACAGGAAAATGCATCAATATCATGGATTAGCTGCCCTTTTGCTGCTCATGCTAACTGTTGTGTTGATGATGGGAACCTGCTTTGCTGGACAACACAATAATGACGAAGAAGAGCAACTGATGAATATAATAGCTGCCGGTGTGGTTGCCTTACTGCTTCAAAAACATCGCTAAGTATAAAAAACGGGCTAAAAACAATGGAACATTTGTGCCAAAGGAAATACTTGTAAAAATACATGCATGTAAATAAAAATAAGTAGTTGATTTATGTAAAAAAATTAATACCATTTGGTATTAGTTTTAAATATAAGACGTTATTTTGACATTTTAAATGATACTTATCAATTATGTAATTTTAGTAAAATTGATTTTTACTGAATATTACGAAGGATATTTTTTGCACTATAAGAAAAAGCATAATATAATTTTTTTAATATATAAAAATAGCTTAATCAAAGAAATTATTTTTCAAATGTACAAATATTTGACTAGGTCAGAGTTTAAAAAAATAATTGTGAAAATAGTAGTAATTAAAATAGATATAAAATAGATATAGTATTTAAAAAAAATTCAGCTTAATATATTTGTATGTTCAAGTTTATAACACTATAATGTCGTTAATTCCTTTTTAAAACAGTAATTTGTCTGAGTCCCACCCCCCCTGCCCGAACAGGGTATCCCCCCTCTTTGTATATGTCCTTTGTCTATGCGTACTCTAAATGAATCAAGCTACCAAGCTTTTAAATCACACCCTTTACATAGTTCTTTAAAATGTTACAGAAATTTTTACATCTCGAATTTATATGTCTTTTAAAATGTCTAAGAAATTCTAATCAAATTTCTGGCTTGGAAATTTTTTTAATATCCTGTATAACTTTAAATATTTTTGTGTGTCCCTGTGTTGCGAAATTCTTGTTTTCAGATTGGTTTTGTATGATGCAGTTATAATGTATATTAGTAGTTTTATTTTTGTATGTGATCTTTTATATCATGATTTGTAAATAAAATAAAGATTATTAATAAATCTTGTTTAAATGTATTTTTAGCATTCGTTATTCTACCAAAAATTTTTTTCAAAGACCTTTATTCAAAAACATATTAAAACTTGTAAATGTCGTAAAGAGACTCATTTTTAACACTTTCCAACATAGTTGAAAAGTGTTTATGAATTTGGTTTGTCTGTCTGTACGTGCTTTAACTCGCGTAAATATAGTCCGGTTGCCATGAAAATGATATATGTTATTGGGGTTTACTATATTGCATGTCCGATATTGAAAATGTGTGCAGCATTTAGGGTTCATTTATAGGGACATTCAAAAGAATTCCGTTACATTACGGTCTATGGGGAAATATCGTTTGCGGTGTATTTTAATGATATCACACTATTTTAAACATACAGAAAATGATATATGGGGCATTCTCACAATCTTTTGACTTTTAAGTCCCTGAATAATAATTTTTATTTTAGTACATATTCTTGTGTTTGTTTTTATTTCATATACCGGGGAACATCCCATTGCATGGCTGTATAACAATATTGACGAGATAAATAAGTTTTGGATGATGTTGGGGGTCCAAATATACCAGGAAATTCCCATAACTTCTTGTGTCTCTGATGATGATTTTTAAATTTGGAGCTGTCTGTATAAAAATGTTTCAATAAAAATAATTCGATGTAATTTTTTTTTCCGAAACTGGGACTATTGTTTTATATAAATATGTAGCAAAAAATTAACCTGCACTCATTTTTACGGTTGTTATTTTTTTTTTAACTATGTCCCTGGGTTTTAAATTCCTTACTGTCCCTCTTGCTAAAATTATACAGAAAATCACTTCAGATGCAGCTACAGAATTTTTTTCAACTTTTTTCTCGTTGAAGTATGCTACAGAAAGAATGGCTAAAATTCTTTGACAGGAAATTTACTGCAGAAGTTAAATCAACATTTAAATATCAATTTCAAGCATCGTATTTTTATTGGTAGTCTTACCGTCCCCAAGGTTTATTCCTGCACATTTCGAGGTAAATTAAATTATTTTTTTTAATTTAATCCAATGTAAATAACTGTTTCTAAAAAAAAAAAAAAAAAAAAAATATTGTGGCTATCGCTTAGTCTTAACATAATTTGCCTAAAAATAGGCGGTAATTTTCCTTACTGTCCCACCGGCCTTTCTTTAACATACCTTTAAGACAATGTTATGCGAAAATTTTGTACTAAAAATACAACATTATTATTATTTCTTATTTGAATGTCCTGTGGGTACTATGCAAATTCATTATAAGTAAAAATTTAGAAGAAAATAAAAAGTTATGGTTATTAGAAAATTAAGAAAATTTAAAGTTAAGTTTAAAGTGGTAAAATGGTAAGGAAAATTAAACTCTCAAGTTTAACTTAAACCTCAGTTAAATAAAGAAAAATTCGCTGCTGACCATTTTTTCTTTATTTTGAAATATTAAGGCATTCGTATATAAATTTAAAATGTTATTTTAGCATGTTTAATTTCACCAGATTTTTATTCCTGAAAATCAAATATTGTGACACTGCCCCATATATCGCGCTTTCGGTTCTATTGGACTTTTTCTTGTCTCCTCCGTGTATGATTAATTAAGATATTTGTACAACATTAAAAAATAAAGTCGCTGATATATAACAAATCCAAAAACCCAGAGATAATATACTTCATAATTTATAAAAAAAAAAAAGCTAAATAAAACGGTAAAAAAAGGATTATATACAAACGGTCAACATGTTTTGGCTTCATTGAAGCCCTTTTCAAGAAAAATGAGAATATTCTACAGATATACGATCTATAATGCAATACGATCTATAATGATTTGAAAACGCCACTATTCACGTCTTTCACATTCTTTCACAAATTGCACACGTTATTTTATTTTTACTATAAATATAAAATAAACCGAAATTAAAGACTATAATCTGCCCTAAAACTGACTCAATTCATTATGAATTTTTTTCAGGAGTCTATAGAATACCATTTATTAAAACTTACAGATCAAAGAAATAGTATATTGACATGACTAACAAGAAATTTAATTGTACGAAAAGGGAACAACTAGCTGACATAAAGTATAATGGAAAAGCCACGACCCTTGCAAAAATATATCAAGAAGAAGCACCCCAACAAATTTCAATGAATGCAAAATAATTTTCCCTTTCAATCTAAGTTATCCATCCATTATAACGAAATTCATTGAAATTGTAATGCGTGAAAATTCATTATGCAACGATACAGCATCGTTTAACTTATCACAATTATGGTTTGAGTTAATCCATGGTTATAAATATGGATGCAAACATCGAAGTAAAAATTAAATAAAATAACGTGAGTAATCTGAGAGAGAATGGGAAAAACGTGAATTATGGCGTTTTCAAATCATTGCATTATAGATCGCGTATCTTTACATTGAAAAAAAAAATGGGCTCTCAAAACTGAATAAAAAGCACTCAATTTTGTACTCAAAAATACTCAATTTTGTACTCAAAAGTACTCAATTTTCAAATTAAAAAATATTCAATACGTCACATACTCAAAACAGCTCCGATCAAAATATGCTAAAAATGGAAAAACACACGCACTCATTTTTTATTCATTGGATGCGTTCAAATATTAACCGCAATGTACTCATTTTTTATATCATGGATGTATTCAAATCCATCTCATTCACCACACAGAGCAGACCCGAACGTACATGAATATTTGAAGCACTCATAGCCAAAACTGCATATATATTAAGCGTACAATGTTAATGCTGGAATCTGGCGTAAATTGACACAGCTGCGCCATCTTGTAGACGGGGTTGATAACGCAAATACGCGGTTTTTTTAGTATGACCCCATATATGACAGAATATGTACTATCTGTGCATCTCTTGCGCATATTTTCTGTCTACTTATTCACTTATTGAAGATAAATCTTGTTTACCAGATGCATTGCGAAATAGTTTTGTTACAGTTTGTTTTGATAAAATTATGTACATAAAAAAAAATAGTCACAATATAATTTTAATTTCGGGAGAAAAAGCACTAATGCTACGAAAACATTATTGCCTTTAGCGCTGAAACTAAAAAATAGTCGCAATGTCAAATGACATTCCGACTATTTTTTAAATACACATATTTTTATCGAAACAAGCTGTAACAAAAATATTTTGCAATAAATCTGATAAACAAGATTTATCTTCTCTGAGTGAATAATAATTTGAAATTCGTGATTGAATATTTAACAGGGACTTTCTAAATGGTTTTGTGTGTTAAAAAAAATTTAATCTGGCGATTTTAGGAAAATTATTGAAACTATTGTCTAGAATCGCAAAATATTTAAACAAATAAAGGGAACAATACAGGCTTGTTTAATAGCACAACATTTAATACATGCATTGTAAATTAAAGTGTTTCCGAATATAAAATGAACTGAGTTTTAAATTAAATGAATGAAATATTTGTAGGTTTAATAACATGAGTGCAATACGATCAAGAGAAAATTGGAAACTTATCGTCTGCGCTCGATAAACGAAAAAAGGACTAAAACTGAATATTTTATTTATAATTAAATTCTATACATGCTCTAAACATTGATAAAGTTTAATTCTCATCGAAAATACAACCGTGTATATCATTTGTATAACTTTAGCATATCAAGAATTGACTAAAAAATGAGACTACAAAACTCTATCTTTGCATATTAACTACTTACTAATTTTTGTGCGTCATTTTTCATTACATTAAAAAAAAAACATAATTAAAATCGAGCGTATTTAAATCAGCAACATTTGATAATATATATTAAATAATATTTTATCTTTTATTATAAATTAAAATAAAAACACGTAACTAACTTGTTTTACTCTTTGGAAAAGGAAAGAGATGAATTCTATGACAAAAGAATTTTCTTACAATTTCGAAAACTACAGCTATTCGATGGCCCACATTTTACCATTTTAACAAATAATATTAGTTCTAAAAATAACTGTTTTTATTTAAATAATTAACTATAATAAATAAATTAAGTAGTCACGAATAAAAATTAATAAAATATTCTATACTGTCAAAATATAAATACAACAAACAAATGAAAACACGACTTTTGCACTTGCGCAGTTATTTCATAGATCTACAATTAATAGATTATCCATAAAAAAGAAAACAGTTAGGTATGTTTCTGTAGTTCAACCCCATCCACTACGTGGCGTGTAACCTTGATTGATGTGACCTCGCCTTTAATCTTGCGGTTACCTCACCCATTTAAGATAGGAAGTTTTCTTTGTATCCTGCTTTGCTCATAGCAATAACGCAATGTAATTTCACGCATTATAAGGGAGATATAAGGTATAGTTCATTCTGAGCAAAAAAAAATGTAATATTATTTCCGAATATCCAGAGTATATTGCATTATTTTCCTATTAATGAACACTTTTTTTTTGCCGCCATTAATGAAATAAATTATTATTGTTTCGTTGGGTTTCATAACATGCGATGTTCCAAAATTAAGAAAGCATAGGTTCATTGTTGATACAAACATACTCAGTTCGATATGTGTGCATCAATTTGCTCAATTTTGAGTACTTGAATTTTTTCAGTGTAGAATATTCTCATTTGTCTTGAAAATGGCTTCTGTGAATCAGAAATATGTAGACAGTTAGTAAAAAAACTTTTTCAATTGTTTTATTCAACACCTTTCAGCAATTAATAAAACATAAAAGTAGTTGATTTTCACCAAAACAGTTCATTTCCAGGCAATCCAATATATTAACAGAATTAGGAGGGGAAAAAAAATCTTGCTGAAATTTTTTCTGAAAAGTGAATTATTACCGTTTAATAAACAAAACACAAACTAGAAAAATACCTTTAATACTAAAACAATAGTCACAGTAGAAATAAGTTTACAAAAGTAAATAATTTTTACAGGTTGCAAGTTGTTAAGATGGACAGTATAAAACAATGTCTGGATAATTTTTGACAGCTAAAAACATAAATGTCTATTATTTGGCTCAAAAAATGACACTGATGGATTTTTTTAATAAGTAGACAAACCCGCTGTCTTAATGAAAATTCTATGGCATAATTAAGTTTTAATGCACCGGGCATCTGAAACATTCGATATGAATGCTGTAAAACATGAAATTCTTACTCAAATCACAGAGAAAAAGGATTAATATTTTATTTTTGACAAATTTTTAGTTAAAGTTTAAAACCATAAAATATAAAAAATCTAAATTGTGTTCCTTTTAAGAGTTTGGCGTGTGGGACACTTTTTGATTTGTTGTAGCATTTGGTAACATCAGAAGTAAATTTTATATCATCATAACACAACTAGTGGATTTATGTAGAATTATATGCTTGGATGTGTTGGTTTTTCTTAATTTTTCCATAACTCTTGTTACTAAAATATTTAGATTTTAAAGAGGGAAACGATGGTATGTCATTTTTTATATTAATTTTTCAATTAAAATAAACAGCACGTAGTCCTAATTTTCTAAAATAAAGAAATTTTCGTAAATATATCTGATGACGTTAGTATACATGGATTGATAAATGGATGTTATATACTCGTAGATTAGTTAAATTTTTAAATAAAAGAATGTTACTTTTGAAAAACATTAACCTTAATTTTTAAAAAAACGTTAACCTTATTTCACACGTAATTAGTAAGCATATATTTGCTCAATACTATAAAAATATTGTATCTATTGCCTTTACGTCAGAAGTATTTATAATACAAAGTAAATATTTTGAGAATAATGACATTTTACTGGAAATGTTTACAATTGACTGAAAATTATAATCAATGATTTTATTTCTTTGGAAGTAATTCTAATATTATATAAACATGTTGTCAGTATTTTGTAATCATTGGCAAGAATATTAGTGACGTATGTCGAAATTATAAATATCTCAATGATGGGCAATATTAAACAATTTGGTCTGCAATTTTGCTACCGCAGATCAATTACCTTCCTATATGGATAACATTTGATCGCTAATTGTCGATAAAATTAAAGCAAACGTCTCTTGACTCTAAAAATAACTCTACAAGGTTGATATGTTATAAAACTGTTGATGAAAAACTAAATGATAAAATGATACGATGTTTTTAGAGGTGATGATCATTTAGCTCCACCGATTCCCTGATCATCTTGGTCCAGCAAGACTTATGGAAGTGGTGTTGGTGCTGTTAGCGGGTGCTACTGCAATCCTCGGTATCACTTTGCTGTCAGCTGTTATGATGTTAGACGTTTCTCGTCGGATTGGCTGTCGTTTCTTGTTTTTCACCACGACAATCCATTTATCGGGGGTGCGGGATGAGGGTCTCTGAAACTAAAAAACAGTAAAAGATTTTTTAAAAGTATGTAATGTTTATAAAAATCCATTTTTATTAGTATATATTATTAGCTGGAGATGTTGCTCAAAAGAAGTTTAGAACCACCAAACAAAGCAGCAAAGCTTTTACTTTAAGGAAAAAACAATATCATTGCAGAAATATACACATAAAGTTATAGAAGTTTTATTATTTGTTTTAAATTTCAAAAATATATTTTAAAAAAATCAACAAAAATTAATTTCTAGGGAATGCAATTTGGTGAAAAAAAGTTTAGGACCAGTATATTTAAAAGCTAAATTACACATGTAAATGATTTGTATATTAATTTTTAGTACTTTGTTTGTTTCCCTTAACACTGATGATTTCAAAAAGACGCTTTGGGAAGGATTTGACCAGGTTTTTACATGTGGAAATGGGTGTTTGTTTCCATATTTTCAAAATGGCTGTTTTCAGTTCAAGAATCGAATCAAACTGCTTTCTGGTGCCATAAACTTGACGAACCAAGGTTCTCCACATGTTTTCTATGGGATTTATGTCTGATCTTTTAGATGGAATGGCTAAAGTTTTGATGTTGTTTACAGATAACCCATTTGAAGTTGACACAGGCTTGCGAATAGAAGCGTTATCTTATCTTCAAGTAATGCCAAATTCTGATCCATAAGTTCTTCTTTAAATGGAACAAAATTATTACCAAGAATATCTTGATAGTCAAAGCAAGATAGTCAAATCTTTGTCTCGGTGAAAACCAAACTTGTTTTTAGGGTTTCGTTCATCTGACGAAACACTATTCGTCTCACTCCGCTGTCTGCTGTCACAGAGCCCGTTATCAGAAACTATATGTGTTGGAGACTTGAAATTTTGGATATTTATAGCTAAACACCTCACATCAAACGACAAATCATAAAATTTTGAAAAAGTATTATATTTACCCGTCTGGACTCTAACTTGCGTATTTTAATCTTTTTTTTTCTAACTGAGCCCCTAATTAGGTTGAAGACTTGAAATTTTGAATACTTATAGCTGAACCCTTGCGATCACATGACAAATCACAAAAAATTCAAAAAATCTTATATTTACCCTTCCGGTCTCTAACTTGTGTATTTTAAGCAATTTTTCTAACTTCCATCCTTTTCACCTTGGGAGCACTTTTCTAACTTTTGCCGACACCCCTTTGACTACTCTCTTATATTATGTACCATAGCCTTACATATTTTAGTTCCACTTTTTACCGCCAGGGGCGCCTAACTATATCGGGTGCTATGCGACGATCCCCCTGACTAATATATCTACGGATAGGCTGTAAAACAGAGTTTCGTTCGGATAGAGGTTTGTTTAGAATAGAGTGCGTCCTCTGGTTGCGAAATGTGGAACTAACAGATTTTATAAAAGGATAAAGCGTTTTGAAAGGAATATCAAACGAAACCCTCTGCGCGATCTGTGATCACACTTACCTACTTGTTTCCTTTTCATTAAAGCCTGTCCAAATTACGTCTGAGCCACCACCTTGAACACGTTTTGAAAGTAGATACGGCTCACTTGATAAATCATGCCAGTAATATCTCAAATCATCTGTGCCATCAAAGGCGAATATTTTTTCATTAGTAAAAACCAATTTGCACTATAGATTGAATTATAAGACACTCTGAGGCTAATGTCAGACGGACGTCTTTTTGCACGCTTTTTTCCTTACGTATTATCCCTACACAATGCCGCTAGCATTGTGTAGGGATAATACGTATGGAAAAAAGCATGCTAAAAGACGTTCGTCTGACATTAGCCTCAATGAATATGCGGATTTCAGTTTTGCATGATTGTGATGCATTTGTAGTTTGACTTTGATTTTTAATTTAGCATAATTCGAGGAATCAGCACTTTTTAACACACATCTAACAGTATTGCACGTTACTGAGGGTTTCAGAGTAGATTTTTAAGTAGATGAAAAAGTACGATCTTGAACAACCATTCTAAATAACGTTCCGTTTACACCGGGCTGAGAGTTTTGATAGCCACCTTCTTCTTTTACTTCTAACACAATTCATTGTATCATAAAAGAAATTGTGCACGGTAGTTTTATATTGATTTGTTTTTAGGGAAATATGCCTTTCAGTCAGCCATCAATCCGAAAAAAATCCTTTATTTTACACTTTTCTTCTTTACTCAATGATTTCCTACGAAATACGCTCAAAGCAGCAATTGCATATCCCAAAACTCCCAATCTTGAGACTACTAACCTAGAAATACCATCGCAGATGAGTCCCGCATAAAATACTACAGTCATGACATCATCTCATTATGCTAGATGTAAAAGAAGATACTGATCCTAAACTTATTTCGATTAGTTAATATTTCAAGATTTTAACACTTGTAGAAAAAAATACTTTTAATTTTACAATTGAATTAAATTCGCATGTTATATCAGGTATTTGGGTCTAAATTCAAGATATACAACTCTTTTCGGAATTTTATTCTAAACAACAAAATTAGCATGTGGACTTAAGCTTTTTTCCAGCACTGTACAACATCTTACGATATCCATACGATGTTAGGCGGCCACGACAACATTGTCCAAAGTGCATTGGTCCGAAGGAAAGGACTTGTCAGTCGGAGCAACTTAGTTTTAGAAGGGCTCGTCGTTTAGAAGATGTCCTCCTCATCAAAGTGCCTTTGCAAAGAATAGGCTCGACCAAATTAGAAGAATGGATGGGGGCACTTGCTGGTGATAGATTAGCATTTGAGAATTACATGATGCAGCAACTGACGACTGAATAAACACTTGAAAATGAAGATTCAACAGCTGTTGTTGCACAATTACCTTAATACTCTTAAGCAATAAATATAAAACTATTTTTTTAATGTTATCTTTTAAGTTTATTCGACTCAATGCTCTGACATTTCAGCCTGACGGATGGTAGTATTATACAGGGTGCAATATGTTATCTATCGCCGACCTTTAATTTCTCAACCGTTGGTCGTTAACATATAGTTCCAATTACAAAAACGTTTCAAATGAGCTAAATATTCATGTTGTAGCATTATTTAAAGTAAAAAATCAATTTTACAAAAATTACGAAATCTAACTTTTTATACGGTCCCCCACTCCCTAAAGTTATATTTAGTAAAAGTTTACACATATCATAACAGATATAACACAAAAACTTTGACATCTATACTGCAAAAACTGACCCAGTTATTAAATTTTAAATTTTGAGAATTTTGCACATGATTTTGTCTTTTACTGAGGGATTAGTTAAAAGATGAATTTAAGTAATTCGAGATCAAAGTCAGGGTGCAATGTCCTTTTTACGACGAAACAACCTTTAGCCGGTATCGCCAAATCGGGTAATCACCAAAGAGGGTTATTTCATCTAAAAATTTGAGTTAACTTTTATGGGTCGAACAACATTCAAATGTCAAAGTAGGTAGAATCGACAACCGGAAAATAAAACATACTCACTAAGGACTAGATAAATGGCAGTGGAATTGCACCCTGATTTTGATCTCTAATTACTTTAATTCATCTTTTAACTGATCCCTTAATGAAAGACAAAATCATGTGCAAAAATCTCAAATTTTGAAATTTAATAACTGTATCAATTTTTGTAGTACAGATGTCGAACTTTTTGTGTTATATCTGTTGAGATATGTGTAAACTTTTACTAAATATAACTATAGGGACTGAGGGACCATATAAAAAGTTTGATTTCGTAATTTTTATAAAATTGATTTCTTACTTTAAATAATGCCACAGCATGAATATTTACTTCATTTGAAACGTTTTTGTAATTGGAACTATATGTCTACGACCAACGGTTGAGAAATTAAAGGTCGGCGATAGATAACATATTGCACCCTGTATAATTATAATTGTGGTTATCGTACACTTATTTTTTTTTTATAATAAATCGAAAGTAGATCGGCATACATTGTATATCGCTTATTATATATGATAGTATATTATAAAAGTAGAATTTTTCATTTAAACGTTACTCTCAGTGAGTTTTTACAGGATGGTTCTATACCTAACTCATCAAAGTTTTCGTTTAATAACTTTTGCTCCAAAAAAATTATACTTAAAAATTTTTTTGTCAAAGTAAAATTAAAAATGTGCAAAATATGTTCAAATTTAAAAATCTATAGACGAATAAGTATGAACAAATACAAGGCAACGGTATCAAAATTGCTTTTATAACATACAAGATCATAGAAGCAAATGGTAGTCAAAACTAAATTGTATAATACGGAGAATCAAATACTTTTGGCTATCAGAAGATATCATATCACGACCTGGTCAATTATAATTAATGGGTAGAGGCTAAATTATGTAGGCGTACAAGTATTACATTAACCGGCTTAGCGCCGGGAAAGGTAACATTTACGAAAAATTTATTGACAAAGGAAGAAAGGGAAGGCAGGAAACCTTACTGAACCAATACTTAACCAGGCATAAAAAATTGAATATTTTCACAAAAAATTGCCATTACAGAATAATAAGATAAAAAACATAAATATAAATTCAAACACGTTTCCTTTTTATCAACAAGACTATATGATACAGACAGGCGAAAAAGGGGATCACCCCTACTAACTCAAATCATCGTATAAATGAAGAGCTCAGATGATAAAGGTGGTAAGCGACACAATCATCATTTTGGAAAAATGAGCTGTAAAGTTTGAAATATTTATTTGCATTTATTGTCAAATGTCTCCTTTATGAATTAAGAGCTGTCTGAGTATTATTTTTCTTTTCCAAATAGTAATTTAACAGATGGTCGAGGATCATTGATTATCTTTCATCATATAACT
The DNA here is from genome assembly GCA_963932465.1 of Maratus speciosus. NCBI lineage: Eukaryota > Metazoa > Arthropoda > Arachnida > Araneae > Salticidae > Maratus > Maratus speciosus. The sequence continues at coordinate 616,600,110 of OZ010789.1, forward strand.
AATTTGTTTTTGTCACATACGACATTTCTCACCTGAGCTCTTCAAATATATGACTCGTACCACCAATTTATTAGTAATAACGTCTACTAATTTTGTTAAGGGGGTCGTCCACATGTAGAAATTGTAAAAAACTTAAAAATTTTTTGCAACTTTTACCTTCGGATATTAAGCGGAGAATTAGTCGGTCAAGTAGTTTAGAAATGATGAAAGTTTGAAATGTTTAACTTATAATGTTAAAGTCGCTTTTAATCGTTTCACAACCGATTACAATGCGAGTGTTTTTTTTAAGTGTAACTCAAAAGCTACATTTTGTAATTTCCGACTCGCATATTTGAAGCATCTAGGAATTGATTTCTGTTAAAAATTATAGGTTAAAGTTCATATTTTTTCGAAATTTCAATATATATATATATTTTTGTATTTGTTTTTCGAAAGAAAACAATCTTTAACCTATAATTTTTTTATTGAGCCATCTATTTCTAAAAGTTTAAAACATTCGGGTCCAAAATCATTCCTCATTCCGATAAGTAGTTTTTGAGTTATGCGAGTGCCGCGTTGGACAACCCTTGACTAATGTACCAAAATTTACCGAATGAAGAAGTTTGCATAGATCAGTAATAAATTTTCAAATTCAGTAATATTTCAAAAAATGATTTCTGAAAACCGAAAAAAGCGTCAAATGCCATTTAAAAATCATTTCAACAGTTTTCTAGATGCACTTTAGTAGTTTCGTTTGAATTAAAAGAAGCATAACTTTTTTCTTTTCTTTTCTTTTTTTTTTTTTAACTTATAAAAAATTCATATAAAAACTTTCAAAGAAAATTTGGTCTTCTTATTCAGCTGTCAAGTTATGTGTTAGATTTTAGTTCCTAGATAGATGTACTATCTGATACCTTTTCAGGCCCGCCAAGCACAAGTTTAATGGAATTGAGTAAATATCTACTTATAAAAAGGACATTACACTGTATCTAAATGAGTAAAATATGACATAGTCTAATTAATGTATAGTGATATATTTTTAAAATATATAAATAAAACCACATAAATTATTTATAACAATAAAATACAGTTACATCCTGACAGTTTCGGGTCAATAATAATGATAATAAATCTCCCATCCTCACGGGTAGCGTTATAGACCAGGAGCCGGCAGCACAGCCAATCACCTCATCGAATTCACGGCTAAAATTACAGAATTAATTAAAACTCGATTCGCATTTTAAAACGCAATCGGTCTGCCAAGTCCTATCTTTGTGGAAAACACCTAAAAACCCGATTTCAGCGGTTGACTCGTAGGTTTACCATAGTGTTTTCCTGCTCCCAGTCCTCCATGTTTTCATACTTTTGGTTGCAGGAAAGCACAATGGTAATCCTACGAGTCAACCGCTGAAATCGGGTTTTCAGGTGTTTTCCACCAAGATATGACGTGGCAGACCGATTGCGTTTTAATATGCGAATCGAGTTTTAACTAATTCTGTAATTTCAGCCGTGAACTCGATGAGGTGATTGGCTGTGCTGCCGGCTCCCGGTCTATTGAGGATGGCCAAGTTCTTTTTATTGATCCAGGACTAGTAGGATGTAACTGAGTTTTATTGTTGTAAGTAATTTATGTGGTTTTATTTATGAATTTTAAAAGTATATTAGTATACACTGATTAGTCGTCGTCATACTTACTCATTGAGTAAATATCGTTACGTTATTAAAATTATCACCAAATCTTTTCCAATTAAAAATACACATACTAATAATGATAAAATTTCTATGTATTTATTAATATTTATGATTTTTTATATTTCGGATAACTTTTTCATGACGAATATGCTAATTTAATATGGATTCATACACAAAATCAGAAAGAACCTTCATCTAATATATAAAATTGAAAATTTGTCTGTCTGTCTGTCTGTAATGCTATACAAATCCACAGTTTGGAAGCCAGAATTGTGAAATTTTATGTACAAGTGTATTAAAACATGGACGAGGCAACTAAAGCAATCCGGAATCGAAATAATTTAAATTAAATTTTAATTAATAAAAAATCACCAATTTTTCAGCAATTTCCTATCAATTTGAAACATTTTTCGTTATAGCAGCTGCCAACAATTACAAATTCACAATAAAATTCTTACCGCAACAATTACCTTTCTATTGCAGACGCATTGCGTATTACGTACGCCACGCTGCAATACTAAAAAGCTGTAGCGGGTATTACGATAATTCTTTTACTTCACATGCAAATAATTAGAGATATACATATTACGTACGCCACGCTGCAATAATAAGAAGCTTTAGCGGGTATTACGATAATTCTTTTACCTCACATGTTAATAATCAGAGATTATTTAATTGCGCTTAATTATTACAAATTTAAAAAAATAAAGCAACACATTTAATCACAAACATCAACAAAACTTTTTATTCTATTTATTCCCTTATTCCAAAGATATCGTTTTATCGTCTGCTGCCATAGTAAAATGATAAATTAAATTTCATTTAAAAAAAAAAAGGCACAGTAGTAGAAAAATATTTTACTAAATCGAATAGTTATTTTTAATTTTGGTTTTAGAATTAAATTCATGAACTCCCGTGCATAGAACGGCTTAAACAGCTAGTTAATTCATAAAAGTCATTGACTACATTTGTATAAAAGACTTGACTTAAATCCTTGCATTTCCAAATAGAATGTCTGCGGTTATGACTAAGAATAAAAGTAAAAATATTTATTTTAAATACACTCTTTTATATGCATTCAATCTTTCTCTTGAATATCACAAGTAATTTCATGACTGCAATTCATGAACGAACAACTAAAAATTATATAAATGTTCTATAAACACATATATCATTTTATACAAACTTTACTGAAGTTGTTTAAGAGATGTACTTTATATACAAAACTGTATTTTCATATAAACCGAAAAATTTCCTCATCCATGAAATATTTCATAGATGAGAAAATTTTTTGGTTTATAAAGTTTTGTATATAAAGTTCTTTCAAACACCTTCAGTCATTTTTCTCTGAAATGATATATGTGTTTTTAGAACATTTATATAATGTTTAGTTGTTTGTTTGTATCTGGATTCTGTGAGTGTTTTTTTTTTTTTTTTGTTTTTTTATCATATCTCAAGCTTTTTTGCAATTCATGATTTTTTCAAATAATTTCCGTTACGCTACAACTATTTAAACCGACTGTGGAAAATTCACCGCCTTTTTTTACGTTTGGTAAAAAGCGCAAGCTAATGAATTTATTTAAAAAATATATACTTCTCTCTGTGGTTCTTTTTTAAGATATGGCAACAGTAAAGAAACTATCTATTCGGAATTTTTAAATTGTTTTCTCAACATCATTTAATTGCCATTAAATTATTAACTGATAAAAGCATAGTAAAAAAATATTTTCGTTTCATTTGTGCTTTATTTTCCATTTCCCGTTTAAAATAATTCATTGTAGCATATTCGCAGCCCGTTGACCTTTTTTTTTTGGCGCAGAATTAAACCTATTGTTCTTGTAACGGCAGTTTATCATCTGTTGCGGGCTAACGGAAAATGCCTTAAAATTAAGTTATCAATTTATAATTAAAATGATGTATTATCATCGTAAGCACATCCATGAGATAATTTTTTAACTCTAGCCTATCAGACGCAGTGAGTTAACAATCAATACAAAATTCCATCTTTACATACAAAACCAAGTTGAGTTAAATAAAACAGTGTAAAAATAGAGAATTCTTATAATAAAAGGAATAATAATATAAAACAAATTTTAAAAATATAAAAAGGATTTTTATAAAACTCGAAAACGAAGTACCTGGATTCCTGACGATGTTCCATTGCGTGAATGATCTTTAACCTTTCTTACTGTACCAAGATTGGTTATTCTCAGCTGCCTGGTATCTTGTGGTGATGCCAAAGCGGACACTCCTGAAGACGAAGATGTATGAAGACGATTCTTTTTCAAACTCACCACAGAGGGTGAACCGCTGTAAGGATAAGACGTATCGTGCGTATGAGGGTGGGTGTGTTTACCCTTATGCACAATGATGGGCACGATCTTCGTCTTTTCCACTGGTACATGTACGACTTTAGTTTTGACCACGGGGACAGGAACATGCACTGGAACTGGAACCCGATGATGCGCTATGATGAAATTGGTGTGGTGTTTGACCCTAAAGATTCAAATAAATTTGTGTAAGTCTGGTTCACAAAACAAGTAAAATTCTGTTACAAAATGATGTCGATGAATTAATTCTTTTTCATACTATAAATTCATTTGTTTATTTAATTGCATATTTATTGTTTTAAAATTGTAATCAATTTTCACACTTAAATCAGTTTCGTTACAGGTGTTGAGGTAAGTTAGGCATTGGCGAGAATTGAAGTAGGGACCTCATGGACAGTAGGCGAGAGGCATAGCGTCTGACAAAAGGCGAAACCACTTATTGTAAGCTTGTAACTCGCTATATACTGTTCAGGTGAGATGAGATCGCTACACACTCCATATTGACATCGTGTGACTCCATGTGACTTCCTGATGACGTCGGACGAGAAATGCTGTCTTCTTACCCTGCGAATGTCTCATGCGGCGTGACAGGTTTTGTGCTGTTAGCATTTCACAGGGGATGATTTATTTGATGCTGCCATCTGTTGGTACTAACAGGAGATGATTGTGTGATTGTTGCGTTCGTCTGGCTTTTGATGCCGGAAAGGCGTTTCAAAGATTGAACCAGAGACCTCATGAACAGTAGCGAGAGACATAGCGTCAAGCAAAAGGCTAACACAGCTACTCTGAGCTAGTAACTTACTGGTTCAGGTGAGGTAAAGTCGTACAAAGGTGTTCTCAGAAAAATGTTTTTCTCTGTGAAACTTTCTGACACATTTACGGAATCATTTTTAAACGTAAAAACATGACACTTGAAAGCCTAACAACTGAAGTGATTTGTAATCAAGTAATTTTCTTCATTTTTCTATAAATGAAAGTACATCTTGAGTTAGAAGTAATTATTGTCTCACGACAACCTTTTTTTCGAGGTGTCGCGTTCAGAAATTTGGTTCAAAATGCCCACTTTGACATCATTTTCTGAAGCTCATTTGCCTTTATCGAAAAACAGAAAAAATATTCAATTTCATAGCTTCTGAATAAGAGCACTTGTCAATCTCATGCATTTACGAACATATATGAATTCAAGAATGTGTCAGAAAACAGTCACGTTTGATTTGAAAACAGCCTTAATAGAAAAGAAATAGTTCACCTTTTATTTCCCTACGATAGTTAAGCCGTGTAAAGCATACAATATACAACATTAGATTTATAAATTAGAGAATATATTTCACTGTGAAATCTTAAAAGTGAATATAGTTTTAGGTACAATCAAAGAAAATGCATAGTGATTGACTGATTAAACATTTTTGACTCCTTTAAAAATGTCTAATTCTGAAAAAAGAATTATTCTAATATGTTTTTTACGTTAGAATTTTTCACTGTGTGATTTTATATGCATATGTATTTCATATTAGACGGAGGGGGGGAAAGGAAATAAAAATTAAGTCAAAAGATTTTAATTGTTCTAAATGTATCTACTTGAGTCTGTAGCGATATCAACTGAAAAAGCAATATTTTGTATTATAGAACAGATTGGAGTTAAAGGTATCTTTACTCCAATTGTGAATAAATGTAATTTATTAGATTTAAGCACAATATACCATAAATATGAAAAGTTTCTTTTCGGAAGCATTAACGTGTATGTTTCCTCAGTGATAAACTTCTTGAAAGAGTATCCGTAATAGTACTCAAAGACTTACCATCCGAGACATTTTATAGTAAAATTTATGTAAATGATTTATTTGCGTCATACTATCCCTTTGCATACATTTCACTTAGTTTGTTTTCAATGACGCAAAGAAACCATTTAGATAAATTTTACTTGCGATTTCGGATGGCATGGCGCAAAAGATAAATCAATTTATCGAAATAAATACATTACTATGAAAGTCCAGTGAAAGTGATATATTTTACAGTATATTGGAAAGTGAAAAGTATTGTTTAGATATGTAAATATATTTGAGCCAAACCAAAAATAATTTAAATACAGCTAATTAAATGTTTAATTAATTTAAGCTAATGTACAGTCATTTCAAAAGTTTAGGCGCACACTAAAATAAAATAATAAAATTGGAAGGAATAATTTCACGATAAACATTTAAAATGTAACGGGAATGAACATAGTAGAGATATTTTAATGGTTTCATCACCACTATTTATTTAACCTCTGCCTACCATACGGGTCCATTGGACCCGATATTTACATTCATGGAATGTTCTACTCTTTTTACATAAAACAGTAGAAAATTCCGGAAAAAGTCATATATTTACAGAATTTTCAGTCTTTTTTCTTTTTCGAGAGAAAAATCATTTTAAATGTACTTGTCGGGTTCAGTGAACCCATCTGGTAGGTGGAGGTTTAAAAAAAACGCTTTTTCTTTTTTTTAATTTTGTTACAAAATCACTGTCGCAAACGTTTAGGCGAATTCCGCAAATGTTAACAAATGCTGGATTGGTTTCAACAAACCAACTGGTTCCCCTGAGCTGTATTCAATTATAGAATCAGTTATTGAATATTAAATTTCCGTTGGTTATTTAAGATGCCGAAAGTCACAAAAGAGAAAATTTAAAAGATTTTTAAGTTGAAATCGAAAGGTAACCTCTTCATTGAAATTCCTAGAATATTAAAAGTTTAAAAGCAAGGAATATACACTATATGGCCAAAGGTGACCGATCACTTGCGATTTTAGACTGTTTGTTAAATATCTAGAAAAATACATGAGGAATTAACCTGAAACTGCAGGTGTGTAAACAGTATAGCATAGGTCATATATTTCCAAGAAGATTTTTTCCTGAAACCCCATAGGGGACAGTCAACAAATTGAAAAAGAACGAATATCTTTTGGATAACCCTGTAAAAACTAATGTAGCAAAAGCGTTCAAACACGAGATTATTAATAAATGGCTTATTGTAATATACTGTGTTCACTTTTATGAGGATAGCACGTATACTCGTATAGAAATTAAGGTTTTTATAAAAACAGCCCCAAATTTCGCCAAGTTTTTTGCTTATAATTTGCAGAGCAAATTTTGCAAAAAAAGTTCTTTTCAGAAAATATGACAAACAATATTGTACACAATACTTTGCAATAAGAAATAAAAAATAATAAAAATTGGATGAAAAATGAGCAGGTTTACTAAAAAATGTTTCATTGCGCATGCGTGAACGCAATCAAAATATAATGTATTAGCTAAGTATATAGAGCAACTATTGTGAAAATCTCAAAATCATAGTTTGAAAATTCTGAAAATAATAGTCGATAGAATAAGTTCGAAATCCGTTGTCCCCAAAAACGAGCAAAAAGATCAGGGGTTGTATCCAAATATAGTAGTACGTGCAATATTGTGTACGCTATCTTGGCACTAATCAATAGATATTTGATACAACCCCTGATTTTTACTTTCTTCTATCTTGACAAGAAGAAAGTATTGGTTTCATGAAAATTTTCGAATTCCAGTTTTCGACGGATTTACACGTTTATGGGTCAGAGATTCCAAAAAACATGTTTTTACAAAATGTCTGTCTGTCTGTCCGTCTGTCTGTATGTGACACAAATTTTGTGGGCGCTCTATCTCAAGAACTAATGCACGGAATTTAATAAAAATTTATATTCAGGTAGTCCCTGATATAGATTGGTGCTGATTAGTGTTTGGTGTAAATCGCCCTGCAGGTGGCGCTGCTATGTAGCATTCTGCAGGATTTCCGCAAAAGCTCTATCTCAAGAACTAATGCACGGATTTTTATAAAACTTCAGATTCCGTTAATCCTTGATATGAATTGGTGCTGGTAACGTTTTGGTTGCAAATCGCCCAACAGATGGCGCTGCTATGCTGCATTTTGAAGCATTTACACGATTTTCGTAATAGCTCAATCTCAAGAAATAATGCACGGATTTTTATCAAACTTCATATTCAGTTAGTGCTTGACATGAATTGACGTTTTGCCTCTTATGGTGTAAATCGCTCAACAGGTGGCGCTGCTATGCTGCATTTTTTTAGATTTCCGCAATAGCTCTATCTCAAGAACTAATACTTGGGTTTTCAACAAACTTCAGATTCAGGTATACCTGGATATGAATTAGAGCTGTTTATGTTTTGGTGTAAATCGCTCAACAGGTGGCGCTGCTATGCAGCATTTTTCACGATTTCCACAATAGCTCAATGTCCAGAACTAATGCACGGATTTTCATCAAACTTCAGATTCAGTTAGTCCTTGACATGAAATGATGTTTTGTACCTTTTCGTGTAAATCGCTCAACAGGTGGCGCTGCTGTGCTGCATTTTTTGTGATTTCCACAATAGTTCTATCTCCAGAACTAATGCACCGATTTTCATCAAACTTCAGATTCCGGTATACCTTAATATGAATTAGTGCTGTTTGTGTTTTGGTGCAAATCACTCAACAAGTGGCGCTGCTATGCTGCATTTTTCAGAATTTTCCCTACAGCTCTATCTCAATAACTAATGCACGAATTTTCATCAAACTTCAAATTCAGGTATACTTTCATACGAATTGGTTCTAAATTGATGTAATTTCTTTTACTATTTAAATGATTTAATTGACGTGATTTATATAGAAGAAAGTTTTGTGATGGCCACAACATACTAGTTTTGCTTGTTTTGGGGAACAACGGATTTCGACCTTATTCTATCGACGATTATTTTCAGAATTTTCAAGCTATGATTTTGAGACTTTCACAAACGTTGCTCTATATACTTAACTAATACATTATGCATATTATATTTTTTGCATTTGCGCATGCGCAGTGAAACATTTTTTAGTAAACCTGCTCATTTTTCATCCAATTTTTATTATTTTTTATTTCTGATTGCAAAGTATTGTGTACAATATTGTTTGTCATATTTTCTGAAAAGAACTTTTTTTTATATCAAGAACTCTGCAAATTATAAGCAAAAAACTTGGTAAAATTTGGGGCTGTTTTTATAAAAACCTTAATTTCTCTACGAGTATACGTGCTATCCTCATAAAAATGAACACAGTATATTACAATAAGCCACTTATTAATAATCTCGTGTTTGAACGTTTTTGCTACATTAGTTTTTACAGGGTAATCCAAAAGATATTCGTTCTTTTTCAATTTCTCGACGGTCCCCTATGGGGTTTCAGGAAAAAATCTTCTTGGAATTATATGACCTATACTATACTGTTTACACACCTGCAGTTTCAGGTTAATTCCTAATGTATTTTTCTAGATATTGAACAAAACGTCTAAAATCGCAAGTGATCGTTCACCTTTGGCCATATGGTGTATTAAGTATATAATAGAAATAATAATCTGGACCGAAAACTAAGAGCAAGCATTCCCGTGTAACAAGTGTTCAGATCAATAGATGAATTGGAAGATTGGTGTCAAAATAAAATATTTTCTTAACCTTCTCAGTGCCATGAACTGATAAATCCGTTCACTAAGCTTTAGGCTTCACTGCAATAGAAGCTTTATTTAAATTAGTATAATGCAACTGATATACTATATAGAGTTTTAAAACATAGAGTTATGATTAATACTGTCAAGACGTATTCAAATACCTAATTAAGTTTTATATCAAGTTGGAAAAATCCTCTTTTTTATTATTTTTAAAAAAATACAGAGAAAAGAATATTACAATTTTGATCTTTCGCTATGCTGTCAGAGGTTTAAAACAAATTAAAGTAAATATCTGTGCCAATGTCTCAAAAGACGATAATAGATGCATAAGGGATTGCAAGAACATTTTTTTTAAGGTCTTGCAAAATGCGCCTAAAATCACACCATAAACATTCCAGAATCGATTAGGCTTAAAAGAACAGGGCGTATACGGGGGCATTAGGTTAACCGTATTATTCAGTCATGAAGAGGAATTAAATATGGATGATCTTGATGACTGAAACAGCTACTGGCATATAATACTGGCAACAGCCGCGTGCTTTCTTGTGTATACCACAAAGCGGTAAGTCTCTGACGGCTTGAGGATCGACTGGTTTAATGGCCAAACCTTCCTGGTCGTTTTCCATGGAATAGAAAATTCAGCAGTCAAGAGTTACTTGAACAACATCTACTTTCATTTGATGGCATATTAAGGGATTCAGAGTGGAAATTTCAGCACGGCAATCCACAACTCACATAATACAAAACAGGGACTTTCCGTGAAAAATATTAGCGTTTTAGATTAGCCAGGTGTAAGTACAAACAAAAACTCATTTGAGAACATTTGGGCTATCCTAACCTGTGAAGTATTGAAACAACAGAAAGCGATATGACTGTACTAAAGAACTAAAAGAGGTCATTGAAAAAGAATGGTATTCTTTGCCACCAATAATATTTCAATAACTAATTGAATCAAGAACAACACGATTATTTGAAGTTATCCGAAACCAGGGAACTACTATTAATAAATAGCGTCATGTAAAAGTGTTAAATGATGTGCTTTTTTCAATGTTCCTAAGGTTTTGAGATACTATACAGTTCCAGTTTTTATCGTGTAAAGTTGTAATAATGTACCAGTTTATTCATTTTGATATGATTTATTTGAATAACTGTAATTTACAGAGCCTAATAAGTATATAATATGTTTTTGTTTAATTTTGAATTACTATTTAATAAAGGACATTTTCTGGTTTTGCTTAAATATTTGAGACAGACTGTATAATTAGTGTAAATTAATATACAATTATAGATAATTTTTTTTTAACTTAAAGCGAATTCTTCACATTTAATTACTCTTTAAAAAAAAAAATATATATGCATGATTTTTTATTCTACTACCTTAAAACTTCTGAATTTTGGGTGAAAATCAGTGAATTTCGTTTTTTTTTTTTTTTTTTTTTTTTTTTAGCTTATGTTTTATGAGCACAATACTGAGAAGTCTGTCCGATAACAAACTACTATTTCGCTTCAAATGACGATGAAGCTGCTTAATGCAATCGATGATACAGAAGGACAAAAACAGAAATCTGCAAAGAGTTTGGCACTGCCAATTCTACTTCATTAACGATAATAATAAACAGGGATCCCATTACGTTAATGTTTGAGCACAGTATGTTTAAGCCAGAGAGAAAACGTATGAGAACCCCTAAGCACGAAGATTTAGAGACAGCTTTGCTTATTTGATTCAAACAAGCTAGATCTCAGAATGCTGAAAAAGACACTTCAAAAAAAGATATGTGATCCCCCCCCCCCCCAATAATAATATTCCTTTTTACGTGCTTTTATCCTAATGGATGAAACCTACCAGTAGTTTAACAGTAAATCGAGATAAAACTTAACGCTGTCGAAAATATTTGCGAGTTATGGTCTTTTTTTTACGAATCTTTTAACGCGAAATTCTTTTAACACGAAAAAAAATTTCGGCCCCCTCAGTTTCGTGTTAAACGTATTTCACTGTATATCATTAACAAAGATGGAACATATACATACACTATAGCTTACCATACTGTACTTACGGTATGGGCACATATTTGTGATGCACGTGGTGATGATGTCTTGTCTCTCCACCTCCCGAATGCAAAGGAATAGGAATCGGCATGTAACTGTGCCCCCCACCGCCTCCCCCACCTTCCTCTCCTCCTTTAGCGAGAGCTTTAGCGATGAGGCCAGCAGCAAGTAATTTGTCCAAACCTCCATGCTCTCCATGGCCGTGGTGTCCACCTTGGACTGTTGCACTTAGGAACACTAAGACCACATAAATGACAAATGCAGTTTGGCATCTAAAATGAGTAGAAATGTGTATTTTAAACAAATGGGTAAGTGTAATCACATATTGCACGGAGAGTTTCGTTTAATACTCCTTTCAAAACACTTTATCATTTAATTAATAAATCTAAATTGTTATTTTCTATTTATTAAATCCTTACATAGAGCGCAGCACCAGTTATTATAATTTTAAAATGATACGCGCTGCAAAATCTGTTAGTTCTACTTCCCACCGCCAAGAGGCGCATTCGGTTAAAAACAATCCACCTTCCGAACGGAACTCCGTTATACCACCTATCCGTAGATAAGTTAGTCGTTAGTTATCAGTCCAGCATTCCTGGGACCTCACGGTCATAGTCAAAAACATATATCAGAAGTTTGGTTCAACTCTATGCATAATCGTATACTTTCCGATCATACAATAAGAAAAATGATACAAAAATTGCTATCACAGCGGCCACTTCCGGCGGAATATCTCCACTTTCAACTAGGACCTGAGGGCCAAAAACATACTATATCTGAAGTTTGGTTGTATTCTATGCATAACTTCATACACTTTTCAATGATACAAAGAGGATACACACACGGACAGATGGACATTTTGTATAAACGTGTTTTTCGGGAACTGTGACCCGTAAAATATGTAAATCCGTCGAAAACCGGAAGTAAAAATTTTTTTCGATTACAATACATTCTTCTATTATAGATAGAAGAATGTAAAAAGTAAGTTACGTTGGACCACCTGTTAAACGGGCTCTATCACTTGAATAGTTTCGAAGCTATTAAAATTCATTATACAGCCAACAGATGGCACGACATACAATGTTTTGACATTTCAAACTCATTTTTAACACTTTCCAACATAGTTTAATCCTTACAGGACCATAAGGTTGCTAAAAGTAAATATTAGTATATGTAACTGCTTATTTTAGTTTGTTTAGACGTAAAATAAATAAAAATCATAAAAATAATACATAACAATGAGTAGTATTTTAAGAATTTTATAGGGAATATTTTTCCCAATGGATTATAACGGTAACACAAATTATGGTTAAGCGTATTATGCAATGTCTTTTATTTATTGGTTTATTATAACAAAATGTTAACTAAAATACTATATTAATACTATAAACAAGAAAGAAAAATCATGCATTATGCATAGATTATGAAACACTTTCCAACACTTCCTGAATGCTTTAACAAAACTTCGTTATTTAGGGAAATAAGGTACATAAGATAACTAAGTAAACGTTTTATAAAACGCATAAAACATTTGAAAAACGGATTTCAGCAGTTACCTTCCATAACCTAAACATGTATTCTAATTCTTTTGAACAGCTCTGTATTTGATCTGTAGGTTGGCATACATACTATATAATGGGAAATTTAGTTTAGCAAGAAAACGCATAACAGGTTGAAATTTCTCTTTCAGCAATTTATACTAATAGATGGAAACATACTTGAGTACTTTTGTACAACGCTGTAGTCAATCTAGTACCTTTATTACACACTACTATTTAGCTAAAATTTAATTCAAACTAAAACGCTCTTAAAAATACTGAAATCACATTTCCAGAAATTATCATTTATAGACGGCCAGGTATCCAATTCTTTGCGTGACCCTGTATATCATTTTATCTATATTTTGCAAACATTTCTTAGTAAACTATATGCAGTTCAGCGTAAAAATGCATAACTCATTTAAAAAATACCTTTAAGCAATTTGCACTCATACCTAGTAACCATTACGAATTTTTTGTGTAGCTCTGTATATGAATTATACAGCATTTATACGCATTATATACTATATGTAAATAAAGTAAAACATAAAATCGCATAACGTAATTAAAAATGCATTTCCATTAACCTTCGCTACTGTACAGTACTTCGGATACAATGTAGTACCTGAAATCTTTTGTGTGTCCCTGTAAGTGCTATGCACTTCGCATTATAAATTAAATAAGTTATAGTAAACCTCAGCAACGTATATCAATTTCATTATACATGAAGTAATTTAACATAATTAAGATACGCCGCAAACAATTCCCTCCATCCCTATAGCATTATGTAACGGAATTCTTTTGTATGGCCTTGTAAATAAATAATAACTATTCTTTGCACCGCATATTCTACAGAATACATATTTTAGTGCACTTTAGAAATGCATATGAATTTGATTATGTTTGAAAGCGTGTAACATCATTAAAAATCATTTTAAACGATTTTTTCCCATAGGCCGTAATGTAACGGAAAACTTTTGGCCGTCCCTGTAAAAGAATAATACAAATTCTTAATACTTTTACAAAACACAATGCCTTCCCTACACGTCCTCAGAACGAGTAAGACCAGTTCTGTCCCGGCACGACTATGTAGAAAAAAAAAATACAAGTCTTATGCCGATCTCTACGATGGACATGTTACATTTCTGTATTGATGAATTTTTTCCTCCAAAGTTATAAAAGTAAATTTTAATTAAAAGTTTCTGGTGCAAATCTTGATTAAAATTAGGTGGGATTATGATATATCCCACCGCCCTCAGGGCGTTAACCACAGTACTTGGAAAGCGGAATCCTATAACCCATAAAAATATGAGCAATTTACAAATTTGAATATCCTTTAAAATCAACGAAACAAAACTTTTGCATTCTAAATGATAAAAAGGAATATAAAAGTTTGAAAATACTTAAGTACTAGATATACAAAGAGCAGACCAAATAGTGCGAGAATTACGACAAACATTTTGATGATTTATAAAACAACTAGAGAAATAACTTTTCCTCTTAAAATGTCTTAAGAGGCTACTTCAGTCAAATGAAAAGACGCATTCGCTAATGCTAATCCTATAGAAGAAATTTATAAAGATATCTCGGTCGCATTTCAATATTTTTAAATAATTTCTTTTGCATTAAATAGTTGAGATAGATCTGTATGCAGGCCGTTTGGCATTGGCGAACGGGTCTTTTCGTTTGACTGAAGTAGCCTCTTAATATATTACATTACCTCGTATCACAGTGTCTTATCAACAGCCTTTTAACAGATTTAGGTCAGTGGTTCAATAGAAGAAGAAAGGATTAATGCAGCTTATAACGAGAACATCATTGAGCCTATTGTCTAGCTTAGTGTCTGATTAGTGGCATGTAACAACTCTCATTGGAAAATATTCTGGCGATAAACTCAGTGAAATTTGAGCACAATTTGTCACAGTTCACTTCTCTTAACATGACGAATTTCTCTTTAGCGGCAAATAAAAGCTCGATCGTAATGGTTAAACATGAAATCCCTTTTAAAGAATCATTTTTAGCCACAGTAGATATTTTCAGATTTTTTTTTTTTCTTATCTTGAGTAAAATATTTTATATCATTATCTTATTGGAAGTGATTTACAATCTAACAACACGGATAAATAAAATAGTACATTCCATAGTAACACCTAAACTTGGATGAATAAACTCATTTACTGTTGTTTTCTTGTGAATAAGCATTTTTCAGATAATGCATTGACCCATGAACATTGTCGGAATTGAAAGGCATTTTATAGTGAAGTCATAAAATCGGCGATGCACTAAAAAGACAAACAGATGTTGCATAAGAGCCTACACTATTCACGCTGAAAAACTCGAACGCTAATGTTAAACCTATGGCAGAAATCCTTACAGATTTCTCGCTTGTATTTTAATATTTTAAATTATTTTATTTTATTTTTTTTTTTCATAGGATATCTAAGGTCGATATTTATTGTTGTGCGTTTGCACTTTTTCGATTTTGGTTGCAGATTTTAAAAGCAGATTATAAAAAAATTAAAATCGAAAAAGTACAAACGCACAACAATAGATATTGACCTCAGGTATCCCAAGAAAAAAATATATATATACAGCTCGAAGTAAAACAAATTAGAATAATAGAAAAAAAGGAATTGTGAAAAAAGGTTTTTTATATATCACTTATGCAAAAAGCAATACAGGATAAAACATAATATTGTGAGAACCTGCATAGTTTGTAGAATCTTTTAGCATAGAAAATCAAAGGAAATAATACAAAAAGTCAAATAATTATTCACACTTGGAATAAATCAAAATATTAGGATAATGCATTGGAAATAATATGTGTTTAAAAAAAAAAAGGAAAAAGAGTTATTCTTTAATATTTTGTAGCATCACCTTTACATTTTAAAACAGCACGAACTCGCTTTGCCAAGCTAGCTACAAGTGTTTCACAGTGTTATCTGCTCAAGCATGACCATGTCGACTTTATGCTGGAAAGAAGCTCAACTTTGTTTTTTGGCGCAATATCACGCAGTCTTTTCTTCGTTATTCCCCACAAATTCTCTATTGGATTTAAATACGGCGAATTAGACGACCAGGGAAGTACTTTAATTTGGTGTAGGTTAAGCCAGTTCTTGGTGGACACTGACCTGTGTGAAGGTGCTAAATCATGTTGGAAAATAAAATCGTCATCACACAGATCTTCCGACGATGGTATCATGAAATGCCTAAGGTTTTCTTGATATATCTCAGAATTAATCCTTTCGTTAACGATACATAGCCTTCCACGACCATCTTCAGTCATGTAAGCCCATACCATTATGTACACTGGCTGCAAGTTTCACTGATCGTTTCATGCAGTCCTTGTCATATGCTTCTTGCTTCATTCGCTTTACACGAACACCTTGATGTTACGCAAAATACACTCTCATCACAAAACAATATCTTTTTCCAATCATCCAGACCGCATAAAAGCCGTTTATTGCACCACATCACTCTCTCCCTTTTCTGTTTAATAGTCAAGAGGGGTTTTATCTTTGGTACATGAGATTGAAATCCAAATTTATGGAGACGTCTTACTGTTGTAGGTTTACACACATCAACACCGTGCTATTTTCACTTTCAATGCAAATATCTTACACTTATAAAACTTTTTTTTTAATGCAGTACTCTTTAGCTTTCTATCATCTTTGTTAATAGTTTTTGGTTTTCGGCCGCTATTCAAATGTCTGTTTTCAAAATATCCGTCGTTAAAATACTGCTTTATTGCTCTACTAACACTTGGTTGAGAACATTTTAAGTAACTGGTGATATATTGCTGATTACGATCTTCTTTATGCAAATCAATAATACGATGCTTTATAAGCTCCGTTATGTCGGACGAACAAGTCATGTTTCACACAAAATGAAAACAATGATGATGGAAAGCGTTTTTATAACTTATGATGTCCCGCAGAAGCTAATTTTATGTTTAATTTATGCGATCTTCTGAACCAATCAGGAAATATCATAAGTATTCTAATTTTTTGAACCACCTATTTTAGTATTCTAATATTTGGAATAATGAAAATAATTTTACAAAAATACAATATTCACCCAAAGTTTAATTTTTTACAGTTTTAATTTTTTTAATAACATGCAAATTTATTAAAACATCAACCGTTGTTCTTTTTCAATTGTACTACACTGAAATAAAACCAAATTCCAAATACAATTGAAAGGAATTATTCGGATTTTTTGACTTGGATCTGTATAGATAAATATTAAAATTCAAGCAAAAAATCTCTAAAGATTTCTCCCATAGGTTTAACATTATCATTCGAGTTTACCAGCATGACTAGTGTTGGCTGCTACCTAGGAAAATATAATATGACCACGAATGAAAATATACAATAACCACTTCCAAGTTACCTATAATTTCGAAAAGCATTCTTTATCTTTGAAACTTCAGAAAACGATATATTTTCTAGATTTAAAGAAAATCATTTATAAAAAGAAAATTTCTTTATCTACCACTGATTTTTGGAAACTTTTCTGAGTAGTTTTAGAGCATTTTAGTCGGTTTTTTCAACCCGGAATATAAGTTTTACGGATGCTATCAATTACACATTTTCAGCTGTGTAATTGAATTTACGCATCCAAGCTTATATACAGGGTATTTCAGCACAGCGGGTACAAAGTTTTAGGGTGGATAGAGTAGTGATGGGCGATAACGAGATGTTTTTCTCGATTCTCTCGATTGTATGGACATCTCGATAGTTTTCGATTGTGTAAATATTTTCTCGATGACTCCAGTTTGCCAACTGCTTTTATACTTCATAAATTTATCAAAAATCGTCTGCAGGTAAACTGGAATGAGTCGGCGTTAATAAGGACTAAGTGGTTTCGCCCGCTAGCGGGCCCTTCCTTTAGTCGTGGCCTCTAATTTATACGTAATCTTGTAATATGACATCTCGAACTGGCTTCCCGCTATATAAGGCACTGTATAGCAGGCGTGGTGTGCACGGACTATAAAATGTTGTAAAAAAATAATCTCGAACCGGATCCCTGGGGGGGGGGGGGTCAAGGTGAGGGGAGGAGCACAGCAGCAGCATAATAAGAATAAGTCGTCATGGGGCATTAGGCCTTTCCAACTATATGTCACATGGCACATGAGGGATCTCGATCTGAATTTATAAAAATGCCCTCCCAGTGGGGGCAAAGTAAAGGGAGGGGCGCGGGAGGTGCATAACGTGGGTAAGTGGTCGCAGACCTTTCCGACAATATATCACAAGGGGGTCTCTGGTAAATTTAGAAAAGTCACATGAAAGTTCCCGCCCAAACTTATAAAAATGTCCCTCGTGGGACAAAGTTGGGGGGAGAGGACCGCGGGAGGTGCATAAAATGAGTAAGTGGTCACAGACCTTTCGAACAATATGTCACATGAGGGGTCTCGGCTAAATTTAGAAAAATATCCCCATGGAGGCAAAGTGTGGGGGGGGGGGCGGTTACCGGAGGTGCATAACATCAATAAGTAGTCTCAGACCTTTTCAACGATATGTCACATGAGGGGTCTTGGCTAAATTTAGAAAAGTTCCCCGTGGGGGGCAAAGTGGGGGGGGGGTGCATGACATGAATAAGTGGTCACAGGCCTTTCCAATATGTAACATGAGGAGTGTCAGCAAAATTTAGAACAAGTGGGTAAGTGTGATCACAGATCGCACAAAGGGTTTCGTTTAATATTCCTTTCAAAACACTTTTCTTTTTGAAAAATCTGTTAGTTCCACATTTCGCAACCAGGGGGCACACTTGATTCTAAACAAACATCTATCCGAACGAAAACCCGTTTTACATACTATCCGTAGATATATTAGTCGAGGGGATTGGGCCCATAGCACCCGAGATCAGTAGGCGCACCTGGCAGCAAAAAATGGAACTAAAATATGTAAGGCTATGGTGCATAATATGAAAGAAGGTTCAAGTGTCGGCAAAAGTTGGAAAATTTCTCTCCGGGTTAAAAGGGCGGAGGTTAGAAAAATTACTTAAAATACACAAGTTAGAGCCCGGAGGGGTTAATTATTATATAAAACTTTTTAAAGATTTTATGATTTGTCGTGTGGTCTGAGGTATCCAACTATACGTATGTAAATTTCATGTCTCCAACTTAATTAGGGGCTCTCTTAGAAAGAATTGCTTCATATACATGTGTGGTAGCTCAAAGGGTTAGACGTAAGACTTTTTCAAGATTTTATGATTTGTCGCTTGGCCTCAGGTGTTCTGCTATAAGTATGCAAAATTTAAAATCTCCAATTTAATTGGGGGCTCAGTTAGAAAGAATTGCTTAAAATACACGAGCTAGAGTTGAAAGGGTTAAACATAAAACTTTTTCAAAATTTATTATTTGACGCGTAATCTGGGATGTTGAGCTATAAGTATGCAAAATTTCACGCCTCCAATCTAAATAGGGCCTCACTTAGAAAGAATTGTTTAAAATACACATGTGGGAGCCCAAAAGGTTAAATGTACGACTTTTTCAAAATTTTATGATTTGTCGTTTGTTGTGAGGTATTCAGCTATATGCAAAATTTCACGCCTCCAATCTAATTAGAAGCTTACATAGAAAGAACTGTTTAAAATATACATGTGGGAGCCCAAAGGGTTAAATGTACGACTTTTTCAAAATTTTACGATTTGTCGTATGATGTGTGGTGTTCATCTATAAGTATGCAAAATTTCAAGTCTCCAACATGTATAGTTTCTGAGAACGGGCTCTGTGACAAACAGACAGACCGACAGAGGAGCGAGACGAATAAGGTTTCGTCAGATGAACGAAACCCTAAAAATGCCCCGGTGGCAAAGTGGGGAAAGGGGCAGGTAGGTGCATAATATGAATAAGTGGATTTTCTAATGATGTATCACATGAAGAGTGTCGACAAAAGTTAGGAAAGTGCTCCCCCCCCCCACCCCAAGGGGCCAACTACCGCACTCCCTGGAATACAACCCAACTTTTTGAAATTTCATGTATTATAAATAATACCGGGTGGCTCCGTAAAAAAATCCGATCTAAAATGATGAGAATGCAAAAAATTTTGAAAACGACCCCCCCCCCCCCCCCTCACAGTGAGAGCAAAATTGGGGAGGTTGAGACGAAAGTCTCATAATATGAAAGAGTTATCAAAGAGCTTTTCTATGATATGTCACATGACGGGTTCAAAAAATGTCTGAAAATTGCTTCCCCGACCCCTCTCCCCAGTGGGTCCACTCTTTCGCCTCGGAATTGATGCAGCCCCCACTTTCAAAATTTTTATGTTTAATAAATAATAAATACCGGAAGACCCCATAAAAAAAATTCACATCTAAAATGCTATTTATCATAGAAATCGCTACGGTTTTAAAAATTTGTTCGCCCCTCTCCACCCCCAAAATTCAATTTTGGTTGAAGAAAGGTTCATAATATGAAAGAGTAGTCAGAAAGATTTCCGAAGATATATCACATGAGAGGTTTGAAAATTGCACCCCTGTGGGTCCACTCTCACGCCCCTTGAATACTCCCGGAATTCCCCCAACTCTTAATATTTTTATATTTAATAAGTATTATTTTTCTGAAGGCTCCGACAAAAAACCCTTTTAAATGATAATTATTCTAGATATCGCTACAGTTTTAAAGATTTCTCCGCGCACACCCTCACCCCCCGCATCCTGAAATTCAACTGTGAATGGGAGAAAGATTCATAATATGAAAGGGTTGTCAAATTCCGATGATGTATCATATGACGTGTTCGGTAAAAATTTGAAAATCCTCCCCCCCCCCCACCCCCGTGTGTCCACTCTTGCGCCCCCCGAAACTCACCAATCTCTGTCTGAATTTTTTTTATTTAATACATAATATTTATTGGAAGGCTCCATCATTTCACTGCTGATTGTCATACCTATCTCTCTTTCCAGCTCTCCCCTCGATATCTCTTCTCGGCCCTTCTTGACCAAAAACGAGAAATCAGTTTTCTTGACAATCATCGAGAGTAATATGTCGAGAATGGAGAAAAGTGATTTCCCATTCTCGGCCTTAGTTAGAACCGAGAAGACATATCTCGAGGTAAGCGAGAGGTTTTCATCGAGGAGAGGTATCTCTCGAGGTAAGCGAGAGGTTTTCATGGAGGAGAGGTATCTCTCGAGATAAACGAAAGGTTTGCATCGAGCAGACTTTAGTTGAGGTGCGAGAGAGAGAGAGAGAGAGCGAGAGAGAAATGAATGAGCATATTCCATCTACGTCATGATTACGTAGGCTGGGTTGGCTAACGTAAAGGAGGGAAGTCACCGAAATGAATGTGATGTAAATCCCAACTTAGAAAAACAGTAATGGAGCCCTTTCTTATGAGTTAGAAGTTCTTTGGGTATTTATTTAGCTTTCACAGTCAGATTGACACTTGGTGCGTTTTTGGTTTAAGTCATAGTTTCTCAAAGAAGGATACAGATTAAGAGGCGTGTGATTTTGTTACATATACTTAAGTTGAAAAGGGTTTAATTCAGTTTGTGTGGGGCATTTTTCCATTTTTACGTTCATCTATCTTTACAAGAAGGAAGTGTTGGATTCATGATAAATTGGTCAGTTTTTAGAAAATATCTGTCTTTTATGTGACAAAAATTTTGATAACGCTCTATCTCAAGAAGTAATACGCAAAATTTAATAATACTTCATATTCAGTTAGCCCTAGATGTAAAATGGTGTTGATTTGTTTGTTGTGCAAATAGCCCAACAGGTAACGCTGCTATATTTCAAAAACTAATGCACGGAATTTAATCAAGCTTCATTAGCTATTGCTAGAGACTGGAACCAATTCCTTGTTAGACAGGTTCACTCTTAGCAAATATATTTGTCTGGTTCCCTTTCCGATAAAGCTCTTTTGTTTTCGATCAACTTTGAAATTCTACAGTATTAGACATTTAGGGTAACTTTGATCTGTATTAAATCGTTTGCCTTTACCGAAAAGAAGAAAATGCTGTTCGATTCTAATGAGTTCGTGAATGTCTCACAAATATACTACTTTGGATTTAGGTACAGATGGGCAACAGTCATGTTAGGGGCCCATTTAGAACCTGGAAATCAATTCCGTTTTAGACAGATTCCGTCTTAGCTGGTTTGTCTAGTTATCCTCCCATTTTTTTGATAAAGCTCTTTTTCTTTTGACCAACCAGAAAATTCCACAGAATTAGACACGCATTCAACATTTAGGAACTTTTCCTCAATCAAACCTTTTACTTTTATCGAAAATGTGAAAATGCAAATCGATTCTAGCTAATGCACCTAAGAATAAAAATGAGTTAGAAAGGCGCTACTTTAGATTTGGGTACAGACAACGAAGACTTATGTTTCAATCGCTAGGGACCAAAGACCAATTCCGTTTTAGACAGTTTCCCTCCTAGCTGGTATCTTTATTTGGTTATCCTTCCATTTTTGGATACAATGCACTTGAGAATAAAATTGAGTTTTAAATGAATCAAAAAGTAACTACTTTGGATTTAAGTACAAGTACAAACAGAAAAAAATATTTTGGAATCATTAGGGAATGGAAACCGGTTTCCGTCTTAGGTAGGTTCCCACTTAGCTGGTATATGAGTCCGGTTATCCTTCTGTTTTTCGGTAAAGTTCTTTTGTTTTCGATTAATGGTGAAATTCCCCAATATTAGGCTCGCACTTACGAAAATTTGAAACATTTGCCTTTAGCGAAAAAGGAAAAAATTCGATCCTAGCTAATACGCTTGAGAATAAAAATAAGTTCGTTAATGTGTCAGAAAGTAACTATTTTTAATTGGAATGCAAATTTAAAGAATCATTTTGGCATCGATAGGGAGTGGTAAGCAGTTTCTGGTTTACACAGGTTCCCTTTTTAGCAAGTATATTTGTCTGGTTTTTCTTCCCCTTTTTTGATAAAGCTCTTTTTTTTTCGATCAACGGGAAATCTTACAGCATTAGATATTTAGGGGAACTTTAACTTGTATCAAATTTTTGCCTTTATCGAAAATGTGAAAAAGCTATTCAATTCTATCGAATGCGCCATAATTACGCGATTTAGACATCGCACTTTCATTAAAAATAAAAGGGAACTTATAGCAAAACAAAATTAGCAAAAAGATATTACAATCCTTGAATAATTTAAATAATATTTTTAAAAGTAGGTAAATGAACTGAAAGTATTTTCTTAAGTTATTTAGCGTTCCAAAATAGCGTTGTTCTTACCATTAAAACTTTGAACATATTTCTTGATAACATATTGATCTTATATTTGAAAAACTTGTTTGAAAAGAGTGTTTTGAAAAATTCTGAGGGATTGGGATTAACGTGTTCAACTCATTTTGCTGGCATCTGGTTCATCTGTAGTACTCTCAATTTACTAGACTTGCATACATAATACACATTGCCATACACAAAATAAAATTTGATATGAAAATCCATGATACTTATTATTAATATGCTCAAACATTACAAACTTAAAATGTTTTACAGTGTTTTATCGAAACATTAGTATGCACACTTTATTAAAGAAATTTATACGGAACATATCTTAAAGATATTAATCATTTAGAGTTTATTGGCCTGTATTAAAATACAGAATGGCACATAATATTCGAAAGATAAATACTATAGCGGAGATGTTGTAACATTAAAGTTAATTTCTTAAACGCATTTCTAACAATTTGTTAATTGTCATAAACCATTAATACAGAAAAGGGGGTAAGTTTAGGGATTAACATTTCTTTCAGAAGGCTTAAAAACTGATAAGATTTATTGCATAACAAGTTGTATTAAGATTATTAACAAATGTTAGAATACAGCTTTCTAAAGGCTTCATATCAGGTGCCCTCTATCAATTGAAGTTGAATGAAAGAGTTAATGAAAACGACAGCAGCAAACTACATTATTACTTCTGTTTTTTCACAACCTTTCATTTAGCTTCAAAGGAAGATCTTTTTTCAGAGCATCTCAGTGTTAAATTTACATCGATTTCTTGGTATGTTGTTTTACTCCATCTATCTTTAGTTGCCACGTATTTACTAAAAACTTAAAAATTACTCTATAAGCCTGTAAAATAATAATCAATAATCGATTGTAAAAACATCTCGATTGTCTCGATTGTAGATTCCGGGAAGTAATCGATGACTGTATCGATTGTATTTTTTTACGATGACGATTTTTCTCGATTGGTAAAATCTCGAGAATCGCCCATCACTAGGATAGAGTACACATAGACGATGGGCAATCACATTGCAATGCATGGTCGGAAACGCTTTCTTGGCGCGGTAGCGATGACACAAAACACACGAGAGGAAGGACATGGACAGGGTGAGAAAACACGTTTACTATTCTTAGTACTGCAAAAATACCTGGAAAGTGCTGAGGAACTAATTGCGCGCATCGTGGCAGATACTGGGAGAAGCCCGGGACACGCCGAGTATTTTCGAGAACATTAGATCTTCCATGCGCCGGAGATGTGAGGTCTGCATCACGGCCTGGGGTCGTGATTTCGAACACCATCTTTGATGACGATCGTTGTCTCTCTTTTTGTTCTTATTTCTTAGTTTTTGTTGTACTAAGAATAATAAGAATGTTTTCTTATCCTGCGTGTGTCCTTCCTTTCTTGTGCTTTGAGTCTTCACTGCCGCGCCAGGAAAGCGTTTACGACCGTGCATTGCTATCCATCGTCAAGGTGTACTCTTATCTCTTTTGAAACTTTGTAACCACCGTGCTGAAACACCCTGTATATATTAATATTATGCTAATGCTAATGCCGTCAATTTATCATGTTTGTCGGCAAAACATAATTGTTGAACATGAAGCATTCGTTTGAGACTGAATAGCAGCTGAAAACCTATAATTCCTGTTTGAGAATGTTTCCCTTTGAAAATGAACGCGTGTGTGTTCAAAAGATCTCATGGTTGTATTAAATAATATTTTTATATGTTTGTGTCACCTTTTAAGTAGTTATAAGTATGTTGTAAAGTTTATTAATAACAGGGGGAAATTTTTCTTCACGACACTGGTTTTTTAATACAGTGTTTTGACTCTATTGATTAAAGAAAGTAAGTTAAAACTGGTGTGAATGAATAAGAACAAAAAATCTTCTTAAAACACCATCAAAAATTTTTAAGTGCGCTAGGCCTTTCGAAAGATCCGAGTCTTTCTTCGTCAGGCGCAAAGAAGACGTCCTTCTACTATGAAAGCAGCAGGAAGACTGAAATGAGAGATAAGGGAAAGGAAACAAGATGAAGAAACAGCCAATAGGAAATTAGAAATCAACAGCCAATAGGAAAGTAGAAGACAACAGACAATCACAGAAGAGTATAATCAAAACAAAAAAACACTGAGTAGGAGGGGCAAAAATTGGGAGGGACAAAAAAATATATATATAATTAAATATGGGAACACATGAAATTTAAAAAATAAATAAATAAACAAATAAAATAAAATAAAATATAAAAAAACAGACTAATATTAATAATTACAAAAATAAATTAAATGGTAGTACTGAAAAGGTTTTTCCAAGCTACAGAAAGCATTGTGGAATCAGATTTATCCTTAACAATAACATCACGATTAAGATAAATAGCTAGATTTTCAAGAAAGTCCAATTCAGAGATACTATTGGCATTAGAGATAATTTTAGCATTTCGAAAATTAAAATTATGGCCGGAATCCCAAGAGTGCTTGGCAATAGAAAATTTAGAAAATTCTTGATTGATTACATAACGAGAATGTTCTTTTAAGCGGATTTCGAGATTTCTTTTAGTTTGACCAATATAAGATAAATCACAGGCGTTAAAAGGAACATTATAAATCCCCCATTTACGAAGATCAGGAACAGGAGAATTTGTGGAGGAAAATTTGAATTTATTGACAGGTTTAAAGATAATGTTAAAATTGAAACGTCGTAAAGCTTTAGCTAACTTGAAACATAAAGGAGGATAAAAGGGGAGGACAACCAAATTATCAGGTTTGCTTTTGACAGATTTGGAAAGAGTAGATTTATTGGATGGTCTATTGAATATGGTCTATTGAATCTTTCTTCACAGCATTATTGATAACAGAAGGATTAAAACCTCTTTTGACAGAAACGGTGTCACACGTTTTGTGTGGTTTTTACACGTATGTTAATCGTGCTCTCAAAATTTGTTCCGATTCTGCATCCCTTAAGGAAGAACTTAATTACTTAAAAACCGTTGCTGTCAAAGGAGGTTTTAATCCATCTGTTATCAATAATGCTGTGAAGAAAATCAATAGGCCATCTAATAAATTTACTCTTTCCAAATCTGTCAAAAGCAAACCTGATAATTTGGTTGTCCTCCCCTTTTTATCCTCCTTTATGTTTCAAGTTAGCTAAAGTTTTAGGACGTTTCAATTTTAACCTTATCTTTAAACCTGTCAATAACTTCAAAATCCCTCCACTAAGTCTCCTGTTCCTGATCTTGGTAAATGGGGAATTTATAAAGTTCCTTGTAATGGTTGTGATTTATCTTATATTGATCAAACTAAAAGAAATCTCGAAATCCGCTTAAAAGAACACTCTCGTTATGTAATCAATCAAGAATTTCCTAAATCTTCTATTGCCAAACACTCTTGGGATTCCGGCCATAATTTTAATTTTCAAAATGCTAAAATTATCTCTAATGCCAATAGTATCTTTGAATTGGACTTTCTTGAAAATCTAGCTATTTATCTTAACCGTGATGTTATTGTTAATGATAAATCTGATTCCACAATGCTCTCTGCAGCTTGGAAAAACCTTTTCAGTACTACCATTTAATTTATTTTTGTAATTATTAATATTAGTCTGTTTTTTATATTTTATTTTATTTTATTTTTTATTTCATTTGTTCCCATATTTAATTATCTGTATTTTTTTCTGCCCCTCCCAATTTTTGCCCCTCCTACTCTGTGTTCTTTTGTTTTGATTATACTCTTCTGTGATTGGCTGTTGTCTTCTACTTTCCTATTGGCTGTTGATTTCTAATTTCCTATTGGCAGTTTCTTCAGCTTGTTTCCTTTCCTTTCTCTCATTCCAGTCTTTCTGCTGCTTTCATAGTAGAAGGACGTCTTCTTTGCGCCTGACGAAGACAGACTCAGATCTTTCGAAAGGCCTAGCGCATTTAAAATTTTTGATGGTGTTTTAAGAATATTTTTTGTTCTTATCTATTGATTAATACACTCTAAAAACTTAAAAACTACTTGAAGATATTTCAGAAAATCAGTGATAGCAACATAAACTTTGTTTTTATAATTTTTTTTTTTATAAATCTCGAAAATATGTTGGTTTCTGAGGTTTCAAAAGATAAGGACCGCTTTTCGGAATTGTTAGTAACTCAGAAGAGGTTTTTGTGTATTTTCGTTCGTGGTTATATTATATTTCTTTAGATTAAGAAACATTTGTGTTTTTTTTTTCAGTGTAGCTCTAATAACTTACCAAAAATTTTTATCATTTATTACAAAGCGAAGTCCGTTGATCCCATACTCTATTAATTTCGTGCCAGGTTAAACAAAATTTTGGTTTTCTAATAAATGTGACCATAAGCTAACGAAAAAAAAATTACCATGATTTGTTACTTTTCATGAACCATGAAATGATACTGTACTGAATCCGGATTTTGTTTTAACTGGAACCCTTAAGTAGTCATTAAGCGGTAAAATGTTGAACTAAGATTAGGTAAAATTTTGAAGGATAAATTACTAAAATATTGAACCATAAAGAGGTTACGGTTTTTCAAGCAAAGATTAAAAGGTGTGCATATATAATGTTATCAACTTTTAGGAAATTTTGGACCCCTCCTCCCCTTACCATATCATTCCTCGAACATATCCCCCCCCCAGTAATGATATCGTTATCAATGCACAAAAAATTCTTTAGATTTTTGGAAATTTTTTCTTGGAGTGATATACAAATATGGTTACGTATATTTTTCGCATACTTTTTAAATTTAAATAAAGAGAGGTCAATAAAATATCACTTTACACATATGAAATAACTTTATATCAAATAACACTTAAAAGAAATAGTTACTATTTAAAAGTATTTAATAATAGCTTTTTGTTACATAATGCATTCAACAGTAATAATGTCTTTTTGCACTTGCTCCTGGACCCGCACGGGGTGGGGCAGACAAAAAACTTTTATCAAGAAAACAGATGGACAACGTTCTTTTTTTATTTACCAGTAAATACAAGTATAATTTCAAACAAACTTCGCATATGGTTTGTAGAACAGTGGATTATATATGCATACACGTATGACAGGAGAATAGGAATGCCTAATGTTTGGATATTCCATATTTTGGAATCAAATAACTTTATAATCATTCAATAATTTTAATAATAAAATTGCATCTTCATAAAAATAGATAACATACTATAAAAAGATAACATACTATTTTAATGTAAAGTCTAGGTTGCAAAAAAAAAAGGAAATTTTTTTGGTTGGATCAAAAATGATAAGGATATCAAAAGACAGCCCCCCCCTCCCCCTAGAGATATCTTACGATATCATGTGTCAGACCCCTCCCCCTTAAAATGATAACGTTATACAGAGTGTCTCCTATCATGAGGTGATCTGTCATATCATGAGGAACAAGGTTTACATAGGAACTTGTGTTCGAAAATGCAAACTGCGACCGCTAGAGGACGATGAGTGCAGATGTCGAGGGGAAGAAAGAAAGGATATCGAAAGAGGTATTAATATGCCTTTTATTAAAAAACATGGTTTAATTTACAGAAAGTTTTCAAAATTCCTTCCATTAGTCGCAATGCATGCTTCACAACGTCGATGCATGGATTCACGGACCCGTTCAAAATGAGCAGGTGTATCACGGACAAGTGCCGCCGCTTCCACGATCATGTCGACGAGATCCATGTCCGATGTTATGGGCGTCTCATACACCATGGACTTCATGTGTCCCCACAGATAGAAATCCAAGGGAGTCAGGTCGGCGGATCGCAGTGGCCATGCGAATGGTCCGCCTCTGCCAATCCAGCGATTGGGATATGTCCTATCGAGGTATTCTCGCACAATTTAGCTAAAATGAGAAGGCGCTCCATCATGCTAAACCAGATGTTTCGGCGTGTAGCGACTGGAACGTCACCCGTCAGATCCGGCAAGACTCTTTCTAAGAAAATGCGATAGATATTCCGGTCGAGGCGCTGAGGTAGTAGGTTAGGGCCAATTAACATGTCACCGATAATACCAGCCCAAACGTTTACGGCCAAAAGTTGTTTACGTGCATGGACACGTGTAGACCTTGGGTTTTAATGCGCCCATATGTGCATGTTGTGCAGGTTCAGTACACCGTCCTGTGTAAAACAGGATTCATCCTAAAACAAAATCCACGATGAAAAATCAGGCTGTGCGACCCGTTGTTGCAAATACCAGCGTGCAAATGCAACGCTTTGGGGATAATCCTCAACGCACAATGCCTGTACCCTTTGTAAGTGGTAGGGGTGTTGCGTGTCCTCATGCAGTATGCGCATAATGCTGGAACGATGTACACCCAAGACACGCCCGCTTGCTCGGAGACTCCTATCAAATTCCTGTAGCACGGTTTCCTCTACGACAGGCGTGCGTGTAGTGCGTTCTCGACCGATGGGGCTATGTACTTTGAAAGCTCCTGCTTCACGCAGTTTGCGGTGCAATTGCCCAAACAAAACATGGCTTGGCTGATGTCTGCTTGGGAAGCGCTCAAGGTACATCCGTACCGCGGCTCGTGCATTTCCCTCCGCGGTGCCATATACGTAGTGCAAAGATCTTCAACGGTACTATTCCATTTCTTTGCGTAATGCATATCTGAAAAATCTGCGTTACTAAACCAAAACAGCCTTCTCCTGCAACGTCCTCGCCTGAAATGATTAGGCTTCTTACTCTCCCGTAATCCAGCGATCATCGCCCTCTAGCGGTCACAGTTTGCATTTTCGAACACAAGTTCCTATGTAAATCTTGTTTATCATGATATGACAGACCAGCATGTTAAGTTTGTAAACGACCTTATGAGACACCCTCTATATGCATAGCCCCTTAATCAAATCGAGGACTCTGTTTAAAGCGAGTCCGATACACTAGGAAGATCCAAACCTTAACTGGTATTCGAATCTGACACCTCTCGATTTGTAGCCAGCATTCGAATCATTAGAAAAATAAGCGGATATCTTCGTTCTCTAAAGCAGTTATTGAGAGTGAATAGAACTATTTATTCTGATTGGATACTGAATAGCTTCATTTTTAAGTGAAAGTTGAAGTAATTCATTTTCGAGGTTCAGCAATTAAAAAAGGTTCTCTGAAAGTGACAAAGAGTTGAAAGTTCTCGCACAGTGGTACGTGGATTTGCTTCAACTACTGCTCTGAATTTCTCATTTTTATTAGGTTGTGTTAAAAGATAATGATGGTTTCTATTATTAAACATTTCAACGATTTTCTTTCAAATGGTTGAAGGCAGTTTTAAAACATTTGATGTCCGACAGACTCTGGAGACAGTTTTAAAATATGTATTTGCTTCTACTGTAATGATTCCGCTGAAAGTTCTCGTATTGTGGTGCATGGATTTGCTTCAACTGGTGCTTTTAATTTCTCATTTTCATTAGATTGTGTAAAAAATAATGACGGTTTCTGTTATTAAACATATCATCTAATTTATTTCAAATTGTTGGAGACAGTTTTAAAACATATTCCAAGATCAGTCAAATGTTCTCGCACAGTGGTACGTGGATTTCATTCAACTAGTATTCTGAATTTCTCACTTTTGTCAGGTTGCGTAAAAATAATGACGGTACCTTTTTTCTAAACATTTCAATTAATTTCTTTCAAATGGTTGGAGACAGTTTTAAAAGATACGACGAATTCAGTTAAAAGTTCTCGTTCAGTAGTACATGGATTTGCTTTAATCAGTGCTTTTAATTTCTCATTTTTATTAGATTGTGTAAAAAATTAGAACGGTTTCTGTTATTAAACATGTCAACTAATTTCTTTTAAATGGTTGGACACAGTTTTAAAATATATTCCAGGATCAGCTTGGTATTCTTGAACAGTGGTAAGTGAATTTGCTTCAACTAGTATTCTGAATTTCTCACTTTTGTCAGGTTGGGTAATAATAATGACGGTACTTTTTTTTTAAACATTTCAATTAATTTATTTCAAATGGTTGGAGACAGTTTTAAAAGATACTACGAATTCAGTTGAAAGTTCGCATTCAGTAGTATATGGATTTGCTTCAATTAGTGCTTTTAATTTTTCATTTTTATTAGATTGTGTAAAAAATAAGAACGGTTTCTTTTATTAAACATGTCAACTAATTTCTTTTAAATGTTTGGACACAGTTTTAAAATATATTCCAGGATCAGCTGGGTATTCTCGCACAGTGTTACGTGAATTTGCTTCAACTAGTACTTTTAATTTCTAATTTCTATGAAGTTGTGCAAAAAATAATGACGGTACCTTTACTAAACATTTAAACTAATTTCTTTCAAGTGGTTGAAGATAGTTTTAAAAACATACTCCGAATTCAATTTAAAGGTCACGTAAAATGAAACATGGAATTGCTACAACCACGGCTTTTGATTTCTCATTTTTATTAGGTTGTGTTAAAAGATAATGACGGCTTCTGTTATTAAAGACTTCAACTAATTTCTTTCAAGTAGTTGAAGACAGTTTTAATGCATATTCCAAATTCAGCTGAAAGTTCACGTAAAATGAAACATGGAATTGCTTCAACTATGGCTTTTGATTTCTCTTTTTTTTTATTAGATTGTGTTAAAATTAATGACGGCTTCTGTTATTAAACATTTCGACTAATTTCTTTCAAATGGCTGGAGACAGTTTGCATTTTCCAAATTGAGGTGAGTGTTCTCGCACAATAGTACGTGGATTTCATTCAACTAACGCTTTTAATTTTTTTACGAGTCGATACCCATCGAATTCGACAAATGAAAATATTTAAAAGAACTGGTTGACTGAATTTATAAAAAAAAATTAGAAAAATAATTACAATAATTACTCAATCTTATATTGGCTGGCCTAACTCTTAAAACAAATATTATTTTTAACTAAAGTTTAATTTCAACTTTTCAAATTATTAAAAAATTAAACTTTATTCCTATTCGTAATCAGTAACATAAAATTAAGATAATGAAGTTATGAAGTTATTAATTGAGGCTTTGATATTTGGTATTACTTTGGTATTGCTCCGATCCAAATGTACTCAAAATTGAGAAACACGTGCACTCATTTTTGATTCCATGGTTGCGTTCAAACATGAATTGCTGTGTACTTGCACCCCTGAACTTACAAGTTAAAGTAAAAATGCACTGACATTTATTTTCCGCTCAAAATTATTAACAAGAAAAGTTTAATTGATTATTTATTAAGAAAAATAGCAAAATTATTAGCAAGATACCCAAATCGAATGTTTTTATGACAAGAACGTTATTTGCAAGCACTTTAAATTATTTTAAAATACGGAGCATAATATAATATTCACATTGATAAACATCTTTTATGTCGCCATGAGTGAAATAAACCATTACAGAGTACAAAACTATCGTTTTGTTTGGGTTTGATAATATGTGATGCTTCAAAATTGAGAAAGCATAAGTTCATTTTTGATCCAAACATACTCAATTCAATTTGAGTACATCGATTTACTCATTTTTAAGTACTTCATTTTTTTCAGTGTATAATCATCTTCAATCATAGTAATTTTTATGACGCATCTGTGCATCGTCTATCTCTCTCTACTACAATAAAAACATACGCGGAGGGACAAGAATGTTAGGAGATGCGATGAAAAGAGAATTGCAGTGTTGATAATTTAGCAAGTTTGATTTTTATTCGAATATCTTCCACTATTTTCGTTTTGTAGTATTCGACTTAACCCTGTATCTACTGACGGTACTTATAAGTACCACTAGCAAAAGCCATGCTTTGTTTGGATTCGCGAAGCATTTATAATAATAAGACAAATTAGAAAGTAACAATATTTTTTATATTATTTTAGAATCTTTATTAAGCAAAAACGTTATTTTGTGTTTTGGCGCATTTTAATTTTAGAAATGTAAATTCAGCCAAATAACTAAGAATTTCCTCGGAATTTTTTATTTATGATATAACGAATTTAACAATTAATTTTATTTGTTTACAATTCTTTTGTTGCCACTTTACAAAAAAAAAAAACATCATAATATAATTCTTTTAAAATACGTAAGTATCGTTTGCGTAAATGATTTCACATAATAATAAATTGTGTATTGGAATTCTTAACACTGAAAAATACTTTTATAATTGAATGTAAATAGTTTAATTTTCACAAATTTTAATTCATTAAAAATATGCTATAATTTTCATAAAAAGGGTATTTTAAAAATTTTATAAAAGAAATCGTGAAACTATTTAATTAATCATGATTCTATCTATAATGACTAACTCCGTGATTTATTTTTTCTTCTGAAAATATACGCGTTTCATTTTTTATTTGCAAAAATGCGTCCGTAATGGAAAAACATGTAAAGTAAATTAATTAAAATAATAAATCTTTTAAGGTTATTCTGTAAAAAAATAATATTGTGTAAATCTACAGATCATAATTTATTTTTATATTTAATTTCAAGTCAAAATACTGAATAGTTTTTTTGAAATGTGTACGACAAAATGTAATTTGTGTAGCCTAGTAGAGGATTCGCTTCGCTCATCCTAATTAAAATAACTTGTTATAAAATTCATTTAATACATGGATTAGTTGTAATACAGTTTAGAATGAGTTATAGATACATTACTTTATCGTGTTCCAAAAGCATTATGTGTTACACAAAACAAAAATATTTTTTAAAGGATGATTTCTTTTGCTTTTGCATCTTTTGAGCTTTCTTGGCGTTGTGTGTGTGTGGGGGGGGGGGGGGGGGGGATTTTTCAATTCGGAAATATTTCTATATTTCTATTGTAAGAACATTATATTTGCACATTTCCTAATTCTACGAATTACTAAGAAAAATATTTGAAATAAAAGATTTGAGTGGGGTTATAAATATTGCACAAAATCCCTATAAATTCAAATTTAATGAATCCTTCTAAATCTTTCAATCCTTCTAAAATTTATTAAATGATTATGTAAATCTTCTAATGTAGTTTCAAAAATTCATGAAAAATGCTTTAGAAGATAAAATTTTCATGAATTCATAATTCAGTACATAAAGAGTTAATTTGTTATTAAATAACGCAAATATTACTATTCGGAAACAGTGATTTTTATTTGAATAAAAAGAATTCGTTAGATTGGCAACACTGAAGAAGAGAGAAGGAATTCGCATCTTGGTCTATGAGTTCGCACCTTAAACATAATTTTTTGCCTCAATGGACCGAAAGTCTATCGCCTTTTAAGCGGGATCGCTTAACACATTGCCGACGGGCAATTTTTATCAAATCTGAATTTTAAAACAGTAGAAGCCCCTCCCTGTTCT
This sequence comes from Maratus speciosus, assembly GCA_963932465.1. NCBI lineage: Eukaryota > Metazoa > Arthropoda > Arachnida > Araneae > Salticidae > Maratus > Maratus speciosus. Next base: position 616,634,617 of record OZ010789.1, read on the forward strand.
GAAAGTCTTTTGTAAAATGGTGTTCTAGATAGGTTTCCCAAGTTTATGCATCGCTAAATGTCTTTCAGTGTACGAATTTAATAGAAAATGTCTTACAATCTAAAAAAAAAATATGGACAACATGATATAAATGCATTTTCTGTAAGGTAGAAGCCACGTCCTTAGTCAATGATGTTTTCTGAATGAAAACGAGAATTCTTGTTTCCCGTCCTGAATGTGTTATAATCGTTTGCGTGGTATTTTTGCATTAGCTTTATAGACGATGTTCAAGAGACACGGGAAAATCCTCTTTCTATTATGTGGGATAGCGTATTAACCGTGAGTGTCTTAACCGGGTCCGAATATTCGTAGATAAATAAACATTTGTCTTTTTTTTTCACAGTGAAGACTCGGATGTTTTAATCTGAACATGGTCTTACATAGAGGTGAACGTCCCGTGTTCAAGCATGCACAGCTAATGCCCATTACGAAGTAATATATCTCACTCAAGATCACGAAATGGGTCAAGCACAAATGAAATCGAAAACAAAAAGTTGAAGGTTCTAAAATTAACTGCTTCTTCATGAAATAAACGGACCAGAAATGGGGAGATTCATAAATAATATCAGCAGGGACGGAATAATAAACAAAACTGATGATAGTAAAGTATCTGAAAAATTTCGCTCACGAGCAAAAGGAAGAAAGAAACCAGTTGGATGTGCCAATCTCAAAACTTTCTTCCATCTCATGCATCTTAATATTTCAAAAAATAGTTACATATATTAAAAATTCAATATTATTAGTTCAATACTGCACCCACTTTGATTTTCATCTTAAATTTCTGCTTCAGTCAATTAATCGGAGTAAAAAAACGAGTTAACCTCGATCAAGATATTTGGAAAAATTAATAGTTTTTCGTCATTCTGTTGTACAGTCGTGGAAAAAAAAAAGTAAACACTCCCTACTAACTCCTCAACAAATTATCGTAGAAGAAAGCTACTGGTACCGAACGATTGGAAATAAAGTCTACTTTTAAGTGATGTGTATAAAATTTGTTTAAAGGGCCATCTACATATTAAACCGAACCATAACTTTGTGTTTTTCAATAGCAGTACACAATTCTGACAGCATAAATGAACTCTACACCCTTCAATTAGTCTAAAAACAAATTTTTACGGAATTCGTATCATAAGTTTCCGAGAAATTAATTATTTTAAAACGAGCGTATTTTAAGGGCTGTATCCAAATTGAAGTTCGGTATTCGATTGTTGACCGAGAGAGCTCCCTTCTTGATCAAGGCATCTTAAGCAGTCAATTAAGCCTGTTAGATTACAGGATAGCGTAAGAAATTTCAAAATATTTAGTCACTTCTATCCTAGACGGCCCCTTAAAACATCATTTTGCCGTTTTTTAAGCATAATTTGAAAACTATTTGGTAGAAAAATGTGAAATTTTGGATTTCTATAAAGCAGGACTTAATAAATCTGAATCCATCAAAAAAATTGTAGGTTGCAATTCATAATTTTTTCGAATGTTAATTTCATAATTCATAATTCATATCAGAAAATTATAAAAATTGCAAATTCAACGGATTTATGTTTGGGTATATTAGTATTATTGCTACACAAAAAAAAATAGAACATTAGGATCATAATTTCAGAAGTTATAAATAAAAATATGAAAATGTAATTTAACATTAGAAGCACTCAATTTTGAGTGTTTATAATTCAAAAACTTATCATTCAAATATGACTTAAAATTTAGTGTCTGGGCATAGTTTGAACCAAAGATTTGAAATATCTCATTAAAATTGGGTATTGTCATTGAAAAAAAATGAAGTTTGGATTCGTTTTAATATGTAGATGGCCCCCTAAGCAAATTTTATATACGTCATTTAACAGTAGACTTTATTTCCAATCGTTCGGTACCAGTAACTTTCGTCTACGATAATTTGTTGAGGAGTTAGTAGGGGGTATTTACTTTTTTTCCCCACGACTGTACATCAGCTGTTTTCGAATAGCCGGCTTAGCAGGACGCGAATTCCCGTCGCTGCACGAGCCGCTATGGACAACGGAACTACGAAAAACCGAGAAAATTATACAAAAATCGCTATCACAGCGCCCCTTTCCGGCGGAATATTTCAAAATAGAAGGAGGACCTGCTGATCATAGCTAAAAACATACACAAGAAATTTAGTTCAATTCTATGCATAACATCATACACTTATGAATGGTACAATAATGAAAATGGCACAGACATCGTTATTACAGCGTCCCCTTCCGGCGGAATATTTCCAAATCGAAGGAAATACCTGCTGACTATAGCTAAAAACATACATAAAAATGTGGTCCAATTCTGTGAACAACTTGATACACTTTTCAATGACACAATAATGAAAATGGCACAAACATCAGTATTACAGCGCACCCTTCAGGCAATTTTTTTTTTCAAATTCAGGGAGGACCTGCTTGCCATAGCCAAAAACATACACAAAAAATTTGGTTCAATTCTATGCATAATTTCATACACTTTTCGATGGCACAATAATGAAAATAGCACAAAAATTGCTATTACAGCGCCGCCTGCCGGCAGAATATTTCAAAATTGAAGGAGGACATGCTTGCCATAGCCGAATACATACACAAAAAATTTGGCTCAATTCTATGTATAACTTCATACACTTCTCGATGGTACAATGGCGACATACGGAAAGACAGACAGACATTTTGCATAACCGTGTATTTTGTGACCTTTGATCCCTAAAACGTGTAAATCCGTCGAAAACCGGAAGTCGAAAAAAATTTCGATTACAATACTTTCTACTATTGAAGATAGAAGAAAGTAAAAAAAAAAAAAAAAAAAAAAGAGTGACTCCACTCGACTTTACGAACACTTAATAGATGCTATGCGTTAAAATAAATAATACAAGATAATTTTTAAAAAATATATTTTGCTCTTTAATTTTATTAGCCCCCGGTATGCTACTTCTTTCACCCAGCAAACAAAGTATCGTCTCCAAAAAATAACGTTCCGTTGTATAAGCAGCCGTCGAACAAAGCAGATGTATCATTGTACGATTAAATAATCTACAGCAATTTTTTAAACTTCTAAGCATCGCACATTTTCAATTTTTATTCCGTCGTATTGAAAAAAAAAGTACTTTTTAATGCAATTTGTTTGAAAACTGCATCTCTATTTATTTTTGAGATATTATTATTATTTTTGTAGTTTTTAGCATCATTTGTTTTTTAGTGGCAACTCAAGTACGCCATTTCTGTAGAAAGTAAAGAAAAAATAGTTGGAAACTAGTAATTATATCTTTTTGTTGCCATTTTCCTATAAATAAGGAAAAAGAAAATGTAATTAAAATACCTGCTATTTTGAAAAAATATATATGAATGATTTCTGATAAAACAGGGAGCTATTATAAACTATATTTAATTTTAAGTACCTATATTAATATTACAAACAAATGAAGGCATATGAATCATGAGATAGTCGATTTTTTTGTCGAATTTCTTAAGTGACATCTGTTTTTTTTTTTTTTTTTTTTTTTTTTTTGTGTGTGTGTGTGTGTGTATTATTCAGCTTTAGTGACGTTCTATGAATACCTTACTGTAGATGTTCTTTAAGACTGGATCACAAATGGGGAATTCTTCAGAGGATACGAATGACGTCATTTTATATAAAGTAAAAGCGTCTGTTTTAAGTCTTAAAACTGAAATGTGTTTTATATTATCTATCTCACGTAAAAATGGGAAATAACCAATTTTTAGTTGATATGCTGCCCCCACCGGTATAAGTACGTGATACCGGGCACAATGTGAGAAGGTTGATAACTAATAATTAGGGTTCTGCAAATAATATTAATGGATTTATTTACATTAAAAACACTATTTATATTTACAGACACGGATATAGCAGCCAACGGATATAGCCAACATTAAGTTACACGTTAAAATAATATCTATGTACTGGGTAATATTAAATTACACTCTTCCCTGCTCAATTTACCGTACTCAGCTAGGCCTACGGGAAAATCTCATAGGTATCTCCCCAACTTTTGTATATGCGCTACTCCCAGACCCCTTGCATTGACGTCACGTTGCTATTAGCAACGACTAATACTATCGTATCTGGTGCACACACGTGGTGCACAGAACTGCCCGTTTGCCGTTAAAAGCACATGTTATCTTTCTGTTTAATTTAGAACTTCCTCATTTTTATTATTATAGTGCAAACAACTCTAATAAATCAAATGGGGAGCACCATATTCGCCTTATATTTGGGCGCCATACGAAGCGATTTCAGACGTGTGACGTCATGTGCAACCCGTCTATACTTTTCCAAGGAGTACCTCTCACCTCCAATGCACTACTCAAGGATCCAGACTCTCCACACAAGACTCCAGACCAGACCACTGAGCTCGACAATAGAACGAAGGGCTAACTCCCCATTCTGATACATTGAATCCAGCGGTCCGCCCATGAATACAATGCCAAAGATTTTCCGATGAAAATTTTTGGCAAAACGTAGATTTCCTCCCATAGAGTAGTATGGGGTAGATATTTTCAAATTGGATTTTCTTTTAAAATTTTGACGAAGTTGCTACAATTTTCACTGATATATATTTTTTATTGAAAAAACTATAGATTTTATTTAAATTAATCGCAATTTTTTAATTTGATATTAGTTAAAAATGAAGTTTTAGGTAAGCTCAACGAAAAGAAATGAAGAACAAAAGTATTGCTCATAAAAATATCAAAAAGATGTAGAAAACACCAAAATTGATAAAAAATGTGTGAAAAAGTTTTAAAAAATGCTTGTAATATTAAGAAAAGTGCAGCACTCATTACTTGCGTACATTGAAAGTGTGATGCGGTCGCGGCAGAAAGTGGATCGGTGAGTTGGCTCTCCGTATTATTGTAGAGCTCAGTGGACCAGACATATTACACTCACTTCAGCTTCTGTCTTCAAAAAAAAAAAAAAAAAGAAAAAGGAAGGAGGTCTTCCCCAGTAAAATCAAGGGCGATTTCCACTTCTAAAATCACAGACAGTCCAACTGCACTTCTACCGACCCCAACGTTTACTGGCCAGCCATCATAAAAGAACCCCATTTGCTCCTCTTATTCCTTTTTTACTTTCCATTGTTGTTCGCATTCCGATATAGAAAAGGAATCATGTTGGTATTTACTTTATTACAATAGAGATTTTCACGCAATGGAAATACAATATTGCTTATTCCAATCCCCAAGATAAGAAAGAGCATTTCCCTAGCCCAAGTATGTAGCAAGTGATATTCATATAAATACAATAAAGAAAGAAAACAAATTAATTAACAGTAATCCTAATTAGGTACACGTTCATTGACTTTAGAGAGTGTAATTTCTCTATTCTAAAAAATAAATAAATTACGCTGTCGCTGCCGTTAATGAATTTTGTGACCGGGGCTCTTTCTAGTCATTTTCTGGGCTCTTTTGGGGGTATTTTTATTGCATATAAAGGTATGAAAGTTGGTAGTGTTATAGAGAACTGTATGATAAATGAGCTGGAGCAAACAGTTTTTAGACCAATGTCAGACGGGCGTCTTTTTTGCTTAAGTATTATCCATTCACAATGCTATAGCATTGTGAATGGATAATACTTAAGCAAAAAAACAGCAAAAAAGACGCCGTGAATGGATAATACTTAAGCAAAAAAACAGCAAAAAAGACGCCCGTCTGACATTGGTCTTAAATTAAAGAACTATTTTAAGTACTATTTAATGTTGAAGTCGGTCAAAATAAAAATTTTTAGGATCACAAACTAAGCATAGGAATTTAATCATATTTTACGGGAATATAAGTAACAAGACTGCGGTATGCAGTGTCCAACTCTATTTTAAATTTGTCTATTTTTATTATTATTATGATTATTATTGCTCAAAATTTTATTATCTCAATAGCAATTTATACCCATTGTTGCCAAATTTAAAAAAAAAAAGAAAAAGCACAAGTAGTAATATTTCATAACATTTGACAATAGAAAAATATATTTACTCGTGACTATAAAATGAGAAAGAAACTTTAAAATAATTAAATTAGTACGTGCGTGTAAATTTGCTTAGGGGGCCATCTACATAGCAAAACGAAAACAAACTTTTTTTTCCCAATAGAAATACGCAAGTTTGACACCATAAATAGATTCTACACCCTTCAATGAGCCTAAATCCAAATCTTCATCAAGTCCGTACGATTAGTTTTCGAGAAATTAACTATTTTAAAATGAGCCTATTTTAGGGTCTGTATTTAAATTGAAGTTCGGTACTCTATTGTTCAAATGTTACACGTTACAGAATGACCATGTCACTTCTATTAATGTATTATTTCTGACCAATATGAGCATTTCACTCGCTTAATATGTTTCGATTATTGCCAGCCCAAATGTTTCATTAAAATGAGTAAAAAACATACATTTTTTAATTATGCTTTTTTGGATATCATAGACGGCCCCTTAAACCATCGTTTTGACGTTTTTTACTCATAATTTGAAAACTACTCGGAAGAAAAATTTTAAATTGAGAATTCGCAACAAGCAGGTCATAATGATTATAAGTTTATCAAAAAAAAAAAAAAAAAAAAAAAAAATGTAGGTTGCAATTCATATTTTTTTCGAATATTAATTTCATAATTCATAATTCATATCATAAATATTTTAAAATTACAAATTCTATGTATTTATGTTCGGCTTTTTCAGTATTTTAACCACACAAAAAATTATCACATCGGGATTATAATTTTAGGAGATATTAATAAAAATATGAAAATAATTTAACATTAGCAGCTCTAAAATTTGAATGTTTATAATTCAAAAGCTTATCATCCAAATTAGTTGAAATTTCTTTTCCAGGTATAGTTTGAACGGAAAATTTAAAATATGATATATTGACAAAATTGTGTATTGCCATTGAAAAAAAAAAAACAAAGTTTGGTCTGGTTTTCATTTGTAAATGGCCCCTTAAGCGAATCTTTTATATATCATTTAAAAGTAGACTTTATTTCCAATTGTTTGGTATCAAAAGCTTATCATCCAAATTAGTTGAAATTTCTTTTCCAGGTATAGTTTGAACGGAAAATTTAAAATATGATATATTGACAAAATTGTGTATTGCCATTGAAAAAAAAAAAACAAAGTTTGGTCTGGTTTTCATTTGTAAATGGCCCCTTAAGCGAATCTTTTATACATCATTTAAAAGTAGACTTTATTTCCAATTGTTTGGTACCAGTAACTTTCTTCTACGATTATGTGTTGCAAAAGTTAGTAGGTGGTGTTTAGGGTAACTCGGGGAGAGTCGCCGCATACGGGATAGATGCCGCACCCCTTCTATTTCTTGTAATTATCGGTAGATGGTCACTCAGACGCACAGTATAGGTGCGCAATGAGATTATTTTAACCAGTGTATAGCGTGAATCCCATATCGATGTTTACTTGTAGAAGTACAATCCTTAATTTGACGTAAGTGCATGATTTCACTGTCCAAACTTTTAAACACGTTATGTTTAAATACTTTTCATACACTAATTACTAAATGCAGACATGATTTCGAAGTCAAAACTAAGTGTAGCGTTTGTATAGAGTACTGTATGTATGATTACGCCATTCCCCTTAGCGATGGCAGGTAACTGTGATGGCCGACTTCTGCACCATGCAAATTGGGATACATGCTGCACTGCTATTCCGGTATACATGGCGCAGTTTCTTTTGTACGGGGTGATTAAGTGTTATTAACTTTTACTTTTCTTTTTGCACAGACTAACCATGTTAGGCATGTTATCAAGTTTACTAAAAGCAAAGGAGAAAAAGGGGAAAATAAAAAGTAAGAAGGGCAAGAAAGGCAAGTCAAGATGATAATAATGAAAAATTGGATTACGCGTAACGTAGATGTTCTTTGCAAACTACTCCAAAAAAGAGGAAGTGTAATTGGCTTCGTTGCATCATGTGTTTAAATGTAGTTACATAAAGACTGTACTTTTTCGACACTTTTTCTGTAGATTGAAGTCGATCTCTTAACCCATTCGGGACCATAGGTGCATATAAGCACCATCATAAAGAGCTTACAATTTTTTTTTTCTGGCACCAGTAAAAAAGAAAAGCAATACTTGCTTTCTTTAATTAGAGCATTTTCATGATTATTTAAGTAAAGGTAACTTCTTTTAAAAAAGTGGTACCAACCGAATAAAATTTGTGTAAAAGCCACCGGACCCGAAAGGGTTAACAAATAAATTATGTAAACTCAATTTTACTTTTCCCTTTCTAATACATTGATGTTACGTTGTTGCTGAAATAACAATTAAAATTTAACGTAAAAAAAAAATAAGTCGATAATTTTAATAGTGAAAGTAGGCAACAATTATTAATTTGAATACGTTAATACGTTAATACTACTAATACGTTTCATTGTACTCATTTAGTTTCATTTTGTTATTACATCCATAATTATAGTCCAGATATGAATATATTTTTTAATATTTTTATTTATAACTTCATTCTGTTCTTATTACAAGCGCGGCATAACTACCGCACAAGTGCGGCGTCTCAGCCTGGATGTACGGGTGACGCGCCGCAATGTAAGGTTTTAGAAAAAAATGGTTAAAAGTATTAATAATTTTGATTTTTTTTTTGTCGCAGTACACGCGTTGTATATTTAACATTAAATAGCACAGCATGATATACACTAATTCAAAAAAATTTGCGGTATAAATCCCGGAATTACCCTACTTTTTTTTTCCACGACTGTACCGTCACACAAAGTTACCGTTGCGCAAGAGTTTTTGGCCGAAAACGCAATGAATGTCCTCGAGCAAGCATCGCACTCGCCTTATACAGTCCCGTGCGACTTTTTTCTGCTCCAAAAGTTAAAATGACCACTTCGAGGAAGGCATTTTGAGTCAATGGAAACCACACAAAAAAATTCGCTGAAGGAGCTGGAGACAATACCTCTATCAGCCTACTAAAAATCTATGGAGAATTGGGTCCAACGCAGTTTAGTTGTATTGGAACTCTAAAGGGTCTACTTTGAAAGCGATAAAATAAATTTTGTGAATGAATTAATTTATTTGTGTTTTATTTAACAATTAAGGGTACTTTTTACACAGGATGTATAGCATCGTAAAAATTCCAAAAACTGAAGCTGATGACCTGAAAAAATAACAAAATACCAAAAACATGGGGTTAAAGATTGAATTAGCATCTATTTATGTCGAGATCTAACAGAATATGCAGTTTGAGGATATTCCGTAAATTAGTTCTTGAGTTAGAGCGGCCACAAAATTTGCGTCACACACAGATTAATAGAAAGACAGACACACAGACATTTTAGAAAAATAGTAAATTCGTGAAGTTCCAAAACGTGTAAATCTATCAAAAATCGGAAGTTGAAATTTTTACGATTGCAGTTCTTTCCACTTTTGTCTATAGAAGAAAGTAAAAATAAATACAGGTTGGTCATAAAAAAAAACTTCCCCCATGTATGAACCCCTAGCGGCCTAACCGCTCAACCAATCGAAAAGAAATTTTAGATATACCTGTTTGAAAGTATGCGCTCAAGATCGTGATGATTTAAACCAGTAGAGCTCTCACGGTTATGGTTACAGTGAAAAAATTTCAAAAATTTTGAATGGCAACACCCATTTTTTCATGCGCAAATTCCTCAGCGCATTGAAAAATCATAAATGGCGTTGGAATCATACACGTATGAGGAAAATTGCCGGTGTAAAACATTTGCAAAAAAGACCATTGCGAGAAACGAAGATGTGACTACAAGACATGTTTTTCAGTAGCCGATTTTTTTTTCACTTGCGAACTGAGTAATATTGTAAGATTAAAATGTGTTTTAGAGTTATGTTTGTGTAAACATAGTGAAAATAAAAATGTAATAATTTGTTTTAGAGTGCTGAATGTTAGGTTACATAGGAACTGATTAGGATTAAGTGCCACGATATTACACCGGCAATTTTAGTCATACGTGCATTGTTCCAACGCCATTTATGGTTTTTCAATGCGCTGATGAATTTACGCAGGAGAAAAAAGGGTGTTGCCATTCAAAAATTTCGAAATTTTTTCACTGTAACCGTAACCGTGAGAGATCTATTGTTTAAAATCATCACGATCTCGAGCGCATTACCTTCAAATAACTAAATCTGAAATTTCCTTTTGATTGGTTGAGCGGTTAGGTCGCTAGGGGTACATATATCGGGAAAGTTTTTTTATGACCACCCTGTAGTTCAAGCTCATGTACAAATGAGCAGATTTCAATAAATAAAAAATAATCATGAAAATTGGTTCTGCAGAAATTTCAGGACAGGTGATGAAACAAACCGGCTTGTTTTTTAAATAAATAAGTACATTTGTAAGTCCTAAATGCTCCCGAATTGAAATGTCTTTAGGGAACAAGACCCTCAAGGGTATCTGCATTTTCAAAGGCACGCTATACTAAATTCGATATCACTAGAACCAATTCAGTATGGTAAAGACAACATCATTCCCGGGGCAAAAGATTCTTCATTTTCGCTTGGGTGGAGATGTGGGCTAGAGGAATGATCAGAAAACCCAATTGATCGGGATGCGCAAAAACCGGGACGGAGATCGCCTCGCAGCCTGCATCTGTCATTAAAAACCACACGCCAACGAAAGTAGATTAGTCGAGACTTGTCGACTTAGGCAATTAATATTCATAAAGAATGCAATACTGAAAGGGTGTTTGGTTGCCAAAACTAAGAAGATTTCAGAAGTTAAACTTTTCTCTGTGTGCACATAATTCTCTCAGTTAAAGACTGCCTTGAAGGAAGAATGTGTAAAGTCTTCGATTAGGCTTGATTTTATGACAAAATGTGCGTGTATTATAATTTTGTTTGTAAATAAACATGTTTTCAGGGAAGACTGCACGTAAAAGTATATTCTATGTTTGCTCCACATCAGAAAAATTACTGGACATTCCTGACAGCTATTCTGACACAATACAGAATGGAACTTCGTATTCTGATACCCGGACTTTACCTCCAAGAAACCTAATGCTAACCAGAGCCACGCTAATTACTTCAGATGGAAATTCAGCTGTTTTTCTGGAAGAAAAAGTCCCCACCCCCAGCTCCCTATATACTGAAGATATTGAATTTTCTGTTGAGTCAATCAGCCAAAAGAGGAAATTCACCTCGAATTGCAAATACGAAATGCCTTTACAGACAGTAATGAGAGGAATTTATTTACAGTTGCTTTGGAATAAAAAGAACAAAGGCTAAAAATCTCATTCGTAATTTCTTTTCTCCTTTAAACTTTTAACCGTTGTAAGTAATAGCCATTAAAACAAGTTGGAAATTGCACGTCAAACGCAAATGAGATGCGTTCGTACTATAACTAGTTTTATAAATGTTTTTTGCACCGCGTATTGTACTGAATGTATATTTTAGTGCACTTCATGAGTGCATATCCATTTCATTCTGTTCGAAAGGCTATACTATCGTTAAAATGCATTTGAAATATTTTCCCCATTGACTGTAATGCAACGAAAAACTTTTGACTGTCCCTGTAATTAAATTATACATCCGATTTTCATAAAATTTGAAATGACTCGACAAAATTTTGCAACAATTATATATTTAAAATTTCAGACCATTCGGTTGGGTAGTTTTTGCTCTGTTATATGCGAACAGGTGGATAGTCAGACGGATCGAGCGACGACTATAGGTGCTACGTATTTATATAATTACGAACGCACCTAAAAATATCAATGCCATTTGCCTTAAACGCAATTTCAACACTGTATTTTTACCCCGGTACGGTATGATATTTCTTTCTCCCAGCTTATTTTGTGTCCAAAATATAACGTTAGCTTACAGACGCTAGCAATAAACAAAGTAAGATGTATCATTGTACAATTAAATGCTCTATAGCATTTTTTTAAATTTCTAAACATCGCACATTTTCAGCTTTTATACCATCGTATTGGGAAAAAAAAAGTACTTTTTAATGCAATTTGTTTGAAAACTGCATCTCTATTTGTTTTTGAAATATTATTTTTTTTGCAGTTTTTAGCGACATTTGTTTCATTTTGGCAACTCAAGTACGCCATTTCTGTAGAAAGTAAAGAAAAAAATTGCTGAAAAATAGCAATTATATCTTTTTGTTGCCATTTTCTCATAAAATGGAAAAAAAAAGTAATTAAAAAAATTAAATTGAAAATAAAATTAAATTGAAAAAAAAATTAATTAAATACGTGCTACTTTGAGAAAAATATAAATGAAAAATTTATGATAAAACAGGGAGCTATTATAAACTATATTTAGTGTTAAGTTTCTATATTAATGCAAATGGCGTCATTTTACATAAAATAAAAGCGTGTGCTTTAACCCTTTCACCGTCCGAGGGTTTTTCAGTATTTTTTTAAGAATGCTTGTAAATCGCAGGATATATATTTTTTTTAATCGCAGTTTGATGCTATAATATTTTTAATATCACTTCTTTCCGTATAGGATTAAAAATAGAATTCTGTTTAAAATATTTTTGTCTACAGCCATTTTAACAAACTCTTAAAACTGAAATATGTTTTGCAGTAGAGTCCCGATTATCCGAGTCACGCTTAATCGAGTTATTTTCTTCTGATGGACTGGTGGCTTCTATTATTATGAAACAGCCATTATAAATGAAGCGTTAGGTGAAGATAAAAGAGCTGCCGTAAAATGTTAGAACTCTGATTTTCTGGTCAGAATGGGAAAAAAAAATGGCCATAATTTTTTAACGCTTCATTTATAATGGCTGTTTCATAATAATAGAAGCCACCAGTCCACCAGAAAAAAATGAAGTAATGGAAATGCCGGGGCGACACTAAATTCTGAAAAAGCAGAATTCCTGTTCTCTAGTAATTTATTTACTGATTTTGTTGTAGCAAATTAGCATCTGCTAAAAAAAAAAAAAAAAAAAAAAAAAAAAAAAAAAAAAAAAAAAACTGAGTTTTCTTCAACGTGAATATGCATTGATTTTAACAAAATTTTCGAAAAATATTTTATATTTAGCTTTTAAAATGATGTAACGAGCCATGACTAGATTTAAAATCAATTTTTTTAGCCCCGGTACGGTATGCTAGTTCTTTCTCCCAGCTTATTTTGTGTCGTCTTCAAAAAGTAACGTTACCTTACAGAAGCCAGCCGTAAAACAAAGCAGTACGATTAAATACTCTATAGCAATTTTTTAAGCTTCTGAGCATCGCACATTTTCAATTTTTATACCGTCGTATTGGGAAAAAATTTCTTTTAAATGCATTTTGTTTGAAAACTGTATCTCCATTTATTTTTGAAATATTAATTTCTTTGTAGAGTAATTCCGGGATTTATGCCGCACATTTTTTTGAATTTGTGTATAAAGTCCCATGGTGGATATAAAATAAAAAAAATCCATGCTGTGCTATTTAAAGTTAAATATACGCGTGTACTGCGACAAAAAAATTGAAAACAAATAATTAATATTTTTAACAATTTTTTTTCTAAAACATTACACTGCGGCGCGGCACCCGTACATTCAGGCTGAGTCGCCGCACTTGTGCGGTAGTTATGTCGCGCTCTTAACCCCTTCGCGACGGGAGCCTTTTACGAAATGTTTATTACTTTGCTACCGGTATTAAAAAACAGAAGTTTGTGCCTATTCAAATCGGGAAAATGCTCGGATTAAATAAGGCAAGTTTTACAGTAAAATTTTACTGGTGAGGATAAACGAGGATCCTTAGGCCTATTTCCGGCACGTATACGTGTCGCTCGTCCCCAAGGGGTTAATAAGAACAGAAGGAAATTGTAAATAAAAATATTTAAAAAAATATTCATATCTGGACTATAATTAATGATGTAATAACAAAATGATACAAAATGAGTACAATGAAACGTTAGATTCAAATTAATAATTGTTTGCTTACTTTCACTATTAAAATTATCGACTTATTTTTTTACATTAAATTTTAATTGTTATTTCAGCAACAACGTAACATCAATGTATTAGAGAGGGAATAGAAAAAAAAAATTGTGTTTACATAATTTATTTGTTAACCCTTTCGGGACCGGTGGCTTTTACACAAATTTTATTTGATTGGCACCCCTTTTTTAAAAAGAAGTAACCTTTACTTAAATAATCATGAAAATGCTCTAATTAAAGAAAGCAAATATTACTCTTCCTTTTTACTGGTGCCAAAATTAAATTTTGTATGTTCTTTATGAAGGTGCTCATATGCACCTATAGTCCCGAATGGGTTAAGAGACCTGTTTTTTCGACTACAATCTACAGAAAAAGTGTCGAAAAAGTACAGTCTTTATGTAACTACATTTGACACATGATGCAACGAAGCCAATTAAACTTCCTCTTTTTAAGAATAGTTTTATAAACATTCCTTGCAAAGAACGTCTGTGTTACGCGTAATCCGATTTTTCATTATTATCATCTTGTCTTGCATCCTTCTTCCCCTTCTTACTTTTTGGTTTTCCCTTTTTCTCCTTTGGTTTTAGTAAACTTGATAACATGCCTAACATGGTTAGTCTGTACAAAAAGAAAAGGAAAAGCTAATAACACTTAATCATTCCGTAAAAAGAAACTGCGGCATGTATACCGGAACTGCAGTGCAGCATGTATCCGAATTTGCATGGTGCAGACGTCGGCCATCATAGTTACCTGTCATCGCTAAGGGGGATGGCGTAACCATACAAACAGTACTCTATATAAACGCTACACTTTGTTTTGATTTCGAAATCATGCATGCATTTAGTAATTAGTGTATGAAATGTACCTAAACATAACGTGTTTAAAAGTTTGGACAGTGAAATCATGCACTTACGTCAAAATAAGGATTGTACTTCTACAAGTAAACATCGAAATGAGATTCACGCAATACACTGGTTAAAATAATCTCATTGCGCACCTATACTGTGCGTTTGAAGACCATCTGTCGAAAATTACAAGAAATACAAGGGGTGCGGCATCTATCCCGAATGCAGCGACTCTCCCTAGTTTTTACCCTAGTTTTTAGAGCCATTTTCTTAATATTGGCAACGGAAGTACACCATTTCTGTAGAAAGTAAAGGAAAAATTGTTCTAAAATAGTAATTATATATTTTTGTTGTCATTTTCTCATAACAACCGAAAGAAAATGTGATTAAAGTTCGTGCTATTTTGAAAAAATATAATCGAATGATTTCTGTTAAAACAATGGAGCTATGATAAACTATATTTAATTTTAAATATCTATGAATCATTAGAAAGCCGATTTTTTTTTTGTCGATTTTTTGAATGAGCGCATCTTTTTGCTGTATTTGTGCGTTATTTCGCGATAGTGATATGCTATGCATGCTTTACTGTAGATGTTTAAGAGTAGATCGTAAATGAGAAATTCTTAAGCGGATGGAAATTACGTCATTTTACATAAAATAAAACGTGTTCTTTAAGTCTTAAAATTGAAATATGTTTGCCTTGCAGTAGAGTCCCGCTTAACCAAGTTATTTTCTTTTGATGGACTGGTGGCTTCTATTATTATGAAACAGCCATTATAAATGAAGTGTCAGGTGAAGATGAAGGAGCAGCCGTAAAAAGTTTGAGCTCTGATTTTCTGGTCAGAATGGAGAAAGAAAATGGCCATAATTTTTTTTTTTTTTTTTTTTTTTTTTATTATGACCATTTTCTTCCCACATTCTGACTAGAAAATCAGAGTTCTGACTTTTTACGGCTGCTCTTTCATCTTCACCTAACACATTTATAATGGCTGATTCATGATAATAGAAGCCATTAGTCCATCAGAAGAAAATGAAGTAATGGAAATGCCGGAAGCGACACTAAATTCTGAAAAAGCAGAATTCCTGTTCTCTAGTTTATTTTATTTTATTTATTTATTTTTTTTTTAAGAAAAGATTAATTTATTTTTCCATTTTTTAATTTTTAATTTAATATTTTATAAAAATCAAAAGCTTTCTGAAACAAGAAGTTTACCAAAAAACATTCCCAACATTTATTTCATTAAAAAAAATTGCGGTATAGCACTCTCCCTAAAAGAAACATCTACAATTTTGAGTCACCTTTACAGAAAGCTCAGATTTACCTTTTTAAATCTTCTTAAATTTTATTTTCTTTGGGTATCTTTATTAAATAATGTTGGTAGAAAATCCGGAAATAAAAGTACAAGTATAAAGTGGCTACAAACGTAGATAACAAACTTAAAATCATAACTGTATGATCTAATTTTCTGGGAACACGAATAAACATGAGGCACATCAGTGAAGCAAAAGGAGGCAAAGGACTTTTCTTGGTAGATGTTAAATGTCGCTGCTGAATGGCATGAAATAAAACCAAATGCAGCAGCATTTCATCGAGTCTTGCAAGCAATTCAATTCTACTGTTTGAGACAGTGTCATCAAATTTTCCAGTAATATCGAAGATTTTCAGATTCAAACTGTAACGTCCGTCGCACACCCTAAAATGATTAATTTCAACCAAGTCTTAAAAAAAATCATTCATCTGACATACCTACTCAATTTTAGGTAGATTTCGTATGAAATACTACCTATTGAGATCGTTCCTATGTTGGAATTTCTGAAAACTTTTTGCAGATCTACACCGATCATGACCCCTAGAACCCAAAACCACCCCCAGTAAAAAACTTTATATATCTATCTATATATCTATCTAGCTATCTATATATATATATATATCACTTTCTTCTGGACACGATAACTTCCACAATTCTGCGCAAATCTCTTCCAAACTGATACATAAAATCAAGGGGCATAAAATCTCGGTCAAGTTCGTTAATGGGCAAAATCGGGCCAAGGGGATGGAAATAGGGAGGGGTTTTGTGAAAACAGAAAAAACCCATAACTTCTTAAATTTAGTACAAATCTAATCAGTTTAAAGTTTTTATTACTTCTAAAAATAGGGCCAAAAATTTATGTATCACAGATTTTTGATCAAATTAAAAATGGGCTCAAGAGGCGCAAAAAATAGGGGTTTTGGGAGAAAAAAATTCATAACTTCGCCAATTCTCATGATATCAAATCCAATTAATTTTATTGTATATCTCCTTAATATTATCTACAACTTTTATATTCATAAGTTTTTGATAGGACCAATTCGTGACAAAAAAAAAAAAAAAAAAAAAAAAATTAAAAACCAAAATAAAATAAACTAGTCGGATGTACCAATCCCAAAACTTTCTTCTATCTCATGCATGTTAATACTTCAAAATTCGCTATCACACTGCCAAAATTAAATGGCAATCTATGCATCTCATGAGGATTCTAAAGATATGAAATTCCGTGCATTAGTTCTTGAAATATGACTATCGCTGAAATCGTCTAAATACAAAAAAATGCTGCCTAGCAACGCCACCTATTGGGTGATTTATACCAAACCCTAATCAGCAACAATTTATGTCAACGTCTGACTGAATCTGAAGTTTGGAGAAAATCCGTGCATTATTTTTTGAGATAGAGCTATAGCAAAAATCGTGAAAATTCCTGCATAGCAGCGCCACCTATTGGGTGATTAACACCAAAACCTAATTAACAACAACTTATGTCAACATACAACTAAAACTGAAGTTAGATGAAAATTCGTCCATTAGTTCTATAGATAGAGGGATTCTATTGAGGCAATCGTGAAAAAGGCAGCACAGAAGCGCCACCTGTTGGGCGATTTACACCAACACATAATCAGTAGCAAGTCACATCAAGGACTAACTGAATCTGAAGTTTGATGAAAATCCGTGCGTTAGTTCTTAAGATAGAGCTATTGGGGAAATCGTGTAAATCCTGCAAAATTCATGATAACAGCGCCACCTGTTGGGCGATTTACACCAAAACGTAATCAGCATCAATTCATATCCAGGACTAACTAAATCCGAAGTTTGATCAAAATCCGTGCATTAGTTCTTGAGATAGAGCTATTGCGAAAATCGTGAAAAATGCAGCATAGCAGCGCCACCTGTTGAACGATTTACACCAAAAACTAATCAGCATCAAATTGTATTAGGGACTAACTGAATATAAATTTTTATTAAATTCCGTGCATTAGTTCTTGAGATAGAGCGCCCACAAAATTTGTGTCACATACACACAGACAGACAGACAGACAGACAGACTCACAGAGTCACAGACAGACATTTTGTAAAAACATGTTTTTTGGAATCTCTGACCCCTAAAACGTGCAAATCCGTCGAAAACCGGAATTCGAAAATTTTCATGAATCCAATACTTTCTTCTTGTAAAGATAGAAGAAAGTAAAAAAAAAAAAAAGGGGGGGGGGGTTGATGAAGAAAAAAATCCATAACTCCGTCAATTCACAAGATATAAAATCCCAATGAATTTATCATATATCTTCTCAATATTGTCTACAACATTTATATAGACAAGTTTTTGGTAGGACCAATTCTTATAACAAAAACAAATTAAAAATACATAGCGGTTGAAGAAAAAAATCATTTTATTAAGGGTGTATTTAAATCTAAACTGCTTATTTTCTGACTCATTTTTAAATTCATTTGCACTCTCAAACGCATTCAATTGGTAGATTCTCTTGTTCACACACAATATAATGTACCGTAATCATCGTTTTATTGATAGAGGCAGAATATTTCAAAAAAGGATATCAAAGTGGGTATTTTGAACAGAATTTCCCGTAGCGATTGTGTTAGAAACGAAAAATATTGTCTTATTGAGAAAATATTGTTTATAAATTGTTTATAAATCAAGTTTTAATTAATTGGACAAAAAAAAATCATAGGTTACTTAAAAAATTCTTCAAAAATCACGTCAGCAAGTTTCATATTTTTTTCTATTAAAAATGAATCTGAAAATGTGGCTGAAAATTTCGAGTTGTTGAGCATGGAAATGTATATATTTTTTTTAATACCGCCTTAACAGGATTTTGATAAAACCAGTTATTATATAAAAATGAAATAAAAACTCTTCAAAAGCGGCCAGATAAAATTGTAAAAGTGGGTTTATCACTAATCATGATTTAGTTATTGTTGGGGAAATTAGTAGTAATTAACTTCGAAATCTACCTCTGCCTGTAGGCCGGGCAGGCAGGGATTTTTTATAATGTTTAATTTTCTTTTTAACACTTTCCAACAAAGTTGAAAAGTGTTTATGCATTCGGTTTGTCTGTCTGTCTGTCCACGCTCTAACTCCCGTAAATAGACTCGGATTTTCATGCAATTGATAAAGGTTATTTAGGGTTACCAAAGCACATTTGGTATTCTATATGAAATATGTAGGATTAATAGTTCAATTACAGGGGCACTCAAAAGTATTCCATTACATTATGGTATATGGTTAAAATCGTTTGAAGAGTATTTTAATGACATTACGCTATTTCAAGTGTATTGAAACTGATATAAATCACTGAATTTCTTACGATCACGTTAGAAAAGGGCATTCATGGCATTTTTTATTCATTTACAGGGACACACAAAAGAAATCTGCTACAGTACTGTCGTTGAGTAATAATTGCTGGAGTGTACGGTTTAAAATTAGGTATGCGCTTTTAAATGTAATTAATTTTTTGTATATTACTCGTCATATATAAATTCTATACCTCATATACAGGGCAGCACAAAAGTATTCACGTGCCATTCTCCTTATTAGAGGAAATTGCTGAAGGAAAATTTTCAATGGAACTATATGTAGGGTAACTCCGGGAGAGTCGCCGCATACAGGGTTCATGCCGCACCCCTTGTATATCTTGTAATTATCGATAGATGGTTGTCAAACGCGCAGTATAGGTTCGCAATGAGATTATTTTAACCAGTGTATAGCGTGAATCCCATTTCGATGTTTACTTGTAGAAGAACATTCCTTATTTTGAAGTAAGCAGGTAACTATGATGGCCGACATCTGCACCATGCAAAATGGGATATATGCCGCACTGCAATCCCGGTATACATGCTGCAGTCTCTTTTGTACGGGATGATTAAGTGTTATTAACTTTTCCTTTTCATTTTGCACTGACTAGCCATGTTAGGCATGTTATCAAGTTTAATAAAACCAAAGGAGATAAAGGGAAAAATAAAAAGTAAGAAGGCAAGAAAGATGCAAGTCAAGATGATAATAATGAAAAATTGGATTACGCGTAACGCAGACGTTCTTTGCAAGGAATGTTTAGAAAACTACTCCAAAAAAGAGGAAGTGTAATTGGCTTCATTGCATCATGTGTCAAATGTAGTTACATAAAGACTGTTACTTTTTCGACACTTTTTGTGTAGATTGTAGTAAAAAAAACTGGTCTGTTAACTCATTCGGGACCATAGGTGCATATAAGCACCTTCATAAAGAGCATACAAAATTTGTTTCTGGCATCAGCGAAAAAGAAAAGTAACATTTGCTTTCTTTAATTAGAACATTTTCATGATTATTTAAGATAAGGTGACTTTTAAAAAAAAAGTGGTGCCAACCAAATAAAATTTGTGTAAAAGCCGCCGGTCCCGAAAGGGTTAACAAATAAATTATGTAAACACAATTTTACTTTTTATTCTCTAATACATTGATGTTACCTTGTTGCTGAAATAACAATTAAAATTTAGTATGAAAAAATAAGTCGATAATTTTAATATGAAAGTAGGCAAACAATTATTCATTTAAATGTACTAATACGTTTCATTGTACTCTTTTAGTTTCATTTTGTTATTACATCGTAAATTATAGTACTGATATGAATATTTTTTTAAATATTTTTATTTATAATTTCATTCTGTTCTTATTACAAGCGCAGCATAACTTCCGCACGAGTGCGGCGTCTCAGCCAGAATGTACGAGTGAAATGCCGCAGTGTAATGTTTTAGAAATTTTTTTTTTAAATATTAATTATTTGTTTTAAATTTTTTTGTTGCAGTACACGCGTTGTATATTTAACATTAAATAGCACAGCATGATTTATTTTTTTTTTATTTTATGTCCACCATGTGACTTTATACACAAATTCAAAAAAATATGCGGCATAAATCCCGGAATTACTCTATCTCTTATGTGAACTAAATTTTGGCATGCATGTAGTTAATAGATACAAATCTATATATTCTATATAGGACTGCTAAAAAAATAGGTTAATTTTCTGATTTTAGACGGGAACAGCTGATATTGGGTTTTGAAATGTGTTATGCGTTTCCATATGGTATATTAGACGTAATATTAGACGTAAGTGGTACAGTTTTGATACATTATTCGGAATATGTTGGAAAGTGTTTCATAAAATATGCTTGACGTATGATTCTTTCTTTCTTGTTTCTATTAAAAGAGAGAATCACATGAAAAGAATATCTCCGACTTTGAAATTACGATAATGGTGGCGAATCATGTACAATATACTTTTAGAAGATATTTCATTACTCTATATTAATTTCAACATATTATTCTAATTGGTAAATAAATTACTAGTATGAACTTACCAGAATGAACTTTCGTTGTTATCGCTGCCAATGCTCTGTCAATTGAGCTATGATGGACAAATCTGGCGGATCTTTCTCACCCAGTGAACTTTGTTGATGGTTTAATTTATTTATCAATTTGAATAATTGAGTTAAAATTAATATAGTGTAACTACGTACCCAACGTTTCTTGGAGTTGTATTACCTGCTATTTATTCTGTTGAGTTAATTCAGATCTCAGACCAGATGTGGCTTGTGATCAACAAGATTCCCTGGGTGAGAAAGGTCCGCTAGATTTGTTCGTGATAGCTCCATGATACTGGTCTGGACACTTTTTCACTCAGTTGGAAAATTACAACACGTATTTCATTACTTTTGTAAAAAGTTACACTCTTTCTACAGTAAACTTCAGTAATTTCTATTCATTAAGCTCAAGATAAAGAAATAAGAACATTGAGGGTGGCAAAGATTGCAATCTAAGATAAATACGTAGCGTATTACCCCTTTCACAATTACAGGATCGTAGCCGGTTATATCCTTGCATCAGCTATCAGTATACCAGAGTGCAACTATGTACAAGGCATCCGCGAAAGCTTACTGTAAAAAAAAGAGAGAGAATGTAGAAATATTCTTTGTGAAATGTAGCAACATCACGAAACACTGTTTCCAAACAATGCTGAGCTTAATTAAGGAATGTAGCTGAAAACATAAGCGGTATCAGTGACCGAATTACAGCACTTCTTATGATGTCATTACATTTACTAGAAAGTAAAGGAAGTCTATTTTAAATATCATTGTGATATCTTCATTATTGTTGAATTTAGGAATCAAAATCCAGGTTCGCGTTGCAGTAAGACACCCTGTATTTTTATTTGAACAAGTAGATCGTTACCCTACATTCTGTGGCAATTATTGTTCTTCTTACTGTGCGCTATCACCTTTTTTGTGGTGAACATGGTAATTGGCATCTTATAGATATATCTTTGCGAAAGTGTTTTTTCTCTGTTTTTAAAAATACATAAGTTTCTCTATTAATCTGCTTAAGGTTCTTTATGAATCACGTCAAATCGCAAATTCTTCTCTCAAATTAAATTCTATCGTCTTGTAATGCAATTATATTTTCAAATTAAAATGTTTAACTTATTTTTTCATATAGGGTCAGTCAGGGTAATTAAAAACTGGGAGCAATTGAGAATAGGTTGCCACAGAGCACTCTAGCTGAGACATGTCAAATTAATATGCCAGTAACTTTACAAAAGACAGGAGAAGAAAAGTCTCAGCTGTTTCAGACTTTTCTAGTTGGTTTCGTTGGCGTTTGATAAAAGTTTTGAGACGTTATTACACACGTTTGCCAAGCGAAGTTTTATCTTGTCTTACTTTTCCCTTATATGCAGAAAATGTAGATGGCAATAATGTTTCATTTGTAGACCCTCACTTTTACAGTAGCGCCTTTCTGTTCAATGTGTGATGTTTTTGTGTATCCGCTGTTCTTTGTTTACAATTTCCCCAGAAGTTTCCTAGTAAGGTGATTGGAAAAAATCTTATAGTTAGGTGTTTGCATTTCTGAAGACAAAATTGCATGCATTTTTACAGCTTTAAACTCCTACAACTATTCATAATTCCGGTACTTATATTTTGCGTTGAAGAGAGAAAATATTCCACAAACCAACGTGATGCAACGAATTGGTCTAGCAACTCACTTGAGGATTTACAAGATGGTGTTTCAGATTTTACAAATCAAATTATGATATTTAGAGAAGTTGTTACGTTTGGATAGGGATTTAAGAGATCCAAAGAAGCAGAAGAAGCTGGGAAAGCAAAAGCTAATAAGGAGACTAAAACAAAAAGAGCGAATTTACTGGTTTGAACGTTAAGCATGGAAGTCCACCAAAGAACAACTATGGCTGCGAGTAAATGAAATATAATGAACACGTACTGGTAGAATAATTCGATGGACAGCAAAAAGAATTCGTAAATGTAGAAGTCAAAGTACCTGTGGTAAAAAACAGAGGTATTTTTAAGAACATGAGAGGAGGAATTTCCGTCAATAGCAAGAAGCGAATAATACAAAAAAATTAAAGAAAAAACTATGGAAGTGAAATAAAATATGAGGGAAGATTATTAATAGACAAAATAGAATTGGAAGGAAATTCTAACTGTGTGGATTTTAAAACAAACATGGAAGAGATTTCAGCACGGTGTAATGAAGAAATCGCCTATCAGGAAAATTCATCTAATTACTTAAAAGTTAATATATTTATGCTGGTTGTTATTATTTAAGCTGCGAAGTTGATTTAGATGTTAATGAGCTCAAGATTGTAAATTCTGCTAAATCAAAAAATGTTATGGTTGGAAACGATCTAAACTTATCATTGTAGAAAAAAAAAAGGTCAAAGCTATCCTTCTTTCTCTCTACCAGGAGAACAATGAAAAAACTTGTATGTTATCACATAGTGTAAATGTGAAGAAAAATTTATTTTTAACTTGAAAATGTCCAAATTTGAACAAAAAATGCATTTAGTTATTTTGTATATGAAAGATTTTTGGTTGCTGTTGATTCGTGCACTATTATTTTTTTAGTCATTAGTTTTTTCAATATTTTATATTTATTGAATTGAGTGACATACCTTTTTCAACCAGAAAGTGCCTTACGAAAATTTATAAAAAACATCACTATGGGGCAATTGTGAATATGCCCCTAAAAGAACAAAATGCATGATAGCAAATATACTAGGCCGAGTGTTTATATAAATTAATATTACTTCAGTCCTACTTGCACCTGCTGCTGAAAACTATTGTTTACAACTACGCCAGTTTTGAGGAGTAATTGAAAACAGGAAGAGGTAAATAAAAACATATAATAACCTTTCTGCAGAAATCGCAGTAAAATTTTGGCAAAAGGTAATGAAAAAAGGTATTCCATGGAACATTTTCCAGCTATTAACAAAAAAACATGGATGATACAAGTAGTGTTTTTCCTATGTAATCTGGTTTAACAGAGATCTTAAATATTAATTAAACTAAACCTATAATCCATTTGTTAAGCTGTAGAAATTAATACTTTATTTCACAACCATAAAACGCAAATATTTAGAGCAACAACAGATGAATTCCAGTTCCTATATTTATTTCGCAGAACATGCTCAAACATCAAACAATAGAGTTACGTTGCAATATAACCCTTTTTAAAAAAAATTATGAGCGAAGTCTTTATGGGGGTCCGATAGTCTTTCCACATTTTGTAACACATGACTTGGTCATATTTTTTGAAGGTGTTGTAGAATCTGGTGAGATATTCTAAAGATCACCCTTGGTCACTGGCGACTTCATTCTAGATGTCTTAACATCAGCTAAATGGTAATCCGGGGGATATATTCAATTCTTCATCAAGTTCAAATTCCGGCTTGAAGTCGGGCGATGGTACAAGATACTCTCTATTTCTCTATAAATTCGCATACCGGGATGAATAAAGTATGATCTGTTGTAACACTTTCCATGCCACTCTTTTGTCAGTTATCCAAACACTTCGTCCTTTCTCGATGTTTCGGAAGATTCCTGGACTTATAGTGTCTGTTGCAATTTTCGCCTTGTTTCTCCACTCGCCTTTATTCTTTTCCTTCTTGCTCAATTTTACTGACTATTTTCGGCAGTAGTTGAACATTGGCAGTAGAAAGAGTTGTTCTTATTCTGCTATCCATTAAAAGTTTAGCATTATCGAAACCATTTTCAAGCGGTGTAGATCTGTAGGACATTAATGCAACGTAAGGTACAGTAGACTGTTCAATATGCAATATGACGGTTTTTACACTTGATTCTATAAATCCATTACTTTGAGAAAATACTTGTGATGTGTAAAAATCCATAGCTTTTTACAACTCATTAAACTCTCTCGCCTTGACTGGATCAAAGTGAAAATTATTAACTGTTTATAGTACTTCTGATATTCCATGACCAGAAAATAGAGATCTACAGTGGATGATTATTTTCACTGAAATCAAATTATTGAATTTTGAAACTTAGAATGTGAAGATACCGTGAATAAATAATCTGCGATACGAATATACTACGAATTTTTGTAGTTGAAGAGGTCAAGGTTGTTGTAGAAGTGGTGTCGGATTTAAAGGTTTGTGTCTATTATTTTATTCTTTTATGCAAGCAGGACAATTGCTCACTTTTTCCTCTATTTCTTTGTTAATATTTAGCCAGTATACAGAACATATTGTTCGATCTGCATTTTCTGATACGTACATGTACCTGATTCAGCAGTTTAGCTTGCCACAACTTAGGAATGATTTTACTACAATCTTTCATCAAAAGACAATCGTGATTAAAAACCTCAAAGCGATGTTGCCAAAGCGGTAAACAAAGTTCATCTACATCTTTCTTCAGGGGCCATCTTGCTAATGCATAGAAAGAAAGCTTTTTACAAATTTCATTAGCATGTTGGGCTGCAAATTCTTTCAGCCTATTAGAAGATGCTGGAAGATTATTTATGATCAACTGAGTAAAGGCATCAATTTATTCTTCTGGTTCATTACTATAGTTTCATTGCTCTCTTGGACTTCTCGATAAAGCATCGGCTGCATAAAGTATTTTCCAGCAACATGAAAAATAATGTGTGAATATCTCATCATGTTTCATATCATTCCTTACCCTCTAGGAGAAAGATCATCTAAATAATGTTTTCTGTAAAAAAAAAAGGGAATAGTAAACAGTAGCTTGTGATTTGTTTCTATCCTGAAATGAGCTCATGTTAAATAATCTCTGAAATTCTCACACCCACATGACACTGTCAGAGCTCCTTTTTCAGGCAAAGCGACTTTCGGTCGGCGTTAATGTTCTCGATGCTTAAAGGATTGCGGAAGTTTTTATATTTTCTTATTTTTGACGTATAGTAGCTTCCAGGTCTTAAGATGATGCCTCTGTTGTCACAATATATTCTTTATTAAGATCAAATATTTAAAAAACTGGATCTGAGGAAAAAAGTCTTCTTTTAAAGTGCAATCTACTGTGGGTAATACCATAAAAATCCTCTCTTACTATTAAGCATTGATCTAAGAGTATGCATTAATTCTGCATAATTTGAAATAACGCGGGCTAAATAATTAGCGACTCCTAATAGTTGTTTCATTTCTTTCTTATTTCATGGAGGCTTGTACTCTTGGATAGCTGCAACTTTTTATTATCTTGTTGTATTTCTCGACAATTAATTATGCCACCCAGATATTTCATATCCTTGGTTAAAAAAAATAATTTTTTCAGCATTTAATTTCATATTGGAATCTTTAAATTGCTTGTTGATCTCCCTCAAATTTTGACCGTGTTCCTCTTCAGTAGATCGCGAAATTGAAATATCATCAATATGACAAACAGTTCCATTTAAATTGTCCAAATTTTATACACTCTTTTTAGGTGCGTTCGTAATTATATAAATACGTAGCACCTATAGTCGTCGTTCAGTCCATCTGTCCGTCTGTCCGTCCGTCCGTCCGTCCGCATATAACAGAGCAAAAACTACCCGACCGAATGGTCTGAAATTTTAAATATATAATTGTTGCAAAATTTTGTCGAGCCATTTCAAATTTTATGAAAATCGGATGTATAGTTTAATTACAGGGGCATTCAAAAGTTTTTCTTTGCATTACGGCCAATGGGAAAAAATTATTGCAAGTGCATTTTAATGATGTTACAGTCTTCCGAATGATCTGAAATTTTAAATATATAATTGTTGCAAAATTTTGTCGAGCCATTTCAGATTTTATGAAAATTGGATGTATAGTTTAATTACAGGGACAGTCAAAAGTTTTCCGTTAAATTACGCGCAATGGGAAAAAAATTATTGCAAGTGCATTTTAATGATGTTACAAACTATGCACTTATGAAGTGCAAAAAATATGCATTCAGTACATATGGGGTGCAAAAAATACTTATAAAACTAGTTATAGTACGAACGCACTTCATTTGCCACGTTTGACGAGCAATTTCCTACTTGTTTGAAAGTGTGCAGGTGCTGATGAGATCCCAGACGATAATCATAGCAGCCTGAATCTTCTACATTGAGGGATAAAAATAGTGAGATATGAAGATTTTTCGTTTGATGGAATTTGCCAAAAACTTGATTTAGCATGTAGGGTAAAGTGCCCATATTTCGTCCCCTCTCCTAATTTCGTCCCCCTTAACTTCTCAGCTTCTGCGAAAGTGGTGCCACTTATGACGCAAGGCACAGGGGACGGAAGATAAAAGGTGTCAGGATTGAAAGTTTCGTTCGCCAAGACGCATACATAAATTAAAGACGGCGAATTTCCTATTTTTGGAAGACTAGAATTCTTATTGCATCGTTTGTAGAACGTTATTTACTGTACTATAAGTATTTATTTATTATTCATTGCATGTATTTTACGTTGGAAAGATGCTGAAAGTAGCATACAGTGAGTTTTAGGACGCTCAGTTCATCTTACGGGAACTGAAGCTCTGTCATATTGGAAAGTAGCGTGGTCCCAGTTTCGTCCCCCTTGCAGCTCTTATTTTCGTCCCGGGGACGAAATTAGGAATGCTTTTTCATGACTTTTTTCATTTTTTTTCCTCATGTTTGGATAGTTAATGATTCCTTATGTTATTCTTCCACTGATAATTAATATATTTCTTTGTGTGCCTTACTTTAATTTAAATTAAATTATTTACCCATTTAGAAATAAATTTTGATTTTGTTATAAGATAAGCCTTGGCGTATTGGATTTCTTGGGGGGACGAAATTGGGACCATTTTTTTTCCTTTGCATTTTTTATATACTTTTGAAAAAACAATTTTTCGCATTGTTAAAATTTTTTTGTACGATATTTGCCTACATTTCTATGTGCATGGGTAGTTAGTCTATCTAAAATCTAAATTTGGTAGATTTTCACTGAAAATTACAACTTCCAAGGGCCTAAAAGTCACTGGGGGACGATAATAGGACACCTTACCCTATTTTTAAAAAAATATCTTGGCAGCTGATACAAGGTTTAATGTATATTCCATTTTTGAAAGAGACTGTAATTTTCTCAGCACATTTCTATTAAGTTCACTCCAAGTCAACACACATTCTAACCTGTCCATCTCTTTTTAGAACAATGATTACTAGCAAGCATCATTCTGTCGGTACAGTGACGATTCTTTCTCAATCATCTTATCTTCTTTAATTTATATTCTATTGTTATACGCCAAAGTGAGTAACTGTATATGGAACAATTTTTTTTCCAGCTTAATTGTGTAACAACTTTTTGTCAGTTCATGCTCCGTGGAAAGTTCGGGAAATTCTACTTTACTGTTGCTGACAAATACTTGATTAAGATCAATAAAAACTTCTTAAACCCCCATAAAATTACGGAAATGGCCTTTCGAAATAACTTAACCTTTTTTCATCAGGCGCAAAGAACACGTACTTCTGCTTTAAAAGCAGGAGCAAGACAAGTCTTGCTCCTAGATATATAGGTTTTTAGTGAGACAGCATAAAACTTTATGAAGAGGTTCCAATTTTGTTTCTTGGCAGGTGATCGAGGAACTGTTGCAGAAATCACAGTCTGGTCAGCACCACCAGTACATAGCGTTAATTTTAATTCTCAATCATGTATCTTAACTTCAACTGTGCAATTTTCATAAACCTTTTCTCTGTGCAGAACAATGCAATAAAACGAAATTTTTGAGCTTTTTGATTGATTTTTTGACAAGCAAACTTCTGCATAATGCCTGTCTTAGCGTATTTCAGGTACTTAACATCTCTAGCGAGACATTCCATTTACTCATGTTTCCATTTCCCACAATATTTGAACTTTTCATCTTTCTGCGAAAATTTTATATTTTTCGGCATCGTGGTCTTTGCGTTATTTTTACTTCACTTTCTATTTTACAAATAGTTCTGATAACGAGTTGTAAATAACGAGATAACGAGGGTGGTTACTTTTAAGATGTAAATACCTGCTATGAAAGGTTTCTAAATATTTCGAAATTTAAAAGCGTGAAAAGAGCTGAGAACGTTCTGAAGACATTCTGAATTGCGATTTGTTTGGAATTGCTAAAGCTAGAACCGTGAAATTTGGCATACCTGTTTAAAGATGTAAATGGTCGTCCCGAACATTTTTTTTAAAATTTCGAAATTTAAAAGTGCGCAGGATCTAAAAGCGTTCTAAAATTCGATTTATGTTATATAGTTGCTATAGAAGATTGGAATTTGGTAAGGTGGCTACTTTTGAGATGTAAAAACTCGATAAGAACAGTTTCTAAAAAATGCGGTATGTAGAAGGATGAAATGAGCAGCAAACGCTCTAAAAACTTTATAAATTACGATTTATTTGTAACTGTTAACCTTCTCGCTGCGCAGCCCGAGAAATACTCGGGCATGCATTTTCCCGTCTAATTAATACTATTTGGTTATTCCCACCAGTTATTTTTTAGCGAAAACTTTGTCTGATTTAATCAGGACATTTCCCCCGATTACGATAGTAAAAAAATTCTGTTTTAAAGAACCGGTGATAAAAGGTTAAAAATTCTGTAAAAGACGCTCATTGCGAAGAATTACATACGCAGCGAGAGGGTTAAGGCTAGAAACTCGAAAATTGGCATGACTGCTACTTTAGAGACGTAAAGACTTTCCCAGAACAGCTTTTTAACAAGAAAGAAAAATCATGTGTTAAGCATACGCTATGAAACACTTTCCAACACTTTCTGAATGCTTTAACGAAACTTCGTTATTTAGGGAAATAAGATAACTAAGTAAACATCTCAGAAAACGCATAAAACATTTTAAAAATTGATTTCAGCAGTTACCGTCCATAGCCAATAGTACCTTTATTACACGCCACTTTTTAGCTAAAATTTAAAGAAACACTCTTACAATTACTGAAATCACATTTCCAAATATTATCATCCATAGATGGTTATGTATCCAATTCTTTGCGTGACCCTGTATATCGTTTTATCTATATTCTACAAAATTTTCTTAGTAAACAAAATGAAGTTCAGCGTAAAAATGCACAACTCCTTTAAAAACCATCTTTAAGCAATTCACGCTGATACTCAGTAATCCTTACGAATTCTTGTGTGTAGCCCTGTATATGAACATTTATACACACAGTTATACGGTGTGTACATTTATACACACCGTATAGTATGCATAAATATAGTGAAACATAAAAGCGCATATCACAATTAAAAATGCATTTCCAGCAATCATAGCTTATGTACGGTACTTCGGACACAATATAGTATCCGAAATATTTTGTGTGTCCCTGTAAATGCTATGCACTTCTTATTATGCATGAAATAACTTATAGTAAACCTCAGTGACGTTTTTCAATTTAATTATATATGAAATAGTTTAACATAATTAAAATACGTCACAAATAAACCCCTGCCTCATATCATTATGTAACGGAATTCTTTAGTGTAGACCTGTAAAGGAATAACAAGTATTCTTTGCACTGCATATTCTTCAGAATGTTTATTTTAGTGCACTTCATAAATGCATATCAATTATTTTATGCTTGAAAGCGTGTAACATCATTAAAAATCATTTCAAACGATTTTTTTCCTTTGACCGTAATGTAACGGAATACTTTTGACTGTCCGTGTAAATGACTAAACATGCTACAAACTTCATTTGAAATAGGGATCGTGCTATAGTGAATTTTAATAACATCCAAAAATTTCAGGGCAATCCGAGTATATTTACGAGAGTTAGAGCGCGGACAGATGGACAGACAAACCGAAATCATAAACACTTTTCAACTCTGTTGGAAAGTGTTAAAAATGAATGCGGAAGCAAAAAACGTTCTAAAATTGTGATTTATGTGATGCAATTGGTATAGAAGCTTGGAACTTGACATGGCGGTTACGTTTAAGATGTAAAAGCTCACCAGGAACCAGGGGCGCCATTTCAGAAATTTCTTAGGGGTGAGGGGCAAAGATTTTTTGAGGGAAGTTATATTGGCATTATCAGGGGTCTCACAATCCCCCCCCCCCCGAATGAGAAATGTTAACTGAATCATGCTTACAGAAACAGTAAAAACTTCGAATACGGAAATTCAAGAAACAATGAATAATTTCATTTTAAACAGGTTTCCGTCTTAGCAGGTAAAATTTCAATATATTGAACATGAAAATTTTTCTTTTCAGACAGGATTCTATTATAGACAGGTTCTAGTTTCACAGGTATCCTCAAAGACTAATAAACCATCCACTCTATATTATAGCTCGGGAAAGAGATGTGTTAAAGTAAAAGTTGTGAAAACGAAACCTGTCTATAACAAAATTCTTTCTCGATGAAAAAATATCATACAATTATATTTGCTAAGACGGCAGACGTGTCTAAAATGGAACTTTTTTCTTGCCCATTTCGATCATTTCAGTTTTTACTACAGGGGCGCCATTTCAGGAGTTTCCTGGCGAAGGACAAGGAAAAATTTTCTTTGAGGAATAGGGAACATGCAGTATTGCACAACGTGCAGAACTGCACAAATCAAGCATAAAATGGGAAAATCCCGTACAATAAAAAATGCTCTGCGTGATTTTGTCTCCTTAACTTCTTTCAAAGGCATGTGATTATTCCAAGAATTTTTTTAATTTTCGTGAAAGTCCGTGATTTTTTTTTCTTTCGAATCCTGCAAAATCAATTCAATTCATCAATGGGTCTCAGAAAAAAATCGTTAATTTTGCAAATTTTGAGAAAAAAAGTCCCCAAATGCTCGCAGAAAAAATAGCTAATTTCTTCAAACGACCGTGGAAAGTATCGCTAATTTCATCAGAGATCGCGAAAAGAAATGAAGATTTCGTCAAATGACATCACAAACTAAAATCTCGAATTTCGTAAAAGGATTTCGAAAAAAGTGCGAATTTGGTCAAAAGATTGCGCAAAAAATCACAAAAATTTAGTCAAACAATCGAACAATAAAATCGAGGAGAATTTCGTCAAACGATTGCGAAATAAGATCCAAAATTTCGTCTGACTATCAAGCAAAAAATACAAATATTATTAGTCGATGATAGTAAAACAATCACGTATTTCAACAAATGATCAGGCAAAAGAATCCTGAATTTTGTCAAAAGATCGCGGAAACAAATATGGAATTTCTTCAATTGGTCGCGAAAAAATATTGTGAATTTCGACAAATGGTCGCTAGAAAAAAATCAATTTCGTATAACGGTTGCAGAAAAAAACCGTGAATTCGTGAAACGATCGCGAAAAAAATCGCAAATTCGTCAGATGATCGCGAAAAAATCATGAAATTCAATATGTCATGAGATAATCAGCCCACGAACGTCATGAATAGGTCACGAAATTTGCAAATTTTGTGATCTGATGTGGAGCTTGCCAACATACATTTCATGTATGGGAATGCGCAAGGAAATGGATTGGCTGCTCAAAGGATTTAGATTGAACGATTCCCGGGTAGGATTCTGCCGGATGCCCGAACATTTTAGTGTCTTCATTAGGAGTTGTGTGCGAGTGGATCGTTTTATGCTTCCAGGAGCGATAAGGGCACTGTAAGATATCAGAGAATATCTGCAGTGGAAGAAGCTGTATTACGCACAGTAGAGGATAGTCCATCGACAAGCTCAAAATCTGCTGGGTGCGAATTCTTTCCTTAGCCCCATACATGAAATGCATGTGAGCAAGCTCCACATTGGTGTAACGATGCATGTTGCTCGAAATCCGTGAGGGAATGACGATTCAAGCCAGCGATGTGCTTTTATCTACCGAACTTAACAGCGCCCTCTACTGCCTCAACGCTGCATTTCTGCATCCACATTCCTATACAAAATCTGCTTATTTAGGTCCCCTCTAACTGCCTTTACATTTCTGACACATAATTTTGAAACACCCTGTATATATATCTTCCTTTTTCTACATAAAAGATAAAATTTATATTAAAGCTATAATTGTACACTTCTTTTACAATAATTGTATTAATATATGGATTACTATTTTTTCATTTCGGGTCGGGTTGGCTTTCAATAGAAATCTTTTCAGCGGTTTTTATATTTACATTAAATTACAGTCTTGCATCAGGACAGGTTGACGTATTTTCTTTGTTTAGGGTGAGGTTGAGGTAGACTTAAAGCTTTTCGGATTGTGCTTTATAGCTTTCGGCCGGACTCGGGATGACCTGTTTTTTCAAAAAGAAGCCCTGACTATTTTACAAATTAAAAAACTATATATGTGACTATTAATGGATGCACGTGTGTTCATTTTTGTACATAAGGGATAAAATTTTAGAGAACTTTGTTATACATGTCTTAAAATATAGAGTAATTTTCTTTTACTTCAGTTTTTGGTAGAAGTCTGTCAGATTTCGGGTTGAAGAAATTGTTTTGTCGGGTGCACGGAGTTTCCAGTCCTAGACGTTGAAGAATTTTGAGAGTGTACCGTAATGATTTAATAAAGCAAATAATTAAATAATTTGTCAACATTGCAATGATTCCAGTTAATATATTGTAACACTAATAATATGAAAAAGTAAAAAAAATCGGATAGTTGGATTATCGGAAATTGAATTATACCCGCCCCCTCCCCCACAAAAAAAACCTCCTAAATTTTGGACTAAAGGGGGAAATTCACCCCCTGAATTTCGAGTTGACGGTTTTTCCTATCATCACTGACGAATTTTCGTATCATCAAGTTGTACACAGCTGAGAAGCAATTGATAAAAAAGAATTTCTCACATGTATTTTTAAAATTAGCCAAAGTACTCATCAACGATATATGTCTCATTTTGAGAAAGTTCGAAAAGAAAGGCTTTAGGAAATTTTTTTGATAATTATTAATTTCTATGCTTAAAGCATTTATTTAATGTATATGTTTTTATTGAAATCAAATGTGATAAGTTATTTTAGCGTTTGAGCATTTTTAAAATTTTTGTTTGAGTCTGACATTTGATTAGGGATGCACCGAATATTAGGTATCTATTCGGCCATGCTACCGAATATTCGGTTTAGCCTAATATCAAACTATTCGGTCTGCCGAATATTGAAATATTCGGCCGAACCGAATACTTAAAAAAACTTTCTAAACATATTTTTAAAAACCTTATACAGCTTCTATGTTTAACAGTCAACTTATAAAGATATTCAGAATAATTAGAAACAGAATTATATATAAGTAAAAAAGAATGTTTTTACATTATTTATTTGCTGTTTGTTAAGCATTATTAAAGAAAATTAACCAATCACGAGGATTTTCATAGGAATTAATTATGTACAAATGCAAGTTCCTGAACATTGCCACTAAATAATATATAATCTGTTTCTTGCTAAGATTTTAAGAACACCGTTTACAATCTCTGACAATGATTGTTCACTCCAGGCACTGATTTAGGATGCATTTACAAACTTCCTTGCTTAATCAAAGGGAGTAGAACAGTTATTCTTGCTAAATTGCCACCATATAAAATTTGAATAGATTGTATTATTTATTTACTTTTACTTTAGTCTCTTCCTGACAAACAAATAATGTATGATTCTGTACAATTTTTCTTCCAATTTTTTTCACAATTTCTCTTTGATTTTAAAATGTTTCTTTTAGAATTTAAGAAAATTTTATTCATCTGTTTTAATTCTCATGAAATTTAAAATTTTATTAATTAAAAAGTTTTATAACTATCCTTTTCTTAAATAACTCAAAGCAGATTTTTTATAGCATAAAGTTTACTTGAAAAAAGTTCTTGTTTATTACGACAAAAGTTTCTGTTTTAAATATTATGTAAAATTGTTTTAAAATTTAACATTTTAATGCCTTTAAACTTTGAAATTTAAAAGTATTCGACAAGCCGAATATTCGGTATTCGGCAGGTCGAATATTCAGTATTCGGCTTAGCAGTTACTATTCGGCTAGCCGAATATTTGGTATTCGGTTCGCCTGTAGACCGAATATTCGGTATTCGGACAAAATCACTATTCGGTGCATTCCTACATTTGATATTGGATAAATTTTCTAAATATCAAATTCCTTGGGGGTGGAGGCTATTGCTCCCCCAGCCCCCCTCAAATGGCGCCCCTGCCAGGAACAGTTTAAAACAAAAATCGAAATTTAAAAGGTTGCAATGGGCAAAAAACATTTTAAATTTCAAATGGCATTCTTAGGGTTAGAAACGTGAAATTTAGTATAGTAGTACTTTTAAGATGAAGATGCAATAAACAGTTTATTAAAAATTTGAAATTTAAAGCTGTGAAATGAGTGGAAAACATTCTAAATTACGGTTTATTTAGAAACGTTAAGGGATAGAAACTTAAAATTTGACATGCTCATTATTTTTAAGACGTAAATTCTCGCACAGAACAGTTTTTAAAAAATTTTAAATTTTAAAGGGTGCCGAAGGAAAAAAGCTCTAAAATTGTAACTTTTGTTAAGCTGCTGGAGCTGGAAACTTGAAATTTGGTTTGGTGGTTATTTTTAAGATGTATCTGCCCCCTAAAAAAAGGGTTTCTAAAATATTCGAAATTTAAAAGAGTGAAATGAGCAGCAAACGTTCTAAAAACATTCTAAACTGTGATTTATCTGAAATTGTTATGGAATAGAAACTTCAAATTTGACCTGACTTTTACTTTAGAAACTTAAATGCACTCACAGTACAGTTTCTAAAATTCTTGAAATTAAAAAATGTGCAGAATCAAAAAACGTTCTAAAATTGCGATTTCTGTAATATAATTAATATAAAAGCTTTGATAACGGGAATCCTGGAATTTGGCAAGGTGATTACTTTTAAGTATATATATTATTATGTAATATGATATAATTAAGACTATATAATATGTACATGTAATATATATACATATATCTATATATATGTATTGGCGATTCTTGAATGAGTGGATAATTTCACTCTGTGATTTTGTGAAAAATAAAAGTTAAATTTTAAACATTTTTTTTTTTAAATAGAGAAGACATAAGGTAGTGAGTAATATGCAATATTCCACATAAACTTTAAACATTATTCATCTTTAAAAACATTATTTTATAAATTAATTTTGTAACCAATGTCACTGCTGTCCCCAAGATAGTTGCTTTCTTTATAATTTAGCATTTTAATAGAATTAAAAGAAAAAAAAATTGTTTCAAACTGTCTTTTTATAATAAAAAATATGTTGTTGGATATCCTATCTGCAATAAATTTAAATATGTGTAAAGTTTTAAGATTAAGGGGGTCTTTGACACAAAAATCTTCAAATTTTCAATATTTTTTTAATTGGATTAAACATTTCTCTGCTGTTTTCTGCTTAAAATGATGTTTAAATCATGTTTCTATCTTAATTAGAACAGAAAATATTAATTTTTTCTTTTTGGTTTGTTTTCAAAATCTGCCTTTCAAGCTATGGTTGTCAAGGAAGCGAGTTCTTGTGAAATTGCGTTTTTCTTCATGATAGGTTTTTCACCATTTCTCATATTTAAATTCTTATAACTCGAAAACCGTTAAAGATACAGAGTTGAAACTCGGAACATATCTTTTTCAATTATTTTACTTTACTTCTGAGCCAGCATATTTGAAAAAAAATATTTACTTTTGAAAATATGATTTTTTTTTTAAGTTGCACCAATTTTTTTGTAATTTTTTCGTTAAATATTTTTAATTTTTTTTTAAATTAATATTTTTTAAATGCTGGCTCTAAATTAAAATTCATTTATATATCATCATTAAAATTCAATTAATGTTCCTTTAAATGAAAAAAAAATTTAAATTCTATAAATAATATTTCGAGTTATAACGATTTTAAACTACCCCACTTTTTTAACAAAATTTAAAATTTGAATTTTTTTAAAAAAAATGTGAGAAGTTTTATCATGCGATTTTGTTTACAAATGATATGGTTAACCATCACAAAAAATTTCAAAATTTTAAATCAATAAATAAAAATTTTTTGAAAATGTGTCCTGGACCCCCTTAAGGGGCAGAAGTGACATGCTAACAATTATAAATTATTTATATTGTTACTTACTTTTTCAATTAAAATTACTTAAAACAAATGTTGTAATAATATGGAAAAATAAAATACTTTGATTATGATTGAATTTAAAAACTCACCAGAAAGTCGATTTTCATCATACACGCAATCATTTGGAGTATTCTTAAAACAGGTAGAAAGTCTACAAATGATGGTTCAGAACTACATATTGTCATTTTTCATATGTATCACATGTGAAATAGCATAAGTAATGCAGTGGAAGTTTAAGATTTTCAAGCTTATTCCGAGTGAGCTGATGCAATTTCATTGAAAGGGTACAGAAGTGTCAGGGACAGTTGTGACAAAATTAAGAAAATTGCTTCTGTGCAAATAGTAAGACTGCATTATGACATTTTAAACTAAGCAAAAGTATGTTACATCATGACAATATCATAAATAATAAGAATAATGATAAGGAAAACTTAAGTATGGGCAGTAGTGAAAAGTAATATACATATTCCTATGTTTCTATCTATTGTGCATCTTGTAATTGCTTTTGAAGTCTAGATAATTAAAGCATGTGACTTTTTCAGCAATAAAGATTGCAACTTCTACTACATGTAGCTGTCTCCCAAATTTTTTCTGGCCTCCTGATGGAACACATTAGCAATTTTATACAAAGGGAAAAAGTGACATAAAAAATAGCGGACAACATTTCTCTTGCACAGGATAAATATAAAACTATTTTTAATTTACAATGTATAACGTCTTTATTTTATACTTTAGAATATAAATTTCTATTTTGGATAGTAAAAATTCTAAAAATTGTTTGTGACTATGCTGAAAATTGTTCCAGAAGATGAGTGCATGAAGTGTGGAACAAGGGACAGAAGTGGCAATTTGAGTATTTAACATAGAGGAAAAGGTGTAAAAACGGGCACAGGTGTAAATATGGGCACTCCTCCCGAAGTGGCCATTGGAGGTGCTGAAGACTAGCGGCCAGGAGTGTACATGATGTTTTAATAATATAACAGAGAACAGTTGGAACCATTTTTCAAATAGTGTGAATGCAGCATGAAGCATTGTGCGAATTGGTGTCTGTTCGGGACTGCAAACTTTTGACAGGTATTTGAAATCGTTTTCTTTTCATGTCCTTATAGTTAGTTTAGAATAATTTCAGAGTGACATCGGACAACTACTTTCAGAAGCACGCCTTTAGTCATGCACGTCTTTAGGTTACATTTGAAAGTGGCAATCTTTCTTAGTTGGGGTTGGTGTAACTATGGGCACCCTTTCTTGGTGTAACTATGGATGCCCTCTTTTTCGAATTATCTTGATATGCAAGCACATTAAACTCTAGTTATGCTAATTGATGAGACTGCTGAAACACCGCAATGTTCCCCGGGAACTTTAAATGTAGTTCCTTTGGTCGAACATATCTCCTGTCCCCAACATGAAGAAGAGAACCACTACTCGTGGACGCTAAGCGGCAAGGTTCAGTGTCATCACTTGATCACCATGCAAGGATCAATTGATCAAGTCGCTTGACAAAAGTGCTCTCAAGAAAACATCCTTGAATTTTCCCGGAGTAAGAGACCGGTCAGGGGGCAGGGGTGGGAAGACCAAAGGCCTTTAAAAAATTGACCCACAAAACGATCCACGGACTCATCACTGACCCTCCCCTTGTGGACCTGGACAGTGATAATGATATGAACCTGGATATCAACGATGGGACTAAACCAGTCTGGAGTGATGCAACTCGCATCTTTTGGGATGGAAAGTTTTGTGAAGACACTCCCAGAGAAGCGTAGGCTAAATGTACTATGCGCCAAAGGTAGGCAACCTTAGATTGTGCCGGGCTAAAAGAGCCAGTTATGTTTTCGATTTCTGAAAATAATTTTTTTCTGTAATAAATAAATTCTCTGCCATTTTGTAATGTTTTATCCTGTTTTAAAACATTTTAAACTAGTTTTTGTGACCTTTTTAGGAGGGGACCCATATTTGCACCCCATTTTTTCTGGTACTTTTTTCACAGCTTTTTGTAAATCTTCGTTTTTGAATTGAAACAATTGATATTAATCATTCTTTTGCATACTCTTATTTAGTAAACTTGTTATAATTGTTGATGAATGTCAAAAATCTAAAAATTCTTAAAATGAAAGTCACTTTAAGTCAAAAAGAAAAGAGGGTGCCCATATTTACACCTTTTCCTCTATTAATGAAGTAAAATTTACCGTTATTTTCTTAAAATTTATTTTTCGAAATTGTAGAACGGCATTACAGAATACATTTTCTGCTAAAGAAAATTATATAAATGATAAAACATATCATATAATCCCAAGGGACACAAATTACCCACTTATTGAAGAATCGCCCATATGTACATATTAAAAAGTCCTGACAAATAACAATGACATTTTTTTCGTTATTTTATTTCATTGGTAAAGTAGATCAAATTTTTATCATTAAAGATCAGCGGTTGCAACTTTCAAAATAATTTATTTTGTTTTCATTACATTAAATATAGTCTTTATAGTTTTATAAATTTTAATAGAATTTATAATAATTTCATAAATAAAATATGCAAACTAGTAACACATAAGGATCACTGAATTATGAAACGAAATTCAACTAGGAAAAATAATTTAAGCATATCAAAAATAAATAAATAGTAATATACAGGGTGGTCATAAAAAAACTTTGCCGATATATGGAACTCTAGCGGCCGTTCCGTTTAACCGATCGAGATGAGATTTCAGATATAGTTATTCAGAGGTATGAGCTCGGGATTCTGTGAACGGCAACAAATTGGCGCTCAGGGTTACGGTTATAGGTACAGAAATTCGAAAATTTCGAATAGCAACGTCCCTTTTTTTTCGTTGCAAAATGCTCAGCGCATGCGAAAACCCTAAATAGCGCTGGAACGGTACGTGTATCGCAATAAACGGAAGCGTTATGCACGCACAAAAAAACAGCTCATTGAACGGCCAAAAGCAACACGATCGGAGCGCACGGAGGAAATTTGCATATGACAGAGGCAAAAATCCGTTTAACTGTCGAACGGCGTTCAGTGATTGTTGTCTTGCCTCTGCATATGCAAATTTCCTGTGCGCCCCAATCGTGTTGTTTTTGGCCGTTCGCTGAGCTGTTTTTTGTGCGTGCATAACGCGTCCATTTATTGTGATACACGTACCGTTCGATCGCTATTTAGGGTTTTCGCATGCGCTGAGCATTTTACAACAAAAAAAAGGTGCGTTGCCATTCAAAAATTTAGAGTTTGTGTACCTATAACCGTAACCGTGATCTCCAATTTGATGCCGTTCACAGAATCCCGAGCTCATACCTCTGAATAACTATATCTGAAATCTCATCTCGATCGGTTAAACGGAACGGCCGCTAGAGTTCCATATATCGGCAAAGTTTTTTTATGACCAGCTTGTATTAAGCACATTCTTTATAAATTTTACAAGTCTTAATTAAATTTTCATTACTTTTACAATATAGAAATGACTTAACATGATGAACACTCTCGTTGGATTATGAAACGTAATTTCAAATTTAAGAAAGTTTAACCATGAAAAGTTATTTAAGAATATCAAAAATAAATAAATAGTAATATGCTATTCCCATTCTTTATAATTTTTTATAAGTTTTAATCAAATTTTAATTAATTTTCAAAATAGAAATAAACGAATAATACTTAACATAATGATCACTCTCGCTGGATTATGAAACGGAATTGCAAATTTAACCATGAAAAGTTATTTAAGAATATGAAAAATAAATAAATGCTAATATACTAAGCACAATCTTTATATATTTTTTAATTAACTTTTAATAATTTTTTTATTAATTTTTGAAATAGAAATAACATAATAATACTTAAAATAAGGATTCCTCTGGAGTATGAAACGTGATTGCAGATTAAGAAAAGCTTTACAGAAAAAAAAATATATATTTAAACACAATCAAAATTAGTAAATAATGTAATTTTTTTTTATTAATTTTTCAAATAAAATTGACTTAATAATACTATCACTGGATTATGAAATGTGATTGCAAACTGAAAGAAGCTTAACCAGATAACAGATTTTTAAACACATCTAAAATAAATAAATAATAATATATAAAACATATTATTTATATATTTTATAACTTTCAATCATGGTTTTATTAATTTCTTAAACACAAACAACCTAATAATACTTAACGTAATGATCACTCTCACTGGATTAAGAAACGTAATTACAGATTAAGAAAAACCTTACTATTAAAAAGATATTTAAACAAATCAAAAATAAATAAATATGTTCAATACCTGTAGAAAAATGTAGAGCAGCACGCGTCTCTGCCTCTCGTCTCCATTGTTCCAAATGAAACAATGCGAGAAAGCCAAGTCTGTCTAAATAGGTGCCCCCTCTCCCCCCGTCCCCGCCACAGCAGCATCCAGTGATGCGGAGGAAGAGGATGAAAAGAAAAAGACGATGTGGGGGGGAGGGGGAAAGTGCTATGAATGGAGTTTCTGCTGTGAATCCCTTTCACTGATAACACCTGTGTGTGTCATTGCAGAAAATACTTTCTCTCGATACATATTTATTAGCGTTTCGACTGTTGTTCTCGTCAACGAACCCTTTAAATATATGTGTCATTCTCAGATGATGACATTTTTTTTTCCCTTTAAAAAAACAACTGTAAGTGAGTTTCAAAACTCGCCTTATGAGAAAAATAATAAAAGTAAATAAATAAATAAAATCATATTTTTGCTACTCATCTATTCTTTTAGTAAACTTAAAACGAAACAAGAAAGAAAAATCATGCGTCAAGCATAGATTTTGAAACACTTTCCAACAAAATTCCAGTTTAATAAGATGAAAGGGATGTCTAAGTAAACAATTTGGAAAAGGCATAACTTATTTGAAAATTCAATTTTAGCAATTACCATATATACAGGTGCATATACCGGACTTCCCGGGTTACAGAATATGAGGTGAAAACTATACATTTCTTTATTTAATTAAAAACGCTGATAGATTTTTTACATTTAATATTTATTTTTTTAGAATTTTCCCTAACACTACCAGCAATCATTTTTATATGAAAAATAGCAGTTATGTATTCAAATAAAATTTTGATATTTATTAAAAGCGATTCTTTCGTATTGGCCTCGTGCCGGGAACTAACAGCCGTAGAAATTGCCAAAAGATAGCTAGCTTTTTTTATTCTGATAATTTCAGTGGTTTAAACTTGGTTCGATTACATGTCTTAAACTTGTGTTTTATTTATTTTTATTTTTTTAATTTTTAATTTTTAGACTGATAAAGTTTTAATTTCATTACGGTACATAAGTCAGAAACAAATGCTGAACTATTTTATTTATATTATTTTGAGTGCAAACAGATTTGTCTTTTGTAATCGTCAGCATGTTTTAAAAAATCATGCTTGAAAATTATTTAAAAAACAATAAAAATTGAGTAAATTGCGATACCGTTCTCAAATAAATTGCATTTGAAAGTACATTTTTTTCTCTATTCGACGGTGTAAAAATTAAAAGTGTGCGGTATTTAGAGATTAAAAGAATTACAGCAAATTTAATAAAGTTCAATTTAATCGTCTGCTGTTGCCACCGTCAAAATGACGTCAGCATTACGCACGGACACGTTTGCCCTTTATAATATAGATAGAGAGATAGATCGTCAGAAAAAATCCGAATTATTTTGTGTAGTCCTGTATATGATCTCTAGATTCGTATATATACTACTTAGAATGCTAAAATTTAGCTCAGTTAGGAAATGCGTAGCACGGTTGAAAATTCCCCTTCCGCAATTTCTGTCAATAAATGGAAATGTACAAGAGATCTTTTGTGCAGCCCAGCATAGGATCTGAAGTTTTTATACTCACCAAGTAATATGTAAACTAGAGAACAGGAATTCTGCTTTTTCAGAATTTAGTGTCGCCCCCGGCATTTCCATTACTTCATTTCCTTCTGGTGGACTGGTGGCTTCTATTATTATGAAACAGCCATTATAAATGAAGTGTTAGGTGAAGATGAAAGAGCAGTCGTAAAAAGTTAGAACTCTGATTTTCTGGTCTGAATGGACAAAAATATATTGGCCATAATTTTTATGAAAAAAAAAATTATGGCCATTTTTTTTTTCCATTCTGACCAGAAAATCAAAGTTTTTACGTCTGCTCTTTCATTTTCATCTAACACTTCATTTATAATGACTGTTTCATAATAATAGAAGCCACCAGGCCACCAGGCGGAAATAACTCAGTTAAGCGGGACTCGGATAATCGGGACTCTACTGCAAAACATATTTAAATTTTATGACTTAAAGCACACGCTTTTATTTTATGTAAAATGACGTCATTTGCATTAATATAGATTCTTAAAATTAAATATAGTTTATAATAGCTCCATGTTTTATCATAAATTATTCATTTATATTTTTCTCAAAATAGCACGTATTTTAATAATTTTTTTTTTTCAATTTTTATGAGAAAATGGCAACAAGAAGATATAATTGCTATTTTTCAACAATTTTTTCTTTACTTTCTACAGAAATGGAGTATTTGAGTTGCCAAAATGAAACAAATGTCGCTAATATACTACAAAAAAATTAATGTTTCAAAAACAAATGGAGATGCAGTTTTCAAACAAATTGCATTAAAAAGTACTTTTCTTCCCAATACGACGGTATAAACATTGAAAATGTACGATGCTTAGAAGTTTTAAAAATGCTGTAGAGCATTTAATCGCACAGTGATACATCTGCTTTGTTTATTGCTAGCGTACACAAGGTAACGTTATTTATTGGAGACAAAATAAGCCGGGAGAAAGAAATAGCATACCGTACCGGGGGCTAATAAGTCGGAAATTATACGTCAAACGTGGCACATGAGGTGCGTTCGTACTATAACTAGTTTTATAAATATTCAAATCTTGGTGCAATAGCTGTTGCATTCTTACGCAAAAATGAATGAATATAAAATTTATTACGATTCTATAGTATGAATTTTCAGTAATACGGAAATAATAGGACTCTGTCTTAAATAAGACTTCATCACCATGGCAACCTAAAATCATTACCTATTCTGGGATATCACTGAATGAATGATATATGATACGATTGAATAGAATGAAGAAAACTTTTATTACTATCTTTTTAAGTTTCGATTCGATTTTCATAAAATTTGAAAGGACTCGACCGAATTCTGCAACGATTGTCTATATATTAAATTCAAATCCTTCGATTAGGTGGTTTTTTGCGCTGTTCTTTGCGGACAAACGGACAAACGGACGAACGGACCAGATGACGACTATAAGAGCTACGTATTTATATAATTACGAACGCACATAAAAAAAGAGTTAAATTTAAAAGCGTGAATGACAACTGAAAAAATGCTTCAAGCAATTTATGGTTCAAAGACAGTACAGAACAGAGTTCTTTTGAGCGACCCTGTAAATGAACGATGAATGCTATGCACACCCTATTCTATAGTAAGTATCTTGTAGTGTACCTCAGTGATATATATAAATTTTAATATGCTTTTAATAGCGTGACGTCGTTAAAATTTACTGCTAACGTTTTTTCCCCATAGACCT
Source organism: Maratus speciosus (assembly GCA_963932465.1). Taxonomy (NCBI): domain Eukaryota; kingdom Metazoa; phylum Arthropoda; class Arachnida; order Araneae; family Salticidae; genus Maratus; species Maratus speciosus. Next base: position 616,679,529 of record OZ010789.1, read on the forward strand.
TAATGTAACGGAATACTTTTGAGCGACCCTGTAAATGAACGATGAATGCCATGCACACCCTGTTCTGTAGTAAGTATCTTGTAGTGTACCTCAGTGATATACATAAATTTTAATATGCTTTAAATAGCGTGACGTCATTAAAATTCACTGCTAACGTTTTTTTCCCATAGACCTTAATGTAACGGAATACTTTTGAGCGACCCTGTAAATGAACGATGAATGCCATGCACACCCTGTTCTGTAGTAAGTATCTTGTAGTGTACCTCAGTGATATATATAAATTTTAATATGCTTTTAATAGCGTGACGTCGTTAAAATTCACTGCTAACGTTTTTCCCCCATAGACCTTAATGTAACGGAATACTTTTGAGCGACCCTGTAAATGAACGATGAATGCCATGCACACCCTGTTCTGTAGTAAGTATCTTGCAGTGTACCTCAGTGATATACATAAATTTTAATATGCTTTAAATAGCGTGACGTCGTTAAAATTCACTGCTAACGTTTTTTTCCCATAGACCTTAATGTAACGGAATACTTTTGAGCGACCCTGTAAATGAACGATGAATGCCATGCACACCCTGTTCTGTAGTAAGTATCTTGTAGTGTACCTCAGTGATATACATACATTTTAATATGCTTTAAATAGCGTGACGTCGTTAAAATTCACTGCTAACGTTTTTTTCCCCATAGACCTTAATGTAACGGAATACTTTTGAGCGACCCTGTAAATGAACGATGAATGCCATGCACACCCTGTTCTGTAGTAAGTATCTTGTAGTGTACCTCAGTGATATACATAAATTTTAATATGCTTTAAATAGCGTGACGTCGTTAAAATTCACTGCTGACGTTTTTTTCCCATAGACCTTAATGTAACGGAATACTTTTGAGCGACCCTGTAAATGAACGATGAATGCTATGCACACCCTATTCTATAGTAAGTATCTTGTAGTGTACCTCAGTGATATATATAAATTTTAATATGCTTTTAATAGCGTGACGTCGTTAAAATTCACTGCTAACGTTTTTTTCCCATAGACCTTAATGTAACGGAATACTTTTGAGCGACCCTGTAAATGAACGATGAATGCCATGCATACCCTGTTCTGTAGTAAGTATCTTGTAGTGTACCTCAGTGATATATATAAATTTTAATATGCTTTAAATAGCGTGACGTCGTTAAAATTCACTGCTAACGTTTTTTTCCCATAGACCTTAATGTAACGGAATACTTTTGAGCGACCCTGTAAATGAACGATGAATGCCATGCACACCCTGTTCTGTAGTAAGTATCTTGTAGTGTACCTCAGTGATATATATAAATTTTAATATGCTTTAAATAGCGTGACGTCGTTAAAATTCACTGCTAACGTTTTTTTCCCATAGACCTTAATATAACGGAATACTTTTGAGTGTCTTTGCAAACGAACTATAAATGCTACACACTTCATTTTCAATACCGAATATGTCACAGTAAACTTCAATAGCATATTTCAATTTCATGGCAACTCGAGTATATTTACGTGTGGTTGTAAAAGTGTAGAAATTTAAAATTGTTTGTAAAAAGTAAATAAAAGAAACCATAAATAAATAGATAAATACTGTTTGTTTTCGGAAAGTAAAACCACTATGAAGAAAATAAATGTTTTGCCGTAGCCTGTCAAACGGTTTTTCCCGCAATTATACTTTGCTGAAGGATAAACTCTCTCGAAAGCCAAGAGGGATCTTCGCCAAAAGGAAAGATACTTACGATGATTGAAATTTGAGGGGGTGGGGAGTTTAGATCCCCTTTGTAGTACCATGTATTGAGATAATATTTGCAGCTTAAAAATATATATATATATATTAACTTATAAGATCATTGTGCATAAATGAGACGCGATTCCCCAAAGTTTTGTCACGTTTAGGGTATATTTGGCATTTTATTAATTAAATATATTTTTTTATTAAGCAGGAAATTATTAAATACTGAGCCTTCAGTTCAAAACAGCATTCTTTTTGAACCATTATCTGTACTATAAGCAAACAATGTACGCGTGTCGCATTTAGGTCATTTTTGTCGCATTTACAGTAGCTAAAACCTAAATGAGACGTCCAAAATACTTAAATGTGACAATGTTTTTTATGCATGTCATTTCACCTTAAAATAGTCTTTTAAATGCTATCACATTTTGAAATACTTAATAAAGATTTGAAATACGCAAAACTGAAAGTTGAAACACAGTTATTATTGAACTACTTCACAATTACTTTTAAGGCAGTTCTCAAGTATACTACTCAACATGACCGAAACTTCCTTACAGATTTACTGACTCATTCTCAGAAGTAAAGGTACAAAATTTTCAGACGTAACTATGGAAGCGATTTGAAATCGATAAAAGCTTTCCATTTTTTGATAACCGTAAAGTACCGAAAATACCCCCCCCCCCCCCTCATATATATGAATTTTTCGTTTTTTGAAAAAGGGCCATTTATAAGACCTCCCCTTGAAGTTTTATTTTCTAATGCTTTCAATCCTTCTGTTTTTTCAGGAAATTGCTAAGTTTTTTGTTTCCATATCTTATTTTTATCAAATACATTTACATATCGCTGTATCAGAATGGCATGTGTTCTCTATATTATACTATTAATGCTTTCCTTGATTTTTATGCACTAAGATTTAATAAATATTTATATTGAGTTTAAGTTTTATAATTTTTGTTGATAGTTATTTCGTATCTAAATTAATTATTCTAATTAATTAATTATCTAAATCATTAGAATTTCCTGTCTGCTAATGGGGGCTTACTTTTGGAACTTTACGGAAATAAATTATTTATCAAGTTATAAGTGATTTTGGGTCACGTGACAACCGGTTTTTCTCTCTTCGCTGACTGATATTTCTCTTTTCGTCCGAAAATTCGGTTAAAAACGTCAACTTTGACAGTATGTTTTGAAAGATGTTTTGCGTTTACTAAAAAATGGAAACTGTCTTTCCATTACATAGTTTCTGACTAACAACCAGGGGTATAGTGAAGGGTATACTTGGGTATACGCCGTATGCCTTCTGGATTTTTTTAAGAATCACCGTATACCCTCTGTTTCTCAAATAAAGCTATAGCGTATACCCTAGGCATGACGTTCATGACTTTAACGTATACCCTCTGCCTACAGCGTATACCCTCTGTTTTTTTACGACTACACCACTGCTAACAACAACTACCAATTTCATGCATTTCCGAACAAAAATGAATTAAAACGTGTGTCATAAAGTAGCCCCTCTGGATTTGAGAGCACCCTTCAGGAACATAATCTTATGTGAGCTACAGCTGGGACACTTACTTTGTATAATTTAAGAAACGTTTTTATTCTGAAACTTAATTTCATTTCGTTTTCAGTTGCACTATACTTTGAATTATATTTGAGTTTAATAATTTAACTATATTTTTAAGACTTTCCAACATAGTTGAAAAGTGTTTATGAATTCGGTTTGTCTGTCTGTCGTCTCTTTGTCCGTGTTCTAACTCGCGTAAATACACTCGGATTAGAGAAAATTTATTTATGTTATTGAGGTTTACTATAGAAAATTCGGTACTGAAAAGGAAGTGCGTAGTATTTATAGTTCATTTACAAGGACACTCAAAAGAATTCCGTTAAATTACGATCTATGGAGAAAAATCGTTTGAGGTGCGTTTGATTGATATTACAACATTTCAACCATAATGAGATTGAAATATAGCATTCAGATGGACTACAACAGGGTTTCTCAGGAGTATAGAACAAGAAGCATTTATAGCTCGTTTACAGGTACGCACAAAAGGGTTCTGTTCCTATCCTAATGGCAAGCGCTGTTGCAGAGCGCCATCTGTGAAAAGGTAAGATTGCGTTCGAGAGTGTAACGCTAGAAGAGATGAGTTTGTGTTGTGAAATGGCGATTTGTCTTCGTAAATTTGTTGAGTTTGTTTATGTGAAATAATTTATGATTCCACTACAGCCCACATTTTAAAAGTGAGTTGTGATTATCTTATTGTGTTCAACAGATTCCAGTATATTAAGAGCTATGGAGAAAAATCGTTTGCGGTGAAATTTAATGATGTTATGCTGCTTGAAACATAACGAAATCACTGAAGTGCTCTGTGTGTTTGACATAGATTATAGAGTGCGTAGCATTTATTGTTCATTTACCGCGACACACAAAAAAATTCAATTAAAGGACTGACTAAGATCGATAATTGCCGGAAGTGCATATTTTTCTGTGGTATGCTGTAATGGAATTGTCCGTAATGAGCTCCGAGAATTAAACTTGTGAAATGGAGTCCAATAAAATATCAAGGTGAAAAAAAAATTAATTTCCAGTTAAAATAAATGACTATGATAGACTGCAAGTTCAAGAAATGAAAAGTCCATATTATTGCAACGTTAAAGCTTTCATTGCAGATTATTTGCCGTGAAGCTCGGAGGCGCCATTAAATCCAATCATATACAACCAGGAACAGAGAGCAGAATCTGTGAAATAGAGTGTACGTCAGTTTTTTGGTCATCGCCAACATTTTCACAAAGTTATTAAAAACAGACACAATTTGGAGTACCGTAGGAAAGAACCAACAAAGATTAATATAATGACATTGAACGAATATTTCATCAGCAAAGAATAAGATTAATGTAATAACATTTCAATAAATCTTTTCAAAAGTCAAAACAAAAGCACGTTTTGATACCGTAAACAATAATTTTATGTTCTAAAAGAGGCAAGTTAAATTATATTTTGATAAATGATCTGGTTTTTTAAAGGAAATTACTTTTTTTTTTATTATAAAGCATGCATAGGGTTTGATGCTGTTGTTTATAGAATATTTATTTAAGCAAATAAATTTTCTGAGTAAATTACATGTATAAAAAATATATATTATGAGTGAAAAGAGAATTATCGAATTATTTATTATTATTCACTTAACGTACGAATTTTGAATTGCACAATTGAATTGCAATTGATTCATTTATTATGAGATGGTATTTTTGGAACATAACGGACAACAATTTCACTGCATTATTTGTGAAAGATGTAATTAATATCACAGCATAATGATCAGATATTTCACTGTAAAAAGAAATGCTTTTATTTAAGAAAGATAAAGTAAATTATTAGCGCGATATGATACATGCAACGCTAAATTATACTTGTTATTAAGACTGAATAAAGAAAAATATATTAAAAGGAAAGAATATTTTAGGAAAGATTATGATAGATACTTTTTTAGAAGATTTGAGAGCTTAATTAATTATAGCTAAATAATTTAATAATTGATGTTTTTAAGGTTAATAAGAGATGGTTAATATGTGAATAAGGTTAATATATGATTTGAAATAACATATACATTTTTTAATCTCATATAGTTTTGAGTGGTTTAACTGGTGTGTATAAATTCTATAGATTGCATACAGGCTATACAAAAGACATCCATATTTCCACACGCTATACCAGATGTAGACAGCAATTACTTAAAAGGAATTTTTAAAGCTTTTTCTTTTTTAAATTGCTTATTTAGATACCTCATTTCATTAAAGGAAAATAAAATACACATAATATCCTGTTAGTGTTAGAAAGTTTTTCATAACCTATGCGTGATTCATGATCTGATTCTTGTTTATTTCAATATCTGACAAAATTGAATCACAACAAAGTAATCTGTGAATAATAATTGAGTATAGATAACTTTTTAAATCACCACAGTTTACGTTAGAAAAATTTTAGTATAGCTCTTATTAAAAATAAATAAATAGATAAGGTGTATTAACGGGAAAAATGTGTAATCAGTTATTTCTTTGCATTGTAATTTAAATAAATTACTTCAATGATATACCGTTTGGTTATGTGTAAAATACCCTAAAATTGTTATTTACTATTATTATGAGTTATTTATGCAATTTGAACTTCTAATTACATTAAATTTTCACAAAATTCAATCTTAATTTTTTTTCTTAAACATCGTACTTTTAAAAACATTTTTTACAACATGGTTGAAAAGAGTTTATGAATTCCGTTTGTCAGTCTATCCTTGCTCTAACTCGCATAAATATAGTCAGATTGTCATGAAATTGATACATGTAATTGGGGTTTACCATGGCATGTTCGGTATTGAAAATGAAGCGTGTGGCGTATACTTTTCATTTATAGAAACATTCAAAAGAATTCCATTACATGACGGTCTATGGGGAAATATCGTTTGCTGTGTATTTTAATGATATTACACTAGTTTAAACTTATTAAAATTTATGTATATCTTAGTGAGGTATATTACAAAATGCTTATTATAGAATCTGGTGTGCATATAATTTATCGTCTATTTACAGGGGCACACAAAGTATTTGGCTATACTGCCGATGAAAAATAATTGATGGAAGTATGTCTTCAGTTGTGGTGTGCGTTTTAAAATTTTGCTAATATTTTGCATATTTCTTGGTGTGTATAAATTCTATAGATCACATACTGGGCTATACAAATGATCTCAAGTACATTTTCCTTTATTCACAGAAATTGCTGAATAAAAATTTTCAAGTATGCTATGTATTTAATTGAACCAACTTTCAGCACACATACAAAGCTATAGATCATATACAGGACTGCACAAAAAATTTGGATATTTTCTCGGCTATTGATGGTAATTGCAGTAATTAGATTTCAAATGCGTTATGCATTTCCGAAATTGTTTATTTAGACATATTTTACCTTAATAAACTGTAAAGTTTTATTACAATATTCTGAATGTGTTGGAAAGTGTTACATAATCTATACTGGACGCATCGCTCTTGTTTTCTTTTGGTCCTTTTGATGTTAACGGAATGAAGCTTGGAATATTTTTTTATTTCGAATATTAGTAATATATATGAGTGAATATCACAAAATGTGAGATTTTTCAAACAAAAATTTTGAAAATTTAAATCGTTTCAAAGCTTCTTATTTTTTTTATTTCTTTTTTTAATGTTGGTTGAACAGCTGAATAAAGGAATTTATATGTAAAATTGTTAAAGTTTGAAGAACTGAAGCTCATTTTTATGTAATTATAATTATATATCATTTTCTTGGCATATGTATGCCAGGATAATGACAACTTCATTCTAAAACATTTTTCACATTCTTGTTTTTTTTTTTATTTTTAGATTTAACATTTTAATTTTGTTTAAAGGAACATGCTTCCTCTATAGTACCTTAAATTCGATGTAATGTTCAGTTTTATTTGTAATTTATAGAAGCCAGGAAAATGACATAACAAAAGTCTACTCAATTTTTACAAAGCCTTTAAATACATTATTTGCAAAGAAATATATAAAAGATCTTGCTGGTAGCAATGATTTCACTACTTCTGACTTGAACAAGAAGAATTACTCTGCAGCGCCATTTTTATACCTCACAAAGAACTAAAATGAGCAGGCCAGGAAAATGATATTCATTTTCAGTGACAATCCTATTTTAATTATGGAAAATTATTTGTAAAATACAGAACTTGTTACCTTCCTTATATATGTCAATATAATGTATAATTATTAATTAGAAATTAAAAAAACTAGAAAAAGATATTTGTACATGACAGCAGAAATCCTTTTACTTTGCACATATCACAGTGTGACATGCTAGGAAAATGACAATCTGAAATTTTAAGTCTTTTAATTGCTTTATTTTAGTGTTATTATGAATATAATATGTCTTGAAAATACTTCTAAGAATATTTTTTATTAGAATGTAAAAAAGAAAATTGCATTTTATAACATTAAATAGAAATTTTATTGTGCGGACTGCAATTTTCGTATTTTCTGATATTGTCCCATATATATATATATATATATATATATATATATATCAGGTCTTTAAACTTTATTTTAAGAAATAAAATAATAAAACTCACAATTATATGCTATCAGCACAGCATTAACAAAAAAATAATCCGAGTCACTGAAAAATAAAATAAACTGAAAGGGATTGGTTTACTAAATTGCATATCGTTACTTCAAAACTCACGCAATAAATAAGAATTCCTATTACTTTCACTGACTGCAGTTTAATTCCTTAATCTTCTTGCAAGTTTATTTATTTTTTCAATATATAGAGCATTCCCTCGCATAATAACGGACTTATCCAATCTAAAATCATGAAAAATGGTTTCAAATGCCAAGGTTTACGTACTCAGTATTATACCGCTTAGAAAATTTATCTGCCGACAATCGGATGAATTTATCTTCTAATGATCAAGTTCTAATAAGATCATTTTTTAACACATTTTAATATAGTTGAAAAGCGTTTATGACTTCGGTTTGTCTGTGCTCGAACACGCGTATATATATACTGAAATTTTCATGTAATTCATATATGTTATTGATATTTATTAGCATGTTCAGTATTGAAAATAAAATGTATAATATTTAAAGTTAAATGTGTAAATTGATATATAGGGGACAGTAGCCATATTTGAACCGCCGCTTTAAATAGACCGCTGCCATTCTGCCGTTAATTAAGAAAGAGAACTCATCTACCTCTCAAATCCTATTCACCAGAATGACGTCATTTATGATAAGAAGCACCCGCCTTCTACGTGCTGTTTCCAGACAATTTAAAAACCCCCCTAAAATTAGCTGTTTTGATATAATTTTCTCCTACTATACGTAAGAGAATGCCTTAAAATTAAGGTAAGTTGGTATGTTTTCATATACATATATAAATAAATATGTTTATTACGCATATTTTTCGCGCGGGTTTGCTTGTTTTAGTTTGTGTTTTTAGTCTTGAGATTATTTGTTTTAAAAAATAGTGCAGTTGCCTTAATTGGACCAATTTGAGTTGCTTAAATTGGACCAGATATACAATCATAAATTTAAAAAGTAAGTAATGAATTTCGTGGGCTGTACGCTTTGGACGCTATTTTTTTTTTAAATATTTTATATTGAATTACTATCTCTGGATCTTACTAGATCCGTTGATTCTAGAGCTAGTGAGATTTAGGAGTCAGAATCAGTAACCACGAAGCCTGTTAAAACTAAGAGAGTAAAAAAAATGATGAAAACGACACAGACAAATAGTTTGGAAGAAAAACATCAGTGACAGCAAAAGTTGTTAAAGATACAGGAAACGAAAAGGAAAGAGTAAGTTGTGAAGAGATTGACCCGCAAAAAGAATGCAGCTACATCCCCCCCCCCCAAAAAAAAAAAATAAACAAAGATTCATTAAAAATGTTACCTCCCTTGCCAAAATTAGTAGAGTCAAAGTACAGAGGGAGCTAAAAAGCAGTTGTGCTAACATCTTCGCCATATAAAGTAAAGCTAGAAATGAAAAATATAAAAAACAACAAAAAGGAAGCTGACAAAGCCCAAAAGCATCAAGTTTTAAAAAAGTTTTGGGATAATATCAAGATTTTAAAAAATAAGTGTAATTCAATTGGAAAGAAAATGGTGGAAGGGAAAAGCTGCAGATATAAGGTAAAGAAAACTTCTGTTGCAAAAAAGAAAATAAAAAAAGGTGTCTAATAATTCAGAACCTAAAAAGAAAAATCAAAACAATGCTGATTGGTTTGCCTAATTTGTAAGTAAAATAAAATAGAAGAAATGATTCAGTATTCAGATTGCCAAATATGGCTCCATGTTGCATGCGCTGTAATAAAAAAATGAACAAAAGAATTTCATATGTAAGTCTTAAATTCAAGTAACTGGCAATTACTTCCATAATTTCTATTCTTAATTATTTATAAATTTGATTTATATTTTGAATACGAGGGCTGTTTGTTTTTCAACCTCCGATGGGCCATAAAATAAAAACTGGTGTGAATAACAAAATTCTTTGATAGCCTGGAGTCAAGTACACTCAAAGCTACTTTTCGACATAGTCGTAGTGAAGATTGAGTTATTTGTCATACTGGTGGGCGAGGGGGAGGGCATACCCTCTTCAAAGTTGCTGCCAGCATATTCAGATAGGTCTCCAAGGTGTTTTGAAGATTTTTGTTAGAATGAAAAGTGAAATGGATTGCTGTCCACCCAGACCTATCTTCAGATATCGAAAAAGGGGACAATCACTCAGTGCCAGCCTAACTGATAGTCCAACAGCTTCTTTCACAAATCGAATTACCATCCTCAGATTCAAGAAAGAAGTCTTGGAGATCTACCTCAATACATTGGCGGCAATCTTCTTTGAAGAAGTGCCCCCCCCCCCCCCCCCTCACCCACCAGTATCACAAATGACTCAATCTTCACTGCGACTATGTCGAAAAGTAGCTTTGAGTGTACTTGACTCCAGGCTATCAAAGAATTTTATTAATCACACTAGTCTTTATTTTGCGGTCCATTGGAGGTTAAAAAAAAGAAACAGCCCTCGTACATTTTGATTTAAAACAATTACTCTTAATTTCAGAAATTTGATTTAATTACATTTCATCGCAGTTGTTTATTTGATTGTTTCATTAATCGCAAATTTTACTTTTAATGAAATTAGATATATTCCCTATTCATTAAAGCAGCCTAATATTGTTTGGTTCAATTTAGGAGACTGGTGGTCCTATTTAGGCGACCAGTCGCTGAATTTGGACCACTTTTGACAAATTTTTCAAATTAAAATAAAACTTAAGATTTTGAAAAAGAAATTGTTTTAAAGATTTATTGGTACTTTTCGGTTAGCCGGGCGCCAGTGTTATATGTACATATTTATGTACCATACATATGTGTAAATATCTACTCTATATATATAAAATCCTAATGAAACGAATTTATGAAACGAATATATGAAACGGCTGAAATGTAACGATTCTTTGAATCGACTGATAAAACAACTGATTATGTTTCACGGTGATTTCTCCTAAAAAAAGGAATACTTTGCGATGAAATTAACACCAAAAATTAATATTGATCCGCAGATTTCAAAACTGGTATTAGAATTTTTAAATTCCAATTAGTTTTCGAAAGATTAATTTTTTTCTAATTTTATATACATTTTTCTAATGATGGCAACTCAAATTTTAATCATAACAGATATTTTTTTTTTTCAGATTATAGAAAAGGTTACTATTTTAAACTAATATGGCGAGAAATTTGGCCTCCCTTAAATGTATGCTAAGAAATGTATCATGTTACTTTTATTCATAATTCAATTTGTATTTCATTATCATTTTATTTAATACAAACTGAAACATTTAAAATAAATGGCTTTCACTTCTTTATTTTTTTAAACGAAATGAAAAAAGAAATATTAGGCACAGATATCAAATACGCACTGGGGTACCTAATTGGCGCGAAAACGACATTATTTTGGTTAACATGGTAACCCGGCTATTGTTGTTTATTTAATAATAAATGCTTATTTACTTAATTTTCTTTTTTTTAATTACATAAATTGTTTTGTTGCATAGTTAATTATTTTTTTGGTTATTTTCCTTTAAAAATAATAGAAAATAATTAAAAAATACGGTACTACTTAGTTATTACATCGACCCATTTCGCCAAATTATATAAATCGCCAAACCACACGCCAAATTATACAAATTAACATAATTTTCATTTTAAATAACGAAAGTTAAATAACGAAGTTAAAAATTTAAATAACGAAAATAGTATAACATTAATAAATATACAAATAAAACGACGAAATAAAAATCACTTGATGACGTAAAGACGTGTAACTTGCTTAAAGTCAAGTGAATGTGACATTTACGATTAACCATTATTGGCATTTAATCTTATAGTTTGGTGATAGATTTTTGGTCGACGGCATAACTAAGTAGTACCAAAAATACATATGTAACTGGTATTCGAAAACGAGGTTTTCGCTAAATTTTCGTAATACTTTCATATGAAACGCGAAGGGATCAGAGCGTATTTATTTATGGCAGTTGCATGACTTGGACTATTATAATATAGATGAAATGATGGCGATAAAATAATATTTGGTGACTTATCACCTGTACCTGGCTAACATTAAAGTACCAAAATGGCACCAGGAATATAAAAAGCAAAGTGGTTCGCCCGAAACTGTTGATGATAGTCACTTGACTTAGGCTATTGTTATAGAAATTGTTTTAAAATACCGGGAGACAAAGACTCTGTACGCTTAATTCATTTTATTTTAGCTTCTTTTCAAACGTTTAACTGATCTTCTTTAATCAAACACGAAAACAACCATTGGGTGTCTTAACAGCAACTGATTGGGCATTAAATTTTTGAAATCAAAGGAAATTGAACAGAAACCCGTTTACAGGGAGATCTGCACAGCTTTTTTCAGTATAATTCAATCTTCTATAATATTTTTAAAACCGATCAGATTAGCGTGTTTTTAGATTCTGCGGTGTCTGAACGGGGGTTGACGAGCGTAGCATGCAGGGGGCAGAGCCCCCTAGTACATATATATACATATACATATATTGTATATACACCGATATATATATATATATATGTGTGTGTGTGTGTGTGTGTGTGTGTGTGTGAGTGTGTATATATACATACATGTACATATACATATATATGTATATATAACACTGACGCCCGGCTAACCGAAAAGTACCGATTTATTTAGTTAGTAGATGAATAGTTTGACCACGTGTAGTGATATTTTGCAGATATTTCAAAAATGAAGTGAGTTACACCTGAAAATAAGTGAAGTGGTCCAAATTCGGCTACTCTCCCCTATCACTGAGGTGTACTACAAGAGGCTTACTGTAGAATAGGTTTTGCACAGCATTTATCGTTCATTTACAGGGACACATAAAAGAATTAACTTCCAGTACTGTTTATTAGAGATAATCGCTACATGTGCGTTTTCAGTTGTGGTACGTGGTTTTTATATTAACCAATGCTTTGTGTATTATTTGATGTGCATATATTCTTAAACTCATATACAGGGCTTCACAAAAGAAATCGAATTCGTTTACTTTTATTGACGGAAATTGTTGAAGGAGAATTTTCAACTGTGTTATCCGTTTTCTAACTGAAATAACTTTTAACATATTATATAAGTATATATATATATATATATATATATATATATATATATATATATATATATATATATATATATATATATATAATCAAGATCATTTTACAAAGCCAAAATGAGCTTATAAATTAAAGTATCGGATGCAAAATGCAATGAAAAAACTCATATACTAAAAAAACACACTCCATACATATTCGCGCAATGCAGCAGAATACCATAAAATGTTATATATATAAAGTACCTTTGAATCAAAATTTATCTAATAAGTTCATATAACGATGTTAACCAAAATTCTAAATGAAGATGGCATGTAAAAATGTAATACATTAATCATTATAAAATATATTATAGTAATAAAAATAAAAGTATTAATCTTATAACTTTTTATTATTTTAATACTATGAGGAATGTAAATTATATCCTACTTTTGATGATTAATTTTATTGCTAAGATAATGTCAAGAATTTTCGTGAAATATATTACTAAATAAATATATGGTGGAGTGCATTATTTATCACATGTGTTTTAGTGTAATAAATATTTAAAATTTATTTAAGGGTTCTCAGGAGTCTTACGTTTTACCTGACGGTGCAATTTAGCTACATGTCACATTTAATTTTTTTTCACAGTCTCTATAAGACATAAATGCATAAAAAATTTTAAATATACAACCTAATATCTCTTCTTATTAAAATAATTTTTTTTTAATATTCTATATTGAAACTTAATTTTTTTTTTTTTACCTTTAATTTTGATAAAAAATTTAAATTGTTTTTTGAATTGCATGCACTGCGCATAAGATTCTAGCAAAACTATTGGTTCAAGAGCCGCCCGAAATATTGATAGTGATGTAAAACTAATGTATCTTGAACGCATACTTCAATTATACGCAATTTATTTATTTATTTTACTTGAAATTAAAATTTAAATTATAAAATTTTGAAAAAAAATCATTCTTTTATTGAAAAATTGCCAATTTTAAATAATCAATGCAATTATTATACTAAATTTGAAGTATAAGTTATTCTTTACCTTAAAATGAAGATATTTGCCAAGTTTCATGCAAATTACTTTATTAGTTTGTGGAAAATGTTGCGCCCAAGCATAAAATATAAGAAATAATTTAAATTTTTTTTGTCAAAATTAAATATAACAAAAATACAATAAAATTTCAATATAGAATATTAAAAAAAAATATTTTAAATAGAAGAGATATTAGGTTGTCTATATTAAAAATTTTGTGCATTTATATCTTATAGAGACTAAGAAAAAAAATTAAATGTGACATGTTGCTAAATTGCACCGCCAGGTAAAAAGTAAGACTCCTGAGACCCCTAAATATGATTAAGTAAAATTCCTAACATTAATTAAAATTATCAGTATAAAGTATGTTACATTATTTCAGTATATTATTTAATCTAATTATTTATTTTAAAGATATATTAAATATATTTTTGCATTATTTAACTCATATAATTTAAATAAATTTTAAATTTATTTTAATATCATTTTAAACAAAATTTATTTTAAAATTATTTCACATAACCTGTTACATTCTTTAGGTTTACCCTTGTGCTTTCCTGCACCCAAATGTATAAAATCATGGAGTACTGGGAGCTGGAAAACACAATGGTAAACCTACGAGTCAGCCGCTAAAATCGGGTTTTTAGGTGTTTTCCACCAAGATAGGACTTGGCAGACAGATTGCGTCTTAATATGCTAATCGAGTTTTAACTAATTCTAGAATTTCAGCCGTGAACTCGATGAGGTGATTGTCTGTGATGCCGGCTCCCGGTCTATTATAAATGAACGATAAATGCTATGCTCACCCCTATTCTATAGCAAGAACCTTGTAGCACACTTCAGTGACATATATCAATTTCAATGTGTTTATAACAGTGTAATATCATTAAAATACACCGCAAACGATATTTCTCCATAGACCGCCTTGTAACGGAATTCTTTTGAGTGTCCCTGTAAAAGAACCGCAAATGCTACACACTTCATGTTCAATACCGAACATGCCAGAGTAAACCCCAATAACATATATCCCTTTTATGGCGATCGGACTCTATTTTCGCGAGTTACAGCACAGACAGACAGGCAAACCGAATCCAAAAACACTTTTCCACTACGTTGGAAAATGTTAAAAAGTTTTCCACTTGTGCTATCTGTAACCCGGGAATCCCGGTTTAGAGCCCCTAGTATTTTTGAAAGGCAGTAAGTACTTGACATTCAAAAGTTAATGAATTATTAATATACTAGCTGAAATGCCTGGCGTTGCCCGGGGTTTTAAATATGTTTGGTTAGAAAATCAATTTCAAAATTAAACACCGCACGGACTATGAATCTCGCGCAAATATGCCCTGTTTTTTAATATATTGAAAGCCTTGAGAAATTTAGCTTTTATACCAGTATTTAATAAAAAAAATGTTTCCTAAGCCTAAATATAATCTTCATTCTTGAAAAAATTTTAAAAAGAAATTTAAATTCATAAAAAGCCCTTCATGATATTACTTTCACTTGCAAAAACCACGCTTTCACCCTATATCCGTTTTAAATATGAGGTCATACGTGAATTCACCCATATTCTGCACAGTTAAAAAGAAATGGCGCATCTGGTGTTTGTCGAGAATTAAATAAAAACCATGCACGGGAGACATCATAATTCACTTTATATTTTAACAGAACTAGGGGGCTCTGTCCCCTACGAGCTACGCTCGCCAACCCCCGTTCAGGCACATCAAAATCCAAAAGCACGCTAATTTGATCGGCTTTAAAAATATTGAATTAAAATTAAAAAAAAAAAAAAAAAAAAAAAACAGTAGCGATCTCTCTGTAAACGGGTTTCCATTCGTTTTCCTTGGATTGGCGATTTTTAAGACCAAATCTGCTGCTGTTAAGATATACAATGGCTGTTTTCGTATTTAATTAAAAAATTAGTTAAACATTTGAAAATAAGCTAATGTAAAAGGAATTAAGTAAAAAGTGTCATTGTTTCCCGGTATTTTTTAACAGCGCTATAAGATAGTTCTTTTAAATAATTCATTTTAAATGTATCGTTTTAAATCTGACGTAATTTACACCAAAGTTTTATTTCTCTTATTAATATTCAGGTAAAAATACTTTTGTTGTTAGAAGGAAATATTATTTGCACTGTCTTCGAATTTACAATAATAGTTGAAAAGATTATCTCAAAATATCTCGCGCAAATATATTTTTTAATTTAAATTGTTTTGCCATATTTTTTTGCCATTTTAAATATGACGTAATTTCCTCCATTTACAGGTTTTAACGCATAATAATTTTTTTATTTTATCATTTTGTTTCTCTTTTAAAATTCAATGGTAAATATGGTTCTTATGACGTAATTTTCCTGCTTTTAACATGTAATCATTTAATTCTAATTTTAAAGTTTTTTTTTTCTGTTTATAATAGTCACGTGTAAATAAATTTTTAATTTAAAGTAAACATTATTGTTTGCGCTGTTTATACAATTGGTAACAGTTTAAATTAATAACATTTTCTAAAATATATAGAAAACATCTCTCGAAATGTTGAAAATTTGAATTTAAAATAGAAATAAAACCTCAAAAAATGAGTAAAATTAAAAAAAAATAAATGCAGTCTGCACACCGGGAAATTTTAACGTATAAAATGATCTAAAAATGATTAAATTCCCATGCATAGTTTTTGCTCCAATAAAACTTTTTTAATGGAACGATTTTGTCCAACTTTAGCACTAAATATCTCTTAAAGTAATTCTTCGATTTGAAAACTGTCTGCATCAGCGTGTTTAATCAAACATTTTTCTATAATACCACCAATTTTCATATTTTTGTATGCAACAGTTTTTTTTTTTTTAATATTAACGAAGAAAGGCCATGCTTAAGCATTCAAATTGGATGCCCATCTACCGGGAATATCTACGCAGATTTTCATTGGTCCATTTCCAAATCAAAACTTTTTTTATATATATACGAGGTGGAACCCGTCGAATTTCGACGAAAGAAAATATTTCAAAGGAACTGTTGCATCAAATTTATAATACATACATACAACAATAATTACAATGAAAAATCCATCTTACACTTGTTAATTTAACTCTCCAAAGACATATTTTAACCTAAGATTAACAAAATACTTTTTTCATAAACTTCAACTGTTAAAATTATTGAAAAATTAAACTTTATTCATATACGTAATCAGTAACATATAATCAAGATAAGTAATTTTATTAAGTTATCAATTGATGCTTGGTATTACGGAATGAAAAAATCACCAAAAATGATTTCACCTTGACATAATCATAGAGTTCCCCCCCCCCCTTTAAATATAAACAAATCAAGTCATTTTCAAAGTTTCACATCAATATTAACCATTTAAAAACATTTTAACGCACGATAGGTTATTAATAAATATATTTTCAAGCTTGTAGTCACGTTTGTCAACTATTACAACTTCCCATGTTAAAATTCCCACTCGTGATTTGAGGTCTTAGTATAATCTCTGTACCTGCGCGTAAAAATTCCAGAAATTTATAACTTTTAGACGTATTCATGGGGAAATATCTCGTTTTATCAAATAAAATTACCGTTTTCTTTTAAATATGACGTCATTTTCAGTCGCTGAAATATTTTGCCTATTGTCTCAAACTCAATATCAGCAAAATGAAAAAAATAGTGAAATATAACAACATCATCAGGGAAATTGTGTTTTTTTTTAAAGCGTAACGTCATTTTCTGTTCAAATTTAAAATATATATATATTTTTAATTGTAATGAGAAAATGGCATTAGTAAGAATATAATCAATAAAAATAACTAAACCACTTTTAATAGAAATGAAGTATTTCAGTTGCCACAATTTGAAAATTGGTATTAAAAACTATAAAAAAAATAATATCTCAAAAATAAATTGGGATACAGGTTTCAAACAAATTGCATTTAAATCTGCATTTTTTTCTGAAGACGACGGTGTAAATATTTAAAACGTGGGATGTTTAGAAGTTTAAAAATTTGCAGTAGCGAAAATTGCAAAACCGAAATTTCATTTCAAATTTCAAAGTGTTGCCATTCGCAGAATGACGTATGCGTTACGCACAGATATGTTTGTCCTTTATAATATATATAGAAGGATAATAAAGCTACTATAGCCAGTGTATACACGTCAGGACACATTTCCGTTATAGTTTTCTTTTTACGTGAAGGTTTCGCTATGGTACCCCATTGTGAAATTTGGTAACTTTTGAAATTCAATATTTGAAAAACGGCATAATCATTAGATTTGAAATTTATATAAAAAAAAAAAAAATACAATTTTTTACCTTTCTAACGCAGTTTGTCTGACAATTTTCTGACAAATACTTTTCGAGTTATTAATTTTTTCAGTAACTTCAAATATTTCATTTTCCGAGATTAATCTGTGGCAACGGTTAGCGAAAAAGCCAGTCGCCAGCAACGGCCAACAACACACAGCTTTTTATTAAAGAGGATTCCCCTTTCAGTGAAAATATTTAACCTTTAACTGATGTCACGCGGTCTCCCAGACCCCGCGACTCCCAGCTGTAAACACTTTTACAGCTTTTTACTTTTCTGTACTGAAGTTAAATAATATGAATAAAATACTTTTTTCATCCAATTTAATTCACATGCTCCTAAGAGAAGTGCAACGATATTGTTAGGACAAAATTTAAGTAAATTCATCCATTTGAGTTAATTTTTTTATTCATTTTATTCGAGGGGTCTGAGAGACCGGATCACATCAGCTGTGTTTAGTCACATTTTACACATCACAATTTTAGTCACATCAGTTAAAGGTTAATACAGCAAATTACTGCTAACCCTAAAAAACAAAGAGAGACTGTTTATAATTACATTACACTAAAGCTTCAGGGATAAAGCAGAAAACGAAAATAATGCTCACTCTGAAATAGCTATTTAGTAGGCCAATTTTCCCTCGAAAGCGAATGATGCACAAAAACTTTCTTCCAACGTGTTCTATTTTATGATGCCAAGTGTAGCGTGAAAAAGCATGCCAGCCGCAGAGAAGTAAAGCAACCAAATTCAGCTTTTCGTGTTTTCGTAGTCATGAATTAGAATAAAATCAACGCTAAATAATTCGCATTCGAAATAATTTGCTCCAAATTCTGTATAGCGATTTTGAGTTCACTTACATTTTAAGGAAATACCTGTCTCGATTTCAAGATAAAAAATTTCCACCTGTTTCCATAGATCCGCATGTAGAATCATACTGTACTTCAATTAAAAAAAAAAATTCTTTTGAAATTTAACATGTATTAGAATTTGTAAAGGAAATAAGATACACGTAATTAAGAAGGTAAATAGCACAAATATGTTCATCATTTTACAAATGGGGTATGCATTCATTATAGAAAAGAGGGTTTTTTTAAGTGCGTTCATAGTTATATAAATACGTAGCACTTATAGTCGTCGTTCAGTTTGTCTGTCTATTTGTTCGTTTGCCTGTCCGTCCGCACATAACAGCGCAAAAACTACTCAGCCGAATCGTTTGATATTTAAATTATATAATTGTTGCATAATTTTGGCGCGTCATTTCCAATTTTATGATAATCGGATGTATAGTTTAATTACAGGGGCAGTCAAAAGTGTTTTTGTTACATTATGGCCAATGGGAAAAAATTATTTCAAATGCATTTTAATGATGTTACAGTCTTTCGAACAGAATGAAATGGATATACACTTATGAAGTGCACTAAAATATACATTCAGTACAATACGCAGTGCAAAAAATATTTATAAAACTAGTTATAGTACGAACGCATCACATTTGCCACGTTTGATGTGCAATTTCCAACTTGTTTTATTAATTTTAGATTATAATTTTTAAAAAAGTCATTGTTAACAAAAAATAAAAATAAAAATAATTTTTTTTAAACAGCAACATTCTTTCATAAGCATTTAGTGTTTATTTTAAAAATCACATCTAATTACATGACGGTAATTCATTTAGTTCCAAAAAAATTCCGTTACAAATATGTTAATTTGGCCTCGGTTACACAAGACTCACCGTTTTGATTTACGCTTGATAGAAAGCGCGAACTTGTGAATTTATAAAAATATATTTAACTTTTCTTCTGTTTTTTTTTTTTAAGATATGGGGGAAACAGGGGAAAAAGTTTTATTTTTACTATCGATTCAGTATTTCTAAATTATTTTCTCAACGTATAACCGTAATTTAATTAATATTAAAATATTCAATGATAAAAGAGTTTTTTATTATTACGCTTTTTAATTTTTATTTAGATTTTCTACATTTTCGTTTTTAAAATGTTTCGTTCTAGCGATTTCACAGCCCGTTGGCACATTTTGGAGAGAGTGGCTTAGCGCATCAACTACATTTTTTTTTTTTTTTTGTAACTTGTATACAGTTGTAACCATAAAAAGTAGTGAGCGATTTATCACTTATGGTTGGCTAATGGAAAAATGCCTTAAAATTAGTTTATTAATTTATAATTAATTTTTAAAAATATTAGAATGCCGTACTGTGATCGGAAACCCACCTGGATACGTAATTTTATATTTCTAACCTATCAGGAAGGGGGTAAAAAATCGGATGCAAAATTCCATCTTTATGTACAGAAACCAAGTTAAGTTAAATAAAAGTGCAAATTCAACACGAGCCTGACCCCGATGCAGAATTCTATTCTCAACAAACAAAATAAAAAAAAAATAATAATAAATAAAATAAAATTAAAATTAAACAACAGATTTATGTTTTAACTGTATATACCGGGTGTCCTAAAAAGGACTGACTGATTTTAAAATCCAATAACTTGCAAACGATGACAGATATTTAAAAATTCTTGCAGGAGCGTTATGTGTGATGTCAGGAGTTTTTTTTTACTGTAATTCTCGAATTTAGTTCGAATTATAAACAATAGATGGCACTGGGATCAATATGTGCTAAATCCAGGCCCGATTTTTGGTACTTCGGGACCCACTCAATACATTTTATTTATTTTTTTGCATGGGAATAGAGAAAGTCCAAAAGATCCAGCTTAAATTTACCGCCTATTGCTTTCAGCGCCATCTATTGTTTGTAATTTGATTTTGTATAAATACTAAGGGGCTCTACCCTTACGAGATACGCTCGCCATCCCCCGTTGAGACACCGCAGATTCTGTAAACACGCTAATTTGGTCGGTTTTAAAAAGATTACAGAAGAATAAATTACAATTAAACACCAGTGGTGATCTCCCCTTTAAACGGGTTTCCATTCATTTCCCTGTAATTGTGAAAAAATTTAAGGCCGAATCAGCTACTGTGAAGACATCCAATGGCTGTTTTCGTGTTTCATTAAATAAGATCAGTTAAACATTTGAAAATAAGCTAATATAAAATGAATTATAAGTAAACAGAGACTTTACCTCCCGGTATTTTGTAACAACGTTATAAAAAATTATTTTAATTAATGGTGCACTCAAAAAAATACTTTTCCACCCTCAACAGCTCAAAATTTTGTGACACATTTTCAGACTAATTTTTAAAAGTAGAAACATAAAACTTGCTGACGTGATTTTTGAAGAGATGTATAAAAAGCCGTGTGGTTTCATTTTTCGCTCAATTAATTAGAACTTGATTTATAAACAATTATTTTCTCAGTATGACCATTATTTTCGTTCCCAGGTCTCTCGAATCGGAAAATTTGGTTCAAGGTTCCAATTTTGACAGCGTTTTTTGCAATGTATTCTGCCTTTATCAAAAAATCGACAAGCAAGTCCCATTGTATAGTTTCTGAATAAGATAATCTGCTAATATAATGCGTTTCAGAACAAAAATGAATTTAAAAATGAATAAAAAAATAAGCAGTTTGGATTTAAATACATCCTTAAGGCATTTTAAATGCATCGTTAAATCTCACCTAATTTTCACCAAAGTTTTCTTTCTCTTTTTAACATTCACATGAAAATACTTTTATGTTTAGAAGGGAAATATTATTATTTGCGCAGTCTTAGAATTAGCAACATTAGTTAAAAAGATCATATCGAAATATGAAATAAATGTCACGCATATATTTTTAATTTTTAACTGTTTGTCAATATTATCGTTTGTCTATTTTAAATATGACATAATTTCTTCCATTTATTGTTTTTAACGTATATTAATGTATTTATCATTTTGAAATTTTCTTTCTCTTTTTAATATTCACGTGAAAACATTTTGTTGTTAGAAAGGAAATATCATTATTTGCGGTGACATAGAATTGGAGACAAACATAAAAAAAATCATCTCGTAATATGAAATAAATGTCTCGTAAATATATTTTAGGTAGCTTTCATTACAAAAAGCTACCTATTGCAGCCGTTCGGAGGAAAGAGATTTCAAAAAATTTTGGTATATTTTCATCGATCATGACCCCCAGACCCCGAAACCACCCTCCATTCAAAAGTTGATATATATATATATATATATATATATATATATATATATATGTAACTCTCGTATTTATGAACCGATTTGGATGAAACTCGGTGTGTACATAGTACATACCAATGTCTCGACCGAGTTCGTTGGCCAGCTTCATCCGCCATCTTGTTTCAAAATGGCGGCCATTTAAAATTTAAAAAAAAAAATTTTAATTTGAAATGTGGTACCAAAAAATTTAAAATGGAAAAATATTTTTTTCTTATGTGTTTGAACTTGATACAAAGATTCCGGAGCAGTTTTTGTTTTGTCTATATCTTAAAAAATGGCTGAGTTGTAGCACTTTGAATTTCTAGCGTAGCTGACATTTTTAAACGTCCTGATTTTTGTCACGCGATAACAGGCGTATTTATGAACCGATATGGATGTACCTTCGTGTGTACATAGTGCATACCAATATCTCGACCGAGTTCGTTGGCCAGCTTCATCCGCTGTCTTGTTTCAAAATGGCGGCCATTTAAAAAAATTGTAAAAATTTAAAATTTGAAATGTGGTACCAAAAAATTGGAAAATGAAAAAGATTTTTTCCTTATGTGTTTGACCTTAATACAAAGATTCCGGAACAGTTTTTGTTTCGTCCATATCTAAAAAAAATGGCTGAGTTATAGCATTTTGAATCCCTATTGTGGTTGACATTTTGAAACGACCTGATTTTTGTCAGGCGATAACAGGCTTATTTATGAACCGATTTGGATGTAAGAAGGCATGTGGATAACATATAGCAATGTCTCGACCAAGTTCGCTGGCCAGCCTCATCCGCCATCTTGTTTCAAAATGGCGGCCATTAAATTAAAAAAAAATTATATTTAAAGTGAGGTGCAAAAAAATTAGAAATTGAAAAAGGTTTCTTTCTTAAGTATTTGACCTTGATATAAGGATTCCGGAGCATTTTTTATTTTGTCTTTATCTTTTAAAAAATGGTTGAGATATAACAGTTTGAGTTTCTTTATGTGGGTGATATTTTGAAAAATCTGATTTTTTGCCTGCGACAGCACTCGTATATATCAACCGATTCCGATGTGAGGAAGCATTCGACCAAGTTCACTGGTTAGCCTCATCCACCACGTTGTCTTAAAATGGCAGGCACTTCAAGATATCGCCGAATTGGGCAACTAAATATAAGTTACTTTAAATAAAAGCAGCTTGGATAAAGCTGACTAATTTCGCGAAATTCTCATTCATAATGATTTAGTATTGATAAAAATTAGTATTGAATCTTCTATAATCGGTTTCCACTAAATTGAGCTTAGTGTGTTTGAATAACATAAGCTAGCTTTTTAAAAATAAGGAATATGAAAGCTACTTCTTCCTCCCGACACTGGCCGGTAGGACTTTTTTTATTTAAACTGTTTGGCAGTATTAATATTTGGCCATTTTAAATATGACGCAAAAACCTCCCTTTTACTGTTTTTAAACAATATTAATGTTTTTATCATTTTAAAGTTTTATTTCTCTTTTAATAGTCAGTGTAAATGACGTAATTTTCAATATTTTCCTGCTTTTAACATGTAATCATTTGATTCTAAAGTTTTTTCTATTTTTAATAGTCACGTGCAAATAAATTTTTAATCGCAAGGAAATATTAAAGGAAATATTATTCTTTGCTTTGTTTTTAGAATTGACAACAATTTGATATAATAACCTTTTCTAAAATATAAAAAAATACCTCTTGAAATGATGAAAATTTGATTAAAATAGATAAGAAATTATTAAAATGCTCAATAATTGCATTAAGTGATAAACAAATCTTTTTAAAAAGGCAAAATACCTTTATTTATTTATATTTCGACATGTTTCATTGCATCATCATGATAAACTAGTAAACAAAAACAAAAATCACGCGAACACAAGGATAATGAAATTAACTGCAATATTAAAAATGGAAATTTGTGAATTTAAATTATTTTACATTATTACTTCATGATTCTGTGTAGCATTTCTTTCCAAATTTTAGGGAGCTCCATAGATATCTGAATCATTGCAAATATTCTCTGTTGATTCGGGGATGATGGGTGGCAAATAAGATCTTGATGTATAAATTATTCTACTATTTTTAAAATCTATTTGTAAAGGTTCTCTGTTATATAGTCTGGCCAGAACTGTAGTTTTCTTGTTGTATTTGATGTCTGCTATCTGTTCTTTGATCCTAGTTTTGAGCTTTCTTTTTGTCATTCCTGTATAAGATTGGACTGTTCCATCTTCTTTGGTAAAAGGTATTTCATATACCTCTGATAATTGATTATCATATTACTATGTTTTTTTTAATTTTGCGGATGGTTTTGCAATATCATCCGCAAAATTAAAAAACATAATATGTAAGAAAATAGACCCAATAGAACCAAATCAATTATCAGGAGTATATGAAATACCTTTTACCATAGAAGATGGAACAGTGCAATTTTATATAGGGATGACAAATAGAAAGCTCAAAACTAGGATCAAAGAACATATAACAGACATCAAATATAACAAGAAAACTATAGTTCTGGCCAGACTATATAACAGAGAACCTTTACAAATAGATATTAAAAATAGTAGAATAATTTATCCATCAAGATCTTATTTGCCATCCATCATCAGAGAATCAATACAGATCTTCTTACGCAATGAGAATGTTTGCAATGATTCAGCATCCATGGAACTCCCTAAAATTTAGAAAGAAATGCTACACAGAATCATGAAACAATAATGTAAAATAATTCATGTTCACAAATTTCCATTTTTAATATTGCAGTTAATTTCATTATCCTTGTGTTCGCGTGATTTTTGTTTTTGTTTACTACTTTTTCAATTTGAATTTTTTCGAAAATATTTTTATCATTTTATTTCCTTGAGAATGTTGTCATCTGACGCAGTGAAAAATGTCGAAATGTAAATAAATAGAGGTATTTTGCGTTTTTTTAAATTTATGTTTATCACTTATAGCAATTATTGAGTATTTTGATATTTTAAAGTGATTTTTGTATATAGTTTATAAGAAATTATTATATTTTTTCTTATTATTATTTAATGAATTGTTTTTTCAAATTTTCCTGAAAAACATAATTTAATAACAATATTGTCTTCACTTTCGATTGAAATAAAAAATAACAAGTTCAAAATAACGAAAAAAGCAAAAATTTAATAATCCCTATATTTTTCTTTTACCTCCCTTTTTTCAGTAAAAATGGAGTCATTTAGTTGCCATCATTATAGAAATACCATTAAAAATTTAAAAAAAAATTACTATCTCGAAAACTAATTCAAATTTAAAAATTCTAATACCATTTTTGATGTACGTGTATAATTACGGATAAGTGGTGTTACTTCACCGCCAAAGGTTCCATATTTTTGAAGTAATAGCTGAGAAACATAATCAGTCGTTTCATAAAATCGTTTCATAAATTCGTTTCATTAGGATTTTATATATATAGGATAGATATATGTGTGTATGTGCTTCTTTTTAAAAGATTATTTCTATTTACTTTTTTGTTAACACTTTCCAACAAAGTTGAAAAGCGTTTATGCATTCGGTTTATCTATCCGTCTGTCCACGCTCTAACTCCCGTAAATATACTCGGATTTTCATGCAATTGATAAAGGTTATTTAGGGTCACCAGAGCATGTTTGATATTGTATATGAAGTATGTAGGATCAATAGTTCATTTACAGGGGCATTCAAAAGTATTCCATTACATTGTGGTATATGGGGGAAACTCGTTTGCAAAGTATTTTAATGACATTACGCTATTTCAAATGTATTGAAACTGATATAAATCACTGAATTTCACTACGATCACGTTAGAACAGGGCATTCATGGCATTTTTTATTCATTTACAGGGGCACACAAAAGAAATCGGTTACAGTACTGTCGTTGAGTAATAATTGCTGGAGTGTACGGTTTAAAATTTGGTATGCGCTTTTAAATTTAATTAATTTTTTGCATGTTACTCGTTATATAAAAATTCTATACCTCTTATACAGGGCTGCACAAAAATATTCACTTACCATTCTCCTTATTAATGAAATTGCTGAAGGGGGAATTTTCAACTGAAGTAGTTTTGTTTCATTATGCTGAATGTGTTGGAAAGTGTTTCATAATCTATGCTTGACACATGAATTTTCTTTCTTGCTTTTATTCATTTAAACTTTTACTATGAAAACATCCAGTTGTTGAACATCATATTCGAGAAAAGCATACAGGTCGGATGCAGATTACGATCGTCAGTTGTTCCATTAGAGAATTTTTGCAACTTTATTTAACTTCTTACGCAAATCTAGGACTTATGTAAATTCTTCCTCTCTTTTTTTCCTTTTTCTAGGTCACATAATAAATATCCCAGTCAATCGCTTTTCTTTTGACTTTCTTTACTTTCGGAATTAATCGCATTAGTGCAGTTGTTGTTGAATCATCTTAGTAGTTTCCAATTCAGCCTTTTATCTTCAAGGTCATTGAGACGCCTCCAGCTGTGGCTTGAAAATAATTTGTTACAGAATTTTGAGGCAATGCAAATTATTATATTAGTTATATTAAAATGAATAAAAAGAAAGATGTATTAATCGTCGCATTCTGTTGTAAAAACGTAATACAGAAGTACCCGATTTACTTCCCCTCGACTTACGTCGCCCCGCATTTACGTCGTCTGGCCTGGAAATTTTTTTTCTTTAATTAAGACGCACTTTGAACTCTTTTTAAGGCTTTTGGAAGAAATTTAACATCTCAGATGCAGTCACAGTCATAGGGGAATCATGGGGGGAAGTTCAGCAAAAAAAAAAAAAAAAAAAAAAAAAAAAAATGAGAGATGCTTGGAAAAGACTGCGCCCTTTTCCTTCGCAGAGACTAAGAAAAGATGTGAAAATTGTGATTCTGTATTTCTCTAAATTGATGAAGTCTTCGAAAATGGAAGGTAACTCAACTTAGAGATGGATGCTGAAGATGTTGTTGAACTCATGAATTTCCCTGATCCAGAATTAACCATCGACAAACTTATCGAATTAAAGAAACAAAGTACTGTCGAAGAAATGAGGACCTGAGTTTCAAAACTCGCCTTATCCAAAAAATCAAATTTTGGGAAATCGTGGAAAACCTCTT
Source organism: Maratus speciosus (assembly GCA_963932465.1). NCBI lineage: Eukaryota > Metazoa > Arthropoda > Arachnida > Araneae > Salticidae > Maratus > Maratus speciosus. The sequence continues at coordinate 616,707,010 of OZ010789.1, forward strand.
AGATTCCTCACCCCCCTCCCTTTTAAATCATATTTCTGCTGCAAGACGTAATATCTGCAAGGAAAAGTTAGCGTGGATAAGAACATGTTTTTTTTCAACATATAACTTTTAGTTTGCTTATGCTGGATACATTTATATGCAAAAAATTCATTCCTTATAAACAAGTACATTTGCACTTTACAAAATTATATTAATATACGAATGAAGATTTACTATTTACATAAAATTGTCCCTTTTCTTTTCTTTTTGAGATAGATTTACTCTACCCTACTCAAATAATCCACGTGGGGTATATCTTTGCCTGGTCTATGCTTTATCGCATAGTGATACGGTTGCAATGTAAGTGCCCAACTGAGCTAGAACGCTTATACATGGGTTTTCCTATATAGAGTTTTGTCTGAATATGTATGGGTCTTTTCTGTGAGGTATATTAGTTTCCTCACAAGACTATTGCTTCCATTATCCCGGACGTTAATCGAAGTGCGAGAAGAATTGGACTTTAGGTTGGATGTGTGCCGTATAACTAAAGGTGCACCTAATATTGAAAATTTGTGAAAAAAAACTTTGTTATCATTTATAGGTTCAATTTGATGCATGATTTGTTGTAAATAGTCTAAATTAAACTGTTATAACGTACCATTGAAACTGGAACATTCTTTTATGGACACACTGTATAACAACATTCCAAATAATTAACTTCTATCGACAGAAATTGCTGAAAATGCGTTTTCAGTTGTGATGAGCACTTTTTAGTTCCAGTAAATTTTGCTATACAGTAAACTCACCACTATCCGGCACGCGACTATCCCGCCCTCCGTACTATCCGGCCTAATAAAAAAAAAATGAGTAATGTTGCAGGCGGCCAAAAAGCATGAGAAGAATTTCCAAACTTAGTAATTGCAAAGTCTTGGAACATTCTTTTTTACTAAAAAGGTGGACATAAACCCGTGTGGGAAACTGTAATGGGAGATGAGAACGGTAAGCTTCTATCGTTGCTGAAAAATATGCCGGGCTCTGACGATGTCAATGGAAAAGACATTACAGAATGGATGGCAAACGACGAAGTTAATGAATTAATTGATAACGATACGATAGAGGGAGATATATCAGAAATAAAAGATTAAAAGGATTGCAGGAAAACCTCATCCCACATTCTTAAAAGTTCAAGACGATTGAGGCAGCACTGAAATACATTAATCAGCAGGAATCGGCGCCACCTGATATCATTTACTTGCATAAATGGAGGGACATTACGTCGCGGAAGAGGGCTAATACGGAGCAGTAGTCCTCTATTAACCCATTAATGCCGGTTGGTACAAAAATCTACCAAACCGAATTAATTTTATTATTAATCTCTAGATGGCACTAACTCTCAAACAATGATGCATATGACATCTTAACTAATCACAAATAAGTATAAAAATGGAATCCCCGCATTTTTGTGGAAAATGTGCGTAGTAGTAGGTGTAAAAACTGAGTGAATACGAAATCAATCAGCATGCCTCTACCTTCAAAAAGAAAAAGGTAAATTACACATATTTTTTTGAAATTTTAATAATGTTTTTAAATGGAATCACAATTGTAATAGTGTACTTTATACAATTATGCTACTTAAAGTTAGTTTTACTTATGTTTCGTTTCGTATATTCACTTTTACTTTTAATGGTAGAAAATTGTACCAACCGGCATATATGTAGTCTCAATCTTAGGTCGACGAGAAAATAAAAAAAATAAACCTTCATTTCACTGGCCCCACCCCATACTGATTTTGAAAATTAATCAACACCATTCGTTTGTGCTGGTTTCTCCCGCAAAAAGTTTCGTTTGTGCCACTTCTGTTCCCTCGTTATAACGAACAAAATGGGGCGAGGCCAGTGAAATGACAGCCCCACACGTTCAAGGAAATGAAAATCTCATTACCGCATTCGTTTTTACTACGTTTGTGCTGGTTTGTGCCGCAAAAAGTTTCTTTTGTGACACTTCCAATCTATCTCGTTATAACGAATTTTTATAACTAAAGAGCACTTATAGAAAACCACTTATGAAAATCGTAAATAAATACGTGTCATGAAATGAAATACGTAATTCTTTAGTGCTATGTAAATGTCGGTTTCTACCGTAAAAAGTTTCGTTTGGGCCATTCTGACTCCCTCGATTAACGAATTTTCCACTTTTTCAACACAGGGTGACCATTTCGGTGGACCCGCCCAATCAACAAAATCTAAATTGTATTACGGCATTCGTTTGTGCTGGTTTTTGTCGCAAAGTGTTTCGTTTGTGCCACTTCCATTCTCTCGTTATTAACGAATTTTTATAATTTAAGGGCACATATAGAAAGTCGCCTATGAATAAATACGTGTCACGAAATGAGATACGTAACTCTTTAGTGCTATGTAAATGTCGGTTTGGACTCACAAAATTCTCACAAAGGAAAATATTCTTGCCTTCAATGGCATTTTGTTAGTGTCTGCATATAACAAACTACCTAATTGGAGACTCTATTGAGCTCTTTCAACTGACGTGCACAGCAATTTAATTTCACAGTTGTTGAGAAGAGACAGAGAGATGTGATTTTGAAATCTGTACATTTTGCAAATAACATGGAAATGGACGATGATAGATTATATAAAGTCCGCCTCCTTTTTGAGCACTTCAACAGAAAATGCAAGGATTTAGACATCCCAGAATATCTCAGTGTAGATGAGTCCATAGTCTCTTATTATGGACTTAGACAATAAGGCATAAAGCAAAAAATGAACAAAGATTTGACGAAAGAAACCATTGGATAGTCAAATTTCAGCAGAAACATGCCCGGTGTAAAAAGTGTGGCGGAAGAAATGGTTATAAGTGCGAAAACTGCAATCAACCCCTTCATCCCGAGTCCCATAAAAGCTATCATGTTGATTCTAATGCATAAATATTCAGTTTAATAAAAATATTTTACTATTTTCTAAAGGTAATTACAATTTTTAAATCCTTTTTTATAAGTTTTAATTTGTAAATTATATATTTTACAAAATTTTCCTTTGCAAATTGAATTGCAATTAATTTTTTTAAATATAATTTTAATTTTTAAAAACCCTTATTATACAAGTATAAGTAATATTTCACTAGTATATAAATCTGGAATCTATTATTATAATAATTATTATTATTGTTGCAATCAAATAATAAATTCAAAATTTGCATAAAAAATGTGATTTCATACTACGCAAATGGAGGTTGGTACAAAAATCTACCATTAAAAAAAACTTAGTAAATACAACGGGAAAAATAAAATTTATATGCGATGTACTTAATAGAGACAGAATGAACAAATATCAACAAAATTTTCAAAATAGATCGAGTATTTTGAAGTCGGCATTAATGGGTTAAGTACTTTTTCAAAAACTAAAAGCTGTAAGTTATGACTCTTATTTTATGCATAAATTTTCATATTTGTGCAATCTTTTATTAATAAACAGTAAAATAAGATTTACTCATTTTTTTAGGAATTAGGATAACATTTTATGTTAATGCTTTGCTTATTTTGAAACTGTATGTACTTATATATATATAATTTATCTTAATATGTGTAACATGTGTTTTTAATATCATGGCGGGGGGAAGACACGAAGTTAGTAAATATTTGTAGAACTGCGGCCTATCCGGCTTTTTTGTTATCCGGCCTACCCTTCGGCCACATTAAGCCGGATAGTCGGGAGTTTACTGTATTTAAATTTAACCCATTGAAACATGTTACTTCTTATATATATTACTATATTTATTACACATGTAATATGTATCGGAACTCTAATCATATTACCTAATGCAAACTTACGTCAGAAAGAAATTATAAAGTGAATCTCTAATGCCGAAATGTTTGAACAGCATTACTATATTTGATATAATTTGAACCAACAATATTGCTCCAAAACTCACTGAGTTCTACTTTTTATTGCGTTATTTAAGACGTATTATATCAAAAATACAAATCCAATACAAATAATCACCTCTTCATTAGCATATTTTAAACATAATTTTCACCGAATAATTTCCGAAGAGTATTCGAATTTGTATACATACTGAAATCAAGTAATCAGTTGTGACCTACATACAAAAAAAAATGCAGTAACAAACTACATTGTAATATAACAATATTCAAAATAATTAACTTCTATCGACAAAAGTTGCTCAAAATGCGTTTTCAATTGCGTTAAGTGTTTTTTAGTTCAAGTAAATTTTGCTGCTTAAATTTTACCCTTTGAAACATGTTGCTTCTTATTTCTACACATGTAATGTATATGGGACTCTAATCATCATTACCTCATGTAAACTTGCGTCAGAAACAAATTATAAAGTAAATTTCTAATGCCGAAATGTTTGAACAGGATTACTATATATTTGATATAATTTAAACCAACAATATTGCTCCAAAACTCACTGAGTTCTACTTTTTATTGCGTTATTTAAGACGTATTATATCAAAAATACAAATCCAATACAAATAATCACCTCTTCGTTAGCATATTTGAAACATCCTTTTTCACTGAATAATTTCCGAAGAGTATTCAAATTTGTATACATACTGAAATCAAGTAATCAGTTGTGACCAATATACAAAAAAATGCAGTAACAAACTACATTGTAATATAACAATATTCAAAATAATTAATTTCTATCGACAAAAGTTGCTCAAAATGCGTTTTCAATTGCGTTAAGTGTTTTTTAGTTCAAGTAAATTTTGCTGCTTAAATTTTACCCTTTGAAACATATTGCTTCTTATTTCTACACATGTAATGTATATGGGACTCTAATCATCATTACCTCATGTTAACTTGTGTCAGAAACAAATTATAAAGTAAATTTCTAATGCCGAAATGTTTGAACAGGATTACTATGTTTGATATAATTTGAAGCAACAATATTGCTACAAAAGTCACCGAGTACTACTTTTTTATTGCGTTATTTAAGACGCATCATATCAGAAATACAAATCATCCCTTCGTTAGCATATTTGAAACATCCTTTTTCTTGAAGTACTTTCCAAAGAATATTCAAATTCGTAAAAGTTACATCCTGCAATCAAGTAATCAGTTAAGACCATTGTACAAAAAAAGGCCGCAAGAAACTACATTGTGCGCATATAATTCTTCTTTTTCCATAAATCAAGTTTATGACTAATTTATTTCGTAAATAATAGATATGTTGCGTATGATATGGCTCATTGAACTTTTCAAATTTTCTTGTATACACTTGTTATCTTACACTTTAAGCGTTATTATTATTTATAAGTTTATTTATTTATTTTTTCAATGTAAGACTCGAAAAAAAAATCTTCAAAAATGTGCTTCGCGGTAAAGAACTAATATTCTGCATTGCATTGCGCACACTGAAAAAAAAAATTCTGCCACTGGCATATAGAAAATAAATTATGGCTCTAGAAAAAAAATCTTACAAGGAAGGTCTCCATACGGGCATACTCCAAAAAATCTGAAAAAATTATAGAATGTTCTACTTATAAGGATAGATATGTTTATAAAAAAAAAAATTCGGCGGAAACTAGATAGAGCGTCCGTAAAAAAATAGTGAAAATTTCGGCATTTTGTAATTTATCACCGGTTGGCGATGGAATAAAATTTCAAAAAATACTTTTTTATGTCAAATATTCTTTAAGACAAAAATGTTTCATTATGAATTTGTTTAAATAAATTTAACGTAAATAACTTCAGTTTTGTCAGTTTTAGTTTGATTTAATTATAGTTTTGTCACATATATATATTTATAATGAAAGCTAACGGTCTCATTTTATGAAACAAAACAAAATTTAAATTAATTAAAATTGTTTCAATCTCAAAATTATGTCCAATTGAGCACTGTCGATTAAATTTTCTTACTACAGAAACAACGACTTATTTGATGTTGAAAATGAAATGAAAAACTGCAGCATTCTTCACAATGCCTTTATTTTGCAGTACGCTATATGAAAATATTTTTTTTTATATATGAAATTGTTTTTAAAGTAATAAAATGAAATAACAAGCAACATAAATATGTAATACAAAAAAATGTATTTATTAAACTCTCTCATTGTTTAAATTTAAATTCATTAAATACTTCTATTTACACGCATTTTAAAAATCAATTAACAAGCAATTTTCAGGTGCATTAAAATCGTTTGCTTTTGGCGAAGAAAAGTACTACTCGCCAAATCGTGTGACGCTTTCGTCTTTTCGCGCCAAATACTCGAAAGTATTTTATTTTTTAACAGACTTTCTACTGTAATTCCGCCGCTAAATTTGACTGATCCTTTATTACATGCATAAATACTTCAATTAGTATTTTTTTATATATATATCCTGAGTATGCCCAGTAAGGAGACCTTCCTTGTTAATTCCATGTCATCCTTATAAATTCTAGTTCCCTTTGCTAAAGAGTTTTAGTTATCCCTATTAAAATTCAAAGGTCTTTTCCTGTATTATCGAGGTCAAACTTATTTAAAAATCTCTGCAAATAAATGCGAACACAAGAAGTGAGTTTGAGTAACTATAATTCGTTTATGAATTAATTCTAGAAATAAAGTTATAATTTCTCGCAATTCAAACGATTCATAATATAATGTATTGTTTCATCACCTAGAAAACTATAGACTAGAAATTCTCGATCATTTCGTCTATTCAGTTTATTTGTTTACCTCATTCGCACAACTCGGAAATCTATATTTCTAGTTTAGAGATTTAGAAAATGACTACCTATTCGTTTTAGATGAAGGCGGCGTATTTTTTCTTTCAGTGCAGCATTGTAATTAGAACCAAGCCAAATTACAAAATTCAGTTTATTAAATTAGGATGAAAGTTTGTTACTTTTTTTTTATACTAGGGGGCTCTGCCCCCTATGAGCAACGTTCTCCAACTCCCGTTCACACTCTAAAAATCTGTTAATTTGATCGGCTTAAAATAGATTACCCAAGATTGAATTATAATTAAAAAACCAGTAGCGATATCCCTGTAAACGGGATTCCATTTATTTTTCTTTTAATGGAGGATTTTAAGGGCCAATAATCTGCTGTCAATTGCTGTTTTCATGTTTGATTAAATAAGATTAGCTAAACGTCTGAAAATTAGCTAATATAAAATGAACTAAGTCAGCAGAGTCTTTGCTTCCAGGTATTTTTTAATAACACTATAAGACAATGATTTTAAATCACACGTTTTAAATCTGACGTAATTTTCACCAAACTTTTCTTTTTTGTGATATTCACCTGGAAATATTTTAATTGTTAGAAAGGAAATATTATTATCTGCACTGTCCTTGGCAACAGTAATAGTTAACAAGATTATATCGAAATATGAAATAAATCTCACGTACACGTGTAAATATTTATTTTAATTTAAACTGTTTGGCAATTTTATTTGGCTATTTGAAATAGGATGTAATATCACCCGCATTTACTGCTTTTAGCACATGTTAAATAATTGTTTTATAGTTTTTATTTCTTTTTAAATATTCACGTGTATAAACAATTTTTATGACGTAATTTTTAATATTTTCCTGCTTTTAACACGGAATCATTTAATTCTAATTTCATAGGGGTTTTTTCGGTTTAAAATAAGTCAAGTGTAAATAATTTTTTATTTAAAGGAAATATTATTATTTGATGTTTTTACAATTTTGGCAACAATTTAAAATAATAACCTTTTCTAAAATATGTAAAAAAATATCTCTAGAAATGCTGAAAATTTTAATTTAAAATGAAAATAAACCCTCAAAAAATGAGTCAAATAAAAAAAAATAAATGCAGTCTGCACACCGGGAACTCCTAATGTATAAAATAATCTAAAAATGATTAAATTCCTATGTATAGCTTTTGCTCCTATAAAACTTTTTTAATGAGATGATTTTGATCCAATTTAACATTAAATATCCTTTTAAATAATTCTTCGATCTGAAAACTGTCTGCATCAGCGTCTTTATCAAACATTTTTCTGTAATACCACTTATTTTCATATTTTTGTATACAGTAGTTTTCTTAATATTAATGAAGAAAGACCCCCCCCCCCCCTTTCACAAAATATTCAAAAACAGCAGAGGTGACAGCATTAGTTACTTTTTTAGAATAGAGAGACTCTTTTATTTAACTCAATTTGTTTTTTGCGTGTAAAGATTTTTGTAATCGAATTTTCACTCACTTCTTGCTATGTTAGAATTATAAACGCTACGTTGACAGGTGTGTTTCCAATTACAAGAAAACACTTTAATACTTTAGAACTAAATCATAAATTAATAAATTATTTACAGACATTTTTTCGTTAGCCGGCCACAGTAGATAAATAGCCGAATATACTTTAGTATTGTAATACGAGTTACAAGAACAATGGATTTAATCATACACCAACCATACACAACTACACAGGGCCAACTGGCTGTGAAACATCACCAATGAAATATATTAAACAGTAAAAGTAGACAATACAAATAAAAAATAAAGAGTGTAATATACATTTTTTTTTTTTTTAAGAACGCTTCAATCAATTAATATTTTTATATTAATTGTGATTAAATATTGAAAAATCAATTTAGGAATCCTAAAAAGAAAATAATGTTTCATAGTTAAATATTATTTAAATAATGTTTCATTTTTTCTTCCCCCCACCTCCAAAAATTATTAAAAAGCAAAAGAATTTCTTTATTTAAATAATTTAAATATGTACATATAGAGGAAGTTCGGGTATTATGGAATAGTCTGGTAATATGGTATACTTAATTATCTGACTCGTACGAGGCTGCAGCCAAGCGTAAAACTGTCAAATGACTTCCTAGTACTCCCATAATGCACTGCGGTAAGTTCTGTTCATATACCTGTTGTTGGAGTGGCGTGCTGAAATCAAATCTTATTCTCAATTGTTGCAGTTTCTTTTTTCAGGTAAGTTTTATAAGAATTCATATTAATTATAAGACCTCTTCGTCAACGATGTTAACAAAGTCCATTATTAAGTTGAACATTTATTTATTGCTGTGTTAGCCAGTTTACCTGCATCATATAGCATACATACATACTTAAATGCAACATCTTTCAGTCTATACGATAGATAGCCGTTGTTTAACAAGAGCTAGTAAACATAACTAATGAGCAATCTTTCATGAACCTGATTCAACTAAAATTTGATAAATCTATGTGGTTGAGGCAAAAGTTGATCATTTAATTTTTATTGGAGATGAATTGTATACGGAAATGAATCTGGAATAGATTCGCCTCCACAGTAAAATTGTGACGCAATTACGGTTTCTTTCCATGATCCGTATGCTTTCATGATAACTGACAACGATTTTTCAGCGTTTGAAAAGAGCTGCTAATTTCGTTGCTTAAAAAACAAAGAAAAAATGGTGTTATCAAATTACATGAATCTCAGCTACCACAATTCAAAAAGATACTATTACATAATTCCTACTATTTATCTTTTAAAATGATCATATTTTAGATTATATTATAATTCTCAATTTCTAATATGACGCACCCTAATTTTAGAAAATTTAAGGCTGCAACATAGAATGAAAAGAAACAAATATTCCTTCACACAATATTTGATTAGAAAGGTGTCGTTGCCTATATGAACCGTCAACCCCTTTGGGACGAGCGTCACGTATACGTGACACGTGTGGTGCTCAGAATCCTTGATTATTCCCACCAATTATTTTTAATTGTAAACATTGCCATATTTAATCAGAGCCTTTCTTTGATTCAAAATTACATAAAAATTTCTATTTTGATAAACTGGTATGGTAAAGGTTTAGAAATTCTGTAAAGGACGCGAAGGGGTTAATATGACGATCATTATAACGGTATCTTGCACACTTCGCGCCCAATAATTGTTAAATTGGTAATTAGTATTTAAATCGTAAATCTCTGCTTCCAGATAAGGTTTTCTGAGAAGAGGAAAAAATGTACTATATTTTGCATAAAGATTGAAATCAGGTTGATGCTGCGCGAAAGAGTAAAAATAAGTTATTGCAACTTCTCTGGAAAATGTGGCATCACTATTTCCTGAAAAAAAGAATATGTAATATATATGTGTATGGGATGAAATCGGTGTAAAATAATTATTGGCCATGAAGTTCTTTGGCGACAGGATGCTATGGCATTGGCAGCCATGATCGTACGATCATATCGATGATATTACACAGCTCCAGGTATGATATTAAAACAGGCAGCTGAGTCATGGTACGAGATGGTTACGAAGGAAAAGTACCAACGTCATTCAATTAGTAATTGTAATTTTTTTTATAGAACAGCTAAAGATAAAATAAACTAACTTTGTATACAAGAATATTTTATAAACTTTTCCAGTTATTTTATAATATTTTCTTTAAATTTATTTTTTAAAACCAAAATTTATCATTTTGTGAGAATGAAACTAACCGCTTGTCCTGTTTTAACTAAAATAAGTACGTATATCTCAAAAATAAATTCATTTAGATAATGCATTTATTTTACTGTAAAAAACGTGTTATTTTATTGAGGATTTGCCTTTTTAAAGTGATAGTGGTGCTAATGCAAAATAGCTAAAGAGTAGAACTGTCACGGGTTAGATCAGATAAAATGAAATGGCGCTTTACAGGTTTTAGATCGTGTAAGAATTGAGCATATGACATTCCGAATTCCACATATGTTCGAACAACTGACATTCTTTTAATTCCAAAAATGGGATCTTCGAAAGTGCGCTTTTCCTTTTCTGCACGATCCTGCTTACATAAATGTACTAAAAATCTGTTTGATCTCTGTGGGAAGCGGATCTTCTTTGAAGAAATCCCCCCCGGCCCAAGTCATAGTCAGAGACAACAGATTTAGATGTTTAAAAGTGGATGCTAGAGGCTGTATTCAAGCAAGACCACAGAAACCCAGTTTTTATTTTCCCGGATTATGTGAGCATGTCACATAACAAATCGAATTTCATGGTTTTCGTGTATAGACTGCTATTTATGATGTAAAAGATAATAAAACTAAACACGTCACGTTCGAAAACCGATAAATGTCGGAGGGATGACTTAGCATTTTTCTTATTTCTTTTATTCTCATTTATGGTATTAATTAAGAATGAGGAAAAGTTTACGGTTTCTTAGCATTTCTCAGATCAGTCTTAGAATAAATCAATAAATCTAGATTCTAGAAGCCTCTGCAAAACGCCTTAATTATAGAATAATGAAATTAATATTCTAAGTACCATAACAAGCTACTTGTGAGTTCATCCAAGTGATAGTTGTTCATTAATTGGAAAGACTTTCGCGATCGTTAAAATCTTTAATATCGCTCCGAAAATAACGTATTAATTCTTATTATTGTGATAAATATTACAGATATTAATCGAAAATATCAATACAACTTTTTTGAAGTATTACAGTCGGACCTCTATTTAACGAACCTCTATTTTGCGAATTTCTCTATTTTGCGAACTTTTCCTTGGAACCAAGAACATTTTGGGAATTTCTTCATAAAATAACCTCCAAATAGCGAAGTGCATTCTCTATTTAACGAACTTTTTCTTTTGATCTAATTTTTTTTCTCCCCATTTCTCAAAATATTTCTGGACATTTCAAACTTATTCTTTCTTTAAACACACTTTATGATGTTCATTGGCCTTGAACTGGTTTTACCAGGGGCCTTCTTTTTCAGCAGTGAGAATTCGGTAAGTACAGAAGACGAAGACGATAATCCCTTAGAGTAACTTAAAAAAAAATAAATGTGGATACAGATGAGAAAAAAAGAAGAAATTAACCATGATGTGCTGATTGATGACTGTATTTCACTTAATTCTGAAACTGAGACCTCGAAAACACTATCCGAATTGGATATTTTCGACAATGTGAAAAATAAAAACAATACAGCAATGAATTATGATGAAGACGAATATGATGATGTTGGAAATGAACATGATGCAGGAATTAACAAAACTTCGTATGATGAAATGCTAAAATCATTTGAAAGAATCCGACGCGGATTATAGTTAGAAGAAAATACGCATGAAGGATTTTTGATGCATTGCAAAGATGCGAGACGTATTATGAGAGAAAGCACTTTTTAAAAGAAAAAACTCAGGCAAAATTAACAGAGTTTTTCAGAAATTAAATTTAAGGACGCATATGTTAATGTACGGTTAAAGTTATATGTTATAATAATAATAAATACGATAATGTCATTAAAATTCGTTACTTTTAATGTAAAAATATTTACTTTATATAGAAAATACAGTGTATTCCCGGACAATGTTTTGTTTTCCTTGCAGATTTCAAAGATTTAAACACATAGAAAAAATGAATTGATGATGGATATTGGTGGGCAAAATAAATAAAACAAATCGATATAATTTATTTAAAAAAAATGTGATTAATTACTTTTAGTAAAAATGTTTAAAGTTTATGAATTTAAAATCTGTTTTATGTAGTTTAAAGTATTTTAAAAGGTGAGTCTCTATTTAACGAATTTTCCATATAACGAACTTTTTTCCGGGATTTAGCGACTTCGTTAAATAGAGGTTCGACTGTATAACATTATCTGAAACATATTTAGGTAACCATCGGTGAGTTGAATTAGTTTATTTAATGTCGATTAACCTTTTATGTCCCAAATTATGAATTCATGAAAATTTCCTCTTCTAAATCATTTCTCGCGAATTTTTGAAACTACATTAGAAGGTTTACACCATCATCTAATAAATTTTAGACGGATTTTGTTAATTAAAATTAGTTAATTAAATTTAAATGTATAGGGATTTTGTACAATATTTATAACTCCACTCAAATCTTTTACTTAAAATATTTTTTTAGTATTTTGTAGAATTAGAAAATGTACAAATAAAATGTCCTTGCAATAGAAATATAGAAATATTTCAGAAACTCTCCCCCCCCCCCCCCCCCCAATCTTTCAACGTCAAGAAAGCTGAAAAGATGCAAATGCAAACGAAATCATCCTTTTAAAAATATTTTTGTTATATGCAACGCATAATGCTTTTGGAACAAGATAAAGTAAAGTATCTGTAACTCATTCTAAACTGTATTACTAATCGATACTAATCGATGTATTAAATGAATTTTACAACAAGTTATTTTAATTGTACTTTAAAGCACCGTCCGCGCATAAAGGATTAAAATTTGGATAGCCTTAATTCTATGGTAGAATATGGTAGAATTTTTATCAGTATACCGTCAAGTATCAGTATATCAGTATCAGTATACCTCTTGGGCGACTTTCCAAAATCTTTTCAATGTTCGTGGATCGCGTTTACCTTTATTTGTCAGAAGGGATACTGCTTTTAAGCTTTATTTTATTTTTATGGAATATGTTTTTAAACTTTGTCTAACCTAATGATAATTTCCGTTTGTAAATAAACTGCCAGTTTTTTTACTTAGCAATTTAACTAATGTCGACTTGACTGACATTCCACCGGCATCCCCTTACACTTGTCCATTACTTGTTGTTTACTAAATTACTTCATATATATATATATATTTTAACATTTTCCAACGAAGTTGAAAAGTGTTTATGAATTCGGTTTGTCTGTCTGTCCACGATCTAACTCACGTAAATATTCTAGGATTTTCATGCAATTCAAATATGTTAGTGATGCTTACAATGGCATGTTCGACATTGTATATGAAGTGTGTAGAATTAATAGTTCATTTACAGGGGCATTCAAAAGGATTCCATTCCATTATGATATATGGGGAAAAATCGATTTCAGAGTATTTTAAAGACATTACGCTAATTCAAATTTATTGAAACTGATGTAAATTACTGAATATCACTACAAGATGATTACTATAGAATACGGCATTCATAGCATTTGACGTTCCTTTACAGGGAGACACAAAATAAATCGGTTACAGTACTGTCTTTGAGCAATAATTGCTGGATGTGCGTTTTCAATTTCGGTATTGCTTTTAACTTTAACTCATTTTGTGCATGTTACTCGTTGTATATGAATTCTATACCTCATATACAGGTCTGCATAAAATAATTCACCTATTTCTCCGTAATAATTCTCCGTATTAGTGGAAATTGCTGAAGGGGAATTTTCAACTGGGGTATATGTATTTCCTAACTAAACTCAGTTTTGGCATGCATGTATGTTGTTAATTGATACAAATCTATATATCATATACAGGGCTGCTCAAAGAACTCTGATAATTTCCTGATTGTAAGTGGGAACAGCTGAAATCGGGTTTTCAAATGTGTTATGCATTTCCATACAGTTGAAATAGACATAACGTTTTAACTTATTAAACGGTGCAGTTTTGTTACATTGTTCTGAATGTGTTGAAAAGTGTTACATAGTCTATGCTTGACGCATGATTTTTTACTTGTTTTCTTTTATTACTGTGTGCTGTTATAATTACACTTTTATTTACCACAAACTGGTTTTCTACGTAAAGATGGAATTTTGCATTCTATTTTTAACCCACTTCCTGATAGGATAGAAATACATAAATTACGAACAAAGCTGTGTTACCGATGACAGTACAATTTTAAATATTTTTACGACTTAATTATAAATTAATATAATTTTAAGCCATTTTTCATTAGCTAGCCACAGGGGATCAGTCGCTAAATATTCTCTGTAACTCATACAATAGTATGAAAGCTGAAAAAAGAATGGATTTAATAATGCGTCCATAAACGCTCGCTAAAATAGGCCAAATCACTGCGAAAATGCAACAATGAAACATTTAAAAACTAAAAAATAGGAAATAAATTATAAATTATAAATTAAAAAAATCCCTGACGGCTTGGCCTATAGGCACAGGTGGATGTCTAGAAGTCAAGTAATAATTTCAAATACAAAAACTAAATCAAGATTAGAAATAAACCCAGCTTAACAATTTTATCTGGCCGCTTTGAAGAGCTTTTAATTTCAATTTTTCTGTAAGTGCTGGTTTTATCATAATCCTGTTAATACGATAATTTTTCGTCAATTCCTATCTTTTTCGTCCCTTGAGAATATTTTTAGTAACATCATCCATTAGTAGAGTTCATCTTATCAAAAACTTATTACTACAAAAGTTATAGGTAATATTAAGTAGATTTGTATAATAAATTTGAACCATGTGGTGATTGTTTCATTAAATGCACCACACACTATACTTTAAATTCTGATGTTCTTTTTGTTGAGACAAGAATGCGCTTACTAATGCAAATCTATATAGAACATATCTGAGGGTTGTCAAAAATTTGCAATAGGTAGTGTTTCTTGCGAAATCTACCTAAAAGGGAGTAATATTTTTAAAACCTACGCTTTTATCTGTTAACTAGCAAACACCGCGGCTTTGCTCGCGTAGTAGTTAAAATATGCCAAGTGATATTTGTATGTCAAATATTTACAAGAAGAAATTATACTTTTAGGAATAATTCAAAATTTACTAATAAAGCCACAGTTTGACTAAACTTCATTGAACTACATTAGGCAGAAATGAGTCTTTAATTAATAAGAACTAAAATTAATTTTAAATAAATGATAATTTAGAAAGTATTTTGAAGCTTTTATGCTCATTTCATCAGCTCATTTAAGTATTCATTTGACGTTTTCAATTTTTTAGAAACCATCTTCTAAAAACGCATTTACATCTTAAAATTAAACATAATGTTCGAAGCTTCCTACCTAACGGTCTACCACCTACCACCACTCTGGTGGTAGTAGCACCAACATAAAATGCCTATGTTGAAACAGGGACTGTCCCCATTAATTTGCCAACATTAATTTTGAAAGAGGTTTAGTACTTCCTAATACGAGTATTCCATAGAAAATGTAATTTAGAAAGTTTATAAAAACTTTTTTAGAAAGATTGTTGTTCCTACCAACCCAAGATAGTAGTGGCACCGGCATAAAATATAGCCTGTGTAGGATCAGAGACTGTCACCATTGATTCGCTACCACTACTTTTGGAATCGGCTAATCATTTTCTGAGATTGCACAGAAATCGCAGCTTAGGACTTTTTTTTACAACGCTTTTCACTCCTTCCCTTCGTTTCACCCCTTTAAAATTTCTAATTTGTTCTCGACTGTTCTTAGAGGACATTTATATTTTATAAGTAACTACCGTGCCATATTTCAAGTTTCTAGCCTCTTCAGTATCACAGAAATCACAATTTAGAACGGTTTTTGCTCCTCCAACTCCTAAAGTGGTAGTGGGGCCGACATAAAATATAGCTTATGTTTGAGCAGGTTCTATCACCACCAATTTGCAACTATTATTTTTTTTAACGGTTTGGTATTTAATAAGATTACAAAAAAATCATAATTTAGAACGTTTTTAGAATGCTTTTCGTTCACGTCATTCTGTTAAATTTGGAATTTTCTTTCCACGATTCTTAGAAAGAGCCAAATTTCAAAATGTTAGACCCCTCAGTATCACAAAAAACGCAATTTAGAACATTTTTTGCTACTGCTATCTCCAGGCGGTAGTGACAACAAAAAAAATTATAGCTTATGATGGAGCAGGGACTGTCACCATCAATTTTCAACCATTAACTTTGAGCTCGGTTTTATATTTCCTGAGATCGAGTAGAAATAGCAATTTAATACATTTTTAAAACGCTTTTGGACCATTTTCACACCTTTTAAATGTCGATTTTTTTAGGAAATGTTCTTAGCGATCATTTATAGCTCATAAGTAACTGTCATGCCTAATTTCAAGTTTCTAGCCTCTTCAGTATCACAGACATCACAATTTAGAACGGTTTTTGCTCCTCCAACTCCTAAAGTGGTAGTGGCGCCGACATAAAATATAGCTTATGTTTGAGCAGGTTCTGTCACCACCAATTTGCAACTATTATTTTTTTAAACGGTTTGGTATTTAATAAGATTACATAAAAATCATAATTTAGAACGTTTTTAGAATGCTTTTCGTTCACGTCATTCTGTTAAATTTGGAATTATCTTTCCACGGTTCTTAGAAAGAGCCAAATTTCAAAATGTTAGACCCCTCAGTATCACAAAAAACGCAATTTAGAACATTTTTTGCTACTGCTATCTCCAGGCGGTAGTGACAACAATAAAAATTATAGCTTATGATGGAGCAGGGACTGTCACCATCAATTTTCAGCCATTAACTTTGAGCTCGGTTTTATATTTCCTGAGATCGAGTAGAAATCGCAATTTAATACATTTTTAAAACGCTTTTGGACCATTTTCACACCTTTTAAATGTCGATTTTCTTAGGAAATGTTCTTAGCGGTCATTTATAGCTCATAAGTAACTGCCATGCCTAATTTCAAGTTGCTAGCCTCTTCAGTATCACAGAAATCGCAATTTAGAACGGTTTTTGCTCCTCCAACTCCTAAAGTGGTAGTGGTGCCGACATAAAATATAGCTTATGTTTGAGCAGGTTCTATCACCACCAATTTGCAACTATTATTTTTTTAAACGGTTTGGTATTTAATAAGATTACATAAAAATCATAATTTAGAACGTTTTTAGAATGCTTTTCGCTCACGTCATTCTGTTAAATTTGGAATTTTCTTTCCACGGTTCTTAGAAAGAGCCAAATTTCAAAATGTTAGACCCCTCAGTATCACAAAAAACGCAATTTAGAACATTTTTTGCTACTGCTATCTCCAGGCGGTAGTGACAACAATAAAAATTATAGCTTATGATGGAGCAGGGACTGTCACCATCAATTTTCAACCATTAACTTTGAGCTCGGTTTTATATTTCCTGAGATCGAGTAGAAATCGCAATTTAAAACATTTTTAAAACGCTTTTGGACCATTTTCACACCTTTTAAATGTCGATTTTTTTAGGAAATGTTCTTAGCGATCATTTATAGCTCATAAGTAACTGCAATGCCTAATTTCAAGTTGCTAGCCCCTGCAGTATAAAAAAAATCCTGATTTAGGACATTTTTTGCTCCTGCAACGCCCAGGTGGTAGCTACAACGACATTAAATAGAGCCTATGTTAGAGCAAGGGCTGTCACCATCAATTTTCAACCATTACTTTTGAAATCGGTTTGCTACTTCCCGAAATTGCGTAGAAATCACCATTTAGAACATTTTTAGAACGCTTTTCGCGCACTTTCACATTTTTTAAATTTCTAATTTTTTTAAGAAATGTTCTTAGAGATCATTTATATCTAATACGTAACTACCATGCCAAACTTCCTGTATCAAGGCTTTTCAGTAACACAATAATCGCATTTTAAAAAGTTTTCCTATCCTGCATCCCCTTTGGGGTAGTGGCACCGACATAAAATATAGCCGATCTTGGAGCAAGGGCTGTTACCATCATTTTCACAGCATTATTTTTTAAATCAGTTCCGTACTTCTTGAGGTTGCGTAGAAATCGCAATTTAGAACATTTGTAGAATGCTTTTCGCACATTTTTACCCCTTTTAAATTACGGTTCTTTAAAAAATGCTCTTAGAGATCGTTTATATCTTATAAGTAACTACAATTCCAAATTTTATGTTTCTAGGCTCTTCAGTAACACAAAAATCACATTTTTAGAACGTTTTTTGCTCCTGCACCCCCTTTGAGCTAGTGGCATGGACATAAGATATAGCCTATGTTAGAACAGGGACTAACGCCGTCATTTTGATACCATTACTTTTGAAATGGATTTGTAGTTCCAGAGATTACCTCGTACAAAGAAAGAAAGAAGCAAACAAACTTTACTTCTTTAGAATATTAGTACAGATAGTTTAACCCTCTGTGACTCAACAACTCAGATTTGAAAAATATTTACTCAGGTGTTTGAATACATCATTTTAAGATTGTAAAAATTAATAAAAAAAATTTTAGAACATAAAACTAAAAAATTATTGACTAAAAGGTTTCTTCATATCTGTAATAAACAGAAAACGGCATACTTGTCATAAATAGTGTCAATATTCCAATGCAAAATTTTAAAGTATACAAACATAACTTTGTAAAAAAAAAAAAAAAAAAAAAAAAAAAAATCTGTTTTTGGACATCTCCAGCCTTTTTAATTCTACGAAATTGACGAAGTTCATTTTAGCAATAATGATGAGAAACGGCTCAAATGATAAATAAGACTTTGGCCTGAAAAATTAACTCTGCATCACCGCCTGTTGATAATTCTATGAACAATTTATATTAACAGCTATGCTGGGAGATAGTAGAAATAAATAGAATCGTCTGTTAAATACCACTGTTTAAATAAAATCAACTTTTGGGTATGTTGCAGAGATTCAA
Source organism: Maratus speciosus (assembly GCA_963932465.1). NCBI lineage: Eukaryota > Metazoa > Arthropoda > Arachnida > Araneae > Salticidae > Maratus > Maratus speciosus. The sequence continues at coordinate 616,726,189 of OZ010789.1, forward strand.
CGCGGTGATAGAAAGGGCCAATATTATTTAATTTGCCATCATACATTTAGAAATCCTAAAAGGACAGTTTAAATTAGGAGTACACAACCTTTTTTAGAGAAGGGCCACTTACAAAAATATCTGGGTTGTCGAGGGCCACATCAGTAACATGGAGATAATTCTATTTCGGAGAAGTGATTCTGTGTCCTATATTAAAAAAAAAAAATGTTTTCAAAAGTTGTTGGGGGGGGGGGGGGGTAGTTTTACACCTCCAGGTTCCTCTACTCAGTCAACATATCCAATTCAGTTGGCAAGGATATATCAACAGCTTACGTTTGAATATAAACACAAATATAGCAAGGATTGTTTACAAGCAGCGATTAACATTCCTTGACATTATTCGGGGGAGTAAAATTTGCTTTATTATAAGAGTTAAAAAATAAACATAGGCATGAAAGTGCTATGTTTGGCTAGTGTCAAAAAAAAAAATGTGAACTTTATGAACGAAGAGGAAAGAAGGAGCCAATCAACGAAGTTTGATATTTTTCCATGCCCGATCAAAAACTTTTTTCCGCGCCTGATCGACAAAATTTGCAATTTTTCCGAAGCCGATTGACAAAATTCGCGATTTTTCCGCCTCCGATCTACAAAATTCGCAAATTTTCCGCGTCTAATCGAAGAAATTCTCTATTTTTCCGCGCCTGATTGACAAAACTCCCAATTTTTCTGTCCCTGATCGATGAGATTTGCAATTTTTATGCCCTGATCAACGAAATTTGTGATTTTCAATCCCTAATCGACGAATTTCTCGATTTTTCCGCATCCGATCGACGAAATCGCTATTTTTCGCGCCTGATCGACGAAATTCGCTATTTTTCCGCGCTCGATAAATGAAATTTTCAATTGTAACGCGTCTGATCGAAAAAATTCGCGATTTTTTTTCGCCAACGACATCGACCAACGGTATCCGCGATTTTTCCGAGCTCAATCGACAAAATTCGTGATATTTCCATGTCCGATAGACAAAATTGGCGATATCGTTGTGACCGATAGCTGAAATTTTCGATTTTACAGCCCCTGATTGACGAAATTCGTGATTTGTCCCCGCCCGATCAGCGAAATTCGCAATTCTTACTTGATTGAAGGTATTTGAAATTTTGCCAGCGACATATTGACAAAATTCGCGTTTTTTTTTTCTCGTGATAAACTAACGAAACTCCCTATTTTTTCGCTGCCGATCAACGAAATTCCGATTTTTCCGCGCCTGATTGCCAGAATTCCCGATTATTTCGTGCCCGACCAACGAAATTTGCGATTATTCGGAGCCCTGATCGGCAAAACTCACGATTTTTTTGTGTCCGATTGGCGATTTTCCGAGCCTGATCGACGAAATTTGCGATTTTTTCTCGCAATTAACGGACGAACATGTGATCTTTTCCGCACCCAATGAGCGAAATTTGAGGTTATTCCTTTCCTAACCGACAATATTTGCGATTTTTCCTAACCCGATCGATGAAATTCGCGATTCTTAACTGAATGACTAAATTTGCAAATTTTTTCCGCGACAAATTGACGAAATTCACGGTTTTTTCTCACAACTGGCGAAACTCACGATTTTTCCGCAGTCGATCAATAAAATTTTCAAGTTTTCCGCGCATCATTAACAAAATTGACGAATTTTCAGTTCCCGATCGAGGAAATTTGCGATTTTTCCGAGCCCGATCAACGCAAAAACTCGCGATTTTTCGGCACTTGATCGATAAAATTCGCGATTCTTAAATGGCTCACGAAATTTTCAGTTTTTCTCGCGGCAAATTGACGTAATTCACGATTTTTTACAGCGACCTATAGACAAAAATTACAATTTTTTCAAGTTATAAATTAACGAAATTCGCGAGCCACCTACTAACCCATCGCGGGCCACAGGTTATGCATCCCTAGTTTAAATAATGTTTCATTTTTGTTTTCCTGTTGCCCTGTGTTAAAAAAGACACGGAGCAAAAATTATATATTTTTTAATAAATTCACTCGCTAGCGTTTTCTACCGAGCGTAAGAACAATCAGATAATTTTTCATAATCGAGTTCGTTTCCCACGCCAATTAATACATTGTAATGAAACATTTTGGGAAAAAAACACTACTTTCAGGCAAAAAAAATAGGTGCATGAATTTCAAGATGAGCATCGAATGCTTATAAAAGAGAGAGGGGGGGGGGGGGACTATTTTTATTTTTATAGCTATTTTTGTCTTATGTCATGTCCCCTGGCCGACTAAGAAGATGACTAATAAGATGTCAGACCAGGTCCCGAAGTCACTGAGCAAGGAGGTACAGCTTTCATTTAACGAGGCACCATAAAAACGGAAGATTAAAGTTTGGCCTCAAAATTTTTCTCTACGTTGTTTAACCTTACCGAAAGGTCAGTTCGCTACTTCTTTTCCACATACCAACCTCACATCGAAAGTATTAGATTCACTAAAGATTTTTCATGCAAGTATATGCCATCTACATGGAAGCCAACAACAGTGCAGGTCCCAAGTGACAACCGATTCAACTACTGATAACTCTACATGCTACTTCACTTGGGTTTCCGGAAGGTAACCACTGCTTTAGAGAATGGCTTGCCGTCAGTTCACTTTTTATAATCTTTCACACAGAATTTAAAAATTATACTAATTGGTAGTTAAATTAAAGGGCCATTTTAAGGATACAAATTATTTAGTGACAGGGTGTTCGCTATTTCTTTCAGAAAACAACCAAAACTTTGTTATCAAAAGACATAGACAACTAATTGTTACGTTGTCACTTTACATTTGCGATCGCTTTCTGAATTAAAATGAAAACATTAAAAGTCTGCCACACCTGCATGTTTTATTTAGGCACCAGAACGCAGAATATGTAATTTATAATAAAAAATTCTAAATATTTGATTAATATTTCTCCCTTTCAGCGCATTATAAAATATGCCAATAAGTCAGTTTCTCCTCCCAGTCTGTTTTTAGGTAATAGAAACTGAGAAATCAGGAGATAAAGGTCATATTTAATAAATAAAGTTACCAAGAGTGAACTATTTATTTTGTGAGAAATATACAATATCTCTCTCAAAACCTCTGTATACTGCTCAGAAATTAGCATAGGGGAACCAATGAAAAAGCAACTCTGCTCTAAATTTTAGCTAAGTCCAGAGAGCTGCCGCTAAACTTCAAAAGGTTCGATCGATCATCACCAATCATCGCGGCTGACACTATAGCGAAGGCTACATTAATACATAGGGTGGAGAAACACATCTTTCAACTGACTGAAGACCATACGGTGAAATCCATTAACTCGAACCGAAAAATTTCGACTATGAGGTCACATAATACTCTTTCATCCTATGAGAGCGGACCTTGTTAGAGACATCATGTACTAGAGTTCCAAATGGCTAATAAACACAACCTTTGTTCCCTGCGAAAGATGGATAGATGATATAAGGTTATGCAAGATCATTCTAAGAAGCTTTTGAATGGAATTGTGATTCCAGTTGTGTTTGAGGCTCAGAGTCATAACCTGAGATGTAGGCTTTTTCTTCGGGCAATCACATAGGATTCCCTTTGGGTTTAGTTCTGAGAAAAGCCGGCGAGGTTTATACTTCCAGGTATGCAAGGAAACTAGCGCTGCCCAGTTTGGATTCATAGCAAAAAAACGGAAAAGGAGCTATTTTTCTCTTACGATAAAAACTTCATTGAGAACTTTACCGCCTTTGATGTGTCATAATGCAGTGCCGTAAATGTTGGACTTTTCTTTTAATTCATGATTTAATGAGAGCGCGTCCATTGAAGTCCTACGCTGCAACTTTAAATACAACATCGACCTCTGTCACAATTTTAACTGAATCCGTTTCCATTTTATATATTGTCTAAGCTTATTTTTGTGACGAAGTTACTGTACTTCTGTTGATTAAGGTGTGTAGCTCAAGACAGCACGCAAATCAAAACGGATCGGGAAAGAGTAATACTAAACTGGAAAACAACCAAATTGATGACAATTTGGGAAAATATTTGTTTCTTTACTCGATCTTTTATCGAGGCATCTTAATAACTTTGAGGGGAGATATATAGTTCAGCTAAAAACGAAACATCTTTAGAAAAGTAGTGGTGTTTAATCAGGCGAGAAAAAGGGAAGACCTTATCTTAATTTCAATCACTAGAAAATCCTAGTTTATATCCGTAAAACAATTGAAATAGTTTTCGCTAGTATTATAGTTCAAACAACTGAAATGTATATTTTAGTTTTGCGATTAGGATCAATCCATTATTCACATATTTGAAACTAAGATATTTGGCTTTGGAGTTTTTTTTAGTGTGTAACAATAGAAATTATTTACGTAATTTCTTGTTCTGTTCGGCATAGATATTGAATATATCTCGTTTACTCCCGCAGTTTTTGCTCATGCATAAATGCTCTTAACTTTCAGTTTTAAAAGAAAATTTAAGACCGAGGAAAGGAAATTATAAAGATAATTTTTTCATAAAATTATATGAAAATCACTTGAATACATCAAACTAAATCAAGCAGGACGGTCGTTCTGCCAAGCCAAGCTGAAAAAAATGCTAACCCCGCCAAACAAACAAACGCCAAGAATAAGGCAAGACACCGTAACTGCTTATTATACTGATGACAACTTCTCCATGTTAAATGAACGAAATATGCCAGCGTAAAATTTCCCATATCAAAAGAAGCAGAAAAATAAATCCAACACTAGAAGGACCTAATAAAGAAGATCTTCAATTTGAGATCAAATGCATCCTCATAAATTAATTATAAACAGAGATATAGATTTTTTAAAATAACGTCGAGATACTGAAAATGACAGATTTCTTTTCTTCGTCACAACTTATGTTTCAATCGAGGTAGAGACTTAAATAATGGACAGAAAAAAGTAAGGATTGAATTTTTGGATAGATATTTACTCAATCTACGTGCTTTTATAAAATTCAACTTTAAAAACATTAATTTTCTATTCATAATTAGCGAAAAACAGTTAATTAGTTCTAAAGTTTACAAATTATGCCAAATAGCGATAAACCCGCCAAAATATTTTAGAAATCTTATACTTTTCTTTTATATTACCCTTTTGCATTGATTTCATCGAAGATAACTATGGCTGAGATTCAGATAGATTTTTCGCTGTTAGCGAAATGAGTTTGACCAATCAGAAGCCTGCATGTTTGAGAATATTTGCTGTTTGTGGATCCCGGCCTATGTCATGAAAGTTTTGAGTCATTTTTTTTTAGTGCCGTGGATGAAGTGCAATGTTTGTAGAAATGTAGGCTAGGATCCAGATAGATTTTTCGCTGTTAGCGAAACGAGAATCGCCAATCAATAGCCTGCATTTCTGCAAACAGCGAAAAGTTCACAAAAATGCAGGCTTCTGATTGATGAATCTCGTTTCTCTGACAGCCAAAAATCTATCTAGATTGCGCACAATGGGGGATATTCCAAATATGGGTTCGAAGCTGAAAAAGTCACGTGATACCGGTAATTTATCCAAGGAACTTCTATCTGATAAGAAGGGAAGATACTACTACTTTGCCTCATGAACCGTTTCATTGGCTAGCGGGGATTTACATTACACGTCTACGGAGCCTTCCCTTCTTTACGATAGAAGTTTTTACCTTGACCACGTGATCAAAATGTAGATGGAATATTCTCGATTATGTTGAACACAATTTTGCATTTCCACATCCAGGTAGGGTATTAATTGTCATAACAACAATACATATTCGAAACTATTTAAGACACTGATTCTGAACTCCTTTGCTATACCTTTCAATATTAAAGAAGTTGTTGTTTCCATAGTAACAGTACTTTTCTGTATTGCTTTCTCTAAAACACAAATATAGAAATTTAACAAAGAGCGCTCAGAATCAACACCATAACAGAGATCCTTCATACATAAGAGTGGTGATATATGCACAGGAAGCATGCTCATTTCAAGTTTTTGCCGAAAGTATGGCTACAGCGTCTAGAATACCTTGTGCGGAAATATGCTATCCAAACAACACTAAAAATTTGTATCCCTTAAATGTGCGACGATACTGCTAAAATCCCAAGTATCGATCACAGCGACATCTGCGGGATTTAGTATTACATTGTATAGACTAGCAATATCTTGCAGTTTGAGAAAATATCCTGCAGATGTCGCTGTGATCTGTATATTTCAGCAGCATCATTGCACAGTTAAGGGATACAATATTTTAGCACTTTTTAAAGTATTACAGGGATAGCCATTTTCCACACTATATATACAGCGCCTAGAAGGTTCAGTGTGGAAAACGGCTGCAAAATAGGGCTAAAAAATTGAATCCCATAAATGTACAACGATGCTGAATAACAAGATGTCGATAGTAGCGCCATCGTAGTGATTTAAAAACGATAGTCATCCTAAAAGAGGCTCTTTAACCTATTTCACGTCATTCCTTAATTAAATTAGCTTATAACAGACCAAAATATCTTATATTTATAGTTTCCGATATTTAACATTCTATAATTTTTGAAAACTCAGTGTTTATATTGAAAAAAGTTACAAGATGGCGCTCGTATCAGCATATTGCCGCTGAGCATTGTTGGAGATTTATGGGATACAAGTTTTTAGCACTTTTTAAAGCATTATAGGAATAGCCGTTTCCCACACTGTATCTTCTAGGCGCTATACTATAGCTCCGTTAGGCCTAGATTATATGTTGTAGAAATCGACTATCCCAGCAATACTTAAAAAAGCGCGGAAATAGTGAATCCCTTAAATGTACAACGATATTGAATTCCAAACAGTCATTTACAGCGACATCTGCAGGATATTTTTTAAAGAAGAAAGAGACACATGTAATGCACCGCTATAGCGTCTAGAATACATACTGTGGAATTTTGCTATCCAAGCAGCGCTAAAAAGTTGTATCCCTTAAATGTGCACTGACGCTGAAATCCAGGGAGCTGATCGCAGCGACATCTGTGATAAACTTTCAAAGTAAACATCGTATTATTACAGCGGGCTTGACGCCAAGCACACAGATGTATGTTAATAAAATGTAAAAAAAAAAAACCGCTACAGCATCTAGACCAAATTATAGCGCCTAGAATATATAGTGTGGAAATTGGCTATCCCTGTAATACTTAAAAAAGTGGTAAAATATTGTATCCTTAAATGTGCAACGATGCTGCTGAAATATACAAATCGCAGCGACATCTGCAGGCTATTTTATATAACTGAAAGATATTGCTAGTCTATACAATGTAATACGAAAATCCCGCAGATTTCGCTGCGATCGACACTTGGAATTTTAGCAGTATCGTCGATCATTTACGGGATACAAATTTTTAGCGTTGTTTAATAAAATATTTCCACACTAGGTATTCTAGACGCTGTTACCAAATCGTCATGAAGTTTTAGGAAATATCCTGCAGATATCGCTGTGATCGACTCATTGGATTTCAGCATCATTTGAAATTTAAGAGATCCAATATATTAGCACTCATTAAAGTATTACTGGGATAGCCGATTTCCACACTATATATTCTAGGCACTGTAGCACCGTGGTAGCCTGTCTTTTTTGTTTACCTCGGAGTAGATATAGATGAAGGCATTTGTAGCTGTTCCTAAACTGTGGCCAACAACATATAAGGCCAGTTCATAACGTCACACGGAGTTGATTATCTGTACACGGCAATGGACACAAAAAAAAATCGGCTCGCAGCTTTGTACTAATCATCGTGTAAAGATGATCCAACTCTGAGACTAACGAAAAAGACAGGCTACCGCGGTGGGTCCGATTCTTCTTTTTTTACAGACCGCTGGAGTCACGTGATGCTCGAATGCACCAAAGAAGGTGCGTGAAAAGAGCATCACGTGACTCCAGCGGTTTGTAAAAAAAGAAGAATCGGACCCACCGCGGTAGCCTGGCTTTTTCGTTAGCCTCGATCCAACTGCGTGTGACTTTTAAACATCATGAACTGGCCTATTATGTCATTGGTCGCGCTAACACCCTCCCTCCTGCGTCCACCGTATATAGCGGCATCTTGTACTGGAAACTGCTAAATGGGCTGCTATCGGTCAAAATCAAGAGAGAAAAGGGCAGAAGAGAGGGAAATAACTCGTTTTTTTTTAAACTAGTTTTTCACACGGGAAGATTGACATGTCTGTTCCTCTCCTTTCATAACTTCATGGTGGTGAAATACGCCAAAGCATCCTAAATATCTGAGAAAGTCTTGACTCGCGTCACGAAAACATCACACAAAGCAGGCAAAGCAAAGAAACAAAATCATTCATCGGCTCGTGAATATGAACGATCCAATGAATGATTTTTCTTCTTTGTTTTGCCTGCTTTGTGTGACGTTTTTCTGACACGTGTCAAGGCTTTCTCCAATATTTAAAGGACGTTGAATAGGCCGGTATCAAGATAGATATTTCGCTATTAGCGGGATGGGATTGATCAATCAGACGTCTGCATTTTTCCGAACTTTTTGATGTTTGCAGTAAACACCGAAAAGCCTGCAAGGATAAAAGCTACTGATTGGTCAATGTAATTTTACTAACAAAGAAAAATTTATCTGGATCCCGGACATTAACTTTGGTTGGTTAAAACAATTTTGAATAAAATCAAATCAGGAAGCCAATGTTTGTTAACTTTTCTGGTTAGTTTAATTGAAATCTTCCTCGTCTATTACTGAAAACTGAGTTACCGTACTTTGGACAAAAAATTGAATATGAGTACACGACTTGTGCATATGTCACCACTCTAACACAGTGTTGCCAGATGGGCTACTTTTTTTTAACTCAGATACTTGATTGGCACCACTTTTTTGAAATTGTAAAATGTGCCTTATTTAATGACATATTAATTAAGGCGAAAACAATGGGAATTTTACCGTTTATAATAAGTGCTGGCAATCAAGAAATCTGAATTAAAAAAAAGTAGCCCACTGGCAACACTGCTCTAACATATAAATGTTCTGTGTTATGACCATGATTCTAAGTGCAGTTGGTTAAATTTGAGTATCTGGGCATTAGAGAAAGCAATAGTGGCCCACTGTGGCTGAGTGGATAAGACACAATGCCGCTAATCGCTTGAGAGCGTAGGTGGAAGCAGATACGAATTCCGCCGTGATCCGCATGTGATATGATGTATGTGTTCAATAAATCAAACAAACAAACAAGCAAGCAATAGTGAAAGGTACAGTTGGCATGGAAACAACGACTTCTTTAATTCGTATAGAAACTTAATGAATAGTAGTAAATGACTCAAGTTTAAAATGTAGGCAAATGGTCTGGAAATATCAATGGCTCCCATCTAGTATTTCACAAAATTAATTTAATAGATTCACATGATGTATAACTTGATGCAACTCTTAACTAATGAAAATTCTGCAACAAGACTTATGTAGGTAGATCTTTTGAATGAATAATTCAGAATTCTGAGAACAAAACGTGAAAAAGTTCTTAAGGCTCTTCCTCACACCCCCCTCAAAAAAGGAAATACGATAGAAAGATATAAGAATTTGGATAGCTTCAATATGTCTGTGATCTTTTGTTAGAGTTCAGAAAAAGAGTCTGGGCATAAAAAAAAAACAAATTTAACGAACGATAAGACTATAGATTTCAGGCAATTTTTAACCGATAAATATTTAATTCTAATGTATATGCGGCTTTAATAATAGACTATTAAAGATAATCAATTTAGGGGAAATTTTATAGTAAATTAATATCCTCACATTTATGCAAATAGGTATGGATAAACAGACTTGAGTAAAATTACATATTTATTCTTTCTTCTCTATAACACGATCTAAATGAAGATGAAGTTATATGTACAGTTTATATCTTTAAATTTTTAGATTTTTTTTATCAAAATTGTTCCTTTATTATGTCTAGAATTGCTAGATTTACAGATCTTCGATTCTTTAGATGCCTGCGGGTTTTCATTCTCGGATTAACCGTAGGTATTTGTAAAGGTAAATTTATTTTGCAAAACCGTCAGCAAAAAAAGTTAGAAAAAACAATTAACTGACAGACTAACTGTAAATATATATTTTATTTCGACTCTGTTTTTTACTAAATTTTCATCTTTCGTAGAAAATTTTAAGGTGGTGATATAAATTGAGAAAGACTGATACTTTGAAAGAAGAAATTGACTTTCCTTACTTTTAAATTATTAATCACTATAAAAAATGAATGATAGGTAAACAAAATGTTTTAATATTGTGTTTCCTCCCTGCTTATAAAGGCTATACAAGGACTAATTTTAATTTGAGCTAGTAGAATTATTTCAGTTATATATCATTTGTTTAAAAAAAAGAACTGATATCTACTAAAAAACAACTTTTCAAAAGTAAAAAATAAGCCAAGCAAAAAAAAAAAAAAAAAAAAAAAAAAAAAAAAAAAAAAAAAAAAGGTGAAAGTTGTGGCTAAAAAATAGTGTGATATCAAATTTCCAAGCTTACATTGCGGTACTTATTTAACATTTTTTGATAAAAATTTACCATATGTAAGTCGAGTACCTAAGTATGCGTTGATAGAAAGCCTTTTCTCCTTTACTAAATACATCATAACGTGTTTCTGAAAATTAATTTTTTTTAAATTATGCATGATGGGCTTGGCGGCCATCTTTCCATATTTTACACACATTTCTAAGCACTCAAGCTCGTAACATATTTGCAATATTAAGAATTTCGAACTTATAGTTTTAGCTACAGACAGATAAATTAAGAAAGTTTTTTATTTTGAAAAAACAAATTGATTTTTACTGCTTTAACTAATTAATTAAACCCCCTCCGAAAAAAGAGAATCATAAGATGAAACCTGAAGTTACTTCAGCTTTATTTTTAGACACAAATTTTTTGGCACTCATTTCCATAAATTAAAAGAATAAAATGTTTGCTTTAGTAACAATTTCGAACTTCCAATCTTAACAATGAACTTGTGTGCTTAGAAATTTGTGTAAAATATGGAAAGATGGCCGCGAAGCCCATCATGCATAATTTAAAAAAAATTAATTTTCAGAAACACGTTATGATGTATTTAGTAAAGGAGAAAAGGCTTTCTATCAACGCATACTTAGGTACTCGACTTACATATGGTAAATTTTTATCAAAAAATGTTAAATAAGTACCGCAATGTAAGCTTGGAAATTTGATATCACACTATTTTTTAGCCACAACTTTCACCTTTTTTTTTTTTTTTTTTTTTGCTTGGCTTATTTTTTACTTTTGAAAAGTTGTTTTTTAGTAGATTAATATTTACTTGAAGTGATAAAATACTTTTAACAAGGCAAAAAAAATTACCTTTATTTATTCATATTAGACATATGTTTCATTGCTCCGACAGCAACATTCTCAATAATAATTATGATACATATTTATTATTTATTTATTACTGATTTTATTATTGATCATATAATCATATTTATATCATATTTATTATTGAGGGTGTTGCCGTCGGAGCAATGAAACATATGTCTAATATGAATAAATAAAGGTAATTTTTTTTTGCCTTGTTAAAAGTATTTTATCACTTCAAGTAAATATTAATTTAGTTTGATATTTTTTTCAAATTAAATACGCCCACATATGTGAAAACATGAAGGACTGTGTGCAGGAAAACACAATGGTAAACCTACCAATCAACCACTAAAATCGTTTCTGCAGGTGGTTTCTAGAGGTCTGCAGGGGCCGGAATTTCCAGGTCCGGGCCCGGCCCGTACAAAAATCAGTGAAAACAGGCCCAGCCCGGCCCGACACAATTTCTACAAATTTTTTTAACAATATTTTTTCTCGGCATACATTAAGATTCTTTTAATGAATACTACATACATACTTATGAGAACATTTTACAGTATATTTTAGATTACTATGATGTTCGCAAAACAGAAAACACACAATAGTAAACTTTAACGATTACTTATAGCGTTTCAGTCATCATGTCTACAGACATTTCAAAATTCAAATAAGGATTCATTAAAAGATTAATGTAGTTCAGAATAAAGGATTAAAAACATGATAATTTTTAAGCTGTATAATAAAAAGTAGATTTGTGAAAATATTTCTCTCATTTTTAAGGCTATTCTCAAATCCAAAAAAGCTACATTTCGACACATTTATGAATTCATTTCTTTTCGGAAACGCGTAAGATTGGCAGGTATTCTTATTCAGAAGCTATGTAAATGTCGTTTTTTTTTTTTTCATAGATAAAAGCAATATATCTTTCTGAAAATACAGAAAAACGCACAGTCGCGTGTGAAGAATCTCTGTTATCTCTGTAAGTAATTTATCAAATATGGAGAAAGCTATTCGTTTCCAAATGCGTTCAATAGTCAGGCCTGTCAATTTTATGCCTTTATAGTTAAAAATGAGCCAGAAAATGTGTCTGAAAGTTTCATATTGTTTAGCAGTGAATATGAGAACCACCTTAAAGTATATTTCCAAAGATACTGTTAACAGAAGTTCATTATCACTATTAATACTACAAAACACAATGACTGTTCTACGCATCCTGAGATCGATTAAGACCAGTTCCGTCCCGGTACGAGTCAGCTGAAAAAAAATTAAACTCGGAATCAGACATCTTGTAACTATACGATGCCGATCTCTACGATGGACATGTTACATTTCTGTATTGGTGTTGTTAAACTCGCATCGGCTCGTGACGCACATTTATATTTCTCGAGAAAATCATATTAATTGAAAATGGCTCGTATTTTATCTGCTTCGCTTGAATTCTTATATCGGCCGTGCCGGCCGTTGAAAAATTGTCCTAATTCTGCTGGCCCGGCCCGTTTGAAAATTCGCCTTCATTCCGTCGGGCCGGATACGGGCCTCGGGCCAAGCCTGGGCCCGTGCAGACCTCTAGTGGTTTCTAGAGGCAAGATATGACTTGGCAGACCAGTTGTATTTTAATATGCTAATCGAGAACTAATCTTAAAATTTAAGCCGTGAACTCGATACTGTGATGGTTTGTGCAGTCGTGCGCCGCCCGTTCCATAATGACATATCCAGTGTTTACTGGAGTTCCATTACCTGCGACTGATTCTGTTGACCTGATTCATATATCAGACCAGATGCTGTGATCAATAAGGTTAGCTGGGTGAATTAGGTCCTCCGGATTTTTCCAGGATAGCTCAGTTGGCAGAGAGTTGGCAGCTTTAGCGAAGAGATCCCTGGTTCGAATCTTGGCCTGGACATTGCAACTTTTTAACTATATTGGAAAGTATTAAAAATACTAAAATATTTTTTAAAAAATCATCTCAGTCTCTTTAAATCACACATAAGAAATATGTATTTTAAGGAGATATTGAAAGGTTTCAATTACACGAATTGAATATTTCCAACTGAGCGAAAAAAAATGCCCAAGCCGTGAATCAAACCCAGATCCTTGGCTTAAATTGCTAATGCTCTACCGTTTAAGGTACCTGGACTGACAACCGAGCATATTTCGCTTACATAACCATATTGGTGATAACATCTGGTCTGCCTGTAGACAGTTCAACAGATTCGTATGATAACTTTACCAATCCGTATGATTGTGTAGTCGCCCGGTGGCGTGGTCAGTAAGCGGGGGCTACTGTCACGCTAAGGGCCCGGGTTAGAATCCTGGGTAAGACATGGATGTTATTGTGATTGTTTTTTCAAAAGTTATATATGTAATGGAAGGAAATAAAATTGTTATGTCTGGTTTGTGTAACTATTTCTGTGTATAAATAAGGATCATTCGAGGCGACAGCCATTGTAGCTATAGGCCCCAAAGCAATATCCACTACGGTGGACTTCAATCAATCAATCAATATGATTGTGTTAAAAATAATAGTGTACAAATATTGCAAAATATCCAATAATTTATTAAATGATATTTAGCTTTTCCTAAGAAATAAAATTTTAATCCCATCCTGTTTTAGGTATATGACATATTAGAAATATTCACAAGAAAGCGTTCATTTGTATGTAAAACTTCACCTATAGCAAACTTCTGCAGAATTAATGAAATCAGAAGCAAGATCTTAGAATCACAAATACAAAACTGAATTATTAATAGCAGAATCAATGATGGGTGACAATAAGTCTTCCATATAAGTCAATTCATTAATTAGGCATTCTTCAGATATTTATGGATGATCACATAGCGTCTAAATATGCACACACCAAAGGAAATGAATTCTTTTTTCCAATCTTTTAACGCCTTGAACTATTTTCTAAGGACATCTTGTCTCGTCAACGCATAAAATATAGATCAATATTCAAATAACAAACAATATGTAGAATATTTCTCGAACAAGGACACGAAATAAAAAGGTCGAGTAAAATGTCTTCTGTATTCGCACTGCATTTGTCGAAGAATTTAAAATCAAGAGCACTTTCTTGTTTATTTCAATAATCCTCTTCTTTCGTGCTTATCAAAATGTTATTTGTCACGAAAGGTGTGATTTTTTGAATAATAGTATTAAAGTTCCTCGAATCCAGCTGTTCCCAAACTATGGATCGAGGGTAGTGTTGCCAAGACTACTGTCCCAAAAAGACAGACAGGGATGCAAAGAAAGCGGGACCATGGATTCTAAATCAGGGCATAAAATAGGGGAGACTAGGGAGGGCCTAGTTGACCCATTTTTTACAAAATTATTTTTTATTTTTAAATATTGAACATCGAATAAAGTTTCATATATCATTTTATTCGTTATACAATCAGTTATTAAAATAAAATAGCGACATAAGCGTAATATATAAGAAACTTTAAAAATGATTGATTTTAACCCTTAAATGACTGATTTTTCAAAAATAATAAAGTTTTTAGGTTAATAGTAATAAAGTTTTTTGGTTTTCATTTTTTAAATAAATCATGGGAAAAATACTTTAAAAAATCATATTTTGTTTTAAGTATGGTTTACGGCTAAAAAATAGTTTGTTATTAATCGGCAATACTGGTCTTTAATTGAAAAAATAATTTTTCTTGATAAAATTCTATAATATTAAACACACAAGAATTTTAGGAATTATAATAAGAAATAAATTTTACTTGCTCACTGCAAAACAAAATAGGGAATTTCGCAAACTTCCAAACAAAACAAAAAGAAGAAGTAACAACAACTGAAAAAATAAATCTATCTTTATTCTTAAACAGCACACGTGTTGCCATCTACATGTTGAAAATCGATTTAATAATATTTTCAGAATGTATTTTATTGGCAACATTTGGCATTATAGCTTCAATATTATTCTAATAGTATTTTAGAAGCCTAAACTGGGTATGTTGCCGAAAAGCAACAACCGGCATTTAAGGGTTAATCATGAGCAAATAATGAGTAAAGGACACTTTACACACTTTATTGTATACTGAAATTTTTGTTAAGGGAAATAAAATCAGTTTAAAAAAGGCAGAATAACTTTATGCTACATCGTTTCATTAGTATGAAAAATTATTTGGGAAAATGTGATGTATAAACAAATCTACTTAGAATTGAAGGCACCGGAAAAAAATTACGTTTTATACACCGATTATTTGTGACACTCGACCTGGCAATACCAGTTGCCAAGTAGTTGCGCTTCATCTCATTGTGTTCATGTTGGTAAAATTTGTCTATATACCTTCTTAAAGTGTTTTGATCAATGTTATGTTCTTTTGCAGAAGCATGAACACTTAACATTTCTTAAGGCTGCTGCTTTCGTCCGTTCTAATATTTTCCATTCTTTATTGCCGAAACGTCAGTGAAGGCTTACTGTGGAGACACGAAAAGTTTTGGTTTCCGTTAGTCTGTCTGTCTGTTAGTCTGTCTGTCTGTTCCGCGATAACTGCCGCAAAAAGCATCCGATCGGCTTGAAATTCCCTGGGCATGTTGATGAGCTCCCCGGATTTAGCTGTATAGTTTTGGGTTAAATTTGGTTCATTCGTTCGGAATATACAGAACATTTTATTTTGTGATATAATGCTTTTCTATGGGAAGTCAGACGATTTTCAAATTTTCATTTGTTGAAAGAAATCGCTCATATGAATAATAGATTTAAATGGTAAATTTTGGATGCTGAAATTTTTAAATAAGAGTATTAAATTATTCTTATTAGTTTGCAATTTTGTCAAAACATTTGTCAGAGCTTTTAAATTAGGTGTATAACTTATGATAGAATTTTATACATGTGTTCGAATAATATAAAACATTTTATTGCCGAAACGTCAGTGAAGGCTTACTGTGGAGACACGAAAAGTTTTGATTTCCGTTTGTCTGTCTGTCTGTCTGTCTGTCTGTCTGTTCCGCGATAACTGCCGCAAAAAGCATCCGATCGGCTTGAAATTAATTGGGCATGTTGATGAGGTACTCGGACTTAGCTGTATAGTTTTTGGTTAAATTTGGTTCATTCGTTCGGGAAATATAGAACATTTTATTTTGCTCTGTAATGCTTTTCTATTGCAAGTCAGACGATTTTCAAATTTTCATTTGTTGAAAGAAATGGCTCATATAAAAAATGGATTTAAATGGTAAATTTTGGATGCTGAAATTTTTAAATAAGATTATTAAATTATTCCAATTAGTTTGAAATTATGTCAATATATTTGCGAGATTTTTTAAATTAGGTTTATAATTTTTGGGGAACTTTATGCATGTTTTCCAATAATATAAAGCATTTTGTTTTATCAATTTGACATAATACATATTTCATTTTTTAACTTTTCTGTCACCAGTTGCCTAGCAACGTATTTGGTCTTAATAATATTAGTATAAATGCGTCTATAATGTTTCAGTAAAGCCAACGTCAAAACGGATGAATTAATGCATTTGTATTTTTGCATATAGATGGATTTTAGCGCCAGAAATAAAAATAGGCAATATTTTATTTATTTTATTCAAATATTTTGCTTAAAAATACAAAAGTTCATTATTTTCATAGAGAATAATGTGACATTTTTTTCATAAAATGTATCAATGTTTCTTTAATCGTTGCCAAGAAAATCAAAACCCTGAATAATATTTTCTCTTAAACAATTTTCAATTGAAAGATTTTGACGTGAAACAGGAAAATGAAAAAAAAAAATTAAGAATAAAAAAATTAATATGGCGACATATTGGGAATAAAAAGAAAACTCTCAAGTATTTCTTAATATAACAAGATGAAAGGTTTTGAGTAAGTACGAATAGCAGGTGAATAAGTTGTCATTAAAAAAAAAAAAAAAAAAAAAAAAAAAAGATGTTGGAATAAAAAGATCTTGGCTAAAATAAAATTAACTATTATTCACGGAGGAAAGAGATAGGTGGAGATGCAGTATACTGTAAAAACAGTTTGCAATATGATGTGCGTTATCGCTCGGATTTAAATGCCCTCATTCGGCTCAAACAAAACAAGCACGTGGAACAGGGACCGAATTCTTTGACTTCATCCGTGCATTTTTTCTGTAAAATGAAAATGATCTGCTTAAATTTAAGCATTCTAAAGTAGCATTTCATCGTATTATGAATTAAAAACTGTATTACTAAAAATATTTTTCTTTTCTTTCTTTCTTTCTTTTTTTAAGCACGCCTTTGTGTTTGGGTCGAATGTAGCGAATTTTAAGGTTACATTTTTGGCGTCACTTCAAGATTTATTGTTTGCGTACGGTTAACATGAGGATTTTATTTTAAATTTTAAATTTATTAATTTATAAAAAAAACTTATGCTTATGCTTATCCTTATAAATCATAGAGTAAAAAAAAATCTATGATATACTATAACCATCCGCACAATCAATAATAAATTACGAATGCAAATTTAAATAGACTACGGGGGGGTTCAGGGGGCAGAGCCCCCCTGAATAAATGCACTTTTTGATTTAAAAAGTTACCAGAATAAGCAGCTCATCAGAATTTCAGAACATCAGTATATAACCACTTGTTTAACACATTTAATTTCTGAAACTTTACGAAGTATTTTGTATTCTTATAAATATTTATGCAATTTGAAAACTTTAAAAAGCGATTTGTAGGAAGATGAATATTACGCAATGAGTGTTAAAAAACAATGACTTGCAAAGATGACGTTGAGGCTCCTGATCTGCAGATTTACTAGTTTTATGAATTTACTTATATTTCATTTTTTCTTTTAACCGTTGCGTAGCAACAGCATCTCATCTGAAAATATCATAAATGTGAAAGTATGTATGGTTTTTTGAAGTCAAATCAAAGCAAAAGGAATAAATTAATGAATGCCTTTGTATAGATATTTGCATATAGATTTATTTAAACGCAGAAATGAAAATAGTATTTATATACTATATAGAATAATATTTTCATTTATTTATTCAACTATTTGATTATAAATGAAAAAGTTCGTTATTTTCATACAGAATAAACTGACATTATTCTGTTAAATTTTATAAACTTTATTGTTGCCAAAAAAAAAAAAAAAATGAATAACAATTTCTTCCAAAGAGTTAATTTTAATTTGTAAGATTTTCACGTGCAAAAGAAAAATGGAATAAGCAAATAAAAAATAAAAAAAAGGATGTATAGGACAGGAATGAATACATATAAACATTTCACACCAAATACCACCTAAAATAGTTTTTGTAGCAGTATTTTCCCAGCACTACGAAGAAAGATTCCTCGATTTACACGATTTTACTTGGCCTTCCTTTTCTCATTCTTTGCGATTTCATTTTCGCAATTGCGTGCATTAATTGGCACAAAATTTTACATTTTTATGACTGAGATATATGTAAGGCCATACAAATAAGAAATTCCGTATTGTCTCCTATAAAATGTGATAAAGTGTTGGTTAATCATATATGTTTTTATTAAGAGGAGCAGAGCTGCAAAGCCTCCGGCGTTCTGGATACCAGTATTTTAATACAGAAAATGTTACTTTATTTAATTGAAACATTTGCGCGATTTAAAAGAACATTTTCTCTAAGATAATAGTGATGTGCAAAAAGCTTGAGACTTGGCATGTCTGGTGGGGAGTGAAATGTTTTACTTAATGCATTTATCTCTGTTTTAATGCTACGTGAACAACGTCCGTGTAACAGCTTGTAGAGTGTAAAATAAATTAAATTATTAAAATAATCCTTATTACGAAAAATGAAACAGAAAGTCCGGCTAAGGGAAATGAAATGTTAGTTAACCTTTCGTAATTTGACCTGAACATAGGTTTGCGTCAAATTTCAACGGTATTTGTAACATCACGATTTTCAATTAAATGTAGATACTATTAAAAGAAAATCACAAAAAATACTTAAAGGCGCCAAATCATGTTTATCTATTTAACGATGATGAATTATTAACTGTTAGGTTTAGAAGCCCCCCTACTTTAGGGTGATTTTAGTAAGTTAATGCTATCGAGTACATTCTTTGATATTTAGATTAGATCTTAGATATAAATATTGCAGAATGGTAATCAAAATTATTTTTTTATAAACAAAATTTATAAAGGTATTAGATTTCTAAATTAGATGTTTCAGTTTACATTTCCAAAAGTTCTTTATCCATTAGATACAGGTATTTGTGGTTAGCAGGCAAGTAAATACTGCTGTATGGATATTAGGATAACGTAAAATGCTTGACCGAATTATTGCTTATCCTTATAAATCGCAGTGTAAAAAGCAATCTAAGATATAGGGTAATCATTAACTCAATCAGTAGAAAATTACAAATGCAAAATAAATTACACAACGGGGGGTTCAGGGGGGCAGAGCCCTCCTGAAGAAATTTGCTTTATTATATAAAAATTACTAGAATAAGTAGCTCGTGAGAATTTCAGAATATCCTTACATAACAAAGTGTTTAATTTAACGCTTTTAATGTCTGAAACCATCGAAATATTTTTTTCCTTTTATAAATGTTTGTGTAATTTAAATAGTTTAAATTTTGTTTTTGTAGAAAGATTAATATTACGCAAAGTTTGATAAAAACAATGAGTTGCAGAGATGACGTTGAGGCTCTTGATCTGCAGATTTACTAGTATTTATCTACTATCGGTACTATTTAAATGAAATAAAAGTTCCTATCAACTTTCCAATTTATAATTCTTTAAATTTTTTCTTGCTTCTATAGCAGTTTTTCACACCTTACTTTAATCAATTTTAAACATATTCCTTTCTATCATCCCATTTTACTGTAGCTTTACAGAATAAATTTACATTATTTTAGAAATATAACCATTCACTCTTTATTTATGTACAGTGTATAATAAAAATATTTCCAAAAACACATAATTAAGGGAGCTTTGACCATCTGGTCAACCCTCCTTCACATTGATTGGGTCAATCCTCCCCACATAGCCACTTTCTAAATTGTAGCACATAGTTATGTTTAGCCTAATTTAATGTACAATCTTTATGCCTGGAATGAAAGCTCAGTATTTCTGCGTTACTTAAAACCCACTTACTTAAATTTCTATGGTATATTTTATCTGAGAAAATCTTACAAAATGTTTCTAAAAACACACTGTTTAAGCTTAAAACACTTCACAATTGACTTTTCCACACCTGTTTCAATTATGTGCATTAAACAACGACTATTGTTTGGGCATTTCAATAGCTTTGGTTGCCACCAATTGGTAAAACTCTGAAATTCTTTTAAAACCCTCCGACTGTCTTGGAAAAGGGCAAAATGGCAATGTTGTTTTCTCCTCATTTTGTTTTAAATGCTAAAAAAAAATGATTCTTTGGACATTTTATAAAAAAAAAACTTAATAACGAATATGAATGAAATCCTTGGAAGTATTAATCATTGCTCAATGTATTAAAAATACATTAAATCAATAGAATTATATTACTTTAAATATTGCTTGTATTGCAGTGAAACCTGGAGCTTAGTGAACGTATTAACACGGGCTTGTCAGTGAGGGAGTTAAATATGAAAACAGAAGAGTGGGTCAAACCTCCCCTATGGTCAACTCTCCCCAGTATCCCCTATAGTAAATCCTATGAAACGCAATGCTGTCAACTCGTAAAACTTGGCTAAAAATGCTAACTTTGACAACATTTTCTGAATGAATCTTAACCTTTATAAGAAAATGGGAAACTCTTAAATTTCTTGGTATCGGAACAAAATGGGTAAATTTTATATTTTTACGAATATTAATGCAAATTTCTTGTACTTATGAATGAAAATGACTTCGCGAAAGTATTAGAAAAGTAGTTAGTTTGGATTTGAGAGTAGCTTTCAATATAAAAAAATATCATAAAGAGATGTGATCCCCTCCCACTGAAAAAATGGAAATGCATGACCCCCCCCCCCCTCTAAATGGCGAGCTGGATCCGCCCTTGATCCATCGCATTATTGATGCAACATTTTGTGAAAGATCGGACCATCATTTCTTGTGATAATTCAAACGAAGCTTCTTTCTCCATTCAGAGATAGCAACGATGTCAACTTTTTTTTTTAATTACCGGTATGTGTCACAGCTGCATCCGCAGATGACATCCATTTAGTCCATTTCGAACGGAGTCTGTCTTTTATTCAATTCCTACCATTAGTTCACACTCTCCTTATATTTATTTATTTATATATCTTGTTCAAATTTTCAATCGTTAATAAAATACTTATTATTCATCCTATCAAGTTCAAATAAATTTTTTAAAACTTGTACTGGATGACAATTGATGTTAATACAGATTTTTCAAATATTAATTCATTAATTAAATTTTAATTAATTAATTTTAGCTTTATATGGGAGACAAAATGGCGGCCATTGGTTATTGAACAGCATTTAATGCATCTTCATATTTATAAGGGGGGTTACCATAGGGGGGGGGGCTGTTCTGTAGCCAAATACCGCCACATTTGTCTCCAACTTGGTGATATATCGCCAAATTTGGCGACCAAAATGAGACATCAAAAGTGACTCCAACTTGGCGATATCTCTAATATTTCGCCAAATACTCATAGACTTCCATTGTAAACCTACTTGCTTATAGAAAATTAACAAATTGAGATATTTTAATGCAACAAAAACTAATATTAGCTTAAAGGATTATATTAAATTTTCCTTGATGACGTAAGTAGAAATTGACTTTAAACACAAAATTTTTATACTACTTGTTGATTCATTTAGAAAAACGTCCGATTGTTGAAAAATAGAAGTAAGGTGACCGGGTATCTAATCTATCTAAGATGTCTAGGAGATATTAATAATTTCGCAGAGCGCATTTTTTAGGTGCGTTCGTAATTATATAAATACGTAGAACCTATAATCGTCGTTCAGTCCGTCCGTCTATCCGTCTGTCTGTCCGTCCGCGTATAACACAGCAAAAACTACCCAACCGAATGGTCTGAAATTTTAAGTATATAATTGTTGCAAAATTTTGTCGAGTCATTTCAAATTTTATGAAAATCGGATGTATAGTTTAACCTTTAACTGATGTTACCGGTCTCACAGACCGGTGCTTTTTTCAATATTCATAGCTTAACTTGCAAATTTCAGTTTATCTACAAACACTTCCGAAATTTTGTTTCGTTTGGAACTTTAGTACTAACACCAGAGACTTTTGAATAGGTTAATTTTAATTATAACACTCCTGTACAAAAAGTTTAGTACAAAAACAACATCCTATGAGTTAATCACGGCTTTTATTCATCTTTCGATGGAGCGGTCTCACAGACCGCTTCACACTAGTTATGTGACAATTTATGTGACATCAGTTAAAGGTTAATGACAGAAACAGTCAAAAGTTTTCCGTTACATTACGGCGAACGGGAAAAATTTATTGCAAGTGCATCTTAATGATGTTACAGCCTTCCGCATGGTCTGAAATTTTAAATACATAATTGTCGCAAAATTTTCTCGCGTCATTTCAAATTTTATGAAAATCGAATGTATAGTTTAATGACAGGGACAGTCAAAAGTCCTCCGTTACATGACGGCCAATGGGAAAAAATTATTGCAAGTGCATTTTAATGAGTTACAGACTTTCGAACAAAATGAAATTGATAGGCACTTATGAAGTGCACTAAAATATATATTCAGTACACTATGCGGTGCAAAAAATATTTATAAAACTAGTTATAGCATGAACACACCTCATTTGCCACGTTTGACGAGCAATTTCCAATTTCCTTCTATTAGCTAGGCAAAAAAAAAAAAAAGAGTGCTAAGTTTTTATTGGCTGAATTTGTCATCATATTAGTTTAACATCGGCTTAAATACGGGTTTCCGATTTCGGACGATTTTTCACTGAAAAGTCGTATACTCGGCGCTTATACACGGATCGGCTTATACGCGGAAATATACGGTACATTAAAACTTATAAAAACAGAATAAGTAGGGAGCTTCCGTCTTAGCATGTAGATTCGTACGGTATTCCTTTCAGAGAATAATAAAAATTTGCTAGTATAGACAGGTTTTGCTTTGACATGTTTTACTGCATTAAATTCTTCTTGATGTGCAGACTAACTAGTCTGATTTAAAATAAATAATAAAGAATTTGTGCTTCTTAAAAAATCGCGACTTTTGGTGCCCCTAGCAGGGGTTCCGCGGGGCGGGTCTGCGGGAACATCTAAAAAGCCAGACATCCCGTGTATATATCCGCAGCAGCCGAAGCCCGCATTAACCCTTAGTAGTAGGAAAAAGACAGTTCGAAAGAGACGGTGGATTGTGGATTGTGGTGGAAGTGAAAATCGTAGAGGGTTAGAGAGAGTTAGGTTCTTATCAGCCGGAAATGAGATAAGAAATGATAATCTGATAAGATAATCTGATAATGAGATAAGAGTAAAGTGTGGAAAGATCATGCTATAGTAGGATAGTATTCGTTTAGGAAGAAATTATAGAAAGTGTCTTCTGGCAGCTCGCTTCTTTCTTCTGTGCTATCCAACCTGAAAAAAGAAAAAAGGAAAAACGCATATTTTGACACCAGCTATGGGTGCCCTGACATATATTTAAAAAAGTAATGTATGCCTTATTATCTGCTCAAAGCCAGGGGTATCATGAAAGCAACTTCACTGGCTTTAGTACACATTGTGCCAAAAAAATCTACATTTTCAATTAGTATCAGATAAATTTTCATATGAATACATCAATCATGTAAAATCAATATTAAAAACTTTTTTCTTAATCATCCTGCAGTCTGTGCTTGGGGATATCCTTGTGACCGTATGCTAAGCTTAAAAATCCGTCCGAATACAAAAATATTTTGTCGTCGAACGGAGAAAGGCATTTCTTATTTTGATCGATAGTATATAGCTTGTGTTGTTCTTACTTTTTCTCGTCATAATGCAGTTGACGTAATCTTGCTGTTTAAGTTGTTTCTGGACGACGTGTATAGATACTCTCTTCGCACGGTTCATTATGTGAAATTGCTCATTCCGGATTTCGCCTGTGGCCGTTGAACTGTCTTAATCGACTTAGAATAGGAATGGAAATAAGATGATAAACTGGTACTATAACATAGAGGGGTAGGGCGTTTCGAAAAGAAGTATGAGAGGGCTAAATTTCTAGAGGTTCAAAAGTCACTTTTTTTAAAATAACTGATATGCTATCCAATGTCCAGACTGCGTCTCCAACAGGTCTTTTCGAGAGAAAGTATAAAGGGCTAAATTTTTGGAGTACTTATTTTTAGGAGGGCTTAATTTTTTCGAATCGATGTAGAGTAGGAATAGAAATAAAACGATAAACTGATACTATAACATAGAGGGATATGTCTTTTTGAAAGGGAAGTATGTAGGGGCTAAATTTTTAGGGTTTCAAAAGTCACTTTTTTTAATAACTGATATGCTATCCAATGTCCAGACTGCGTCCCTAACGTTTACTTGCATACTTTTAAACACTATCTTTCACAAACATTCGATAAGTAATCAGCTTTTTCAACAGAAACTAACTAATATATAAATAATGACAGCCATTGATTTTAGGGGATTATTTCACAAGTACACAAATTTTAAGAAAGAAGATTTTTTAACATTCCAATTAAATTAATTATCTACATTACATTTTAACATACCAATGTAATTTAAATATATTATTTAGTCACTATCCCTCATATTTTTTCAATGTAAAAGTTATATAAACATCGAAGAAATATCTCTTATTTTAAATAACTTAATTTTTGATTGCAAACCATTTTGCATGTTTTTGTAAATAAGTTCTTTGTGAAGTATACAACAGTTTATTTTAAAGACCATTAAAACACAAAGCCTTCCAATTTATTCGTGATTTAATTAAATGTCTATCACAAATGTTTAACTTATATACAATTGATATTATTGAAAAGTCTTTACCAAGGTCTAATACTAAGGACTTTTACAGTTGATTTTATACATTAACGATTAAAAAATACTTTATTCATACAGAAATAATTTTACTTTAGAGCCGTTATTCAAAACTTACATGCATAGAGCCATGATTTCCTTGTATATCAATAACAAATGTTATATACACTGAATTATATACTTCCAATTCAAGTGAAAATTCCTAAAAACTGTATACATACAAGTATGTTAAATAGTAAAATTTGAAAATACAACTGACTAATAATATAAATTACAACTAACAAATCATTCAAATTTTAAAAATACATATAATAATTTCAATATAACAGTAAATTCTGAGTGCTATATTACTATTCTACATTAAATTTGATGATAAATAGTCATTTTAAATTAAATACTTGAACTACTAAACCATGAAAATTAATTAAAACGAACTAACAGAACATCTACATTTTAAAAATACATAAATTACTAAAAAGAAAAAATATAATGTTTCAAATTTTGTCTAATTGTAAAATATTTAAAAAACATTTAATAATATTTCTGCATAATATATACTAAGTATTCATATAATATTTTATTAAAAAGAAAAAATATAATATTTCAAATTTTGTTTAAGTAATTGCAAAATATTTAATATTATTTCTACATAATATTTACTAAGTATTCATATGAGTTATCATGAGATATTTTTAAATTGCATTAAAAAGAAAAAATAAATATCATACTTCAAATTTTGTCTAAGTAATTGTAAAAGATTTAAGAAACATTTAATAATATTTGTACATAATAGTTACTAAGTATTCAACTAATATTATACTAAAAAGAAAAATAAATATCATGTTTCAAATTTTGTTTAAGTAATTCCAAAACATGTAATAATATTTCTACATAATATTGACTAAGCATTCATGTAATACTATACTAAAAATAAAAAAATATATATAAAATTTGAAATTTTGTTTAAGTAATTACAAAACATTTAATAATATTTCTGCATAATATTTACTAAGTATTCAACTAATATTGTACTAAAAAGAAAAATAAATATCATATTTCAAATTTCGTCTAAGTAATTTGTGTTCAATTAAGTAAATAGTTACTAGGTATTCAACTAATATTATACGAAAAGGAAAAAATAAATATTATATTTCAAATTTTGTTTAAGTAATTGCAAAACATTTAATAATATTTCTACATAATATTCACTAAGTATTCATATAATATTTTACTAATATTTTACTAATTCATATAATATTTTACTATCATATAATATTTTAATGCATTTACAGCGGCTTTTCTAGAATCACTTCAATATTTTTTACATTTTGGCATTCCTGATCCTTAAAATTAATCACAATAAGTCAATATAAACACTAATCGAAGCTATAGCGCCACTGACACCTTCAACAATTAAATGCAAACTAATTGTCAAAATACTTTTGAGCTAAGGAGGAGTCATATTTCTTCGGTGGCGCCGAATGTAAACAAACAAGTTGAAACTTGATACATTTGAATAAGTGCAGTCATAGTGTTCTCAATTATAGGGAATATATTTTCATTTACATTTTTATATTAAATAAAATTAGACAGAATATAAGGTTGTCAAAATACTTTTGAGCGCTACTGTATTTCAAATTTTTTCTAAGTAATTGTGTTCAATTAAATAATATTTACTAAGAATTAATATAAAATTTTACTAAAAAGAAATCACACAATAGTCAAGACATCAGTCAAAGTGTTTAAACACATAGTTTAATTACATTACTCTTAAATCGACTTTACTTAAATTCAATTTTTTTTTCAATTTCTTATCAAATGAATCATGAGTTAACTTTATTTTATTAATTTCATATTAAATTCCTGAAGTTATCCATTAAATAAATAATTTTCAATACTTTTAATTTATTAGAATTATTTAGAAAGTTTAATATATCACCCATCGCTTGTATAAACAACCGTTATTCGCTTATTAATAATGAATATTATCATATGTTACTATACAATTCTTCAGAAAAGGATAAAACCATTAACATAATATATATCATTCACCCTGTATATAAAAACTGTTACATTGTGTTACCACACAATTCTTCAAAAAAGGATAAAACCACCATTCAAAATGAATTGTTTAAAATAATAAAATAAAATATATTGCTATACTCTTTAATCTACGTGTTTATTTTTCAAAGTGATAGAGTATGGTACCCCTATTACAACTTTTAATCGAACGTTATAATTTGCACGTGTATAACTAAAGAAATAAACAATCATATAATAATTAAAAATATATAACATGTCTAAAAAATATCAAACTAAAAATCTTAATACTATAATTCATACTTTTCAAAAATTAAAACAGTTAATACTATTCTTTCAAAAAAGGATAAAACCATTAACATAATATATATCATTCACCCTGTATATAAAAACTGTTACCTTGAGTTATCACACAATCCTTCAAAAAAGGATAAAACCACCATTCAAAAGGAATTCTTTAAAATAAAATATATTGCTATATTCTTTAATCTAAGTGTTTATTTTTTCAAAGTGATATAGTATGATACCCCTATTACAACTTTTAATGGAATGCTATAATTTATACGCGTATAACTAAAGAAATAAACAAACCTATAATAATTAAAAATGTATAACATATAAATAAAATACCATATTAAAAATCGTAATACTATGATTCATACTTTTCAAAAATTAAAAAAGTTAATACTATTCTTCAAAAAAGAATAAAACCATTAACATAATATATATCATATCAATCAATTAATCAATCAATCATATCAATCAATCAATCATATCATTACTAATATGTATGTTTATTTTGCTATACCTTTTAGAACTTTTAATATAGTGTTAGAGTATAATTTGCATATGTATAACTTAAGAAATCAACAATTCTTTAATAATTAAATAATAAAATTTTAAGTTTAAAATATTAAACTAATAATCTTAATACTATAATTTATACTTTTTAAAATTAAAAAAGTTTTAAAAAAAACGTTATAAAATTTAAAAATTAAAACTTTGAAAAAAAAAGAATTAAAAATTAAAACTTTGAAAAAAAGAAAAAAAAATTAAAAAACTTAGAATAAGTAAATAAAAAGTTTACAAAATTAAAAAAATAAAACTTTGAAAAAAGTTTAAAAAATTAAGTTATCAAAAATTAAAATAATATTTAAAAAAAAAAAAAAGCTTCATAAATTAAGTTTGCAAAAGCGAGTTTACCTGCCTGTACATGTACATGACTTTCAATATGTTATAGTTTAATAATATATATCTTCTTTTTTATCGTATAAAAGCATTAGATTAATATATATATATGTACATACATATATATATACTTAATAAAAATATTTGCAAGTAAAAAGAAAAAATATGTCCCCCCCCCCCATCTAATTCCGAATCTACTGAAACTAAAATTATGAAAAAATTAGAGGTAGTAGACGTTAATTTAAACCTTGCAGGAAAATTATAGCGATTACCCTAGGTCACATAGTTTTTGAGAAAATCGCATTTTTCCGTTACACAAAAATTTCGATTTACGGGCATTCAGCAAAAGTGTTGAGCACCGCTGGAGGTACCTATCGTAGCAAAAGTATAAAAGCATTGTTGATCATGATTTTAAAAAAAATCGTCAGTAATTAGCCGCGATATTAACCCTTAAAGATATGGACGGTTTGGACATACATAATGACAGGGGTGGTGTACTCTATGTACCATCGGCTTTTAAAGCCTATATAGCAATTTTAATGATATGTGTGTGTAATGTAATGGCAAGTAACAGTACAAAAGCAATAAACGCCAAATTGTTAAAAACAGACTAATTCAAGTGGTCTCAAGACTCTTAAAGCTTCAAAAAAAATTTTTATTTTAATTTTTTAGATGTTAATCTTCCATCTTTTCTGAACATTTTAATATAATTGTTTCCTTCAAATTCTTATTAGTACAGTAGTTATGGATTTTAGAATTATACCCGCTCAATAATTTAAGCGGCATTTGCGAAACTTTTAAGTCATTTTTTTTCAAATGACTTTTTTGGGCATAACGCGCACGATATCACAAAAACTTTTGAATATTTTTTCATGAAATTTTCAAAACATACGTTTCATGTTAATCTGTATAAACTGAACCTAAAATTTCCTTTTTATTGTTCAAAATAATATTTTTTTAAGTGATTATGTTGTTGAAATTTTCAAAATTTTCTATTAGCTAAATACAACTTTGTATTAAAAATATAAAAATGCTTTAAATACAAATTTATTTAGGTTCAGAGAAATTATTTCAATATGAAGTATAAGAAGGCACCAAAATTTTTATTCTAGTTGCAATATTTATTTTCTAATCGTGGGCGTAAGCTGTTATACCAATTTTCTGCTTGTCAAATGTCTGACTGTTTGGAGCATCCTGTAAATGCTAATTTTTCATCTTGCAATTTTTTAAATACATAAAATGAAAGAACACACTTATATATTTCATCTCAATAAAAATTGTGTTTTAAAATCATATACATTTTAAGAAATAAATGTTGAATATGGTCTCTTTTTTTCATTTTTTTCCAATTTTTGAGATCCCTGAGACCCTTAATTAGAATGAATTACATAAATACTATGGGATTTGCGACTATTTTACATTGAATGGCTCTTTCAATACGCCTCGAGTGGCTTTAAAAGTTAATTAAAAACCTATCTGGAAAAAAGCGGCAAGGACCAAGGTGGCGTTGCAAGTTTGTGACCTCCTTTCGAAGCGCGCTTAACACAGTGCAAATGTAAACTTTGAACGAATGTTTTGTTCAGCTGCACTGTAGAAAGAAAGGTTATTACTATGTTGAATTTAGTTTTATGAAATACCAAATGAAGTTTAAATATGCACTTCTTTTATTGTCAATACCGAATTAAGTTCATTATAAAGAGATTAAGATAATATTAAACTTGTCGGATGTGTCAATCCCAAAACTTTCTTCTATCTCAATGTCAATACTTCCTGATAAATGCAGCACAGCAGCGCCACCGGTTAGGCGATTTATACCAAAATCTAATTAGGCACAACTTTCGTGAACTTCTAGTTGAATTTGCAGTTTGGTGAAAATTCGTGCATTAGTTTTTGAGATAGAGCGATTGCGGAAATCGTGAAAAGTTCTGAATTGCAGTGGCACCTCTTGGGCAATTTATACCAAAAACTTATCAGGATCAGTGTATATCAGGAACTAACTGAATCTAAAGTTTGATGAAAATTCATGCATTAGTTCTTGAGATACAGTTATTGCGGAAATCGTGAAAAATGCAGCATAACTGCGCCACCTATTGGGTGATTTACACCAAAAGTTTATCAACACCGAATTATATCAAGGACTAACTGAATCTGAAGTTTTCTGAAAATCTGTACTTTAGTTCTTGAGATATAGCTATTGTAGAAATCATGAATAATGCAGCATAACAGCGCCAGCTGCTGGGCGATTTACACAAAAAGTATTCAGCACCAATTTATATCCTGGACTAACAGAATCTAAAGTTTTATTAAAATCCGTTCAATAGTTTTTAAGATACAGCGCCCACAAAATTTGTGTCACACACAGATAAACAGACTCACAGACAGACATTTTGTAAAAACATGTTTTTCATTACCTCTGTATCCTAAAACGTATAAATCCGTCGAAAACCGGAATTCGAAAATTTTCACGAATCCAATACTTTCTTCTTGTAAAGATAGAAGAAAGTAGAAATGAGTTATACAGAATAGCTATATTTGATATTTTTTAGGTTCCATATCTCTTTGAACTTTCATGGTATATCCATTTACATTTTTCTAGTATATACTGTTATACTCAACCCTACTTTGCATAATAGTTTTTTACAAAGTGTTAGTATTCTTTTAGCAACGTTTTTTTTTTTTTTTTTTTTTTTTTTTTTTTTTTTTTTATAATACAATTACTAATTCATATATTTATTGTACGGAACCCTTTGTAAGCGAGTAATACTCGCACTTGACCGTTTATTTCTTTTTAGTACAATTTAAAAATATTTTGTGATAACTTATATGATTGTTGAGTAGTTGTTATGTAAAAATATTATTAAATGACGTTTTTTAAATATTTTGCGATAATTACTTAGACAAAATTTGAAATATGATATTTATTTTTTCCTTTTAGTGCAATATTAGTTGAATACATAGTAACTATTTTTAATATTTTACAATTACTCAGACAAAATTTGAAATATCATATTTCTTTTTCTTTTTAGTAAAATATTATATGAATACTTACTATATATTATGTAAAAATATTATTAAATGTTTTTTAAATATTTTACAATTACTTAGACAAAATTTGAAACATTATATTTTTTCTTTTTAGTATTTATGTATTTTTAAAATGTAGATGTTCTGTTAGTTCGTTTTAATTAATTTTCATGGTTTAGTAGTTCACGTATTTAATTTAAAATGACAATTTATCATCAAATTTAATGTAGGATAGTAATATAGCACTCAGATTTTACTGTTATATTGAAATTATTATATGTATTTTTAAAATTTGAATGATTTGTTAGTTGTAATTTATATTATTAGTCAGTTGTATTTTCAAATTTTACTATTTAACATACTTGTATGTATACAGTTTTTAGAAATTTTCACTTGAATTGGAAGTATATAATTCAGTGTATGTAACATTTGTTATTGATATACAAGGAAATCATGACTCTATGCATGTTGCGTTGTTATGAAGTTATGTTAATATTGTAGCGAACCGTCGGAGGCTCCAATGGATGTATACAGCGGATTTACTTGCATAGATTTATTCACACATAACTTATTCTATTTAGGTTACACATACAAGCACGACACAACATCACATAAACATAAATCAGAGCCCTTGTTCTAGGTTAATTTCGGTCACAGTTAATATCTTAATACCACATCTCCCTTTCTTCAAAGATTCAATTTCTGCGGAGGGTGAACAACTCTTCCACGTCTGGTGATATACTGATCTTGATGCTTTCGTGGAGACATAGAGTTACGTTTATCATTGTTACAGGATGGATGAAGATTCTGAGAGCTTGGTTTCGTTGGACTAGGAACTTTCTGTGGTATTGGACACTCATTACTGGAAACGTCTGGTTGAAGATCATCCACATCACCAGTTTTCGGCGGGAAATTAGTTGATGGGACAAGATGCATTCTGTTTCGACGATATACCCTTTTTCCAGATTTGATTATGTACGAATGTGGATAATCTAATCTCTGCTGAACCGTACCAGTAGCTCGTTTGTCTGTGATCTACACTCCATCTCCAACATCAAGATTACTAAGGTTTCGTACCCCGTGACTTTTGTTATAGTTATCTCTTTGCCGTTCTATTCACTTCTCTTCCTTCCTTTGAAGTTCAGACCTATTTTCAATTTTTTGCTCCAATTGAGATCTTGCAATTGGCAGAGTTGTCTTAATACGACGATTCATGAGAAGTTCGGCAGGACTGAGGCCATTCTCCAATGGTGATGCTCTATATGCCATTAAAGAAAGATAAGGGTCTTAAGCTTTTTTGAGTCGCATCTTGATGGTTTTTACTGCAGATTCAATGAAACCATTACTTTGAGGGTACTTAGGACTTGATGTGATATGACGAAATCCATAAATCCTTGAGAATTTAGATGAGTTGATTGGCTCAAATTGAGGACCATTATCAGATCTAACGATATTAGGAATCTCATGTCTGGCAAAGAATGATTTGCAGTGGAGAATTACTTCCTCAGAAGTTAATCTTTCCAGTTTTACTATTTCTGGATATCGTGATAAGTAATCGGTCACGATTAAGTACCAAAATCCATGAAGCTTAAAAAGATCCATGCCCACAATTTCCCATGGTCGCTCAGGAAATTCGGTAGGAATAAGAGGTTGGTCGCGATTAGTGGTCTCCTTAATACATGATGTACAATTCTTTATAATTTCTTCAATTTCTCTATTTATTCCAGGCCAACAGACAGATGATCTTGCTCTTGCACGACATTTCGTAATTCCCAAATGTCCCTCATGAATTTGTTCTAGAACCTTTTCTCGCTGATTGGAAGGAACGATAATTCGACAGCCCTTTATTATGAGTCCATCTTGGATCGATATTTCATATCGATGATTCTAGTAAGGTAGACAACATGGTTCTATATTTTTCCTTGATGGCCAACCGTTCAGGATTAAATTTTCTAGGTCTTTGCATGTTGCATCAGACTTTTGTGATTGTCGTGATTCTTCTAACCTGTTGCATGAAGCGGTTAATGAGGAAATTACCATACACATCAATTTCTTCCTCCAATTCTTCAACATTTTCTCTAGTTTCTTGAGGTTGTCTTGACAAGGCATCAGCTGCATAAAGTTTCTTTCCTGGTATGTGGAATATAGAATAAGAATATCGCATCATCCTCATCTACAACCATTGCAACCGTGGAGATAAATCATCAAGATTTTTCTTTGAGAAGATTAGAATTAGAGGTTTATGATCGGTTTCTAAACTAAAGTGAGTTCCAGTTAGGTAATCTCGTCATCTCGAAATTTCTCACAACTCCAAGCTAGAGCAAGTGCCTCTCTTTCTATTTGAGCATATCTCTTTTCAGTAGGTGTGAGTGTTTTGGATGCATATGCCACGACAGAAATTTCTCCATTTTCTTGTTCTTGCCTCAAGGTGGCTCCTATTCCATAAGAAGAAGCGTCTGTTGTGACAATTGAAGTTTTCTGTGGATTATAAACCTTTAAAACAGGTTGAGATGTCAGGACATTCTTCCAATTTTGAAATGCTTGTTTTTGAGGTTCGTCCCAGACAAACTCATTTTTTTGACTTAACATAGATGTTAACGGTGAAAACATTTCTGCAAAATTTGGAACAAATCTAGCGAGAAAATTTGCCATGCCTAGCATTTGCTTTAATTCCTTTTTGTTCTTTGGTAGTGGATATTCTTTCACTGCTCTAATTTTATCTTCATCAGGATGGATGCCTTTGTCATCAATAATATGTCCCAAGAATTTGATCCTCTTGGCTGAAAAGTTACATTTCTTGTCATTTAGAGTAATACCAGCTTCTTTAAGTTTATTCAGTATAATCTTCAGTCTTTGGTCATGCCCAGACTGATTTCTTGCCCACACTAAGATGTCGTCCATGTGACAAATAGCACCTGGGATGTTTCTGGCAGCTGTGACATTCTTTCTACGTTGGAAATGTTCAGGTGCAGATGAGATTCCAAAAGGTAATCTTAAGAATCTGTATCTTCCAAAAGGAGTGATGAAAGTCGTGAAATATGATGAAGATTCATCAAGCGGAATTTGCCAAAAACCTGAATTAGCATCCAACTTTGAAAAAATTTTAGCACCTGTCAGTAGATTCAATGAATATTCCACTGAAGGCAATGGACGAAATTCTCTTTCCACAGATTTGTTTAACTGGACTAAGTCGACACATAAGCGAACAGTACCATCACTTTTAGAAACGATAACGACCGGTGAACACCATTCTGTCAGTTTGGTTACAGGAACAATAACTTTTTGGGCAATCATCTTCTTGATTTCCATTTCGGTTTTCTTCAGCAGTGGAATTGGTATCCTTCTTGGAGCTGAAATAGCAAACGGGACAGAGTTCGGCTTAAGCTTAATCGTATAACAACCTTTCAGTAGCCCAAGGCCAGTGAACAATTCAGGAAAATCTTGCTTAGGACTTATTGTGATTTCTGAAATATTCGGTCCCAATCCAAAAGCTATTATCGCAGTTTTCCCAATAAGTAGCTCTGCAGCCTTTCAATTACATGGATTTCTTCGGTTATTTTCTCTTCCTTGTATTGAATTTCTTCAATAAGTTTTCCTGTGTGTTTTAGTATTTTCCCATCCGGGCAGCAAAGCTTTTTGTCTGGTTTTAAGATTTTCGAATCCTTTAAAATCGATGAAGTAGCAGGAATAACAGCGTGGTCTGCTCCGCTATCTATTTTGAAGCGAATGGTTTTACCTCTTATTTGAATAGGTATCAACCATAACAAATCATTATTATTATTACAGCGTGTTTCCCTAATTGTTCTTAAGAAAGAAATTTCAGATTTACTTTCATTTTTCCTAGAAATTCGTGCATAGTGCCCTAGATTTGAACATTTTAAACATTTAGCATCTTTTGCTGGACACACTTTTCTATTATGTGTAGATTTTCCGCACCATTTACAAAGATCAAAGGGTTTTGGATTTTCTTTTTTCCCATAGTTCCTTTTATCAGTTTCTTTAAACTGTAGATTTTGACTGGATACCCCTCTCTTAAAATTCACCTTCGTTTTGTTTACATTAGAAACTCTGTGGATAAAAGCATTATTAGAAGTAAGAATCTCTTGTTGCTTTTTAATTGATTCCGATAACCGAACTTTTTCTATAGCTTTGTTCAAAGAAAGGTCTGAATCCAATTGTAATTTCTCACTTAATGATTTATCTCTAATACCAACAACTATTCTATCGCTTATTAGTTCATCATGAAGAACTCCGTAATCACAATGTTCAGCTAATGAATAAAGTGAAGTTATAAAATCATTAACACATTCCCCTTCATTTTGAATGCGTTGATTAAACTGCGCACGCTCGAAAATTGTGTTTTTTTTACTATAAAATGATCATCAAAATGTTTCCGAACAATGTTATATATCTGCTGGTCATCTTCCGACAAGTTAAAAGACGTAAAAATATCTTCTGGTTTATCTCCCATGAGATAAATAAGAGAATTTACCTGTTCTACCTCTGTTTGATTTTTTAAACCCGAAGCGAATCGATACCTTTCGAAACTTTGCTTCCATTTTAACCAAAGTGCCGGTGATGAAAAAGTAAATGATTCTGGCGGTGTAACCTGATATGAATTTCTATACTCTATATCTTTAGACATTTTAATTCTTAATAAATTGAATATAAATGTGCCGTATAATTATGCAAGAAAAGGAAACTTCTTACTTTAAGATATGAATCCGTTTTCAGTATTCAACTGTAGTAAACATTCTTTTAACCGACTGCCACCATGCGTTGTTATGAAGTTATGTTAATATTGTAGCGAACCATCGAAGGCTCCAATGGATGTATACAACGGATGTACTTGCATAGATTTATTCACACATAACTTATTCTATTTAAGTTACACATACAAGCACGACACAACATCACATAAACATAAATCAGAGCCCTTGTTCTAGGTTAATTTCGGTCACAGTTAATGTCTTAATACCACACATGTAAGTTTTGAATAACAATTCTAAAGTAAAATTATTTCCATATGAATAAAGTATCTTTTAATCGTTAATGAATAAAATCAACTATAAAAGTCCTTAGTATTAGACCTTGGTAAAGACTTTTCAATAATATCAATTGTATATAAGTTAAACATTTGTGATAGAAATTTAATTAAATCACGAATAAATTGGAAGGCTTTGGGTTTTAATGGTCTTTAAAATAAACTGTTGTATACTTCACAAAAAACTTATTTACAAAAACATGCAAAATGGTTTGCAATGAAAAATTAAGTTATTTAAAATAAGAGATATTTCTTCTATGTTTATAAAACTTTTACATTGAAAAAATATGAGGGATAGTGACTAAATAATATATTTAAATTACATTGGTATGTTAAAATGTAATGTAGATAATTAATTTAATTGGAATGTTAAAAAATCTTCTTTCTTAAAATTTGTGTACTTGTGAAATAATCCTCCTAAAGTCAATGGCTATCATTATTTACATATTAGTTAGTTTCTGTTGAAAAAGCTGATTACTTATCGAATGTTTGTGAAAGATAATGTTTAAAAGTATGCAAGTAAACGGTAGGGACGCAGTCTGGACATTGGATAGCATATTAGTTATTAAAAAAAGTGACTTTTGAACCCCTAAAAATTTAGCCCTACACACTTCCCTTTCAAAAAGACATATCCCTCTATGTTATAGTATCAGTTTATCGTTTTATTTCTATTCCTACTCAACATCGATTCGAAAGAATTAAGCCCTCCTAAAAATACGTACCCCAAAAATTTAGTACCCAAAAAGTCCTTTATACTTCCTCTCGAAAAGACCTGTTGGAGATGCAGTCTGGACATTGGATAGCATATCAGTTATTTAAAAAAAACAAGTGACGTTTGAACCTCTAAAAATTTAGCCCTCTCATACTTCTTTTCGAAATGTCCTACCCCTCTATGTTATAGTACCAGTTTATCATCTTATTTCCATTCCTATTCTATGTCGATTAAGACAGTTCAACGCCACAGGCGAAATCTGGAATGAGCAATTTCACATAATGAACCGTGCGAAGGGAGTATCTACACACGTCGTCCAGAACCAACTTAAACAGCAAGATTACGTCAACTGCATTATGACGAGAAAAAGTAAGAACAACACAAGCTATATACTATCGATCAAAATAAGAAATGCCTTTCTCCGTTCGACGACAAAATATTTTTGTATTCGGACGGATTTTTAAGCTTAGCATACGGTCACAAGGATATCCCCAAGCACAGACTGCAGGATGATTAAGAAAAAAAGTTTTTTTTATTAATTTTACATGATTGATGTATTCATATGAAAATTTATCTGATACTAATTGAAAACGTAGATTTTTTCGGCACAATGTGTGCTACAGCGAGTGAAGTTGCTTTCATGATACCCCTGCCTTTGAGCAGATAATAAGGCATATATTACTTTTTTAAATATATGTCGGGGGACCCATAGCTGGTGTCAAAATATGCGTTTTTTCTTTTTTTCTTTTTTCAGGTTGGATAGCAGAGAAGAAAAAAGCGAACTGCCAGAAGACACTTTCTATAATTTCTTCCTAAACTAATACTATCCTACTATAGCATGATCTTTCCACACTTTTCTCTTATCTCACTATCAGATTATCTTATCAGATTATTATTTGTTACCTCATTTCCGGCTGATAAGAACCTAACTCTCTCTAACCCTCTCGTACTATAGTACGATTTCCTCTTCCACCACAATCCACAATCCACCGTCTCTTTCGAACTGTCTTTTTCCTACTACTACCCTTTATGTACTGAATTATGAATTGATGAAAATTTTACCTTCTAAAGCATTTTTCGTGAATTGTTTAAACTACATTAGAAGATTTACATAATCATTTAATACATTTTAGAAGGATTTTAGAAGGTTTCAAGGATTTAGAAGATTTAATTAAATTTGAATTTATAGAGATTTTGTGCAATATTTATAACCCCACTCAAATCTTTTATTTTAAATATTTTTCTTAGTATTTTGTAGAATTAGGAAATGTACAAATATAGTGTTCTTACAATAGAAATATAGATATATTTCCGAATCGAAAGATTTGCCCTACTTTCCCCAACGCCAAGAAAGCTGAAAAGATGCAAAGCCAAAAGAAATCATCCTTTTAAAAATATTCTTGTTTTGTGTAACCAATAATGCTTTTGGAACAAGATAAAGTAATGCATCTATATCTCATTCTAAACTGTATTACAACTAATCGATGTATTAAATGACTTTTATAACAGGTTATTTTAATGGTACTTATAAGTACCGTCTGTAGATAAAGGGTTAAACGACGTAAGCATTTCAGTGGTATAAAGATAATCCCATGGCCGATGGCGATGTGCTGACCTTTGAAATTTTACTGCAAAGAAATGTTTAGGAAGTTACGTTGAACATAAGAACATTTAGATGTCCTGTTTATACGTAAAAATAGCTGCGAAGATTTTAGTGCTTCGGTAAAAAGCTTTTGTTCTCAGTGTAGGTGAGATACCATCTGCCCACAGGATAATTTGTAATTTAAAATTGTGGAAAGAAAAAGCTTCACGTTTGTAGAAAGTGAGTTGAGTTTTCCTTCTTTTGCGTTTATAGTTAAGTGAGTTGTTTGCGACTTTTAGAATGGTTATTTCTCTGTATATCAGGGTTGGCGAACCTTTTTGTTGTCACTTGTCAAATTTGATCAAAAAATATTTTACGTGGCTATGACGTGCCAACTGAAAAACAAAAGTAGTAGACGAAAAAATAATGGATTAAAATTACTTAAAATTTTCTATTAAGATTTTAAAAATATCAGGAACATGCATCTAGGTATCACACTATAATAATTATGGAAACAAATAAATTTTGAAATTAATAAAAACAAATTAATGCGATATAATTTGATTTATTTTGTTGCATGTTAAAATCAGGTTAATTTTAATGCAGAATGAACCGGATTTATCTGTCAAGTGCTTTCAGTTTAAATTTTGTTATTATTCATTTGTGAAAACGGTGACTCGAAAGCTTAGATAGGCAGAAAAACTGATAAAATAGCAAACGGCAGTTTCTTTGTATAGCCTAAACTTTACCATCGAAATTTAGTAATGTCTAATAATCAATTCTTGTCAATAGTTTTCAAATATCGTCTTTGTTTGGAAAATTTTTGAGACCACAGGAATATAATATCCCAAAATTAAAAATTTTTAATTTCCATTTAATCAAATTTAGAAAAGATCAGTCTCGATGTTGTGTAATCTCACTTTATTTTGATTTAGAGCCACAAGCAATGCCGTGCCAAAATTATTCTTTCGCGTGCTAAAAGTGGCACGCGTGTCATAGGTTCGCCATCCCTGCTGTATATAGTGTATTATAATTGTATATGTGTTCTAAATTTAAT
The DNA here is from genome assembly GCA_963932465.1 of Maratus speciosus. Lineage (NCBI taxonomy): Eukaryota > Metazoa > Arthropoda > Arachnida > Araneae > Salticidae > Maratus > Maratus speciosus. The sequence continues at coordinate 616,766,000 of OZ010789.1, forward strand.
TGTGTAAATATTCTAAATTTAAGCATATTGTGTATAGTCAAAATTTAAGTAGTGTGTTATGTTTTTATGTCTAAGAGAGCTAAGATTTATTGATTTGTTTTGATTTAAATTTGAAGTTTAGTGTGTATTTTTTAAGAGTAAGTATAGCCGCCCTGCGAGCGTGTCATCGCAGTTTAGCGGCATATTTCTATGTCATTGTTTTAAGTTGTTATTTTGAGTTTCTGACACCATGCGTTGATTTAATTTAATTCAGTTTTTTAAAGACATTAAATAGTTAGAATTTTATGCTAAAAGAAATAACGTTCTTTTAATTTAGTATTTTTATGTGCGTTTGTAAATATGTATATACGCAGCACCTATAGTCGTCCGTCTGGTTCGTCCGTCTGTCTGCCTGTCCGTCTGTCCGCAAATAACAGCACGAAAACTACCCAACCGTATTGGTTTAAAATGTAATACATAGAATCGTTGCAGAATTGTGTCGAGTCATTTCAAATTTTATGAAAATCGAAGCAAAATTTAAAAGGATATTGATAAAAGTTTTCTTCACACTGTTAAATTCTATCCTACGTAATTAGTTCAATGATATGCCATGATAGGTAATGATTCTAGGTTTCCATGGTGATGATGTCCTATTTAAGATGGAGTCCTATTATTTTCGTATTACTGAATTTAATTAATTCAAATCGAAATAAATTTTTCATTTATGCATTTTGCATAAGAGTGCAACAGCTATTTAGAATATTGCATCAAGATCTGAATATTTATAAAACTAGTTATAGTACAAACGCACCTCATTTGTCCCGTTTGACGTACAATTTTCGACTTGTTTCAAAATTAAAGACAATATTGTTAATTACAAAAGAACTAATTACTCAGGACAAACGAAATATATTGTAGATATAATTTTCCAGCCTTACATAATTTAAATATATTTAAAGGATTAAGTCACTTTTCTTTGCGATAGGTGAGTACATGACCTTTTTAAAGAACAAGCAGCATTTATAGTTCGTTCGGTACGCACGAGACAATTCCATTACATTATCATCTATAGGGAAAATGAATTTGCGGTCCATTTTAATGATGTCATGATACATGAAACATAATAAAACTGATATGGATCACTAAGGTATACTACAACATGTGTTCTGCACGTTATAAACTTCATAGCAGTTATCATTCATTTACAGAGGCACTCAAATGATTCGGTTACAATGTGGACTATGATCGTTAATTAGAAAAGGGCGTTTACAGTATTAGAATGTTTTTTTTTTTTTTTTTTTTTTTTTTTTTGCTTATTTAATTTCTAGTATATTACATGCTGTTTATAAATTCTATCGATCACATAAAGGGCTGCAATTTACACACATAAACGGATAAAGAGAGCAACTGCGAAAAATGTATTTTTACTGCGTAATGTGCTTTTTAACATTTTCCAACAAAATTGAAAAGTGTTTATGCATTCGGTTTGTCTGTCCGTCTGTCCATGCTCTAACTCCCGTAAATAGACTCGGATTTTCATGCAATTGATAAGCGTTATTTAGGGTCACTAAAGCATGTTTGGTATTGTATATGAAGTATTGGGGTTAATAATTTACTTACAGGGGCACTGAAAAGAATTCCGTTACATTATAGTGAATGGGAAAAAATCGTTTGCAGTGTATTTTAATGACATTAGGCTATTTCAAATGTATTGAAATTGTTATAAATCATTGACTTTCACTACAAGATTATTACTATACAATAGGGCAATACAATATATACAGGGCTGATCAAAGAATTCGGATAATTTTCGAACTGTAGATGGGAACAGGTGAAATTTGGGTTTTCAAGTATGTTATGCGTTTCCACATGGTTGAATTGGACATAAAAGCTGCAGTTTTGTATCATTATTCTGAATGTGTTGGAAAGTGTTTCATAATCTATGCTTGATGCATGATTTTTTCTTTCTTCTTAAATTTTTTATTTAGATATTTCATTGCATGAAAAAGTTCAAATTCTTGACAATATTCATGTTAATATTAGAAAGTGTTTCATAATCAGTTTCAGATACATGACTTTCCGTTCTTGTTATTATTTCATTTCATTTAAATAAATTCATTTTTAAGTACTAACAAGAACGAAAAATTACGCGTACGGCATATATTATGAAACACTTTCCAACACATTCAGAATACTGTAACAAAACCTCACAGTTTAATAAGGTGAAAGAGGATGCCGAAGTGAAAAATTTAGAATAATGCATTTGCATAATGCATTATGCATAATGCATTTGAAAACCAAATTTGTGCTATTACCATGAATAGTCGGGAAAATATGCGATTTTTTTGTGCCGCTCTGTATATGATCTATAGACATGTATGTTATACTACATAGCATGCTAAAAGTTACTTAAATTAAACGCATGGCACTGTTGAAAATTTCTATTCAGCAATTACCGCCAACAAACAGATGTTGTTGAAAACTTTTCTGCAATCCTGTATAAGATTTTTAGAATTTATACACACCAAGTAATATGCAAAAAAAAAAAAAAAAAAATTAAATTTTAAAACGTTTATCACAACTAAAAACGCACGTCCAGCAATTGTTGTTCATAGACTTCAATAGTTGAATTATTGGCCCCCGGTACGGTATGCTATTTCTTTCTCCTAGCTAATTTTGGGTCGTCTCCAAAAAATAACGTTACCTTACAGACGCCAGCCGTTAAACAAGCAGTACGATTAAATACTCTATAGCAATTTTTTAAACTTCTAAGCATCGCACATTCTCAATTTGTATACCGTCGTATTGCAAAAAAAAAGTACTTTTAAATTCAATTTGTTTGAAAACTGAATCTCCATTTATTTTTGAAATATTAATTTTTTTTTTTTTTTTTTTTTTTTAGTTTTTGGAGCCATTTGCTTAATATTGACAACGGAAGTACTCCATTTCCGTAAGGAAGTAAAGGAAAAATAGTTGTAAAATATTTATTATATATTTTTGTTGCCATTTTTTCATAACAACTGAAAGAAAATGTAATTAAAATACGTGCTTTTTTGAAAAAAATATAAACGAATGATTTCTGTTAAAACATGGAGCTATTATAAGCTATATTTAATTTTAAGTATCTATATTAATGTTACAAACAAATGAAGGCCTATGAATCATTAGACAGCCCTTTTTTTGTCAAGTTCCTTTAATGACTGCATCTTTTTGCTGCATTTGTGTATTATTTCGCGATAGTGACGATTAATGCATACTTTACAATAGATGTTTTTGAGTGGATCGTAAATGTGGAATTCTTAAGCGGATGCGATTGACGTCGTTCTACATAAAATAAAAGCGTATGCTGTAAGTCTTAAAATTGAAATATGTTTTGTACTATTTATATATACATGTATTTTTTTCGTCGGGGGCGACACTAAATTCTGAAAAGGCAGAATTCCTGTTTTCTAGTTTTCATTTTCTTCTGTAGCCAAATTCTTTTGTGTGCCCCTGTAAATGAACGCTAAATTGTATGCTCACCACATTCCTTAATAAGAACCTTTTAGTGTACTTCAGTGATATATATCCATTTCAATATGCTTAAAATAGAGTAATATCTTTAAAATAAACCCAAACGATTTTTCCCATAGACCTTTATATAACGGAATACTTTTGAGTGTCCGTGTAAATGAACCGTTATTGCTATACACTTCATTTTCAATACCGAACATGCCACAGTAATATCCAATAACATATATAAATTTCATGGCAATCGGACTCTATTTACGCGAGTTAGAGCACGGACAGACAGACGGGCGGACAAAGAGACAGATGAACAGAGTAACGGAATTCATAAACACTTTTCAAGTATGTTGGAAAGTGATAAAAAAGATATAAGAACATGAGAAGGGTGTTTGAAATATGGCTTAAGGGATCGTTGTAGACGTCTTAAATTCACGTTCATTTAATTAAAACTGACCTCTATTAATAAAAAAATACTAATAAAATACTAGTAATAAAATAATACTACTAATAAAAAAATGAGATAATGAAGGTATCGCATTTTTTAAGGTCATATCTGTTCGCATGTCGTCTTCCTCTGTTATTTTCTGTGGTATACGGTTGAACAAGCACGTTTCAGAAAACAAACACTCTTTTTTTAATCATTTTATTTTCCTTTTGTTAAAAGTTATAATCATTTAAGTTCTATGGAAGCTTCACTTTTAAAGCTACGCGTGACAAATCGAGCAAAAATGTTACTAACGGTGGGAAATGGACACGAGAACTTGAACTTCAGATATTTGATCAAAACAGCGATAAAAAAAAAGTTGTTTTGATTGATTGTTTATTTAAAGAAAGGGAAACGTGGGAATCTACCGGCTTTTAATGTTGTTCCCTTTGGCGAAAATTTTGATATTGGCAAAATGGATCGTGATTTTTAGCCGAAGAAAAGCTTTTAACATGGGTAACCGCCAAACAAAATTCAGGGCAAGCCAATATTTAGGAATAGATTTGCTTGTAGTTTCCCGCCAAGGCTATGTTTTCTAAAATATAAAATAAGATAAACTAAGAATTTTTTGTCAGAACACCTCATGGAAGACAAATTTTAAACATATCAACATAAAAAGCAATATAGTAATACCCCTACTTACGTCCCCTCGAATTACATTCCCCCGAATTTACGTCGTCTGGCCGGCCTGGAAAAAAATTCCATTATTTAGACGCACTTTGAACTTTTTGAAAACTTTTGGGAGAAATTTAACATCTCAGATGCAGTCACAGTCACAGGAGATTCAGGGGGTGAAGTTCAGCAAAAGACAATGAGAGATGCTTGTAAGACTGTACTTTTCCCTTCGTAGAGGCTAAGAAAAACTATGTCTATGAACATTGTGATTCTGTATCTCTCTTAATTGATGAAATCGCCGAAAATGCAAGAGATTTAGAGATGGATACTGAAGACGTTGTTGAACACGCAAATTCTCCTGATACGGAATTAACGATCGACAAACTTATCGAATTAAAGAAACAAAGTACTGCTGAAGAAATAGATAAAGATTTTGAGACTAGGGGGACGGGAAAGATTATGAGGGTTGCAAAATTACCCGAAGCACTAAACCTTATTGAAGCTGGAATGACGGTTCTTGAAAATATTGATTCAGACGAGCAAAGTATAGCAGCGACTAGAAAAAGCTTAGAAAACTTATTCTACTTTTACAAAGTGCTTCTAAGAGACAAAAATGAGAAATTGTCGGTTCAAACGTCATTGCAAGATTTTTTTCACATGCTCAAAGACTCGGACGGGGCAGCTAGAAGAACGATAAATTGTAATTTAACAACTTAGTGATTTATTCTAAATTCTTACATTGCAAACGCATTTTTTTGCTAATGTTAAATGTATGTAACATCATCCCTAAGTAAAATAGAATATGTTCACTAAATTTTGGTGAATTTTTATTACTTATCCTTTTTTGTTCATCTAAGTGTACACCGACTTACGTCGCTAGCAGGGGCGTAGCTACAGATATTTTTTCGGGGGGGGAGAATTCGAAAATTTCCCAACTTGAAACAAATTCTTCCAACTTTCACCTAAAGTGTGTATAATACGTGTACCACAATGTGTATAATAATGATAATGAAACTCATGCATAAAAAATTCCTTTCCAAAGAGAAATTTTGAAACTGGAGACATAAAAATTCTAATTATTGGTTTGTTTAATAAAAAACAAACATGCAGGTCCTGAACACGATTTGACTGTTTTTAGAAAATGTCTGTCTGTGTGTATGTGACACAAATTTTGTGGTTGCTCTATCTCAAGAACTAATGCGCGGAATTTAATAAAACTTTAGATTCAGTTATATCTTGATAAGAATTAATGCTGATTAGTTTTTGGTGTAAATCGCTCGAAAGATGGCGCTGCTAAGCTGCATTTTTCCCGATTTACATAATTTTAGCGATAGTTATCTCTCAAAAACTGTTGCACGGAATTTGATCAAACTTCATATTCTGTTAAACCTTGACATAATTTTATGCTTATTAGGATTTTGTGTATATTATATAACAGGTGGCACTGCTGTGCAGCATTTTTCACGATTTTCGCATTAATCTGAAAACTAATGCACGGAATTTAGTCAAACTTCATATTCGGTTGCACTTCCTTATTGGGCTTGGGTGTTTACTGTCCAAAGGTATCACTTTTGTGTTCTTTGGGTTTGGAATTTTGGTTGCATCTAACAGGGTGTCTGCCGAAATTCAATGATTTGTTTGAAAAATGCGAGGCTTCTATCTCCTATTTAAATGAACACAATTAAACGAATCTATACCTTTAGAATTGATTATTATGGGCATAGAATTATTATTTAATTTTAGCATTGTGGTTGCAAATTTTGAGGTGTTAACATATATGGGATAGAATAAAGTTTTGGGATTGGCACATTCGAATTGTTTTCATTTAACATTAAATCTTCTTGTCTTCAAGGAAGCCAACCTGATGATAACATCATCCAGTTTAATAAAATCCACTATTTGGCTTTCACATTTTAAAAGCATTAGGCTGTCAAGACTGTCATCCCTCATTGTAGTTTGTAATATATATATTTTTTAATTTTTATTTGACTAAAGATTCTTTCATTAGATGCAATGCCATAAAGATAAGCTTCTGTGAATGTTAAGATATGAGTATATAGTTTGACGGCATGAACCAAATAGTCTTTGAATTTCATGGCATAAGTAAAAGGTTTGTTTAAAGCTGCTATCAGGTTCACCAACTTTTTGAGTAATTTTTGAGCCAACTCTTGATTTCCTCCAACTTATCGTGAAATATTGTCTCAACACCCAGTGTGATAGCAAACAGCAATATCCCCAACCACAGCTCTAAAAAAGTATGCGCTAGTCGCGCCTTTTCCCCCAACTTTCAACATTTCAGCCAATCAGAGATAAGCGATTTATACGAATAGGCGATAAATATTAACGGCTGGTACTAGTAGTACTGGTTTTTCTCCAACTTTAGCAACGACAATCTTTTTCTCCCTTTGAACGGAAAAAAATTGGGTTTAAAGTCGGCTGAAAAGTTGGTGAATCGGATAGCAGCTAGTCAGTTAGGATTTGGTTTATTTCTATTTGACTCTGCAAGTCATGTACATCCGTTTCTCATATACAGGTGGAAACATTATTAACTTTTCTAAGTTAGTGATAGTCAAATTTGCCTTGCACAATTGAAATTTAAATATGAAATGTATTGGTGCAATATTCTCCTGATATAGGGAACATTGTCATTTAAGCTCATTACTAAATTGCCGAAATTTTCTTGTATTTCTTATAATTATTTCCTGTAAAACTTATGTGTATCAATGTTCATTGCTGTGCTATTATTTTTATCTCTTCTCTTTGGTGAAACCGTTTTCCTACCGCGATTTCGGAAGTGAGCTTCTTCAGTCATACCTTAATATTAATAATTGTTTGTGAACTTGTCTATAAGGAAATCTTTATTTCTTCAAAATTTTATTCAAGTGCAACGTGTCAGTGTTACAGTGCATGTCGATTTTTTCTTCAGATGATGGACAGCTTTCATAGTCATATTTCTTTCCAAATTCAAATCGTCCTTTTTTTTACCTTTATCATCCTTGAATGGATTTTTACATGCTCCAAAATCTTCCCCCAAAACTCTTTTCCTATTATGAAGGGTTCTTTCGTTCTGATATTTATAGACATTTTTTAGAACAGCTTTAAACACAAAACACTGGACTTTTGGTTTAAAATTTCACAAACACCCATAAATATAAACGAACAGGACTAATATATATTTCGCACACACACACAAATAAAAGTAAAATGTGACAAATTTATCAGAACCAACGACTTCTTATATACACATTTGCTCATATAACGCCCTTTTCTTGACTGTGAAGGGTTAACTAATTTTTGTGGCAAAAAATCACGAGAATGAGTAAAATATTGTCCAAAAATCGGGACATTAGTTAAAAAATTATTGCAATTTGTGAAAACTCATCAAATCTTCTTGCCCAGCTGTGTTTCAAGTAGGTGATTACATTCCTTTCTGTTGTGCTACGAGTGATCTCCAATTTTCAACAGAAGATGTAATCCCTTTGGATTATAAATAGCTGGATTCTGTTTTAGGAGGAGAAGGTGAGAATTGAAATGTTTAAGAAAGGAACAAAGTTTTGGAGGAAATAAAGGAACTGGATAGTCAGCTATTGATGGACAGGAGTAGAGAAATTTAGGTCTGGTAGATGTATACTATTTTTGTATAACTGAAAAACACAATGATAAATTGAGTGCGGCTGATTTCTTTTTGTATTTTTTTTGATAATTTGACTTGTTTACTGTTACAGTACTCAGAAACATAATCACCAAAACAATAAAAATTTCGTAATTTTTTTACTATTACTTTTAAAAAAGAAATTGTCACAAAAATCTAGAATTTCCCAACTTCACATATATTGGGGGGGAGGCTCCCCCCCATAACCCCCCATGGCGACGCCCTTGGTCGCTAGTCTTGGTACGAATTACTGACGTAAGTTGAGGTATTACTGTACTCAAATGTAACAAGTAAGAAATGTTAAATATTCAAATGCAATCCTCTGTCGACTTTTTGAAAACGAAGTATTGAAATAGTTTATTACCTTTTTCGTTCCTTTCCTGAGCCTACTTAAAAGCCAATATAAAACCCTACATAAAACCTAACGTAAAAGCCTATATAAAATTTGAGCAATAACAGTTATGATTTTTCGACGCTATCTTAAATTATATACACCTAAATTCAATTATCAATGACAAAAATAACCAAGTTCCAGTTCATAATTTAGGCATACCAAAATCCACAGCAAATCAACGTAGTTTTATATAAGCATCTTGCATATTAAATTTGATGAAATTTCAGTCTATGATGCTGAGATAGATATTATGGAAATCATCAAAAATGCAGCACAGCAGTGCCATCTGTCTCGTGATATACACCGAAAACTAATCAGCACTAACATATGTCAAGGTCTAACTGAATATATTGTTTGATGAAATTCCACCTCACAGATGTCGGAATATAGATGCACAGGAATCGTGAAAAACATAGTACAGAAGTGCCACCATTTGGGTACACAACAAAGCCCACCTGCTTGGCTAGCGGTTAGTGCTCTGGCTACTAAACAAAAGGTGTAGGGTTCGAATCCCGACTCAGACATGGTTGCTTATAGTAGATCAGATCCCACGTTAAAAGGAAATCCCGTGGGCAAAATCTGACCGCAGCTCTCTTAACCAACCAATCATATACACTAAAACCTAATAGGCATCAACTAATGTCAAGGTTCAACTGAATATAAAGTGTTAGGGAATTCCATCTTATAAATGCTGAAATACAGCTATCATAGAATTCGTGAAAAACACACACAACAGCGCCAGCTGTTGGTCTATCTATATAAACCCAAACTAAATCAGCACAAACTTATGTTAAGGTCTAACTGCATATGAAGCTTGATGAATTCCCATCTCATGCATTCTGAGATATAGCGATCACAGAATTCGTGAAAAACACAGAACATCAGCGCCACCTAATGGGCTATATGCACCAAAACCTAGTCAGTACTAAATAATATCGAAATCTAACTGCATACGAAGTTTGATGATATTCCATCTCATAGATGCCAAGACACAGCTATCACAGAAATCGTGAAAACACATCCCTCCAGTGATATTGTTTCGTTACATGCACCAAATACTAATCGGAGCTAACTTATTTCAAGGTCTAACTGAATATAAAGTTTTGTGAAATTCCACCTCATAGGTAACGATATAACGATCACGGGAATGGTGAAAAAAGATCACAGCAGCGACAGCTTTCGGGCAATATAAATCATAAAATCTAATCAGCACCAATTTATGTCAAGGTGTAACTGAATGTGCAGTCTGATAAAATTCTAACCCATAGAGGCCGAGAATAAAACTATCATGGAAATCATGAAAATCACAGCATAGCTACGGCTCTTGTTTGACTGCCAAAAAGTGCTATTACACATGAAAATTTGAAGAGGCAAAAATTGCTTACGACTAGTCATTTTTTCCTGTGAAAAACGATAACTCTTTTTTTGTTTTCCAAGCATTTCATTGGTTGTTCGGGAAAAGGCTTTTCCCTCGTCAGTTTCCAAGCAATTGATTGGCTGCTACTGGTGAGTCACTTTGTCTACAAGCGACAAAATTGTTCCGACAAGAGATAGTTGTTCGGCTATTTGCTTAGTAAAACTTTTAAAGTCATAGGTCAACGTTGAGTCGTTCGGAATTAGAGGCAACTTCGGCGCCTCGTGTAATAGCACTGTTAGAGGGATTGTTCAGTCTATGTGAGGTAACCAAGTCTGTAGAACATGGATGGCAATCTCGGTACCCTTTATTGATGTCTTAAAAGAAAACAAAAATACAAGAATCAGCCGGAGCTGAACCCGCTGATTAACGTGACAGAGAGCAGTGTGTAAAATAAGCAAGTAGTTATAAAGAGATAAAAAAAAAAAAAAAACAGCCGCAGCTGAACCCGCCGGTAAGTCCGACAGAGGACGGGAATACTTTGATATAATTAGTGTGCGGATGAAGAGTGGGAAATAACTAAGTAAAGTCCGAAGCTCAGGGTGAAGCGAAAAAGAAAATCAAATAAAAAAGTAAACCAGACAACGACATGAAGGAAGAAGGAAGTCTTTCTGTAGTGCCACCTCACATGTGTGAGTGAAAAAGGCAAAATAATACATCACCTAAAATACGTTGAAAAAATCGTTGAAAAACCTGGGGAAAATTAAAAGAAAACAAAATTAAAAAGAACCCAGTGTGAACAGAGGGCTGCTTTTACTTATAAGTACCAGCTGAATGTCGAGTGTCCGAAAACCAGGGAGGACACGAAGGTAGTAACGAGGGTCGCCATTAAGAAAGAAATGGTGGGGAAGAAGAGGTGATTTTGTCATAAATAAAATGTATGACAAAATCACCTCTTCTTCCCCGCGGTATTTAAGCTCTATGAAAAGACGACCATCCAGAATGATACCCGTAAGGAAAGATGGCACAATTAGTAAAGTCCAGTCGTGGAGGCTTTCTGTGCCAGGACACCATTTTCTCGGGAGCTTAAACTCAGATTCGGAAAATTTTTACTTGTTTGCTGTGCAGGCTAGAATGAAATGAAAGTTCACAGTATCCGGAACGCCGAGGAGAATTCCTTGTTGAGTTGGTAGATGAATTATTAATAGGTAATATTGTTGCTGCTTCCAAGTTGTTGGTAAGGAAGAGTTCGTAAGAGAGAGTTCGTTGAAAATTTTTCAACTGTATGAGATGTTTGATTGAAATATCAATGATTGTTTGGAGTAAATGATTTATTTGTTGTAGTTGATTTGACAGTTGTAATTGATCAGCAGACTCCGCAATGGTCAGCTTAGTCATATTGGTCTGCAGAGTTTTTACTATTTCTACGTTGGCATCAGACAGTTTTTTTTTTTTGTGAAGTGACATGCATCAGGAACAACGTACTTTCTGCTGAAAATTGGATTGTACTGCTTTAACCTTAATCAAAGTTTCACTGATTTCGTTTACCTTGTTTTCAACTTCTTTTGTAAGACTATGATAGACGTAAATTTGTGTTAGTTGATTTATAACAGCATCAATACTTTCTGCAATTTGAGAAATGTTCTCCTCACTAGAACAAGTTGGAACAACCCTATTGAGATTTTTATGTGGTTTAACGTTATGTATCTCGATAGATTAAAATTTAGAAATATTTGATGAATATGAATTCTTAGAGTCTGAATAAAAAGAACTAAAGTCAGACATTTTAATAATAATAATAAGCTCCGGGAATACATTTACATGAAGCAAAGAATGACTAGGTAGCCTATAGAAAAGATTAACGAAAAAATCTGAAGCCTAGACTTTCTAAAATAGCTAAGATAATTAGACCTAAAACGGGGGTTAAAAATAAAGTAAAATATATAGAAACTGAAGATAGGAGGGGGAAATGGTACAATAGTAAATTAGTCCATATGCAAGTTCAGGATGGTGCATATCACGTTTAACCCCTTAACGCTCGAATTAAATTACGGTTGAAAAATTCAAATTGCTTATTGGCACCACTTTTATGAAAAAGAAATATTCACCTTATTTAATGGCAGAAAAAACGACACTAAAATATAGCCAATTTCACTATTTTATAAAACTGGTGGGAATCAAAGAATTTGAGTAAAAGACACAGCCCGAGAATATGACGGGAGCGAGAATTAAGGGGTTAAGCATTAAATACAGAAAAAAATTTACAAAATTTTCCGTAAGAAAGAAAAGAAAACTAGAAAACACCTTCGCGTTCGCGTTGTAATTTAAAATGATACATGGTTTAAGTTTTAACCAAAAATTTACTGAAACCAAAGTTATCAAAACTTCAAAATTTGGAAGAGAGAGGGGACGGGTTTATAACCGATTGAAATAATTAAATATTAAAACTACAGAGGGGTGCACCTTAGTAATCATATGAGAATACAGATAGGGACTACGGGTTAAATGACGCGTGGAAAAATAGCTGAGATTCGATTAAAATTTTAAATTAGCGAAAATATATTGACGTATGATATAGAAGAAAACTGCAGTACATCTTGGCGTTCATATGAAAACAAAAGGGGGAGTCAAAGGTTAAGTAATGGATAGAAAAATTACTAGGGCCAGATTTAAATAAGATTTCAAATTTCAAGCAATAGTGGGAGGGGGGGTATAATTTAACCAGTTAAATAATTAAAACTATATCAGAAGGGCCAACCGAATAAAAAGAAGAGGTGCTCTCTAGTTGAGAGGAAACTATCACGAAAAGAAAAGAGGAAAATAAATAAATAAATATAGGTTACCTATTTCCAGTTGTTCTAGAACCTTCATATTTTACATGAAGAAAGGTCTTATAAAACATATTAAGGGAATAATCCGAAAACTATTAATTTATAAATATCTGTAAGTTTATTACATCACAAACTCATGAATTTCCATTGTTGGTACTAACGCCAAATTATTGAATTAAACGGAATTTTTTGTAATAATAACGTAACATATCAAAGTAGAACCCTCAGGGCGCGAGTCCTACACTGTTAAACCTTTCGTGCCGGTTTGAATGATCTTATGGTTGCAGCTACTGCAGCACCAAAAGTTGCTTCGGCCAAGCACAAGATTTTCAACAGATTACTCGCACTTGTCCTGATTTTTTATTTATTTATTTATTTACTTGCAAACCCTGCGGCTTTGCTCGCGTAATAGTTGAGATATGCCAAGTGATATTCGTATGTCGAATTTTTGTTTGAAGAAATTACAATTTTAGGAATAATTCAAAAATTACTAATTAAGCCAATGTTTGATTAAACTTCATTATTACACTGCATTAAGCAGAAATGGAACTTAAATTAATAAAAATAACTAAAACTAATTCTAAATAAATGATAATTTAGAAAGTATTTTCAAGCTTTTATGCTCATTTCATACGCTCATTTCAGTATTCATTTGAAGTTTTGAATTTTTTAGAAACCACCTTCTTAGTACGTATTTACATCTTAAAATTGACCATCATGTTAAATCACAAGCTTCTTGTCTAACAGTCTACCATCACTCTGGTGGTAGTGGCACCAACATAAAGTACCTATGTTGAAACAGGGAATGTCACCATTAACGGGACAGTCTACCTTTTCAACAATTTTGTTTATTTTTAAAAATATGGTTCGAATGGTGGATTCACTGCATTTCAATGTTAAAAAAACCGTAAAATTTGAAAAAAAAAATTAACTGCATTTTTAATTAAATTTTTTAAAAAGTTTAAAAATTTTTGAATTTTTTTAAATTTTTACTACATTTTAAATATTAATATTTTTGTCCAATTTTTTTTAAAGATTTTCAAATGTATATGGATTTTCAAATGCTTATGGATTTTTAGATGCATCTAATATTACATTTAATATAATTATTTAATGATACAAATAGGGTAAAATGGTGAAATCTAACACATCTTCATATACTTTTATTATTATTTTCTAAATAACAAAAACCTGAAGGCTAATTCCATGCGCAGATTTATATAGTAAAGAACATGTCCAACAAATTTTAAATCCCTATCTCAAATACAACAAAAGCCTTAGCATTTTGAAAACATGAAAGTGAAGAAATTATGGAGAAAAAGCCTTTTAACGTTTTCATTTGTGTGGGGAATTGCGCTTGTTGTAATAAGAAAATTTACGATATCTCACGATATAATTACTGTATGGGTAAAAACGAGGTGTCAAAATATTCACACTCAAACGGGCTTTCATTTAATATAAAAAGATTGACATTTTGACAAATCTTGAGGTAAACTGTCCCCTTAATTTGCAACATTAATTTTGAAATCGGTTTGGTATTTTCTAATATTCCGTAGAAAACGTAACTTAGAAAGTTTTTAAAAGCTTTTTTAGAACGTTTATTGTCTGTCCCTACCAGCCCGAGGTGGTAGTGGCACCGGCATAAAATTTAGTCTGTGTAGGATCAGAAACTGTCACCATTGAATCGCAACCATTATTTTTGGAATCGGTTCATTATTTTTTGAGATTGCATATAAATCGCAATTTAGGACTTTTTAGAAAGCTTTTCACTCCATCTCTTTACTTCATCCCTTTAAAATTTCGAATTTGTTTTCGTCTATTTTTAGAGGACATTTATATTTTATAAACAACTACCATGCCATATTTCAAATTTCTAGCCTCTTCAGTATCACAGAAAATCGCAAATTAGAACTTTTTTTTTGCTCCTGCAATACTCTAGTGGTAGTGGCACCGACATAAAGCATAGCTTATATATTTGGACAGGTTCTATCATCACCAACTTGCAACCATTATTTTTTAAATCGGTTTGGTATTTCATAAGATTGCATAAAAATCGTAATTTAGAATGTTTTAAAACGCTTTTCGCTTAGTTCATCCTTTTAAATTTGGAATTTTCTTTCGACGGTACTTAGAAAGCATTTGCATCGTTTAAGTATTTACCATGCTGAATTTCAAAATGTTAGAAACTCAGTATCACAAAAACGCAATTTAGAACATTTTTTGCACATGCAACCTCTAGGTCAGGGTTGGCGAACCTTTTATAGTCGCGTGCTATTTTTTTTTTTTTTTTCAAAAAATATTTTACTTGACCTTGACGAGCCAACTAAAAAACAAATTTAGTGGATTGAAATATAATGAATCAAAACTATTTGAAAATTACTTATTAGGATATTTTCTAAAATGATTAACATACTTGTAAGTATTACACTGCAATAATTATAGAAACAATTATATTTTAGAAATTAATTAAAAACACAAATTGATTAATTGTTGTATCTTGGATGAAAAATAATTAATATCATGGTCATGTTCAGTTAATTTCAACAGAATGCAAACTAAATGAATTTATATGGCAGCCACTCTCTATTTGATTTTTTATATTCTAAACTTCTGCCCGCTGCAAGCTACGCTCGCCAACCCCCGTTCAGACACCGCAGAATCTAAAAGCACGCTAATTTGATCGGTTTTAAAAAGATTAGAGAAGATTGAATTATAATGAAAAACCTATAGCGATTATGACATCTGTACCTTTATTTGTTCTTTTGTTATTTAAAATAAAAATTACGTCAATTTGTATAATTTGGTGAGTGCTTTGACGATTTATATAATTTGGCGAAATTGGTCGACAGGATAACTAAGTAGTACCATTAAAACATTGCTTTGAATTTGAAAATAAATGTCAGGATTTGTTGCAATATTTAATCGGGTTTGGCGTGATTTTTTTTACGACAATTTGGCGAGAACCGTTTATTATTTTCTTCATTAAATTATTTTCTATTATTTTTAAAATGAAATAACAATAACAAAATAATTAATAACTATAGAACAAAACAATTTATAACATTTTTTAATAAAAAGAAAATAAAGGTAAGTAAACATTTATTAATAAATAAGCAAAAATAGCCGGGTTACCATGTCAGGAAAAATAGCGCCCTTTTGGCGCTATTTAGGTACCCCGGTGCGTATATGACATCTGCAATTAATATTTTTCTTTTCGTTTCGTTTTAAGAAAAGAAAGAAGTGAAAGCCATTGATTTTAAATTTTTCAGTTTTAAATGAAAGTTTTGTATTAAATAAAATGATAATGAAATACAAAAAAAAAAAAAAAAAAAAAAAGTATTGTTCTTAGCATACATTTAAGGGAGGCCAAACTGGTCGCCAAATTAGTTTAAAATAATAACCTTTTCTAAAATATGAAAAAAAAATGTCTGTTACGATTAAATTTTGAGTTGCCATCATTAGAAAAAATATTTAAAATTACAAAAAAATTAATATTTCGAAAACTAATTTGAATTTAAAAATTCTAATATCAGTTTTGAGATCTGTGGTGATACTGATATTTGGTGCTAATTTCATCGAAAAGTATTCCATATTTTAGGAGAAATCGCCGCGAAACGTAATCAGTTGTTTAATTAGTCGTTTCAAAGAATCGTTCCATAAATTCGTTACATTTCAGTCGTTTCATATATCCGAAATTCGTTTCATTAGGATTTTATATATATAGGGTAGATTTACGAAAATGACAGATATAAATAGTAGAAAAAATTATTAAAATTGAAAAAAAGAGCAGTTTACTTAAATAGTTCTGAATAATAATCTTTCCTTTTTGATAGTTTTCAAATATTTTCTTTGTTTGATAAATTTTCGAAACCATACTGAATAAGATTAAAATTCTTCAATTTGCAATTAATCGAATTTAGAATCTAATCAGATCATCTAAGTTCGTGTATTTTGTGTAAAATCGCTGTGTCCTCATTTAGAGACATACTCAAAGTCGCGAAGTTCCAAAGATATTCTTTGGAGTGCCGAAAGTGGCACGCGTACCATAGGTTCGCCGACCGTGCTCTGGGTGGTAGTGACAACAACATAAAATATAGCCTATGTTGGATCGGGGACTATCACCATCAGTTTCCAACCATTACTTTTGAAATCGGTTTGATATTTCCTGAGACTGGGTAGAAATCACAATTTAGAACGTTTTTAGAACACTTTTTGCGCATCACTTTTCACCCCTTTTAAATTTCGAATTTTGTAGAAAATGTTCATGGAAAAAATTTATATCTTATAAGTAATTACCATGCTAAATTTCAAGTTTCTAGCACCACAGTATCTCAAAAATCACAATTTAGAACGCTTTTTGCTCATGCAACCCCCAGGTGGTAGTGACACCAACATGAAATATAGCCTATGTTGGAGCAAAGGCTGACACCATCCATTTCCAACCATTACTTTTGAAATTGGTTTGGTACTACCTGAGATTGCGTAGAAATCGCAATTTAGAAAGTTTTTAGAACTTTTTTCACCCATTTTCACCTCTTCTAATTTCGAATTTTTTAGGAAATGTTCTTAGAGATCATTTATATCTTTTAAGTAATTGCCATGCCTAATTTCAAGCTGTTAGCCCCTGCAGTATAAAAAAACGACAGTTTAGAATTTTTTTCGCTCCTGCAACATCCAGGTGGTAAGTGACACCGACATAAAATAGAGCATATGTTGGAGCAAGGGCTGTCGGGATCATATTCTAACCATTACTTTTGAAATCGGTTTGATACTTCCTGAGATTGCTTACAAATCGGCATTTAGAACGCTTTTCGCGCATTTTCAGCACTTTTAAATTTCGATTTTTTTTTTTTTTTTTTTGGAAATGTTCCTAGAGAACCTTTATATCTTATAAGTAATTACCAAGCCAAATTTCATGTTTTTAGGCCCTTCGGTAACACAAAAATCGTATTTTTAGAACGTTTCTTGCTCCTGCACCTCCTTTGGAATAGTGGCATCGACATAAGATATAGGCTATGTTGGAACAGGGACTCACACCATCTTTTTGATACCATTAATTTTGAAATCAGTTCTGTAGTTCCAGAGATTACCCCTTACAAATAAACGAACAAACAAACTTTACTTCTTTATAATATTAGTATAGATTAATACGTTTTTACAACTTAGTTCCAACAATTCGGTATTGTAAAAATTAAAATAAATGGGCCATTCCATGTCGGGTGTGGGATAGCCTTTCTACATATTTTTATTTTATTAACAATGCTATTACATCCTTATATTAAAACAACTATGCTATTGGGTCGATCATAAAGTCGTGTCGTGCTGGGAAAATCAATTCGTACCGGAAGATTCTATCATTTACTAATTATTAGACATTGATTCCGATATCTAATGTCTAATAATTACCGGGCAGAATTTTCCGATACGAATTGATTTTCCCAACACGACACGACTTTCCTATCGACCCAATAATATGAAAATCTGTTTTTTGTTATTTTTAATGTATCTATACTAATATTATAAAGAAGTAAAGTTTGTTTTTGTTTGCTTGTTTGTTCGAGGTAATTTCTTGAACTACCAAACCGATTTCAAAAGTAATGGTATCAAAATGATTGTGTCAGTCCCCGTTCGAACATAGGCTGTATCGTATGTCCATGTCACTAATCCAAAGGGGGTGCAGGAACAAAAAACTTTCTAAAAATGCCATTTTTGTGTTACTGAAGGACCTAGATACATGAAATTTGTCATGGTAGTTACTTATTAGATATAAATGATCTCTTAGAACATTTCTTAAAAAATTCGAAATTTAAAAGGGGGGGGGGAAATGCGCGAAAAGCGTTCTAAAAAACGTTCTAAATGGCGATTTCTACGCTGTCTCAGGAAGTATCAAACCGATTTGAAAAGTATTGGTATCAAAATGATGGTGTTAGTCCCTGCTCCAAGATAGGCAATATATTATGTCGATGCAACTACCCCAAAGGGGGTGCAGGAACAAAAAACTCTCTAAATATGCGATTTTTGTATTACTGAAGGACCTAAGATACAGGAAATTTGGCATGGTAGTTACTTATTAGATATAAATGATCTGTAAGAACATTTCTTAACACGTTGAGTGCCACCATACAGATCTGCCAGTTTGGCCTCCATTTTTATCCAAAAATTTAGTGTTCATACCAGAAATAAAGAATGGCATCTTACGCTTTATTTAATAAAAGACATTTAGCGATAACATAAAGTAAAATATCTGGTATCAATTTAAAATTTCTGAAAAAAATTCGAAATTTAAAAGGGGTGAAAAGCATTCTAAAAAACGTTTTAAATGGCGATATCTACGCAATCTCATGAAGTACCAAACCAATTTCAAAAGTGATGGTTGGAAATTAATGGTGACAGCCCTTGCTCCAACATAGGCTCTATTTCCTGTCGGTGTCACTACCACCGGGGGTTGCAAGAGCAAAAAACGTTCTAAATTGTGGTTTTTGTGATACTGCAAGGGAACATGCAATTTGGTATTGTAAGTACTTGTAAGATGTAAATGCTCTCTAAGAACAGTTTCTAAAAAATTCGAACTTTAAAAGGGGTGAAAATGCGCGAAAAGTGTTCCGAAAAACGTTCTAAATGGCGATTTCTACGCTGTCTCAAGAAGTACCAAACCAATTAAAAAAGTGATGGTTGGAAATTAATGGTGACAGCTCTTGCTCCAACATAGACTCTATTTCATGTCGGTGTCACTAGCACCTGAGGGTTGCAAGAGCAAAAAACATCCTAAATTGTGATTTTTGTGATACTGTAAGGGCTAGCAACATGAAATTTGGCATTGTAAGTACTTATAAGATGTAAATGCTCTCTGAGAACAGTTTCTAAAAATTTCGAAATTAAAAAGGGGTGAAAATGCACGAAAAGCGTACAAAAAACGTTCTAAATTGCAATTTTTACGCAATCTCAGGAAATATCAAACTTATTTCAAATTAATGGTTGCAAAGTGATGGGAACAGTACTTGCTCCAACATAGGCTATATTTTATGTTGTTGTCACTACCACCTCGGTGTTGCAGAAGCAAAAAATGTTCTAAAACTCTCTTTTGTGATACGAAGGGGTCTAAGATTTTGAAATTTGGCATGGTAATTACTTAAAAGATGCAAATGCTTGCTATGAACCGTCAAAAGAAAACTCCCAATTTAAAAGGATGAACTGAGCTCAAAGCGTTCTAAAAACGTTCAAAATTACTATTTTTGTGCAATCTTATGAAATACCAAACCGACTTCAAAAATAATGGTTGCAAATTGGTCGTGATAGATCCTGCTCAAACATAAGCTATATTTTATGTTGGTGGCACTACCATCAGAGGGTTGCAGAAGCAAAAAACGTTCTAAATTGCTATTTCTGGGATACTGAAAAGGCTAGAAACTTTAAATATGGCATGGTAGTTACTTATAAAATATAAATTCTCTCTAAAAACTGTCGAAAATAAATTCGAAATTTAAAAGGGGTGAAGCTAAGGGAATGAGCGAAAAGCACTCTATAAAAGTTATAAATTACGATGTGTATGCAGTCTCAGGAAATAATAAACCGATTACAAAAGTAATTGTTGTGAATCAATGGTGACAGTGTGTGATCCTACACAGACTATATTTTATGCCGGTGCCACCACCACCTGGTGTTTCCAGGAACAACAAATGTTCTAAACAAGCCTTTAAAAACTTTCTAAATTTCGTTTTCTATGAAATATTAGGACAATGGAAAGACCAAACCAATTTCAAAATTAATGGTGACGGTTTCTTTCAACATTGGTATTTTATGTTAGTGCCAATACCACCAGAGATGTGGTAGACCGTTAGACAAGAAGCTTGGAATTTGACATGATGGTTAATTTTAAGATGTAAATGCGTACTAAGAGCGGTTTCTAAAAAATTCAAATCTTCAAATGAATACTGAAATGAGTGTATGAAATGAGCATAAAAGCTTCAAAATGCTTCCTAAATTTGGAATTAGTTTTAATTCTTCTTATTAATTCAAGTTTCATATTTGCCTAATGCAGTGTAATAATGAAGTTTAGTCAAACTGTGGCTTAATTATTATTTTTTAATTACTCCTAAAAGTATAATTTCTTCTAATAAAAGTTGAACGTACAAATATCACTTGGCATATTTGAAGTATTACGCGTGCAAAGCCGCGGGTTTCGCTAGTAATTTATATTTTAAGAACTTCTAACAAGTTAACAAATATTGGTATATTAGGGCGTGTCGAATTTTTCAACTTCCTTTTCATAAAATGATGGGGGCCAAAGAGTTGTGTTTTAGTTAGCTATTCACAAATATATTTACATGAACTGGCAATTGCATCGGTCTGCTTGGTAAATAGCTACTTCAATTTCGTGATATTTTCCCGTTTCATGTAAAAATCGCTGCAAACTGCCTTCTCTCAAGAAGTGCTTTATTACCATTATTTCTGTTTGTACTTCCGCTCTAAGTTTAAGAATATACTTATATAATACAATAATATCTGTAAAAAAATTTTATTCCACTCGTAAAAGTTTTTAAACTAGCAATACTCATTTGCAGCTGAGTGTATTTTTATTAATTTTTATTAATGTCATACAAATAGTGACATTTTCTTTTATTTCTTTTTCCGGGAACGAATAATTTCTGAAACTTGCAATATATAAAAATTCGAACCATGAATAATAGAAGGAAGACAAGACTAGTAACATCCACTCACATGGGTAATTTAATTGGAATTGGTCGGGAAATGCTGCCTTCCGAACTCCCAACTCTGCGTGATGTTCTAAGATATGGGCTGACTGGAGAGAAAATCAGAAATTACCAAGCAGCCACTCTTGCAAAGGATATTCATCTAAAAGTACTTGAACAGTGGGAGCGAGCAAACAGTTCTTTTGTGGTGCTAATTTTAAATTCGAGAATCACAGTCCTGAGGCTGATAGAAGAAAACTGGGAAAAGGTCAAAAACATATCACCTGGCAGAGGAAAACTGGAAGTGAAAGAGGCTTTCTTAGCAACGTTAGACAAGCGTAAGGCACGTTTGAGGGTGGATCTCCAGGTGGTGCTAATGTAAACATGAAGTGCACATCTCCTTCTCTTGTTCAAAGAACTAGCGTTTATTAATAGTCAAAGAAAGAAGGTTGGTTCTGTTGAACAGCATCAAATTGGATTACCAGGCCTACCTGAGCACAAAAGACAAATTAAAAAGCTGAAGAGGCAAGAAGATGAATTAAGAAGAATTTCTGAATATGAGCAGAAAAGGAAGGAAGAGTTAGCATTACAAACAAATGAAATTTTTTTCTCCGACGAAGATGAAGAGCTAACTGATTTTACAGATGAAGAATCTGAAGATTATTTGCTGATTCCATGTGATGATTCTGATGTACAGTCGTGGAAAAAAAAAGTAAACACCCCCTACTAACTCCTCAACAAATTATCGTAGAAGAAAGTTACTGGTACCGAACGATTGGAAATAAAGTCTACTTTTAAATAATGTATATAAAATTTGCTTAGGGGGCCACCTACATATTAAAACGAACCATAACTTTGTTTTTTTCAATAGCAGTACCCAATTCTGACAGCATAAATGAACTCTACACCCTTCAATTAGCCTAAAAACGAATTTGTATGCAATTCGTACCATAAGTTTTTGAGAAATTAATTATTTTAAAACGAGCTTATTTTAAGGGCTGTATCCAAATTGAAGTTCCGTACTGGATTGTTAACCGAGAGAGCCGCTTCCTTGATCAAGGCACCTTAAGCGCCACTCAAGGAGTCAATGAAGCGTGTTAGATTACAGTACGGCAGAATAAATTTCAAAATGTCTACTCACTTCCATTATAGACGGCCCCTTAAACCATCATTTTGCCGTTTTTTAAGCATAATTTGAAAACTACTTGGAAGAAAAATGTGAAATTTTTGAATTTCCATAAAGCAGGACTTAATAAATCTAAATCCATCAAAAAAATTGTGGGTTGCAATTCATAATTTTTTCGAATATTAATTTCATAATTTATAATTCATATCATAAAATTATAAAAATTGCAAATTCAGCTTATTTATGTTTGGGTATATTAGTATTATTACCAGAAAAAAAAATTAGCACATTTGGAGCATAATTTCGGGAGATATAAATAAAAATATGAAAATATAATTTAACAGTAGAAGCACTAAATTTTGAATGTTTATAATTCAAAAACTTATCATTCAAATTACTTGAAATTTGGTGTCTAGGCATACTTTGAACCGAAAATTTGAAATATCTCGTTAAAATTGGGTATTGCCATTGAAAAAAATGAAGTTAGGATTCGTTTTAATATGTAGATGAGCCACTAAGAAAATTTTATATACATCATTTAAAAGTAGACTTTATTTCCAATCGTTCGGTACCAGTAACTTTCCTCTATGATGATTTGTTGAGGAGTTAGTAGGGGGTGTTTACTTTTTTTTTCCACGACTGTACCTTTTACTTCAAGTACAAGTCAGTATAATGCATCACAACTGCGCAATGTTGCATTGCAAAGTATTACCTATGGTGTCGGTCTGCATGCTACAGTTGCCATTACAACAACTGCATTTTGGATACTGGATTACTTACTGAAAGATACAGGAGACCTGTGGTTGATCACAATAAAGTAAAAAGAGTGCAAGAAAAAGTTATGAAATCACTTGTTGAAGAATTCCATGTTCGATGCCGGACAGGTAATATTGAATGTATCTTCTTTGATGGACTCCAAGATTCCACTAAAGTTCTGTTACAAGCAGATAACTCAAGTCATCAGTTTCCTAGTATTGTTAAAGAAGAGCATTGCACTGTTTGGAGTGAGCCAGGTGGAAGTTATCTTTGTTATTTCACTCCATACAAAGATTTCAAGAAAAGGAAACCTGCTGAATTTATTGCTAACCATCTTGTGATTTTTAAAGAAAAACAGCATTGATAAAAGTTTTAAGGCTATTGGTGGTGACTCAACGAATGTTAACACTGACTGGGGAGGAGGAGTCATGCATTGGGTTGCAGAAAAGCTGAATCGTAAACTCATCTGGTTGGTTTGTGCTCTTCATACTAATGAACTGCCTTCGCGGCACTTAATCACAAAGTTGGATGGGAAAACTTTGTCTAACAGCAAGTGGAGGGGTAAGATTGGCAATATGTTTGATGCTGCAACAGAACTTGAAATCAATCCCTCTTTTGTCAGAATTTCTTTTCAGAATCATCGGTTCCACCGAGTGACACTGTTGTCAAAGGTCTCTCTATAGATCAGGCTTATGGTTACAGGATAACTCAGGCCATAAGGACATATGTACTTCCAACTGATCTGGAATTATTAGAAATTGGTCCTGTTAGCCACTCTCGGTGGTTAATAACTGCAAATAGAATTTGTCAGATATGGGTCTCAAAACATGGACATAAAGGCAACAACTTGAATAAATTACACCTGCTTGTGGAATACATTGTTGGTGTATCGTCCTTGCTGGTTTACAATCAAATCGAAATTCTCTTGCGTGGAAGGACTTCGCCACATTATTTATCAATTGAAGATCCTAAAATAGAAGAAGGCAATAGCAGATACTGTTTTGCCAACAATCCAACGTTCATCGTGGTTTCCATTTAATGAAATGGTGCTTCAGACACTTTTATGCTCAGAATATCAAGAAGAAAGAAAAGCTGTGGACCAGAAGATAATTGTATTAAGGAATGAAGATGATAATACACCAGGAGACTTATCTGTTCGGCCTAGGAAAACACCTGTAGAATATCCAAATGCAACTTCCCTTTTGGAATTGATAGACCGGTCAGAAAATGTTACTAGTAAACTCAAAATATCAGAAATAAAAAAGTTTGTTAAAGGGACAATGCAAGTTCCAAAGTGGCCATGTCATGGACAGTCCATAGAGAGGTGTATGAAACAAGTAATAAAGGCTTCTGGCAAAGTGTATACTTAACGAGAAACGAGAAGGATTCATTAGAAGCCAGGAAGCAAGCAAAAGAATGATGTCTAGGAATGAATCGAAGCAAGATTTGATGAATATTATTGGTTAAAGCTTTTAACTTTTTTTACAACGTGTTTTCAGTGTTTCATAAGAAAGACAAAATATAAATAAAATTGTTTGATTTCATTAAACCACTTTTTGTGCAAATTTTGTTGGAGTTTATATTAAGTTATCCCCTTTTTTCGGAAATTTCAATACAGATTATAATCAAGCGCAAATTTACCAAGCTAAATCTTTATGAAAAAGGAAACATCTTTTAAATTAGGATATTACACATCAAAAGTCAAATTTTTGGACCCCCTCATTCACAAAAATCACAAATTTTTATTTTTGCCCTCCAAATCAACACGCCGTATGGTATATTTGTAAGTGTCATGCGCAAGACATTTTTTCCGTTGTTCATGGAATGACCCTGAAAACAAGCAGATACTTAGGTGTAGTGTTTAAAATGTGGATATTTTTAAACCTATTAAAAACGGGCGCAGATTACTTAGGTCTAGGATAAAAATGTAGAGATTTTTAGGACCATTCCATATCATGTGTGGGACAGCTTTTTTACACATTACTGCTGTTTTAACAATGCTATTGTATCCTAAAATTAAAACAACTATGCTAATATGGAAATATTGGGGGGTTTGTTACTTTTAATATATAGTTTATATTTTAACAACTTATAAGTTAATAGATATAGGTATTTATGTCTGCGTCACGTGGAGGACATTTTGTCATTTTTAATGGAATGGTTCAAATAGGGTTTCTGAAAGTTCAATACATGTGTTTTTTAAAGCAAAAACGTACACATAACTACCTCGTTTTTAGACGTCAAAGCAACTTTGTAAAAAAAATATGCTTCTTTTTAAGCCTTAAAACTCACTTAACTTTATAAATGAATCTTGCTTTGTTAAGTAACGTTTCGGTAGAAATGTTACAAATTTCTTTTTTTTTTTTTTCTTTTCTTTTTACGGTAAACAAACGCAAGGCGATTAACGAAAGCCCTGTTATACTTTGTTAATCTATTAATTACTTTGTGACAAAGAATGTCACGGATGACATTCTGTGCCTTTGAGGAGCGTAAGATTCTTTTAATACCTCCCGTAATAACAGATTAACGAATTTTTTTTTTCTCCAGAAGACAGGCTAGCGTAGCTAAGCCAAAACTGAACAATCGCCTGATATTGAAAACAAGTACTATTCATTTCCTTAGAATTAAATACAAGACTTTTATTGCTTTCTTTTTTTCCTTTTTTTTTTCTTTTTTTCTTTTACTGCTGGCATTAGTTTTTCTAACCTCATTTTGATGAAGAAATACTTAGTTGTTTTCTTAACCCATTAAGGATATAACTTAACCATTCTTATAATTCACATAAATAAAATAATGTTTTATTTTATACATATTGATGACTAATTAAGAGAAAATAAGTTTAAAATTGTACTTCAAACAGAGCCAATCAGGTGCGTTTGTACTATAACTAGTTTTATAAATATTTAGATCTTGGTGCAATATAGCTGTTGCATGTTGCACTCTTGTACAAAAATGGACGAATAAAAAATTTATTACGATTATATGTATAAAATTCAGTAATAGGAAAATAATAGGACTCCATCTTAAAAAGGACATAATCACCATGGCAAACTAGAATCATTCATTACCTATCATGGGATATCATTGAGTCAGTTACGTATGATAGGACTTAATAGAATGAAGAAAACTTTTATTAATATCTTTTTAAGTTTTGATTCGATTTTCATAAAATTTTAAATGACTCGACAAAATTCTGCAACGATTCTATATATTAAATGTCAGACCATTCGGTTGGGTAGTTTTTGAGCTGTTTTATAGGCAGACGGACGGACAGGACGACGACTATATAGGTGCTACGTATTTATATAATTACGAACGCACCTAAAAAGCGATATTACATTTTAATTTTTATACGAGATGTGATAACGTTGTGAAAACGCAGCGTCATGTCAGTACAAATCAACTACAACTTTGCCATACGAAAAGTTTTAACCCTCTGCACTCCAAGCTTTTTTTCCATGGCGGAACTAGCAACTCCGCGACATTTTTAAAGAAAAGAAAATATGGTCTTATATAGTTAAATTGAAAATAATTTTTTTATTTGAATGTTATATATATTTTTACATGTTAGAAATACAATATTTAAATCTTATGCTCTGTAGTTCTTTTGTGTGTGGTATTTTATAAACCACTCGCCAAGGTGCATTGCAGGCTTTTCGGGACAAGTGTCACAAAAGTATGTCGTTTGGTGTCTCTTACCTTTTCCTGTCCTGTGAGAGCAGACTCCACAATCTTTAACTCTACCTGTTAGCATTACATGGAGCCCTCAATTAAATCGAACACTTCTGTGGGTATCAGTGGATGTTGAAGCCCCACGGCTTTCTTGAAAATCTTCTTTCAATTGATTAATCAATAGTTTCACGTATTTTAAATGGCTGAGTGGACGCTCATATCTCTGCTGTTTTACAAGTTTATACTCAACAAAGATAATTATTATCTATTCAAAAAATATGTCTCCACGTGTTTTTTCTTTAAACAAAATTTATTAATTAATCTAGTACGTTCTAATACCACGACAATATTATACTGAATGAGTAACAGTTTTATTTTTCTTATATTATTATAACATTACTTTGTCAAAAGAGAGCACATCGAATATCAGTGCCGTTTTTTATAATGCTAAATTTTGTTTATGATACATATCAGTCAGTTTTATCTTCACAAAAAAATTGTTATAAAATACATTTTGGATACTTCCTTTTATCACATCTTTACAGATTCCAATTGGATCACTTCATTAATGTAAATAATAGAACAGTAAGTATGAACAAAGGTTGGAATTAATGTAAATTTTTTATGCAAATTAAGATGGTGAGTGAGACTCACCGTTGGAGTTGATGTTAAAAATAGCGTGGTGAGTGAGACTCACCGTTGGAGTGCAAAGGGTTAAAGCATTTACTATGTAGTGGTACATTACATTTAACAATATCCGTATCTTGGATTGTTGAAATTTATTTCATTCTTTTAAGTGCATCAATGAACACAATCCGAAATTTATCGATAAAAAGTTTCAAAATATTCCGTACTATTTCATTCACATTTTTAATTTTTTACAACTCGAATCAATTAATATTTTTTTTCTAAATAAAAGGCATATGTATACAATATGCGACAATAAATTTGTTGAAAAGAATATTCACAATAAAATAAAACAACCAAGAAAAAATCATACGTCAAGCATAGGTTATGAAAGACTTTCCAACACATTCAGCATAATGTAACACAACTACTTCAGTTGAAAATTCCCCTTCAGCAATTTCCTCTAATAAAGAGAATGGTACGTGAATACTTTTGTGAAGCTCTGTATATGGGGTATAAAATTTATATATAACGAGTAACATGCAAAAATTAATTAAATTTAGAAGTGCATACTGAATTTTAAATCGTACATTCCAGCAATTATTACTCAACGACAGTATACTGTAGCCGATTTATTTTGTGTGTCCCTGTAAATGAATAAAAAATGCTATGAACGTCCTGTTCTAACGTGATCGTAGTGAAATTCAGTGATTTATATCAGGTTCAGTACATTTGAAATAGCGTCATGTCATAGAAATACTCTGCAAACGATTTTTCCTCATGTACCATAATGTAATGGAAATACTTTTGAGTATCCCTGTAAATGAACTATTAATCCTACATACTTCATATACAATGCCAAACATACTTTGGTGACCCTAAATAAAGTTTATCAATTGCATGAAAATCCGAGTATATTTACGGGAATTTGAGCGTGGACAGACGGACAGACAAACCGAATGCATAAACACTTTCAACTTTGTTGGAAAGTGTTAAAACATACAGAGATAATGTTTTGAAAACGCAACGTCAGTCTTTAATGGATTAAAGATAAAGATTAACTTTTCTTAATGAATTTTAAAATGCCTTTGAAGTAATTGATTACGTTGCCGGTATTTTTTTTTTTTTTTTTTTTTTTTTTTTTTTTTTTTTTTTTTTTTTTAGCAATCTCTACTTCTTTATAAATTCCTTATGTACTCGCAGATTAAAAATACATTATTAGTCTGTAAAAAAAAAAAAAGACATGTTTCTTATTCTAGGAAAATATATGAATACGAGGGAAATATAAAGAACCTAGGGGAGGAAAATATAAGGAACCACGAACGAAAACATACAATAACATCTTCCGAATTACCCACGATTCCGAAAAGCGTTCTTTACCTTTAGAAACCCTGGAAACCAATATATCTTCGAGATTTAAAGAAGCATTTGTAGAAACATAATTTCTTTTGCTGTCACTGATTTTCAGAAACGTTTCAAAGAATGCCTAGGGCAGGGATGGCGAACCTTTTCACATCCACGTACTGCATTTTTCGAAAACTATATTTTATGTGACCATGATGTGCCTACTAATAAATATTTTAATGGATAAAATAATAATGAATCATAATTACTTAAAATTTCTCTTTAACATTAAAAAAATATGGGTAATACTTGATGTTATACTCTAGAAATTTATTTTTAAAATATTATTTCTGTTGTCTCATCTTAGAAGTCAAGTAATTTATATCAGCTTCGTACTTAGTTATTTTTAAGAGAATGCAAGTTGAATTGGCCTCATTTGACAAGATGTTCTTGCTTGAATTTTTCATATTATTTGTTTCCAAAAAGACTGTCTCGCAGAAAACTGCAGGATAAAGCGGTATTACCTCTATTATATTTTATGTCCGCCATATGTTCTTTACATCTGATACCCAATTTTCGTTGGGTCATACCTATATAATGATTTCTGATTGCCCCCTCCCTTATAAATGGAATCAGATAAACTCCTGAGAGGTCATCCCTATTAATAGGATCAATTTTAGTGTTTAAAAGTATCTTTAATTTCAGAGAATTCAATATCAGATGTAAAGAACATAGGGCAGACATAAAATATAATAGTGATAATACTGCTTTATCCCGGCTGAATCAAATAGAGAGCATTAGCATACTTTCTAACGAGAGTAGATTAATCTACAGGTCTAATTTTTATTTACAGTTATTTATAAGAGAATCCATTGAAATTTATTTAAAAGGTTCAGGGGTTTGTAACGATACGTTATCTTTTCGCATCCCGAATATAAGGATTGAATGATTGGACAACTTACGGAGTCGCGACATAGAGGGAACACGTGCGTTAGCGAAAATGTAGCGCGCGTTATATGTTTACTTGTTTGTATTCGATGATTTTTCCCATTTTTCACATGCATTGTATTTGTAATTTCTGTTACACATTCTGATGACGAGTCAGTGAAGGAGTTGAAACATATCAATATAGATTTGTAATTTTCTTTTAATGTGTTTTTAGTAACGTCTTTTAAGCAAATAAATATTTTAATATATGTTTTGACTTTTCCGTTTGGAATATATATCGTGATATGGTTATTAGTGGACGTAATTAAGGCTTATTACTCGTACTTACTTACATTTGTACCTGCTTTCATTATACCTGTGATCTCGCGGTTTTTGTTTATCAAGTTAATTTTTTTAATTTTTTCGAAAATAGTTTATTTATCAATAATGATCTTGATAATTTCGACGAAACATGTTGATCTGTTTATTAGTAAAAGGTATTTATGAGCCTTTAAATTTATTTTTAGCATGTTATATCGTTAAGTTTAGTGATAATAAATTTCTTTCTTATATAATTATATTACTACTCTTGCGTGCATAAATTCAATTTACGCAGCTGAGAATTTTATTAAGAATGGATAGCATTCTAAAAATCAATATTCCGATTAGAAGAAAACCGATTAAAACGCTATGAAAACTACTCGGAAGCGTTTCTTAAAATCAGTGTTAGCAAAAGAAACTTTGCTTTTTTTTATAGGTGCTTCTTCAAATCGCCAAAATATACACTGTAAAAAAAAAAATCAGTCAATATACACAAATTTTTCTGTAAAATTTTGAGTTTCATTTTTCTAAGAAAGCAGTACAATTTCCGTAACTGGCATTTTGAGATTATAAATCCGTATAAATCCAGTGAGTTTTCCCTAAATTTCTACGGAATATTCCTGTATTGCTTTTAAAACAGTACAAGTTTCCCAAATGATGTTTTGAAATAGTTGCTTTTGTTTGAAAAGCAAAATAATCAATTGTTGTATACACTGGCCTTAGAGTGATATTATTTTTATTGAAATCCCATCATTGGCTAGATATGGCTCTATATTGAAAATATATTCAATGATTTTCCAATAATGGCTAAATAGTATGTTTTTCATGAGATTTCAAGTAAAACCGATAAAAATTATGGAGCCATCTACAATATGTATTTTTAAACAACTCGCTGTAATATTTCTTTTTTTTTTTTTTTTAATCTAACGTATTTTTACGATAATTAAAAAATTGAAATCTTATTAATATTCTAACTAATAATCTTTTTAAGTTTGAGACCGTTAAAAAGGAAATGTTACAGTTTATTTTTCATTATGATTTTAAAATAATGTTTGACTTTATTATAGCAAGCTGTTAATATATTTTTCTAAGTTTCTGTTAGGATGTTTTAAAAGGAAAAAATCTATTTTTTATTTTAATATTTTTAATCTATTCACTTTAACAGATTCGCACATAAAATTTAAAACATATCTGAAATATAATAATGAAATTATTATTAAATTGACGTTTATCTAAGTTTAATAAGCAGTAAAGGAAATTTATTTTAATACCATGTATTAATTATCTTTATTTGAGTTTACAGTAGTTCATCAGACAAATAATTTCGAAAATTTGAAAAAGTACATGTTTATTTATTTTATTTTATTTATTTTATTTTATTTTATTTATTTATTTTATTTATTTTATTTTATTTATTTATTTTATTTTTATCTCTCTATTCTAAAAAAAAGTAACTACCGCTGTCACCGCCGCCACCGCCGCCGCCGGTTTTGAATTTTTTGTGACCGGAGGTCTTTCTTCGTTAATATTAAGAAAAATAATGCATACAAAAATATGAAAATCGGTAGTATTATACAGAAATGTTTGATAAACACGCTGATGCAGACAGTTTTCAGATCGAAGAATTATTTTAAGAGATATTTAATGCTAAAGTTGGACAAAATCGTTCCACTAAAAAAGTTTTATAGGAGCAAAAACTGTTCATAGGAATTTAATCATTTTGAGATCATTTTATGCGTTAGAATTTGCCGGAGTGCAGATTGCATTAATTTTTTTATTTTGACTCATTTTTTGAGGTTTTATTTCTATTTTAAATTCAGATTTTCAGCATTTCTAGAGATATTTTTAACATATTTTAGAAAGTGATATTAATTTAAACTGTTGCCAACTGTATAAACAGCGGAAACAATAATGTTTGCTTAAAAAAAAAATATATTTATACGTGTAAATAAATTAAAAATTTATTTACACGTGACTATTATAAACAGAAAAAAACATTTGGAATTAGAATTAAATAATTATGTACAAAAAGCAGGAACTTATTAAAAATTACGTCATAAAAACTATAATTACACGTGAATTTTAAGAGAGAAAGGAATTTGTAAAACAATAAATTTATTAACATGCGTTAAAAGTCTTAAATAGGAGAAATTACGTCATATTTACGTTACATTACAGTTATTACATAAAATGAACACAAAATAATATTCAAAACGGTTTAAATTTAGAAATTGCGCTAGACATTTATTTGATATTTTAAGAGAATACTTTTCAACTATTTTTGTTAGGAAAGCGCAAATAATATGTCATTTCTAACACAAGTATTTTCACGTGAATATTAAAAAGAGAAAAAATAGTTTGGTCAAAATTACGTCAGATTAAAAACGATTAATTTAAAATGTCTCGTTTAAAAGAACTTTCTTTTCACTTTGTTAAAAAATACCAGGAGACAGAGACTCTGTTTACTTAATTCCTTTTATATTAGCTTATTTTGAAATGTTGTTACACGTGTCTACGTCATCAAGTTATTTTTATTTCGACGTTTTATTTGTATTTTCATTAATGTTGTACTAATTTATTTGTTTTTTCGTTATTTAAAATAAAAATTATGTCAATTTGTATAATTTGGCGAGTGGTTTGGCGATTTATATAATTTGGCGAAATTGCTCGACGGGATAATCAAGTAGTACCGCAACGGATTTGGCGTTAAAATTCCCCAATCAAAGAGAAATGAATAGAAATCCGTTTATAGAGAGATCGCCACTGTTTTTTGAATTATAATTCAATCTTTCGAAATCTTTTTAAAGCCGATCAAATTAGCGTGCATTTAGAGTTTACGGTGTCTGGACGGGGGTTGGCGAGCGTAGCTCGTAGGGGGGCGAGCCCCCTAGTTTATTTATATAAAAATTAGCAAAAATCGCCTCATCACCAGCAACTATCGAACAACGAGTCTTTATTGAAAAGAATTACAATTTTTTTTTGTTGTGTGGTCAGTCATCATCCAAAATTTGTGGAAAAGCATTTGGGAGGTACACAGTATTATAATAAATAGTTCAATAGCTTCTGGAAGTGTAATAGGTGTTTACGATGAAAATGCGGACAAGCCAGCAATTGTTTGGGTTAAAAAAGACATTCGAAAAGTAAAGAATCCAGAACTGCTCTTAGGGATGGGCGACAGATCTCACGCCAGTAAAAAATTGTATATTATAATAATAATAATTTAAATATTATTTAGCAGGTGTTCGATTGCGAGTTATATATTTCATAAAAAAGTTTATATATTCAAACATGTTTATTTATAAAATATAAAAGGTTTTATCATTAAATGTTAGACAAAAACACCTAAAAATACAAAGCAATGAGATGTTAAAAGAATATTTTATAATTAAGTTGTATATTTTATTGTTTAATGAAATTTCCTTTTTCCTATATGCATATCCAGATTCTTGTTCACATGCATACGCATTTCTAAGATGTCCAATCTTTCACAACTTTAAAATTTATGGAGGTATTTTTTTAAGTTTGACCTTTTTTAAATCAACGTTTAAAGTTTTCCCCTTCTTTTTCTTAATATTAAAAACTGCTTGAACTGTTTAAATTACACTTCTTTCGTCACTAAATTTCATCAAAATTCAGGAACGTTTGGCCCTTTTATGTGTATCATGTCGTTTGTTTCGAGTTATTGCGTTTAGGATAGAGGGGGGATTTTCCAGCTTTAAAAAGAAGGGCCTCGCAAAATGCCTACTGGTCTTCGCTTTCGCTAAGGACGACCCTGATCTAATCAGAATCACCAGTGTCT
This sequence comes from Maratus speciosus, assembly GCA_963932465.1. Taxonomy (NCBI): domain Eukaryota; kingdom Metazoa; phylum Arthropoda; class Arachnida; order Araneae; family Salticidae; genus Maratus; species Maratus speciosus. The sequence goes on from OZ010789.1 coordinate 616,800,078, forward strand.
CAATCGCAGCTATCGTAAGAACTTCAAATTGCCAGAAAAGGTGTTCATAATTTTCCATATAAACATTACACAAAATTCTCAAATACTCGTTAAGATTACAAATACTTATTAATCTAATATATGTAATCAGGGATCTGTTCAGAAAAATTTTAGGTCCTTTAAAGGACCCTTGACAAAATTTTTCATTTTAAAATAGGACCCTTCAGAAAACTTTTAATGCCAAAACAGGACCCTTCAAAAAATTCTTTGTCTTATAATTTTTATAAAATTATAAGAAGCCTTTTACAAAATTTTCTCACCTTCAAATTGAACCTTTCACAAATTTATCATTTAAAAATAAAATCTGACTTGTAAAAGAGCAGCTCAACTCATTAAAATAACATATTATTTAGCTTTTTTGTACATAAAGGATAGAACCTGAATATAACGATAATTTCAAATTCACAAAATTATGACTAGAATTTTCACAAATATAAGAAAACTTCACAATTCCACAAAAACAGGCCCCTGTGAGAAATGTCTGGACAGGCCCCTGGTAATATGAACTTTAAAAGTTCACTGTTTTAATTAAAATGCGAGTAAAATAATAAAAAGAGATGTTACAAGTTAAAAATATACATTTTATTTAAAAAACTTCTTAGTACTTTCAAGCTTTACCCTTCTCTTCATCAGATCCCTTCATATTCCCTTCATCAGAGAATATAACTAATTGCTGTTTATTTATACAAACACGTCACTTCGTTTTAAAATTGAGAAAGCCAATAATTATCAGAGTTGGAAGTATTTGTGTAAATAAACAGCAATTAGTTATTATAATATTCTATGATGAAGGGCTTGGTAAAGCCTGAAAGTACTAAGAAGTTTTTAACTAAAATGTATATTTTTAACTTGTAACGTCTCTTTTTATTAATTTAGTCACCTTTTAAGAAAAACAGTGAACTTCTAAAGTTCATAATATATGTTTTATGTTTGAATCCGGGTGAAATACTGCGTTTCGTCTTATGTTTTTATTTGCTTATTAATCTATTCATCTTTTTTTTTTTTTTTTTTTTTCTTACATAATTGATACACTTTGAACCTTCTTTTCATGTAAATTTGCTTATTATAAAGGCATTCTTTCAAAAACTGTTAAGAAGAGACGTTGCTGAGTTAATTACTCTCCACCCTGAAAAAACATATTAGCAGCTAAGATTTAGTTTCAAAATCATAAAACTTTATTTTATTTATTTTTTTTTTGTTGTTGTTGACTGTTATTACTGGACTGTTATTACTGGTGTGGACTGTTATTACTGGTATCTCTCTATTCTAAAAAAAAGTAGCTTACGCTGTCACCGCCACCGCCGGTTTTGAATTTTTTGTGACCGGAGGTCTTTCTCCGTTAATATTAAGAAAAATATTGCATACAAAAATATGAAAATCGGCGGTATTATAGAAAAATGTTTGATAAACACGCTGATGCAGACAGTTTTCAAATCGAAGAATTATTTTAAGAGATATTTAATGCTAAAGTTGGACAAAATCGGTCCACTAAAAAAGTTTTATAGGAGCAAAAACTATACATCGGAATTTAATCATTTTTAGATCATTTTATACGTTATAATTTTCCGGTGTGCAGAATGCAATTATTTTTTTAATTTGACTCATTTTTTGAGGTTTTATTTCTAATTTAAATTCAAATTTTCAGCATTTCGAGAGATATTTTTTACTTATTTTAGAAATATGTACTAATTTCACCTGTTGCCAACTGTATAAAAAGCACAAACAATAATGTTTGCTTCAAATTAAAAATTTATTTACACGTGACTATTATAAACAGAAAAAAAAAACTTTCAAATTACAATTAACTAATTACGTATAAAAAGCATGAACTTATTGAAAATTACTTCATAAGAACTATATTTACACGTGAATTTTAACAGAGAAAGGGTATTGTAAAATAATAAATTCATTAACATGCGTTAAAAGTCTTAAATAGGAGAAATTACGTCACATTTACGCCGCATTATACTTATTACGTAAAATGAACAAAAAATAATATCGCAAAACAGTTTAAATTTAAAAATTGCGCGAGACATTTTTTTGATATTTCGAGATGATCTTTCCAACTATTTTTGTTGGGACAGCGCAAATAATATTTCATTTCTAACAAAAGTTTTTCACGTGAATATTAAAAAGAGAAAGAAAAGTTTGGGGAAAATTACGTCAGAAAGAACTTTCTTTTCGCTTTGTTAAAATATATCGGGAGACAAAGACTCTGTTTACTTAATTCATTTTACATTAGCTTATTTAGAAATGTTTAACTGATTTTATTTAATCAAAGACGAAAACAGCCATAGTATCTTTTAACAGCAGCTGATTTTTCCTTAAAATTTCCCATTCAAAGAGAAATGAATAGAAACCCGTTTATAGGGAGATCGCCACTGTTTTTTAAATGTATAATGGAATCTTTCAAAATCTTTTTAAAGCCGATCAAATTAGCGTGCTTTAAGAAAATGCGGTGTCTGAACGGGGGTTGGCGAGTGTAGCTCGTAGGGGGGCGAGCCATCTAGTTATAAACAAATAAGGACAAAATTATAAACTGGCTATATTCTTTAAAAATACAGAGAATGAATACCAGATAGATTTGTCTACTGTAATTCGCTGGATTTTAGAAAATGCGTTCTAACTAGTTAAAATTAAAATTATTAATTGAGATACATTTTAAAAAGAGAGCAAATAGAAATTTTAATTTTCAGAATAATAATAAATTAATTTTTCGAAATAAGATTCGATTATGGTTAAATTTATATTTTGACAAAAATTTCCATTGTAATTCCATGTGTAATTTCCATGTAAATTACGCTGATATCATCCCTGGTGTGAAATTGTATAAGTGAAATTTTAAAATGAATTTTATTTTTATATTTTTCTGCCACATCCTAAGTTAAAATTATGTAGGACAGATTCACGTCAATTTTTTAACGCCCCCTAGCAAGAAATAGAATAAATAAATAAAAGTAAAATTGGTATTATTTTCTGTTTTTCTGCATGACAGTCGTACCCACGTCAAAAATAGGTAGGGCAGACAGGATGATTAAACGCGTTAAAGCTAATTTGTTGATATTTTCCGTACGAGTATTCGAACTCGAGTTGAAAAGATTGCAACAGAACAGTGGTCATGCTTTTCTTTATCACTATTCTATTGAAATAAAAGTTCACCTTTATTATTTACCTTTATTATGTTATACTATAAAGTTTAATCTACATCTTTTATGGGAAACGTACAACGTTGCAATATATTTTTAAAAGATTATAGGATATTTTTCTTTTTTACTTACTTTTTTAATTTTGTTTCGATCAATTTTTTTTAAAACATTTTTTTAAAAATGAAAAAGCATATATTTATGTAAAAAAAAAAAAAAAAAAAAAAAAAAAAAAAAAAAAAATAGATATTGAAAACTAGATTTTTTTTTCTTAGATACTTGCATTAGATTCATAGATACAAACAAAAACTAAAGCTTTTCCTTTTACAAAAGATTGATAAAATTTTTCAGTTAAAAAATACCCACGCAATCTAATTTGAATTCCCTTTCCAAAAGTAAACTAGCTGATTGTGCCAATCCCAAAACTTTCTTCTATCTCATACATATTAATACTTGAAAATTCGCCATCACAGTACCAAAATTAAATGACAATCTGTGGGCATCATTAGGATTCTAAAGGTATAAGTTCATTGAATCGTGTGGAATTAAAAAGAAGACAAGCATCGCATCTTTCAAACAAATCTTAGAATTTCTGCACCCACCCTCTTAGATGTCTGCAACCAAAATTCCCACCCAAAGTGTATAAAAGCGACACAGGCGCGTTGTATACACCCAAGACAAATAAGGTCTATTTATGTGAAAGTGTAACATAATATGAAGTTTGAATAAATCCCATGCACTAGTTTTTGAGATACAGCTATCTGAAAATCCGTGAAAAATGCAGTATAGCAACACCACCTGTTCGGCGATCAACACCAGAGCTTAATAAACAGCAACTTATGTGAATAACTGTGTGTGTATGTGTCAACAACTAAGTGAATCTTAAGTTTATAAAAATCCGTGTAATAGTTTTTGAGATAGAGCTATTGCGGTAATCGTGGAAAACGCTTCACAGCTGCGCCACCTGTTGGGCAATTTACTCTAAAATATAATCAGCACCTACTCACATCAAGGTATGCCTGAATCTAAAGTTTGATGAAAATCCGTGCGTTAGTTTTTGAGATAGAGTTATTGCGATAATCATGGAAAACTCAGCATAGCAGCGTCACCTGTTGGGCGATTTACACCAAAAACTGATAAGCACCAACTCATATCAAGGACTAACTGAATTCGAAGTTTGGTGAAGATTCGTGCATTAGTTCTTGAGATATAGCTATTGCAGGAATCGTGAAAATGCAGCATAGCAGTGCCACCTGTTGGGCGATTTTCGCCAAAAACCAATAAGCGCCAACTTATATCAAGGACTAACTGAATCTGAAGTTGTATTCAAACCCGTGCATTAGTTCTTGAGATATAGCTATTGCGGAAATCGTGAAAAATGCAGTATAGCAGCGCCAGCTGTAGGGCGATTTGCACCAAAAACTAATCAGAACCAATTTATATCAGGGACTAACTGTATATAAATTTTTATTAAATTCCGCACATTAGTTCTTTAGATAGAGCGCCCACAAAATTTGTGACACAAACAGGCAGGCAGACTCACAGACAGGCATTTTCTAAAAAATAGTCAAATCGTGTTCAGGACCTTCTAAAACGTGTAAATCCGTCGAAAACCGGAAGTCAAAAATTTTCATGACTCCAATACTTCCTTCTTGTAAAGATAGTTGAAAGTAAAAATAGAAAATGATATAAATTTAAGAAAAAATTAAGAACTCTGCCTTTTATTCAAGTAAAAGACACTAAATAGTAGAAAATATTTTTTTATTCAATCAATGAGAAAAATGGAAATTTTTCTATGTTGTTAATAACTTCTATCTATTTATATTTCATCATACATATACTACATTAAGGAATAAAAAATAAGTTGAAATAGGATGTCTAATTGAACCATTCGGAAATGCATAACACGTTTGAAAACCCAATTTCAGCAATTCCAATCTACAGTCGAAAATTTATCCGGATTCTTTAAGCATCCCTGTATAGCATATATATACTTGTATCTATTAACGACACGCATTCAAACATTTTGTTCAGTTTGGAAATACATGCCTCAGTTGAAAATTCCCCTTCAGTCATTTCCGCTAATAAAGGAGAATGGTACGTGAATTCTTCTGTGCAGCCCTGTATACGAGGTAGGGAATTTATACACAACGAGTAACATGCAAAAAAAAAAAAAAAATTGTTCAATTTAAAAGCGCATACCGAAATTGAAAACGCACGTCCTGTCATTATGGCTCAAAGACAGTACTGTAACCGTTTTCTTTTGTGTGTCCCTGTAAATGAACGACAAATGCTATGAATGCCCGATTTGACAGTAATCATTTTGTCGTGAAATTCAGTGATTTATAAAAATTTCAATGCATTTGAAATAGCATGATGTCATTAAAACACTCTGCAAACGATTTTTCCGTATTGACCCTAATGTAACGGAATTCTTTTGAGTGTCCCTGTAAGTGAACTATTAATGCATACACACCTCCTATTCAATACCGACATGCCGTGGTAAACATTATCAATTGCATGAAAATCCGAGTATATTTACGCGAGTTAGAGCATGGACACGCAGACAGACGGACAGACAAACCGAATTCATAAATAATTTTCAACTTTGTTTGAAACTAGTATGTTGTGGCCATCACAAAACTTTCTTCTATAATTCACGTCAATTAAATCATTTAAATAGTACAAGAAATTACATCAATTTAGCACCAATTCATATCAAAGTGTATCTGAATTTGAAGTTTGATAATAATTCGTGCCTTAGTTCTCGAGATAGAGCTATGGCGGAAATTCTGAAAAATGCAGCATAGCAGCGCCATCTGTTGAACGATTTTCACCAAAACATAAACAGCGCTAATTCATACCAAGGTATAACTGAATCTGAAGTTTGTTGAAAATCCAAGCATTAGTTCTTGTGATAAAGCTATTGCTGAAATTGCAAAAAATGCAGCATAGTAGAGCCACCTGTTGAGCGATTTACACCAAAATGTATAAAACGTCAAATCATGTTAAGGACTAACTGAATCTGAAGTTAGATGAAAATCCATGCGTTAGTTCTGGAGATTGAGCTATTGTGGAAAACGTGAAAAATGCTGCATAGCAGCGCCACCTGTTGAGCTATTTACATCAAAACATAAACAGCACTAACTCATATCCAGGTATACCTGAATCTGAAGTTTGTTAAAAATCCAAGCATTAGTTCTTGAGATAAAGCTATTGCGAAAATCGAAAAAAAAATGCAACATAGCAGCGGCACCTGTTGAGCGATTTACACCAAAATGTATAAAACGCCAATTCATGTCATAGGAGTAACTGAATCTGAAGTTTTATGAAAATCCACGCATTAATTCTTGAGATAGAGCCATTGCGGAAATCGTGAAAAATGCAGCATAGCAGCGCCACCTGTTGAGCGATTTGCATCAAAAACTGATCAACTCCAATTTATATCAGGGACTAACTAAATATAAATTTTTATTAAATTCCGTGCATTAGTTCTTGAGATAGAGCGCCCACAAAATTTGTGTCACATACAGACAGACGGGCAGACAGGCGGACAGACAGACAGACTCACAGACAGACATTCTGTAAAAACATGTTTTTCGGAATCTCGGACCCCTAAAACTTGTAAATCCGTCGAAAACCGGAAGTCGAAAATTTTCACGAATCCAATTCTTGTAAAGATAGAAGAAAGTAAAAAAGAAGAAGAAAACCTGTTTCTTTTACAACTACATGTCAATATTTTTTCACAAAAAAATTTATCACGGGCTGCAAAACTTTTCCAGTTATAACCAATAAAATCTTCAAAGAGTTCGGATAACAAGAACTACTTTTACTTTCTTCTGTCTTTACAAGAAGAAAGTATTGGATTAGTGAAAATTTTCGACTGTCGGTTTTCGACGGATTTACACGTTTTAGGGGTCCGAGATTCCAAAAAACATGTTTTTACAAAATGTCTGTCTGTGAGTCTGTCTGTCTGTGTGTGACACAAATTTTGTGGGCGCTCTATCTCAAGAACTAATGCACGAAATTTAATAAAAATTTATATTCATTTAATCACTGATATAAATTGATGCTGATTAGTTTTTGGTGTAAATCGCTCAACAGGTGGCGCTGCGATGCAGCCTTTTCACGATTTCCGCAATAGCACAATCTCCAGAACTATTGCACAGATTTTCATCAAACTTCAGATTCAGTTAGTCTTTGACATGAATTGATGTTTTATACATTTTGGTGTAAATAGCTCAACAGGTGACGCTGCTATGCAGCATTTTTCTAGATTTCCGCAATAGCTCAATCTCCAGGACTAATGCTCGGATTTTCATCAAACTTCAGATTCAGTTAGTCCTTGACAAGAATTGATGTTTTATACAGTTTGGTGTAAATCGCTCAAGAGGAGGCGCTGGTATGATGCATTTTTTGCGATTTTCGCAGTTGTTCTATCTCAAGAACTATGGTTTGGATTTTCTACAGATTTCAAATTCAGCTATACCTTGATATGAATTAGTGCTGTTTATGTTTTAGTGCAAATCGCTCAACAGGTGGCGCTGTTATACTACATTTTTCAGAATTTCCACTGTAGCTCTATCTCAAGAACTAATGCACGAATTTTCATCAAACTTTGGATTCAGGTATAGCTTGATATATACGAGTGCTGTTTATGTTATTTATATAGAAGAAAGTTTTGTGATACCACAACATACTAGTTTTAACTATAACACTGCCCTACGCGATAAAACAAGAAAATATCTTCTTACCTTCACTTTTAGAGCTAAATACCAGTATTTATTTCGCGAATTTTTCACTTAAAGATATAAATTCATGCAAAAACAGGTTAAAGGTTTAAAGACATACAAATTTATGTTTATTTAAGGTTATTATCACGGACCCGAGCAACGCCGAGCGGGCCAGTTAGTCTATTAATAAATAATTTACATGACTATAAACATCATGCTAAATCTGTTTTGTGTATATTGTTGAGATGTCATTAATGCCTTAACAGTGCTTTTAAGGTGATGATAACTGCAGAGTGCGAGTGATCATCGAACGAAAAAAACAATATAGGAGTAATAACATTTTGGAGAAAGCATTCGAAAATGATACAATTTTCTGTTCTTAATTTCCTACACATTTTTTTCGGCGCTTTTATTTCGTTTTTATCGTAATGTTTTAACGCATCGCGTACCACAGTAAAATACGAAGCCTATAGTTCATTCTCATCTAAACTTTCTTTCTTTTTTTTTTCCAGCAAATTCTTGAAAGGAGATTGCACTAAGCTTTTTTTTGTGTATTAACATACTTCCTAAGGCAATATCATTTCTAAAATTCGCTTTTCCTGTCTATTACTACTCTAAAGCACGATTTGTTTTTCATTCGAATGCAGCAAGGGGCTGTACATATATAACGTAACAACTTTTTGGTAATTTTGGACACCCTCCCCCCATTTACCATATCATACGTTATCATTCCTCGACCCCCCCGACCCCTCCCTGTAATGATATCGTTATCAATGTCTAAAAATTCTTTTTATTTTTGGAATTTATTTTTTTTTGTGTGTGTTTGGGGTGATTTACAAAAATGGTTACATTTTTTTTTCGCATACTTCTTTGATTCAAATGACGAGAAGTCAATCTAATATCACTTTATATATCAAATAACTTTATATCAAATAACGCTTTAAAGAAATACAGTAGAACCTCGATTATCCGAAGTAATTGGGACCGACCCTCTTTCGGAAAATCGAAATTTTCGGATAATCGAGAATGCTCCAATTTTAAGATTAAGGAGAAATACATGCGCTGATTCTTATTATGGTAATAAGTGCTTAATAAAAATAAAGTAATAGAAAAATAGAAACAAGAATAAATTACCTGAATTTTAATTTTGAAATTAAGTACCTTTTACTTATTTCACAAGGGTTCGAAAAAAAGTTTTGTTTGCCGCAGGTTCGATTGCCTCTGCTTTGCAGCTCTATCACAAAGTTTTTTTTTTTTTTTTTGCACTATTAGTTCACCAATATCACAGTCTTTCTGCTGCTCCAGCCATGCCAAAACCTTTCGCAAAACATTCAAAAGATTTTGAATGTTTTGCATAGTAAAAAAAAGAAAAAAAAAAGAAAAAAGGGGTTTTGCACACAAGGAATGTGATAGTAAAAAAAAAAAAAACAAGTTTTAAAAATGGATTTCGGTTAACCGAGAGTTTCGGTTAAAAGATTTTCGGATAAAATGTATTATAATGGCTTTCTCTTTACATAATCCATTAAACTGTAAAAATGTTTTTTTGCACTTACCCGGCGAAAGAGTGGGGTGGGGGAATAGAACTTCTTATCAACAAAATAGGTGACAACATTCTCTTTCTCTTTTATTTACTAGTAAACACACGTATAATTTCAAATATACTTTGCATATGGTTTCTCGAACAGCGGATTATATATGCATACACATATGACAGAAGAATAGAAATGTCAAACTTTGGGCTATTCCATATTTTCGAATTAAATAATTTTACAATTATTTATTGATTTTAAATTTTAATAATAACTTTGTATTTTCATATAAATAGATAGCAGACTAAAACAAGATAACACGCTACTTTGATGTAAATATACTGAGTTACAAATAACAAGTGGGTAAGAGTGATTACAGATCGCACAGAGGGTTTCGTTTAATATTCCTTGCAAAACACTTTATTCTTTAATTAATAAAGTCAAATTGATATAATTTATAATTATTAAATCCTTAAAAACCGCACATAAAAAGGTAAAAAACGCTAAGGTTTTTAAAAAATTTTATCGCCCCTCCCCCCTTCCCAAAATTTCTCGCGTCATTATTTTAAAATGTTTAATTATGTGTTATAAACTATCTTAAAATTTCAAACAGATCGCCTTGTTAGATTTCATAATTTAAATAAAATCGCGGTCTGTTAGTTCCATATTTCACCACCAGGGAGCACACTCTATTCTTAACGAAAGTGTATCTGAACGAAACTCCTTTTTACAACTTATCCGTAGATACATTAGTCGAGGGGGTGGCGATCTTAAATACCAATTTAAGATATTTGCTCCATTACTATTCTAAAATAGTGGTATCAACACTTATAATTTTTTTTAATATTGAATAACATTTATCTCATCACGCCGTCAAAAAACCGCATGCAAAACTGTAGAGAATGCTAAAGTTTAAAAACTTAATCTTAAACAAGAATTTAAGATATTTGCTGAAATTACTATTTGAAAACAATAGTATCAAAACTTATGAAATTTTTATATTCAATAAGTAAAATTTATGCTGTATTTTTAAAAATATGACAACGTTCTGAACAATGCTTATAAAAGCGATCGGTTCTTTAGTTTTCCTAATTTTAACAAATCCCCGTCAATTGCGCGAAAAAACATATCTTTTACATACAAGTTTAAAAATCGATTTTTTCATAAGTCGGAAAGTTGTGGTCCGATTTTTTTTACATTTAGATGTTATGAATCAGCGTATGAAATAACATCCGGATGCGAAAGAACCAAATTTGTAAAATCAATATTTAAAAAATTTTGTACTTCTATTATCAAACCCTAGTATAAAAATATCTCTTTTTCTTTTCTGTCACGTGGCCTGCTGTGAGAAAAACGCAATTCTGGAATTAATTACCAAAAAATTAATTATCTTCGCTTCCGATTGTCGAAATTAAAAAATAAAGACATATTCTGAAAGAGAATGAAATTTTACGTCGGATGGCGTAAAACTTCTAGCTCAAAAATCGATATTTAAAAAAATGTTGGCCCTGTGTAAAAGTTATGTGTTCGTTTCTGACTACAAAACGCATTTGTTTTATATTATCTGGTTTACCACAGAAAATTCAATGTGATCAGACATCTGTCGCCTCCACAAAGGAAGGAAAATAAAAGATTTTTTTCTCGATTTTTAACGAATTTTCGAGTTTTTATGGTACGATCGAGATAATTTTCAGAATTTCTGAAAGCTGATTTTTTTTTTTTTTTTTTTTTTTTTTTTTTTTTTGCCCGTCTTGTGGTACTAATTTCGAATTTCTGGGATGCGTAGGAAAAAAGTAATCGCGCCTTAAAGAAATCGCCAGTTCTTATCTGCAGTTAAAATGGCATCTGTTTTAATCCGTGGAAGAGATCGTTTTTGTAATTTGATAAATAATCCATGCTTTATGAATGCTTTTCCGATCTTATAATTGGGGTTTTTTAATTAATAACGTCCGTTAATTGCGACTTTTTCAAAATTTTATAATTTGTCGTTTGATATGAGGTGTTCAGCTAGCTATAAGTATGCAAAATTTCAAGTCTCCAACATATATAGTCTCTGAGAACGGGCTCTGTGACAGACGGATGGACAGACAGACAGAGGCGTGAGACGAATAAGGTTTCGTCAGATGAACGAAACCCTAAATTTCGGTAGGATAAAAAATAATAACGATATGAAAAAACAATCACCCCCTCCCCTAAAATGATAACATTATGTATGTACAGCCCCTAAATGCAAAGTTTGAAAGGGGAAAGGAGAGATAGAAAGAAGAAGAAGAAAATTTCATCAAAATTATATGGTTATTACCAATAAATGCTAACCAATACAGGCGAATTCTTTTAAATAAAGTGTTCGTAAATGCCATGATATTTTCGAAAATATCAAAAATATCTCATATTTTCATGTATATCCGATACGTTCAAAAGATTCAAATTACTACTGATTATAAATATTTTCCGGTTTAGCATAAATTGGAAACTAAAATATGTTTCACCTAACATCAAAACCTAATAAAACACTATTCTAAATGTCTTTTTTTCCCTCTTACATAACAAAATTGAAGACCAACTAATAAAAGACAGAAAAGAAAATTATTTTTATATTAGCCAAAAAACAAACTATAGGCTACTGTACCGAGTATCAAGAAATCATGTGTTTTATACAAGAAAATTTAAAATGCAATTTTTTTAAATAAAATAAAATTTAAAAAATCAAAAAACTCAACTGCGTAAAAAGCGAACTAATTAATTATTTCTCGTCAATGTGAAATTATTTTTTATATTACTTAACTATTTTTTTATTTACTTATATTGATGACTTTTACGTTGCATTTAATTGTTAGTTCCTATCTATAAACACTGCTTTGATGAGGCCTATAGATGTCTATGAAGGCTAGAGTTGCAGAAAAGCTAGAGATCCTACCTACATAACTCCCAGGTTGTGTGATATTTAAACGGAGCTTCTGACTGTAAAATAGTCAATGAAACATCGTCTTCATTTTGAAAGACCTATCCAATGATATGCCACTCAACGGGGTGCCTAAAAAATATTTTTCTTCTCTACCGTCATTTTGTATTTTACGGTCGCCATTTTGAATTTATAAAAACAAAATCTAGCCTATAACCATCGGATGGTTAAGACTAATTGATAGAGACCTCATTCATTAAAATCCATCCAGCCGTTGGGATGTTTTGAGGGTATAAAGAAATCCACATACCCAGATACGCGTGAAACATATAACACTTCTTGGCAGTCGGGTAATAAAGGTGTAAATGGCTGATTATCGAAATTAGACAGTTTATCTTTCAATGGCTGTTTTAAGTTAAGAATATTCTACGTGTTTATTGGTTCTGCATTTAAAAATACAGGTTCAAATGTAAAACCAGGAAAAGATGGTTTATTTTTTCGGGTAAAACAGTAACTGCCAAAAGTATTTTATCCACAGAAAGATGGAGTCGAAAACTTCACTCCTGTTTTGATTGAAATTATCAAAAAAATATCATACACAATGATATTTTAAAAATAAATATCAAGTATATGAAAATACCGAAAGTATCAAATAACATGATATTTTGAAAAACAATATCGGATGTATATCAATGAATATGAATCGTGCTATAGTATAGAGGAAGTTCGGGTATTATGGAATGCCATTTTATTTTTATTTGTAAATCAACATAAACAAAATAAACGGTCAAGTGCGAGTATTACTCGCACTCAGAGGGTTCCGTACTATAAATATATGAATTATTAACTGTATTATTAAAAAAAATCTTTGCTAAAAGAATAACAAGATTTCGTAAAAAACTACACAATGTAGGATTGGAATAGACTATAGTTGTAGATACTAGAAAAGGGGCTGTGCATGCATAATAGCGTTATCACTTTATGGGGAAGGGGGGGGGGGGGGGGGGGGTCTGCCACTTGTTTTCGTAAAATATCTCTGGGTGGAGGGGGGAGTTGCTTAGATATCGTTATCCTTTTTTATGCAACCAAACTTTTCTTTTTTCAGAATCTTTTTCTTTACATCCAAATAGTCTATTACCTTTATTATTTTTTTATATGTTTTTATGAAAATACAAAGCTATAATTTAAGTCATTAAATACTTATAAAATCATTTCATTCCAAAATTTGGAATACGCCAACGTTTGACATTCATGTTCTTCTGCCATATGCGCATATAATTCGTTGTTAGAGAAATCAGGAACATAATAATATGTAGGACATGATGCTTGCGTTTACCAGTAAAGAAAGACAAAGAATGTTGTCTACTGTTTTATTGACAGGGCTGCTACAGGCGACTATTTTTCTATTCTGTTCGCACCTGTATTAAAAAAAAAAAAGATTTTGTATAGTATATTTCTCTTGCAAATGTTCTCGAACAGTATGTCAATAATTTTTGTTTTGAGAAAGGGGTGTGAGGTAGAATTAAAAAATTAGTCACCTGTGGCAGCCTTGTATTGATAGGTTCTGCTTTTAACCTCCCCGGGCAGGGGGCTAGTGCAAGAAGAAAATATTAATTTTGAATACATTATGTAACAATGTGCTATTATTAAATACTTTTAAATAGTAACTAACTCTTTTAGATGTTATTTGATATAAATTTATTTCATTTATTGTTATTTCATTGACTTCTTGAATCCGTAAAATATGCAAATAATAAATGTATAATCATATTTGTAGATTACTTGAAGTGTATAAAAAGAAAGAAAAAGAATCTAAAAATAATTTTTTGACACTGATAACGATAACAGCAACTAATAAATGTATAATCATCTGTGTATATCACTGTAAGCGTGTAAAAAGGAAGAAAAAGAATCTAAAAATAAAATAATTTTTAGACATTGATAACGATATCATCGGATGGTTGACGAATGATAACGAATGATATCGTAAAGGGGGAGTGGGTCCAAAATTAGAAAAATGTTCCTACGTTATATATGCAATAGCCCCAAAGTATGAATGGGTATACCATAAGGGTTCAAAGATATATGAAGCCTAAATAATATCAAATATTGCTCTTCTGTATAACTGTTTTTTTTTATCTTAATCTTTTTTTTTATGAACTTAATTTGGTACTGACAATAAAAGGAGTGCATATTTAAACATCATTTGGCATTTCATAAAACTAAATTTAGCGTGGTATAAATATTTTCTTTTTACAGAGTATCTAACGCAAAACCCTTGTTCAAAGTTTAAACTTGGCATTGTGCTAAGCGCGCTTCGAAAGGAGGTCGCAAAGTTGAAACGCCGCCTCGGACCGTACCGCGATTTTCCTGAGAGGTTTTTAATTAACTTTTAAAGACACAGGAGGCGTATTAAGAAATCCACTCAATGGAAAGTAGTCGCGAATCCCATAGTATGTATTAGAGATGTGTCATTTGTTGAGGAACGACTCCAAAGGAACGATTCCGTCAGTGAAACTGAAGGAACGATTCCATTCTGTAAAAAGGAATCGGTCCTTTTTGGAACGATTCCGAAAAGGAACGACTCCTCGGAATCGGTCCTTTTCGGAACGGTTCCTCGGATTCGGTCCTTTTTGGAACGGTTCCTCGGAATCGGTCCTTTTCGGAACGGTTCCTCGGATTCGGTCCTTTTCGGAACGGTTCCTCGGAATCGGTCCTTTTCGGAACGGTTCCTCGGATTCGGTCCTTTTCGGAACGGTTCCTCGGATTCGGTCCTTTTTTGAACGGTTCCTCGGACTTGGTCCTTTTTGGAACGGTTCCTCGGAATCGGTCCTTTTCGGAACGGTTCCTCGGATTCGGTCCTTTTCGGAACGATTTCTCGAAATCGGTCCAAAATGTACCGACTCCGAAAAGGACCGATTCCTGGAGTCGTTCCGAAAAGGACCGATTCCTCGGAGTCGGTCCATTTCGGAATCGTTCCAAAAAGGACCGATTCCGAGGAACCGTTCCAAAAAGGACCGAATCCGAGGAACCGTTCCGAAAAGGACCGATTCCTGGAGTCGTTCCGAAAAGGACCGATTCCTCGGAGTCGGTCCATTTCGGAATCGTTCCAAAAAGGACCGATTCCGAGGAACCGTTCCAAAAAGGACCGAATCCGAGGAACCGTTCCGAAAAGGACCGAATCCGAGGAACCGTTCCGAAAAGGACCGAATCCGAGGAACCGTTCCGAAAAGGACCGATTCCTTGGGAATTGGTTCTTTTCTTGTAGACTGGCCAGTTTTAATAAATTAAAATACGCTATTTTATTTCAAAATAACAGATTTCGATTCTATTAAAGCTGACTTTATTGCCAAAATATCCTTCTAATGTGTGTGCCCCCCCCCCCCCTCCTGAAAAAAAGAAAAAAAAGAAAAGTAAAGAAAGAAAGAAAAAAGAAATTGAGTGCGGGGCGGAGTAGGGCGTTTAATAAACATTACTATTTCATCTTCTTGTGCTAAATTAATCTGAAAGAAATAAAAAAAATATTTTATACAAATTGGATTTTTTACACCTGAGTGAAAAAGTGCCCGAGATGGGATTCGATCCCAGAAACTTTACGTGCTTTACCGATTGAGTACCTGGACCCCGAGGGTAATGGAACACCATGTGTACTTTAATACACTAATACATTTTCTAATTGGTAAATGTATCATACGAAATGAATTTTTTCTAAATGAATTCTTAAGGCTGTTCTCAAATCCAAAAGGATAAATTTGTGACAAATGTTTTAATTTATTTTTATTCGGAAATGCATGAAACGAGCAGGTGTTGTTGTTCAGAAACTATGTAATCGAGCTGTTTTTTCCGGTTTTTTTTTTTTGCAAACGCAATAGGCCTTTCAGAAAATAGTGTCAAAGTGAGCGTTTTGAACCGAATTTCTGCGCGAAAGAGGCATCATTTCTCTAAAATGAGTGAAAAACATGTTTGTCACGTGATCAAAATCGATTATAACTCAATAGGTAATTTACTGATCAAAAGATGGAAAACATAGTTCGATTCCAAATCGCTTCCATGGTCAAACATTCCAATTTTATATCTTTCCGTTAAAAAATGAATTTGTAAATGTGTCAAAACGTTTTACGCTTGCTGAGCAGATCACTTAAGAACAGCCTTAAGAGAAACAAAGAAAATGCTTGTTTAATTACTAGCGAAAAATATTTTTTTAAATCTGACTAGAAACAGTTTTGAATAATGTAAGAAATATATCACTAGGCCATAAAAATTGCATTTTAATAGGATAATAATAACTGATTTTCAATTATTTTAATAATTGCAGAGTTACGCACTTTCATGCATATTTCACTATTTCATGTTTTTTCCTCAAACATAATTTCAATTTGAGAATCCTCTTTGTCAAAATAAATATATGACCAGCTACGAGCGCTTGAGTACCACTTTATTTCCACAGTTTGGCGTCTTGTTTTTCTCTCCTGAAGAAGATGATTAAAAAAAATCTCGAAACTCCCTAAGATTGTTGTTTTAATCAACTTACATTGAGGTTTATTACATAGAGCAAAATCTGTTAGAACAAGGAATTTTTGCAAAACGTTTCTTTCTTTCTTAAGATAATGAATATTTCAAAAAGCATAATGTCTAATAATAATAATAAGATAACAGTAACAGTGGTGGGTGGGATTGAAATAATTTAACCGCGGTTTGCTCTCTTAATGGCCGTTTTGAGTATAAAAACGGGAAAGAAAAATCACGTGCTACATATAGATTATTGGACTTTCTCCAACACTGCGACATATATATATATCAGTGGCGTGGCGTCCGGTCATCGCTGGATGCGGCGATGACCAAGCAATATTTTAAAATTCTTACTAAGCTTTTAAAACTCTACGATCCAGTTTTAGCAGAACATTTGGAGTTCATGTATAAGTGAAGGTAAGATTTAAAGTTGCTTTTTTGAACATTCAACCATTGAATTTTAGAGTTAATAATTTTTCACCACAAACTTAAATAATTGCGATGACCACCGAAAATTTTCACGCCACGCCACTGATATATATATATATATATATATAAAGCTGCATATTTTATACTTGTTTCGGTTTAATAGATTTATGTTAACCCTCCGCCTACCAGAGGGGTTCAATGGCCCCGACAGGTACATTTATAACGATATTTCTAATTTATTTTAAAAACTGAAATTTCTGTAAATATGGGTTTTTTTCTGGGATGTTCTATTCTTTTGAGTAGAACATTCCAGAAAAAGTCACATATTTACAAAATTTTCATTTTTTAAAATGTGAAAAATCAATTTGAATGTATCGATCTGGTCTGTTGCACCGGTCTGGTATGCGGAAGGTTAATATTGCATTTAAAAAGTTTTACAATGTACGAATTTACTTATTGGTTTCCAAAGAATGCACGTTGTGATTTTGTACAGTTTTTTCAATTGTTATTTTACTTCTATTTCTTGCTAAATAATTAGAATTTAAATAACTGTGACTTTGTTTTAATTAAAACGTAAAATAAAAGCAAAAAAAAAATCGTTTATCGTAATAATTTCTTATAATAATTCAGATTTCTTGATCGTTATTGATACTCGTAAATCCCGAAATCAATGCCACGATTAATGCCTGTTACTGTGGTGATGGATAATACATATCTGAGTTTAGTTTCGATCAAATCAAGGCTCCCTTCATGCTAAACTAAATGTAATGTTTCAAGCCTAATACCAAACTTCCGTTTTTATTGAGGTAAAACTTACTGAAAATACGATACTAAATTTTATGTATTTTCCTTTCTTATTGTTATTCTTTTCACTTAGAAGATTTATTTATTTATTTTCTTAAATTACATAAAGTTTTCTGAAAAGTTCGAATTTAACAAAATGTTTTATCTATTTTAAATAGTTTTGACAATAAAAAGTTTAACTCCGAATAAAAAATAGTCAAATTCTCAAAAAATTAAGTTTGGTATTATCTATAACACGTTTACAACAGATATCTTTCATTCAACGGCCGAAACATCGTCAAAAGGATAGTTCTTTATATAGTACTACACTCTGTAATAATAATGGACATACTTTTAATTTGTTTAATTTAATTAAACCAATAAACCGTTTTTCAGTTAAAATGTTAGTAAATTTCAAATTTAAAGAAATAGAACTTTGAAGTTTAGTGAATCACTATATCTTTTGGCTGAGATAATATGTACTATATATCAATAAAATCATATATATTACTATATATATATATATATATTATAATATTAATATATATAATATTATCTTATAAATATCACTAGCCATAGCCATGCTGCTAATGAATCTGTTTACAAATCATCTGAAGGAACATCTACACTTTCGTGTAACACAAGTGTTCAATGACTTCATGAGTTATGAAGCTCCAAAAATCCCAATCCAAACAAACATATTAGCATCGCAATTCACTCACACCGAACTGAGGTTCTGTATGGTATAAGTGGAGAGAGGGTGACGGCGGATGAGGGTGTGAAATTAGAGAAATTCCTGTAGGTTCTCGTGAAATTGGAGATTCAAAAAGAGTTGTAAGTTTATTGAAATTCTACGTAGTTAACAGCAGTTCACAAATAGCGATGTTAGGGTAAAAGAGAAGACATACATCAGTCACCCAGGAAGGACAGTGTGCAAAAACGTGCTTTACTTTTTAACTCTTTCCAATAAAATTAGTGTTTATGAATGCGGTTTGTCTGTCCGTCAGACGGTCTGTTCACGCTCTAAGGCAAGTCACACACTAAGGCGACACATAAGACATGTCGCTTGAATTCGCTAGAAAAACTGGTTTAAAACAAGTTTGCAACAACTTCGTTCTTTGTTTCGACCGGTTTTTGCACTTCATGTTGCGCTTTGTGTCGTTCTGTGGTCTCAGTGTGTGATATACCTAACTCCCGTAAATATACTCGGATTCCCATGCAATTGATATATGTTAATGATGTTTACCATGGGATATTTGGTATTCAATATGAAGAGTGTAGCATTAATAGTTTATTTACAGGGGCACTCAAAAGTATTTCGTTACATTATGGTCAACGGGGAAAAATCGTTTGCAGCGCATTTTAATGACATTAAGCTATTTCAAATGTATTAAAATTGATATATATCACTGAATTGCACTACAAGATGATTGCTATAGAATAGGGTGTTTCACTTCTGAACCAGATCCTGAAGGCGGTGATAATAATGTTGATGAATTATGCGAAATATCCTGTGTGCGTAAAGTTAGGGAGCTGAGGAGAAAGACGATAAAGGGGATAAAGTTATTGAAAGTACGGACACTGGAACAAAAATGTAATCCACTTTAACTAGTTACATATCCAAACCAGTAGGGCCATCCAAATGAAAAATGAAATTAAGATTACCTAGAGGTAGATTTTAAAGAGGAATCTATGAGACTAAAAATTCCTAGACCCTGGTGACAAATATCAGAACAATAATAAAATTTCCTATACAGGATGTCCACTCTCAACGATGTCCAATAGCTAATTCCTAAACCGTTAGTCATAGCCATATAGTTCCAATTACAAAAATGTTTTAAATGGGGGTAAAGAAGTATTTAAAAAGTGATTTGGGTCAATAGAATCATTTCTTGAAAAATTATGAAATTTAATTTTTTATACGACCCCCCGGTCCTTCAAGTTATAGTTAGTAAAACTTTCCTATTACACTTATAAGTAAGACAAATAAAAGTCCTATTATTCTACGACTAAAACTGACCGAAGTAATGGCTGTTTAAACTTGGAGCATATTTTTTGCTGCGAAATAGGGGTCATTTACAAATTTACTAGAAATATAAATAATCTTCAAATATATATATAAAATATTTGATAGTAAAATTAACATTGCATTATAAATTTGAAATCTATAATCATTCTGAAATATTAATGCAAAATATACAGCTTGTACTAAACATATAACGGGAAAAAAATAATAGAATTTTCGTTAAATAAAATGGCGAAAAGCAACAGCCTCGATTCTTTACACACTGAATACAAAAATGGCCTTCATTTTTTATCACAAAGTACAGATTTTTTGTAAATCGTAAATTTGAAAGCTAAAAAGTGAAAAATTTTCGGAAATCTGATTCTGATAGTATAAAATAGACGTGATTGTTATTTCTTTAACTTTTGATAATTGATTTTTATGTATTTTTTACTATTGAATCCGAAAATGACCTTCATTTTTAACCATCACGTCAGGATTTTTCGCAATTTGTAAATTTCAAAGTTTAAAAGTTCAAAGTTTTAATTGAACCTCTTCCCTTCCCACATCATCGGATCCCCGAGCTGTTTAGCTGTAAGAATCCCAGTATATGCCAAAAATTGAATAAATTCTTGAATTAAATAAAATTAAATTGAATAAAAGAAGTTTTACATCCATTTTATAGTATCAGATAACTTTGAAATTTACCATTTACAAAAAAGTCTAACATGATGGTTAAATATGAAGGTAATTTTTACATTCAGTGCTAAAAAGCACATACAAATCAATCGTAAAAGTTAAAAAATACAACCATCGACTCTATTTTATAGTATTAGCTATTTTTTCAATTTTGAAATTTACTATTTTGAAATTTACTATTTGCGAAAAATTCTGACATGATGGTTAAAAATGAAGATAATTTTCGGATTCAGCGCTAAAAAATACATAAAAATCATAATTTTAAAAATACATAATTTTAAAAATAAAAAAACACAACCATCGCAGTCTTGTGTTATCTGAAAATCATAATAATAAGCACTGAAAATCATAATAATATTACATTGTCATCTGATTTACGTCAATATGTAAAAATTAACCTCGATCGCATATTTTAAAGTGAGTTGAATTTCGAGTCCAAATTTTGAACTGGAAAGACATACATACGATCGTTTCAAGTTAACCCGTTACCGGCTGGCGTTGCGTTCACGCAACGGTCAAAATAATTGCTCATGCTTACATTAATTACTTTGTCACCACTATTTTACAATTAAAAAAACTGCCTTATTTATTGGCAAAAATTTCGGCATTTTAATAAAGCGGAAATTACCTTTCTGAATTTGTGGTGACAAGCGACTTTCAACAAGAAATTTGAAAATTCCTACTTATAGTTTTGGCGGTTAATATGTTAAATAAAAGCTTATAAAAATAGCATAATTTTTGTTAAAAAAATTATCAAAAGAAACAGCTTCAAATCCTTACAAAAATCTGTCGTAATACGATTTCTTTCAAAGCGCAGCTACACATGAAATAAATCCTTCAAATACTTTAAGCACTTTGTTTACGACCACTAGAAGCATGGCTAAACTCATGTGTATTCGGATGCAGAAAAGTGGCATAAGTCTTGCATTTCAAAGTTTCGTATAACTTCATAAATTTTAGTGTTAGATGAATGGGACTTTTTTTGTCTTTCTTTTAAGAGAACAGGAAATTTTTACTAAATATCTCTTATAGGGCGGGAGACCGTATAAAAAATTAAATTTCGTAACTTTTTTGAAATATTTTTATTGATCCAAACGACTTTCAGAATAATTTTTTACCTTATTTAAAACATTTTTGTTTTAACACACAACAACACACAATTGGAACTATAGGTCTATGACTAACGGTTTAGGACTTAGCCACTGGAACATCTTTGAGAGTAAAGACACACTGTATAAAATAATAATATAAATGGACGGTCATTTGACGACATATTTTCAAGAGAAACCAATGATTACACTGAAAATCGAATAGACCTTGCACCGCCCTTAAATTTCCAAGAGGAATTATGCTTTATACCATAAATCATAAAGTTAGAAATAACTGCAAATTAATTGCACACACTGATCAATGAAATGAATTCTTAAAAACAAAATCATCTGTCCGAAACATTACAAAATTAAGGTGACTGGATGCGTAAAAAATGGATGGGTACATAAGAAAATAAATTAGTAACAAATATTAAGGATTGCATGTGGTTCTCTTTATCTCGGAAGTGTTTTTTTCCCGTTGGAATCCTTTATTTTTCAAAATCGTTCTTTTTTTCTCGGAATCGTTCCTTTTTTCTCGGAATCGTTCCTTTTTTCTCGATATCGTTCCTTTTCCTCGGATTCGTTCCTTTTTTTCGGAACGATTCCGAAAGGAACGACTCCAATGAACTCGTTCCTTTAGGTGAACGATTCCGCCTGGAACGATTCCTTAAAAGGAACGATGTTGCCCATCTCTAGTATGTATGCAATTAATTCTAATTAAATTAATCTCTTTTTAACAATTTGACGTTTATTGCTTTTATACTGCTACTGGGCATTGCATTACACAAATATATCATTAAAAGTTGTTATCTGTGCTTTAAAAGCTGATGGT
This sequence comes from Maratus speciosus, assembly GCA_963932465.1. Classification (NCBI taxonomy): domain Eukaryota; kingdom Metazoa; phylum Arthropoda; class Arachnida; order Araneae; family Salticidae; genus Maratus; species Maratus speciosus. The sequence continues at coordinate 616,822,772 of OZ010789.1, forward strand.
ACATAGAGTACACCGCCCCTGTCATGATGTATGTCCAAACCGTCCGTAACTTTAAGGGTTAATATTTCGGCTAATTAATGACCAATTTTTTCGAAAATAATTACTAACAATGTGAATTTTTTCGCATTTTGCAGTTGCGAAAAAATTTAGAATTTTTTCGCAGCGAAATACTTCTGCTACGATAGGTATCTTCAGCGCTCCTCAACACATTTGCTGAATGCCCGCAAATCGAAATTTGTGTGTAACGGACAAATGCGCTTTTCTCAAAACCTATGTGACCTGGAGCAATCGCTATAATTTTCTGCAAGGTTTCAATTACTGCCTAATCCCTCTAATTTTTTCATAATTTTAGTTTCAGTAAATTCGGAAATAGATGCGGGGACAGACATATTTTTGCGCTACATTTTAAACGATATTTCTGAAAATATAATACCTAAAATTAAAAGAAATTTATTTTTGAGTTCAGCATTACGAAATCTTTCACACGATACCCCCACGATATACAAAGAATATATATATATATATATATTTTTTAAGTAACTTAATTAGCCCCTCTACATTTTTCCTAAATATATTTAGGAATGTTTAATAATCTGTAAATATGTGGGTCAATAGCTTTTATTACTTCCTCCAATTTGAACTTTCCATGTTCCATAGTTTACCAGTAAAATGGCTGTGACAGACGGACAGACAGACACAGGAGTAATCTTATAATGGTTCCGTTTTCACTTTTTAAATACGGAACCCTAAAAATATGATACATTCAAAGTAAAGAACAAACTTTGATTATTTCTTAAAACATTTTTAATCCCTTTAAAATTTAAGAAAAAAAATACATATCAATAAAAAACAAGAAAGAAAAATCATGCGTTAAGCATAGATTATGAAACACTATCCAGCACTTCCTAAAATCTTTAACAAAATTTCGTTATTTAGGGAAATAAGCTAAATGAGATAACTAACAAAACATTTTAGAAAACAGATAAAATATTTAAAAATTGATTTCAGCAGTTACCTTCCATAGCCAAATATGTATTCCAAGTCTTTTGAACAGCCCTGTATTTGATCTGTAGGTTGATATATATATACTAATGGGAAATTTTAGTTTAGCAAGGAAACGCATAACAGATTGAAATTTCTCTTTTAGCAATTTATACTTATAGATGGAAACATACTTAAATACTTTTTTCAGCCCTGTAGTTTACCTACTATCTTTATTACACGCCACTATTTAGCTAAAATTTAATTAAAACTAAAACACTCTTAAAACTACTGAAATCACATTCCCAGAAATTATCATTCATAGACGGTTATGTATCCAATTTTTTTCGCGATCCTGATATCATTTTTTCTATATTCTATAACCATTTCTTAGTAAACTAAATGCTATTCAGCGTAAAAATGCATAACACATTTAAAAACCAGTTTTAAGTAATTTATGCTCATACTCAGTAACCTTTATGAATTCTTTTGTGTAGCCCTGTATATCAACTATAGTATTCTTACACACCATGTATGCAAAAATATAATGAAACTTAAAAGCGTATATCATAATTACAAATGCATTTCCTGCCATCACCGCTATTATACAGTACTCGAATAGAACATACTATCTGAAATCTTTTGCGTGGCCCTGTAAATGCTACGCACTTCATATTGTACATGAAATAACTTATAGTAAGCCTCACCGACGTATAACAATTTCATTATATATGAAATAGTTTAACATAATTAATATAAGACGCAAACAATCTCCCCTATACCATTATGTAACGGAAAACTTTTGTGTGGCCCTGTAAATGAATAATAAATATTCTTTGCACTGCATATTCTACAGAATGCATATTTTAGTGCACTTCATAACTGCATATCAGTTTTATTATGTTTGAAAGGGTGTAACGTCATTAAAATTCATTTGGAACGATTTTTCCCCATTGGCGTAATGAAACGGAAAACTTTTGACTGTCCCTGTAAATAAACTAAACATGCTACAAACTTTATTTGAAATAGGGTTCCTGCAACGGTAAAGGCAAATGACATCTAAAAATTTCAGGCCAATGCGAGTATATTTATAAGAGTTAGAGAGCGGACAGACGGCCAGACAAACCTTAGTCATAAACACTTTTCAACTTTGTTGGAAAGCGTGAAAAATAATAATAATAAATTAATTATACTTTTCGCTTAATGGCAACAAGTTGGGTAATATAGAACAGCGTCATAAAGAATATTAAAATTGCAAGAATAAACAACGATTTAAAAGAATAACCAAAATTATTTAATGAGTAAATCTTAGTACATCATCTATAAATCATGAGATTCTTTGAAAATTGTTTTAATTTTTAATCTCGTCTTGAAATAGTTGTCTAGCTAATATTCCATATTACCCGACACACCATCTTGAAAAACATAACCTCTTCACTCGCCAACAAGTTACCATAGAGGAAAACTGACTAACACAGCAATAAATATAACAGTTCAACTTAAACTTACACTATGTGCAAAACTACAGATGAGACAATATTAAAAAGATGTTAATTATTTTAATACCTTAGTACTTTCAACTATAAACTAGTATGTTGTGGCCATCACAAAACTTTCTTCTGTATAAATCACGTCAATTAAATCATTTAAATAGTACAAGATATTACATCAATTTAGCACCAATTCATATCAAAGTTTGTCTGAATTTGAAGTTTGATAAAAATTCGTGCCTTAGTTCTCGAGATAGAGCTATAGCTGAAATTCTGAAAAATGTAGAATAGCAGCGCCACCTGTTGAGTGATTTACACCAATACGTAAACAGCAATAATTGATATCCAGGTATACATGGATCTGAAGTTCGTTGAAAATCCAAGCATTAGTTCTTGAGATAGAGCTGTAACGGAAATAACAAAAACAGCATAGCAGCGCCACCTATTGAGCGATTTACAGCAAAACACAAACAGCACTAATCCATATCAAAGTATACTTGAATCTGAAGTTTGATGAAAATCCAAGCATTAGTTGTTGAGATAGAGCTATTGCGGAAATCGTACAAAATGCAGTATAGCAGCGCCACCTGTTGAGCGATTTACACCAAAATGTACAAAACTTCAATTCATTTCAATGGCTAACTGAATCTGAAGTTTGATGAAAATCCGTGCATTAGTTCTGGAAATTGAGCTATTGCGGAAATCGTGAAAAAGGCTGCATAGCAGCGACACTTGTTGAGCGATTTACACCAAAAACTAATCAGCACCAATTTATATCAGGGACTAACTGAATATAAATTTTTATTAAATTCCGTGCATTAGTTCTTGAAATAGAGCGCCCACAAAATTTGTGTCACATACAGACAGACAGACAGACTCACAGATGCACAGACTCACAGACAGACATTTTGTAAAAACATGTTTTTCGGAATCTCTGACCTCTAAAACGTGTAAATCCGTCGAAAACCGAAAGTCGAAAATTTTCACAAATCCAATACTTTCTTCTTGTACTAAAGATAGAAGAAAGTGAAAACATAGTCTTCGTCAGAGAAATATAAGAAATACAATTGTTATTGACGTCTAATTTTCAAAATTCACGTAGATGGTGACGAAAGGAGTGAAAGTGGAAGTTAATTTTTAGATCCGGAAAACATTGGGAAAATAAAACATGGATATAGGGGAGTGGAATATTAATCGTTTTATGATTATTTAAGAAACTGAGCCAAATTCTGGGTATGTTGCAGGATAAAACGTCATTGCAAACAGTATTTTCTTTAGTAATAATTTCTATTGATTCGCGGGTGATTAAATCATGATAATTCTTTGAGGGATATATAATTTTTGCGTCTTCGAAATTAACTTGTATATTCTGTTTCTGGTTAAGTCTTGACACAGCTGTTGTAGGTCGGTTATACGTTAAATCTCTCAAATGTTCTTTAATACGGACTTTAAGTTTACGTGAAGTCATTCCTATGTATTCGAGATAAATATTTTCTGTTTTCAGTGAAATTATATATACTCCAGAAACTTCATCTTCGGGGGTCGGGTCTATTTTGGCACTAATTAGATTTTTCAGTTTTGCTGGAGGAGTGGCGATTAAGGTTACGTTCTGGTATGTACATCATCTTGCAATATCTCATATTACTCCGGTGGAGTTTTTTGTATTTTCATATGGTTCTTCTGTGAGTTGTTTAGCTTATCAATAATGCGTATTGGGAAACCATTCTCAACTGCAATGTTTCTAATGGTATTTAATTCATTTTCAAGGTGATTAATAGAGCAAACACTAAACACTAAACTTGCTCTATTAATCACCTTGAAAATGAATTAAATACCATTAGAAACATTGCAGTTGAGAATGGTTTCCCAATACGCATTATTGATAAGCTAATCAACTCACAGAAGAACCATATGGAAATACAAAAAACTTCACGGAGTAAGATGAGATATTGCAAGATGATGTACATACCAGGACTTTTCGGAAAACTCAGACATGCACTTTTTCGCTTTGACGTAAACTTAATCGCCACTCCTCCAGCAAAACTGAAAAATCTAATTAGTGTCAAAATAGACCCGATCCAGGAAGATGAAGATTCTGGAATATATATAATTCCACTGAAAATAGAAAATATTTATCTCGAATACATAGGAATGACTTCATGTAAACTTAAAGTCCGTATTAAAGAACATTTGAGAGATTTAAAGTATAACCGACCTGCAACAGCCCTGTCACGACTTAACCAGAAACAGAATAAACAAGTTAATTTCGAAGACGCAAAAATTATATATCCCTCAAAGAATTATCATGATTTAATCATCCGCGAATCAATAGAAATTATTACTAAAGAAAATACTGTTTCCAATGACGTTTTATCCTACAATATACCAAGAATTTGGCTGAGTTTGCTTAAATAATCATAAAACAAGTAATATTCCACATCCCTATATCCATGTTTTATTTCCCCAATGTTTTCCGGATCTAAAAATTAACTTCCACTTTCACTCCTTTCGTCACCATCTACGTGAATTTTGAAAATTAGACGTCAATAACAATTGTATTTCTTATATTTCTCTGACGAAGACTGTGTTTTTTATAACTGAAAGTACTAAAGTATTAAAATAATTAACATCTTTTTAATATTGTCTCACTTTTTAAGTAGTTTTGCACATAGTGTAAGTTTAAGTTTAACATTTTAAAGATGAATTAAGCATTTCTATTTATTTATTTACTGATAATAGTTCAACTTTATACTAAACTTGGTTAGCATCACTGACAATGAGATTTTATAATCAAAACGAATTTTATAAAATTTACCTGCAAAAAACTGCAAAAATTGAGATTAAGACTTTAATTTACCGTGTCTCTCCAACAACAGGTATCCAAACAGAACTGAACACAGTGCCTCATAGGAGTGCTAGGAAGTCGTATGGCAGATTTACGCTTGGCTGCAATACCGTATGCGCCAGATATTGAAGTATTCCGTATTCTCCGACAATTCCATAATACCCAAACTTCCTCTATAGTATATTGTGATATACGGTGTATCTGAAATGCTACAACAAACTTAGAGGGGTGATAGTACTCATGAAGACGAACAAAAAATGCAATGGAACATGGGGTCGCAAATGACGTTTAAAGGACGAAAAGCGAGAAAATGCCTCTGCGATAAGTGGCCATTTCCTGTAGCTTCGTCATACACCATATGCATATCAGCCATTTCGTTATTGGAATAGGTAGCCATTCCTACTAAAAGCACAAACAAAATGTTTTCGCAATGATACTACCTATCATCGTTGGCGGTGCATGTACTTACAACGCATGCTTGCTGCAAAGTTGCGTTTATTGGTCTGTTTCTAAGAAGATGGAAAATATATCATACGTGGATTCCTGCTCACAGATTTGTTTGGCTTTCTTCCAAGTTTTTTTTATCTCTTTCTGACAGGATATGCACAAAGTGAAAGAAAAACCAGCTTCGTGCTACTAGCCAGTTCTGCCGAAAAGCAGAATGTGAGATTTCAATATTTTTATTAGTTTTGCAATTTTCACCCTTTAAACATCATTTGCGACCCCATGTTCCATTGCATTTTTTGTTCGTCTTGATGAGTACTATCATCATTCTAAGTTTGTTGAAGCATTTCAGATACATCCTGTATATATACGAGATATAATGATATACATATCCATTGATATATATATATATCACCGAACCCTGAGTGTTATCTCATTTTACCTAAAAGAAAACCTTTTGTTAAGCAAGGAAAAGAATTATTGTTAATGATTTGAAGTTTTGAACTCAGAAATCATTTATGGAGAAGAAGGAGAGGTGATTTTACTTCTACAAATGCATTTTTCAATAATACAACCGTTTATACCCTTCTGGATGTTTGTAACTTTCATCCATCCATCTCCGAAATGTCAGTTGAGACTGTCAGAGAGACTCGATTGTGGATTTTCATGCCTATATGACGATTTGTTATATCCGCGATACAACTCGAAAACTAGTAGTATGCTTGTGCCATCAGAAAACGTCTTTTCTATATCTTTCTAATACATTAATATGAGTATTTGTCTAATTATACGTAAAAGTCAGACTTGGGGAATATAGTGCATTTCTTTCAATTCAAAATAAAGTAGCGACTAGTTTTAGAATATAAAAAAAAAAAAGAAATGAACTATGTCGTCATTAACGTCATTATAAATTCATTATAACGACCATTGCAGAAAGCTCTTTAATGAGAATAATCAATCTTTACTAATTTGAGGTTGAGAAAATCGAATATGACCTCAATTCTTTTTCTTTTCTTTTTTTAGCTCTGGTTTTTAAGATACGGTACTACTGCTATACGAATTTATATAGTAAAAACCTGTACAGTGTTATTATGATATCCACAAATCAGTTTTCCCTGTCGGTCGTCTATGGTCAATCTTTACTAATTTTGGCTCGATAAAATTGAATTTGACCTTATAATTTAGTTATTAGCTTTAATTTTGTACGATATATACGGTATATGACCTTATATAGTAAAAACCTGTACGGTGTTATTATGATATCTGTAAATCAGTTTTCCCTGTCTGTCGTCTATAGTCAATCTTTACTAATTTTGGCTCGATAAAATTGAATTTGACCTTAGAATTTAGTTATTAGCTTTAATTTTGTACGATATATACGGTATATGACCTTATACAGTAAAAACCTGTACGGTGTTATTATGATATCTGTAAATCAGTTTTCCCTGTCTGTCGTCTATAGTCAATCTGTACTAATTTTGGCTCGATAAAATTGAATATGACCTTAGAATTTAGTTATTAGCTTTAATTTTGTAAGATATAGTGCTATTGGTGTACGAACTTATGTAGTAAAAACCTGCACGGTGTTATTACGATAATGTAAATCAGTTTTCCCTGTCTGTCGTCTATAGTCAATCTTTACTAATTTTGGCTCGATAAAATCGAGTTATGACTTTAGAATTTTCTTATTAGCTTTAATTTTGTAAGATATGGTATACGAACTTGTGTAGTAAAAACCTATATGGTATAAAATAATATAAGATAACAGCCATAATTAGCATTACTTTTAATCCACTATACAGGTATATGCAGGTATACATAATATACAGGTTAATTATAATTAAAGTCCTTTCGGCCAGTGCCGGGAGGAAAAGGTAGCTTTCATATTTCTTGGTTTTAAAATTTTGCAAGTTTTACTCGAAGCTACTTTTACTCAAATTTTAAGAAGCTAAAATGCGACGAACCCGATAAGAGAATATTCGTCAATACTGAATTTGAATGAGAATTGCCGCAAATTCGCAAGCTATAGCCAAGTTGGCATCATTTAGGGTTATTAGGATGAGCGTAGCGAATCCTCTACTAGGTTACACAACACAAGTTACATTTTGTCGTACACTTTACAAAAAAAAAAAACAACAAAAAAAAAACTTCAGTATTTTGACTTGAAATTAAACACAAAAATAAATTATAATCTGTAGATTTGCGCAATATTTTTTTTTTTTTTTTTTACAGAATAACCTTAAAAAATTTATTAATTTTAATTATTTTTTTTTCCATTACGGACGCATTTTTGCAAATAAAAAATGAAACACGTATATTTTCAGAAGAAAAAATAAATCATAGAGTTACGATTTCTTTTGGGAAAGTTTTAAAATACTTTTTTTTTTTATGAAAACTAGGGGGCTCGGCCCCCTACGCGCTACGCTCGCCAACCCCCGTCCAGACACCGTAGACTCTAAATGCACGCTAATGTGATAGGCTTTAAAAAGATTTTGAAAGATTGAATTATAATTTAAAATAACTAGTATGTTGTGGCCATCACAAAACTTTCTTCTATATAAATCACGTCAATTAAATCATTTAAATAGTACAAGAAATTACATCAATTTAGCACCAATTCATATCAAAGTGCATCTGAATTTGAAGTTTGATAAAAATTTGTGCCTTAGTTCTTGAGATAGAGCTATAGCGGAAATTCTGAAAAATGTAGCTTAGCAGCGCCACCAGTTGAGTGATTTACACCAATACATAAACAGGAATAAATGATATCCAAGTATACATGGATCCGAAGTTCGTTGAAAATCTAAGCATTAGTTCTTAAGATAGAGCTATTGCGGAAATCACAAAAAAGCATAGCAGCGCCACCTATTGAGCGATTTACACCAAACTGTATAAAATGTCAATTCATGTCAAGGACTAACTGATTCTAAAATTTGATGAAAATTCGTGCATTAGTTCTTGAGATACACCTATAGTGGAAATTCTGAAAAATATAGCATAGCAGCGCCACCTGTTGAGCGATTTACACCAAAATGTACAATATGCCAATTCATGTCAAGGATTAACTGATTCTGAAGTTTGGTGAAAATTATTGCATTAGATCTTGAGATACAGCTATAATGGAAATTCTGAAAAGGGCAGCATAGCAGCGCCACCTGTTGAGCGTTTTGCACCAAAACACAAGCTGCACTAATTCATATCAAAGTATACTTGAATCTGAAGTTTCATGAAAATCCAAGCATTAGTTGTTGAGATAGAGCTATTGCGGAAATCGTAAAAAATGCAGTATAGCAGCGCCACCTGTTGAGCAATTTACCCCAAAATGTACAAAACTTCAATCCATGTCAAGGACTAACTGAATCTGAAGTTTGATGAAAATCCGTGCATTATTTGTGGAGATTGAGCTATTGCGGAAATCGTGAAAAAGGCTGCATAGCAGCGCCACCTGTTGAGCGATGTACACCAAAAACTAATCAGCACCAATTTATATCAGGGGCTAACTGAATATAATTTTTTATTAAAATGTCAATATTTCAAAATTCACTATCTCAGTGCCAAATTAAATGGCAATCTTTGTTCATCATGATAATTCTAAAAATATGAAATTCCGTGCATTAGTTCTCGAGGTATGATTGTCACTGAAATCGTGTAAATCCACCAAAATGCAGCATAGTACCGCCACCTATTGGGTTATTTACACCAGAACCTAATTATCACCAACTTATGTCAACGTCTAACTGAATATGAAGTTTGAGGAAAATTCGTGCATAGTTCTTGAGATAGAGGTATTGCGCAATTATGACAAATGCAACATAGAAGCGCCACCTGTTGAGCGATTTGCAACAACACAAAATCAGCAGCAGTATTAATCAAGTTATACTTAAATCTGAAGTTTGATGAAAATTCGTGCATTAGTTCTTGAGATAGAGCTATTGAGGAAATAGTTCAAAATGCAGCACAGCAGCGCCACCTATTGGGTGATTAACACTAACACGTAGTCAGCATCATTTCATATGAAGGACTAACTAAATCTGAAGTTTGATGGAAATGTAGTTCTTGAGATAGAGCTACTGCGAAAATAGTGTAAATCCTGCAAAATGCAGCATAGCAGCGCCAACTGTTGGGCGATTTACACCAAAACCTAAACAGCATCTATTCATGACAAGGACTAACGGAATCTGAAGTTTTATAAAAATCCGTGCATTAGTTCTTGAGATAGAGCTTTTGCGGAAATCCTGCAAAATGCTGCATAGCAGCGCCACCTGTTAAGCGATTTACACCAAAACTAATCAGCACCAATTTATATCAGGGTCTAACTTAATATCATTTTTTATTAAATTCAGTGCATTAGTTCTTGAGATAGAGCGCCCACAAAATTTGTGTCACATACAGACAGACAGACGGACAGACAGACAGACAGACAGACAGACGGACAGACAGACAGACAGACAGACTCACAGACAGACATTTTGTAAAAACATGTTTTTCGGAATCTCTGACCCCTAAAACGTGTAAATCCGTCGAAAACTGGAATTCGAAAATTTTCACGAAACCAATACTTTCTTCTTGTAAAGATAGAAGAAAGTAAAAACAGTGGCGATCTCCCTATGAACGGATTTCTATTAATTTCTCTTTGATTGGGGAAATTTTAACGCCAAATCCGCTGCGGTACTACTTGATTATCCCGTCGACTAATTTCGCCAAATTATATAAATCGCCAAACCACTCGCCAAATTATACAAATTGACATAATTTTTATTTTAAATAACGAAAGAACAAACAAATTAGTACAACATTAATAAAAAATACAAATAAAACGTCGAAATAAAAATAACTTGATGACGTAGACACGTGTAACAACATTTCAAAATAAGCTAATATAAAAGGAATTGAGTAAACAGAATCTTTGTCTCCCAGTATTTTTTAACAAAGCGAAAAGAAAGTTCTTTTAAATGAGACATTTTAAATTAATCGTTTTTAATCTGACGTAATTTTGACCAAACTATTCTTTCTCTTTTTAATATTCACGTGAAAATACTTGTGTTAGAAATGAAATATTATTTGCGCTTTCCTAAGAAAAATAGTTGAAAAGTATCCTCTCAAAATATCAAATAAATGTCTAGCGCAATTTCTAAATTTAAACCGTTTTGCAATATTATTTTGTGTTCATTTTATGTAATAACTGCAATGTGACGTAATTATGACGTAATTTCTCCTATTTAAGACTTCTAACGCATGTTAATAAATTTATTATTTTACAAATTCTTTTCTCTCTTAAAATTCACGTGTAATTATAGTTTTCATGGCGTAATTTTTAATAAGTTCCTGCTTTTTGTACATAATTATTTAATTCTAATTCCAAATGTTTTTTCTGTTTATAATAGTCACGTGTAAATAAATTTTTAATTTATTACACGTATATATATATATATATATATATTTTTTTTAAAGCAAGCGTTATTGTTTCCGCTGTTTATACATTTGGCAACAGTTTAAATTAATATCACTTTCTAAGATCTGTAAAAAATATCTCTAGAAATGCTGAAAATTTGAATTTAAAATAGAAATAAAACCTCAAAAAATTAGCCAAATTAAAAAAAGAAATACAATCTGCACACCGGGAACTTCAAACGTATAAAATGATCTAAAAATTATTAAATTCCGATGTATAGTTTTTGCTCCTATAAAACTTTTTTAGTGGAACGATTTTGTCCAACTTTAGCATTAAATATCTCTTAAAATAATATTTCGATTTGAAAACTGTCTGCATCAGCGTGTTTATCAAACATTTCTGTATAATACTACCGATTTTCATATTTTTGTATGCATTATTTTTCTTAATATTAACGAAGAAAGACCTCCGGTCGCAAAAAATTCAAAACCGGCGGCGGTGACAGCGGTAGTTACTTTTTTTTAGAATAGAGAGATTATAACATATTTTTAATGAATTAAAATTTGTGAAAATTCAATTATTTACATTCAATTATAAAAGTATTTTTCAGTGTTAAGAATTCAAATACACAATTTATTCTTATTATGGTAAATCATTTACGCATTTCAAAAGAATTATATTATGATTTTTTTTTTTTTTTTTGTAAAGTGGCAAAAAAAAAAAAAAAAGAACTGTAAGCAAATAAAATTAATTGTTAAATTCGTTATATAAATATTTTGTAAAATTTTGTTTCGAAAATATTTTTATTTATACCAGTCTTATATCATAAATAAAAAATTCCGAAGAAATTCTTAGTTATTTGGCTGAATTTACATTCTAAAATTAAAATGCGCCAAAACATAAAATAACGTTTTTGCTTAATAAAGATGTAAGAATAATATAAAAAAAATATTGTTATTTTCAAATATTTATCTTATTAAATAATGCTTCGCGAATCCAAACAAAACATGGCTTTTGCTAGTTTATTTTTAGACGCCAAATTTGGCGATATTTCGCTGTGTCGCCAAGCTTGTCGAGAATGTGAAGCTAACGGATATTAATAATATTTAAGCAATGTGCGGCAGTGCACGGTGCGAATGGCCGCCATTTTGAAACAAGATTGCGGATGAAGCTGGCCAACGAACTCGGTCAAGACATTGGCATGTACTATCCATACAATCAATATCATCGAAATTAGTTTAAATACAAGAGTTACAGCGTGACGAAAATCAGATTGTTTCAAAATGTCAGCCACCCTAGAAATTCAAACTGCTATATCGCAGCCATTTTTTAAGATAAAGACGAAACAAAATATGCTCCGGAATCCTTGCATTAAGGCCAAACACTTAAGGAAAAAATATTTTTCAGTTTTTAATTTATTCACACCGCTTTTTAAATTTTTAAATTTTTTAAAAATTTTAAATGGCCGCCATTTTAAAACAAGATGGCGGGTGAAGCTGGCCAACGAACCCGGTCGAGACATTGGTATGTTCTATGCATACAATTAATTTCATCTAAATCGGTTAATAAATACAAGAGTTATCGTATGACAAATATCATATATATATATATATATATATATATATAGATATATATATATTATAGAGAGAGAGAGAGAGAGTTGGTTTGGGGTCTGTGAGTCATGATCAGTGAAAATATTACCAAAATTTTCCGGAAGTGCTTTCCTCCAGACGTCTGCAATAGGTAGCTTTTTACTTTTTGTAATGAAAGCTACCTAAAATTATAATTATAATATATAATGCATATTATCTTATAAAACTTTCCAAAAATATATAAAAATCTATAGCTTTTCATTGAAATTTCGACATATTTCATGACACTTTGCTAACTCAGCATTTTAAATGCCATATTCGTTTTTTCCATGCCCGAATTGTATAGAAACACCTATTTTCGTGTAAGCGTTTCCACTGTTGGCTAGTGTAAATGAATGCTTTTCTTACATCATTTCACAAAGTCAATTATTTGTGAAAATTGATCTCACTTGAAAGAGAAAAAGAATTTTCCCTTTCCAAATCCATGATTTCGTTAGGGAATGTGCGATAGCTATCACTGCCGCCGGTTCTTCAAACATTTGAGGGTATCGCTGCCTCTCTTTGTTTAAGGGTATACAATTTGTTTGTATTTAGACTATCGATATTAAAGAGGGGAAGGAAGCAGATCCGCTTCCGGGCCGCCCATTGGTTGCGATCTTCAATTCTGGGTCGCGAATGCAGCACCCATAAAAAGAAGCTCAAGACCGCGGCTCCCGTCATTACTCACACACCTGAGACGGAGCACATGGATGGACTCGCTCACCCTGATTTGAAGTGAAGCGACGCGCGCGCTTCTTTTACACGCAGAAAACACTTAATTCCATAAAGGTAAGTACAGGAAACTTTCTTTGTTATGCCATTTCAATTTCCTTAAATATAATTAATTCCGAATTAGCATGTATTTTTTAATTGTGAATTTATTAGTAGTCATAGCATTGCTTATCTCAGTCAAATTATTATTATTATTATTATTTTCTAATCAGGTTAATAATTGCAATCAGGGCTTTAAAAAATGCTTAGGAGGACACTAAGGTAGATTTAAGAAAAACACCATTTTGGCAATATGCCTTCGAGAAAATCCTTCCCACCCCCGAAGTGTTTTCGGAATATCAAACTTTAGCAAAAAGTTTGTTATTTATTTATTTATTTTGCTTTTCTCACCTTAAAAGAACACATCACCAGGGGGAAAAATATGATTGTAATTATTAGTTATACAATAATAATTTTTTAAATTATAATTAATGATATATTCATAAGGATTTGAACTTTTTTATTTGAACCTAATTTAATAAATAAAGTATGAAATTAGATATTAGCTAGTGATAAATATTTGAAGGCATTTAATTACACTACTACTTTTTGGAAAATTTATATACATTCGAAAATTGTTTCTTTTTTATGCTTATAAAATTTTATGTTACTCGTTTAAAATGTCACATAATTCTTAAACATTTAAAAATTTAACATTCTTATTATGTTAGTATACAAAAATTTATCGCAATTATTAAAACAGAAGACCTTCCATATTTTATCAGTCTTCGTAAAAAAAATTTGCGCTTTAAAATAACATTAACATACGGATTATGTTAAAGTTATGTTAAGATTCGAATAGAATGAATTAAACAAATTTAACATTTTAGGATAAAAGCATTGAGAAAATCATTTATTTACATTTTAAAAAATATATCAATAATAGTAAATAAATATAACCGAAAATGAAATGATTAAAAATAATTCCGATGTTATATTATTATTATTATTATTATTATGTGACTTATTCATTGTATAATAAATAATTTTCAAATCATTTTAATATCATATGAAATTGATAAAGTTAATATAGTTGTTTTATGTAAAGTTATCTTATCGAACACTGTTTTCATTTTAATATCATATGAAATTGATCTATTTACAATTCATCTATTAACAATTTTATTTAAAAAAAATAAAATAAAATAAAATAAAATAAAAATAAAAAAATCCTTAAATTCTATATAACTTTTATGAATTTTTAGAGATTAATTTTTGGGCAATCGAATTAGAAACTGTTTTCGCATGCACAATAACTTTTTAAACAACACAAAGCCGGCTAATGAAAAACAAATGATATTAAGTTTTCATGCTGAGTTAATCGCTATTTAGTAACGCGCATTATTTTGAATTAAACCAGTTTCTGTTTAATATTTTGAAACATTAATATAAATTAGTATCAAATATAGTTAGTGATTGCCATAAAATTGCTCTCAGAAATTCAGGTATGGATTTTATTCAGCATTTAACATGAGCAAATTTTCCATAAAATAGGGCATACATAAATGAAAGTTAAAATTCACCTTGAGTAACTAATTAAATTTGATGAAAGTGGTGTCTGAAAACGTACTGGATTTTTAATGTATTTTCAAGATATTTCTAATGTACAGGGTATTACAAATGATAGACCCTATTTTTTTTAAAAAATCATATTTTCGAAACTACTGCACATATTACAATAAGTGATACATGAATTTAAAGAGAAATATACTATTTTTTTTCAGTTACAAATGTTCTATGTGTGACCCTTTTGTTACACGGCATACGTCTAATCTGTAATCGAGTTCGTTCCAAACATTTTGTAGCATCACTCTGTAATGGTTCTGAAAGCTTCACAAATGCGTTCTTTAACCCCTTCGCGACGGGAGCCTTTTACGAAATGTTTATTACTTTGCTACCGGTTTTAAAAAACAGAAGTTTGTGCCTATTCAAATTGGGAAAATGCTCCGATTAAATAAGGCAAATTTTACAGTAAAATTTTACTGGTGAGGATAAATGAGGATCCTTAGGCCTATTTCCGGCACGCATACGTGTCGCTCGTCCCCAAGGGGTTAAGTTCTGAACACTTACTTTTCGGCATGGGTGGTACATAAACAATGTCTTTGACACTGTCAGAACTTAAAGAACGCATTTGTGCAGAATTCAGAACCATTGACAGAGTGATGCTACAAAATGTTTTGGACGAACTGGATTACAGATTGGATGTATGCCATGTAACAAGAGGGTCACACATCGAACATTTGTAACTGAAAAAAACTTGGTATATTTTTCTTTAAATTCGTGTATCACTTATTGTAATATGTGCAGTAGTTTCGAAAATATGATTTTTTTTTTTTAATCAGGTCCATCATTTGTAATGGCACGTATAAATAATTTTATGTTATATGTACGCACCTGCAAGTAATTTTTGTACATTTATTTGTGTTTTTATATGAGGGCATACATATTTTATTATTTAATTTAAAGAAAAGGGTTTAATTTAATTATTTAATAATTTAAGTTTCATGTAGTGCAACATTATTGTCTTAACTTTGAATATGTTTATTTTTAATACGTGTATATGTGAATAAGCAGTTATTAGCGAAATAAATCTAAAGTCATCTATTTTTTATTGTAAACATCTGATTAAATACCCTTTTTAGTATTGTTGTCTTCGCTGCTTTTTGCCTATGTTGTTACAACTATCAGAATCATCATTATTAAAACTATTTATATCACAGTAATGTCTATGTAGTTTTTAGAAAGTATATAAGAAATAAAACTAATAGTTTTATTAAATTTATTATAGAAGTTTTATTATAGAAGACTTATAGTTTTATTCATTATATTTTGAAAAATTAAAATAATAAAATTCTCATTCTGTACATTTTAAATAGATTTACTATAAAAATCAACAGCATATATTTTAAGGATTGCATCAATGCGTGGTGAAATGTTTGACGAATTTGATTTTTCTATTGATCTGCAGAGTTTGAAATGATATTTAAAATAAACAAATTATAAGTAAATAGTACAATAATTCGTTGGTTTATTATTTAGATATGAAAACAAAAATTAAAAAATTCTACTTTATAGAGAATTCATCTTTTTATTTTATTATTGCCATAATAAAAGTAAAGATATATAAAAAAAGAAACGATATTTTAATTTCTTTACAGTTAGAAATTATTTTTTCAATTAGCATTAAAAAATCTTACAGTGAAAAATTTTCCCTTTCTCTGTGTAAACTTTTATAGCAACGAATGTTGCGTTGCTGCTGTAGCAATCTATTTTAATTCAAACTAGATCTTATTAAATTCTCAAAAATTAAAGATTTGCTTTATGTGTATTCTTGGTAATTTTTATATTGTTTCATATTTTTAATTGTCTTAAATATTTAACAAATTTGTTTAAGATTTCAGTCAAAGATATTTTTAACGCCTCTACAAGCATATTTCACAGATTAAACAGAAAAAATACGCTTTAAAAACTTAATCATGCGTATTTTCGCGCATTGTACTACTTTGAAATTAAATTTATCATATTTTATTATTTAAACATTAACGTGCAGGCTTATAGTCCGGGAGCCGGTGACACCGAAAGTCACGTTATCGCGGAATTGAATTTTTCTTTTTAGCCCCCGGAATGCTATTTCTTTCTCCCAGCTTATTTTGTCTCCAATAAATAACGTTACCTTGTGTACGCTAGCCATAAAGCAAAAGCCGATGTTTCATTGTGCGATTAATCACTCTACAGCATTTTTTAAAACTTCTAACCATCGCACATTTCCAATGTTTATACCGTCGTATTAATAGAAAAAGTACTTTTTAATGCAATTTGTTTAAAAACTGCATCTCCATTATGTTTTTGAAATATTAAATTTTTTGTAGTTTTTAGCAACATTTGTTTCATTTTGGCAACTCAAGTTCTCCATTTCTGTAGAAAGTAAAGAAAAAATTGTTGAAAAATAGCAATTATATCTTTTTGTGTCCATTTTCTCATAAAAATTGAAAAAAAAAATTAATTAAAATACGTGCTATTTTGAGAAAAATATAAATGAAGGATTTATGATAAAACATGGAGCTATTATAAACTATATTTAATTTTAAGTATCCATATTAATGCAAATGACGTCATTTTACATAAAATAAAAGCGTGTGCTTTAAGTCTTAAAATTGAAATATGTTTTGCAGTAGTGTCCCGATTATCCGAGTCCCGCTTAACCGAGTTATTTTCTTCTGGTGGACTGGTGGTTTCTATTGTTATGAAACAGCCATTATAAATGAAGCGTTAGGTGAAGATGAAAGAGCAGCCGTAAAAAGTTAGAACTCTGATTTTCTGGTCAGAATGGGGGGGAAATGGCCATAATTTAAAAAAAAAAAAAATACGGCCATTTTTTTTCCCCCCATTCTGACCAGAAAATCAGAGTTCTAACTTTTTACGGCTGCTCTTTCATCTTCACCTAACGCTTCATTTATAATGGCTGTTTCATAATAATAGAAACCACCAGTCCACCAGAAGAAAATGATGTAACGGAAATACCGGGGCCGACACTAAATTCTGAAAAAGCAGAATTCCTGTTCTCTGGTGTTTTTTTTTTTTTTTTTTAATGTAAATCGGTAGTAAAAAAATCATATGAACAAAATGAGCTAGGTATGACTAGGTTTGACAAGCCGGAAATATGTTTAATTAAATTAATTATTATTAAAAACCTGTAATTATTGACCGTTTTTGCGGAAAATCGACAATTAGCCAGCGTCTAAAAGCGAAATAAAGTAACCACCGGTAAAAATTCAAAGCAAAATAAATGTGAAATTTTATCTCCCTCACCCTTCTATTTATATTTAACCTTTCTGTTTGTTCTGTCCTGTTTAAAAGAAAAAAAGAATACTTGCTTTTCTGCTATTATTATAGCATTTTTACCAGCTTAACTTATGTATGGCCTCTGAAAAGTGTCATTTTTTTATGGGGTATCCCCCGGTAGTTTTTTCTCCTGTCTTTTTTTTTTTTTTTTTTTTTTTTTTTTTTTTGTAACTAATGGAATTTTTCTTTTTTTTCTAAATTTTTCAAATTTTACTATTTTTTCTTTCTCTTTTTTCTCTCACATTGTTATACTTTAAGTACTTACGTGCTTTTTACACAGTTTCTCTTTTCTTAACTTTTTTATAGTTATTTTCTTATTGTGGCTACCAGCCACGTCTAAACATTCTTCTCTTTTTTTTTAAGGCTCCCTAATACCCTTGCAACATGATCACCTCTCCACTGGATGTAAAGTTGCCACTCAACTAGGCAGTCCAAAAAAATTATCACATTGTTCCATTGTTCCTCCAACCACTTCACCGGTTGCCCCGAGATAACTCGGTTGTAAAAGCACTGTTTCCCCATACCTGTAATAAGTCTGATAGACTTTTCCGGCAGAAAAAAAACATAATGTTTGCCATACCAAGTTTTTCTGATAGAGCACAGAATTTTCTATAAAATGCTCTAAGAGTGATCAATATCCGCGATGATGGTAAAACATTATAGATTTTTAATAATAATTAATTTAATTTATTTTATTTTCGGCTTATCAAACCTAGTGATACCTACCTCATTTTGCTCGTATGACTTCTTACTATCGAGTTACACAATTGTTTTTCAATTCCGCGATAACGGGACTTTTGATGCCACCGACTACCGGACTATTAACAGTCTGTACGCGAGAGACGTAAAAATACGTTTACATAGATTGGTGAAATAAATTTATGTTGGTACTGGAAATTTTGTAAAAAAGGAAACATAAAACAGAAAACATTTTTTATTACTTCAATAAACGCCCGTACTATATTTACGCCCCATACACATATTTCTGTAAACGCCCATACTGCATTAAGTGGTCAGGCACTTTTAAAACTCACAAATTATATGTAAAAGTGATCGTAAAGTTGAAACGTATTTATGATTTCTATTCGTCTGTCTGTCCACGCTGTAACTCAAGTAAATATAGTCGAATTTTCCTGCAAGTGATATACGTTAACGATGCTCTTACCATGACATGTTCGGTATTGAATATGAAGGGTGTAGCATTCCTAGTTCATTTACTGGGGTCAGGGTTCGTAAATATCATGATATTTTCGAAAATATCAAAGATATACGATATTTTGATATATATCCGATATTTTCGATATATATCCGATATTTTCAAAATAGTCAACTTATTGATAATTATAAATATTTTCAGACTAATATCAATTAGAAACTAAAACATATTGCATTTAGCATGAAAACTTAATAAAACAACATTCTAAATGTATTTTTTTTCACTTTATGTAACAAAATTGAAGATCAACTAACTGAAAACAGACACAATTTGCTCTTTAGACTCACAAAAAACAAACTATGGGATTCATTATCAAGTTTCCAGAAAATTTTGTGTTTTATACAAAAAAAATTATATACAATGTATTTCGTTTTTATTGAAAAATTTGAATATAAATGTAAGCTTGTGTCCTTTTTCGTTCTTTAATCTGTTGTGTAGTTTAAACTAAAAGAAGCCAAAACCAGAAAAGATTCTATGAAGCAGTAAATAACTTCTCGAAATTAGACAGTTTATCTTTCAATAACTGTTTTAAGTAAATATTATCCCACATAATTACTGGTTCTACATTCTGCATTTAAAAATCCAACTTCAAATGTAAAGCTGTGAAAAGATTTTTATTTGTGGAAGAGGGGGAGAGAGAGCTAAAAAGATCCTGCTAAAGCAAAAGTTCTTAACTACAGAATGACGCAATCAATAACAGTTAAAAAATTCATTTACACTTTATTTAGGCTGAAAATATCAAAAATATCATATGCAATATTTTGAAAATTAGTGTCAAATATATGAAAATATCGAAAATATCAAACTTCATGATATTTTAAAAATAAATACCGGATATACATCGATGCTTTTTGTTTGTTAAGATGCAGTCGACTTCACATGGCTCAACAAGTGAAATCGACTATTATCTTAACAAACAAAAAGCATCTTATTCAGGATTGCAGCGTTCTCAATAACATCAATACAGGAAGCGATCACAGGTTGGTTAGATGCAAACTGCTGTCAAATAGTAAAGTGGAAAGAATGAAGCTTTTGCAACACTCAAAGAAATCAATCGATATTATAAATCTCCAGAAACATAAAAAATAATTCCATTTGGAGCTTAAAAACCGTTTCCAAGTACTTCAATCAACTTTAGAAGAAGAGCAAGATGTTACAGTAGTGAAAAAGAAACTAACCAATACTCTACAAGATATTGCAAAGAAGATAGCCGGCGAAGCACAAGTAAAGCAGACAAAGAAAATAACAGAAGAAACAAGAAGATTTATGAAGAAACGCAGAGAATTTAAAATGAAGAAAAACGATCCTAAATCAAGAGTTGAATATGCTGAATTATGTAAAACGGTAAAAAAATGTGTTACAGAAGATATAAGAAAATTTAACTGTGATCTTGTCAAAAAACTCTAGAAAATAACAAAAGTTTAAAATCAGTTAGGTGCAAACTATGTGTTGGAAGAAAAGGTATTTTTGCACTAAAGAGGGCAGACGGAACAATCACCAAAATGAGTAAAGAAATAGTATACATTGTCGAAAAATTCTATAACGATTTATATAAATGTGAAGATCAAAGGGAAATCAACCTATACGATCCACGAGAAAACCTAACAGAAACCGAAGCGATAATCCCAGTGATGATAGACGAAGTTTTACAAGCCATTAGATCTATGAAAAAAGGTTAATGCCCTGGTGAAGAAGGAATTACAATCGACCTTATCAAAGAAGCAGGAGAAGAATTTGCAAAAATGCTATCCTTATTGTTTTCCAAATATCTCAAGAAGTCAGATACCAGAAGATTGGAATAATGCTGTGATGGTGCTACTTTACAAGAAAGGAGAGAAAGAAAACATTAAAAACTACCGTCCGATCAGCTTACTATCAGTGGGTTATAAATTTTCACCAAAGTTTTAACGACAAGACTTGAATCAGCTCAACCTAGAGAACAAGCAGGATTCCGAAGTGGATTCAGCACAATGGATCATATCCAAACGGTAAGGGAACTCATAGAAAAACTTAAGGAATATAATTTACCTCTCTGCCTTTCCTTTACTGATTATTAAAAAAACATTTGATTCGGTCTACACATCAGCAGTAGTAGAATCTTTGGAAGACGTTGGTATAGACAAACCTTACATCAATATCATAAAGAAGATTTACAAGAAAGCAACAGCAACCATCCGCTTGGACAAAGGAAAAGCAAAGATCAAGCTTGGAAGAGGGGTAAGACAAGGAGACACCATTTCGCCTAAGCTTTTTACTGTTGTCTTCTGGATTGAGAAAACAAAGGGATTAGAATAAATGGGGAATATTTAAGTCATCTCCGATTCGCTGACGACATTTTAATTTTCAGTAACAGTCCTGAAGAATTGGAAAATATGCTAAAAGATTTGGCAGAAGCTAGCATTAATGTGGGATTAAAAATAAACTTGGAAAAGACAAAGGTTCAATTCATTTGCATCAAAAAAGAAAATCGTCTACAACAACACTGAAATTAAAGAAGTGCAAAGTTATGTGTACCTTGGGCAGGAAATATCATCGGATAATAGTATCATGAATGAAATCGATAGAAAAATAAGAAATGGATGGAGTGCTTTTGGGAAGAACAATATTATTCTGAACAGTAACATACCTGTTTGTCTGAAAAGAAAGGTATTTAACGGTATTTAAAGTAACGGTAACGGTAAGTAAACGGTAAGGTATTTAAAGGTAATTAAGGTTTTGCCTGTGTTAACTTATGGAGCAGAAACATGGACGTTAACAAAACGGATAGTACAAATATTACAAACAACACAGAGAAGTATGGAAAGATGTATGCTAGGTATAACTGGAAGAGACAGAAAAAGAATAACCTGGATAAGAAGTCAGACGAAAGTTTTTGACATCATTGAAAGAATTAAACGGCTAAAATGAAAATGGGCTGGGCACATTGCAAGAAGACAAGACAATAGATGGAGCACAAACACCCTACAGTGGTATTCCAGAGATGTAAAACGGCCAAGAAGACGACCTCAAGTAAGATGGAGTGATGAAATCAGAAAAGTAGCCGGTGTAAATTGGATGGCTAAAGCACTAGACAGGAAACATTGGAAAAATCTGGGGGAGACCTCCATCCAGCAGTGGATTGAAAACAGTTGATGATGATGATGATATCCATTGATATATATCTCCGAACCCTGACTGGGGTACTCAAAAGAATTCCGTTACATCACGGTCAATGGGGGAAAACCGTTTGCAGAGTATTTTAATGACATTACGCTTTTTCAAATGTATTGAAATTGATATAAAAAAACTGTATTTCACGACAAGATGATTACTATAGAAAAGGGCATTCATAGCATTTATCGTTCATTTACAGGGACCCACAAAAGAAATCGGTTACAGTACTGTCTTTGAGCAACAATTGCTGGAAGTGAGTTACCAATTTCGGTATGTTCTTTTAAATTAAACTAATTTTTTGCATGTTACACGTTGCGTATAAATTCTATACCCCGTATACAGGGCTGCACAAAAGAATTCACGTATCATTCTCCTTAGCGGAATTTGCTGGAGGAATTTTGAACTGCGGTGTGTATTTCTTGACTGAACTAAATTTTTGCATGCATGTAGTTTATAAATACAAATTTTTATTCCATATACAAAATTGCTCAGAATTCGGATCATTTTCCGACTTTAGATGATGATTGCTGAACTTGGGATTTCAAATGCGGTATGCTTTTACAAATAGGGTTCAGTTAAACGTCCTTGTTCAACTTATTAAACGGTGAAGTTTTGTCACATTATTCTGAGTGTGTTGGAAAGTGTTTCAAAAACTATGCTTGACACATGATTTTTTCTTTCTTTTTTCATAAATGAAATAATCGTATTTGCCTTGCTCACAGGATTTTTCATCATTAAATTGTCACAGTGAGTCGAAATGTTTTTATTGAATAGAGTTATAATAATTGTTTAAAATTGACAGCTCCGTAAAAAATATAATGATTAGTTCTTGAAAAAGATTAAATGTACAAAAAGCAAAAATGATTGTTTTTTAATAAAAATAGTCAAAATTTTTGAGTTTCTTACTTAATGAACGTAATAGTAGGTCATTTTGTGCATCTACGAGTTTTATACTTTCAGTCAAAATTTAATGAAATTCTATCCAGACATGTCGTACAAGGAAGGTCTCCATACGGGCATACTAAGAAAAGCCTGAAAAAATTACAGAATGTTCTTCTCGTGTGGATATGTTTATTAAAAAAATTTGGCGGAACCTCGATAGAGTGTCTGTAAAAAATAATGAAGATTTCGTTTATTTGGCGATTTATCACCGGTTGGTGATGAAATAAAGTTTCAAGAACTATGCCTTTATGTCGAATACTCTTTAAGGAAAAAACATTGAAATGTTCAATTTGTTTAAATAAGTTTAATTTAAATAACTTTGGTTTTGTCATTTTTAGTTTGTTTTAGCTATAGTTTTGTGAGTTTTAGTTTGTTTTAACTATAGTTTTGTGATATATATTTATATGTATTTATAATGAAATTCAATATATGTATTTATAATGAATCATATTTTACGATTGAAAACAATATTTAAATTGATTTAAATTGTTTCAAGCTCAAAAATGAGTCCGATTGAGCACTGTCTATTTGATTTTGTTGCTATGGAAACAACGACTTCTTCGATAATGAAATGTACTACGGCAGTTTTCTAGTAGCATTGTTCTAGTGGAGTTTTTTTTTGAATAGCCATTTAAATTTTAAAAACCTTGGATTGGAGAATAAAGCAATTGCAAAATTGCATTAAAATCGGTAATAAAAAGAAGAAAAGGGTAAAATTATTTATTGCTTTATACAACTTTTTAAATTAATATTACTGCAAATGTAGTAATACTCATAAGTAAGTATTTGCAACTTGAAAAATATAAAATAAACAAATTGAATAATTATAAATCAAATATCAGCTTGGCTATAACTTAAAATAAATATTTGCAACTTGCAAAACATAGAAAATATTTTTCCAGTGATAAAATTAAATAACTACAGCAGCAAGCAACATGTTTATTTAATACAAAAAATATAATAAGCTCTGTCATTAAGTTTAAATTCATTAAATACATTCTAACGCTTTCTAAAACGCATTCTAAAAAACAATTTATTTTTTTCGACATATTCTGAGTATACCCTATAAGGAGACCTTCCTTGTTATAAATAATACGTCCAATAACCAAAATCACCGTTTTGAGAAAATTGACTTTTAAGATCAAATTACCCCTTGGTCATTCATATAAAAAGCGCTCAAGCTGCTCAAGCTGTTTTGAGCTTCTAAAGTAAATTTTTGAAAGATATTTCTTTTAAAATGTTATTAAAGTATCAAATTTTAATATAAGCTATTGAAAATCAAATTGATTTTTTAACACTTTAAGGGGACAGTTTACCTCAAAATTGGTCAAAAAGTCGATATATATTTTTTTTAATGTTAAATGAAAGCCAGTTTAATTGTGAATATTTTGACACCTAATGTTTACTCATGCGGCATTTATATCGCGAGATATTATAAAGTTTGTTAATACACTCAGAGCAATTACTCACACAAATTAAAACTTTACGGCTTTTTCTCTGTGTTCATATTTTCTTCACTTTCATGTTTTAAAAATGCTAAGGCTTTTTTTCTGAGATTTAAGTATAGATTTAAGCTTTTTTTGTGCATGTTCTTTATTATACATGTGAGAAGATAAATTTGCACATGGAATTAGCATTCAGGGTTTTTCTTTTTTTAATTTTTTAATAAAAGTATATGGAGATTTGTTAGATTTCATCATTTTACATTTAGCCCAGTGGTTAGGGAGTTGAATTCGGAAATAATTAGGAGAAATCTGGAAATTGTTTTAATCCCTTCAGTTTAGGTCTAGAGTGAATATGCTACGTTTTCCCCCTCGTACTAGATGAGCGTTAAGAATTATGCATATATTTATAGTAAAAAAAACACGGGTTTTTTTTTGTTTGTTTTTTTTTAATACTATATCACTATCTTGAAATTATTAACTCTTTCAAAAACAGTGTCAATACAAATGTTGTAGAGCTTAAAATTCTGAATAAAATGAGCACCCACATTAGTATTTTTGTTCAAAATTAAGGTCGCAATTCTAATTTCAAAATTTTGCTTTAATCGCTAATCAAGAGGTTGAAGTCCGGAGAGACCAGGTTACCTAAGAATATCTCAAAACAGCTAAGTCTATCAAAAACATTGTGAGCACAAATGCTGTAGAGCATAAAATTCTGAATAAAATGAGCACCCACATTAATATTTTTGTCCAAAATTAAGGTCGCAATTCTATTTCAAAATTTTGCCTTAATCACTAATCAAGAGCTTCAAGCTAGGAGAGACCAGATTACCTTAACAATATCTCAAAACAGCTATCTATATCAAATAATTGCCAATACAGATGTTGTAGAGTTTAAAATTCTGAATAAAATGAATACTCTCATTAATATTTTTGCTCAAAATTAAAGTCGCAATTTAAGATGATATTTCAAAAAACGTGTTTTTTGACTATAAATCTATGTATAATTCCTAACCTCATCTAGTACGAGGAGGAAAACGTAGCATATTCATTCTAAACATAAACTGAAGGGATTAAAAACAATTTCCAGCTTTCCTCTAATTATTTCCGAATTAGGCCTTTTTTTGCTCCCCTACCACTGGGCTAATTATGTATACCAGTAAAAAAAAATTATATTAAATATATTAGATCTATCTAAAAATCCATGCGCAGTCTTGTGTAATACACATTTGAAAATCTTTAAAAAAAATTAGGCAAAAATATCAGTATTTAAAAAAGTAATAGGCATTTCAAAAGATCAATTTTTTTTTTACTTTTTAAAACTTTTAATTAAATATGCAGTTAGTTTTTTTTTTTTTATTCAAAATGTACTTTTAGTTGAACATTGAAATGCAGTGAGTTCACCATTTGAACCATAATTATTAAAATAAATAACATTGTTGAAAAGGTAAATTGTACCCTTAAAAAGTGCCAGCATCACAAAATGCTAACTTTTTTAAAGCGTTTGAAAAAGTTTTCGTTTCGAAGTTATTGAAATTACATGATAAATAACCCTTCAAATGAATAAAGCTGTCTTTTTTATTTAAATTATTATTCAGACTAGTTGTTTTCCTCTTCTATACGTGCATGTCATTGTGTGTTTTGAAAACATCCTTAGCTATTGTCGTTTCATTACTGAAGCTTATCAAAGTTTTCGTGATGGTTATAGCGTGCGAAGTGAAAATAGAGTATTTGGACCAGAAAATATGACAGTTATAAGAAGGAGAATATCGGTCTATTTTCTTTCGCGTGAAAAAAGGTAATGTTTTATGAAGGTCGCATTATTACGATCTTAAGGCTGTAGATCAGTCAGATGTCCGTTTTCCTTTCTCCATATTATTTCTATCGAACCGTATTACCTACATTTTCTAAGAATATCTCAAGGAAGAAAGTGAGATTTACGAATTTCGTATTTTGTACGCAACTGCTTAAAGTTGTCATTATTTTATCTCGTTTACAATTTTTATTGAAAATAAATTTTAATAGTTTACTTGGAGTAAAATACTCAGATCATAAAAAGAAAATAAGAATGTTTCCAAATGCTTGAACCATGAATATGCTTGAATGCTAGAACCATGGTGTAAACATGTCGTTGAGTCACAGTGTTAATAAGCCTATTATTTCGAAATGAGTAGTATTTTATACTTTTCAAGCAATGTATTCTTTTTAACATTTTCCAACATGGTTTTAAAATGTTTGTGAATTGGGTTTACTTGTCTGTCTGTTTGTTCTTGATCTGATTCGCGTAAATATACTCGGATTGGCATGCAATTGATATATTTATTGAGCTTTATTGCAGCATATTCGGCATTTATTATAACATGTATCAAATGAGGTGTGTAGCAATTATTATAGTTCATTTACAGGGAAACTCGAAAAAAATCCGTTACATTATGGTTATGGGGAGAAATCATTTGCGGTATATTTTAATGATATTACGCTATTTCAAAAATATTGAAATTGATATATATCACTGAGGTGCACTACAAGAGGCTTATTATAGAATAGGGCAGGATCGACGAACCGTTTTACGTGTTAGAATTTCACAAACAATATCTGTCAACAATGTAGCGCGCCAAACTTTGACATAAAAAAGTTTTGTAGTGTGCTATGTTTATACAAGACACTAGTTAAAAAATCGGTTGCTTTCATGCATTAATAATTAATAATTAAAAAATATTAAAAACTAAAATGCGATTTCTCTGTGTTTCGAAATAAGCTAGTAAACTAACGAAATTTCAATTCGTAAATATGATTTATACGTAACTGTAACAAGGAAATGAAGATAAAAAAATGTATTTTAGTAATTTTTGACTTTATTATTAATGCAACATCTTATCCAAGTTGCATTAAACAATGTATTGATGAGAAAACTTATTGATGAGATGTTTGCTGATATTCGATAGAGATTTCTTTATAACTGATTCATATTTTGGTAGTCTTATAAATATGCATAGGAATGGATCCGTTTTCCATCTTATTGCAGTCAGTGTCGAACAAAATTAGTCAGAAAATTGCAATTTTATAAATTCGTATAGAAAGGCAAAATACATGTTAAAAACCCTGCATAACATAACAGGAAAAGAAGTAACTCTTTTAATGTGTTTACCATGCAAAAATAGTTGCATTTTTGTGATAGTCTGAGGAACAAAATTTTATTGATTATAATAGGAAAAAAAAAAAAAAGAATGTGGTAATTTACATTTTCGCGTGCCAGAGAAATTTTCTTACGTGCCAACTCTGGCACGCGTGCCATTGGTTCGCCAACCCTGGAATAGGGTGTGCCCAGCATTCATATCATTTACAGGGACCCACAAAATAATTCGGTTACAGTATTGTCTATTATCAATCATTTCTGGAAGTGCGTTTTCAGTTGTGGTAAACTAATTTTTTGTCTATCACTTGGTGTGTATAAATTCTATATATCATATACAGGGGAGCACAAAAAATCTCGAGTACATTTCCGTTTATTGATGGAAATATTGCTGAAGGGGAATTTACAAT
This sequence comes from Maratus speciosus, assembly GCA_963932465.1. Taxonomy (NCBI): domain Eukaryota; kingdom Metazoa; phylum Arthropoda; class Arachnida; order Araneae; family Salticidae; genus Maratus; species Maratus speciosus. The sequence continues at coordinate 616,851,464 of OZ010789.1, forward strand.
TAAACTTAGATCTCTTAACTGATCTAAATTTTAGCATGCTATGTAGCATAGTATAAACAATTCTATAGATCATATGCAGGGCTGTCCAAAGGAATTCAGTTATTTTTTCCGACTATGAATGGTAATTTCTGAAATTGAGTTTTGAAATGGGTTATGCGTTTTCCAAATTGTTTAGACCTCATCTTTCCTTATTAAGCGGTGAAGTTTTTTTAAAGTATTCTGGAGATGTTGGAAAACACTTAATAAGCTATGCTTGTCGCAGGATTTTTTGTTCTTGTTTGACTCTCATATAAGTTGTAACTGAATAAAATCATACACAAAGTTGCCATAATTAAATTCAGAATACTCAGCGTGTTCTGTAGCGCGACCTAATTGCGAGAATGGAGCCAAATTTTGTAGGATGATTATGCAAATAGCGGTGACTTTTGGAACAAAGTTCTTTTCGCAGAATCTTTCGTTCCCCGTTTTGTTTAACTATTCTATAAAATTTAGCTCCATTCTCGGAATTTGATCGCGTTACAGAACATGCCGAGTACTCTTAATTTAATTATGAACACCTTGTATATTTCGAGTTATTTAAGAACCTACATAAATCTCCATACGCCATTTGAAAACTAATGTTAATCTAGTGAAAACGTTCTCTGTAAATTTCTCGTTTCCATTTCTATATTTTTAAAGGATCCTTTTTGCATAGAATATCTGAGGACAAAAGCTCAATGAAATTTATGAAAAATTTTCGAATTTTACTGGTATGAATTTTTAAGAGTTATAAAGGAAACAACATCTCGATTCTCACAGATTCCAAAATTAAAAGGGTATTCAGAATAAAACTGAATGTCACATTCTAATTAGGATCACAGTGTAAATGTGTCCTTAACATTTTGCGGTCCAAACCCAAGTCTGACTCGGGATCACTTTTTTTTTTTTTTTTTTTTTTTTTTTTGCAAATTTGCTTTTGGCACTAGTAATAAAAGAAAAGAAAATTTGCCTTATTTAATTAGAGCCTTTTTGAAATTGTGTAATTGAGGGTAACTCCTTTTTAAAAAGTAGTGCCAACCGGAAGAAATTTGTGTAAGAGCCACCGGACCGGAAAGGGTTAAACATAATGAGAGGAAATGTTCTTAAAACACATATTTTAACTTTTCATTGGTTTTGTCATGATAACAATAGCGTTATTTAACACACTAATGTAATGGTCTAAGAGCTGGCAACGTTTTCGTCACTTGATTTTATCAAGGCTCATTTTTTTTTTTCTATTAGTCCGAGTGCTACTCGACCAAAATAAGGTGAAAACTGCAAATCGTGATAAGAATATACCGATAGGTCAGTATCTACTTTATATTAATACAATGCATTTCAGAGGGGGAGGCATCGCGTAAAGTCGTGGGAATTCAAAATGGCGTTACTCCCTGAAATTTCTTACTATCCATCATATAAATGTGTATTTCAGGTCGATTTCGATGTTTTTAATGTCAAACATTTCGTTTTTAATACTTTCTGTCATAGTTGAATGAGTTTATGAATTCAGTTTGTCTGTTTGTTTGTCTGTCTGCCTGCCTGCTAGACATTCCGTACTCTAACTCTCTTAAATTCACTCAGATTGTCATGTAATTTATATATTTTATTGAATTACAATAACATGTTCCAAAAAAAAATTGAAGTGCATAGCTTTTATAGTCCGTTTACAGGGCCCTCAAAAGAATTCCATTACGTTATTGTCTATTATTGCGGGTGCTACGGTTGAGAAAACTTCAAATCGTGAGAAGAATATGCCGATTGATGAGTATCTACTTCATATTAATACAGTCCATATAATGGGGGTGAGGTATTGCGTAAAGTCGTAGGAATTCAAGATGGCGGCTGTTATTCAAAATGACGTCATTTTCTCAATTTTCTTACTATCCGTCATATAAATGTGTGTTTCAGGACGACTTCGATGTTGTTTTTAATGTCAAAAATTTCGTTTTAAACACTTTCCGTCATAGTTGAATCAGTTTATGAATTCAGTTTGTCTGCTTGTTTGTTTGTCTGTCTGCTTGCCATTCCATGCTCTAACTCGTTTAAATATGGCTACTCGCTTAAATTCACTCAGATTGTCATGTAATTTATATATGTTATTGAAGTTTACAATAACATGTTCAAAATGAAAGTTGGAGTGTATAGCTTTTATAGCCCGTTTACAGGACCCTCAAAAGAATTTCATTACGTTATTGTCTGTTAGTGCGGGTGCTACGGTTGAGAAAACTGCAAATCGTGAGAAGAATATACCGATAGGTAAGTATCTACTTTATAATAATACAATCCATATAAGAGGGGGAGGTATCGCGTCAAGTCGTAGGAATTCAAGATGAAAGCTGTTATTCCAAATGGCGTCATTTTCTGTAATTCTTGCAATTTTCATACTATTCATCGTATAAAAGTGTGTTTGATATAAAATGTATGGACAAAATCTGTAAAAATAAGTATGGCTGTAGAAAGGTTGGACTTTCTTGTACATTATTATGCAACTGCTAAAACAAATGTGAGAAATAATGATGATACAAAGTGAAGTTTTTATATTTTCTAACTTTAAATGCAACAGCAATTTTTTAATATCTTGTATAATTTAGGTATTAATAAAAATGCATTTTTGTTATTTATTTATCCCTTTCATTTCCCTCACTATAAATACAAAAATACTTTAATAATTGTCTTATTTTCATTTTAAGCGCATTTCTGATATTAAAAAGGAAATTTTTCAGTTAAAAAATATCAAAATTGACATCATAGACACTTTTATATGACGTATAGGAATAAAAATGCAAACGATTTTGAATAACAACCGCCATCTTGAATTCCTATGAATTTGCACAATGTCTCAACTTCTTATATGCATTGTATTAATATGAAGTAGATACTGACCATTCGGGATACCTTTATCACAAAATGCAGTTTTTTCATACCTAGCAGCTCCACTAATACCAGTTGATTTAACTGATGATCTTTATAGAAGTTATACACGGGTTTCAAACCCACGTATTCTTTTTTTGGTGTGCACTGTAAATAAACGATAAATACTATACGCACCTTATTCTATAGTAAGTATCTTGTAGTGCACATCACTAATGTATGTCAATTTGAATGTGTTTCAGAGAGTATAACATGATTAAAACACATTGCAAAAGATTTCCCCCATAGACAATAACGTAATGGAATTCTTTTGAGGGCCCTGTAAACGGGCTACAAAACCTATACATTTGAAATTTTATTCGGAAGATGTTATTTTAAACTTCAATAACATATATAAATTACATGACAATCTAAGTGAATTCAAGCGAGTGGCGATATTTTAGCAAGTTAGAGAATGGAATGGCATGCAGACAGACAGACAAAACAAACAGACAAAGTGAATTCATAAACTCATTCAACTATGACGGAAAATATTAAAAACGAAATTTTTGATTTTAAAAACATCGAAATCGACCTGAAACACACATTTATATGATGGATAGTAAGAAAATTCAGAAAATCACGCATTTTGAATAACAGCCGCCATCTTGAATTCCTACGACTTTACGCGATGCCTCCACCTCTTATATAGATTGTATTAATATAAAGTAGGTACTCCGCAATCGGTATACTCTTCTCACGATTTGCAGTTTACTCAACTGTAGCATCCGCACTAATAGACAATAAAGTAATGGAACTCTTTTGAAGGCCCTGTAAACGGACTATAAAAGCTATACACTTCATATTTTATTCGGAACGTGTTACTGTAAACTTAAATAACATATATAAATTACATGACAACCTGAGTGAATTTAAACGAGTAGCGACATTTAAGCGAGTTGGAGCATGGAATAGTAAGCAGGCAGACAGACAAACTGAATTCATAAACTCATTTAACTATGACGGAGAGTATTAAAAACTAAATTTTTGACGTTAAAAACTTCGAAATCGACCTGAAACACACATTTATATGATAGATAGTAAGAAAATTTAGAAAATGTCACTATTTTGAATGACAGCCGCCATCTTGAATTCCCACGACTTTACGCGATGCCTCCCCCTCTGAAATGCATTGTATTAACATAAAGTAGGTACTCCGCAATCGGTATATTTTTATCACGATTTGCAGTTTTCTCAACCGTAGCACCCGGACTATATATGTTCTTCCGATTTATGGTGTAGTACGTTTGCGGGCGGTCAGGCTGTCAGGAGACGTTGCCTTCACCTGCGGGAAGAGGGGTTATGCAGGTCAAAAAACTTCAAAATTACGTCATTTTATCAAGGCTCATTTTTCTATATGTTTTTCCGATTTATGGTGTAGTAAGTTTGGGCAGTCTGGCAGACAGGAGACGTTGCGTTTACCAGCTGGAAGAGGGGTTATGCAGGTCAAAAAACTTCAAAATTACGTCATTTTATCGAAGCTCATTTTTCTATATGTTCTTCCGTTTTATGGTGTAGTACGTTTGCGGGCGGTCTGGCAGTCGGGAGACGTTGCGTTTACCTGCGGGAGAAGGGGTTATGCAGGTCAAAAAACTTCAAAATTACGTCCTTTTAGCATGATTTTTCTTCATAACATCTGCTTCTACTAACTATTATCAATGTCGATAAGACCCTGCATATCCACATTTATAGGTAACATATTACTCTTTGGTTTAACAGACAACTTATAATTAATTTTCCAGACACAAATTCGGTTGCAAAGTTAATGCCAGACGGCTTTAAATATGGCAACGAAAGTGCCCGTTTCAGAAGTGTTTTACAGTTTAAAAATTATAAGTCATCTTTACGTCATTTTATCAAGCTTAAAAATAACAAGATACTACTCTTTGGCTAGCAGACAACCTATAATTAATTTGCTAGACACAAATTTGGTTTTCAAAGTTAATGCCAGACGGCTTTAAATATGGCAACGAAAATGCCTGTTTCAAGAAATGACATCTTTTGTAGAGATTTGGCTTCATTTAATGACAGTCAACAATTAATTGTTACCATAGCAACAATCGTTTCTTTGTAAAAATATATATATATATATATGTGTGTGTGTGTGTGTATCGAAAAAATGTTTAATTTTGTGTAATTAATGTAAATTTATGTAATTGTAATTTTTAAACTATAAAACACTCTTGAAACAGGCACTTTCGTTGCCATATTTAAAGCCGTCTGGCATTGACTTTGTGTCCGGCAAATTAATTATAGGTTTTCTGCTAGACTAAGTTTAATATCTTGTGATTTTTAAACTTGATAAAAATGACGTAAAGATGACTTATAATTTTTAAACTGTAAAACACTTCTGAAACAGGCACTTTCGTTGCCATATTTAAAGCCGTCTGGCATTAACTTTGCAACCGAATTTGTGTCTGGAAAATTAATTATAGGTTGTCTGTTAACCAAAGAGTGATATGTTACCTATAAATGTGGATCTGACAGGGTCTTAGCGTCATTGGTAACGTCTGGTAATAATGGATTAATATCACAAATAGTTAGTAGAAACAGATGTTATGAACAAAAATCATGCTAAAAGGACGTAATTTTGTTTTTTGACCTGCATAACTCCTTCTTCCGCAGGTAAACGAAACGTCTCCCAACTGCCAGACCGCCCGCAAACGTACTACACCATAAAACAGAAGAACATATAGAAAAATGAGCCTTGATAAAATGACGCAATTTTGAAGTTTTTTGACCTGCATAATCCCTCTTCTCGCAGGTAAACGCAACGTCTCCTGACTGCCAGACTGCCCGCAAACGTACTACACCATAAATCGGAAAAACATACAGAAAAATGAGCCTTGATAAAATGACGTGTTTTTTGACGTTGCTAGCTCTTAGACTATAAGTAAAACAATGTATAAACTTAACCTAAAATCATGATTCAAAAAGATGATGAACATTATGTTTAATTTTTATCTAATTAAATAAATTGCTTCCTATTTTAATTAGGTCATGAAAATATCGACAAATAATATGTGGCATCGTCTTTACTTCATTTGGATGGCGACTAGCATAATACTACCAATCAGTCTCGCTGGCAGACATAATAAACATGGAGGTGGAAACCGTCTGATGGAACTTCTTACTGCAGGCATTGTAGCGAAGGTCCTGCAGAAGGATGACAGCCATGATGGAGGAGGCGGAGGTGGAGGTGGCTACTATACAGTGCCTGTCCCACTGCCAATGGGATCTCAAAAGTCATCACATACTCATGTCACAGAAAAAATCATCCCTATACCGTAAGTGTAATTTATACATATGTGTACATTTGAATTAGAGTTTAACGACTTGAAAACCGTTTCTACCACTGGATCAAAAAGTTCGGAGGCTGGTTTTCCTAACGGTTAATGATTTGTTGAAAGCATGTGTTATACTTAAGGGGCTACTTCACTGACGCAAAAACACCCGCTTGCTAATGGTATTCCTATGGAACATTTTTTTAATACCTTTGTTTGCATTTCAATATTTTTAAATGTGTTTTTTTTTCGATAGCTGAGATCGGTCTCTATAAAGACCCTTTTCTACTTTTTCGATTTTGTTTGCTGATTTTCTTTTATGAGGATACTTTACTTTCGGAATCGGTTTCGAAACTTCCAAAAAAAAAAAAAAAAAAAAACACTGCAACAAAAATCAAAACAGTAAAGCATGGCAATTGTAGAAATTTATCTCAGCTATCCAAAAAAAATAGTAATCATTTAAAAATAGTGAAATACAAACGAGATATTTTTTTTTGTAATAGGTCCCATAGGATTAACATTAACAAGCGGGTATTTTCGCGTGAGTGTAGTAGCTCTTCAATTATCTTCAGTGTTATTCTCCTTCTGCAGCTATGCTCTTACATCAGCGTAAGTACAGTTGCTTTAAATATTCCTGGAACCTTGTGGACGAGATGGTCTTCTTCAGTGCGGCCGCCGCAGCTACCTCACTATTAAATACACTCTTGAAACGGTGTACTTTGAAAACAACTTCGCAGTACACGTTGTATTCTCACGGTATTACTGCTGCAAGATGTGCAATGACTCTCTCAGCGATTTCTGATTAATTCTTGACAAATATGATACTCATATTTTGATCTTTAAACGCCGCTTCTGCTTTCCACGAACGAGAAGAAAGGCATTCCTTAACATGCATTGTCCGGAAATATCTGCACCTCTTTCTCACCATATCTCACTTGCCTTTGCGCCACGGTGAAATACTTCTTCTCTTGCAATTGCATGAGACATCACATTAGCATAGTGTCCGAAATTTCTAATCCTAGCAGTATATCTATAAATATATCTGTGTAATAATCCTAGTAGTATATCTGTTCAGTACACTTGGAAAATAATAGTGATAGTTGTATTAATTTAAATTAAGAAACTAAATATTAATTATTTTACCAACATTTTTCATTTTCACCAATTAATGCTCTATGACAATGGTACCCAAACCAATACTCGCCGGCGATGTTTTAGTGGGTCGAGGAACGATCGATTGTTTCTTTAAAGTTGTATAGTTATTTTTATACGCTGCAAAAAATATAACGAAAACAATGTGTGAGAACTTTGAAAAACACATCGCAAATTAATATAGCTAAATAGGTTTGTTGAAAGCCAGTGTTGTTAATAAACTTGGTGCAGAGAGCGACCTGAGGCTAAAATTTAAAACGATTTAACTATATGCACATTATTCTGGGTAAACAATTTGGAAAACGCATAGCACATTCAAAACCCAATTTCAGCAATTACCCTCTATAGTAGAAAAAATATCCGAATTCTTTTGTGCAGTCCTGTATGTGATGCATAGATTTATATATATGTATACTACATAGTATACAAAAATTTAGTTCCGTTGGGAAACGCATAACACGGTCGAAAATTCCCCTTCAGCAATTTCTGTCAAAAAGCAGTAATGTACTCGAATTCTTTTGTGCGTGTATAATCTATAGAATTTGTGCACACAGAGTAATGCGCAAAAAAATAGTTTAAATTTTAAAACTCATACCACAATTGAAAATGCACTTTCAACTATTATCGCTCATAGACAGTAGCACTGCATCCGTCAATAAATGGAAATTCATTCTTTTGTGAAACTCTGTCTATTGTCTATAGTACTTCTACACAATAAGTAATAAGCAAAGAAAATCAGTTAAATTTAAAAACACTTACCACAACTTAAAACGCACTTTCAGCAATCGCTTATAGACCTTACTGCAACCAAATTCTTTTTTGTTCCCCTGTAAATGAACGATAAGTTTGACAATTGCAAACATAAATTCAGTGAGAGGACGGGTGTCAAGGGCCAGAGCCCTCCGGGAGATAGGTACATTTTTATTCTAAAGAATTTTAACAATAAGCAGTTGAATAACATAATTGCATGGAATCGTGTTTAATATTACAATTCTTAAAAAAAATAGATTTTATATATCTTTGAGAAATTTTAATCTACTTATCTACTTGATACAAATAAACTAACATTAGTACATTTCGGATTTCAGGATGTTAGATATTGTGTGAAGGAAGATATGCAAGTTAATATATCTTGCAAAATTAACTATGAGGCCCCTGATCTGAAGATTGACTAGTATATACAGAGTGTCCTGAAATGCACTGATTGATTTTAAAATTCAATAACTAGTAAACGGGGACAGCTATTGAAATTTTTTTGCAGGAGGGTTATGTAAAATGTTAGGAGTTTTTTTACTGCAATTCTCGATTATAGTTTAAAATAGCAGCGATAGATGGCCATGCAAGCAACAGATGCTAAATCGGTTCCCGATTTTGGCCTCTCTCTTTTCTCAGCATGGATGCGAACGAAGAAGGTTAAATACATGGAGTGATTCTCAGTCGCCAATACAATTTTGTTCTTATACCATAGATATTTATACCCACTCTATACCATAGATAAACATACAAGGTAGGACACTTCCGTAGAGCGTAATGGTATAGCGCCTAGAGTTGCAAACAACCCACAGTTTTTGAGGGACGGGAATAAACCCGGGAATTTTGGGGAATAAACCCGGAATTTTGGGGAATATTGGAAATTTTGAAGGAGTTTTGAAGATAAACAAAACCAGTTATTTTCCTATTTGAAGTTTTTATTTTAAAGAAATTTCAAAGAAGAATGTTCCAAAAAGGTAGATTTTACATTATGAATTCACAAAACTTATGATTTTACAGTCTAAGTCTTTATAATTTACTAGCAAACCCCGCGGCTTTGCTCGCGTAATATTTGAAATATGCCAAGTGATATTTATATGTCTAATTTTTATTAAAAGGTACTAACTAAATTTTTATTTTATTAAAAGGTAATATTTTATTTTATTAAAAGGTACTTTTTACTTTTAGGAATAATTTTAAAAAAATTACTATTTAAAACACAGCTTGATTAAACATCATTGTTACACTGCATAAGGCAGAAATGAGACCTAAATTAATAAAACGAAATAAAACTAAATAAATAATAATTTAGAAAATATTTTGAAACTTTTATGCTCAATTAATACGCTCATTTCAGTATTCATTTGAAGTTTTGATTTTTTTAGAAACCATCTTCTTACATATTAAAATTAACATTCATGTCAAATTCCAAGCCCTACCACCTCTCTCAACATAAAGGGCTATGTTGAAATAGGAACTGTCACCATTAATTTGCCAACATTAATTTTGAAATCGGTTTGTTATTTCCTAATATTCCACAGAAACGTAATTTAGAAAGCTTTTAAAGGCCCTTTTTAGAGCGTTTGTTGTTCCTGTGAATCCCAGGTGGTAGAATCATCGGCATAAATTATAGCCTGTGTACGATCAGAGACTGTTACCATTGATTCGCAACTATTACTTTTATAATCGGTTTATATTCCCTGAAATTGCATAGAAATCGTAATTTAGGACTTTTATAGAATGCTTTTCACACCTCTCCTTCGCTTCACCCCTATTTATTTCCGACAGTTCTTCGAGGGCATTTATATTTTGTAAGTAACTACCGTGCCATATTTAAAGTTTCTAGCATTTTCAGTATCACAGAAATCGCAATTTAGAAAGTTTTTAGCTCCTGCAACTCCCTGGTGGTAGTGGCACAGACGTAAAATATAGCTTATGTTTGAGCAGGTTCTATCAACAACAATTTGTCATCATTATTTTTTTAATCGGTTTGATATTTGATAAGATTGAATAAAAATTGTAATTTATAACGCTTTTTGCTCACTTCATCTTTTTAAATTTGGAATTTTCTTTCAACTGTTCTGAGAAGCAGTTGCATCTTGTAAGTAAATACCATGCCATACTTGAAAGTGTTAGACCCCCCAGTTGTGCAAAAAACGCAAATTAGAACATGTTTTGCTTTTGCAACCCTCAGATGGTAGCGACAGCAACATAAAATATAACCTATGTTGTAGCAGGGACTGTCACCATTGATTTGAAACCATTACTTTTGAAATAGCTTTGGTATTTCCTGAGATTGAGTAGAAATCGCAAATTAGAACATTTTTAGAACGCTTTTCGCGCATTTTCAACCTTTTTTAAATTTCTAATTTTTCGAAACTATTCTTAAAGCTCATTTATATCTAATAAATATGTATCTTGCCTAATTTTAAGTTGATAGCCCCTACCTATCACAAAAAACGAAATTTAGAACGCTTTTATGTTCCTGGAACGTATAGGTGATAGTGATACCGGCATAAAATAGCGTCTTACTTAGAGCAGAGGCTATCAGCATCAATTTCCTACCATTACTTTTGAAATCAGTTTGATTCTTCCGGAGATATTGCTGACAAATCGGCATTTAGAACGTTTTTAGAACGCTTTTCGCGCATTTTGCTCCTGCATCTCCACTGGGGTAGGGGGAAACAGATATAAAATATAGCCTATCTTGGAGAAAGATCTGTCACTATCATATTTACACAATTATATTTGAAATCGGTTTAGTACTTCCTGAGATTGCATAGAAATCGTAATTTAGAACGTTTTTTACAACGCTTTTTGCGCATTTTGACCCCTTTTAAATTTCGATTTTTTAGGAAATGTCCTTAGAGATCATTGATATCTTATAACTAACTACCATTCCAAATTTCACGATTCTAGGCCCTTCCGTAACGCAAAAACCACAATTTAGAACGTTTTTCTCCTGCACCCCCTTTGGGGTAGTGGCACCGACATAAAACATAGTCTATGTTAGAGCAAGGGTTGTCGCCATCATTTTGACGCCAATATTTTTTAAATCGGTTTGGTATTTCCTGAGATTATGTACAAACTATCATTTAGAACGTTTTTTAGAACGCTTTTCGCGCATTTTAACCCCTTTTAAATTTCGAATTGTTTAAGGGCAGTCCTTAGAAATCATTTATATCTTATAAGTAACTAATATTCCAAATTTCATATTTCTAGGCCCTTCAGTAACGCAAAAATCGCATTTTTAGAGCTTTTTTGCTCCTGCATTCCCTTTGGGTTAGTGGCACCGACATAAAATATAGTCTATCTTGGAGCAAGCGTTGTCACCATCATTTTGACACCAATATTTTTTTAATCGGTTTGGCATTTCCTGAGATTATGTAGAAACTACCATTTAGAACGTTTTTTAGAAGGCTTTTCGCGCATTTTCACCCCTTTTAAATTTCGAATTGTTTAAGAACTGTTCTGAAACATCATTTATCTATACTCATATTATAAAGAGGTAAAAATTGTTTATTTGTAGGAGGTAAGCACTGGAGCTACCGAACGGATTTCAAAAGCAATGGTATCAAAATGATGGTGTTAGTCCAACTTAGAGCATAGGCTATATTTTATGTCGGTGCCACTACCCAAGAGGGGGTGCGGGAGCAAAAAACGTTCTAAAAATGCGATTTTTGCGTTACTGAAGGGCCTAGAAATATGAAATTTGGAATATTAGTTACTTATAAGATATAAATGATGTTTCAGAACAGTTCTTAAACAATTCGAAATTTAAAAGGGGTGAAAATGCGCGAAAAGCCTTCTAAAAAACGTTCTAAATGGTAGTTTCTACATAATCTCAGGAAATGCCAAACCGATTTAAAAAATATTGGTGTCAAAATGATGGTGACAACGCTTGCTCCAAGATAGACTATATTTTATGTCGGTGCCACTAACCCAAAGGGAATGCAGGAGCAAAAAAGCTCTAAAAATGCGATTTTTGCGTTACTGAAGGGCCTAGAAATATGAAATTTGGAATATTAGTTACTTATAAGATATAAATGATTTCTAAGGACTGCCCTTAAACAATTCGAAATTTAAAAGGGGTTAAAATGCGCGAAAAGCGTTCTAAAAAACGTTCTAAATGATAGTTTGTACATAATCTCAGGAAATACCAAACCGATTTAAAAAATATTGGCGTCAAAATGATGGCGACAACCCTTGCTCTAACATAGACTATGTTTTATGTCGGTGCCACTACCCCAAAGGGGGTGCAGGAGAAAAACTTTCTAAATTGTGGTTTTTGCGTTACGGAAGGGCCTAGAATCGTGAAATTTGGAATGGTAGTTAGTTATAAGATATCAATGATCTCTAAGGACATTTCCTAAAAAATCGAAATTTAAAAGGGGTCAAAATGCGCAAAAAGCGTTGTAAAAAACGTTCTAAATTACGATTTCTATGCAATCTCAGGAAGTACTAAACCGATTTCAAATATAATGGTGTAAATATGATAGTGACAGATCTTTCTCCAAGATAGGCTATATTTTATATCTGTTTCCCCCTACCCCAGTGGAGATGCAGGAGCAAAATGCGCGAAAAGCGTTCTAAAAACGTTCTAAATGCCGATTTGTCAGCAATATCTCCGGAAGAATCAAACTGATTTCAAAAGTAATGGTAGGAAATTGATGCTGATAGCCTCTTCTCTAAGTAAGACGCTATTTTATGCCGGTATCACTATCACCTATACGTTCCAGGAACATAAAAGCTTTCTAAATTTCGTTTTTTGTGATAGGTAGGGGCTATCAACTTAAAATTAGGCAAGATACATATTTATTAGATATAAATGAGCTTTAAGAATAGTTTCGAAAAATTAGAAATTTAAAAAAGGTTGAAAATGCGCGAAAAGCGTTCTAAAAATGTTCTAATTTGCGATTTCTACTCAATCTCAGGAAATACCAAAGCTATTTCAAAAGTAATGGTTTCAAATCAATGGTGACAGTCCCTGCTACAACATAGGTTATATTTTATGTTGCTGTCGCTACCATCTGAGGGTTGCAAAAGCAAAACATGTTCTAATTTGCGTTTTTGCACAACTGGGGGGTCTAACACTTTCAAGTATGGCATGGTATTTACTTACAAGATGCAACTGCTTCTCAGAACAGTTGAAAGAAAATTCCAAATTTAAAAAGATGAAGTGAGCAAAAAGCGTTATAAATTACAATTTTTATTCAATCTTATCAAATATCAAACCGATTAAAAAAATAATGATGACAAATTGTTGTTGATAGAACCTGCTCAAACATAAGCTATATTTTACGTCTGTGCCACTACCACCAGGGAGTTGCAGGAGCTAAAAACTTTCTAAATTGCGATTTCTGTGATACTGAAAATGCTAGAAACTTTAAATATGGCACGGTAGTTACTTACAAAATATAAATGCCCTCGAAGAACTGTCGGAAATAAATAGGGGTGAAGCGAAGGAGAGGTGTGAAAAGCATTCTATAAAAGTCCTAAATTACGATTTCTATGCAATTTCAGGGAATATAAACCGATTATAAAAGTAATAGTTGCGAATCAATGGTAACAGTCTCTGATCGTACACAGGCTATAATTTATGCCGATGATTCTACCACCTGGGATTCACAGGAACAACAAACGCTCTAAAAAAGGCCTTTAAAAGCTTTCTAAATTACGTTTCTGTGGAATATTAGGAAATAACAAACCGATTTCAAAATTAATGTTGGCAAATTAATGGTGACAGTTCCTATTTCAACATAGCCCTTTATGTTGAGAGAGGTGGTAGGGCTTGGAATTTGACATGAATGTTAATTTTAATATGTAAGAAGATGGTTTCTAAAAAAATCAAAACTTCAAATGAATACTGAAATGAGCGTATTAATTGAGCATAAAAGTTTCAAAATATTTTCTAAATTATTATTTATTTAGTTTTATTTCGTTTTATTAATTTAGGTCTCATTTCTGCCTTATGCAGTGTAACAATGATGTTTAATCAAGCTGTGTTTTAAATAGTAATTTTTTTTTAATTATTCCTAAAAGTAAAAAGTACCTTTTAATAAAATAAAATATTACCTTTTAATAAAATAAAAATTTAGTTAGTACCTTTTAATAAAAATTAGACATATAAATATCACTTGGCATATTTCAAATATTACGCGAGCAAAGCCGCGGGGTTTGCTAGTATCTTATAAGTAACTAATATTCCAAATTTCATATTTCTAGGCCCTTCAGTAACGCAAAAATCGCATTTTTAGAACGTTTTTTGCTCCCGCACCCCCTCTTGGGTAGTGGCACCGACATAAAATATAGCCTATGCTCTAAGTTGGACTAACACCATCATTTTGATACCATTGCTTTTGAAATCAGTTCGGTAGCTCCAGAGCTTACCTCCTACAAATAAACAATTTTTACCTCTTTATAATATGAGTATAGATTAGCTTTCCAACAACGGCGGCTGTAAATATGTGAGGATTTGAAAATGTTTCTTTAAAAAAATATATATCTTTTTTTTTGTTTCTGTTGGCTCGCACATCTTGTTTTCAGGCATACTTTATATTAATTTTTTAACGAGTTGCTTTGTATTTTTGCATTGATTTCTTTTAATTTTCTTTTTTGTTTACATTCGTTGATTCGAAGAACAGAGGTGAAGTTTATATTCATGCCAGGGAAGATGAATCTCTTTATCTCCCTCTTTCACGTTTTACTTTTCGACGATTAAAATACCAATTTTTTTTTTTTTTATTAACTTACTTAATATTTCTGCAGCCTGTATTTCGTTAGTTTTCATGTAAACCGTGGTATTTTTCTTATATTTTATGTTATTAGTTTTGTTTACATTGACAAAAATTGAAATAATAAAATGATTGAAAATAATAAATGAAAAAATTTTCATGCTTAAAACTTTCTGAAAACTCCCGAAAAATTTTAAAATTTCCTTCCCAAAAAACCCGGTTTATTCCCGGGAATAAACCCGGTTTTTTCCACCCTTTGCAACTCTAATAGCGCCTAGGCTATATAGTGTGGAAATTGGCTATTCCTGTAATACTTTAAAAAGTGCTAAAATATTGTATCCCTTAAATGTGCAACGATGCTTCTGAAATATACAGATCACAGCGACATCTGCAGGATATTTTCTACAACTGCAAGATATTGCTAGTCTGTGCAATGTAATACAAAAATCCCGCAGATGTCACTGCGATCGACACTTGGGATTTTAGAGTATTGTCGCACATGTAAGGAATACAAATTTTCCACACTAAAAGCATATTTCCACACTAGGTATTCTAGACGCTGTAGTAAGCGTCTTTAGTGACAATGGGAAAGAAAATTCCGATCCTTGTAATATTTTTGTTATTGAGCATCTTACTTATTGTGATCTTTCTTTTTTTAATGTTGCATGCTTACGTTTTAAACAGAATCTTACACCGATACATGAATATAGAATAGATATTCTATTCTATATATCGCTCACCCGCAAGAAAAGTGACACATCTCGCAAAAATTCATTTTGCGTTTTATTTCACTAATAGGTCTGTCATAGGTGCGTCTTTCTACACAAAAAGTTTCATAAACGTAGTTATACGAAAAATCACTTTATTACGCTATATGTCCATTTGCAACCACATAAGAGGGGTGGATTTTTTGGGAAGGTAAAATTATCCAACCCTCCAAACTTCATCCTACGTCTTTATTCTTAAAGGTTTTACGCTTTTATGCCCGTTTTTATTCCTGCATGCAAAACTAAGTGCTACAATTTCATGTTACTGTAAAATCCTGTAAGTTTTCTTTTGCCTCTCCTGTAAAATTTACTTTTATCGAGATGTGTCACTTTACTTGCGGATGAGCGATATGTAATATATCTATTCTATGTTCTTGTACGGATATATATTCTTTTTTCGTACATGATAAGTGAACGATTTAAGTACAACGAAAAACAAGCTAAAAATTTCGTCTTGAATGTTATATATCAAGTAAATATGATATAACTGGATTTAAAGCTACATAAAGCAATGGTGTAATATAAAAATATACGAAATACTGCGCTCTACATGCCCCATAAAATTTCATAAATATTCCCATTTGGTAGAAAAAATTTTATAGCCGATGTTTAATTAATTTATGAAGTTTAATGTATTAAACAATCTTTATTATTATAATCTTTTAAAATGTACCCATTTTCACTTTTTTACAGATAGAATAAAAATATTGTTTTTATGTAAATAACGTACAATCAGTTCAATAATATTTATAATATTAACATCTCTCTATTCTAACTAAAAGTAACTACCGCTGTCACCGCCGCCGACGCCGCCGGTTTTGAATTTTTTGTGACCGGAGGTCTTTCTTCGTTAATATTAAGAAAAATAATGCATACAAAAATATGAAAATCGGTGGTTTTATACAGAAATGTTTGATAAACACGCTGATGCAGACAGTTTTCAAATCGAAGATTTATTTTAAGAGATATTTAATGCTAAAGTTACAAAATCGTTCCACTAAAAAAGTTTTATAGGAGCAAGAACTATACATCGGAATTTAATAATTTTTAGATCATTTCATACGTTATAATTTCACGGTGTGCAGAATTCATTTATTTTTTTAATTTGACTCATTTTTCAAGGTTTTATTTCTATTTTAAATTCAAATTTTCAGCATTTCGAGAGATATTTTTTACTTATTTTAGAAAATTGTACTAATTTAACCTGTTGCCAACTTTATAAACAACGGAAACAATAATGTTTGCTTCAAATTAAAATTTTATTTACACGTGACTATTATAAATAGAAAAGATACTTTCAAATTAAAATTAAATAATTGCGTATAAAAAGCAGGAACTTATTGAAAATTACGTCATAAAAAGTATACACGTGAATTTTAAAAGAGAAGGGATATTGTAAAATAATAAATTCATTAACATGCGTTAGAAGTCTTAAATAGGAGAAATTACGTCATATTTACGTTACATTACAGTTATTACATAAAATGAACACATTATAATATTGCAAAAGAGTTTAAATTTATAAATTGTGCTAGACATTTATTTGATATTTTGAGAGGATCTTTTCAACTATTTTTGTTAGGAAAGCGCAAATAATATTTCATTTCTAACAAAATAGTATTTTCATGAATATTTAAAAGAGAAAGAATAGCTTGGTCAAAATTACGTCAGATTAAAAACGATTAATTTAAAGTCTCATTTAAAAGAACTTTCTTTTCGCTTTGTTAAAAAATACCAGGAGACAAAGACTGTTTAATTCCTTTTATATTAGCTTATTTTGAAATGTTGTTACACGTGTCTACGTCATCAAGTTATTTTGATTTCGACGTTTTATTTGTATTTTTATTAATGTTGTACTAATTTATTTGTTCTTTCGTTATTTAAAATAAAAATTATGTCAATTTGTATAATTTGGCGAAATTGGTCGACTGGATAATCAAGTAGTACCACAGCGGATTTGGCATTAAAATTCCCCAATCAAAGAGAAATGAATAGAAATCCGTTTATAGGGAGATCGCCACTGTTTTTTAAATTATAATTCAATCTTTCGAAATCTTTTTAAAGCCGATCAAATTAGCGTGCATTTAGAGTCTGCGGTGTCTGGGCGGGGGTTGGCGAGCGTAGCTCGTAGGGGGCCGAGCCCCCTAGTATAAGAAATAATAATAAAACTTTATCAAACCTCATGCCATTCGCAAAAATGGGATTAACCTTTTGAGATATCTGAGGGCTCTCACTTGTATATTCTTGGAGGGAGTTGTCAGCTCAAATTAAACTCTCCACTATGGGCAATTTAAAATCAAGCAAAGGCACGATATCTTTTTGAGGAAAATAATTTTTTTTTGGAATGCCTGGTGTATAAAATTCAGGAATTTCAGGTTGCCATATTTAAGAAGTGGGCAAATATTCTTATCGACCACTTTCTCCTCGCTGAAATTCTATAGTAAGAAATTAGTCGATCCATCAAATCAACTCCCCCCATATATTTATTATAGGACTTAACTATAGATGGTTATTGAACATCTATCTTGCATTTATCTTCTTTAGGCCATATTTTACAAGAAGATTCCGTGTTTATTCCAAATGCACTGGACAAAAAAGCACTACAGATTTTTTATCCTTCCATTTGACCAAACAGACTTTATTAAAAAGCAGTAAACCAACGATTAAAATGTACAAATAATGAATGAAAAGCATCAAACAGCTGTTTCGAATCTTCAGCGAAATTCTTCTTCAGTGCATCTCGCTGTAGATTCGAAACAGCTGTTTGCTGCTTTTCATGCATTATTTGTGCATTTTAAACGTTGGTTTACAGCTTTTTAATATTCTTGCACAAAGGCTTTAATTGCTATTTTAACCCGTAACTGGAGACGGGAGTCAGAATGACTCCGCGTTGTTCTTTGGCTCTGATTATCATGTGTTTTTTTTTCCCTTGAATAAAATCATTCCCCAGTACCGACAATTAGTTCTTTTATCATTACATGATTTCCAGAATATATTGCGTTTCTAAAAAAAATCCAATGCTGTTTACAAAAGACAAAAAAGGAAAATAACATTACATCTCCGAACGCGTAAGAAAATTCATGTCTCCAGTTACGGGTTAAGACTTTATTATCTTTTCTTGTTTTGGAAGCTGATGTCCCTCTTGCCGTTTCCTTATCTTTCGGTAAAGTAGCAGCCACTAATTCTGTTCTGTTGGTCACTATTGTGCCTGTCAAAAAGGTATTTCTATCTATCAGATAGTCCAGTATTTTCAGACCAGTAAATTTTCTGTCTGTAAATAGTAGGGTTGGCTTGTATACAATAGGGACTGTATCAACCAAATACGTCACTACGGAGCCTCTTAGACCATAGAAATTTGTATCCGTTTCCAGAACAGTTTTCTTTGCTGTGTCTATATCACAAAGTATAACACAAGTCCATCTTGGGCATAAAGCACAAAATCTTTTAACTCAACGGGATTCTGTTTCGTGGGAACACATTGTCCTGCTGGGAATCTTCCACTAAACGGAATCACGCGTTCATCAACGGACAAACATTCGGTTCGGTGTAAATGTAGACAACGCTTTCGAAAAAAATCTAAGAATGACCTGACTAAAAGTACTTTTTCTATTCCTCCGTTTGAATTAACTTATCAACAAAATACAATGTGTTCCTAAGCTCAAAAAATCTAGTAATATTATTCGATTGATCATAACTTTCTATCAATTCCTCATTTGGATCACTCTCAAAATGTTTTTTGTCATCAAATTCTGGATCGTCAAGATCCGAAAGATCTCCATCACTCTCGACAAGAAGAGCTTCAATTTCTTCTTGAGTCAAGTATCACACTTAAAAGAAAATTTTAAGGGGTTGAATGGTGGTTTGAATTCCAAGGTCCCCGAATGGGTACTTCATTTTCAAAGTTCAAATTTTCAGACATAATATGTAATATTACATTAAAATTGACATGCATCATGTTAAATGATTATCCTTAAACCAAAAAATGAAAGAGTGAATTGAAATATTTTTTTATTTGAGATGAACAAGGAAAGATACTCACCTCTAGTAGGTCGAGACGAACTTTTCCGGTTTTCTGCCTTTTTGAATGTGTTTTTATCTTTTCAGTCACAGTATCGTACTGTCAACTGTCGAGAATTCTACAAAATAAACCTTTCCCAAATGGAGTCTTTGGTTTTTAAAACAGATAAATGCCATTTATTATTTTTTACGAATTTGTAAAAAATGTCGCCGTTTGGGGCCCAGGGACCGAAGAGGTTAAAGGTGAACGGATACAAGTACCATAAAAAAAGCAGCTAAATAAATCAAGTATAAACACAATATCTTCTGCCTCTTTCTCGTTTAGGAAAGAAGCTATTCGAAACGTAGAGCATAAGGATATTTCATCAACATAGGTAAATTTCGGAGGCTTGTTAATTCTTCCCCCTTGTCGGTAGTGGCGCTAGTACTGTTGCCATTACAGATTTTTCCGTAAATCTCCTATCTTGTAAATTAATCTATGCTCTATACCTACTTCTTTTGCAAATATATTGAGAGAAGAGAAGGCCAAAAATCGGACCCCGATTTACCGCCTATTGCTTGCAGTGCCATCTATAGCTGCTATTCTAGGCTAAAGTCAAGAATAGCAGTAAAAAAACTCCTGACATCTTACATAACCTTCCTGCAAGAATTTTTTTTATATAACTGTCACCATTTGAATGTTATTGAATTTTAAAATTAGTCAGTCCATTTTAAGACACCCAGAATATATGTATCTGAGTATAATACAAATCTTGAGATTACGATAACGTCCAAAATACTAACCAGTTAGAACTTATTTGGGACAATGCATTGATCTTGAAAATATCACGAATGAGTTCGCCAGTCAAAAGTATGCAGCTTATATAAATCGCTTACAGAGACACGCAAAAGCAAAAAACGTGCAAAATTTTTCATTACGATAACGTCCGAAATACTGAACCAATTCAAACATAAGTGGGATATTGTATTGATCTTGCCAGCATCATAGAAGATTTTGTTAATGAAATATGTAACTTTTATAGTTCGTTCACAGGGACACACAAAAGCATACCATGTTAAATATCATCCCGATAACATCCGAAATACTGAAACAATTCAAACCTAGTTGGCGTTGTCCGACTAAGTTTACGAAGGGTCACAGGACAAATACCTAGTTAGGAGCCTCTATAACAGTTTTTTAGCCTCAATTTGTACTTTTTTTTTTAAGGCAATTCTGGGCTGCGCAGCTGCCTAGTTTGCCCTTGCAATAATCAGGACCTGCTGATTGGAACAGTGTATTGACTTTGCAGAAAAAAAGTACCTTTGATGAATTCGCTTGTCATGTACAGCTCATATTCAAAATATTAGAATAATTACTTTTTTTTACAAATTGAAAATATCTTTTGGTAATTTAATGTCTTTTAATGCAAATATGCAAACGATATTTTTATTAAGAACTTATTGTTCATTAAACTCATTTATTTTCTTAAAATTAATATCATTTTTGAAAAGATTAACGGAAAAAAAATTATTTTGAAAAGTCAAAATATTAGAATATTTATTCAAGTGGTTCAAAATATTAGAATATTTCACATTAATTCTCCTTTAATTATCACCAATTCATAACTAGTGGCATTATTGATTAATTCAGACGATTTTATTTAAAATCAGTATTCTTTTTGCAGTTTGTTTGCTTTCTCATCTTAAAATGGGTCGTGTGAGTTATATTCCTGAATCTATTAAACTTCGTATGATTGGTTTGTACCGGCACGGTAAAAATCAATGTTATATAGCGAATTATTTACATTGTTCACAATCAAGCGTTAGTAAAATATTTAAAAAAATGGAAAATTTCAAAATAATCGCCGAAATGGCGGCCGAAAACCAAAAACATCTGCAAGAGATGGCAGGAAACTGAAGCATATAATCAAGAAAACCCGTTTTAAAAGTGTGCGATTCTTGCACCGAAAATGGAAAGAAAAAGGAGTTGGAGTTTCTACATCGACAACATTAAGACGTCTCCAAAAATTTATGTTTGAATCTCGTGTACCGAAAACAAAACCTCTCATGACTGCAAAACAAAAGTGTGTAAGATTGAATTTGTGTAAATCAAGACTTATGGAGCGAAGAAGATTGGAAAAATATATTATCTAGTGATGAAAGTATGTTTTGTGTTTCATATGGTAATCAAGATATTCGAGTTTGGAAAATGAAGCAAGAAGCATTTAATAAAGAATGCCTTAAACGTTACATAAAATTTGCTGCTAGTGTCATGGTTTGGAGTTGCATGAGAGCAGAAGGACCTGGAAAGTTATGCATCGTCTACGAAAAGGTTAACTCTCAGATGTATCAAAAAATTTTAGAATATTACATGATTCCATCATCAGAAGATTTTTTTGAACATGATTTTCTCTTTCAACAAGATTTAGCGTAACCGCATACCTCGGTGTCAACTAAGAATTGTTTCCGCCAACGCAGCATTAAAGTACCTCCTTGGCCACCAAACTCACCAGACCTTAATCCCATCGAAAACTTATGGTGTATAATGAAGAAAAAAACTCCAAGAAAATCCTCCTTCAAGTAAAACTGAGTTAGTGGCACGTATAAAGTCTATTTGGGTTAATATTGATAGAAAGGTTTGTAAACACCTTGTATATAGTATGCAAAATCTATTGTACGCTGTTATGAAAGCTAAACGGGATGCTACAAAATACCATTTACTTCATATTCATAAGGTAATACTGTTGCGTAAAATAAAATATTCTAATATTTTGAACCAATCTAAATTTTATTCTAATATTTTGATGTGTTTCAGAAAGCTGAATACCTAATTTATTGTACTGTATTTTATATTTTGTAAATGTTAAAATCTTATCTAAACATTCCAGATTTAATTTATAAGAAACCTAATTGCATTTACTTAGTATAAAAAAAAAAAAAAAAAAAAATATTTTTTCTTATTACTTTTTCTTAATCATTCTAATATTTTGAATATCAGCTGTATGATGTTCTTATAAAGACAAAAGTTTTCATTGGGAGCAGCACATATACAGGGTGTATCTAAACTCTTGGGCAAAACTTTAAGGAGTGATAGTACACGTCAAGACAAACAATATTAAATAGGAAACTAAGGGTTCCAAACGTCTTCCGAAGGAGATAGGCACCATTAAAGATTAGGGTCCAAATTTTCAAATGATTATAAAAAACGGGAAAATGATCGATTCGTTTGAGGTTTACGCTAAAATTATTCTTTATGTCAGTATTTTCTTGAAAAGAAATTTTAAAGATAAAGCTCAAAAAATGCCGATAGAGGGTGCTTTAGACTTTGGAGTTACGAAGAACAACTTCTGAACATATTTTAGTTTGCGCTACTTAACCACTCGCAACGATTCAGATTTTGAGCTCAAAATTTAAGTTTAAGTCTAAGCTTTTGAAAACATTTGGCAATTTTGGACCTCCTTTTCCTCTTACGTTATCACATGTTATCATTCCTCACCCCTCCCCCCCCCCCCTTTAATGATACCATTATCAATGTCTGAAAATTGTTTCTTTTTTTATTCTATACCTAACGTAGGGTAACGGTTGATTTCCTATTAAGAAATCAGTATCAGCTTCAACAATGAGTATTTGTTTAAAAGTACAAATGGCAAGGTACAAGGCAACGACAAAAGCGCCAAATAATTTGGGCCAACTTGACGAAATATCGCCAAATTTGGAGACAAAAATAAGCTGCCATATATGAAGCCAGCTTGGCGTTAACTATCTAATTTGGCGAAATTCCCATTTAAATCCATTAATCTTCCATAATCGAGATTTCACTGCAATTTAATTTAAACTCTGCGCATTTAAGGGTTTTTTGGGTCAGAATTTAAAGTTTAATATACGAAAATGTACGTCTTTACATCCTCATCATGCTACTAATCGCATAACCGCCACTAGACGGCACTGTTCTATCTGAGCTCCCAAATATTTTAATATGCTTTATATTGCCGGACAGAGAAATTAAATCATCTATTATTTTGCACTTTCTGCACTATAGTTTGTACTATATGCAATGGGGAAGGTCGGAAATTTTAAATTTTCTGTAGAGCACAATAATACTAAAATATTAAGAATAAAATAAATGTAAAATAAGATTTTAAAAAAAAAGCACTTTAACAAATTACAACGACTATTTGGAAAATGATTTTTTCAAAGACTAAAATTTAAGACATAAAAAATCGCACGGAGTTTATCATACATTACGTACGCCATGAATTAAACATTAATAGCGTTATTACACGTAAAAATTGCAAGCGACAAAAATCGCTTGCGACTCGTCAGATTTCCTGAAACTTGCGTATTATCCAAGCATTTCATTGTCTGTTCGGGAAAAAGCTTTTCCATCGTCAGAAATCTGACGACCCATTTTAAATGAAATTTCATTTTTAAACTTCTAAACATCCCACAAAATTACTTTTTACACCGTCAGATAGAGAAAAAAATGTACTTTTAAATGCAATATGTTTGAAAGCTGTATCTTAATTTGTTTCTGAGTTATTTAATTTTTTTTGTAGTTTTTATTGCTTTTTTGTCATAGTGGCAACAGAAGTATCCATCTCTGTTGAATGTAAAGGGAAAATACATTCTATATAGATCAATCAGAAAACGAATAAAATGCGGATCCAACCAATAAAACGCCTCAGATATGTTTTTGATTTCCTACCCTGACAGAGAACAATAACCATTTTTCCAAGTGATTAAAAAGAGCTACAAGACTAAAAAATAAAAAATAAAAAAAATGTCAAAAAAAATTTTTAAAAACATTCTTTTATGAAAATTCCCAAAAATGTAGAATTTTTTTTTTTTTTTCTTAATGCACTAAAAAGTAGAAAATAACTTTTGGGCTAGAACAAGAAATTATTTTATTTTCTCATGTCCAAAACAAAAGAAAAAGAAATGAAAGCGTGGGTGCCAAATTTATATATATATATGTACGATATATGATATGATATCATATGACATCATAAAAAAACTTAAATTAAGCAAAAGTCTAATTGCATTGGCGCCCACGCTTTCATTTCTTTTTTCTTTTCTTTCTTTTTTGAACATGAGAAAATAAAATAATTTCTTTTTCTAGCCTAAAAGTTATTTTCTACTTTTTAGTGCATTTCAAAAAATATATATTTTTTTTCCACATTTTTGTGAATTTTAATGAAAGAATGTTTTTTTTTTTCTATTTACATTTATTTTATTTATTTTTGTTTTATACATTTCTTGCACTGAAAATATTCTTTCGAATTCCTATGGGAAGCTTTATTATTATTATTATTATTATTTCTCAAAACTGTAATCTGAGGTGGAGAATTTATTTCTATATTTAATAACAAGAGATGTGAAATAAGAAGAATGGAAATATATATACTATATTGTTCATCATTTGAATATTTTATGTGTTATCATTTGAATATTTTATGTGTCTAGAATAAAACCGAGAAGTCATTTTAACTTCACACGATAATTATTTTGGTTACTGTTGTTATTGTTCTTGCTACACAATCCAGTTATAATAATTTCCAATAGCTATTCACAAGGTCTTTTCTCGCACCATCCCTAGTAATGTCTCCTGGAATTTTACGATTTAGACAGTGAGCCGGCAGCACAGACAATCACCTCATCGAGTTCACGGCTGAAATTCCAGAATTAGTTAAAACTCGATACGCATATTAAAACGCAATCGGTCTGCCACGTCATATCTGGGTAGAAAACACCTGAAAACCTGATTTTAGCGGTCGAGTCGTAGGTTTACCACTGTATCTTCCTGCATCCAAAAGTATGAAAACATGGAGGACTGGGAGCAGGAAAACGCAATAATAAACGTACGAGTCAACCGCTAAAATCTGGTTTTCAGGTGTTTCTACCAAGATAGGACTTGGCAGACCGATTGAGTTTTAAAATACGTATCGAGTTTTAACTAATTCTGGAATTTCAGCCGTGAACTCGATGAGGTGATTGTCTGTGCTGCCGGCTACCGGTCTAATTCTGTAGATCCGCGAAATTAAGCAAAAGTTGTTCCTATAGATTTAATTATCCTATTTTTATGTCAACAATTAAATACTCTGTGAAAGTAATGCACGTCCTAATACTAAGCATTTTATCTCACTTATTTCATAGGGTTCCGCACCACACCACTCGCATCATTCACATAAATGCTGGTAGCGAGCATGGATCAGAAGGAGGAGGTGGAGGAGGATTCGGTCATGGTGGAGGTGGATTCGGCCACGGTGGAGAAGGTGGATACGATCATAGTAATGGTGGATATGGTGACCTCGGTGGAGGAGGTTACGGTGACTCCCACGACGTGAGCGCTGATGTAGGGGGTGGAGAGCACCATCACGGTGATTCTCGTCATAAACCATCCATTCAGCAACTGACATTCCATGACGGAGGTATTTATGGTAACCCACATAGGCCACCTCATCCTCACGCAGCTGCAGTAGTCATGAGAAGGCCAGTCGTTGGGCTACCAACTCACCCTATTCCTGGTATGGGCATGATGTTCCCTCCACACGCAGCTGTTTCAGCCGCTCATCTTCATCCTGTGATATCAACTACTCATATGCATCCACCAATGTCGCCTTTTCATCGTTATCCAGCTATGCCATCCGCTGCACACCTTTACCCAGCAGTAGCTGGGTCAAATCCAAATATGGTGAGAGTCAGACATTACTATCCTTTAGCTTCAAACAGACACAAAATTCTTGCCTATCCTTCAATGCAACAACCCAGCTATCATCCGCAATTAATGATGCAACAGAACAGGTATCCTCGATTATGGTAGTAAGAAGTGTTTGATTTGATTTTGTGGAAACACTACGGCCAATATAAACTTAATCGTTAACAGAAGTACTGTGAGTAGGAGTGCTTCCAAGCCTTTCCCGATCTTCTTCAAGACATAAAGCGGAATTCTGATTTAGAAGGAGATTTTCGGTTCGGTTAAAGTATTTATGTTACATCTTCTGGTGTTAAATTAAAAGCAAAAGGTGAATGTGAGTGGGACAATGTCATTTTTATCACAAAATGAATCAGATGCAGATTGTGTCTGCTGGAATCAGACTAAACAAGGATCTCTGTATTTGTTTCATTATACAAACCCAGTAGCAAGTGTTTTGTCGAAATCTACTGTGAACAAAAATGCATGCATAATTCTTGTGTTACATTCGATTGAAAGTATACATGATTTACCTTCTAAATAAGGTAAAAGTAAGATACTTGTAAATTATGTACAAAACATTTTATCATGGACCAAGAATCTTTTCATTTTAAGCATACCTAAGATTTTATATTTTGTGCTTTGTATTTGACTTGATATCTAAGCAGGTCTTGGATAGAGAGGTAAGTCTTTCACCTGATTGTAAACATAATTTATGATATTTAAACATAAGTCATTTCAATGAAGAATATAATATTGATATCTGATGAAAAAAAACTCAGTTGATAGAATTTGTCTTAAAATGCAATCAGAGCCAGTTGAAAAGAATCGTACATTGTTGAGAAATGCCTTTGTTGAAATATTTAAAAAGAGACAACCAATGAGAAGTCCATTTATTTATATGTTTTTATTTAAAATAAAACTGCACTATGTTTCTGTACTGTGTTCGTGTTTTCTTTACACATTTATTTCGGTCATTTGTGGCAGGGTCGGAAAAAAGGTAGGGGCTCAGGGGCCTCAACCCTCCCCAAAAGTTACATTAGCTATTCCAAAAACTATTTCTTTCTGTCTCTGATCTTTGATAATTCATCTCTTAAAACAACACCGCACATAAAGAAGTACTATAAATATCAATTGAATTTCTAACTAGTAATTCTGTAGAACTTACTGTCTGAACATGTCTGTCTCTAACCCCTTCTGTAATAATTCTGTAGAACTGGGATCTTAACGTCAGTACATTAAGTCGCATTTTAATTTTGAATTTATTTTATTAATATTTGAAAATCCCAACACTCGGTTCAAATCAAAGTTTTATTCTTTCATATTAGTATTACTCCAAGCAAGATTTGAGGTAGTTTCGGGAGATTTAGCTCTTAAGAATTGTTACGGGAAAATCGATTACATGCATTGGTACTCTAAGGTTTGTGCTCATTTTCTATGAAATCGTTTACCAATATAAAGGGGGCACAGCCCGCTTTTCATCTCCCCGTTGTGTAAGTAATTTATAATTGTTACGTTCTAGAATTTAGCATCTTAAATCTTCTACCTAAATTATTTAAAATGTTGATTTTGTAATACTAATATTATTAATAACTTTGAACGATTAATTATTAATAATCCTATCTGTTTAATTTATCTGAAAAGGACTAAAGAAGATTGAACCCCTCCCATATTTTTTGAATTGCTGCGCCCCTGGTTTTATCTAGCCCGTAGCAACTATGTTAAGTTTTGTAAATCCTCGCTTCTAGCTTATAATCTGTCATGCTATGAGAGCTTCCATTTCTGTTTTCTAATATAATAACGCACTATTAATTCTCATTTTTCCGAAAAACGAGTCCATATGAATCTCGTTTTCGCGTGAATCCTTATGACCTGTATCCGGCCGATGTCTG
This sequence comes from Maratus speciosus, assembly GCA_963932465.1. Taxonomy (NCBI): domain Eukaryota; kingdom Metazoa; phylum Arthropoda; class Arachnida; order Araneae; family Salticidae; genus Maratus; species Maratus speciosus. The sequence goes on from OZ010789.1 coordinate 616,879,658, forward strand.
GAATCAAGCGGAAAGAGCCGACAAAGTTTTCAAAATCTCATTCATCTGTGACTACAAAATAAGGTTAGTAATGACTTGCAAGAATAGTGGGTTTCTTTAAATTTCTGACGACCCGCAGTTGAGATTACAGATAACCAAAGAGAAATCTCTCTCCAATAAACCTTCTCTCTTTATGTAATGAGTTCCTCTGGTTGTAAAAATATTAATTTGAATAAAAATGTTTGTATATAAATGAGAGTGACTGCTACTTTGGATTCACTCGATTATGGGGTAGAATGACCCAGATTCGACCACGCTTCAGAGAGCTTCGCGGTCGAAGAAGACTAATCAGCCTTGCCTTAAATAACAGAAAGGATTTTCTATTCAAGCTGAAGGCGAAACGGCTTTAGGGGTTTTTCGCTAATTGTGCATTTTTGGAGAAAATATAGGACGAACCATAATATCACTATCACGAAACAAAAGAGAGTTAGTTGATGGTGAATTGTTGTCATTTTTCAGTTAGGAAAGAGCAATAAATATCCAAAAATGCACCTCCTTAATACAAAAGGAAGACAATATTTGTGAGTCGAGCACAAATTCAATAAAAAGAACCGGTAATCTTTAAATTATAGGAGAAGATGGAGTGGTAAGAGACAGAATTAATTTTAAAAATCCGCTTTTGGCTAAATGTTTTAAATTGGCTTTTTGCTTAGCAAAAATCCGGCAGCATCAACATCTACTCTATGAGAAGGTGCGTTCCCACAAATATTTTTTTCCAACTACAGCACTAGGTGGTAGAGCACACTACAACAATCAATGGCTGTATAAAAAACCATGGTCGCCATCTGTTCATTCAGTCAAAATTACAGTGTGTTTCACCCTAATTTACCAGTGATTGGATGCAGGTAGTTACCACTTCCACCACCTTAAATGAAACAATATGATGAAAATAAATGTGGTGACCATCATCCGCATGCAGTCAACGGTAAATTAGAAGATTCACTTTTGGAATGCAGTTGACATTAAATACGGTGTACTGGCAGACTTACTGTGCACTTCGAAACGTTTTGTGATGTTATTGCATTTTACTCACATCATGTTAATTGTGTTGCAAATATTGTTAAAATATCATATAGGAGGACCCCAGATGCCAAGAGGTATAAGTAACAAGACTGAAAAAACTGAACTAAGTGCACAGACTATGTGGAAGTAAGGCTATTTGTTTGGTGGTAAAGAAACATCAGTAATTTTCTGATTATGTGCTGAGTTCTAGAGGTCAACTGCTTGAGCTCTTTAAACTACTTAACCTCTTTAATTTCTACTTAATTTTTTAAAAATATATTTTACTCCAATCTTCATTCACAGTTATTGAAATAAGAATTTAAAAACCTCTATGAAATAAATAACAGTTTCATATTTTAATTCAGTCAATTACTATTGATATTCAACATTGAATTCAATTTACTTCAAATTTAAATTTTGTTACTTGTATCTCTTGGCTACCGGGGTCTTTATATATTATTTCTGTTAAAATACATATAAAAAAGCACAAATAAGTGTACAAAAATTACTTTCATGCATACATATAACATAAAGATATTTAAAATTCATTAAAAATATCTTAAAATACATTAGAAAAACCCAGAACGTTTTCAGTCATTACAAGGCCGTCATCAGTGGGATTTAAATGTTGTACCTTTTGTATGTATGCAACTGAAAGTAATTTTTGTACAATTATTTGTGCTTTTTTATATGTATTCAAATTATTTAACTCAAGGTGAATACAGCACTAGAATTTTGAATTTCATTTATTATTTCTGTTGTCAACATCCTTTTTTCTCAACTAAAATGTAGCGTACAAAGATGAATGTGGTATCATTGGATAGGATTTTTTGCCAGCAGACATTGCATACTGAATTTTCATGATGTTTTTAGGTTAAGTATCGTCATACGTATTATTTCTGATGTCAACATCCCCTTTTCTATGCACATACAAAATATGTATAGGGCGTCATACTTATACGACAGGTTTTTGAACAGGCTTTGGACATAGTACGCTGATATTTCGTTAAAATAAGTCGTTTGATTAGAAAACAAGAACGAAAACTCATGCGTGCGGCATAGATTATGAAACACTTTCCAACACATTCAGAATAATATTACAAAACTTCACAGTTTACTAAGGTGAAAGATGACGTCTAAATGAAGAATTTGGAAAATGCATAACGCATTTGAAAACACGATTTCTGCTATTACTATGGAGAGTCGTTAAAATATACGCTTTTTTGTGCAACCCAGTATAGGATCTATAGATATGTATGCATACTTCATAGTACACTAAAAGTTAGTTCAGTTAAACGCATAGCACAGTTGAAAATTTCCACTCAGCAATTTCCGCCAATAAACGGAGTAATATTTAAAAAAGTAATTAAATTTGAAAACGCAATTCCAGCAATTATTGTTCGTAGACTTCAATAGTTCAATTATTGCTCATTTTCTTCTACAGCCAAATTGTTTTGTGTGCCCCTGTACATGAACGATAAGTTCTATGCACTCCCTATTCTATAGTAAGAGCCATGTAGTACACCACAGTAATGTATATCAAATTCAATATGTTTAAAATACTGTAATATCATTAAAATACACGGCAAACGATTTTTCCCCCATAGACAGTAATGTAACAGAATTTATTTGAGTGGCCCTGTAAATGAACCTATAATGCTAAACACTTCATTTTCAATACCGAACATGCGATAGTGATATCCAATAACATATAACCATTTAATGGCAATCGGACTCTATTTACGCGAGTTAGAACACGGACAGACAGACAAACCGAATTCATAAACATTTTTCAACTATGTTCAAAGTGTTAAAAACACAGTTAATTGCAAATTAAGAATAAACTAGTCGGATGTACCAATCCCAAAACTTTCTTCTATCTCATACATGTTAATACTTCAAAATTCGCTTCACACTGCCAAAATTAAATGGCAATCTATGCATCTCATGAGGATTCTAAAGATATGAAATTCCGTGCATTAGTTCTTGAGCTATGACTATTGCTGAAATCGTCTAAATCCAGCAAAATGCTGCCTAGCAGCGCCACCTATTGGGTGATTTATACCAAATCCTAATCAGCAACAATTTATGTCGACGTCTGACTGAATCTGAAGTTTGGAGAAAATCCGATCATTAGTTTTTGAGATAAAGCTATAGCGAAAATCATGAAAATTCCTGCATAGCAGCGCCACCTATTGGGTGATTAACACCAAAACCTAATTAACAACAACTTGTGTCAACATACAACTAAATCTGAAGTTAGATGAAAATTCGTCCATTAGTTCTATAGATAGAGCTATTGAGGCAATCGTGAAAAAGTCAGCACAGAAGCGCCACCTGTTGGGCCATTTACGCCAACACATAAACAGTAGCAAGTCATATCAAGGACTAACTGAATCTGAAGTTTGATGAAAATCCGTGCGTTAGTTCTTAAGATAGAGCTATTGGGGAAATCGTGTAAATCCTGCAAAATTCATCATAACAGTGCCACCTGTTGGGCGATTTACACCAAAACGTAATCAGCATCAATTCATATCAAGTACTAACTAAATCTGAAGTTTGATTAAAATCCGTGCATTAGTTCTTGAGATAGAGCTATTACGAAAATCGGGAAAAATGCAGCATAGCAGCGCCACCTGTTGAGCGATTTACACCAAAAACTAATCAGCATCAATTTGTATTAGGGACTAACTTAATATAAATTTTTATTAAATTCCGTGCATTAGTTCTTGAGATAGAGCGCCCACAAAATTTGTGTCACATACACACAGACAGACAGACTCACAGAGTCACAGACAGACATATTGTAAAAACATGTTTTTTGGAATCTCTGACCCCTAAAACGTGTAAACCCGTCGAAAACCGGAATTCGAAAATTTTCATGAATCCAATACTTTCTTCTTGTAAAGATAGAAGAAAGTAAAAATGTATCAGAAAATAAATTTAAAGATTGCAGCGCGAACGCTTTGCAAGGGTCTACTGGTCTTCATTGTTGTTAAAGTTATGATGAAAAATCCGAGCTCAGGTTGAAGTAAAACACCCTGTAATTTTGACTAAATGAGTAGATTGCGGCCCATTTTTCCTATACAATAATTGTTTATCGTAATGTGCTCTCCCACCCCTTAAAGGTTGTACCTCTATTAATGGGACGCCCTGTATATAGGATATGACAATTTTTATGCATAATATTTTGTCTTTGAAAAATACCTTAATTTTAAATTACTCATAGTAATTCACGAATTTTTCAAGATAAAATGCTATAACATAAATTGGATTATATTTTCAGATATAAATGTAACGTATAAATGTATACTTAATATATGTACATTGATATTTTGCATCAGTTTTATTTTACAGCTGTATTTTTACTTTCTTCAATCTTTACAAGAAAGTATTGGATTCGTAAGAAATTTCGACTTCCGGTTTTCAACAGATTTACACGTTTTAGAGGTCAGAGATTCCGAAAAACATGTTTTTACAAAATGTCTGTCCGTCTGTCTGTCTGTATGTATGTGACACAAATTTTGTGGGCATTCTATCTCAAGAACTAATGCATGGAATTAAATAAAAATTTATATTCAATATATTCAAGTAGTCCCTAATATAAATTGGTGCTGATTAGTTTTTGGTGTAAATCGCCCAACAGGTGGCGCTGCTATGCTGCATTTTTCATGATTTCTGCACTAGCTCTATCTCAAGAATTAATACACGGATTTTCATCAAATTTCAGATTCAGGTATTCCTTGATATGAATTGGTGCTAGTAATGTTTTGGTGTAAATCGCCCATCAGATGGTACTGCTATGCTGCATTTTGCAGCGTTTACACGATTTTCGTAATAGCTGTATCTCAAGAAATAATTCACGGATTTTCATCAAACTTGATTCAGTTAGTCCTTGACATGAATTGACGTTTTGTATCTTTTGGTGTAAATCGCTCAACAGGTGGCGCTACTATGCTGCATTTTTCATGATTTCCGCAATAGCTCTATCTCAAGAACTAATGTATGGCTTTTCAACAAACTTCAGATTCAGGTATAACTAGATATGAATTAGTGATGTTTATGTTTTGGTGTAAATCACTCAACAGGTGGCGCTGCTATGCAGAATTTTTTACGATTTACAAAATAGCTCAATCTCTAGAACTAATGCACGGATTTTCATCAAACTTCAGATTCAGTTAGTCCTTGACATGAATTGACGTTTTGTACATTTTGATGTAAATCGCTCAATAGGTGGCGCTGCTATGCTGCATTTTTCAGAATTCCCCTATAGCTCTATCTCAATAAGTAATGCACGAATTTTCATCAAACTTCAAATTCAGATATACTTTGATAAGAATTGGTGTAATTTCTTGTACTATTTAAATGATTTAATTGACGTGATTTATACAGAAGAAAGTTTTGTGATGGCCACAACATACTAGTTATTAGTAGGACAACTGAAGAAACTTTGTTGTGTAATACAAGAAATATATTTTTTAGCCTTCGGTAATTCAAAATTAAAATTTAAAGTTTTTTTTAACAATCTCCGTTGATAGAGTTTTTTTTTTCCTTTTTAAATGTTTTTTCTATAACCTCATCCAGATTAATATAATCTTTACAGAGTTTCCCCGAAACAGTTTCAGGAAGGTGCTGCATTTTAACTGCCCTTAGGTTTACAAAATAGCACCCTTCTTGCCGCTCATTCAAAAAAAACAGCACCCTTCTTGCACCCTGTTGAAAAAAAGGGACTTTATTCCTTTGTGTATTAAAAAGTTTACTTTCATAGTAGAAATTGACTCATTGCTGTCTTTAAAAGAGTGTCCTGACTATTAAATATTAAAAGTAGTTTTAAAAATCAAAAGAATGCCTTTAAAAACAAGTGCTCTTAAGAATCCGAAACATGCCCTTCGGTATCCAAAAGTGCCCTTTTCGAATAAGCAGCACCCTGCCTTTTTTAAAACCTGAGGGAAACTTTGTCTTTATATGAATGTTTTAAGACTAGTCTTTTATTACCCCCCCCCCCCCCCATATACACACACAGAGATAGAAATAAGACATGTGTGATTTTGATAAAAGTGAAGAAAAGAAAATTATTAACTCCAAAAAATAGCTTTATATTTATTTAGTCATTTTATATATATATATATATACGTCGAAGTTTTGTCAACGTTGTGGAATATTTTATTATTATTATTGATTTATTTTTATTTTATTTCGAAATATTTTCTGATTAGAAAAAAAATGTTTTTCTTCTCAGGGGCTATACATGTATAACGTTATCAACATTTTGCTCATTTTGGACCTTCCCCCCCCCCCCCTCTTACGATATCATACGTTATTATTCGTCGAACTCTCTCTTCCCCCACACCCGATGATATCGTTATCAATGTCTAAAAATTCTTTTATTTTTAGATTTTTTTTTTCTTTATTTTTATACGCTTGCAGTTATGTACATAATATCGCTCACCCGCAAGAAAAGTGATACATCTCGACAAAAGTAATTTTCAACGGAGAGGCAAAAGAAAATTTGCATGATTTTACTATAACATGAAATTATAGCACTTCGGTCTGCATGCAGGAATAAAAACGTGCATAAAACCTTAAAACCATTAAGAGCGAAGACGTAGGATGAGATTTGGAGAGTTGGGTAATTTTATATCACACAGAACCCACCCCGTCTTAGTAGAGGTCTGCACGGGCCGGAATTTCCAGGCCCGGGCCCGGCCCGGTGTAAAAATTGGAAGTTCGGCCAGAGCCCGGCCGGGCCCGTTTCATTTTTACAGTTCTTGGCCCGGCCCGTCCAAAAATCAGTGAAAACAGGCCCGGCCCGGCCCGACACAATTTCTACAAAAAAAAAAAAAAAAAAAAAAAAAAAAAAAAAAAACGTTTTTTCTCAACATACAATTACGATTCTTTTAATGAATACTGCATACATATTTATGGGAACATTTTACAGTATATTTTGCATTACTATGATGTTCGCAAAACAGAAAACACACAATAGTAAACATTAACGATTACTTACAGTGTTTTAGTCATCGTGTCTACAGACATTTCAAAATGGAAATAAGGATTCATTAAAAGATTAATGTAGTTCATCAGAATAAAGGATTAAAAACATAACTTTTGAAGCTGTATAATAAAAAGTAAATTTGTGAAAATATTTCTCTCATTTTTAAGGCTTTTCTCAAATCCAAAGGAGCTACATTTCGACATGAATTTTTTTCTTTTCGGAAACGCGTAAGATTGGCAAGTATCCTTATTTAGAAGCTATGTAAATGTCGTTTTTTTTCATAGATAAAAGCAATATATCTTTCTGAAAATACTGTCAAAGTTAGCGTTTTGAATCGAATTTCCGGAAGCGATAGCACAGGAAACGAGAAAAACGTACAGTCTCAAGACAGGAATCTCTGTTATCTCTGTAAGTAATTTATCAAATATGGAAAAAGCTATTCGTTTCCAAATGCCTTCAATAGGCAGGCCTGTCAATTTTATGCCTTTATAGTTAAAAATTTTGTCAGAAAATGTGTCTGAAAGCTTCGCATTGTTGAGCAGTGAATATGAGAACCACCTTAAGGTATATTTCCAAAGATACTGTTAACAGAAGTTCATTATCACTATTAATACTACAAAACACAATGACTGTTCTACGCATCCTGAGATCGATTAAGACCAGTTCCGTCCCGGTACGAGTCAGCTGAAAAAAAATTAAACTCGGAATCAGACATCTTGCAACTGTACGATGCCGATCTCTACGATGGACATGTTACATTTCTGTATTCATGTTGTTAAACTCGCATCGGCTCGTGACGCACATTTATACTTCTCGAGAAAACCATATTCATTGAAAATGGCTCTTATTTTATCTGCTCCGCTTAAATTCTTATATCGAGCCGATAGGCCCGATTAATTTTTTTGCCGGCCCGGCCCGGCCCGTTTATTTTATCTGTCGGCCCGGCCCGTTGAAAAAATTGTCCTAATTCTGCCGGCCCGGCCCGCGGGCCGGGTACGGGCCTCGGGCCAAGCCCGGGCCCGTGCAGACCTCTACGTCTTAGGCGCATCCCACACTAAGGCGACACATAAGACATGTCGCTTGAATTCGCTGGAAAAACTGGTTTAAAACAGGTTTGAAACAACTTCGTTCTTTGTTTCGACTGGTTTTTGCGCTACAAGTTGCGGCTACATGCCGCTTGTCGCTTTATTGTTACTGGAATACTTATAAATTATGTACGCTGTCTCCATGTTTTTATAATTCTTTGTTCTCCCTAGGTTTAAAATTATGGAGCAACTAAAGAATTTCTAAATGATCCATTTTATAGAAGTTCTTATCTAATGATAGAAATAATGTTTTCGCATTTAAAACCTCGCTTAACAATTCAAGTCCATTCAAGCCAGCAATAAAGGGAAAGGTCCAGACCCATGCAATATTAACTTAACAGATTTTCGGTTGATTTTAGATTCGCACCAGCCAGAAACTCAAATTCTTGTTATACATTTCTCAATTTCGTAAACCTAAAAAATCAGTTACACGGTTATAGTGTCTCGATGCAGGGCTCCCAAATGGCCCACCAACTGAATACCAATAAATTTTAACAGAAAATTTTATGGTAGGTTTGCGCTAGAATTAACTTTCAAAGGTGATTCCGGGGCGGTTTGTAAGAAAAATCTAAAAAGAAAATTTTTCTAAAATAATATTGGTATTCAGTGGGCGGACCATTTGGGAGCCCTGTCTATGTAACACGAAATCCTTCATTTTCATATTTATTTCCACTTTCATCAGGATAGACCGGGAGCCGGCAGCACAGGCACATGGTTCGTACGGATACCGTTATTTTTCCAGGAAAACTACCAGTATTTTTTTTTATAGTAAAAGAAATCTAGGTTAAAGCGCAAAATTTCGCCTTCATTTAAGAAGAGATTTTCTATAATAATACTGGTACCGTAAAATTTTCTGGTCTGCAAAATTCAAGGAGGCGTACGAACCATGAGACAACTACCTCATCGAGTTGGAGGCTGAAATTCCAGAATTAGCTAAAACTCGATTCCCATATTAAAACGCAATCGGTCTGCCATGTCATATCTTGGTGGAAAACACCTAAACACCCGATTTTACCAGTTTACTCGTAGGTTTACCATTGTGTTTTCCTGCTCCCAGTCCGCCATGTTTTCATACATTTGGGTGCAGGAAAACGCAATGGTAAACCTACGAGTCGACCGCTAAAATCGGCTTTTTAGGTGTTTTCCCATTAAGATATGACTTGGCAGACCGATTGCGTTTTAAAATGGGAACCGAGTTTTAGCTAATTCTGGAATTTCAGCCTCCAACTCGATGAGGTGGTTGTCTGTGCTGCCAGCTCCCGGTTTAGGAGCTTCGTAGTCAAATTATTCTGTGAATTTTACGCTTTCTGTTTTTCTCAAATAAGGACTCTACATTTACGGACATAACCAAATCTTCGCTTTCTTGTTCAAAAATTTCCTCTCTTATTGTCTGAAATGTGTTTTTTAGTGTTTCAATCGGTTTGTTGGCGATCAAAACAATGACAGTTTTTTTTTCGTGAGAATATTATTAACTTTTTCTAATTCATTTAAAATGCTGTGTCAAACTACTAGGCCGTAAATAACGGGGAATTTATTCAGGGGCACCTTTTCAGAAGTTTCTTGGAATGGGGCAAAGATTTTTTGAGGGAACTTATATAGCTAATGGTAAGATCCGGGTATCTACCCCCCCCCCCCCCCCGAACGAGAAACGTAAACTGAATCATGCTTACAAAAACAGTAAAAACTTTGAATACGGAAACTCAAGAACGAATGAAATATATCGTATTAAACAGGTTTACGTCGTAGCAGGTAAAATTTCAATATATTGAACATGAAATATTTTCTTTTTAGACAGGATTCTATTACAAGTTTCATTTTTATAGGTATCCTCGAAGACTGTTAAACTATCCAGCTCTGAAAAGAGATGTATTACAGTAAAACTTGAGAAAACGAAGCCAGTCTATAACATAATTCTTTCTCAAAGGGGGGAAAGGTCAAATTTCGATGTAAAAACCTCATACAATTATACTTGCTAAGACCGAAACCAGCTTAAAATGGAACTTTACTTTTTCCTAATCCCTTTCAACTTCTTTTTTTTTTTCAAGTTTTACTACAGGGGCGCCATTTCAAGAATTTCCAAGCAAAAAACACGAAAAAATTTTCTTTGGAGGACAGGGAATGTGCAGAATTGCACAACCTGCAAAACTGCATACATCTCACAGAAAATGGGAAAATTCCGCATAATAAAAAAAAGCTCTGCGGGATTTTGTCTCCTTAACTTCTTTTACGGACATGTGATTAATTTGCATTTTTTTTTTAATTTCCGTGAAAATCCACGTTTTTTTTTTTTTTTTTTTCTTCTGTCGAATTCTGCAAAAGCAATTCGTCAATGGGTCACAGAAAAAATCGCGAATTTTTCAAATTTCGGAAAAAAAAATCTCCAAATCGTTGCGAAAAAAAATCGCTAATTTTTCGAAACGACCGGGGAAAATATCGCTAATTTCATCAGAGATCGCGAAAAGAAATGTAGATTTTGTCAAATGATGGTACAAATTAAAATCTCTAATTTTTTAAAAGGACTGCTAAAAAAATCGTGAGTTTCGTCAAAAGATTGCACAAAAAAATCACGAAAATTTAATCAAACAATCGAGGAGAATTTCGTCAAACAATTGTGAAATAAGGTATAAAATTTAGTGTAACTACCGCGCAAAAAATTACAAATATTATTAGTCAGTGGTAGAAAAAAATAATGCCGAATTCCAACAAATGATTGTGAAAAAGAAGCGCGAATTTTGTCAAAAGATCGCAGAAACAAATATGGAATTTCGTCAGTTGGTTGTGGAAAAATATTGTGAATTTCGACAAATGGTCGTTAGAAAAAAAAAATAATAATAATAATAATAATTCCGATAACGGTTGCAGAAAAAAAAATCGTTAATTCCGTGAAATGGTAGCGGAAAAAATCGCAAATGTCGTCAGATGATCGCGAAAAAAGAATCGTGAAATTCAAGTCATGAGATTATCAGTCATGAGATAATCAGCCAACGAATATCATGAATAGGTCAAGAAAATTGCAACTTTTATGATCATAGTGATAAGAAAATTTTCATTAGTGATTTTCTGCAAGTAAAGGCAATGTAAATAGTTAATTGTTTCGGACTGCGTTTTCACTATTTTGAAGTGGGTTTGTGTTAATACTATTTTTCAAAGAAATCCTGAATATTTTTCAGATGAAAAAGCTACTTATTTGAACATTAATGAATACTATATAGCTTCAATTTTCTACATAAAATATAAAGTTTATATTAAAGATATAATTACAGACTTTTTTTACAATAATTCTATTAAAACATAGATTAATTTTCTTTCATTTTGGATCGGGTTGCATTTCAATGGAAATCTTTTTAGCGGTCTTCGTATTCACATGAATTTACAGTCCTGCGTCAGGATAGGTTGACGCATTTTCTTCGTTGCGATTAAGGTACACTTTAAGTTTTTCGGATTGTACTTTATCTCTTTCGATCGGAGTCGGGATAACCTGGTTTTTAACAAGGAAGTCCTGAATATTTTTCAAATGAATAACTATAGATTTGACTATTAATGGTGGCCCATAGTAATAACCCATGTGTTCATTTCTGTGCATAAAATTATAGACTACTTTATTATAAACGTGTTAAAATATAGAGTAATTTTCTTTTACTTTTTGATTTGGTGGAAGACTGTCGTTTTTGGGTTGAAGAAATTGTTTTGTTGGATGTTCGCGGACTCCATTCTTAGTCATTGAAGAATTTTGAGAGTATACCATATGTAATATGATTTAATAAAGCAAATAATTGAATAATTTGATAACATTGCAATGATTGCAGTAAATATAATCTGACACTAATAATCCAAAAAAGTCAGATAATTAAGAGCTTGAATTATGCTTACCCCTTCAACCCCCCACCCCCCCCACCCCCCAAAAAAAGAAAAAAACTATCTGGAAAAACTCTACCCCTGAATTTCTAGCTACGAAGGATATAGTTTTTTCCTATGACCAAGTTGTACGTACACATCTGAGAAGCAATTCACAAAAGGAAATGTCTCTCATGCAGTTTTAAAATTAGCCAAAGTACGATATATGTCTCACCTTAAGAAAGTTCGAATAGGATTTTATTTTTTTAATTATTAATTTCTATGCATAAAACATTTATTTAAGGATGTTCTAGGATCCAAAAGGGCAACTTTCTGAAATAAGTTTTAATTTATTTTTGTGCGAAAATGCATGAAACTAGCTGGTGTTGTTGTTCAGAAACTATGTAATCGAGCTGTTTTTTTTTTCATTTTTTTGCAAACGCAACAGATCTTTCAGAAAATAGTTGCAAAGTGGACGTTTTGAACCGAATTTCCGCACGAAAGTAGAATAACCACTCAAGAGCAGGGGAAAAACGTGTTTGTCACGTGAACAAAATCACTTATAACTCAATAGGTAATTTATTGATCAAAAAAGGGAAAAACGGTTCAATTCCAAATCGCTTCCTTGGCCAGGTTTTCCAATTTTATATCTTTCCGTTAAAAAGGAATTTGTAAATGTGTCAAAACGTTTTACGCTTATTGCAGAGCAGTTAAGAACAGCCTTAATGCATATGTTTTTATTGCAATCAATTCTGATAAATTATTTAACGTTTGAGCAATTTTTTAATTTTTGTTTGAGTCTGACAATTGATAGTTGAAAAATTTTCTGAAAAATCAAATTCCTTAGGGGGGGGGGGTATTGCCCCCCTCAAATGACGCCCCTGAATTTATTTATTTGCTTTATTAAGCTTTATGCTCCTGAGTAGGTTTACCCATTTTATTTCATTTCTATAAGGTCTTTCAGAGCTTTTAAAATCTGTGGCAATTGTTTGTAAACTGCAGATATAGCTCTATTTTTTCATGACCATAGAGTATCGCAATGTTTCTTTAAATAAACTGATAAGTGGGACATAAATATATCCCATCTTTCAGTAGAAGAGAAGAAAAAAACAAACACATTTTATGCAGTTCCTGATATTTTGGGCATACACCAGCAGCACGAACTCAAAGTTTAAAGAATGTGCAGAACATGGTAAAAAATAGACGAATTTATTTACTTCGAGGATTGGAGCTTACACAACATTATATTGGGAAGCCATATTTGCACCATATCACAACATTGAGCTCTGAAGGGTTGATATTGTTTATGACGGCCGATTATCTACAAGTTGGATATAGTAGGCCGGAGTGGGGTGGGGGTGTCCTCTGTAGGGTCTTTCTAAGGGAACCTAACCCGTATTTACGCAAGGTTCGAAGAAAACTACGGACAATTTCGAACGATTAGGCTTACGTGCGTGATTGGGTCGAACTCAGCACCTCCGGTCTACCATCTTTGAGAACAGAACCTCTCGTGCAGCTGTGAATGTCGAGATTGTTGGACATTAGCTTATCTTAAATTTCTTGAGCTAATTTTTTTTTCTGACTGGATGTAGTCAAGAAACCTTTCCACGATTCAAAATTTTCCATTTTCGGTATCGTATAACTTGCGTCATTTGTTCTTTGTGAGGTGTACTGGATTCCTAAACTGAACTGTGTTTAAAATTCAGTAACTTGCAAATGGTGACCATTATTAAAAGAAATTCTTGCTGGAGAGTTATGTAAGATATAAGAAGTATTTTTACTGCGGTTCTCGGTTTTAGTTCCAAATAGCAGAGATAGGTGGCAAGCAGTAATCTTCAATGGAGGTCTAAACTGAAATCCCCTAGCATCATGCGAAGGAAGGAGGCTAAATATATAGAGTAGGCCCCTAAAAATAAAATTGTATTGGAGAATGAGACACGCTCCATATATTTAACCTTCTCTTTCCGCATCAGAGTTGGGTGATTTTAGTTTTGGCTTTCATTGAGCACCTATGGCGCTAGATGTTGTCTTTATAGTGCTTGTGTGGTTATACATTGCTGACGTAATTGTCAATTCAGTATAAACTTGATTTTTCATGAATATGATTTAATAAAGTATACTGCTGTAACCTGAATTTACTATAAACCTGTTTAATTCTTCAACAAATCATCGATATTTATGTTGTAATGTGAAATTGTAAAACTGCTGTATAATAATTCAAAAACTCATTTGTAACGCGAGCGGCTAGTGGATTTGGTTCTCCCTTCAGGGTTTCACTATCACTATAAAGCGTAAGCTGAGTTCCCGAGGTAGTCATCCCTGCTTGCAGCGCCATCTATAGTTGCTATTTGGAACTAAAGCCGGGAATAGAGGTAAAAAAAGGACTACTGACATTTTACATTACTTTCCCGCATTTTTTTTTTTAAATAGCTGTCACCATTTACAGATAATTGAATTTTGAAAACAGTCAGTCCATTTTAGGACACTCGGTATATGGAGTGCGATCGAACGAAATTGAAAAAATACCTTGCTCTATAAAATTCTTCTACAATCAGTTTTCTTACTTCATTGGCAAGAAGGCTCATAATTTCATCCTGAATATATTTCACCATTTATCTTTTTCACTTTCAATAATTTTTCCTTTTGCTCTTTTCAAATTTGCTGTCGATTACACGATTTAATTTTAAACGACTTTCAAGTTCCTTTTAGCGAATGTATGCATTTCTGTGTTCTAGAGCATTTTTATGCTCAGGAATTTTAGGATTTAATTTTTTTCCACTTGAAAAACCCACAATCTGGATTGGCTAACTTTTGGAAAACGATCATGATAATTGGTGAATAATAAATAAAGAAAACAAAATATAGAGATTCCCTTATTAAAGTTATCCAATAATAAGCCGCAATCACAGGTTAATAATTTCTCCACTAGGTGTAATTTTCTTGAACGTTAGTTTGAAAAATTTTCGTCCTTCTACAACCGCAGATTTCATGTAATCAGTATTTTTCATCCTGTGCTGGACCTCTTTTTAAGAGCAAAGTAATGCCGAATGACTATAAAAAAAAAAAAATAATAATGATCCCATAGTGGAATCAGAATAGGTTAGCAATTCATATTCACTGAGTGTGGGAGGTGGCAGAAACTCTCGTGTACGATGTAAAAGGGGTCGTAGAGTGCAAAAGTTTAAGAAACACTGCAATAAGATATCACAAAAGCATATTATAAAATCATCAAATATAAAGAACCCAGTGAAAAGTAAATGTGAGTGATGCAATGACTTTGAAATGAAACATGTACATGTACATATACTTTCATTGGGAAAAAAATTCCCAATATGTTAATATATACATTTTTTTTACAAAAAAAAAAAAAAATAGAATATCGAACAGTGAAAAAAAAAATGATCGAGGAATTTCCAATAAAAATGATCAAGAACAAAAAAAAAAAAAAAAAAAAAATGGAAATTAGTAGTACAGATTTGGCGCCCACTAAATTTCCGCACCCGGGGCGACCGCCCCCTTCGCCCACCCCTTTTGCACGGTGCTGAATTTAGGGCACAGAAACTTCAAGTGGGCTCGTATCAAGCCCCAGGGGTTCAGGATCCCAACTGGAATGTAGCTGGGCAAGGGCATCAAGAAGGCGATTAATATTCAAATTTGGTGGTAGCTGAAGTCTAAAAAAAATTTTATATTGTTCATGTAGTAGCAAGATTTCCTAAGATGTTGTCACAAAAAAAGTTAGTGAATCAGACCATTTTTAAGGGAGATATAATAGGAGGTCCAAAAGGGGCCAACTGATAGTTGAGAGCAGGGCGCTAAGATGAAAACATGGTCAAAAGGTTCTAGTACTTAGCGCTTTAGATCTCAATAAGTCGCAATTAAGCATAGGATATGTATTAATCATTCGAATAAAATTTTAAAGAAGCGCAAAAAAAGTGGGGGAAATTCTTAAGAAGGGCACTAGGTGTCCAATAAAAATATGAGGGTGCTGGCCCAGGGAGAGGAGGCCAAAATATGAGGGTGCTGGCCCAGGGAGAGGAGTCCAAGTTTCAATTTTAAAGTTATGCCTTGAGAGGTTGACAATATTAGGGTGTGAAAAACGCATGGCGCCCAAAAATTTCAAGGGGCCATGAATGCATGCATTCCCATTGGCCATGAGACCAAAGCATTGGCCATGAGACCAAAAATTTCAAGTCTTAGATGGAATGTAGAAACTGAGAATAACTAAATGGGAAAAGGGCCCCCAAAACGAAGAAGTTCTGATAAAAGGGGCGGGGGGGCAAGTTCTGAGCAATTCAGGGCATACAAACTGAAAGGTGCTCTGTGGGTTGGGGGCGGTCATAAAAAATTAAAAATCTGAGCTTCAGGTGTATCAGGACCTGTCTTGGACTATCCTCACCCAAATTTTCAGACTTCTACGAGCAGTATATTTCGCTAGCCACCACACACTGAGTGAAACTTACTTTTATTAGTATAGACTAGCTGACCCACCCGGTGTTGACCGGGCCCATGATAATATTCTTAAATGAACCTGAAATTTGTATGATTTTATTTCTTAAGGCTGTTCTTAAATTCAAAGAGACAATTTTACGGCATACGTTTTAACTAATTTTTGCTCGAGAACGCATGAAATTGGCGGGTGTTGTTATTTAGAACTTTGTAATCGAAAGAAGTTTTCCGTATTTTTTGTAAACACAATAGATCTTACAGAAAACACTGTCAAAGTTGGCGTTTTCAACGGAATTTCCCGACGAAAGCAGAAAAACGAGTCAACGAAGGGGAAAAAAAAGGTCTTATCATATATCTTTAACACGATTTTGTCTGAAATACGTGCGCGATGACTGCGTGAAAAATCGGTTTAAAAACTAAAAAATAAAAACAGTCCTGTTCTAACATATATACAGAATAGGTAACCGCCATTCTGATTATCACATTTATAGACAATATTGAAACAGTCCCATTTTCATATTAAAATGCAATTTTTAACAAAAAAAGAATGTTTGAATTACATTTTCTTTGCCGAAAATATTGTTTATAAATACCTTCGCACATAAAGCGCAAAACTCAATGTAATACACATTTATATATGGGAAATTACAACCACAGTATTGTACGAAAACACGAAGCCTACACATTTCAAACAAATACTTAATAAATAATAATAAAATCCGTATATATATATATTTTTTTTTAAAGAGACGCCACGCTCTCAGACAGGATAAAAATTCTTGGAGTAGACCATGTCGCTATTGGTCACAGAGAAAATTACAGAATATATACGTTAGGTTTTAAAAGATTTAAATGGTCCTCTGAAGCAAAGAAACTTTCAAGAGAAAAAGAATCAATTCTTCTGCCTTGCAAAAAGAAGTAAAAATCATTACTAAAAAAGGCTTCAAAAAAGTGATCTTTTAAAAAATTATTAAATGATTTAAGACTTTTCTTATCTAATGTTTATAGGAAATTTTAAAACTATTAGCTTCACCTGAGGGAGGGAGCAGCTTTACCTGGTTTACGGCGCACCGAACCGCAGGTCGGTTGCCCGGCGGGCCAGTCTGCCTTATTCAATCCTAAAATTCAGCGATTAAATAAGGTTTAATGCTGAAAAATACTGCTACAAAAAAGTGGTATAATTTTGCATACGCTATAATCAAGCCCTAAGGAACACTGAATTTGGTACTTAACTTTTTCCCTCTTTTTAAATCGTATCGATTCTGCATTTGACATTTGCAATATTTTCAAAATCTCAAAAACAATACTCATAAAATTTAATGCTTCCCATCATCCCCATCCCGTCTAAATTTTGTCGCCATTGGCTGATGTGGAATATGTTTAAATCGAGCTCTTATTATTGCTCTGTATTGATGCATATTTAGTTTCCACGAAACAAACAAACAAAAAACCCTTCAAAATTTTTTTTTCTTGGTTTTCGTCTGTAAAATGGTCAATAATTTTTTTCAACTTGTCAGGCTATTTTTTTTACAAATCGTAAAATAATTATCATCGTAAAATACCTAGTGTTACATTGTACATATTGGTTTCTCAGCGGTGAATTCTTTGGCTACCATTATTTCTGTACAGATACCATTATTTCTGTACATCATGATAAATTTCTAAAATATTTTAAAAGAAATGTACCAGAAAAATTGTATTTTGGGAAAAGTGGTAGCCAGTAAAGTGACCAATGAGAGCCCTGTTAAATAAGTTTTGATTACTTTAAGATCTGAAAATCTTCAACACTCGTCTACAGAAAAGTTACACAAAAAAAATCAGGCATGCTTAAACGGTGTTGGAGAAGTTACTTGAGGCTGCAATATGGTATGAATTAAAATTTCCTTAATAGAAGTCATTTCTTTCAACTGTGTATGCTTTAAATCGAAATAGTTGAGGTTAAACACAAGGCAATATATTTTAGGAATACGCTGATTGTAACAAGATGTATCTATAATGATTAATAATATGATTAATAATGAAAAAAATATGTAATAATTTTTAAATAAAAATTTCTTAATTAAGAAATCTTTATTTCGCTTTTTCTAATTTTGCGCCCTTAGGATTCGTGCGCCTGGAGCAGTTTGCTCCAACTGCTCCACGGTAGCTACGCCCCTGTCCATAATTTCATTTCATGGTTGTTTGAACACAACCTTTTATTATGCAGAATTCCAAATTCCTGAAACAGTTTTATCGCAACTTTCTCATCACCTGGAAATTGACAAATGGTAAAATCCATCTCAGCGTCAGCAGTAAAAGTAAATTATAATTTTATATAAAAAAAAAGCATTTTTATTTCGAATAATAGCAAATTAAAAAGCTTTCCAAGGTTAAGGTTATATAATAATCATTCACGTAATTCACGTTTCATAACTAACAAATCACAATGTTTCGCATGGTTTACAAGAAAAATCCTTTTCACGATGAGGGCTGAAATAATTGGCGCATTAGCATACATTTTGGCATGCTGTCCGTATAACGGAAAAGTACCCTCAATTTTGGCGAAATACTGGAAATAGTGCCAAGTTGGCGACAGAGAGATGGGACCCCATTGGTTACCTCCCTTATAGCGTCATAAAGCTTTGACCAATCAGGTGCATTTCACGGTATCTACGCAGATTTTTTATTGGTCCATTTCCAAATCAAAACTTTTTTTATATATATAGAAGGATTATATCATTTATTGATTGTTATTTTCTTTTAAAAATAATAGAAAATGTTTTGTTTATCACTTTATTTTGTTTTCATATTGAAATACTATTATAGCACGCTATATGTAACTGGTATTCGAAAACGTTTTCGTCAAATTGGCATTAAAAAATCACGCCAAACCCGGTGCGTTTATGGCATATGTGCCATAAATATAAACATTTTATTTATATATCATTGCTTTTTATATACAATTTAATTTTATTTGTACATAAAAATAGGTCAGTGGCTTGTTAACACAAAAGAAATTTCATAAATCTTTAAAAAATTGCTAGAGTATATGAAACAATGAATAAGTTGCACGAAAATACGCATAAAAAGCTTACTTGCCTCGCCAAACCTATTTTCTCTACCTCGCCAAGGCCCTTATACAGGAAAAGTACCAATTTCATTTTTAAAGACTAAAAAGAAATTAATATAAATAGCCCAGTGGTAGGGGAGCAAAAAAAAGGCCGAATTCGGAATTAATTAGGGGAAAGCTGGAAATTCTTTTAATCCATTTAGTTTAGGTCTAGAATGAATATGCTAAGTTTTCCCCCTCGTAGTAGGTGAGCGTTAGAAAATATATGCAGATGTATAGTCAAAAAACACATTTTTTTTTAGATACCATAACAATATCTCAAAACAGCTAACTCTGTCAAAAACATTGTCCATACAAATGTTGTAGAGCTTAAAATTATGAGTAAAATGAGTACCTACACTTAATATTTTTGTTGAACATTACGGTCACAATTCCACTTAAAAGTTTTAGACCCGTGGTCAGGGGGTTGAACTCAGAATTTATTAGGAGAAAACTGGAAATTGTTTTAATCCCTTCAGTTTAGGTCTAAAATAAACTTAATATGTTTTGTTCCTCGTACTTGAGTGAATGTTAGAAAATATTTACATATATATTTTCGAAAAACACGTTTTTTTTTTTTTTTTTTTTTTTAATTACCTTAACAATATCTCAAAACAACTAACTCTATAAAACAAATTGTCAATAAAAATGTTGTAGAGCTTAAAATTCTGAATAAAATGAGTACCATCATTAATATTTTTGTTCAACATTAAGGTCGCAATTCTATTTCAAAATTTTGGCTTAATCGCTAATCAAGAGCTTGAAGCCAGGAAAGACCAAGTTAACATAACAATATCTCGAAGCAGCTAACTCTATCAAAAACATTGTCAGTACAAAAGTTGTAGAGCCTAAATTTCTGAGTAAAATGAGTACCTACACTTAATATTTTTGTTCAATATTAAGGCATTCAATATTCAATTTTGAGATATTGGTAAGTTAACTTGGTCTCTCTTGGCTTCAAGCTCTTGGTTTGAAAAATTTTGAAATAGAATTGCGACCTTAATGTTGAACAAAAATATTAATGATGGTACTCATTTTATTCAGAATTTTAAGCTCTACAACATTTGTACTGGCAATTTTTTTAATAGAGTTAAATGTTTTGAGATATTGTTAATGTAATTAAAAAAAACGTGTTTTTCGAAAATAAATATGTACATATTTTCTAAAATTCACTCAAGTAATAGGAAGAAAACATAGTACGTTCATTTTAGACCTAAACTGAAGGTATTAAAACAATTTCCAGTTTTCTCCTAATTGATTCTGAGTTCAACCCCCTTGACCACGGGTCTAAAACTTTAAAGTAGAATTGTGACCTTAATGTTGAACAAAAATATTAAGTGTAGGTAGGTACTCATTTTACTCAGAATTTTAAGTTTTAAAACATTTATTTTGACAATGTTTTTGTCAGAATTAGCTGTTTGCAGATACTGTTACAGTATGTAAAAAAACATGTTTTTTGACTATAAATCTATAACGCTCACCTAGGACGAGGGGGAAAACATAGGATATTCATTATAGACCTAAACTAAAGGGATTAAAACAATTTCCAGCTTTCCCCTAATTAATTCCGAATTCAATCCCCTAACCACTGGGCTAAAATGGAAATTGTTTTTTTTTTTTTTTTTAAATCATGCTTTCATTAACATTCACAAAAATTTAGAAAATATATATGTTTTTTAAATGCACTAAATATTAGAAAAGGCTTGAAAAAAAAACTTAAATTCACGGAGTTTAAATTTAATTCGGTGAGTTCAAATATGGAAGATAAATGGATCTAAATGGGAATTTTGCCAAGTTAGCCAGCTATCTCCAAATCGGCTTCATATATAGAAATTTTTTTGTCGCAAAATTTGGCGATATTTCGCCAAGTCGGCCAAAGTTTGGCGATATCATGGTAATCCTGTCATTAGTACTTTTCAAGAAATACTCATTGTTGAAGCTAATGCTGATTTCTCTATAGAAAATCAAACGTAACCATTAAGTAATTCACCCCCCCCCCCCCCACACACACACACACACCGTTGCACCCTTAGGGATCGAATTTTTAAAAATCAATGTCCAATTCATATATTGCCCTCAGGAATACATATATATTCCAAATTTCAAAACACTATATCAACAGGAAGTGGGTGAAAAATGAATCACAAGATTTGAGTGCCACAGACAAATATAATTGTAAGTTAAAAGAAAGCATGTAGAAAAAAAAAAAAAAAAAGAAAAAGAGAAAGAAAATAAGAAGAAATGATGCTATAAAGCAAAATATTTTATTACACGTCATATAATTGTTTCTAATTTTCACACGCGAAATATAAAATATGCTTTTGGCGATTAAAAAATGCTATTGAGAGATTATCGCAAAATCTCAAATCAAAGTTTTTATGCCTTTTTTTCTTTTAAATGGAAAAACAAACAGATTTATTTTCCTAAAACACTCATACTACAATCTATAATAATAAAGAAAGAAGTTTGTGTGTGAGTGAGTGACTATGTGGACGGTGTTCTGAAGAGACCACTGCACGTAGAGCTACAAAATTTGGGGAAAAGGTACGTCTATATATGAAGTTTTGCACTTCGAAGCCCGATTTTCGATTTTTTGATTAGATTTTTTTTAATTTAATTTTTTATGCGATTTTTAACGCTTTTTTATGTTTCGAGGCGATTTTTCCATATAAGTGAGAAGAATATGGTTTCTTTCTTTTAACCCAATATAGTAAATTTTGTTCTCTTTTCAAAAAAGTTTATTCGGAATTCTTACAGCGATTTTTGAATTTTTAGCGAATTTTTTATGCAATTATAGAATGGCATTTAATGCATTTCCATATCTATAAGGAGGTTACCTTAGAGGGACACAGTTCTGTCGCCAAACGCAGCCAAGTTTGTCGCAAACTTGGCGGTATATCGCCAAATTTGGCGACCAAAATGAGTCGCCAAATGTGACGCCAACTTGGCGATATCTCTAATATTTCGCCAAATTCCCATAGACTTCCATTGTAAACCAATATGGATTACTTGCTTACAGAAAATCAACAAATTGAAATATTTTAATGCAACAAAAACTAATACTAACTTAAGAGTTTATATTAAATATATTTAAGAGAATCCAAGTAAATTAAATTGTCAATAAAAGTAATATGATACAATGCTTAGATTATTGTATTTTATTGATATTTTTGACGAAAGGATTGCCAGTGGTCATTTTGGCGAAAATTATAGTTGATAAATGAATTGAAATGACTATATCCGTTAGAAAATAATGTAAACAACTCGCAAATTAAAAGAAAATAACTGTTATTTGTTTAATTTTAAAAAAAAAGAATCAAAAACCTTTTTAATGCGAGATAAAATTTATAAAATGAAAATATTTAATTTAAATATGAAAGGAATGTTTATAAAACTTAAAAAATAAATTAGTATGAAAGAAGCAATTGATACATTATTTGGCGATTTTTCGCTTCTCCAGGTTAAAAAAAATGTGCCTGAAAAAACTTGAAGAAATAAAATTTAAGTAACAGTCTTTTAGTCCTTCTTTTTTTTTTTTAATTCAATTTAATTATCATTTTTATGTAATTTTCCCATCGTATGTCTTACAGGAGAAAAGCTTTATTTGTGAGTTACATGCTATTTAATCATTACCTTGGTCGCCAAACAATGCAATTTTAAGCCACAAAAGCAGAAGCGCGAAATAAGCCAGGCGAAGGTCGCAATATATTTTTTTAAGTATAGGAGAACATTTTGTAGTAAATCTTTATATTCAAATGTAAATTATATAAAATTATAACTATGCAGTCAAGTATTTAAATTTTAGTGCAAAAATGTTCCATATACACACATATTTTATAATCTTCGATAATCAAGCCACTGGGCCATTCCAGGGTAACGGAATGACAGTTTAATTAATAAGTAGATGTTGTTTTAATCCTAGAATTAAAAAATATTGGAATTAGAAATTTTGTTTTATCTGAACTTTAAACTCCACCATTAACTTTCATTAAATATATTTACTAGTTAGGATTTAAGTGATTAAGAATAAAAATAACTGTAACTTTATTCATGGTAATGGAATGACGGGTTTTCTACACTAGTATTTCTCCACGAGCTTATAATGTAAAATTCAGCCAAATGGTAAATAATAAAGCTTGTATGAAAATGACGGAACCAACATGGTACTAATTATGAAATATTCTTGGGTTTTCGAATTTCTAAATCAATAAATAGTTATAGAACAATGCAAAAAGAAAATCTTACTCTGGTAACGGAATGACAGTAACGGAATGACAAAAAGTTCCATATAGTTTGTAAGCTTCTTTTTCATTTTAAAATTATTGAAATTAATACATAAATCATTGTAAACTGATTACACATTATTATGCAGTTATACAGAAGTCAAATATAAATCTATTACGTATAGGGGAGAAGGGGGCACATGTGAACATGGGGCACAGGTGAACAGGACATATTTCACTGTTAATTTGAAATAAAAAAATTAAAAACATTACCAATAGATAGTAGTACTGGTTCCATCTTTTGGCTGAATTTTCAGAACAATAAGCCATTTTGATTTCTGGTAGTTGTAATTTGTTTGTTTTAGAAGGTGTGAAGTAAAAAAGTCTTCTAAGTTATTGAAGTAAAAATCCATTCAAGACATTTTTTAAAGTAGAATATCAGTGTTACATTCTATAGTGGCATTAATTAGGTAAGTCTACAAAAAGTTTTGTTCCCTTATTTTAATTAAAAATATCTTTTTTTATAAGTTAGGCTGAAGCTGGTAGATGCGGCACTTAAAAACAGAACATATGGGGGAGGATGTGAACAGTTCACAAGTGCATTTCTTAAGTCTGTAAATGCATTATTATTTTTTTTTAGTTTAAATTTAATTACCCTTATCAAACATTGAGCTATAAATTCAATGTTTTTAGGATTTCTTCACAGTTTTAAGTTACTGGAAGTTTAACAATTAAAAGTGGTGGCTTTCTGTAAAAATCAATATGTTTATTTGTTATTATTTAATGATTTCCAGTTTTAAACATATTTATTTTTTCTCAGCCCATATTAAAGTATTTGTAAGATATTTTATTTTATGAAAGTAAAATTTAGCTGGCCAAAAAAAATGTGAAAAGTACTATTGTGATAATCATCAATTGTATTGCACCAATGTGCACTTTGAACTTCATTTTGCATTTTATGGTGAAGTTTTCAGCAAAATCTATTTGTATACTGCCTACTTCTCAGAAACATTAGCATTTAGAACTGCAAAGAATTTGTTTCTGTCGTTTGATAAATGTGTGCTTTAAAAAGTAACATATTTTGCTCTTATGTCTGACATTGAATTAAAGAACCTGTGAATGAAAGTTTTGTGCATTTATTATTAATTTTCTGCCATTGCTTCCATTTGATGGTCTCCTCGGATTTGTTCTCTGAAACTACATTAATATTCTCTTGAAAATAATTTTGACAAATTTCACATTCAGAAATCATACATGTTTCTTACTCTTGATCACAAACAACAATAGCTATGAAGTCTCTAAATGGGTGAGGAAAGTCGTTGATCACAGCAGTTAGACCTTCAAATCAAAAGTCTGACCTTTTCATGGTACAAACATACACTTATATGTTTAAACCAGTTAGGGCTATTAAACAGAATGTTTATTTATGGTTACAGTTATAATAGAAAAGTAAAATATAATAATAATTGACTGAGAATGATATTGATTGGAATAAAAGGAAATGTTTCAACATCAAAACTTGTCCAACATAAAATTCATTATTCTTTCCCTTTTGTAAAATATATGAAAACATAAGATTTAACATTTAATTTATTTAAACTAGGTATAACTTCACTTGGCATTAATACTCTTTGATTTTAATAATTATTTTGACTATCAGTGCATATTATTTATTGCATTGTCATTCCGTTACCATATTTTGTCATTCCGTTACCATTATTTTTGTCATTCCGTTACCAAGTTTTAAGCATGAAATTATTTAACTTGGATGTTGTGGTGTTTTTTCTTCGATTTACACTCAAAACTGGCTTTGAGGGAAAAATATCTAATGTCTAATGCAAACAGCCAATTAATAAAAATACTTTTTAGTAGTTTTTGGTAACGGAATGACATCTGAAACTTAGTTAAATAAAATCGTTAAGTTTAAAAAATATATACCACCCACAATAAAAATGTCCTGTAGAATCTAAGAAAACAGTCCAAAGGTTACAGTTAATATAACTATAAAACATGTAGATAGTATAAAGTTCATCAGATTGTTTAAGCAAATATGTGTGTATTAGGTGCTCTCAATCATTAACGACAACAACATACTTTATTGGCATATATTTTTAATTTTAGAGATCATATCACTTAATACTGACTGTAGCTGAATAGTTGAATGTTTTCTGATTAAAATGACATATAACACTAAGCATTTTAATAAGTTTGAAATTTCATGACTCATGTCTCCTTTTTCATGGAATGGCCCCACTACCAAATGACATATTTACTATATTATTGAAAGTTTTGTTGGTACAGATTTCATATACCCTCCATGGTACATAATGGCTCCAAAATGGCATTATTTTGCCTGACATGGTAACTCGGCTATTGGTGTTTATTTATTAATAAACTGTTTATTTTCTTTTCTACAGTTATATAAACTGTTTTGTTCTATAGATATTAATTAAACTTTTTATTATTTATTGCTATTTCCTTTTAAAATAATAGAAAATAACTTAAATATATATCTGTAACTGGTGTTCGAAAACGATGTTTTCACCAAATTGGGCTGAAAAAAAATCGCGCCAAACCCGGTATGTATCTATGCCTTATTAGTTATTTACATTATTGTGATTACTTAGTATCAGGCAACAAGATTGGGTACAGATGTCATATTCGCCCCATATTGGCGCGACTTTTTTCGGTTGCCAATTTGGCGAAAACATCAACAGCATAAACAACATAATCCGGGTTACCCCATCAAGCACTTTGGCGCAAGTTAAGTACCTGTTGCCTATATGATATTGGCGACAGAAAAAAATCGCGCCAATATGGGGCGAATATGACATCTGTTCCCGAGATTGAAGAGTATTTGGTATATTTTTAATATATGGGCTTTGGTGAGTTAGAAAAAATGGCCTTGGCGAGTGAAGTGAATTTTGGGTATATTTACTGGCAAACTATTTACTTTTCATATTTCATATACGTATAAGCATTTTTTTTCAATATTTATTTTATTTATTTATATAAAGAAGAGCTATTTATCTACTTTTAAATGCGAACAGAAATTATTTGTGGTTCTACCTGATTATCCCGTAGACCAAAAAAAAATATCGCCAAACTATAAGATTAAATGCCAATAATGGGTGATCTTAAATGTCAAATTTACTTGACATTAAACACTTTACACGTGTTTGTTATGTCATCAGGTGATTTTTAATTCGATATTTACATTTCTTCGCGATCTGCTGCAATTTTTTGACATTCCATTTTTGACCTATAATACTAAAATAATTTCTACCTTCATTTCAATAAAGTTTATTCGGATTTCGTGAACAATTTTGGAATTTTTCGAGTTTTTTGTATGTGATTTTTAGTGTAGTATAGCGATTTTCTACCATTTTTCCACATTAGTGAAAGACGTTGATAGAAGTTAAATCAACTTTCAATCTTCGAACACAATATATATATATATTTTCTCTTTTCAAAATTTGTGCAGCGATTTAAAATTTTTTCGCGATATCTTATTGTGATTTTCTGAGGTTCGTGCTGTGGTACAGATGTCATATTCGCCCCATATTGCCGCGATTTTTTTCGGTTGCCAATTTGGCGAAAACATCAACAACATAAACAACATAATCCGGGTTACCACATCAAACAAAATAACGACACTTTGACGCAAGTTAAGTACCTGTTGCCTATATGATATTGGCGACAGAAAAAATCGCGCCAATATGGGGCGAATATGACATCTGTTACCGTGCTGTTTTTTTACGTACCCGGGCAACGCCGGGCAAGTTAGCTAGTAACATTAATAAAAATACAAATAAAATGTCGAATTAAAGGATTTATTGCCATATCTGTATCTGTTAATAGTAATTTAATACAAATCTGCATGTTAAATTTTGACACCCATCATGGAGAAGAAATATCTCCTTCAAAAATATTTTTGGAACCGCGTTTTCTTTTTTGGCTTAGGCTTCATCTTCTTAGGCTTGCTTTTCTGATATACGTGACCAGTATTGCATTTGTGGCAATACTTAAGATTGGTCTGAACGCTAGCTCTTACTGCTTTTGCACCACACATGTGTGTTTTTTGGCAAATTTTGCAGCTGATTTTACGGCCTTTTGATTTGGCTGTCTTTTTAGAGGTGGCTGTAGATTTAGAACTGCTGCGGCTTTTGTTGTTGCTTGAACGGTTGCGCCTTTTCCCGCTGCTGGAATGCTTTCGCCTTCTTCCGCTGCTGGAACGCTTCCGCTTTCTTCCGCTGCTGGAACGCTTGCGTCTTCTGCCACTACTGGTACGCCGACGTGTCCTACTTTCAGACCGCTTCCTAGATCTGGCCCTACTCTTAGGCTCAGTTCTAGTACGCGATTTCCTGCGCCTTGCAGTTTCGTTGACTTTGTACTTTCCATTAGTTAACTTCTTCAGAAGTCCTTTGTCAACAGCATTATTAAGATTCGACAGGACGATGGTTTCCGAATCTGCCATATTCAGGAGTTTCTTGGACGACAAATATAGCTGAACATCGGCAAAAGAAGAAGAATCTCTAGTCTGACCAAGATGACGAATGGCTTTCAAAACTGTTTTTTCAATGTCTGTCGATGGATTATTTACTGTGCATGTTTTCAACTGCTTTCGTAAAAGCGTCAATAATTTAGCAGAAATTCTGTAAAACTTTTGCAAAAAATCAAAATTTTCGATATAATAAAGAGACTAAATCAGATTCCAAATAAGAATGCTTTAAAAATTGAACGAAATAAATATTTTATTCTAGAAAATTCTACCTTATCATTTCTCGTGGCCACCTGCACGAAAATAAAATTATGATCATGGAGCTTTTATGTAAGCATACAAACCAGCAGTAATTACACTAGTGATGTAATAATGTGAAAATGAGAATTGTTTTTCTTACTTGATAAAACGCCTTCAGAAAATCTTAGTTCTGGTGTAATAAAATATCAGCGATAAAAATTATAAAAAACCCTTTATTTACATCAGTAGCAAAATTAACACAAAAAAATATAAATATTTGAGAGAAATTTAAAAATACGTACCTAATTGAATAATGGGAAATTTCGATTGAAAAACATGCAACCCATGAAATGTAACAAACATGATAAAGAAGATAATGAAATTCCCCCAGTTACAGACTTTTTCAGTGTGGGATGCGCCTTATTGCGGTCACAAATGGACATATAGCGTAATAAAGTAATTTTCCGTTTAACTACACATGAAACTTTTTGTGTGGCAAGACGCACCTATGACAGACCTATTAGTGGAATAAAACGCAAAATGAATTTTTGCGAGATGTGTCACTTTTCTTGCGGCTGAGCGATATTATTATTATACATTTATTAGTCACATACTTTACAAAATTCAAGAAGTCAATAAAATATCAATACATGAAATAAATTTATATCAAATAAAATCTAAAAGAGTTAGTTACCCTTTAAAAGTATTTAATAATGACTTATTGTTACATAATGCATTCAACAGTAATATTGTCTTCTTGCACTTGCGCCCTGCCCGGAGAGGTTAAAAGCAGAACTTATCAACAAAACAGTGGACAACATTCTTTGTGTTTCTTTAATGGTAAGCGCAAGTAGCATTTTCTACATATTATGCTCCTGATTTCTCTAACAGCGAACTACATGCGCGTATGACAGAAGAATAGGAATGCCAAACGTTGGGGTATTCCAAATTTTAGAATGAAAGGATTTTATAAACATTTAATGGCTTTAATAATAGCTTTATGTTTTCATAAAAACACATAAAAATAATATAATACATAAAAAAGGTAACAGACTATTTTGATGTAAAAAAACAGTCACTGAAAAAAGAAAAATTTGGTTGGATCAAAAATGATAACGATAGCAAAAAGTAAATCCTCCTCCACCCAGAGATATACTACGATATCAAGGGCCAGACCCCACTCCCCCCTAAAGTGATAACGTTATATATGCGCAGCCCCTTATTATTCCACCTTCCCTAAGAATTTTTTTATTAATTAGTAAATGAACGCTGAAATAAAATTAATTTTATGTAAAGAATTAAATTCTGAATCAGTTTTGCCGAACATTTATGAGAAAATAAGTTTATTTTTATCGATTTTAAAATGTTACTGCTAATTTTTATTTTTCAACTAGCTGACCCGCCCGGCGTTGCCCGGGACCGTGATAATATTCTTAAATGAACCTTAAATGTGTGTGATTTTATATCTTTAACTCGATTTTATCTCAAATATGTGCTTGCTGGCTGTGTGAAAAATCGGTTAAAAAATAAAAGAAAAGAAAAACTCTGATATTTAGCGGTAAAAAGGCTCGAGATAACTGCCACGGGAAACGAAGGGTTGGGGGCGATATGTTTCTGACGACTACGTAATTTTCGTGCAAAAAATAGTGATAATGAACTGTAAAAATCACTGACTTACGCGTAACCATTTTAGGTAGATTTCATAAGAAATATTACCTATTGCAGTAGTTACCATGGTGCGACCGTTGAAAAATTCCTCCATAACTTTTCATTATATATCCTAACCCCCACCTAAAAAGCTTATATATAAATATATATGTACTAAATTTTCTCCATACAATAAAGGCCGCAATTATGCACGGGTCGTCTTCAAACTCCCCAAAAACATTGAGATGCCTAATATCTCGACAAACGGGCAAAATCGGACCAAGGGGATGGAAATAAGGGGGATTTTGTGAAAACGGAAAAACCCATACCTTCTTAATTATAATACATATCAAATCAGTTTTAAGTTATTATTACTTCTAGAAAAAGGGTCAAAAATTTATGTATGACAGATTTTTTATAAAATTAAAAGGGGCTCAAAGAGGGAATAAAATAGGGATTTTAGGAGAAAAAAAAACATAACTTCGTCGATTTTCAAGATGTCAAATCCAATTATTTATTAAAGATCTTCTTAATATTATCTACGACTTTTATATTGACAAATTTTTGATAGGACCAATTCTTATAGCAAAAACAAATTTAAAATATATAGAGTTTGAAGAAAAATTATCGTATTAACATGATTCTGATAAAACAAGCTCTTACGGAAAAATGAAATTAAAAACGCGTCAAAAGCTGCCAGATAAAATTGTTAAACTGGGTTTATCTCTAATCTTGATTTAGTTTTTTTTTTTTTGTGAAATTAGTACTTAACTTCGAAATCTATCTGCGGCTGTAGGCCGAGCCGGGAGGGATTTTTTTTTTTCCCCATCGAAATCCTGAGTTGTTATTATTTTTTTTTTTTTTTTTAACTGATTATTGCCGGAAAATCTTGTATTTCCACCTTCGAAATTCCCCTTCTAAATCATTATAAATTTCATCAAAGTAAGCAGTTACTTTTCACCATATAATTATCATGCCATTACATCGTTTACAACTGCAGCTAAATGCAAAACTGTTTTGGGATTAGATAATCGCTCTTCATACTCTTGTACACCGCGCATTCTTGCACCACCTAAGTAAGATTAAGAAGTACTATGCAACGGAACAGGTTGATTTTTTACTTATTTATATTATTTTATTTATTTATATTTCAGCCAGTTGGATACGGATTGTGCTATCTCTATTTTTTTTTTCTTTTTTGTTGATCGGGTAAGGGTAATGAAAATTTTCCATATAAGAATATCCAGAATTTGCTTTCAAATTCCTGCGTCGGGTCCGGTTAATTGATTTTATCTGAACAAGACCGGGCCTACAACCCACTGGTTATTTAATTTTTATGTGTGTTGGTGGGTTTTTGCTCTTGCAGGTCGAGTTCAAATATATCCGATAAAAAGGGGGGAGGGGATAATGTTTTAAATCTAATCTAAGTAAAATCTAACTAAATAACTATATAGTGGAGTTACTATATCTATATAAAGAGGAGGGGATGGCTGATCTGTAGACTTTTTTTTTTCAGAATTACATTTAACCCTTTGGACTCCGATGCCTCTTACACAAATTTTATTCGGTCTGCACCACTGTTTTAAAAGAAGTTTCCTTCAAGTACACAATTTCAAAAATGCTCTGATTAAATAAGGCAAATTTTATTTTCCTTTATTACTGGTGCCAAAAACAAATTTTGCAAAGAAATATTATTTCGCCGCAGCGGCGACAATGGAGTGCAAAGTGTTAAAAGAGCCATTCATTAAAACATTTCATTTCTTTTTAAAGAAAGAAACAAATTATCTTTTGATGTTTATATATTGCGTTGTAATCTGAAGAATATCATAACACAGACATTCAGAATATATTAGAGGACTCTTCTTAACACCTAATAATTTTTCTGAGAAATATTTTCTACCCTAATTTTATTTTTGCCACTTTTGAGAAATTTTCGAGCTTTATGTATTTATATTGTGATATGTTCGACTGCATATCCCTACTAATAAAAGACTCCATTCCCACCAGTTTTTACTGAAAGCATTATGCAAACATACATTTCTCTTGTTCATTTGTGATCATACTTACCTGGCACTGGGGTATAGCGCCTAGAATATATAGTGTGGAAACTGGCTATCCCTGTACATATATTAAGGACCAAGATGGGACATTTACGGCAAAATCTGTAATGGCAACAATACTAGCGTCACTACCAACAAGGGGGAAGAATTAACAAGCCTCCGAAATTTACCTATGTTGAAGAAATATGTTTACTCTCTATACTTTGAATATCTATTCTTTCCTAAAACGAAGCAGGTGTCAGACGATATTCTACTCATGATTGCTTTATTTATTTAGCTGGTTTTTTTTTTTATTATTTACCTTACTTGTAATGGTCACCTTTAACTTAAAAATGATAATTAGAGTAATAATATAAAAGAAAACGCTAGAAAATTATGTTAATAACGTAAATATGTAAGTTTATGAGATTAAATTGTAAAAAATCAAATTCAGGTATTGTGTTAATTTATTCATATCGAATAAAGCTTTATTGAGTGTAATAACATACCTCTATTTATTTTTAACTGTTAGATTTATATAATTCTAAAAATTTGTCGAAATGAATTTTTCCCTATCTGTAATTTTATTATTATTTCTTATATGTTAATATTATAAATATTATTGAATTGATTGTATGTTATTTACATTAAAAACAATATTTTTATTTTATCTGTAAGAAAGTGAAAATGCGTAAATTTTAAAAGATTGTTGTAAAGGTTGTTTAATACGTTAAACTTCATAAATTAATAAAACATCTGCTATAAAAATTTTCCTACCGAATGGGAATATTTATGAAATTTTCTGGGATTTGTAGAGCGCAATACTTCGTATATTTTTATATTACACTATTATTTTATGTAAGCTTTTCAAGACGGAATTTTTACCCTGTTTTTCGTTGCACTTATATCGTTCACTCATCATGTAAAACAAGTGGATAAGTGTGATCACAGATCGCGCAGTGGGTTTCGTTTAATATTTCTTTCAAAACACTTTATCCTTTTGCAAAATCTGTTAGTTCTACATTTCGCAACCATGGGATGCACTCTATTCTAAACAAACCTGTATCCGAACTAAACTCCGTTTTACAAACTATCCACAGATATATTAGTCGAGGGGATCGGGCCCATAGCACCCGAGCTAGGTAGGCGCCCCTGGCGGTAAACATGTTAACTAAAATATGTACGGCTATGGTGCATAATAATAAAGAGTGGTCAAAGGAGTGTCGGCAAAAGTTAGAAAAGTACATCCCGGGTGAAAAGGGTGGAGGTTAGAAAAATTGCTAAAAATACAGAAGTTATAGCCCGGAGGGGTAAAAGACTTTTTGAAATTTTTATGATTTTTCGTGTGATCGCAAGTGTTCAGCTATAAGAATCCAAAATTTGAAGTCTTCAACATAATTAGGGGCTCAGTTAGAAAAAAAAAAACTTAAAATACACAAGTTAGAGCCCATGGTGGGTAAATATAAGACTTTTTCAAAATTTTATGATTTGCCGTTTGATGTGAGGTGTTCAGCTACAAGTATGCAAAATTTCAAGTCTCCAACATATATAGTTTCTGAGAACGGGCTCTGTGACAGACGGACAGACAGAGGAGTGAGACGAATAGGGTTTCGTCAAATGAACGAAACCCTAAAAAAAAAAAAAGCATATATCCGTGCATGAACGTAGAATAGATATTAGATATATAAAATAGAATATCTATTCTATGTTCATGTATCGGTGTAAGATTCTATTAAAAACGTAAACATGAAACATTAAAAAAAGAAGGATCACAATAAGGTAGATGCTCAATGATAAAAATTTTACAAGGATGGAGAGTTTCTTCCCCATTGTCACTAAAGGCGCTACGATCGCAATCGCATTACCATTGCGATCTATGGAAATGTCCCATCTTGTATGTTAATCTATGTCCCTGTAATACTTAAAAAAGTAACAAAATATTGTATCCCTTAAATGTGCAACGATGCTACTGAAATATACAGATTCGCAACGACATCTGCAGGATATTTTCTACAACTGCAAGATATTGCTAGTCTATACAATGTAATACGAAAATCCCGCAGTTGTCGTTGCGATCGACACTTGGGATTTTAGCAGTATCGTCGCACATTTAAGGGATACAAATTTTTAGCGTTGTTTGGATAGCATATTTCCACACTAGGTATTCTAGATACTGTAACTGGGTACAGCGCCTAGAATGTATAGTGTGGAAATCGGCTATACCAGTAGTACTTAAAAAAGTGCTAAAATATTGTATCCCTTATATGTCAGACGATGCTGAAATCCAATGAGTTGATCACAGCGACATCTGCAGGATATTTTCTAAAACTCCAAGAAAATTTGGTCTAGACGCTGTAATAATACGATATTTACTTTGAAATTTGAAACTATATCGCAGATATAGCGACTAGAATACACAGTGTGGAAATCGGCTATCCCTGTAATACTTAAAGAAACGCTAAAATATTGTATCCCTTAAATGTGCAATGATGCTGCTGCAATATGCAGATCGCAGCAACATCTGCAGGATATTTTCTACAACTGCAAGATATTGCTAGTCTGTACAATGTAATGCAAAAATCCCGCAGATATCACTGCGATCGACACTTGGGATTTCAGCAGTATCGTCGCACATTTAAGGAATACAAATTTTTAGCATTGTTTGGATAGCATATTTCCACACTATGTATTCTAGACGGTGTAATCGCAGAAGGCGATTGGCTCCCTGGATTTCAGCATCATTGCACATTTAAGGGATACAACTTTTTAGCGCTGTTTGGATAGCAGATTTCCACACTATATATTCTAGACGCTGTAACTGGGGTATGCCTTGATCAATAAGGAGAGGCTCCCCCGAGCAGAAGCGTTTCATTGCACACCGAAAGGTTGGCATTCGCCACATCCGCAAATTGCGGTTGCTTGGGGTGCATAATTTTTGGCACTTGGAACTGCGTTCGCGCTGTCCCGCAAGAGAACTCAAGAGAACGTGTTCGCGCAAGAGAACTTAACGTACCTTACGGCAAAGCTGAATACAGTTTATTATATAAGGAAAAGACATGTTTACAAACAAATACTTCCATCAAACAATCTACCACTACATTTTCTCATAGCGATCATTGCAGGAATCGTCTTGGCGACGTAGGCCAATCACATCATACACCTGTTAAACGTAGACTAATTAAATTTCCCGAGCTCATGTATACAGTAGGAGTCGCAAAGAACGGACAGGTGTTTCTTGCGATCCACATTTGACCCCGAGGCTAACGAGAAAGACAGGCTACCGCTGTACATTCAACGCAGTGTTGATTTCAGGGGTGGCCCGGGGGTGCAGTCCCCCCCGGTACAATGAGATGTCCCCCCGAAAGATTCTAGATTTTGTGTTTTAAATGGTCAAAAAGTGCAATCCCTCCCCGGAACTCTATAATGTCCCCCCGAAGCTACAGAAATCCCTCCCGGAGAAAAGGGTCTGAATTCAACACTGATTCAACGTATCTTTTATTACAGACCGCTGGAGTCACGTGATGCTCGAGTGCACCAATGAAGGTGTGCGAAACGAGCAACACGTCACTCTAGCGGTCTGCAAAAAAGACACGAGGGATGCACCGCGGTAGCCTGTCTTTTTCGTTAGCCTCGTTCGACCACCGCCCCCTGAATACTAGGCCTGAGTGCTGACACAAAAATTGAGTCTGCCGAAGGCGGAATTTTTTTACCGTAGGTATAGCGACTAGAATATACAGTGTGGAAATCGGCTATCCCTGTAATAAGGAAAGGGCATGTTTACAAACAAACACTTTAGTCAACCAATCTACCAACTACATTTTTGTCATAACGATCATTGCAGGAATAGTCTTGGCGACGTGGGCCAATCATATCAGAGACCTGTTAAGCCTAGACCAATCAAATCTCCCTAGCTCATCTGTACAGGTAGGAGTCATAATAAATGAACAGGTTTTTCTTGCTAACCAACAGTAATACGACCAACAGTGACGTCAGCTGCCCTTTCCTTATACTTAAAAAAACGCTAAAATATTGTATCCCTTAAATGTGCAATGATGCTGCTGCAATATAGAGATCGCAGCGACATCTGCGGGATATTTTCTACAACTGCAAGAAATTACTAGTTCATACAATGTAATACTAGTAATACAAAAATCCCGCAGATGTCGCTGCGATCGACACTTGGGATTTTAGCAGTATCGTCGCACATTTAAGGGATACACATTTTTAGCACTGTTTGGATAGCACATTTCCACTAGAGTTGCAAAGGGTAGAAAAAACCGGGTTTATTCCCGGAAATAAACCGGGTTTTATTTAGAGGGAAATTTTGAATATTCCTGGGAGTTTTCAGTAAATTTTAGGCATGGAAATTATTTATTTTTTTCAATTTTTGTCAATGTAAGAATTCTTTTTTTCTAGAAATGCAAATAAAACCAATAAAATAACTATAGAAAAATAGCACAGTTTACATGAAAACTAATGAAATATATACTTAAAATCTAGCAATATTAAGTAAGAAGAATTAAAATATCATAAGTAATTTGATATTTTAATAGTTGATAAGTAGAAAGTGAGAGAGCCAGATGACAGATTCATTTTGCCTGATATGAAAATAAACATTACCCCTGTTCACCAAATTATCCGATGTAAACTAAAAAGAAAATGAGTAAAACTGACAGAAATCAGTGGGAAAATACATTTCAACTCACAAGAAAACTAATATAGGGTATGCCTGAATTGGGAATTAAAACAGCCTATAGAGGTGCTGCTGGCAGCCTTCGGTACAGGAAAATTGTCCCTTTAATTTCCCTTTAACTAATGCTAAAGTGCCATTGAAATAATTCTTTCTTGTAAATGCGTTTGAAAGTTTTAGATATTAAAATTCGGATCATTTTTACTTTGTCATATAAGACAGAACACAAAACACAAATGTCACAGTGAATTTGAAATTGTGCAAAAGAATAATCATTCTGAACAAATTTAAAATACATGTAACGCAATGCGCTTGCACAGCACTATTCTGAAGCGAGAAGTTACATCTTTTCTCCACCAGATGGCGTACTCGAGCGCATGAATCGCCAATAGTAGATATGCCAGCTAAAAGGAATTAAGTAATTTTAATTTTTTAAGGCATTTCAATCATCCGCAATTTTCAACTTCCATTAATGTAAAGCTAACTAGTTTTAAAAAATTATAAATATTAAGAGCTTAAGATCATGTTTCGTGAATTAATAATGAAAAATCTGTCTTAAACTTTTCTGAACGGTAATTGAAATTTCTTAAAAACAAAAATTTCAAATTGAAAAAAGTGACTGGTTTTGTTTACTTTCAAAACTCCTTCAAAATTTTCAATATTCCCAAAAATTCCGGGTTTATCACCCAAAATTCCCGGGTTTATTCCCGTCCCGCAAAATCTGAGGAACTGAGGTCTTTTTTGCAACTCTATGGAGGATATTCCATCTCCGTTTTGACCACGTGGTCAAGGTAAAAACTTCTAGCGTAAAGAAGAGAAGGCTCCGTAGACGTGTAATGTAAATCCGAGGCAAAGCAGTAGCTGTTGCGTAATCAACCGAACTCAATGGTTTTCAGCTAATTTATCATATTTATTTTATTTTATTTGTTTATACTATTTTGATGTTGTTGGCAACAATAGTTTTATGTTTTAGTAGAATTGTTTTGTATTCCAATGATGTAACTGGTGAATAAATATATTTAAAAGATAAAGCCAAGCGATTTTTAATATTATAACTATAGGTCTCTATAGAATAAAGTAAATAGTAGTATTTTTTAACGAAACGTGTAATGTTATAGTTTTTCAATTTAAATAGAGACATCTATTTTATGGTTATTATTTTCGCACTTTTATTGAACTCTCAATCAAGTAAAGAACCTCGAATGCCGGTTGCATATTAGTTATCTGACATTTATTGGCGTCCGCAGGCAAGACTTGTTGAGAAAGTGATGGCTTTAAGTGATAATGTGAAATTAAGAGGAACTGTTAGAAGTGGTTTTACAAAACAACTAAATTCCATAAAAGAAGATACGCCGGATAAGAAGAAATGGAGGATATTCCAAATATGGGTTCGAGGCTGAAAAAAGTCACGTGATACCAATAATTTACCAAAGAAACTTCTAACTGATAAGAAGGGAAGATACTACTACTTTGCCTCATGAACCGTTTCATTGGCCAGCGAGGATTTACATTACACGTCTACGGAGCCTTCCCTTCTTTACGATAGAAGTTTTTACCTTGACCACGTGATCAAAATATGGATGGAATATCCTCCATTGCAGATTTCTTTATCGATGTTAGAAGATAAACACAAACAGTTGATCGAACTTAACTATAAAATTCTTCTTCAGAAAATAGAAAACAACGCAGACGATTTGGATGAAGAATCTGAAGTAGCTGATAGTTATGTGCGACAATTTCTTGAAACACAGGTTAGTGTTTATGAATTTATTAATGTATCTTCTAATGATAACAGTTCTAGTATTAGTGAAGCTAATATTAAAAGGAAGTTTAAACTTCCGAAACTTGAGCTTTATAAATTTGATGGCGAAATAAAAAACTGGTTGCAATTCTGGTGCCAGTTCGAAAAAATACACGAAGATTCGGATATAATTCCGCCTGATAAATTTCAATATCTTATTCAGGCAACAGTAAAAGGCTCTAGGGCCAGAGAAATCGTAGAATCGTTCCCGCCAACCGGCGATAATTATGCCAAGGTAATTGATAGTTTGAAATCTAGATTTGGTCGGGAAGATCTATTAGTAGAAGTATATATCCGAGAGTTATTAAAATTAGTTTTGAAAAATTCGTCTTCACGAAATAACTCTAGTTCCATGTGTTCACTCTATGATAGTTTAGAATCCCATATTAGAGCTCTTGAAATTCTTAATGTCACTACAGAAAAGTGTGCCGCTATGTTATACCCCTTAGTAGAATCATGCATGCCAGAAGAATTTTTAAGGGCATGGCAAAGAAGTTCTAAGTTTATATATGGCGCGGAACCTAAAAATAGGTTAGATAATTTAATGGCATTCTTAAAATCTGAAGTAGAGTCGAAAGAAAGAATCAATTTAGCCTTATCTGGATTTGAACTAAAACCTAAGATTAAAAAACGGGGTATTTCAGTGGAAGAACGAATATCTACCGCTGCTGGTTTGTTATCCACCAGTCCGGCGTTAGTTAAAATTTGTGTTTTTTGTAACGGACAGCACGAAAGTTTTAACTGCTTTAACGCGCAGAAAATAAATTTGGTTAATAAGCAGAAGATTTTAAAACAAAAAGGCTGTTGCTTTAAATGTTTTAAACGAGGGCACTGCTCAAATAAGTGTAATGCATTCATAAGATGTCTAGTTTGTAATAAAGAACATGCCACACTGATGTGTCCAGAAATATTCTCAAATAAAAACGTTTCGAGAGGTCATATTGATAAAAGGGATAAAAATAAGAGAAAACAGAACCATCTACACAGAAAACATCTGAACAGAACGCTGTTAATTTATCGAGTTTATCCCACAATCCAAAGGTAATTTTGCAAACTTTGGTAATGAAATTAAAAGGACCTCATTCATGTTCATATGTTCGAGCATTAATCGATACAGGTTCAGAGAAGTCTTACATTTTAAAACGCACTGCTGAAAATATGGATTACGAACCATTGAGAGAAGAACTAGTTACCCATTCTTTGTTCGGGGGAAAGAAAACTAGTAGAACTAAGCATATGTGTTACAAAATACATTTAGAAAGTTTAGATGGAAAATTTCTTTGTAATTTTGATGTTCTGGATGAACCTGTTATTTGCGAAAATATTCGTTCGGTACAGAAAGGTCCTTGGATAGATGAACTAAAAGATATGAAAATTTGCATAAGTGATGTAGACGAAAAACCAAGACCAATCGAAGTTTTAATCGGTGCTGATGTTGCCGGAAGATTATTAACTGGGTGCAGAAGAAAATTATCCTGCAATTTAGTTGCAATTGAAACATATCTAGATTGGACACTGATGGGTAAAGTTCCGATTAATGACGTCCATGAAAAGTCTGATGCAATGGTTTTAACATCTTTATTTTCGAAAGAATTTTCTATAACAGGCCTGTGGAGTCTTGATGCAATCGGTATAACTGATCCTGTAATCCAGAAGTCCTAAGAAGAGAAGGAACGTGAATCAAAAATCAGTTTCTTGGACTCAGTTACTGTAAATAACGAAGGACGTTATGAAGTCTCTCTCCCATGGGCTGAAGAACGTCTTCCTATTTCTAGTAATGAAAAGATAGCGTTAAAAAGATTAGAAACCATGGCTAAAAGACTTGATTCCGATAATTTGTTTACATCCTATAACGAAGTTTTTAATGACTGGTCGACTTTGGGCATAATTGAAGAAGTTTCTGTGAATTCAAAGGTAGACACTGTGCATTAGAGGCGCCTGATTAATGTCCCCATGATTTGTGCCCCCATACGTCATTTTGACGTCACAAGAAATGGGGATATAAATACAGTGCTGGATCATTTCACTTTTCACGAAATCCTGATTAATGTCCCCATGATATATGCCCCCATATCTGAAAGTGACACAAATCCAATGCTAGAGAAATTTCCTTTCGTTGAGAGCCTGATTAACGTCCCCATGATTTAAGTCCCCATACGTCATTATTTTGACGTCACAAAAAATGGGGGCACAAATCCAGTGCTCGAGCACTTCACTGTTGACGAAGTCCTGATTAACATCCCCATGATATATGCCCCCATATCAGAAGGGGACACAAATCCAGTAATGGAGAATTTTCCTTTCATTGAGAGCCTGATTAATGTCCCCATGATTTATGCCCCCATACGTTATTTTGACGTCACAAAAAATGGGGGCACAAATCCAGTGCTGGAGTATTTTACTTTCGACGAAATCCTGATTAACATCCCCATGATATGTATCCCCATACGTCATTTTGATGACGTCAGAGTAGATGGGGACTTAAATCAGGGGGCATAAATCCAGTGCTAGAGCATTTTATTTTCTAAAGAATTCCTGATTTACGACCCCATGATGTATGTCCCCATACGTCATTTTTACGTCAGAACAAAGGGGATTCAGAGTTCGTTCAGGATTGGCCACTAGAGTTCTGCACGGGCAGGAATTTCCAGCCTGATCTCGGCCCAGTGTAAAAATTAAAAGTTCGGCCCGGGACAGGCGCGACCCGTGACAAAATGAATTAAATCAAGTCCAATCCGGCCCATTCAATTTCTACAGAAAATCCAATTTTACAAAACACACAATTAACGATTCTTTTAACCCCTTAACAGTCGCATTAAATTACGGTTTAAAAATTGAAATTGCTTAATGGCACCACTTTTTTGAAAAAGAAATGTTCATGTTATTTAATGACAGGTAAAATGATACCATAATAAAGTCAGTTACACTATTTTACAAAACTGTTGGGAATCAATCAATATGAATAAAAAACACAGCCCACGAATATCACGGCAGCGGGGATTAAAGGGTTAAAGAAGACTGGTTATATATTTTGGGTGAAATTTTACCTGTACTAGAGGGCTCAGCCACTGCGAGCTGTGCTCGCCAACCCCCTTTCAGACTTTGAAGCTTTTAAAAACATGATAATGTGCTCTATTTTACAAATATTAGCAGGTTACGGAAAATTGAATGATATTATTACGAATGGCGATTATCTTCTGCAATCGGGTTGCCACGCTTTTCCGTTTGAATAGTGTATTTTTCTTTTACCATGGCCTCATCTCATCCATCGCTATCACAACATATGGCGGCTATTTTTGGGATTGATAATTAAGATCAATTACACATTTTAAAATCAGCTTGCACAAAAGGATAAGGTTGAAAATTCTGATGTCTCTAGCACTTTTATAACGATGCTATAGAGTATAGACAATGTTCATCCTTTGATATCGAGATTAAAAAACACCGTCTTCTTAGGAATAGCATTCAGAACTACGGTATTGAAAACATTTTTTTTTTATAAATTTTACGCTTATATTTTATCTTTTGATTTAGTTTCTGATATTTTCAGGAACAGGTATAGCTTATGCATAAAATCTTTTTTTATATTTTGTTGAACCATCATACATATTTTCATGTTATTTTTAAAAAAATTATATTGTTTATTTGGTACTTTTTCACTATAGGGGCCTTGGCGAAATAGAGAAATGGTGGCAAACTGGTCACC
This sequence comes from Maratus speciosus, assembly GCA_963932465.1. Taxonomy (NCBI): domain Eukaryota; kingdom Metazoa; phylum Arthropoda; class Arachnida; order Araneae; family Salticidae; genus Maratus; species Maratus speciosus. The sequence goes on from OZ010789.1 coordinate 616,921,994, forward strand.
CTCCGCGTCAACGCGCCATTTGCGCCCATAGATTGCTATACAATATATTATTGTTACAGTGACCTGTACCTACCCTTAAAGCTTGTACCATGAATTCATGATCACCCTATATATATAAATAAATTCATATATAAACAAGCATAAAATTTCATTAGATTTTTTTAATAGCTGTTTATATCATTTGGCAACAAATCTCATTTTCTGAGCCCGAATTACGCCAAGCTTTTTTAAAAAAGGCCAAGCCCCCTAAATGGAAAAGCACTGTTTATTTTTATTAATAAGTATATACGAGTTTACAATATACATACATTTAACGTCTGAATTTGAAACTTTTAAAAGACTAAATAAAATAAATAAATAAGACAGACTTGATTGCAGTTAAAAAGTAAAATTTATAAAAAGTTAAAAATACTGAAAACGTATGAAGTACAATCAGTAAACGTTTCGCCAAGCAACTCGCAATGCCTCAAAGGCATATACACGACTTTTCTGATCTGTATTTATCGAATAAGAATTCGTACAAAATAAATCGAAAATATTTTGGGCATAAATTTAAATGTTTCTAGGCTGCATCAAGGAATGAAATAAACAAAGAAATTTGCTAGCAACATTTTTTTTTCTTTTTTTACACCAAGTGATTCCCAATGTGACGTCACATGTCCATAAGAAAATCGTTTTAAATGAATAGTTTTGAAATATGACGTAATTGTCGTCATTAAATGCATTTCACATGTACATTATTATAAAGTTTTTTTTCCCTTTTAAAATTCACGTTTAAAAAATATTTTCAATTTAAAACTGTTTTGGAATATCATTATTTGAGCTTTTTAAATATGACCAAATTTTAATCATGAAAAGTTTTTCAAGCGTAATAATTTAATTCTTTTCAGCATTTTACATATGACGATATTTATCCTATCGGCATTTTACATATGACGTAATTTTTCCCATTAAGTGCGTTTCTCGTAAAATAATTAAAATATTTTAAAGTTTCTTATTTTTTTCATGATTCACGTGTAAATACAACTTTTTGACGCAATTTTCCCTATTTCCTATTTTTAACACGTGGTCAGTTAATTATTTTTTTCATTTCTATTTTTAGTAGTCGCATGTTAATTAATTTTTATTTGAGAGAAATGTATACTTGTTTCTGCTGTTTTGTCAATTGGCATCAGTATAAAACAAGTCGGTAAGTGGGATTACAAATCGCACAGAGGGTTTCGTTTAATATTCCTTTCAAAACGCCCAGTACATTTATCGCCATTTAAGCGCTTCTAAATTATGATAAACACTCCCTAAACTATCTTAAAAGTTTCAAACAGATCGCCTTGTTATATTTCCTAATTCTGTTCGCGCCCCTCCTCAACCCCGAAATGTGACGCGTCATTCTTTTTTATGGTTTTTATTATGTTTTACAAACTATCTTAAAATTTAAAACAGATCGCGTTGTTAGGTTTCCCAATTTTAACAAAATCGCGTTCTGTTAGTTCCACACTCCACCACCAGGGAGCACACTCTATTCTTAACAAAACTGTATCTGAACCAAACTTCGTTAAATAACCTATCAGTAGATATAATTACTGGAGGGGTGGCGGTCTTAAGCAAGAATTTGAGATACTTACTGAAATTACTATTCGAAAATAATGATAACTAAACTTTTGACATTTTTATATTAAATAAGTAGCATTTATCTCAAGACTCGGTCAATAAACCGTCATAAAATGGTAAAAAAAGTTAAGTTAAGAAAAAAATTAGCGTCCTTCCACCCCCCTCCCTACGAAATTTCTCTCGCCATTCTTTTAAAAACTTTTTATTATGTGTTATAAACTATCTTAAAGTTTGAACAGATCGCCTTGTTGGATTTCCTAATTTTAACAAAATCGCGTTCTGTTAGTTCCACATTCCAACACCAGGGAGCGCACTCTATTCTTATCAAAACTGTATCTGAACGAAACTCCGTTAAAGAACCTATCAGTAGATATAATTACTCGAGTGGTGGCGGTCTTAAGCAAGAATTTGAGATACTTTCTGAAATTACTATTCGAAAATAGCGCTAACTAAACTTTTGACATTTTTATCTTAAATAAGTATCATTTATCTCAGGATTCCGTCAATAAACTTTCATAAAATGGTAAAAAACGTTAAGTTAAAAAAAAAAAAAACATTTGCGTCCCCCCCCCCCACTCCCCGAAATTTCTCGCGCCATTCTTTTAAAAACTTTTTATTATGTTTTATAAACTATCTTAAAGTTTGAACAGATCACCTTGTTGGATTTCCTAAGTTAAATAAAATTGCGGTCTGTTAGTTCCACATTCCACCACCAGGGAGCGCACTCTATTCTTAACAAAAGTGTATCTGAACGAAACTCGTCTGTACAACTTATCCGTAGATACATTTGTCGAGGGAGTGGCGGTCTTAAACATCAATTTCAAATATTTGCTGAAATTACTATTTTAAAATAGTGGTATCAATACTTATGACATTTTTAATATTAAATAAGTAATATTTATCCCATCCCGCCCTCAAAAAAAAACGCACGCAAAACGGTAGAGAATGCTACAGTTTAAAAATGTCTTAAGAAAGAATTTAAGATATTTTCTGAAATTACTATTCGAAGATAGTGGTATCAACACTTATGAAATTTTTATATTGAATAAGTCACATTCATGCTGTATTTATCCCATCCCGCCCTCAAAAAAAAAAAAAAAAAAAAAAAAAAAAAACGCACGCAAAACGGTAGAGAATGCTACAGTTTAAAAATGTCTTAAGCAAGAATTTAAGATATTTTCTGAAATTACTATTCGAAGATAGTGGTATCAACACTTATGAAAATTTTATATTGAATAAGTCACATGTATGCTGTATTTATCACATCCCGCCCTCAAAAAAAAAAAAAACGCACGCAAAACGGTAGAGAATGCTATAGTTTAAAAATGTCTTAAGTAAGAATTTAAGATATTTTCTGAAATTACTATTCGAAAATAGTGGTATCAACACTTATGAAATTTTTATATTGAATAAGTCACACTTATGCTGTATTTTTAAAAATGTGACACCGTTCTGCACGATGCTACTATAAAAAATCATGTGACTGCCTTTAAAAATAAGCATTTAATAGAAATAAACCAATTAGTGAAACAATAAATAATAGCTTGTAATCCTTTGACGAAAATTCGCGTTTTTTCAACTGCCATTTGCCGAAAACCGTATTTTTTTTCCGCGATCATTTGACGAAATATGCATTTTTTTTTAGCAATCCTTACAATAAATTCGCGTTTTTTCAATAGTCCTTTAACGAAATTCACGTTTTTTCCAAGATAGTTTTAGAAATTCACGTTTTTCCGCACTCATTAAACGAAATTCACGTTTTTTCCGCGATCATTTGACAAAATTGCATGTTTTCGCGATCCTTCAAATATATTCGCATTTTTTCAGTGACCTTTCTAAGAAGTTTGCGTTTTTTATGTGACAATTTTACGAAATTCGCCTTTTTTTGCTATCCTTTGAAGAAACTCGTATATTTTTTTCATTTATTTGACGAAATTGGGGTTATTTATTCAATCATTTGATGAAATTTGTGTTATTTCCGCGATCTTTTGACGAAATTTCAATTTTTTCAATGGCCCTTTGACGGAATACGTGTTTTTTCTCTGTAATATTACGAAATTCGCGCTTTTTCCGCTATTCTTTGGCGAAATTAGCGATTTTTTATGCGAACAACGGACGAAGTTGATTTTTATTGCGACCATTTGTCAAAATTCGCAATATTTTTCAGTGATTTTTTTTTTTCAGAATTTTCGGACAGATGACCGATTTTTTAAAATTTTCGGAACAGAATGCGTTAAATTTTCTGAAATTCGAAACAGAATCACGCCTGATTAAAATTGCGTCATTTAGGAAATGCTTGAAGCATTTTTAAATATGAAATTCTTATGCATTATTATTTTCTTTAACAAATTTTTTTGTGTGTGTGTGCAAAAAAGTTACATATTTTATTTCAGAACGCGCTATATGTACGTAGAAAGAGCTTGCTACTTGTGGGTTATAATTTATAGTGCTGTTAAATAAAAAGAGAAAATTCTTATATTGAATGTCACCAATCCACCCCCCAGCCCCTTCTCCCCCGGTCTTAAAGAAACAGAAGTCTATGAAATAGGGTGTGAAAGGCTATTGTCTAGGTCTAAAAAATTAAAAAGGGCGTGGTGGGCATGTACTTCTAAATAAATTAGCAAAATTTTTTCCGATATACACGAAATTTCTACTTAAATTCGACCAGAACACGGCAAAAATTAATTTCGTCGATCCGAAACCAAAATATTAAACCTCAGTGGCGTAGTAGTCAGCACGTCTTATTACCACCCAGCAGATCCAGAGTTTGGTTCCAAGCTAAGCAAGATTTATTCAACCTTCCATCTCTTCGGGGTAAATAAAATGTGCACGAAGCTTGCAGACACTGGGGGTCCCGCGTTAGGCTGACAACCTGATCGGGGCTCTTTCCTCGGGGTCCACGGTGAAGAAAACAAGTTTAGTACAGGCTTTGATCCTTAATGAATCATAAAGCAACTGGTTTAGTTTAAGTTAGAAACCAAAATATTTGAACTCGACGTGAAAAAATTAAGCCATATTTTAATACAATTATGGAAAAGTAATATACCATGATATCATTAATATGAGTTTTACCTTTTTTGTATAAAATTAAATACATTATAAACCCATTAATATTCATACACATCTTATTATTATTATTATTATTATTATTATTATTATTATTATTATTATTATTATTATTATTAACTATTTAGGGCATTTTTGAAAAATCAGGTTGACCCGAATTCCACACAGAAAGAGTCAAAACCTAACTTGAAACATTTAAAGTCAACGCAACACACAACGAAAACAATTAATGGCAATCTGATGACTCGAGCCGGGTTCGGCAGTATTGATATTTTCTTAAGATTTGAACAAAGCTGAACTTCATTTATCGAAGAACGTCACAGGCTTTAAATTTTTTCTCGAGATTCGTTCCGAACAGGGCCTGTATTTCATTCTTTCAGAGCCGTATCAATTGAGATTTTTCCCCCTTACTAGTAATGCCATGGGAACTTTCATTCTTAATTAGTGTAAAAAGGGAATGATAAAGAAATATTTCTTTGTTGTATTTAATTATTTATATTTTTACTTTTTTTAAATAGTTTAACATGTTGGTTAATCACGTGAAAGACACTTTACCAAAATACTGTGAATGACTGATTTTTATTTTTAAATATTACATGTATTCAAATCTTATTTTGGAGCCTGAGTAAAATCTTGGGCATTTAGATGGATGTTTAAACATACAAATAGCTTTAAATAATAAAACACGTTTTGTCATTTCAATTAACAGAATTTTTCATATTTCGTTTTCAATTTATTTACTGTTGGTAGTAAGTAAAAAAGAAAAAAAACAATGCGCCAAATTCAAATTATAAAACACTGAATACTGAACATAGTAACTGTAACAAAACTTCACACTTTATTAATGTGATAGACGGTGTCTAAGTAAAAAATTTTGAAAATGTATAACGCATTTATGAATCCTTTTTCAGCAATTACCATCTATAGTCAGAAAATATCCGACTTCTTTTGTGCAACAAGAGTATGATATATATGGGGCATTCTCACAATCTTTTGACTGTTCAAGTCCCTGAATAATAATTTTTATTTTAGTACATGTTCTTGTGTTTTCTTTCATATCATATACTGGGGGAACATCCCACTACATGATGGCATAACAATATTAACGAGATAAATATGTTTTGGACGATGTTGGGGGTCCAAATACCAGGAAAATTCCTGTACTGTCCCGTGTCCCTGATGTTGATTTTTAAATTTGGAGCTGTCTGTATAAAATTGTTTCAATAAAAGTAATTCGATGCAATTTTTTTCCGAAACTGGGACAATTGTTTTATATAAATTTGTAGCAAAAAATTAAACTGCACACATTTTTAGGGTTGTTATTATTTTTTAAACTCTGTCCCTGGGTTTTAGATTCCTTACCGTCCCTCTTCTAAAATTATACAGAAAATCACTTCAGATGCAGCCACATAATTTCTTTTAAGCTTTTTCTGATGCAGAAGTATGCTAGAGAAAGAATATCTAAGATTCTTTGACAGGAAATTTACTGCAGAATTTAATTCAGCATTTAAATATCAATTTCAAGCATCGTGGCTTTATTGGTAGTCTTACCGTCCCCAAGGTTTATTTCTGCACTTTTCGAGGTAAATTATTATTATTTTTTTTTAATCCAATGTAAATAACTGTTTCTAAAAATCACTGAACATTGTGACTATCACTTAGTCTTAACATGATTTGTCTAAAAATAGTCGTAATTTTTCTTACCGTCCCATCCTTACCATCCCTTTTTTTTTCTCATTACCGTCCCTTTTTTCCTATACCATCCCCTTTTCTTTCCGACAATGTTATACCAAAAGTTTGTACTAAAAATACTACATTTTTGTTATTTCTTATTTGAATGTTTTGTGGGTACTATGCAAATTCATTATAAGTAAAAATTTAGAAGAAAATAGAAAGTTAGAGTGGTAAAATGGTAAGGAAAATTAAACTTGCAAGTTTAACTTAAACCTCAGTTAAATAACAAAAATATCGCTGCTGACCATTTTTTCTTTATTCTGAATTATTACGGCATTTGTCTATCAGATTAAAATGTTATTTTAGTAAGTTTAATTTCACCAAATTTTTATTCCCGAAAGTCAAAAGATTGTGAGTATGCCCCATAAATATCTGCTATCTATCTATTTGTATGTATATATATATATGTATATATATGTATATATATATATTTATATATACATACAGATTACAGGGCTTAATTTATAACAAAAAAAAAACACCTGATCTCTAATTTTCTGTACTAATAAAAACTTTCGTTGCAACAACCTCCCCTCTCCTTGTACCTGTATTTTTTAAATTTCAAATAGTATGCAAAATTTAAAGCAATTTCTTACTCGGAAAAATATGTATATATACACTCGTACATATAAAATATATTTTGACTATATCTAATATTCCTTTACATAAAACATAATCTAATAAATAAAGAGAAAAAAAATTTAAATCAGGGAGTGGGAAATTTTCAAAAATCCCATTACTTTATATTGACACAACATTCAGGGCTTCTGTGAGCATTATTTACAAACTCTGGTGGATTTCAAATTCCGATTAACATTTAAATATTGGTTAAAAATTAAGAAATACTGGAGCTGTTCCTATGAGCTTCAATGCAAATTAAACACCGCGAGTAACTAAAAAGTTGATCTTTAAAAATATTTTACAAATATGAACAAAAAGTAGTGAGTAAACAATACACAACCACAAGTAAAAACGGCGGATACAGTTGCGAATAATTCCGGCATTCCTCGTCGCCATTTGAAAACAACTGAGACAGAAAACCATTGAGTGTAGATTTGCGAGCACTAGATAGAAGCATGCTCCTATGTGTGCGACACGCTACATCAAATATGTAAGGCCTTTGGAAGAAAGACTCAAAGGATTGTAAATCGGAGGAACAGGAAAATGTAATTTAGGCTTCCGCATTTTGGAAACGCTGTTTCGCAAGGCTCCAAAGCGCATTATCTATGAGCTGAGGCAAATTCCTACCAACATTTAAATAATCACTAAAAGCTAAGAAGTACTAGAGCTGTTCTTCGGTAAACTCCGGCGAAAATTAAACACTGTATGTATATATATATATATATATATATATATATATTACACAGTATGTAAACATTTATTTCAGCTTGGAAACGATTTTTCAAAGGGTTTTTCACAGTTGAAAAATCCACTTAATCAGTTTCCACCAAAATCCGAAAATGTACTTGAATTATTTTGTGCAGCCTTGCGTAATGTTTATAAAATGTAGACACACCAAATGACATGGAAAAAAATGGATAAATTTTAAAAAGCATGCCCCAATTGAAAACGCAATATCAGCAGTTATTGCTCATAGACACTACTGTAACCGAATACATTTGTTCGTCTCCATATAAAAAAAAAACAACAACAACAACAACAAAAAGAATGTAAATGCTATGCACACCATACCATATTCTACAGTAAGCAATGTGTAGTACGCATCTGTCATGTATGTCAGTTTCATTACGTTTGAAATAGTATAGCGTAATTAAAATACACTGCAAACGAATTTTTCCTATAGACCATAATGTAATGGAGTTCTTTTCTGCAGCCCTGTACATGATCTGTATAATTTATACAGAAAAAGTAATATTTAAAAAAAAGTGCTAAATATAAGAAAACAATACTGCAATTGAAAACTCATTTTAAGCAATTATTCCTCATAGTCAGTACAGTAACCTAATTATTTTGTGAGGTTCCAAAAATGAACGATATTCCATTCTTGTGTGTACCTGTAAATGAATGACAAATACTATGCGCACCATATTTTATAGTAGACATTTTGTAATGTAGTACTTCCTTGTTATATATCAATTTCAGTATGTTAAAAATATTATAACATCACTAAAATGCACTAAAACGATCATTTCCCATAGATCGTAATGTAGTGGAATTATATTGAGCGTCTCTGTAAACGAAATATAATTGACACACACTTCATTTCCAACACCGAACATGCCATGGTAAACCTCAATACGTATAAACCTCAATACGCTTCTATGAGAGTATGGGAATGAATTCCTAAATACTTTTCTAGGATGTCAGCGATTTTATATCAGTTGATTTAAATTAGCGATTAAATTATGATTTTAATCAACTGATTTTTTTTTAAATCATTGATTAAAATAATAAATTTTCTAAATGTCTAAAATGACATAAAAAGGAATTAAAATCTAAGATGAATATAATTTGGAAAGTTTCTACAGGTATTTTGACTTAGTAATAAACAAAAAAAAAAAGGCTTTAAATATTTGCTTCTAATCTTAATTTCTGAGTATTATAAAAAAATAAGTACAATAAGTTTCTAAAAAGGTTAGTTTTATATGACATAAAAAAAAAAACATTTCATTTAAAATATTTAAATGTATAATTTGCAATGTCATAATTTTCTTTAAGTAATCAAATAATTCATTCGTTTATGTAAAATAAGCATAGCAGCATAATAAATTTCTGCAAGTAAAAGAATAAAATAGCTAGAATCTTTTTTTTTCTTATTCTACATATGCAATAATAAATTTACAGCAAATATTGGAGCAAAAGAAGAATGAAAGAATGACATCTGCTCAACAATTAATGTAAAAGGATGTATAAGAGAAAAAGAACTAATTAGTATACAAAAGTTAAGCACAACAAGAGCTTCTTCAGTATAGGTTGACTTTCTTTTTCTTTTTTTTTTCTTTTTTACTTTGTAACTCATATACGGAAAAAAAAAAGGTATTGAAAAGGTAGCAAAACTTTTTTCTTAAAAATGAACCATTGAAAGCTAATATTTCCCGCTGGGATGTGATATTGCTATTATTTAATATTTTGAGGATTTCGGATATTCCTATATTTACTCTGTATGAGTGTAAGAATAGATTTAACTCATTTTCATAAATTTTTTGGTTAGCATACACATACAATTGTGTAAGTTTATATTTAGATGATTAACAGTAATTTTTTCAAGTACAAATGTAAAACGAGTTGCAAACAATATTATTTGTTATTTTATTATTTATATATAATTATTATATATAATTTTATTATTTGTGCTACTAATGAAATTACTTATTTGCAGGTTTTATTAATTTTCTAATTTACTTACTCTAGGACACTTTTTAAGGGCCCCTTTTGAAATTAGCAAAATGTGCCCTGCCCCTTTTGAAATTGGGAAAATGCACCCTGCCTTTTTAAGAAATAGTGAAATTCACCTGTAGTTGTAGCCAGAGATTTCTTGTAAAAAAAAAAACTTTCCCATTCCACAGTATTTCTAAATCCTTGTGCCCAAGACATTGCAAAAAAATTAGGACTTTATTTCTTTAGAAAAAAAAAAAAAACAGGATATTATTAAAGCATGTTGTTATTTAATTGTATTTTTCAATTTGTAATTAATAAAATTATTAAAAATTAATGACACATTATTTATCATACTAAAAAATTATACACTTTTTTTTTCTGATATCGTTACTAAACACATTACTACTAATATATTTCCATATGGAATAGTGCTGTTTTTTGAACTAGCATCCTGCTTCGTTTTCTTTCTAGAATGAATACTAAATTATTAATTATCACTTTAGTAATTAAAGCATAAAATGTATATTACGTTCCTAATTAGAGAGTTAATTCTTTAATAATTATTAATTTTAAGTAGTGTTAGCAATTAAATATTAAATTCAGTTATTAATAATTTTAATATATAAAAATATCACTAGTATTTAATATGGTTTTACATAATTATTGCAAAATATTAATGTATATAATGTTATTGTATGCTATTAACTAATGGAACTACTAATTTGCAGTTTTTATAATTTCTGTACCTAATTACTAAATAATAATTATAATTTTATTCAGGGCCGGTGAGAAGGGGCGGGGGGGGGCGACACAGAGGGCAAATTCCCAGTAGCCCGGGACCAAAGGGGCTCGGTTTCAGATGGGAAAAGTACAGGAATTTTATACTATTCCAAATCTTATCTTGCTCATACTTTTTTCCTTTGCAATCTGAAATACATTTCTTAGAAGCGTAGTTTAGAAGATTTCCAACAAAAATCACAGGAACCCCCCCCACTGAGAGAACTAAAAGCTGTAAAATAGTTAATCACGTTACCATAGTACAAATAGATCGCAACTTCCTGCCTTCCTGAAAAATGACCAGATCATAGGGAGCTATGCCTACGCCTTGAGGCAATGTCGCAAAAGTATTGTTTCCTCTTACATCTCTTCCTCCGCTGGAATTTAGGTATTATCAGATAATCAGCTTTCAGTGAATGTCTAATTGGGATTTTTTTTTCTAAATTGCTGGTGGTACATAATACTTGTTATATTTATGCTTATTCTGTACAAACTTTTGTTTCTGTTTTCTTTTTATTATTATTATTATCCTTACGTTCTTATTAACTATATCTGCTGCAAAATATAGATACAAGCATAACAGAAAAGAAAACAAGAACAAAAAAACTGAAATTTTTGATTTTACAAAAGTTACGAGTACATACATATAAAGAAAATTACCTAAGAAATAAGTAAAAATAAAGATTTCGAATGTACACAAAATAATTATTTTCATTACCATATTAAAGTCAGTATGATGTAGTCATCAAGACTTGATTTAAAAAATTAGAGGCCCAAACTATAGACATTCTTGGGGCCCTCTGTGTTACTCACTTATGACGTCTTATATGAACAACCAAAAGATCATTTTGGCTAAAATATTATTATGCGAGTAACAGGGACATGATCAGAGGGCGATAGGGCGGAGAGTTGTATCGGTGCCCTAAGCTGAAAAAGGCCCCGTGAGGAACGTTTAAGTATATGCATATAGTACATACAGGAGATACAGAGGGCCCACCTGACCTCTGTTCGGGGCCTCCAATTTCTGCTTGTATTCCTGGTGAGTGAGGTTAAACTTAACCCATATTATGAGAGGAAAGAAAAACTCGGAAAACAGAAATACTTTAGTATATTTTTATTATCCTTTAAAATATCAAACTTACGTATACCTTCATTATACATGAGATTCACCATATACACAAAATTAAAAATGATATTCAAAATCAGCTGCCTTCCCCCAAAATCTCTTGATCCTATTGAACCTGATTATACCTACTGAACCTGATGGAAAATAAAATCGTCATGCTCATGTTTGCTGCTTGCACAAAAATTGAAGCGTGGTATTAAAGTTGCTTCCCAATTTTCCCTAAACTCACTTGAGGACAGGTTTTTTCTGATCTAGATTTATGATCGTGAAAAAACGACTTGGGCCCATAATCATGATAACTCGGGCCCCTACACAGCTCTATTCTTCACTTTCTATCAAAAATTATATTGATGCTGAGGTATAAATTTCATGCACAAAAACTGAATATAGTGGAAAGGATATTTTTATTGTGAGAGCACGGAGAAATGCCCGATATGTCCAAGTAGCATAAGATGGGTTAAGGATTCGATCCCCCTTCCTTAAAAATAGGTGGAAAAGGTCCCCCCCCCCCCCCCTCCGTTGTATATAAAAAGTAAAGTTTGAGAAAACAGTTATTTTCCTTCAGTTTTTTTCTGTCAGAGTCAAAAGTTTTATGCAATAGACTTAAAACTTCTTTTCCGAATGAGAAATAAAGACACATTGATTTCCTGTGATGAAATGATACATCGTTCAAAGTACTTTTCCCAGATTCAAGCCACCTGCTTGTCTTGCGATTGGCGAGCTGGTTACTGAACAAGAGCTTGCTTGGTTCGAACCCAATCAGGTATGGATGTGCGTAGTGGGTCAGATTCCATTTTAATTTGAAGTCCCGGTCTGTTTAGCTCATGTGTGCAAGAGATGATCATAGCATCCCTAACCAACAAAAACAATCGCAGATTCTCTGAAAATTACTTTCATAATTATACTTAAAACTGCATAATTTTAGCCACAAGAAAGAATTTTTCATTAAAATCTTTAATTTTCACAATTATGTGCAAATCCTTTTCGTTTTGTTGCTTGGATTGAATAAATCCCTGATAAAATCACGCGCATAACAAGAGGCTTATGCAAAGGACATTTTTTTCCACGAATTTGTCCAAGGAGAGACTAATTAAGCTAATTATAACAAAATGAAAAATCTCAGCCTCAGGTTCATTTCAATCTGTCTATGTGTATCCTTATCCAAATTTGTAGACCTCTACGTGCGATAGATTTCCCTAACCGTCGTCAACAAACAAACAAACACGCAGAAGACACACGGGCAAGAAACCCTTCTTTTTTATAAATATAGATATTTTAATATAAAAAAATTGTAAGTACTTTTACTTAATGTGTGTCTATTATATTTCATAAATAATAATACAGTGTTATCCTCAGTTAGAACATCATAACAAGCATTTTAGACTATTAACCCCTTCGCAACAAGCGTCGTTTAAAGAATTTTTAATATCTTATCACCAGGGTTCTCGCTGCCACTCACCATTGCGCCAAATCGCGACAAAATGCTTCATTTGGCGAGTAAAGGAACGACTACATTCGCCTGATTGCGAATGTTTAATGATTACTCATTTTTTTTGTGAGTGTGTGTCAGTACAGGCGACAGATTATTAGCGTTACTGAACGATTGTTGCCGATTATCATGTTCAATGGCATCGAATCATTAGTACAGTTTTCAATCTGCCTTTGAAGTATGGTTTTCAATGAAAAGCCATAGAATTCTGGAAAAATATATTTTTTAAATGCAATATATATTTTATTGTTTATATTTAAGATTTTTCAGGATTCATTATATGTAATATCTTAAAATCCTGAGTAAACTTCGGTCGTAAAGTTTTGTTTCATAATATTTTAATGAGTTAAATCGGATTTGGGAATTTTTTCTTGCTTGCGCAAGACATTAAAAATAACTTTTTTTTTAATAGTTTATGTTGCGCATCATTGAATTTAGATGAATAACTGATGTATAAGATGTTTCAAAAAAGTAGTTTATTTTAGAGTATATTGAAAGAAAGTTAGATTAAGGGGTCAAAGATCGATTTTTCAGTTTTTCACGACGAATCTATTTTGCTAACATTTTTTATTCATTTGGCTACTGTTTTTTATTTTTGATTAGCCAAATTGCAAACGTTCATTAAAAGTAAGCGAGATCCCTGCTTGACATGAAACAAAAGCATGAGACGAACAGAGTTTTAAGGCTTTTAGTCATACTCAGCGTCCGAATTTCCCTCACTAATGTTAAACCTATGGGTGCATTCGTATATTTAAAATATCTCCTGAGAAAAATAATAATTTTAACTTGCTATTTTGTGTATGCTTCTTAAAGGAAGTCTCTTTTTTTTCTTAGTTCTCAAAATATTTCTAAAATATCTGCTTAATTCCATATTTTGTACGTTAAAATTTGATAAGATGTGAGTAAAATTTCCTATGAAATTAAGTATATATTTTAGAAATATTTTTATAACGAAGAAAAAAAACATCCTGTAAGAAGTGAAAACAGAAAAAAAAAGAAGTTAAAATTATTAATTTCTCGAAGAGATATTTTAAATATACAAATGCATCTCTAAGCGTTTTCATCAAAATTTCTCATATCTTATTTAAAACAAAAATACTTTTACGAACGTATATGTAACGTAATAACTACGGCCCAACGTATACTATAATACTTAGCTACAGGATAGTGTGAAAGGGGGGAGGGCGAAGTAGGCGATTGCCCCGTGCGCGGAAATCGAGGGGAGCGTCAAATGTATACTACCAATCTCATTTTTCTTCTTTTTTAATGTATACTATAAATAATTAACACTTTCCAACATAGTTGAAAAGTGTTTATGACTTCGGTTTGTCTAGCTGTCTGTCCACGCTCTAGCTCTCGTAAATATGCTCGGATCGCTCTTAAATTTTTGGATGTTAGTGACCTCTACCATAGCACGTTCCCTATTTCAAATGAAGTTTGTAGCATGTTTAGTTCATTTACAGGAACAGTAAAAAGTTTTCCGCTACATTACGGCCAATGGGAAAAAATCGCTTCAAATGATTTTTAATGGTGTTACTCTCTTTCAAACATAGTAAAATTGATATTCATTTAAGAAGCCCACTAAAATATGTATTCTGTTGAATATACGATGCAAAGAATCGTTATTGTTCATTTACAGGGCCACACAAAAGAATTCCGTTCATAATGGTATAGGGGAAATTGTTTGCGGTGTATTTGAAAAGATTTCAGATACTATATTGTATCCGAATTACTGTATATTAGTAACGATTACTCGAAATGCATTTTCAATTATGATATGCGCTTTTTTAGGGTTTTGTTCATCTGTCGAAAACCTATTCGTCTCGCTCCTCTGTCCGTCTGTCACAGAGCCCGTTCTCAGAAACTATACATGTTGGAGACTTGAAATTTTGCATACTTATAGCTGAACACCACACATCATACGAAAAATCATAAAATTTTGAAAAAGTCGCACATTTAACCCTTTGGGCTCCCACATGTGTATTTTAAACAATTCTTTCTAAGTGAGCCCCTAATTAGGTTGGAGGCGTGAAGTTTTGCATACTTATAGCTGAACACCTCGCATCAAATGACAAACCATAAAATTTTGAAAAAGCCGTACATTTAACCCTTTGAGCTCCCACATGTGTATATTAAACAATTCTTTCTAAGTGAGCCCCTATTTAGGTTGGAGGCGTGAAATTTTGCATACTTATAAACACCACATATCATACGACAAATCATAAAATTTTGAAAAAATCGTACATTTAACCCTTTGGGCTCCCACATGCGTATTTTAAGCAATTCTTTCTAACTGAGACCCTTATTAAATTGGAGATTTGAAATTTTGTATACTTATAGCAGAACACCTGAGGCCAGGCGACAAATCTTAAAATCTTGAAACAATCTTACGTTGTTTAACCCTTTGAGCTACCACATATGTATTTTAAGCAATTCTTTCTAAGAGAGCCCCTAATTAAGTTGGAGACATGGATTTTTGCATACGTATAGCTGAATACCTCAGACCACACGGCAAATCATAAAATTTTCAAAAAGCTTATATTATTTACTCTACCGGGCTCTAACTTGTGTATTTTAAGCAATTTTTCTGACCTCCGCCCTTTTCACCCGGGGAGCACTTTTCCAAATTTTGCCGATACCCCTTTGACAATTCTTTTATGTTATGCACCATAGCCTTACATATTTTAGTTCCATTTTACCGCCAGGGGCACCTACTTATCTCGGGTGTTATCGGCCCAATCCCCTCGACTAATATATCTACGGAGAGTATATAAAACGGAGTTTCGTTCGGATAGAGGTTAGTTTAGAATAGAGTGCGCTCCTGGTTGCGAAATGTGGATAAGAGATTTTTTAAAAGGATAAAGTGTTTTGAAAGGAATATTAAACGAAACACTCTGTGCGATCTGTGATCACACTTACCTACTTGTTCACTATATTTATGCATACTATAAAGTGCTTATAAATGTATAATTCATATACAGAGCTACAGAAATGAATTCGTAAAGGTTACTGAGTATGAGCATAAATTGCTTAATGGTGGGTTTTAAAGGAGTTATGCATTTTTACGCTGAACTGAATTTAGTGTACTAAGAAATATTTGTAGAATATAGATAAAATAATATACAGGGCCACGCAAAGAGTTGGATACATGGCCTACTATGGGTGATAATTTCTGGAAATGTAATTTCAGTAGTTTTAAGCGTGTTTTAGTTTGAATTAAATTTCAGCTAAATAGTGGCATGTAATAAAGGTACTAGATAAACGACAGGGCTGTACAAAAGTATTCAAATATGTTTCCATCTATTAGTATAAATTGCTGAAAGATGAATTTCAACCTGTTATGCATTTGCTTGCTAAACTAAATTTTCCCATTAGTATATATATCAACATTCAGATCGAATATTGTTCAAAAGAATTGGAATACATATTTGGCTATGGGCGATAACTACTGAAATCAGATTTTTAAATGTTTATTTAGTTATCTTATTTACCTTATTTTCCTAAGTAACGAAGTTTCGTTAAAGCTTTCAGGGAGTGTTGGAAAGTGTTTCATAATCTATGCTGTACGCATGGTTTTTCTTACTTGTTATATATGTAGATAGATATAGGGAATTTTTCCCCAATGAAAGTACATACTTTTTACATTTCAAAGTTATTGCATCGTCCATTACCCCACATCCAAAAACAAATTACTGACTAAGTACAATTTTCTTGCCAACTGTTATACAGTATTGTTAGATGCATTTTTTCCACAACCATTTCCCAGATCCGCTTTTCCATAATATAACTGCAAATTTATTTTTTTTTTTTCTTATTTGAAATTTTTGATTTAAAAATTTTAAAGTTCCAAAATAAGCGCGAAATATGTATTCAACAGAATTTATTTCTGTTTGTGCACTTCGCCAGTTTTGTGCCATCTGTCACAGAGAGAAGTCAAAGATTGGGGTCGACAAATTTAAACTTTGGCCCAGGTGCACTTTTCTGTTCGCACAGTCTGCTGAACTAATAAACTTTATATTTTTAAATCGTATATATCATAGAAGGATAATATAATATAGATACTAAAATGTATGAAAAATACTACTACTTTCACATTTAATATGCATAATTATTTTTTATTTTGGAAGATATATCCTTTACAATATTTTAAATATTTATGGTTTTCGTTCACGGTTACTTTCACTAAATCTATACATTCCCCGACACTTATTATAAACTTTGTAATAAATAAAGTTAATACCCACTTCCTTCTCACGATTAACCCTTTCAGGAGCAAAGTACTTTTCTTCTTAAAATTTTTAAATGACAGGTTCACGGCAGGAGTTAGAAACAATTTTATTTGAAAATAAGTAAAAGCTTTTCTTCAAATACAGTATAAATGTAAAATTTTATTTCAAAATTCTGGTATCAATGTGGCATTTCGGAATTAAAATTAAGTGGGATATATTATATCCCACCGCCCCTCAAGGGGTTAAACATTTAAGATTAAATCTAGACCAAAAATATGCAAAGGAAAGGTTATTTCAAATTCTATAGAGAGACTCGGAGCCCCTAACAAGACCTCGATTGGAGAGGGACCCTGGTTGAGGTCTGCACGGGCCGGAATTTCCAAACAGAAATCAGTAAAAATTTCTACAAAAAATTCAGATTTTTCTTAACATACAATTAAGATTCCTTTAAAGAAAACTGCATACATATTTATGGGATAAATTTACAGTATATATTTGAAAATTACGATGTATTTGCAAGACAGAAAATACACAATAGCAACATTACTTAGATTCTTATAGACGTTTCAACATTCAAAAATAGATTCATTAAAAAATTAATGTAGTTTAGAATAAAAGAAAAAAAAAGAGGTTTAGAAACTCATAACTTTTGAAGCTGTATACTAAAAAGTAGATTTGTGAAAATATTTCTCTATCATTTCTGTCATTTATTAAGGCTTTTCTAAAATCCAAAAGAGCTACTTTCTGACACATTTCTGAATTCATTTCTTTTCGGAAACGCATAAGATTGGCAGGTGTTGTCATTCAGAAACTATGTAATCGAATGGCGTTATCGATTTTTTAATAAAGGCAATATATCTATGAGAATATACTGTTAAAGGTAGCATTTTGAATAGAATTTCGGAAGCGACATCACGGGAAAGAAGAAAAAACCCGAAGCCATGACAAGAATATCTTGTATGTCGACAAATAATTTATTTTTCAAAAATGGAAAACGCTAGTCTATTCCAAATCCCTTCAATAGTTAGGCTCGTCAATTTTATGCCTTTGCAGTTAAGGGGTCTTTTACCTTTTAAACGTGTCGAAAATTAACGAAAAGCTTCAAAGTTTGAATTAGTCTATCTTCAAAACCTTTTTATGTATAAACATGAAATTTTGGATATTGATTAAACAGATTGTGCTTTGTAATATACTACCAACAGAAATTTAGTAACCCTTTACAGAATTTTTGTATTGTTGAAATCAAAATAGCTCTTTTTTTACCCCATAAGTCATTGCGCGCATGATATCTTGAGAAAGTATGTATGGATTGTCATGAAATTTGGAAAATATACTAAACAAATAACTGTTTTTAAAATGATCTACTTTTAAGTATCTACAATGGTAATATTTTTAGTTATGACTATTTTTATTCATTAAAAATACAAAATTTTTATTTTCTTTTACGAAAATATTTTTTTATATAGTTAATGAAATAATTTTAGTCTAAGAGTAGATCATTTTAAACACACATATATGATTAGTATCTTTACCGAATTTCAGGCAAATCCATACATACTTTCTCAAGATATCATGCGCGCAATGACTTATGTGGTAAAAAAGAGCTGTTTTGATTTCAACAATACACAAATTACTTAAAGGGTTAATAAATTTCTAATGGTAGCATATTACAAAGCATAATCTGTTTAATCAATATCTAAAATTTCATGTTTATACATAAAAAGGCTTTGAAGATAGACTAATTTAAACTTTGTAGTTTTTCGTTAAATTTCGACGAGTTTAAAAGGTACAAGACCCCTTAAAAGTTTGTCAGAAAAAGTATCAAAGTTTCGCGTTTGAGAACCACCTTAAGGTATAATTCCAACGATTACGTTAAGGCTGTCTCAACTGTTCTGCTTAACAAGAGCAAAACGTTTTAATACATTTACAAATTCATTTTTTAACGGAAATATATAAAATTGGAAGGCCTGACTATGGAAACGATTTGAAATCGAACTGTGTTTTCCATTTTTTGATAAATAAATTACCTATTGAGTTATAAGCAATTTTAATCACGTAACAAAGACGTTTTTCACCCTCCCTTGGGTGGTTATTATTCTTTCACACGGAAATTAGGTTCAAACGTCCACTTTGACACTATTTTCTGAAAGATCTATTGCGTTTCAGAAAAAAAAAACGGAAAACGGAAAATGCAGTTCGATTACATTATTTCTAAACAACAACACCTGCTAGTTTTATGCATTTCCGAACAAAAATAAATTAAAACTTATGTCAAAAATTTGCCCTTTTGGATTTGAGAACAGGCTTAAATAAAATAGGAAGAGCACTTATTTTCTTTTACGCAAACTTTTCTTTCTCAGCAGGATAATTCAGCCAGTTAACTTTATTGGTTATAAATGTGGTGTGATATTTATGAATCATCTCAACAGAATAAAATCGCAGGTAATGGAAACGCAGAAAACGGTGGACACGTAATTATACAAGATTGACTTTTTTAACACAAATATTATAATTGGTAAATAAATCATATGAGATTTAATTTTTCGAACAGGGCGAAAAATGTCCAGGCTAGGATTCGAACTAGGAATAAACTGGCTGAAGCAGCCAGTGCTGTACCAATTATGCCATCCTGGAGAAGCTGGAATTAATAATTCACCCAGTTACCTTACTAATTATAACATATGGGCTGATAATTATGATCAGCTCAACAAAATTAAATCGCACATAATAGAAACGCCAGAAAACGCTGGACACGTAATTACACAAGGTTAAATTCTTTTAACACAAAAATTTCCCCGGTCGAACTTTAAATTTTTGCACCGGGCCGGGCCAGGACCTGAAAATCCCGGTAGTGCAGATTTCAAGTGGTCTATCCTAAATGGAATCTGAATTCCCTTTGTTGTGACATAAAAATGACGTATGGGGACATATATCATGGGGTCGTAAATCAGGAATTCTTGAGAAAATAAAACGCTCTAGCACTGGATTTATGCCCCCTGATTTAAGTCCCCATCTACTGTAACGTCATCAAAATGACGTATGGGGATACATATCATGGGGATGTTAATCAGGATTTCGTCGAAAGTAAAACACTCCAGCACTGGATTTGTGCCCCCCATTTTTTAAGACGTCAAAATGACGTATGGGGGCATAAATCATGGGGGCATTAATCAGGCTCTCGATGAAAGGAAAATTCTCCATTACTGGATTTGTGTCCCCTTCTGATATGGGGGCATATATCATGGGGATGTTAATCAGGATTTCGTCAACAGTGAAATGCTCGAGCACTGGATTTGTGCCCCCATTTTTGTGACGTCAAAATAATGACGTATGGGGACTTAAATCATGGGGACGTTAATCAGGCTCTCAACGAAAGGAAATTTCTCTAGCACTGGATTTGTGTCCCTTTCAGATGTGGGGGCATATATCATGGGGACATTAATCAGGATTTCGTGAAAATTGAACTGATCCAGCACTGTATTTATATCCCCATTTCTTGTGACGTCAAAATGACGTATGGGGGCATATATCATGGGGACATTAATCAGCGTCCCCGTGCATTACTTACCTCATAGACCAGTGCTCAAAGAGAACAGCACGACGAAAGTTCGTCCAGTTTTTGACTCATCTGCGAGAGAAAAGTCATCCCCGTCCTTAAATCAATGTCTGAAATGTGGACCTAACTTAACCCCCTCACTGACAAGCACGTGTTAATACGTTCACTAAGCTCCAGGTTTCACTGCAATACAAGCAATATTTAAAGTAACCCAACAAACACTCAACTTACGGCCGAAAGGCGTATATGTCGCGGCCAAAAGGAGTTAAGGCCATTTGTAACCAAACAATGTTGTGCCGTAAATGACCCGCCGCTAGTTCCGGCAGCTACTGCCGGAACGGTAATGTTTCGGCGGTGAGAGAACTGTTGCATTTACTTTGCCCGGCAACTCTTAAGGGGCGGTTTCTGGCAAAAATGTAATGGATCGTCATCGTTTAGAAAGTAGAGGGCTAATATCACCTAACCCGAATATTTAATTAAAGAGAGGAAATATATTTTTCTCTTCATTTCTTTCTAAGTAAGTTTAATTATTTTAAATCTGGGTTTTAGTAAAAATATAAATATGTCGTGAGATTTATATTTAAAGCAGTAAAATAGATTACATATTTTTATTTAGTTTGAAAATATTTTACAAAAATCAAAAATTGTCCCCAAAATGTACATAAATTCCCTGTTTATATATTTTTTAAAAATATGGAAAAAAAACAACAACATAAAAGCGTTTAACTTTCTTGCCTTTAAAATATCTTTAAATAAATATATTTTGAACACACTGGAATAAAAAAGATTATATTTAATGGTTATTTTATATTGTTTTTGATTGCAAAGATAATCAGATAGCATAATATAAAATATATGCTGATTTGAATAATATATTAATAGCAAAATACTGCAATCTTGGGACATATATACTACTTAAACATGTTTAAAAATTTATTGATAAATGTCAATTTATTTATGCTCTTTTTTTTCAGCATTCATGAAAAAATATTTGTTATAATGAAAAGGAGAAAATGTTTCAATAAGCAGTTATTCTTGAGCGAGGAGAGGAGGGGGGGAGAGAAAAGGTAACTTAAAAGCTGTTACTAAAACATGAATTTTTAATATCATTTGAAACATATTTCCATGTAAAAGAAAATACTGGAAAAGAAATTTTTGTTTCTGAATCCACTGTAACGGAAAATATAAATAAAATTTCTTGCCTGTATTAAATTCCTAACAATTTAGATATATTTAATGATTTCACTACCATTATTTTACTCTTTAGAAATACAGATAAAACTTGCATATGTATAAAAATAATTAAGTGAAAAATTGCACAATAAATCAAGAATTTTCGCAGAATTAAGTAAAGAATTGCAGAATAAATAAAGAATTTTTGTTCATTATTATTTGGTTTCGAGTCCCGACCTGGATACATTTTCACCCAGTTGGAAAAATTATTTCTGGCAAAATTTAGAATACGCATTAAAATCTGACATTATATGAAAGTATTAAATAAAATGCGATATGTATATTTTATGCCCTAAAATAAACATGAAAAGGTTCTATTAATTTTTAGGCATTTCAGTAAAATCGTCTTGAGTCAAAAATAAGCCTTGATATATATATAGATAAACAAGATATTTTTTATGAGCATATCAGAATAAAATGGAATGCATGTTATTTTTAAATCTTATAATTTTTAATTGCGAAGATAAATGGGTAAAAATTTACAGAAAAGAGATAAAATGCCCATTTAAAGCATAAATCGGAGGGAAAAAAAAAGTGTTTTTGTGTTATCTGAAAACTATGGAGAGTTTAAAAATTCAAACAATGTATCTTAAATCTTTATTTCTCTAAAAAAAGAAAAAAAAAGAAAGAAAAGGAAAACAAAGCTCTTTTTCCAAATGACTAAAAATAATATTAACAGAAAAAATATATGATTTATGAAAAAATGACTTTTATTTATTATAATA
The DNA here is from genome assembly GCA_963932465.1 of Maratus speciosus. Taxonomy (NCBI): domain Eukaryota; kingdom Metazoa; phylum Arthropoda; class Arachnida; order Araneae; family Salticidae; genus Maratus; species Maratus speciosus. The sequence continues at coordinate 616,944,876 of OZ010789.1, forward strand.
AGGTATTGGCTCATAAAACTATTCTCCCTCCCTCCCTCTCCAGAAAAATCAAATAGATGATGGGACCTTCAAATGGTTCAAGGTTAAGCAGTTTTGAAAGTTCTGGTCCGTTACGATAAGAGGGGAGAGGGAGAAATTCTCAGAATTTTTCTTTAGCTGTGTGTTTTCATTTCTGCTTTGTCATTTGCGTTATTTACCGTCGGAATAAGTGGACATGGTTTCAAAATGTAGCACATATATCGGTAAGTTTGTTAGTTCATGTTGATTCATTACAAATTTATTAATTTCATTCTATCTGTTTTTTGCATCATTTTATCTTAAAGAATATTTATATTTTAGTTTTTATAATTGCAAAAGAAAATGTAAAAGATATTTTCATTTTTAGTAAAATTCCCTTCAATAGTTTATTTTTAGTTTTTCGAAGTTATCGAATTTATTTTTAAGCATTATAAATATCGGATGATATTGTTCTTTAAGGGTCTTGTACCTTTTAAACGCGTCGAAAATTAACGAAAAGCTTCAAAGTTTTAATTAGTCTATCTTCAAAACCTTTTTATGTATAAACATGAAATTTTGGATATTGATTAAACGGATTGTGCTTTGTAATATACTACAAACATAAATTTATCAACCCTTTACAGAATTTGTGTATTGTTTAAATCAAAATAGCTCTTTCTTTTTACCCCATAAGTCATTGCGCGCATATCTTGAGAAAGTATGTATGGATTAGCATGAAATTCGGTAAAGATACTAAACATATATATGTGTTTAAAATGATCTACTCTTAATCTAAAATTATTTCATTAACTGTATAAAAAAAATATTTTCGTAAAAAAAAATAAAAACATATGTATTTTTAATTAATATAAATAGTCATAACTAAAAATATTACAATTGTAAATACTTAAAAGTAGATCATTTTAAACACACATATTTGTTTAATATATTTACCAAATTTCATGACAATCCATACATCCTTTCTTAAGATATCATGCGCGCAATGACTTATGGGGTAAAAAAAGAGCTATTTTGATTCCAACAATACACAAATTCTGTAAAGGGTTAATAAATTTCTGTTGGTAGTATATTACAAAGCATAATCTGTTTAATCAATATCCAAAATTTCACGTATATACATAAAAAGGTTTTGAAGATAAACTAATTAAAACGTTGAAGTTTTTCGTTAATTTTCGACGCGTTTAAAAGGTACAAGACCCCTTAAAACAGTTTATTTTAGTTTAATTATAAAAATGTGATTTTATACTCGAGAAAATTTGAGTGACTAAAACAATTGAATTTAAATGAAATTTAGAAGTATCAAGATTAATTTAATATATATTTTTAAATCACTATTAAACTATTATTTACATAAAATATATAATGTGAACATTAAATAGTCCACAATATTATTTAAAAGGCGACTAAAGTAATGAAAAAGATGTTACAAGTTTAAAATATACATTTTATTTAAAATTTCTTAGTACTTTCAAGCCTTCCTAGCTCATCATCAGAGAATATCTTAATAACTAAATGTTGTTTATTGTTTTTAAAATGTGAGAGCCAATAATTACTAGAGTTGAAAGTAGAAGTAGCAGTAGCAGTAGCAGTTTCTTGGATTGAATTTAATTAGAGGAAATATATATTATTATTATTAATTACAGTTCCATTTATCTGTGACATCACTCTGTTTCTCATAGGTCACTTTCCATGGATATAATTAAATTATTTTATGATATAATTATTTTTGTGTAAAAAAAATGGAACTGCAATTAATAATAATAATATATATTTTCTTTACTTAAATTAAATCAAAGAAACTGCTACGTTTACTCAGTAATTATTGACCCTCTCATTTTCAAAACAAAGTGACGTATTTGTATAAATAAACAACATTTAGTTATTAAGATATTCTCTAAGGATGAGCTTGGAAGGCTTGAAAGTACTAAGAAATTTTAAATAAAATGTATATTTTAAACTTGTAACATCTTCTTCATTACTTTAGTCGCCTTTTAAGTAAGATTGTGGACCTTTTAGGTAGCTTTCTTTACAAAAAAGCTACCTATTGCAGCCGTTCGGAGGAAAGCGATTTCAAAAAATTTTGGTATATTTTCATCGATCATGACCCCCAGACCCCGAAACCACCCTCCGTTCAAAATTGATATATATATATATATCTGACCTATGTCACACTGTAACTCCCGTAATTATGAACCGATTTCGATGTAATTCGGTGTGTACATAGTACATACCAATGTCTCGACCGAGTTCGTTGGCCAGCCTCATCCGCCGTTTTGTTTCAAAATGGCGGCCATTTAAAATTTTTAAAAAAACTTAAAACTTGAAATGTGGTACCAAAAAATTAAAAATGGAAAAATATTTTTTTCTTATGTATTTGACCTTTATACAAAGATTTCGGAGCAGTTTTTGTTTCGTCTATATCTTAAAACATGGCTGAGTTATAGCATTTTGAATTTCTAGCGTGGCTGACATTTTGAAACGTCCTGAATTTTGTCAGGCGATAAAAGGCGTATTTATGAACCGATTTGAATGTCATTCGGTGTGTACATAGTACATACCATTCTCTCGACCGAGTTCGTTGGCCAGCTTCATCCGCCATTTTGTTTCAAAATGGCGGCCATTTAAATTTTTTAAAAAAATTTAAAATTTGAAATGTGGTACCAAAAAATTGAAAATGGAAAAATATTTTTGTCTTATGTATTTGACCTTTATACAAAGATTTCGGAGCAGTTTTTGTTTCGTCTATATCTTAAAAAATGGCTGAGTTATAGCATTTTGAATTTCTAGCGTGGCTGACATTTTGAAACGTCCTGAATTTTGTCACGCGATAAAAGGCGTATTTATGAACTGATTTGGATGTAACTTCGTTTATACATAGTACATACCAATGTCTCGACCGGGTTCGTTGGCCAGCTTCACCCGCCATCTTGTTTAAAAATGGCGGCCATTTAAATTTTTAAGAAAAATTTAAATTTGAAATGTGGTACCAAAAATTGAAAATTGAAAAAATATTTTCTTCTTATGTGTTTGACCTTGATAAAAAGATTCGGGAGCAGTTTTTGTTTCGTCTATATCTTAAGAAATGGCTGAGTTATAGCATTTTGAATTTCTAGCGTGGCTGACATTTTGAAACGTCCTGATTTTTCTCACGTAATAACAGGAGTATTTATGAACCGACTTGGATGTACCTTGGTGTGTACATAGTACATACAAATAACTCGACCGAGTTCGTTGGCCAGCTTCATCCGCCATCTTGTTTCAAAATGGCGGCCATTTAAAAAAATTTAAAAATAAAAAAATTTAAATGAGATACCAAAAAATTGGAAAATGAAAAAGATTTTTTTTGTATGTGTTTAACCTTAATACAAAGATTCCGGAACAGTTTTTCTTTCGTCCATATCTAAAAAAAAATGGCTGAGTAATAGCATTTTGAATTTCTCTTGTGGCTGACATTTTAAAACGACCTGATTTTTGTCACGCGATAACAGGCGTATTTATGAACCTATTTGGATGTAACTTGGTCTGTACATAGTACATACCAATGTCTCGACCGAGTTCGTTGGCCAGCTTCATTCGCCATCTTGTTTCAAAAGGGTTGCCATTTAAAAAAAATTAAATTTAAAATTCAAAATGAGGTATTAAAAAATTGGAAAACGAAAAAGATTTTTTTTATGTGTTTGGCCTTGATACAAAGATTCCGGAGCAGTTTTTGTTTCTGAAAATTTGTTCTTTTGTTGATATCTTAAAAAATGGTTGATTTATAGCACTTTGAATTTCTAGCATGGCTAACATTTTGAAACGATCTTGTATTTGTCACGCGATAACACACGTATTCGCCTATTTCGATGTAAGAAGGCATGTGGATAGTATACATCAACACCTCGACCAATTTCGCTGGCCAGATTCATCAGCCATCTTGTTTCAAAATGGCGGCCATTAAATTAAAAAATATATGTGTATTTAAAGTGAGGTGCAAAAAAATTAGAAATTGAAAAAGGTTTCTTTCTTAAGTATTTGATCTTGATATAAGGATTCAGGAGCATTTTTTGTTTGTCTTTACCTTAAAAAATGGCTCAGATATATTCAATTTCTATAGTGGGTGACATTTTGAAAAATCTGATTTTTGCATGCGACAGCACTCCTATATATTAACCGATTCCGATGTGAGTGAGCATGTGCACAGCAATTACTAAGGTCTCGACCAAGTTCACTGCTTAGCCTCATCCACCATGTTGTCTTAAAATGACAGGCACTTTAAGAAATTGCCGAATTTGGCAGCCAAATATAAGTTACTTTAAAGAAAAGCAGCTTGGATAAAGCTGACTAATTTCGCGAAATTCTCATTCATTATATTGATAAAAATTAGTATTGAATCTCCTATATTCGGTTTCCACTAAATTGAGCTTCGTGTGTTTGCATGATATAAGTTGGCTTTTTTTAAATAAGGATTATGAAAGCTACCTCTTCCTCCCGGCACTGGCCGGAAGGACTTTTTAATGTTCACATCATATATTTTATGTTGAATCAAGGTGAAAAAATTGCGTTTCGTCTTATGATTCTATTATTTACATGTCTAATAATTATAAATAATTCTCAAGAATTTCGAAAAAGTTGAAATAATATATTTTTTCAAATGTTTGGCTATTAAACTGCAAGAGAAATAGTTAAATATTATCTGATAAAAACAAAATTTTAAAATATATGAGAAATATTATACTGTCATTCGTTAACTACATAAAGATTAAACTTATTTTTATGTAATATTTTATAAAATGATCAGAAATGATGCAAAAATTTAGATAATAATGATTTAATAAAGCTTTGATGAATAAGCATAATTTAACAGATTTACCAACGAAGCTGTGTAAAATATAGTGGAAATTTAAGTAAAAAGAATATCACAAACACACACATTTTTATATAAAATATATAATAAACTATATTAAAATCACGTATATTATTTAAGCATAAATTCGAAATTTATTCTTCAAAAGAAAATACTTTTTAGAAGGTTAATTGAATGGTAAAATGTTTTGGCAGGTAAAAAAAAAAAATCTTATAATTATTTAGACATACTTTTCAAGAAAATCAAGTTCATTTAACTTGAACTTTTTCAAAAATATTCAAAATACAATATTTGATAATGAATTGATTGATTAGTTTATTTTTTCAATTATACACTTTATAAATTTTTATGAAATGCAACTATTTAAAAATGCATTGCATATAAATTTTGTAAATATGTAAGTGAATAAATGAACAAATAAATTAATGCACTATGTGAAATATTGTGTTTTGGAAATTTTTTGAAAAAGTTCAAAGTGAAAGAATTTCATTTTCTACAAAAGTATATCTAAATAATTATAAGATTTTTTTAATCCTGCAAAAATATTTTATCATTTAATTAGGCTGATAAAAAGTATTTTTTTTTTATAGAATAAATTTTGATTTATTCCTAAACAATCGTTATGGCACAACAGTGGCAAGTGATTACATTTTAAATAACCCTAATAGGCTTTTTTATGGGCAGCTTTGGGATAAATTTAATTTATGACAACCACAAATGGCAGAACAAAGGCAAGCTTCTGGTTAGCTTTTATTTTTAGTGGCCATTAAAAGAATAATTGTGGGCAGTTTAAGGCTATCTAAAATTTTCAGCGAAAAGTTAGTGGCATGATTGTGGGCAACTTCTTGTATTTAAGGCCAATTATCTTGTGGCCTTATTCTGTCCGGCGTGACACTTTTTTTACGGAGCCGTAACTTTCACTGATAGCGGGCCACCATCGAACGCCTTCGGCCAAGGCTAACGAACCCATCAGTGGCCCGTAAGTTCGGTGTTTGTTGGGAATATTATTCTATTGATTTAATGTATTTTTAATACATTGAACAATGATTAATACTTCCAAGGATTGCATTCATATTCGTTATTAAGTTTTTTTATAAAATGTTCAAAAAATCATTTTTTTTTTTTTTAGCATTTAAAACAAAATGCAGTGAAAACAACATTACAATTTTGCCCTTTTCCAAGACAGTCGGAGGGTAATGAAGCTTATTCCCGATATTCTCCTTAGATTCCGCGAACAAAACTACGGTGTCATAGCGGATATAGCTTGACAAAAAGCTTTTTTACAAATAAGCATCAGACCAGAGTGCAGGGATTTATTAAGATTTTTTTGTGGAGTGATGAAGATGAAAGAAAATTGAAAATACTTCGTCATGCACGATTAGTTTTTGGCTTAAAATGCAGTCCTTTCATTTTGGCAGTCATTATTGAATTTCATTTACTGAAATACTCTGATAATCCTTGTTATGACAAAGAAATGATAACGAAACTTCTTCATAGTTTTTATGTTGACAATGTTGTTACGAGTTTTTCTAATAAAGACAGATTGGTACAATTTATACAGGAAACTACAAATGTAATGGAGGAAGGTAAATTCAATTTGAGGGGTTGGCAATATTCTGAAGATAACGTCGAGCCTACAATTTCACCTGTACTTGGTCTATTTTGGGACCGACAAAATGATACTTTAGCTCTTAATTTGGGCTGGCTAGAGAATTTTGAGCTAAGAAAAATTATAAAACGAACCATTCTCTCCATTGCACACAAGGTGTTTGATCCAATTGGATTGACAAGTCCAGTTTTCTTGTTGCCGAAGCTTTTATTACAGAGAATGTGGAAAGATGGAATTTCCTGGGACGAAGAGGTTGGTGATAATATAAGAAAGGAATTCTCCAGCTGGTTTAGAGACCTTAGCTGTCTGAAACAAATATTTGTAAGATGGTTTTGTGTTGATGCAAACTGTGAAAATCTTAGTATACATACCTTCTGTGATGCAAGTCAACACGCTTATGCCGCCGCAACATTCGTTAGAATAAGTACTGCTGACGGAGTCGAAGTACATCTATTAGCTGCTAAATCCAGAGTTGCACCGGTCAAAATAATTACCATCCCACGTCTTGAATTAATCGCTGCCACGGTGGGAGCTAGACTATGTGCTTCAGTCATGAAAGGACTTCTGTGGGAAAATGTAAAATTGCATTTTTTGACAGACTCCTCTACGGTATTGAATTGGATACAAAGAGAAGAATCTTGGACTGTTTTCGTAAGCAATCGAGTGAAAGAGATTGGAAAAATAACAGATCCAAACTCACACACGTACCTGGAACTAAAAACCCAGCTGATCTTCCATCCAGAGGATGTTCTGCGAAACATCTAATGAAAATAAAATGGTGGGAGGGCCCAAGTTGGCTTAAGGAAACTTACGATAAATGGCCTTCGTCTAATATAGTCGCTGATGAAAACGCCATTGCCCAAGGAAAGAGGAAGTCCAAAATGCCTGTTGATGAAAAATCAGTAAAATGTTTAACGAACCAGACAACATTTTGTGAGTGGTGCAATTCACCTAAACATGAGAAGAATAGTCTTTATAAGTACCATGGATTTGAGTGGTATTTTAGGTTTTTCTCAAATTATGATAAAATTGTTCGTCTGGTGGCTTGGATTCAAAGGTTCATTCATAATTGTAAGATAACCAAAATCTCGAAGTTGAATGGAGAATTATCCCTTCAAGAAATAAATGCAGCTGAAAAAGTAATTGTGAGACTTATTCAAGAAGAATCTTTCACTTCAGAAAACAAAAGTAAATTAGACACTTTGGATGTTTATAAAGACGAACACGGTCTCCTCAGATTGAAGACCAAAATTGTGTACAGAAAAGATGCTGAAGATTTTTGACGTCCAATGATTCTACCTTCCGAGCATCCTGTTGTCAGAAGACTTATGACAGAGCATCGAAAAAATTGCCATGCTGGATCGCAAATATTACTAAATATTTTGAGAGAACACTATTGGATCTTGAATGCGAGGAAAACGATCAGATCCGTATCGAAATGAGTTATTTGCATACGACAAAAAAGAATTTCTTTAAACGCTCCTGTTGCAGCACTTCCCGAAAATCGAAGTAAAGATGCAGCAGTTTTTGAAATCACAGGATTCGACTTGGCTGGGCCTTTATACCTTAAAGGAGGTTCGAAAGAATGGATTTGTTTGTACACCTGTGCAATATACCGAGCTGTGCATCTTGAACTTTTGTCATCTTTGTCGACAGAAGTATTTTTACAGAGTTTTCGGAGATTTATAGCAAGAAGAGGAAGACCCTCTACGGTTTATTGTGATAACGGTTCTAACTTTGTTAGAGCTTCAAATGCACTTAAAGAGTTTGACTGGAATAAAGTCGTTCAGTATAGTACTACCAGGAAATTAGAGTGGATTTTCAACCCGAGCCTCATGGTGGGGAAGATTTTGGGAAAGATTAGTTGGTGTTATGAAATCTATTCTTAGAAGAATCTTAGGAAAGTCTAGTGTTTCTTATGAAGAAATGACAACCATTCTATGCGATACAGAATCAATAATTAATTCTCGACCTCTTACTTATATTTCTGAAAGCAATGGTCAACTTGTCCCGCTGTATCCTGCTTTGTTCATTCAAGATGTAAAGCAAATGGGCACACCAGATTTTGATGTTGTGGATAAAAACAAGTTGAATAGAAAACTCAAATACCGACAAAAGCTAATATCTGATCTGCGAAACAGCTTTCGTTCTGAATATTTGGGGTTATTGATCCAACGTCCTCAATATAAGAAATGTAAAGAACAAATTCAACTTGGTGACGTCGTGTTAATTGGCAGAGGTAATACCAAACGTATGGATTGGCCTTTAGGACGCGTCATAGAACTTATTCCCGGAAAAGATGGTGTCACCAGATTAGTCCGTCTACAAACATCAACATCAGAAGTTTTACGGCCTATTCAGCGAATTTATCCCCTAGAAGTATTTTCAACGTGGTCTGAGGAACGAAAAGAACTCTATTCATTTCCGACTATTCAGACTGTGCCTAAAGTTAAACCTGTAAAGCGTACACGATGTGGGCGGATAGTCAAGGTGCCTCAAAAGCTAGATTTGTAATGTAAAAACTTTTTGTGACCAGTTGAGTTGCCTCTCACCAACTCAAGGTGGGAGGATGTTGCGTAATCAACCGAACTCAATGGTTTTCAGCTAATTTATCTTTAACGAAGTTGTAGGTTAATGCGTGTCAATGAAACTTAGAATGTACACATTTTTACCTTTTGTAACTGAATAATCCAAGTTCGTATCATTACCATTTTATTAGACTCAGAGGTGAGGGTGCTGAGGAAGGATTACATAGGCGGTTGCAAGCAGGGAAGTGAGAGCAAGGCAGATACATTACATTTCTTCTGACTTACATATTCTCACCAAATAAATCGCCAAAAGGGTTACAGCACTTTTTTCTGATAGGGAGATCTTCATATAAAGATTGGCGTGTTTATCGCCTTTATTCTTGAATTCAATTCCAAATCCCATAAGAATTTCATACTGCGGTTTTATAGACAAAACATATTGTACTTGGATTGAAACTCTCAATACCAAAAAAGGATATGATTTAAGGTTTTTGTTAAGCTTGCAATTCTCTCGGCGAATATGGCCTGCGATCAATACCCATATATGGTCATGAAAAAGATCCGCTAGTAGCATCGAACTAAGTACGCATCTGGTATTTAAACGGTTATTTTGGAAGGGGGTTTTGTAACTATTGCGAATTTTAAAGATAGGGATTGTATTAAAATAAAAGGGGTTATGTTAAAGGTTTCATAAGATTTCTTCTAATGATTTAAACGGAGCTGGAGGTAAGACTAAAAAAAATAAACTAGGGAAAAATTAAGAATTGAAAGGATGAAAGGGAAGATTATTTTAATATATAATTTTGATATTATATATTTCCCCCTTTTGTTTGGGATTTGAAATTGTTTGCATTGGTAATTGAAAAAAAAATATGAAAATCTCTCTCAGAATTACATAAAAGACATATATAAATGACGACATAAGAATAAACATGAAAGTACTGAATTTCATGTGAAATAACATGGCCGAAAAACTTGAAACAAGTAACAGTTTCTTCTAATTGTAAGGTGCCATGATTATATGTGTGCCTATTTTTTTTATGTTCCGGAACAGTTCTTAATGAATAGGCATTTTACTGGTAAATGTTCTTTAAAGCAAGTTTAACACCAGCCTTTATGCAAAATGGAATTGCAGATGCAGGTATACCTTAACATATATAAAATAAGCAGTATTTGTTCGAACAAAAATATAAACATAATGCAATAAGAAGTTGTACAACGTATAAAAGAGTATATAAAATATGTATTCAGAATAATGATATAAGATGAATGGATGTTGACGATGGAAAAAATGTTTATGTAAATGATGAAAAATGTTTATGTAAATGTAAGAGAGTTCGTAAGTAAAAAGCAAAAAATTTGTGTATCCACACAGGACAGGCCAAAAAAGGGAAAGCGACTCGCGATCCATAGAAAGGTTGCTGCCCTTAATCTTGTCAAGTGACAATGTGATGGCATCAGCTTATGGCCTAGCCCTAGGTGAGGAGGGAATATTTTTGAGAGCCCAATTATGGACTCTCTGCTCCCCGGAAATCGTTTGATTTCAAGAAGGAGCACGCGTCGCATATTCGTATAAACAGGGGAGTTGAAAATGAATTGATGACGTGTGCATCAATCCGAAGTCGTTTCTCATTACAATGAAGCTACAGGTCCACGGGGCATAAAAATTTTGAACGGGCCTTCACTTCAACGGGGCAGAATTAAAAAAATAAAAAATATATATATATACACATCATGTATATATCAAAAAGTACCGACAATCCTAGAGTAATGAGAAACTTGTTTGTCAAAATCGGTAAATAAAGATAAATGTAGTCATGAGTTGTGTGAAATTGAAAAAATGCAGTTTTTTTTTTTTGTCTATTTTCTTTTTTTTTATCTATATTTTCATATTATATCAAACGAAACTATTATCTTTAAGAAAACCCAAACTGTTACGTTAAATTTGTATTCTATTACTGTTATGATTAGTAAAAAGAAAAAGTGGATAACAATATTGGCAACACCCCATACGGTGATACTCACACAAATTGCTATGTGAAAACTCTCTCTGTAAAAGGGAGACCTTGGACCAGCCAAGGACTCTCTCAAAGAAAATTCACACACAACATAAGTACAAAGTCGCGATCAATGCACGCAATTGTGGATAATATCAAATTGCACAATATTGCAAGGAAAATTAATTTCGTGGTCTTAAGTTATATCTCGGGGAAGTGTTTACTGAGTTTCTAATGTTTTCCTCATGACGTACAAATAAATGATCATTCCTAGGTGGAGCTACAATTAATCTGTCAATATGAACTCTGAATGCTGAGGCATCAGGTGAGTGTAAACGTTTGATGGAAACAGAGACTGGAGAATGTTTGTGTACCACAATAAATGGTCCTGTGTATTTAGGTTTAAATCTGTCTACGGACTTGAGGTACACTATATCTTTCTCTACAACTATTCTTAGTTTAGCATGTCTCTGGAAGTTTTCATTCCTTTTCTCTTGCGAACTTTTGATGTTAATGTATGCTTTTTTGTATATTGAATTTAGATCGTGTAACAACTGATAAACTTCAATGCCTTTATCAAGGATAGGTTGATTAATGCTTTGGTCAAATGTATCAAATAATAAAGAAAGTTCTCTTCCAAAGTGTAATAAATTAGGGGAATATTTAGTAGATGAATGTGTAGAGCCGTTATAAAGAGATTTATGTATAAGTAATGCATTTTCGAAAGTATGGCCTTCTTGAAGTAGGGTTTTAACAGAATATTTGATTGATCTGTTCACTCTTTCAGAAATCGCATTACTTTGTGGCCTCGCGACACTGGAGTGGAGTACTTTTATACCTAATGTGTCATTGAATCTATTGTACATGTCAGAAGTTAGCTGTCTTCCTAAATCGCTAAGAATTGTTGAAGGCTTTCCAAAAGAAGTAATATATTGAAATAGGCATTTTGCAATTTTGTCAGTTGTTGTGCTACGCAAAGGGAATAATTCAAGATGTCGAGAAAAATGGTCTATCACTGTAAAAACAGATTGTCCATTTGAAAATGGGCCGACCAAATCGACACTTACAGTATGCCCAGGATGCGTAGGCGTGTATGTGGGTTGTAATGGAGCAGGTGGTGTTCGATGATGTTTTGCTTGTAGGCACTTGGTACAAGATGCCACAAAATTCAAAGTGTCAGCATACATTCCTTTCCAAAAATATCTAGCTGTTACAAATTCATAAGTTTTGGTTAATCCGAAATGAGATAAATGACATATCGTTAAAACTTTTGCCTTTAGTGAATCTGGTACTATAATATGGTATGAAAATGTATCATTATAAATATTTTCCTTTTTATACATAAGAACTTTAGTGTCGGGGTGAATGAAATATGTGGGAAATTTTTGACATGTTCCATTTTTAATAATTTCCTCATAAATAATAGCTAAATTTGGATCTTTCTTCTGCTCATAAACGAAAGTGTCGTTTGAGATTTCGAGTAAAGGGTCTTTCTTTTTGTGCTTACCAGAGATTAAGTAGTTTAATGTTTGTGGTTTGTTTTCTGAAGTTTGATCAGTGTTAACCGAAATGTCATTATCTACAATTGGTAATGCATGTGGGTCATTAATAAGTTCAGGATTTGACGTTAGATCTTGTGTGTTGTTTTCAAATGTACACCTTGATAGATAATCAGCAAGTACATTAGAAGAACCGGGGACATGTTCAAATGAAAATGTGTATTCAGAAAGTTCTGTTAACCAGCGTGTGGTTAGATCAGCGGGATTACATGTTTTCTTGTATTTCTTTAAAGGAGCACTATCTGACAAAATTATAAACTTTCTGTTGTATAGATAATATTTAAACGCAATGACAGATTTATAAATGGCCATTAATTCTAGTTTTAATGCTGGATAACGTTTTTCTGCGTGTTTGAGGGATTTGGAAAAGTAGGCGATGGGAAGTAATTGTCCTTCATGTTCCTGTAACAATGCTCCAGCTATTGCTATTTTTGATGCATCGGTGTTTACATAAAATGTTTTTGACCAATCTGGTAAACGAACCATCGGTGAATCGAAAAAAATTCTCTGCATTTTATCATATAAGTTTTGGTGATCTTGTGTCCATGTAAATGCAGCTTTGGGTGTGGTTAAGTCAATGAGGGGTTGAATAATTTCAGAAAATGATGGTACAAGTGATTTATAAAACGTTACTAGACCAATAAATTTCTTTAGCTGTCTTTTAGTTGTTGGTGTAGGGAAGGAATTTATTTTTACAATGTTAGAATGGATAGGTGAGATTGAGTGGTTTTCAATGTGAAATCCTAAATAGTCAACAGCTGTTTTATGGAATGTGCATTTGCTTGGAGTCAGTGTTAGATTATATTTTGTTAGTATTTGTAATATTTTGTCTAGTTTTGAACAAGTTTCCTCAAATGAGTTCGAGCCAAATATTACATCATCCTGATATGCAAATAAACCATCAATTTGTAATTCAGCGATTAATGTATCCATTAAATTTTGGAAAAATCCGCTTGAGGACTTTAAGCCAAAAACCAAGCGTTTGTATCGAAAAGTTCCATACATGGATGTAAATGTTAAAGGGTCTTGAAATTGCTCGGGGAGGTCGATCTGATGGTACGCTTGCTGGAAATCAAGGGAAGTGAAATACTTATATGCAGATAGATTAGAAATTATGGTTTGGATTTTCGGTAAAGGATACGATGAACTTTGTAAGACTGAATTAAGCATGCGCAAATCCAAAGCCAACCTGTACTTTTGTTTTCCAGTTTCATCTGCCTTCTTTCTAACGAGCAAAATGGGACAAGCCCATTCCGAACAATTTCTCTCAATTATGTTGGCTTCTAAAAGCTGATTTATTTGCTCTTGCATTTCTCGGTGTAGTGCTTGAGGGAGGGGAAAAGGAAGGGTTTTGATGGGGTAATCATTTATGAATTTTAAATTTGGAACAACTTTATCTGTGTGACCTAATGTTTTCATAGACTTGGAAAATGATGCGTAGTGACTAAGTAATAAATCTCCTAAAGTTTTCGCTTGTTTTTCTTGTAAATGCTCTAATTTAAAGTCCTGCACTGTGAGATCCTGTTGTCTTTGTTTTAACATCTCATTCGATGCCTGAATGTAATTGCAAATGTATTCGTGTAAGTTATCCTGAGGTTTAATGTTGAACTTAGAGTTGTTTTCGCATGAATTCATAATTTGGTTAAAGTTTTTGTTTTGTGCAGGTTCCATAATGTCTTCTATCTCGTATAAATTTCCAACTCTTGCATTTTTATTAACGTGTATAGGTTTAGAAGACAAATTTTGCATGAAAATATAGAATTGTGATTTATTTGGAGTTTTGGTTTTGATGTTCTGATCTTCTTTTTCTGATTCCTTATCTTTTTGCCCTATAATACTATCATAGCAGAGTATGTTATTTTTCATGTGACTCTGAAAACAGTAATATTTTGTTGGGTCTAGTGAATCACAACTTATGGAGATCCATTTGGTTTCCTGCGGTTCTAGTTTAATTTTATTAGCAAGACGAATGACCTTTGAGAATGTTTGAGATTCCGGCTGCTTATAGTGTTCCAGATGGTGGGATTCATTTTCATTAGTGGCTGAATCGAGTAATGGTATACTAAATTCATTTGTTGACATCCTATTTCTGTTTATATCAATAATAATCCTATTTTTGTGAATGAAATCGAAACCTAGAATACCCTGAAAGTTAGATGGATTAGGAATGTCAACAATGTAGAAGTTGTGTGAAAATGATTTTTGATGTATGCGAATGGAAGTTTTAATGCATGCGGTGAAATTAACATTCGAGTTTACAGTTTTAATAGTGACGCCAGTTCCTAGTCTTTTATATTTTAGTTTGTCCTTAATTTGATTAAATAACTCTTGTGAAAGGAGGAAAATCGAGGACCCTGTGTCCAGTAATAGATTTGTTTTCTGTTTTGCAATGGAGGCCTTTATGAGGGGAAGTGTTGGCGTGGAATTGTGAACATTGCAAATTAGTGCAACTTTGTCATCGCATAAACTGGCAGTTTGTGAGGCCATATCACTTTTGTTTATCACTGTTTGCGATGCAGAATTCTTGGACAACTTAACGTCAATATTCGTTTGAGAAGCGACGGATTTGACCAGTCTTTCCTGAGAAAGTTTAGGAAGAGAAGGGTCAAAAGTCCATGTGAATTCATTCGAAGTTGCTGATGTAATAGTGTTATGCTGAGGCACAAGCACACCAGCCGAATTGCGCCTCAGTAAGAGTTTAAATTTTTAGCATTGTTTTGATTGTAGTCGTCCCTTCTAAAATTTCTGTTATATTTATAATTCTGATTTTTTTTATTCGCATTCGCTCTACGCCATTTGAAACAATGTTTGGCGACATGGCCGCGTTTTGCACACAATTGGCACGTAGGGGGGGACGTGGATTTTTTATGAGATGTCTTGTATCTTGGAGAAACAGTATGCTTCCTTTTTAAATCTTTTTTTGGATACTGCTCTCTATGTTGCTCATCGTGTGGGGGTGGGGTATTAATTAATGTGTCTTTTTTTGTGTCCTTTTCAGTGTTTGTTAGTGTGAGGGCATTAACTTTTTCTGTGAGCAATTGTAATTGTGTTGAAATCGAGTCAGTAGCCGCTGTTGGTGCACATGACTGCAGGATGCTTTCATTCTGCATAATGTCCTGTAATGTCTGTGCTCTTTCAACCGCGACGTCATAATCCGAAATATTTTCCTCCTGCAGTTTAATTCTTATTGTCGCCGGAATGGACGAAATAAATTTCGTGAACTTTATTTCATTTAACGCGGTTCTATCTTTGATTGTTTCGTGAACACGGCTTGTAAGTACATTAATTCTATGTGCGAAATTTCTTATTGTTTCCTGCGGCAACAGAATTAGGTTATTCAATTGAACTAATGATGATGCTTTACTGGGGGGGGCGAAAAATTTTTTGAATTCATCTTCAACTGTTTTTAATTTTTCCGCTTTATAAATGGCTGGGTTTTGCGTGAAAAACGCTAACGCGGGGCCGGCTAATTTACTTCCAATAAATTGTATACATTCTGGTTCTTTCCAACCATGGGCTTTGGCCAATGTTTTTATTTGGTTGAAAAAGAAATCAACCAGATTGGGATCTCCGTCAAAAGTAATTGTTTTGAACGTTATTTTTGAATTAGCCATGTCAGCCCAAAAATGTATATGTATGACTTAATCAAAACAAACCGTTAGAAAAGGAGAGGGAACAATATATATCTAAGCGGGGAAGCACTGCAAATGTTATATATATCAAAATATACCAAAAATGCAGTAATTATGATTATCAAAAATATATACCACAGTTTAAATACTATATAATAATATAAAAACATTTGCATATGAGAGTCAGAATGAAGTATATGTCATATAACTGTTGACACCAATTAAAAAAATCTGCACATATGGAAGCTGCCGAAAATTCCACATGTATATGTTATAAAGAAATTATTTTAAAATCTTCTGCATCTGTACTGAAAAGTATTAAAATATATATTCAACAAAAGAAAAAAAATTCAATGTTATTTTCGTAACTTAAATATTCAGATAACTGTATGAATAGGCATGCAAAAAATACTGACTCTCAAACTATTTTCATTACCACTTACCTTGTCTAAACGGCTATCTCACTTATCTAAATAAGTATCTTCGAAAATGAAATTTTTTATCAAAAAGGACATAAAAATATTTTAGAAAAATCAAAATTGAATATGAGATAGCAGGATAAATATTGCAGAAATACTAATAATAAAAATACCATCACACATAAAAATATTATTTACTGATACACGATTATAATTTAAAGTTAATTTAATGCAATCTGGAAAAATTTACGAAAGCTTATAACTACTTTAAAATAGTTAATTATTCATTCATCTTTTTTTTTTACTTACTTTCATGTGAAAAAGGAACCAAACATATATATAACATTATAATCATGTATCTAAATTAAACCAAATATTTCCAAACAAAAATTGGAAATCATATTTTGTTTTGTAACTAAATTGGTGATCCAGAGATTATGTAACTGATCATTTTTCATATGTATTTTGTGCATCTTTTTTTTTTTTGCCACTGTGAATTTTTTTTTACCGATCAGTGTATGTGCGAATAATATTGCATATTTTCCTTGTCACACTAAAAGAACCAACGAAAAAGAACTGGAGATTTATAATATGTGTAAACACATTTGCTTAAGCCGATGAAAAAAGGAATCTTCATCACCGATTACTTCAGTAGTAGAAACAGTCCTTTTTTTTTGTTGTTGTTGCATTTATATTTCACCAAGATAACACTGTATGGAAATGGGTATGCAGATAGCAGGAGGTGTGAGAAAGGCACGCAGAATTCGTGCTGAAGCGATGAATAAAATGCGATTCTTTTCTTTTCCTTTTTTTTTTTTTTTGCAGTCGAAGAAATCTGTGCTGTTGGAATTCGGATCGAAACGGGGAGGGGGGAACACACACAGCGGACGTCAATGTTCTTTTCTTGAAGAAAGTAAGCGGGAAAGGTGCGGTTATTTCCAAGGACCGACAAACGGTACACCAGTTGAAAGGGTTAGCAAGATGACATCAGTGTTTCAGCAGTTTTTGAAGCGGTGCGGTTTGTAGCAATGTTTAGCATTCCCGAAACGAAGCAGCTGCGAAGCGATGTCACGGCAAGGGGGGGCAGCACTCCAGGACTTTATTCTCGTTGACCGTGCTTCGATCCGGCGAAAAGGTCCGCATCTGGAATCAGCGAAATGCAGGTGGAAGCGAAGCTACCCTCACCTCCGTTGGTCACTGCACCATAATTCTTTTAACGAAGTTGTAGGTTAATGCGTGTCAATGAAACTTAGAATGTACACATTTTTACCTTTTGTAACTGAATAATCCAAGTTCGTATCATTACCATTTTATTAGACTCAGAGGTGAGGGTGCTGAGGAAGGATTACATAGGCGGTTGCAAGCAGGGAAGTGAGAGCAAGGCAGATACATTACATTTCTTCTGACTTACATATTCTCACCAAATAAATCGCCAAAAGGGTTACAGCACTTTTTTCTGATAGGGAGATCTTCATATAAAGATTGGCGTGTTTATCGCCTTTATTCTTGAATTCAATTCCAAATCCCATAAGAATTTCATACTGCGGTTTTATAGACAAAACATATTGTACTTGGATTGAAACTCTCAATACCAAAAAAGGATATGATTTAAGGTTTTTGTTAAGCTTGCAATTCTCTCGGCGAATATGGCCTGCGATCAATACCCATATATGGTCATGAAAAAGATCCGCTAGTAGCATCGAACTAAGTACGCATCTGGTATTTAAACGGTTATTTTGGAAGGGGGTTTTGTAACTATTGCGAATTTTAAAGATAGGGATTGTATTAAAATAAAAGGGGTTATGTTAAAGGTTTCATAAGATTTCTTCTAATGATTTAAACGGAGCTGGAGGTAAGACTAAAAAAAATAAACTAGGGAAAAATTAAGAATTGAAAGGATGAAAGGGAAGATTATTTTAATATATAATTTTGATATTATATTATCATATTTATTTTATTTTATTTGTTTATACTATTTTGATGTTGTTGGCAACAATAGTTTTATGTTTTAGTAGAATTGTTTTGTATTCCAATGATGTAGCTCATGGAGGAAAGAGATAGATGGAGTTGCAGTATGCCTTAAAAAAGGTTTGCAATATGAAACCATTTATCGCTCAAATTTAAACGTCCAAGAAAGCCCAAACAATTCAAAGTGATGAATCACAGCCGAAGTATATTTTAAGAAAAAATGGTACATTTTTTAAAGGGCCTTTGTTGTGTTGTTATTTATTAAAATAAATGCTTGCTTTTAAAATAATTGGAATTGTAAAATTAGCAATAAATAAATGTCAAAATAAGATTAAATAAAATATTGAAAACATCTGATAAAAACTAAAAATTGTATTATTAAAACTTTTCTTTCTTTAACCCTTTCCAACATAGATGAAAAATCTTTGTCTTCGGTTTGAATGGCCTTCTGGCCGAGCTCTAACTCTTGTAAATATACTGGGATCACCCTACATTTTTTATATGTTATTGACGTTTACTATAGCGTGATCGCTATTGAAAAAAAAAGTGTGGCACTTATAGTTCATTTGCATGGGCGGTTAAAAGTATTTTGTTACATTACGCTCAATGGGAAAAATACTTTCAAGTGCATTTTAATGATGCTAGACAATTTAAAACATAAAGAAATTGATATGCATTTATAAAGTGCAGTAAAACATGCATTTCGTAGAATATGGGGTTTGCAAAGCATTTATTATTCATTTACAGGGCACACAAAAGAATTCCATTATATAATGATATATGGGGGGGGGGGGGGACTGTTTACAGCGATATTGTGTTACTGAAATATAATGGACATAAATTACTCAGATTTACTACAATCCACTTGCGGCGAAATTTGATGTGCATAATCTAAAGTACTTGTCAGTATGTCACACAAATTTTGTGGGCGCTCTATCACAAGAACTATTGCACGGAATTTAATAAAAATTTATATTCATGTAGTCCCTAATATAAATTGGTGCTGATTAGTTTTTAGTGTAAATCACCCAACAGGTGGTGCTGCTATGCTGCATTTTTCGCGATTTCAGCAGTGGTTGTATCTCAAGAACTAATACACGAATTTTCATCAAACTTCAGTTTCAGTTGGTCCTTAATATGAGTTGGTGCTGATTACGTTTTGGTGTAAATCGCCCAACAGGTGGCGCTGCTATGCTGCCTTTTCTGGGATTTACACGATTTTCGCAATAGCTCTATTTCAAGAACTGATTTACGGATTTTCCTCACACTTCAGATTCAGTTAGTCCTTGATATGACTTGGTGCTGATTGCGTGTTGGTATAAATCGCCCATCAGGTGGCGTTGCTGTGCTGCATTTTTCACGATTTCCGCAATAGCTCTATCAAGAACTAAATGCGCCAATTTTCCTCTAACTTCAGAGTTAGATGTTAACACAAGTTGTTGCTGACTAGATTTTGGTGTTAATCGTCCAATAGGTGGCGCTGTTACGCTAGAATTTTCATGATTTTCGCAATGGCTCTATCTCAAAAACTAATGCACGGATTCTCCCCAAACTTCAAATTCAGTTTAACGTTGACATATGTTGTTGTTTGGTGGTTTTGGTGTAAAGCACCAAATAGGTGGTGCTGTTAGGCTGCAGTTTGCTGGATTTACACGATTTCAGCGATAGTCATATCTCAAGAACTAATGCACGGAATTTCGTATCTTTAGAATCCTCATGATGGGTATAGGCTGCCATTTAATTTTGGCAATGTGCTAGCGAATTTTGAGGTATTAACATGTATGAGATAGAAGAAAGTTTTGGGATTGGTATAGATGGAAGTTTTTTTTTTGTGTGTGTGTGTGTGTCAATTTTCTGAAAAGAAAAAGTTATTCTTGAGAAATGCATAACAATTTTGTGAAAAATAAAACTTTGTATTGAAAGGTCAAGTCCAATTACTCAAATTCGAGCTAAGCATTTATTGATAATAATTTCATTCTTACAGCTAAAATTTTCCTATCAGGCGAACTTATTTTTTTGCAAATAATAATGTTTCAAAACTCAAGTAATTCAAACTAATTAATGGAGTTTCTTTGATGGAATGAAATTTTATAATTGCTCTTCAAATAGGCTACCATTTTTGACTGTATCAATCGCTACTAATTTAATTAAACGTCTTTATTTGTTTTTAACAGCATATTAATAATTGCATGTAAATAGATAAAATATAATGATGAAAGCATTCTTTTAAAATTATATATGAAAACTTAAATTACAAATACTAATCGAAAATCTAGATTTTCGAGTGCAAACGATTTTAGGACAATAACGAAAGAATGTTACCCTTTGAAGTAAAATCTTAAAAGACGCTTCTGTTATGTATATTTGAAATACATATAATAAAATAAGCAAATAATTCTGTGTAGTGATATATTAGTATCTTTGATACATTCTGATCTAGAGACACATCCTATAACAGCGCATAAGTAATTTTTTATCGAAATGTTAATCATATCTTGAATAACAATTTCCGACGGTAAAAAATTAAACAAAAACATAATTTGAAGAACAAATTAAAAAAAACAAATTTATTTCCTACATTGTTTAAGCCCGAGAAGGGACGGATATTAAGTTATTTCATTCAATTAGTTCTACATTTAATGTTAAATTTTTTTAACAAATTAGTTAAGCCAATTGAAGATTAAAAAATAAAAATAAAATTCTTACAGCATGATACTCAAAACACCCTAAAAAATTGGATTCCGTTCAAATGAAATCGAAATAAATCTTAGACTTCTTCCATTTTTAATTGAAAATATTTATATTGCAGATTTTGTATTATGTTTATGACAATTGTGCATAAAATGATAAGATGCAAGCAAAATACAATACTTAAAAAAAAGTCTAAGATTTATTTCGATTTCATTTGAATGGAACCTAATTTTTTAGGGTTGTTTTAAGTGTCATACTGTATGAATTTTATTTTTATTTTTTAATCTTCAATTGGCTTAATTAATTTGTTACAAAAATTTAACATTAAATGTAGAACTAATTGAATGAAATAACTTAATATCCGTCCCTTCTCGGGCTTAAACAATGTAGGAAATAAATTTGGTTTTCTTAATTTGTTCTTCAAATTATGTTTTTGTTTAATATGTCAAGTTTTTTAATAACTACTGCACTCAGACGAACGCATTTCAAAATGAATAGAGAGTATCATCATCAGGCTTTGATGTATGCGGTATTGCATCACAATGTGGGATGCAGTTTACCAATGTGTAATTCAAAATGTTTCACCACTGTAGTAATGCAGGTTGCGGTAGTTTGGACAAAAACTTGACGTCCAATCTGAAACCAATCTGAACGTAAAAAATCAATCATGAAAACATAAAAAATTAACTTCACTTAAATTTAGATACCCTATTTCCCATTCAGAAACGCTATGAATGTAAATGTAAATTGTGTTGAATCCTTACTGCTAATATTTAACAATATTATAGCTGTGATACAGTAAAAAATAAAAAAAGTTTTACTTAAATTTTTAAACCTTATTCTCTCCCAAGGGTGTGACATGGGCCTCTGATGTAAACACATCAGAAAATTATTACCTAAGTTTAACTTAGGGTATAAATAGTTCTCATCTCGGAAAAAAAAATACATTTTAAAATTTAAGTTATGTAATTCCCCACTAAGTTCGCTACCTGCGTAAAAATAGCTATCCATTAGAAACTTTTTACTTAAATATAAACTTGACCAAAGCAAAAATTATTCTGAAAATATCCTTTTTATTTCCACTATGACGCCATATTCACCTTTTTAATTTTTGAAAAAAAAAACTAGCTCAATTTAGTATTTCACGTGAAAATCTTTCAACTAAAAAGAAATAAATTATTATTACGGCTTTTGAAATTTTTGCAACAATGAAGTAAAAATGTTACATTTTCTATGAAAAATGTCCGTTGATTTTCAATGAAAAAAGCGAAAATTGGAATTATTAAGAAAAATATTTGAATAATGTAAAAAAAAAAAAAATTGGCCCATGTTTCTATCTGGGTTATAATTCTCCCATAGCAATGGCATTTTACCCTTCGTTTTGACCCTGACGTCAGGCAAACGTTTTGACACTTTCAATTTATAATATCATTAAAATTAGTAAAGAATAAAGAATGAGTGGCATCAGGGACAAAAAGGTGGGAAGAAAAAATGAAAAAGTTATGATCTCCATAGGTTTTTCCATGTTAAATTAACATTGAGAAGTGACACTGGAGATAAATAATTGCGCCGTCGCGCAATACTTATTTAGAAGTATTGCGAAGAAGATTGCAAAGAAATACAGGTTTAAACCGGTTTGAATTGATAGGCGTGCCAAAGCACGTGGTTTTGTTTGGGCTTTCTGTAGCGGATTTTAGGGTTACTTTTTTGGCGTCACCTCCAACCACCTTACTGCACCTCCATCTATCTCATTCCTCCATGGATGTAGCTGGTGAATAAATATATTTAAAAGATAAAGCCAAGCGATTTTGAATATTGTAACTATAGGTCTCTATAGAATAAGGTAAATAGTAGTATTTTTTAACGAAACGTGTAACGTTATAGGTTTTCAATTTAAATAGAGACATCTATTTTATGATTATTAATTTCGCACTTTTATTGAACTCTCAATCAAATAAAAAGAACCTCTTAGTTATCTGACAGTAGTATCTTCCCTTCTTATCAGTTACAAGTTCCTTGGGTAAATTACCGGTATCACGTGACTTTTTTCAGCCTCGAACCCATATTTTGAATATCCTCCATTAAATTTTATATCCCGTATGGTGCCACTCTTATATGGAGGCACTTTACTCAAATGAAAAGGTTTTAGAGGCGTGTACTTCAGTCTAGTTACCAATAACAACGTGGACTGAGTCATGAAATACACTCACAGCTTGTGTACAATTTCAACAGCAGTCATGCGCAATATCAAAACAAATGAGAAATCTTGAAAATTGATTGCTAATGATAGTAATTTTATTACATTTTTTTACTTGACTTGATGAATATTTTTACTTTATTGTTCCCTGTTTCAAATGCGCGAACATTTAATGTATTAAAGTGTCATCAAGACATGCATTTGGATTATTTTCAAATCAGTAAGTAAATTTCTCTTAACTTGTGCTCATCGAATGTTATAGGCTTAAAAGGATTTTCTTTGTTTATATATATAAGAGTTCCATAACCCAATGTTTCTGTTTTATAGTGATTTTATAAAAAGTGTGTTTAAATTAAGTATAAAAGTTCAGTGATTGTATTTTATTAAACATTTTTTTAAACCTGTCGAGAGTTCTCCCTGAAAGACCAAACACGATTTTGTTATATGAAAAAACCTTTGCGCTCACATGGATTTGTTTTGAATTCTTCTGGATTATACTTTACCATAGTTTTTTTTTTCTTTTTATCAATTAATCGATAAATTTTTGTTGTTATCTGATATTAAATTGAAATAGTAAATACTACTAAATGTTTTAAATAAGAAACTTTATCTTTATAAAGGAGTGTTATTATTGCTTGAATACAAATCAAGTTTTAAAATTAACAAAATTTGTACACCATTCTCACAGTATAATACCAAAATATTTTGTTTTCACAATTGGAAATCTGTTGCAAATATAGTATTCCCGATGTTTACTGGACAGTTTAAAGTTTTATATGCATGTACAGTTATATACAATCAGAGGTCGATACAGGGTTTTTTAAAAATTATTATTGGGTCCCATTTTGTGAAATTTATTATATTTGTGAAAAATAACATTTTGTAATGAAAGGTGGAGTTCTGGTTCTGTTACTCAAATTCGAACCAAGCATTTATCCCAGTGGCAGAAAATTATGGTTGTGTCTGCGACAGCAATTTAGTGAAATGAAAATTGTCTGCGGGAGTAGCATGTTTCAATTTTCTTATTATGAACAAGAACATTATAAGCGTTAAAATAAATAGGATTCTTACTGATTAACATTATAAAAATATACACTGTTAAAAATTTCTGTAAAATCACAAAAAAAAAAAATCGAGACTCTCTGTAAATTTACACTAGTTCTTGGTTAAATGCATTCGATCGAGTTTCTCGGTCAAGACTCTCTGTAAATTTACACCAGTTCTCGGTTAAATGCATTCGATTGAGTTTCTCGGTCAAAACTCTCTGTAAATTTACACCAGTTCTCGGTTAAATGCATTCGATTGAGTTTCTCGGTCAAGACTCTCTGTAAATTTACACCAGTTCACGGTTAAATGCATTCGATTGAGTTTCTCGGTCAAGACTCTCTGTAAATTTACACCAGTTCTCGGTTAAATGCATTCGATTGAGTTTCTCGGTCAAAACTCTCTGTAAATTTACACCAGTTCTCGGTTAAATGCATTCGATTGAGTTTCTCGGTCAAGACTCTCTGTAAATTTACACTAGTTCTCGGTTAACCCTCCGTCTACCAGACGGGTCCATTGGACCCGACAGGTACATACAAAATATTCATTCAAACCAGAAATTTCTTTAAAATAAACTAAGTATATAAACCAGACAAAAATAAGGTAAATAAATAAGTTAAATAGTTTTAAATAAAAATTCTGGTGTAGAACGTTTTATTAAAACTTGAATAAAATTCCCGGTAGATCTAGGGTTAAATGCGTTTGATTGAATTTCTCGGTCATCGATTTACAGACATTTCCCTTATCTTGTATCTAATCCCCTGTAGGGATTTCCATGTTTTTATTTAAAAATATTTTCAGCTTTGTTAAAACTTGTAATTCAAATACACACGTTTCAAATTATTTTGCAATTTTATTAGAATTATTTTTAAAAAAAATTAGTTTTGAATTTATTTATTTATTTTTTCATTCATTTAGTTAGTTAGAATCATAATACATTTAAATACATTGATTTTACAAGAATTGTGATATAACCTAGAAAGTAATTTTGGTTAATTAATCTGATTATTTTTGTAAATATTTTACAAAAAATGTTATAATTACCAATATATTTAACTAGTTTTAATGAAAAAATACCCCTAAATTTCACTTTATTATTATTTAAAAATTCCAGTATATCTTCAGATATTAAAGAAGATAATTATTGAGAGGAAGTAATTTCTTGATAAATAATTCCGTAAATAAAGGATTAAAAAATTAAATTTGATTTAAAAAAAATAATAGGTATTATGTTTCGGTCCAAACTAAATTAAAATAAACTGTTTAAGAAATTTTCTAACGAATATATTTGAAGCGAAATCTTAGAAAAGCACAAGTACAATAGATTTTTCCCCGCTTTATTATAAAGGACATCCTTTATACTCCGCAGCAACAGCTCCTATGGCGCAGTCAGTAAGATGTTTTTCTCCTGGCCAGAGGTCTCGGGTTCAAATCCCAGGCCGGCCAGAAGCAAGTTGTGTAAAAAAATTAAATGGCACAACAGTTCAAATTTGCTTGAATAACTCTGATACTTTAAAGTTCTAAAATTCGCTGATTTCAAAAACTAAGTTAAATTATTTTAATTAAAAAAATAAATTGATTTACAGAGTCTTGCGTATTTTTAACGATGTTAATTTACAGAGTCTTGTGTAAATTTACCAAATAACTTCTCTGTTATTTAACAGAATCGATGTTTATCTAATCTCTGTAATTTTACATAAGACTTAAGATAATGGATTACCCGTAGATTCTCTGTAATTTCACAAGAAAATTTTTAACAGTGTACCTATATTTTAATTATAATATAACCTTATTTATTTATTTTTCCCGCGATCCTTTGAAGAAATTCGCCTTTTTACCACGATCCTTTACGAATTTTGCGTTTTTTCTGCTATCCTTTAACAAATTTCCCGTTTTTCCACTGCGATCCTTTGACGAAATGCACGTTTGTTTGCTATCATTTGACGAAATTTGCGTTTCTCCCCCGATCCTTTTATGAAAATCGCGTTTTTGTCGCTGTCCCTCTACGAAAATTGCGTTTTTTCGCGATCCTTTGAAGAAATTCGCCTTTTCCCGCGATCCTTTAAAGAAATCCGCGTTTTTTTCCGGAATTCTTTGAATAAATTCAAGTTCTATCCGCGATTCTTTAACGAAATTTGCGATTCTTCACAAAATTTGCGTTTTGTGTGATCCTTTGACAAAATTCGCGTTTTTTAGCGATGTTTTGGCGAAATTCGAGTTTTTTTGCGATCCTTTAACAAAATTTGCGTTTTTTTCCGATTCTTTGACAATATTTGCATTTTTTCCGCGATCCTTTCTCGAAATTGACGTTTTTTTCTGCAAACTATTAACGAAGATTTTTTTTCGGCGATCATTTGTCGAAATTCGAGATACTTTTTTTTAGTCTGCAGGCGCCCTGAAAAGTCTGCGACGCCCGTCGCAGCGTCGCGCACATTCTGCCACGGGGGCATTTATTAATAATAACTTCTTTAAGTCCTCCTGGGATTGCAACAAACAGTCAGAGGAAAAAATGGCCTTTCATTATATAATATATATATACTATATGTAATTTAATGATGGATATAGTTAGCATATGATGTTATAATATAAATTAGTAATATATATTATGAATAAATTATTTAATTAAATAATTATAATTAAAAAATGGTATTGTAACAGACAAACAGGAATTACCATGCTTTTCGGATAACTGAATGTTTATCTGTATTACTTACAAAATAATATACAATTTATTATTTTTAAAAAAATGTATTTTCATTCAGAGGGAGTTCAGAAACATATGTGTTTCACAAAATTTGACTGTTGCCACAATATAGGGTAGATGTGCCAGTAATGGACACCCTTAAGGAATTTCTTTAAAAATTATTTTTTTATTAATAGTTATAATTATTATATTCCAGTTTTTTCAATATTATATTAATCTATCAACAATGTTTAACCATTCTTATAGCCTCATTTCCCCATATGAATAGAAATTTAATTTTAATTAACAGAAATATATCAAAAGCCCAGTAATGGGCACCCTCTGGCCCAGTAGTGGACACCCTCTGTTCCAGTAATGGACACCCCATAAAAAGTAATAAATATAATTGTTTTTATGACTGTATTTAGAACCAGAATTTAATGAATACATACTAATGAAACAAAATAGTTATTTTAAATAAATTTAACAATTAGGAATAGGATACCAGTAATTAATAAAATATTTGTGATAATCATTTACTGTTTGCATCAATTATTGTAATTATCAGAAGATCGATGTTTTAATTATTTTAGATGGATAATTTAAAATACTAAATATCAGACAAATACAGCTATCAAATTATTGAAACAGTGGTGGATTTAAAAGGTAATAATAATAATAAAAAAAAAGTTTTGGAATATTAATGTTTAGTTTTGTGCCACTATTTTTAATAATCTTCCAGAGATTACTTGATATATCATTTATAATAATTAATATTACAAATATGAAAGAAATGATATTGTGAGTTGAATATTTTAAATACTAAATAAAATAATTCCAAAATAAAACTGTAGAACTGATGTTTGAGGCCACTGATCTGCAGATTTACTAGTTTGATGAATATTACCTATAACTTTCATTAATAGTATTGCATTTTTTTTTTACAAGGAAACATTTAAGACAGAAAATGGATTTTTAATAGCTTCTGTAACTTAATTGTTTTTATTTAAACAGAGAGGGATTAAGCCCTATGAGCCCCTCTCTGACTGTGCTCTTAAACTGTATTTTTCTGTTTCCTGGCTGGTTTGATTGCCAGATTATAAAATATGTGAGGTATATATATATATGTACCTACTACATAAAAAAAAAATAAAAAAAAAATATTGAAATTTTATTAATCACATAAAATAACTTAAAAGCAGCTATTTATAAAAGTTTTGGTGTTATTACATTTTGGTAAGAATAATTCAAAAATTAAATTTGATTATTTAGGTTTGTAGTTAAGTCAAAATATTTTATGCACTATAAACATTACCGAAATTGCATTTTTAGCAATGTCTACATGGGGTGTCCATTACTAGAAAATGACTAATTAACCATCCCAGTAATGGACACCCCCTCTTAAAACCTTAAAAATAAATGAAATTTAGTAAATGGCCGTTAGTATATAATATTCTAAGTTTCCTATTGCTACTCAAACAAAAACATTCAAATTTTGCAAGAAAATAAATAATATATAAATTAATTAAACGAAGCCAACTCTTAGCCTCTTCATTAAGATTTTCACAGAAAAACAGTGAAACTTTGAAACATTATTTTCTGCTTCTTGATTGGTTTGATTAAAAGTGTAAACAATAACCCAGTTTTATAAAACATGCAAGGGGGTATTATAAAAAAAAAATAATTAAAGCTAAATATTTATTAGTTATTTTTTTATGAACCAAAAACATCAAGGGGTGTCCATTACTGGCACATCTACCCTAGTTATGTAAAATATGTAATCTTACCTGTAATAGATCAACTTTAAATATGTATTAGACGGGGTGGGGAAATGCATCATTTTACTCACCACAGGCGAGTGAATTTTCTGACAGGGCAAGTGAATTTTTAGGTAGTCTTCAAAAACTGCAAACTATAGAAATATGCTGATAACCTTTTTTTTTTTTTTTTACTAGCTAGCTTATATTTTGCAGCTTTCAGATTACTGTGATCTAAATGAGTTCTATTCTATGTTAAACTTTCCTTTTTTGTATATATTTCTTAATTGTATTGAAAAAAAAATTATGAAAACATTGTAGTAAATAATAAGCAACTATTTGTGTAAATTTTGTCATAACAATTTTTAACTGTACTTTGCATTTTGCTGGCTGGTAAGATTTTGAAGAAATATGTTGTTATGGAAAGAAATTTTGTGAAGGGACTTGTTTTATGAAAAGTAATTTTGTAAAGTGTCCTGTTTTATTAACCACTGCATCGGCTTCCCCAAGATAAGTCGGGGGTAAGCACTGTTTCCCCATACCTGTCGCCGGTGAAGTGGTTAAGAGGAATTTTGTGAAGAGGCCTAGAGGAGGGGGGGTACCTTTGAACACTCTAAATATTTTCCTTTAAGTAAATTATATATTTTAAATATATACGACAACACAGTACTACTACTCCAATGCAACAAGAATACAAAGCTTTACTATTTTGCATGCACACTACTGTCTAAGCAAGATATATATATTATTTTGCTTTCTTGAATCTAAACTTAACAAAATAAAGTTGTAAGCTTTTTGTTGATAATCTTGTATCCCTAAAATTATAATTTACTACTTAATACCTAAATAAAGATGTTAGCTTTAACTTATAAGGTTTGTTTTATACAAATTCTCAAACCTAATTGAGTAAATAATTCTAATGCTAAATGCTCCATGTGATGGGACACCATTGAACGGAAAAGTTGAGGCACCATTGAACAATTAAAACTATGAAGTAAAGAGTTATAGATTTATCTAAATATTATTACTGTTGAAATTTTTTTTAAATATGAAAATTAAGAGATTAATTAAAAGTGTTATTATATTTAATATGAAAGTTCTACTGATGCAGGGCTTCAACTACAGGCAAATTCAGGACACACAACAATAATTCATGATTTAGCATATTTGTCTAACAAACTGTTTCATTTACAATAACATTATTTCTCAATTACATAAAACAGGGTTTTATCTATTTTTTATAACAATTTGAATGTAAATGATTTCATTTTAGTTCAGTTTAATGCAAAAGGAACTCTTCATTATGGCGGTCAGATTAAATTGCTTAATGTCAGGTTTCTTCGTAAAAAAGAACATATGATAGTATATTTTCCAGAGGCATCAGATATCAATTTGGTGGATTTGAAGGATATTATATAAAAAAGTTGCCACAACTAAACATAATCGGAGGGATCATCCATTCTGTCTCAACAATGTGCTTTGATGGATACAAATTTGGTTAAATAATAAAAAAAATAATAATATCAGTTAAATGCGATTGTGTAATTTTATTCTTATTATTTTATATTTTGGAAAGATACGTAGTTTTTAAAAAAACTGTCAATATTTTTATATTTTGTTTATTTGTTCAAAGGTACCCCTAGCTTGTTCAAAGGTTACCTCTACATGGGACAGGTTTGAACAGAAAACTTTCAGCTTTTTAAAGCCTCACAACATATTTAATGTATCTGAAAAACTGTAATTTTTTATTTCATATGATGCAGAATTGCATTCTTTCTCTCACGAATATTTAAAATTCCATAAATATAATTCAAGTAAGAAATATGTGAATTTTTTAAAAAAATGTTCAAAGGTACCCCCTCTCCCCTACTGGGAAATTCAGTTCTTTTTACATACAGAAATAAAGGTTAGTGAATATCACTTATTTTCACTTATGATAATTATCCTTACCTTTGAGAATGAAATCATTTTCACCACTGGAACCATTTTGCCATTCCAAGATTAGTTCAAATTTAATTTTTAAATGATTTACGTTTTATGAATGCGAATATTTCTTTTAAGTATAGCACCTTTTCTCTTATTGAAGCTTCTGATTGGTGCATTATGATCGCACAAATTGCATCTATATTATAGAGAAATACTTAAAGTATAATGTATAAATCATTCTTGATAAAAATTAACATGGGGATATAGTGATACTTTTCTTTTGTTCATTTTTTACATAAATACTACATTGTTATTTTAAAGCATATTTACAATTATTAGTTTTAAAAGGTGTGATTGAAAAAAATGGTACTACTTGATTATCCTGTCGACCAATTTCGCCAAATTATACAAATTGATAACTATACACCAAATTATACAAATTGGCATACTTTTGATTTTAAATAATGAAAGATCAAATAAATTAGTAATACATTAATAAGATTACAAATAAAACATCGAATTAAAAATCACTTGATGGCGTAACAAACACATGTATCATGTTTTATGTCAAGTGAATGTGGCATTTGCAATCATCTATTATTGGCATTTAATCTTATAATTTGGTGATAGTTTTTTGGTTCACAGGATAATCAAGTAGTACCAAAAAAAAAAAAAAAAAATGCATGTATGTACTAATTATTATTATATTTCATTTCAATTACAAGATATTAACTAAAATTGTGAAAATTATATATAAAATAATGTTTTTGCTTATTTTGTTTTAAGGATACATCTCTGCATCTTACCCATTATTATTGTGATCAGCAATTATAACTACAGATTTTATGCCTCTGGTAAGCCATTTCTTTATTAGTATGAATAATAGAGTAAATAATTTTCTGCATGTCCTTAAAAACAGTTGGTGGTAGATTTTTTGTTTGAACCTAGGGTTTAATATAGGAAAAAGAGATTTGTAGCTTTTTGGCTAATTGCAGCGAATAACTTTTCGCCAAATAAAAATACTTTAACAACAACAAAAAAAGTTTTATTATACATTTCTTATACACTCATGTCCAAAATTAAGGTCACAAACATAAAATCTGTGAAAACTGATGAACTATTCACTGTATTGCCACGAAATTTGGCACAACAGATTTATATTATAATGGGAGAAAGAATATAGCAACATAACAACATGGAAACAATTTTATTTCTGAATTAAGATACAGGATAAATCAAAAAGTGTTAAATCATGAATCAGAGATAAAGCATCTATCTCGGGAAAAGTCTGTCTAATATGGAGTGTGACCACCGTGCACTGCTATACAAGCCTCACAACGAGCTCTCACACTGTTTATGAGGGTTTCAATAAATGTTTGTGGCAACCAAGGCCATTCTTCCAAAAACCCGATTTTTAACTCCTGGCGAGTCCTGGGAGGGGTTTATACTGTGCATAGGCTCTTCCTAGACCATCCCAAACATGTTCAATAGACCTCGAGGGCCAATTCATATGGCGAATATTCTCTTCTTCAAGAAAATCATCAACAATGTGTGGCTTCGCATCATCGTCCATAAACATGAAGTCCGAGCCTACAACACCCCGGAACAACCTCACATAGGCTTCAAGGTCCTCATTCCTAACGCCCAGCGTCCAGTCATGTGTGTCCCTTTTGCTGCATCCAACAGGTAATCCCAGTTGTTGTGGAGCCGAAGCCATCAGTCTTGGACACAACAAGAATGAGACGTGTTCTTTTCAATGATGAGTCGAGATTTACCACGCAGAGTGATTCTTGTCGAATCTTCATCTGGAGAGAACGTGGAGCTCGCTATCATCCTTCCTACTTTTAAAGAAATCGACAGATTTGGTGGCAAACGAATCCTTGTCTGGGGCGGCATAATGTTGAGCAGTCGTACACCACTGCACGTCTTCGATGCGGGTACTGTCAACGCACATCGCTGTAGGGATATGAGGTCATGAGGTCCTTGAAGCCTATATGAGGTTGTTCCGAGTGCTGTGGGTCCGGCCTTCATGTTTATGGACGATAATGCGAAGCCACACAGAACTCATTTTGTTGATTATTTTCTTGAACTAGAGAATATTCGCCCTATGAATTGAACCTGAAGGTCTCCAGACCCCAATCCTGTTGAACATGCTTGGGATGGTCTAGGAAGAGCCATTGCACTGCTTAACCACTCTCTCAGGGCCTGCCAAGAGGTAAAAGCCATGCTTTTGGAAGAATGGGTTTTGTTGCCACAAACATTTATTGAAACCCTCATAAACAGTATGAGAGCTCGTTGTGAGGCTTGTATAGTAGTGCACAGTGGTCACACTCCATATTAAACAGGCTTTTTCTGAGATAAATGCTTTATCTCTGATTCATGATTTAACACTTTTTGATATACCCTGTATATTAATTCAGAATTAAAATCTTTTCCATGTTGTTATGTTGCTGTATTCTTTCTTCTATTGTAATATAACTCTGTTCCAAATTTCGCGGGAACACATTGAGTAGTTCATCAGTTTTCACAGATTTTCTCTTTGTGACCTTAATTTTGGACATGAGTGTACATAGTGTTTCCCGCAGAATAAAAAAGGGCAGGGTGCTCCTTCAAAAAAGGGCATTTCAGCTGAACAAAAAGGGCACTTTAACTGAACAAAAAGGGCACTTCAGCTGAACAAAAAGGACACTTTTTTTAAGAAAAGGTTTTATGAAATTTTTGTTTTGATTGCTGTTTATTTCATTGCCACGAATTTCGTCAAAAGATCGCGGAAAAAGCACAAATTTCGCCAAAAGATTGCAGAAAAAGCACGAATTTCGTCAAAAGATTGTGAGGAAGAACGTGAATTTCGTCAAAAGATTGCAGAAAAAATGCGAATTTCGTCAAATTATCATGGAAAAAGCATGAATTTCGTCAAAAGATCGCAGAAAATGTGCGAATTTCATCAAAAGATCGTAGAAAAAACACAAATTTCATCAAAAGATCACGGAAAAATGAAAAGTAATAATCAAAAGGTTTAATTACTTCTGAAAGTCATTAAACTGAGAGTTAACACGCAAATGGAAACATTTGCTGACCTTGTCTGCCCAGAAACCTATTAACTGAAGCTGGTGAAATAAAGCAATATAAAACTATCTGCAAAAGAATATTTAGAGAAAAACCAAGCCATTTTATAACAAATAACAATTTTATTAAAACATACTTAGATCATAACAAAGATAAAATTAGAACCATAAAAATAAGTCTTTCTAACATATGACATAAGTTCTCTTATGACTCTATATCAATATGAACTGGAGCACCAAGAAAGTAAAAATTATTTCAAAGAAAAATATATTTTTAACTTTATTCTAATGAATGTAATTAAACCAATTGAATTAACTTTTAAGTTTACTTTAATCAAAACTATTAATTTTATTTAAACTGATTAAAAAGAAATAAAGTTTAGTTCCAAAAAGGTATTTATATCAAAAAGTAAAAATGTAAATTTATATTTCAATTAACTATTTAGAAAAATAAAGTTGGTCCAGTTCAACTGAAATTAATATATTAACTATTTACGTTTAAGAAACAAAATAATTAATAAAAGATTATATTAATTAAATTCAATCTCTCTTCTTTATATAAAAGATTTTCCAAAAAAGTCAAGCACAACTTTATAATTAACATAGCTTAACTGACAATTTCAGACACCCTTAACTGCCACTAAAAAGCGTACTGAAATACAGAAGCAAGACATTAACCAAAGTTAATGTTAAATGAAATCCCGAACTTCAGCAAGCCTAATGGAAATTCCCTAGCGGATACCGGCTGATAGAACTTCCCCAGGAATCCCAATTACCCCGACACTACTAGTCATAACAGTTCCAATTACTCCGTGCGGTAATCCGCTGTTGCGTCAGTATTGGACCACTCCTATCATGACCTAGCAGCAGTATCGAGATGGGATAAACCCTGGTCTCTTAGAAACCATATCACAACCCTACAGTCCGTTCCTCCATTATAAAAAGTAAAGTTGGCGAGATTAATATCAACAGATAAACCAGAATAATATCTGGACCAAAAATGTACTTTAAAAGAAGAGAAGATATAAACTGTAAATGAAATCAATCTATTTCAACCAATGGATATAAAAAGAGTAAAAGAAATAAATATCTGAAACACGCGGTGCGTAGCTGACTCTTCTCCCAACGTCAGCACACAATCAGAACATCTCTTTACGCAACACCTCCCGGTATCTTATTAAACGACCAAGGATATATCAGGAGTTCCTTTTAAATGATAAACACCATGGGAGAAAACTGCATCCAGATTCTAATAATCGTTGACACAAAATATCACAACTAGCAAAGCATGTTCTTTACTTCCTTACACCAGGGGCGTAGCTACAAGTATTTATTCGGGGGGGGGGGGGGGGGGAGAGTTCGAAAATTTCCCAACTTGAAACAAATTCCTCCAACATTCAACTAAAGTGATATGCACAAAGTGTGTAATAATGATAATGAAGCTTATGCATAAAAATTTTCTTTCCAAAGAAAAATTTTGAAACTAGAAATATAAAAATTCTATTTATTGGTTTATTTAATAAAAAAAAACAAACACGCGTTTTACTTTCTTCTGTCTTTACAAGACGAAAGTATTGAATTCATAAAAAAATTCTACAACTGGTTTTCGACGGTTTGATACGTTTTAGAAGGTCCTGAACATGATTTGACTGTTTTTAGAAAATGTCTGTCTGTGTGAATGTGACACAAATTTTGTGGGTGCTCTATCTTAAGAACTAATTCGTGGAATTTTATAAAACTTTAGATTCAGTTATACCTTGATAAAAATTAATGCTGATTAGTTTTGGGTGTAAATTACCCAAAAGGTGGTGCTGCTATGCTGTATTTTTCACGATTTACATGATTTTAGCCATAGTTACATCTCAAAAACTGTTGCACAGAATTTGATCAAATTTCATATTCTGTTAAACCTTGACATAATTTAGTGCTTATTGGGTTTTTGTATATATCTGTGGCACTGCTGTGCAACATTTTTCACGATTTTCGCGTTACCTATATCTGAAAAACTAATGCACGGAAATTTAGTCAAACTTCATATTCGGTTACACTTCCTTATTGGGCTTGGGTGTATACTGTCCAAAGGTATCGCTTTTGAGCTCTTTGGGTTTGGAATTTTGGTTGCAGACATCTAAGAACATGGGTGTCGAAATTCAATGATTTGTTTGAAAAATGTGATGCTTCTATCTCCTTTTTAAATGCACACAATTAAACGAATTATAAATTAAATGCACACAATTAAACCTTTAGAATTCATCATTATGGGCATAGAATTGTTATTTAATTTTAACATTGTGATTGCAAATTTTGAAGTATTAACATGTATGGGATAGAATAAGGTTTTGGGATTGGCACATCCAAATAGTTTTCATTTAACATCAATTCTTTTGGTCTTCAAAGAAGCTAACCCTGATGAAGCTAACCTAACATCGTCCAGTTTAATAAAATGCACTATTTCACTTTCACATTTTAAAAGCATTTGGCTGTCAAGTCTGTCAGGCCTCATTGTAGCTTGCAATATATATTTTTTAAATTTTTATTTGACTAAAGATTCTTTCATTAGATGCAACGCCAAAAAGATAAGCTGCTGTGAATGTTAAGGTACGAGTATATAGTTTGACAGTGTGACCCAAATAGTCTTTGAATTTCATGGCATGAGTAAAAAGTTTGTTAAGCGAGTTGGGATTTGGTTTATTTCTATTTAACTCTGCAAGTCATGTACATCCGGTTTCTCATATCTAGGTGGAAACATTATTAACTTTTCTAAGTTAGTGATACTCAAATTTGCCTTGCACAATTGTAATTTAAATATGGAATGTATTGGTGCAATATTCTCCTGATATAGGGAACATTGTCATTTAAGCCCATTACTAAACTGCCGAAATTTTCTTGTATTTCTTATAACTCTTCCCTGTAAAACTTATGTGTACCAATGTCCATTGCTATGCTATTATTTTTATCTATTCCATTTCGTGAAACCGTTTTCCCACGGTGCTTTCAGAAGTCAGCTTCTTCAATCACATCCTAATATTCATAATTGTTTATGAACTTGTCTATAAGGAAATCTTTATTTCTTCAAAATTTTATTCAAGTGCAACCAGTGTTTATGTCAACCTGTATGTCGATTTTTTTCTTCAGTTGATAGACTGCTTTCATGGTCATATTTCTGTTCCAAATTCAAATCATCCACTTTTTTACCTTTTTCATCCTCAAATGGATTTTTAGATGCTCCAAAATCTTGCACGAAAGCTCTTTTCCTATTATGAAGTGTTCTTTCGTGCTAAGATTTATGGTCATTTTTTAGAACAGCTTTAAACACACAACACTGGACTTTTGGTTTAAAATTTCATAAACACCTATAAATATAAATGAACAGGACATATATATATTTCCGCACACAAATAAAGGTAAAATGTGGCAAATTTATCTAAACTAATGACTTCTTATATTCATATTTGCTCATATAATGCTTTTGTTTTGACAGCGAAGGGTTAACTAATTTTCGGAGCAAAAAAATCACGAGAATGAGTAAAATATTGTCCAAAAATAGCAAAATTAGTGCAATTTGTGAAAACTCATCAAATCTTCTTGCCCAGCTGTGTTTCAAGTAGGTGACTACATTCCTTTCTGTTGTGCTACAAGTGATCTCCAATTTTCAAAAGAAGCTGCAATCCCTTTGGATTAAAATAGCTGGATTCTCTTTTGGGAGGGGAAAGGAAGGAAGGAAGGAAGGGTGAAATTTTTGAGAAAGGAACAAAGTTTTGAAGGAAATAAAGGAACTGGACAGTCAGCTATTGGTGGATAGGAGTAGAGAAATTTAGGTCTGGTAGATGCATAATATTTTTGTAGAACTGAAAAATACAATGATAGAATGAGTGTGGCCGATTTCTTTTTGTATTTCTTTTGATAATTTAACTTGCTTACTGTTACAGTACTCAGTCAGAAACATAATCACCAAAACAATAAAAATTTCATAATGTCTCGAAAGTCCAGAATTTCCCAACTCTAAGCTCAAATTTCCCAACTTCACAAATATTGGGGGGGGGGGGAGGCTCTCCCCCATGGCAACGCCCCTGCCTTACACAGAATATGACTAAAAGAAACCCCAGAGCTGAAATGCATCCAAACTACTTCACACTTCATTTTAAAAGAAAAACAATATCAATGTTAAAAGCATCTAAAAAGAAATACATCGCTCCGCCCGGCCAACAAGCACCTCACCTGAAAACACAACCGAGACAAGCTATAAATAGCATTTCCCATCCACCGACAACGCCCCCACACGTGACTTCCAATCACCTGGTCTACGTTACATCCGACATCTGACGATTCGGGGGAAAACTGACCAGTGAACGGACACGAGATAGAGTATGTTACAACGGACAGGTCACGCCATCTGCCGATAGCCGCTCCAACTCTTTTAGTTTGTGAGCTGAACTTACGTTATAATGTTGACACTGGCAAAAGCGAAAGAAGAGACTGAATTCTGTTAAACATTGTGGTAAAGGATGAACAGAGTGGATGTTTCCAAAGGAGTAAAAAGGAGGTAAAGTAAAAAAAATATATTTATTGAGAACTTATATTTAAACACTGAAAATAAAGATAAATGAATGTGTTTAAATATGAAACTTAAAGTATTAAAAACTTATGTAATTAAAGTATGTAACCAGTAAAGATGAAAATAAGGAATTTTGCTTAGTGGCCACTGGCCGGTAAGTTGATTTTATTTAGTAGCCAGTTACTGGCTAGTGAGAATAACTTCTTTAGTCGTCAATAAGTAGGTACATTTATGTCACATTTATTTATGTTTTATTTAATTTAAAAATATATAAGTTTAGAGTAAATAAGTAATTTATGTAATAAATAAAAATATTTTAATTCAAATTGTTTTGAATAAACTTGAGATACTAATTTCGAATCTATTTTATATTTTAAAGTTGACAACAAAGTTATATGTAACATGCTTATATAGCTAACTACAAAAGTCCACTATACTTAAATACTTTTCAAAATTTAAAAAAAAATCTGAAATTTACAGAAAATTTTCTGAAATGTAAAGGGGGGGAGGCTGAGGGGGTCTCTCCTGGAACTAATTATGCATTTCTTACATGATATTTTAACAAAATTCGCGTTTTTCCGCGATCTGTTGGCGATGTTTGTGTCTCTTCCGCGATCTTTTGACAAAATGTGCGTTTTTCGCAATCTTTTGACAAAATTTGCATTTTTTTTTCGTGATCTTTTGACAAAATTCTCTTTTATACACGATTCTTTGACAAAATTCGGGTTTTTTCTGCGATCT
Source organism: Maratus speciosus (assembly GCA_963932465.1). Classification (NCBI taxonomy): domain Eukaryota; kingdom Metazoa; phylum Arthropoda; class Arachnida; order Araneae; family Salticidae; genus Maratus; species Maratus speciosus. Next base: position 616,984,111 of record OZ010789.1, read on the forward strand.
ATTGAAGAAATTCGCGTTTTATCGCGATCCATTGACGATATTTTGTGTTTCTTCCGCGATCCATTGACGATATTTTGCATTTTTTTGACGATATCTTACGTTTTTTTCGCGATTCTTTGACAAAATTCGGGTTTTTAACGATCCTTTGATGAAATATAGGTTTTTCTACGATCCTTTGATGAAATGTGCGGTTTTTTCGCGATCTTTTAACAAAATCATCGTTTTGTTCGCGATTCCTTGACGAAATTCGCGGTTTTTCGCGATCCATTGACGATATTTTGCGTTTCTTCTGTGATCCATTGACGATATTTGGATTTTTTTGCGATCCTTCGACGAAATTTACGTTTTTTCTGTAATCTTTTGACGAAATGTGCGTTTTTACGCAATCTTTTGACGAAATTCTCAGGGTTTTTTTCGCGATTCTTTGACGAAATTCGCGTTTGTTTTCTGCGATCTATTGATGATATTTGCGTTTTTTCCGTGATCCATTCACGATATCTGCGTTTTTTCCTCGTTTACTTGACAAAATTTGGGTTTCTGAGCGATTCTTTGACGAAATTCGCTTTTTTCCACGATCTATTGACGGTATTTGGATATTTTCGCGATCTTTTGACAAAATTCTCTGGGTTTTTTTTTACGCGATTCTTTGGCGAAATCCCTTTGGAAAATCCTGCATTTGGCCAGTATATATTCCATTTATTTAGTCGCCAGTTTTTCGTGTTTAGTCGCCAAGTGGCGACTGGCGAGTGCTTATTTTCATCTTTAGTAACCAGAGTTATATAGAAATAACTGCAAACTAAGATAGAAAAGATTAAATGGAGTTTAATGTACTAGGCTGGATAAAAGGTTAAATGAGAAAGGTAAGTGGAATAACATGAATAGGGAAAATAGTGTTGTCCCAAATTTTAAAACTTTGTTAGTATGGCTTTACATCAAAATCTTTTAAAGTTTAATTCATTCCGACCTGCATTATCTATTTTTAATCATCATCTGCTAACATCTTTTAAGACGTTTTTACTTACTTATCATTTCCTATTCATATCGACCGGCAATTTCCTTTTCTTTTACCAGCTTCATCCGTATTATCGGCGTTTTGCTCGGCGTGAGGTGTCCGGACAGCCGTCATTACGACGTCACGGTGAGCGTAGTGTAGCAGAAATTGTTTCTGCGGGATTGCTGTCAGAATATTAATGAGGAAGTGAAGGGTATATAGTTGATGACTTCGTTTGCTCTCTCTCTCTCTCTTGTTTTTTTTTTTGTCTTGCCTTGTGCTGTGATGGCGTAGAATTATAAAACGGTGGTTCTTTTAGAACCAGTTTGTATGCTGGGCATACATGCTCAGTAGTTTCATCATGGAGGCAACATTTTTTAAATAGTAGTTCTATTTGTTTAAAGGCCGGAGTAATACCTGCTTCAAAAGCAATGAACGGAGTTTGAACTTTTCGGTGTGATGGATGTGCAGGGTCGGTCTGTTGTTTTTCTGGAATCACTGTCCCTGGTTTTAAAGTAAGATTTATTAAGTTCTTTGAGTTTCCATGAATGTAATAGTTGCTGCAATTTATTGACGAAGGTGTTTTTTTTTTTAGGAATGAGTCGTTGTCAGGTAGAGTTAGTCCCTGTGTTTTTTAAATAAACAGATAATCGTCTCCTCGGAAGTCAATAGTGCAACAGGTCTTGTTTAATAAAGTTTTATAGCATTCACGTAGTGGGGCAGGCCATGATGGTTAATGACGTTGGACTGGAGTTGCATCTTTTCTACTTTTCTTTTGCTTCTGATATAAACTTAACTTCTTTATTGTTCTTGTATGAAATGTAGTTTGATAATATTTCTCTTTTTCTAGTTTAAATTTAATCGTTTCATGTTTTATATTGTATTAAAGTTTAAGAGGTTATTAAGTAATTAGCAATTTTTGTAAATGTAAAGTTAAGTATTTTTAAAATTACTAGAAGCTATTTAATTGGTAAAAGTTTTTAAAGAGATATGTTTAAATGTTAGCAACCTCATGTTTAACGATGTTTAAATTAAGTAATGATAATATTAGCAAGGCTTATGTTAAAGCTTATAAAAAATGCAAAGCCTGGAAATAAATGCTTTATGTATTTAACTTAACTTTAAATGCCAGCCTAATTTTACTTTCACCCGATAAGTTCCGGTGATGTTCTACATAATAAAGTTTAGAAATATGGATTACTTAATATCCAATCGTCTGTGATAAAGTTCATCTATTTTTATTTTACAAATGTTATGTTTTAATAAAGTTTATTTGTTTCTTTTACCCACTTTGTATTCATTGAACTTTTCATACTTTTAGAGCACACACACATTTCTTTTCAGCCATTTTTTACCTTTAACTCCATCTACTTAATTTGCATATCTAGATTTCTTCACGCTTCATACTGCGTAGCTGCTTAATTTTATTTTGTCTTAGATTTAGTGGGGATTTTCCTTTTTAAGGAAAATTTCCCTAACAATAGGTTATGGGAACTAGTAGTTTGAGATCAGTAGATTATGTCTTGTTAGTTTTAAGCTCTGGCACGGCCGGTGTGTATTGTATTATGATGGATGTAAATTAGTTATCTTTCAGTAAATGGTTTAGAAATAGTTTTTAAATGAAAGAGGATGTTTTATTGCTTGAATTATTATGCAGGACTGTTAGTACGAACTTGAAGTGTTGTTTTCGTTGTGTGCTGTGGAGTATTAGTGTCGTCCCATCTTTGAGTCTGAGTTAACCCTAGAAGGGGGGGCCGACATTTTGGTTTGAAGTTGTTTAAACAGTAATTGAGTGGGTTTTTCCGATGTTTGAGATATGGAGACTCGCTTAGTTTTATTTGATGAATACGTGTGTAGTTTTTTCTTGGTGTTGAAATTAAGAAAAAAAAGAGGAAAAGTTATCTTGAATAAATTTTTAAACGTTCGATTGGTTTTGCTGTTTAGAGGTAGTTTTAGATTCCCGTAATTTCTTTTGTGAATTCCTTGAATAGGCCAGCATTGTTTAGAAGTAGTTGTATTTTTATTCCTAGTTTCTGGCTTTGGGTTCAAGTTTTTTTTTTCTCTTGCTCCCCCCCCCCGCTCGTCCATCACGTGTGCCGAAATTTTTTTGATGTGCGACCACCCTGCTGGAATGTGAGGACGACCGACGTGATTTTTCAACTGGCGTCTTGATGTTTCGCTGATGTCAACTTTTTGGAATGAAGGTCAGAGGTCTACCCGCTAAGAGGTGTTTTCGAACGTAGCGACTGTTTGTTTTTGTACGGCGACCAGTGGAGCGTACTGGGCGATGTCTTTTGTTTTCATTAAATTCAAGAACTGTTTGGTTCATATAAAGACTGTGGTCTGCAATATTGAGAAGATGGTTTGCTCCTAGCGTACCGGGCGATGTCCTCTGTTTTCACTAAATTCAAGATCTGTTGTGTTAGTTCATACAAAGAAAGACTGTGGTCTGCAATATAAAGAAGATGCATTGCTCCTGGCTTCTTATCATTGTTTGTGTTTTAAATTATATGTGTCTCTCTTTCAGGATATCGCGGTGTTTATAAGATTTTTCAGTGGCCGTTCATGGCTCATTTAAAAAAAAAAAAAAAAACATGAATAAAAGAGTGAAGGAAAGAGGTAATGCAGCTGTTAAATGTAATTTTATGATTAAATGATATTTTTTGGGTTTAAACTATATAAACATTTTACTAGATATGCTTAAGAATTTAGAGATTAAAAGAATTTATTTAATGGAGTATAAAGTATAAATTTGATACTTGGTTGTGTTTATAACTTAAGAAATTTACTATGGTAATGTCCACCAAGTATATAATTAATATTGGAATTGTATAACTGTTAACTTTATATTAATGGTAGTTATAGTATTAAGACTTGTAACGTGAATCTCTATTTTTAAATGTAAAAAGTAAATGTTTTGGTAAAGTAGTTTAAACGAAATTTAAGAAAAAGCTGCAGAATCTTTTTCGTGTTTTTACTGGTATATGGAGTTCATTTAAACTCTGATAATCTTGTTGGACAGGTTGATTGCTGATTTGTATTTACGTATTAGTATATGAAATGTTTTTTTCATTGGTGTTTAAATTTGTAGAATTGAACTGTTTTTAATTAGCATTTTTTTGAGAATAAGAGTTTATGCTAATTATGCATGGAATTTGCTTAAGGGAAATCTTTAATGTCTGTAGCCATTTAAAGAGAGGTTTTTAATATATTGGGCTGACGTTAAATGAGAGTTCATGATTATTCCCTTTTATATATCTTTATAAGATTCATATTATACACCTAGATTGCATTGATAGTTATGTGAGATGATCATTTGAATTTGTCATGATTATTTTTATATGCAGTATTTGAAGAGAAAAAAAAAAACTTCTCTTTTTTAGCATTTCTATACATTTAATAGTATTTCAACTTTGTCTTCAAGAGTGTTTTAATTAGTGCAGGGATACATCTGTTAAAGGTTTAAGATCTCAGAAGGTAAAATGGTGGATTATGGTCAGATAGGATATGAATTCATTAATCAGAGACCGTTTGACATAATTTATTGTTTCGCAGTAGCAGAAGAGTATGAACTGTGTATACGAATTGAGCAAAATTATAGTGAAATTTATAAGCGTCATTACTCTATACTGCTGTGTGAAGACGATTTAAGGAAAAGAATTAGAGAAGTCGAAGCGGCTGAAATTGAAAAATCAAGATGTTCATTTCGATTTTCTGATCAGGATTCAGATTGATATTGATAGTTAAAAGTTTTTTTTTTTGCTGGTTAAAAGTAAGGGGGGAATGTTTTTCTTTGATTTCTTTTCTATTAACATTTTGTGGTTACTTGACTTTTGACAAGGCGGTCATGATGGACCACTATCTTTGCGAGTCGCTTTCCTTAATATATGTATATATATCTTTTATGGTACTACTTTGGGGACTTCCCTGCTTGGGCATTTTTTTAGTTTCATTGTGTGTTAAATCATACATGTTTCATTGTGATGCTTAAGTGTGGGGGGGACTTTTTTAGTATGTACTGTGGCAATGGATAGTGTGATCTATCATGATGTCTTACAGTGAAATATTAAATCTTGTGATTGATACAGGTTTTTTTTGAAAGAAAAAAAAAGGGCTTTGTGAATTTGAATTATATCTTCTTGGTGTTTGAAAATTGAATGTAAAGTATCAAATGTTTCCTCTTATCTATATGCAAAAATAGGTGCATGTTTACCAGAAATTGAAATTGATCAATCTTTTATGTTATAATAATCATGTGAGCATAAAAGGGCATTCATATTTAGTTTAATGATATATATATGGTTAACTACCCTTTTGCATGAATAATTTTATTTTAATGGGAATGGTTAATGGCATTTTATAAAGTTAAATTTAAATTTTTGGGTTTTTTTTGTTAAAAAAAAAAAAAAAATATATATCCTACAAACCCTTTGCAGTAGGTCAACTAGTATTGTTGTAAATAGTATAGTAATGTAATTTAGCAATTTAATGTTAGTTAGGTGATTTTTGTAATTAGGTTAGTTAATTAGTATATTTAGCAATTTAATGTTAGTTAGGTAATTTTTATAAGTAGGATAGTTAATTAGTGTGGTAATTTAGAATTGTTGACCAATTGTTAAAAGAAGGGAAAAACTTAGTGTTTTTTTTGCAGTTAAAGGGTTTGAAAAAAAAAAGGGGGGGGGGGCTTTCTGAAATCTCAAGTTTGTTTGTCCCATGTTTCAAATTAGTTATAGATATAAATTGTAGATCCCATGTTATAGTAGATCTTGATGTCAAGTATGGAGAGGTGTTACTCACCCTAGTTAATTATGGTGTAGACTGGCAAAATTAAATGTAAGGCTTGTAGGAAAGATGTAGAGGGCAACCCTTAAATGTAGGTTAGTATTGAATTAAATATGTCTCCTTTCCTAAGTTACAAGCATTTATGTCTACAACGGGGGATGAGTTAGATTGTAAATGTGAAATCTTTTTTTACTCTCCAAGTTCTTAGCAGTAGCCATAGGGATAGAATTAGTTTTAAAGAAGTAGTATTAAACCCTGTACGGCTTGTTAAAATTAAAAACATAGTTTTTAATGTTTTCTTGTGCTTGTGCTCTTTTGATAACTGTCTTCATTCAATCTTTAGCAGTTATCCTTTCCTATGCATTGCATTTTTTGATCAATCATGCACGTATGGATCTTTTTAATTAGTAGTGGTTACAAATACGATTATTCTAAAGAAGTCCAAGGCCTTGGCAGTTTAAGTATTTTGTAATTATACTACTTTTATCTTGTTTAAAATAGCATTGATAATACCAATATAAGGAGCGTTTAGTTATATAATAGAATATTATATTTAAAGCACTAAGGGCTAAGAACGTTATTTTTGTAGAAAATTAAAATGTGTTTCTTTTTTTTCAAGTATCTCTTCTATAGCTGTCAAACTCTGTTTTAGAAACAGAAGAGATGGTTAATGAGATGGTTTGGGATTATATGGGAATCAAGTGTCAGGTTGAAATGATCCCTGAAGTTGAACCTTGATTCATATTGATCTTGAGGGCAAGTTAATTTATTTTTGTTAAAGTAAATGTTTAAAGTTGAGATTTTTCAGATTATAATATAATTCAGCTGAGCATAAATTTAATGGATGTTATATAATGAATTGTATTAAAGTTTAAAGTACATGATATAAGACCCTTATTGTTAAGTTTTGTACATGCCACATGAAAAACATTTTCTTTATTTGTCTTTTACTATTGACAGTGTATCTTTGTATTATTATAAGTGTTTCAATATATAAACATCGATATTCAAAGACTGAATGAGGGGCACATTGTTTAAGAATATATAATATATATATTGACAAAGTTGTTGTCATTTTTTGTAAAATTGATATATATGCATATTAAATGAAGTTTTTTTATATATATAAAGTTATATATGGAATTGTATAAGTGCATATATTTATCTTTTAGTTGGAAGGATACTGAATCTGGAGCTCATGGGGTGTTGGTTTTTTTTTTGCCTCCAGTCTTCGTCTTTTCCTAACTGGTGTTTCAGCAGTTACTATAGTATAAAATCTGGTAATAGTTTTGTTGGTGCTAGTTTGAGGATCGTACCTAGTATGGAATTGGTGTTTTTTTGTGTAAAGTCCATAAGAGGGGGGGGGGGGGCATGTTGTCCCAAATTTTAAAACTTTGAAAGTTTCTTATGGCTTTACATCAAAATCTTTTAAAGTTTAATTCATTCCGACCTGCATTATCTATTTTTAATCATCATCTGCTAACATCTTTTAAGACGTTTTTACTTACTTATCATTTCCTATTCATATCGACCGGCAATTTCCTTTTCTTTTACCAGCTTCATCCATATTATCGGCGTTTTGCTCGAACCTGCCAATAGATGGCGTGAGGTGTCCGGACAGCCGTCATTACGACGTCACGGAGAGCGTAGTGTAGCAGAAATTGTTTCTGCGGGATTGCCATCAGAATATTAATGAGGAAGTGAAGGGTATATAGTTGGTGACTTCGTTTGCTCTCTCTCTCTTCTTGTTTTTTTTTGTCTTGCCTTGTGCTGTGATGGCGTAGAATTATAAAATGGTGGTTCTTTTAGAACCAGTTTGTATGCTGGACATACATGCTCAGTAGTTTCATCATGGAGGCAACATTTTTTAAATAGTAGTTCTATTTGTTTAAAGGCCGGAGTAATACCTGCTTCAAAAGCAATGAACGGAGTTTGAACTTTTCGGTGTGATGGATGTGCGGGGTCGGTCTGTTATTTTTCTGGAATCACTGTCCCTGGTTTTAAAGTAAGATTTATAAAGTTCTTTGAGTTTCCGTGAATGTAATAGTTGCTGCAATTTATTGACGAAGGTGTTTTTTTTTTTTGAGGAATGAGTCGTTGTCAGGTAGAGTTAGTCCCTGTGTTTTTGAAATAAACAGATAATCGTCTCCTCGGAAGTCAATAGTGCAACAGGTCTTGTTTAATAAAGTTTTATAGCATTCACGTAGTGGGGCAGGCCATAATGGTTAATGACGTTGGACTGGAGTTGCATCTTTTCTACTTTTCTTTTGCTTCTGGTATAAACTTAACTTCTTTATTGTTCTTGTATGAAACGTAGTTTGATAATATTTCTCTTTTTCTAGTTCACATTTAATCGTTTCATGTCTTATATTGTATTAAAGTTTAAGAGGTTATTTAAAGTAATTAGCAATTTTTGTAAATGTAAAGTTAAGTATTTTTAAAATTACTAGAAGCTATTTAATTGGTAAAAGTTTTTAAAGAGATATGTTTAAATGTTAGCAACCTCATGTTTAACGATGTTTAAATTAAGTAATGATAATATTAGCGAGGCTTATGTTAAAGCTTATAAAAAATGCAAAGTCTGGAAATAAATGCTTTATGTATTTAACTTAACTTTAAATGCCAGCCTAATTTTACTTTCACCCGATGAGTTTCGGTGATGTTCTACACAGGGTTCGCAAAGCTGGGCCCAGTTCGAAAAAACCCGGTGGGTTTTTTCAGAATGGGCCCACTTGAAAAAGCCCACTGAAAAACCCATAAAGTGGGGTTTTTCAATTTTCAGATATAATTTAAAAATTTAAACAACATATAAATTTAATGAATTTAAGTCATTTCAGTTAATTTTGAAAAAATATTAATATATAAAAGCCATTACATACATCTGAAGTAAAATAAAAATGTATTTCAGCACATTGAAATACTTTACTAACATAGAACCTAGTAGGCAATATACATAGAGTACATAATTATAAGTATGTCTTTATATAAAAAATTCAAACCAAATATTCATGGAAATAAAAAATATGTATTTTTACTTTCTTCTATCTTTACAAGAAGAAAGTATTGGATTCGTGAAAAATTTCGACTTACAGTTGATGATGGATTTATACGTTTTAAAAAGGTTGTGAAGACAATTTGATAGTTTTTAGAAAATAACTCTCTGTATGTGAAAAAAATTTTCTGGGTGCTCTATCTTAAGAACTAATGCACAGAAATTTCACAAAACTTTAGATTGAATTAGACCTTGATGTAAACTGGTGCTGATTAGTTTTTGGTGTATACTGCCCAACAGGTGGCGCTGCTATGCTGCATTTATCTCAATTTTTGCAATAGCTTTATCTCAAGAACTAATGCACGGATTTTCATAAAACTTCAGATTCAGTTACAAGTTAAGTTGTTGCTATTGAATTTTGGTGCATATCGCCCCGCAGGTAATGCTGCTATGCTGCATTTTTCGCGATTTCAGCAATAACTCTTATCTCAAGAACTAATGTACGGATTTCAATAAAAATTTAGATTCAGTTAAACCTTGATATAAACTGGAGCTGATTAGTTTCTGGTGTATATCGCCCAAGCAGTGCTGTTATGCTGCATTTATCTCACTTTTTGCAATAGCTTTATCTCAAGAACTAATAATGCATGGATTTTCATCAAACTTCAGATTCAGTTAGATGTTGACGTAAATTGTTACTGATCAGGTTTTGTTGTAAATTGCACAACAGGTGATACTTATATCTCCTTGTTAAATGCATCTAATTCAACAAATCTATATTTGACAATCCTCATGATGGGCATAAATTGTCATTTAATTTTGGCACTGTGATAGTGAGTTTTGAATTATTAACATGTTTGAGATAGAAGAAACTTTTGGGATCGGCACATCCGACTAGTTTACCCCTTTTTTTCTTCCTACTTATATATTTTAAATTTTAATATTTTATTCATTATTTGATTTAAAGAAAATTAACAATTTTATATCTTCTATTTTATTTCAAACTAATTTGTAAGAAACACTGACATTTAATTAATTTAAATTCATATAATTTATACAATTTATAACTTGTAAAATAGCATTACAATTATATTGTATATAAGGGAACAATATATTTTTTATGTATAGTGTATATAATATATAGAAAATATAGTATACAATAATGTAGTTACGCATTATACGTTTGAAAAAACCCGATTTTCCCTGGGGAAAATTGGGTTTTTCATGAAAAAACCCATGTGGGTTGGGTTTTTTCAGAAAAACCCGGGTTTTTGCGAACCCTGGTTCTACATAATAAAGTTTAGAAATATGGATTAGTTTATATCCAATCGTCTGTGATAAAGTTCATCTATTTTTATTTTACAAATGTTATGTTTTAATAAAGTTTATTTGTTTCTTTTACCCACTTTGTATTCATTGAACTTTTCATACTTTTAGAGCACACACACATTTCTTGCAATTTCTTTTCAGCCATTTTTGACTCTTTAACTCCATCTACTTAATTTGCATATCTAGATCTCTTCACGCTTCATACTGCATAGCTGCCTAATTTTATTTTGTCTTAGATTTAGTGGGGATTTTCCTTTTTAAGGAAAATTTCCCTAACAAATAGTATATTTTTCCTGTCAAAAAACACGAATTTTGTCAAATGATCGTGAAAATGCGCGAATTTCATCAAAAGATCACGGCAAAAGCGCAAATTTCTTCAAAAGATCGCTGAAAAAGCACGGATTTCGTCACATGATCACGGAACAAACTCAAATTTTGTCAAAGAATCGCATAAAAAACGCGAATTTCGAAAATTAATTTCAGAAAAAGTGCGAATTTTGTCAAATAATTGCAGAGAAAGGCGAATTTTGTCAAAGGATCCCAGAAAAAGCGCAAATTTTTGTCAAATAATCGTAGAAAAACACAAATTTTGTCAAATGATCGCGGAAAATGTGAATTTTATTAAAGGATAGCATAAAAAACGCGAATTTCGTTAAAGGATTGTGGAAAAAAATGCGAATTTTGCCATAGGATCGCGAGAAAAAACACAAATTTCGTTGAAAGATCGATGAAAAAAACGCGAATTTTGTCAAAGAGCCACAGAAAAAACTTATAATTAGCACCGGGAGGAGATTGCCCCCCGGCATTCCCCTCTGCTATAATGTTTCAAAAAATTTACAATGAATTTCAATTTTTTTTTTCTCAGAATCACCCTTGATTTAGTTTTATATTGGAATTTAGATTTCTATGCAAAAGGAACAGGGGAAGTTTTGTTTGCAATGTATTCTCATAGACTACTTTCTCAGAAACTCAATTTTTTAATTTGTGTGGATCAGATTTTTAATCTGTATAATGTAATAATTGATTTGATATCAAAAACAATACTACAACCACATATAATCTACAAATCCAATAGATTCTGGTGTAATGACTAATCAGTTATCTAAAATATATCTATCTTTAACCAGTCTGGATAAATGATTCTGCATCGTACATTTTTTAAATGTAATTTTTTATGTGATTTTCGTGATTCGCAGCTAATTTTCCATGTTAGAAAAAGGAATCGGTTTCAATGTTTCAACCCAATACAGTAAATTTATTCCTCTTAAATTAAGTTTTTACAGAATTCCTACAACTATATTTTCTGTGACCACTTGACGAAATTCACTAATTTTTTTTCCAAGATCGTTTCGTGTAATTAAAAAATTTTTTTCCACAATCATTTCGCGAAATTCACGATTTTTTTCACTATCGTATCACGAAATTCACGATGTTTCTACGATCGGTTAGCGAAAGACACAATTTTTTTCCACGATCGTTTCGCGAAATACATGATTTTTTCCACAACCGTTTCGCGAAATTCACGTTTTTTTCCCACGATCGTTTTGTGAAAAGCACCATTCTTTTTTCACGATCTTCCACGAAACCTCCCGGTTTTTTTCCCACAATCGTTTTGGTTATTTCACGATTTTTTTCCCACAATCGTTTCGGCTATTTCACGATTTTTTTCAACGACTATTTCGTGAAATTCACGATTGTTTACCAGGATCGTTTGTCGAAATTCACGTTTTTCCCTGCGCATGGGTGCAAGACCTTCAGTCTCAGGACTGATTTCAGTCTTGGAGAAATTTTTGACTGATAGTAAATTCTACTTTATATACATAAATGATAACAATTTTACTATCAAGAACATTTAATCACTTTCTTTTGTGTAAGAAATCGATTTTTTGCCGTAATGCAAGGCATAGAAATCTTCTAGTCTATTTTCATTTGGTTATTCCTAATACTCAGAAAAGTTTTCAGTCTTGGCTTAGATGGACTTCTTGCACGCCTGTCCCCGCGTTCCTTTGATGAAATTAGTGTTTTTTGCTTCACTTGATTGCCGATTCTTTTTTTTTTTGACCGATTGATAAAATTGGCGATATTTTTTCGCAGCCGATCAGCAAAATTAGCGATGTTTGTTTACGCTTGTTGAATCTTGACGAAGTTCATGATAATTTTTATGCAATCTTTTGACGAAATTTGCATTTTTTCTCCCTAACCGATGGATGAATTTATTTTTTTCTTGTGATCGCTTGATGAGTTTTGTGATATTTTCCAGCAACTTATTGGGACATTTTGAGGTGTTCTTTGTGATCCCTTGAAGAATTTCAAGGGGGTTTCCCCCGATCAATCGAATATTTTCACGACTTTTTACCGAGACTAACTGAAGGATTTCGTGAATATTTTTCCACAGCTGATTAACATAATTGCCGATATTTTTTAGCTACCTATCAGCGAATTTTGTAGGTTTTATTCTTTGAATCGATTGGCTAATTTCCGAAGTTTTGTTTTCACTCTCTCGTGTGCGAATTTCGCTATTTTTTTACCTGCGAGTAATTAACAAATTTCGTGATTTTTGAATTTCGCGATTTCTTTTCTTCCGACTGATTGATGACATTCGTGTTATTTTCTAGCAATTTTTGCGAGGTTTTTCCGTGACCAATCGACTACTTTCGAGGTTTTTCCCCTGTGACCTACTGGAGAATTTCGTGATTGTTTTCCTGTGATCGATTAACATAATTGGCAATATTTTCCTGCTACATATTAGCGAATTTTGCAGGCTTTATTCAAAATTCATGCTAACATAAACGAATTACGCGAATTTTTTCCATGAATGATCGACAGATTTCGTGATTTTTTCCCCGTGAGCGATTGTAGATTTTTTTTTTTTAGTTTCTCGTGCGTTAGATTAAAGAAATTCACATTTTTTTACAGTGTCTGGCTGAAACAGTTGTTTTTCCAACCGACTGATGAATTTCACAATATTTTCCCACAATTGATAGTCTTTTTTTGCAACATTTTTCCGTGACCGACTGACGAATTTCACAATCTTTTTTCACAATCGATAGACTAATTTTGCGATATTTTCCCACGATCAATTCTAAAATTTCAGATCCAACGATCGATTGCAAATTTCTAGATTTTTTCGCGACCTATTGTTAACATTCGTTAGTTGAAATATGCCGAGGGCAAAATTTTGCAAACCCAAAATGGGCAGGGCACGTTTGCAGCTATATAAAAACGGGCAGGATGCATTTACAGCTATAAAAAATCGGGCAGGGCGCTGCACCCTCGCGAAAATGCCTAGGGTAAACACTAATACATGAGTATTATTTTAAACTATGCAATGTACGAACAATACATCATTCTGTAAGTCTGACCCTTCAGGATTTGGCCATCAACACATCAAAAAGCTTTTTTAAATGGAAATTCTTTTCGAACTTCCCCTTCCAAATTAATCGTCATTAAGTTACTTAAATTCTTGATTGTTATTCTATTTCTCAAACCAGTTTTCCTTATATTCGTAAGACTGAATCCTCTTTCACAATCTGCTGTAGACAACTGAAGTGATGCTACAAATTCATGCAAAGAAGTCACATTGTGAAACATGTCAGTTTGTCAGTAATGCCATTTTTATGGAAAAAGACAATACAATCAGCTAGTTTCATTTCTTTTCATTTTCTAGCCAGAACCTGCCTGAACAACTTCCATTCATGAAGCGTTTCTGTTTCATTTCTTTTCACTTTCTAGCCAGAACCTGGCTGAACAACTTCCATTCATGAAGCGTTTCTGTTTCATTTCCTAAGTAGGGATCATCAACAAAAAATAAACAAGCTGTTTTAATTTCCTCAATACCATACACAGGGCTCGAAATGGAAAAATCCACGAACCGGAATGCTATTTCAAAATTATTGTCGACTAATTTTTTTTTTTGAAAGCACAGTAAAGTCTTGATTATCCGAGAATGCTTAACCAAGTTTCCACTTTAACCGAGTTATTTTCTTCTGATGGACTGATAGCTTCCATTATTATGAAACAGCCATTATAAATAAAGTGTTAGGTGAAGATGAAAGAGCAGTCGTAAACAGTTAGAACTCTGATTTTCTGGTCAGAACGGGAAAAAAAATGCCAATTTTTTTAAAAACAAAAATGGCCATAATTTATTTGAAAAAAAAAATTATGGCCATTTTTTTCCCATTCTGACCAGAAAATCAGAGTTCTAACTTTTTACGGCTGCTCTTCATCTTCACCTAACACTTTCTTTATAATGGCTGTTTCATAATAATGGAAGATATCAGTCCATCAGAAGAAAATGATTCATTCTAAAGGTATAAGTTCGATTGAAAAAACTATTTAATATTCTGAGCAAAAAGAAGGGGCTACACCTGTAATTTTCATGGCACTAATAGAATCATATAGCTGCCAATTTGTACGGTTTTGTTGTTACCTCTAAAATTGAATACAAATTTTTGCCATATTTAATCGTTGACAATTGTTGTATTTCCGCGATTGAATTAGGTAATATTACCTTAAGAAGGCCCGCCAACTGGTGTCTACGGAGTTCTGGATGAAATTCAAACAGGCTACTGCTAGACTTCATCAGGCTATACAGGGTTCTAAACAACAGTACTGGGACTCTGTGTGCTGCAACACAAAAGATCCGAGTATCCTGTACAAAGTTTTCCGCAAGTTCAAGAACCGGCAGTCTTTGTCCCTTGATTCCCACCTCTGCCTGAGGCATGCTGACACCCTTAGTTCAGAGACGAGCACTCAATCAGAACTTTGCAGATCACTTCAGTGAGGCTGCGTGTCATGATTCAATTCCCCTAACCTTTTGTGCTGACGAACCCGAAAAGCTGAATCAAACTTTCACAATGACGAAACTGAAGGAGGTCATATGTCAGACGAAAATAACAGCTCCTGGTGAAGGTAAAATCAGTGCTGCTTTCTTTAAGGTACTCTCAGATTACTCCTTGGAGTGCCTTCTCCGTATCTACAACAATATCTGGTCCACGGCGACATTCCTTTGGGATAGACTTCTTCCCTTATTATTCCTATTCTTAATCCAGGTAAACCTAAATCTGACACTGCTTCCTACCAGCCTATTGCGCTTACCTCGGTCATGTGCAAAATATGTGAAAGAATGATCGCCAACAGAATCACCAATCATCTTCTCGAGAATAAAGCCCTTGACCCCAGACACCTTGGTTTTCAACTGTTCCGTGACATCCAAACTGCAATCACAACACTATACCTTGACATCGAGCAGGTCAATATGGAGAAGAAATTTATACTGGGTATTTCGCTTGACATCCAATCTGCTTATGATTCGGTGTATATTGATGGTCTGATACTCAAGTGTGCTAAGATTGGAATTGTCGGCCCGATCCTCCTCTGGCTTCATTGTTTCCTTTCTGGTCGGAGTATCAAGGTGCTGTGGGGGTGTATCATGTCGTCTTCCTGCACTACTGGTCGAGGATTTCCGCAAGGTGCAGTATTAAGCCTGATCCTCTTTACTGTCTTGTATGATTTTTTCAAGGTGCTGGAGGGGCTGGGTATCAAGTTTCTGATTTATGCTGATGACATTTTCTTCTACTGCATTAATTCTACCCTAGCTACCTGCCATGCAAAGTTACAAGAAGCCTTGCGTCCCCCATCACCCAGTGGTGTAACTACTGGAAATTGACCATTTGCCCTGATAAAAATCATGCGATCAACCTCTCCCGCAGATGTGCAGAATGTGATTTTGACTTCAGCATCAATGGAGGCCTGAATGAATGGAGCGAAGATATAAAATTCCTAGGATTCCATGTGGCTCGTCGTGGAGGATTCCGTAGCCATGTTAATTACCTGCGAAGGAAAGTGTTCTGCCGAATTAACATGCTAAAATCTCTGGCCTGCAAGAGTTATGGTGCGAGATCTAGGCACTTGCTGATGCCGGCGTCTGTCTTCGGTATATAGTTGTAATGAATATGGGGCTGTGGTCCTTAATATGGCAAACGTTTCAGTGTTAAACAAGCTCGAAGTCCTGCAAACTAGTGCTGTTAGGGTAGCTTTGGGGCTCCCGAAGTGGACCCCGGTTTGTGATAGGATCAAAGGCCTCGCTTGTGGGTTTTGGATCAAACACTTGGCTTTAAGAAATTGGTCCCCTCTTTGGGAAAAGGAGCTGCAAGCCATTGCTAGCAACATCCCGTGTGTTTTGGATGTTTCTTCTTGCATGCCAGAGCGTCTGCTTAGTTTTCAATATCCAATACCTTTAAATTCGAACAGTGTACATTATCATGTATCAGATCTACCGTTTCAGAGAACTGACCCAGATGCTGCTGCAATTTTTCCTCTCTTTGTGGATTTCATTCAAGATTTTACTACTCCCTGGGAAATTATTACTACTGACGCCTCAAAGACCTCTTGTATTACTTCAATTGCTGGTTGTTCCTCTAACAACCAATTCAGATATAGGGTTAATGACACAAATTCAATTTTCACTGTTGAGGCTCTGGCGATGGGCACGGCTCTTGACGAGTTGGTTTCAGCGGCCTCTTCCATCATAATTCTTACTGACAGTTTATCAGTATTATCTGCGCTTCAGTGTGTCAGTTGGCTGTCCCCCAAAGTGATTATCTGGCTGCACAATAAAATACGGAGAATGGCTGACCACATGATGAACATTGACTTCTACTGGGTTCCAGGTCACCGGGGGATTCCCCCCAATGAAAAAGCTGACAATCTGGCCCGAAGTGTCACCAAGGCTGACGCCTTGCTGGACTGGATTACACCAGAAGACCTATGCCGCTCAGACAAATCAAATATCAGGAAGCAGTGTGATCAGAGTTTCTTCACTAGCAAATACCAACAGTCACATGGCAATATCCCCAGCATCACACAGTCCCACGCATGGGCTTTGAATAGACATGAGGACATACTGATTTCCCGGCTTATGTGTAAGATTGTGATCACCCCAGCTACATTAGCTCGTTTTGGGTTGGCGGATGATGGTAACTGTAGTGTATGTCATGTTCCTGACTCTTTGGAGCACATTCTTTTTTCTTGTATAAAGTATTGAGAACAGTGTGCTTTATCTTGGAATGCTTCAACTTTAAATAGTGATTGTTTTCGGGCTTTTCCGATCTTTCTGGATAAGTTTGTCTCATCTGGTGATTTTCGAATTTCAACTATGTCTTTTTTGCATTGGATTAATCGTTTTTAATGATGTCTTTTCATGGGTGTTATTTTGGTTTGATGGATCATTTGAGACAGCAGCCATGCCACTATAGGTCTCAAAACACCCCCTTTAAAGTTCAAAGAATTAAGCAAAATTTACTGGTAAGTTTTAGAGGTAAGAAAAAAATCTTAGAAATTGGTAGCTATAAAGTAGCGTAGAGTATAAAGTAGTAATACTTCAGCAAAAAAATTTGCAGCAAAATTGACATTCAACAAACAAAAAACTATCAAGTGCTTTTTCAAATAAACAATTTCATTCCCCGTATTTCTTAACACGTTGACGGACACTTGCGTCTATAGCCGTCAAAGCGAAGTTCAGTATGTGGCATAATGATTGATTGACACCAGGATTTACATGAAAAAATATATGAAAATAAGTAAAAGCTTAACTTCACACACATTAAATAATGCAAAATTTAGTTTTAAAATACTGGTACCAATTTAGGAATTAAAATTAAGTGAACTTTGTTTTGATGGCTATAGACACAAGTGTCCGTCAACGTGTTAAAAGTAATGAAAATGTACATCAAAGAAATGTTCCTAGTACCATAAAAATTAATGAATTAAGTGAAAATTTATATTTCATCTTCTTAGTTGGTAAAGATTTATGTAAATCCAGTTTATATAAGTTTTTTGCTTATCCGAGGTGAGTCTGGTCCATATTAACTCGGATAATCGGCACTTTACTGTATAGAAAATTTATATTTAACCGTCGAAAAACCAATTTAAAAAAATGCATTCAAGATTCCAAATAATTAGAAGAAAAAAAAAACATTACAGAGAGCGTAGTAAGCTCTATGTATGAAACTGTAATAATATTTTTTAATAATTCCACGAACCGGAACAATATTTTCCATACTTTCACGAACCGGAACAATATTTTCCATACTTTCACGAACCGGAACAATATTTGTCACAATTTCACGAACCGGAACATCGTTCTGGTTTGCTCTGGTTCATTTCGAGCCCTGACCATACATTCTAAACTTTTCATGACTTTCATTTGGTTATGTTACTAGGAAGCAATTAAACTCAAATCTGAAAAGCATACATGACATACATCTGACACAGTGGCATGGCGTCCGGTCATCGCTGGATGCGGCGATGACCAAGCAATATTTTAAAACTCTTAATAAGCTTTTAAAACTCTACGATCCAGTTTTAGCAGAACATTTGGAGTTCATGTATAAGTGAAGGTAAGATTTAAAGTTTCTTTTTTGAACATTCAACCATTGAATTTTAGAGTTAATAATTTTTCACCACAAACTTAAATAATTGCGATGACCACTGAAAATTTTCACGCCACGCCACTGATCTGACGCGTAGATGATCCATTGCTAGCGTACATCGTATACAATCTCCAATTTTCACCTCACCATATGCTGGAGTCGTGTCTGATGTCAAGCTGTTTAAAGACACTTGCACAGAGAGGATGAAAAACTTTGGAATTGCCAGTGTAGGCATAGTGTGAGTTTTTTCCCTCCATTGGCATGCGTTTACCAAATGAAGAACAACAAAATGGGAATGATATAGCCTTTTTCTTAGCTGTTGGTATTTGGCAAATCCAAATCCACTAAATGCTTTGGGGACAAAAAGCACTTTCAGTTAGCTGTTTAGTGATTTGGGTAGTGCTAGATTAAGCCCCAGAACTGGGACCTATTTTGAAATTAGAAAAGTTTTTTTTTTTTTTTTGGTGGACTGTTATTGTCTTAGTTATTTTAAATACAGTTAATCAAATCCAAACTATGTGTTTTCTGATATTAGTTATTTAAAAATCTTTCTGCTTGCTAATTGTTTTTTTTTTTTTTTTTTCTGAGATCTTGTTTCGTTTTAAAGTTACATATATTCAAATATTTCTTTCTTTTTGTGGTGCAAATTAGAAAAAACCAGTCATCTTTTTCTAGCCTGGCTGAAAACAGGTAGTCCTGAAATTTGTTAATGGATTTTCAAACACTGTTAAGTTGGAAATTGAAATATAAAATTTTTGGCAAGACTGTATTTTTTAATGCTAAATTATTTTTGTTAGCGGGTTATGTTAGCTGGGCACAAATTTACGTAATACAAAATAATTTTTTTATAAAATAAAGCAAATTACAAAAAGAAAGGCTTATATGAAATTTACTTTTCTTTTTTGTTAAATTGAATTTTGTAAAGGGTTTTTTTTTAATGGAATTTTGTTAAGGGGTCCTAAATTTGCCTACATTGACCCCTGAAAAACATTTTATTCACAGCTTGCCAATTGAAATTAAATATGAGCCGCATAGAAACAAGATATATTTTATTAAGTAAGTTTTTTCATTCAAAATATGTGCATTTGATTCAAACAAACACCTGGACGGCTGGCAGCTGTGTTCTATGCTTTACAGTTGCTGCTGAAAAAATAATTTAGCATTAAAAAATAGTGCTTACAGCAAATGCATTTTTTTTTTGTGAGACAGGGCAAATTTACAATAATGAAAGAAATGCTCTATCTCCTAATTTTAATCTGTGTTCTTTTTACATTAGAGGTTTTTCCTTTACTTTTGTATGTTTGTAGACAGATTTTTATGTATTGAGTTAATTGTTTTTATGTGTTATTGCATATATTATATGCATTTACATTCAAATTATTTCCTACAGATCAGTTAAAAATTCCTTCTTCTTCAATTATGCTTAAAATAATTATATTCTTACAACTACTCTATATTGGCCAAGCAAGTACATGGTCAAAATTTGACCAAGTTCTGAGTACTCAGCATATTAGTCAAGTAGGCTGAGTACAGAGTATATATACTGAGTCTGAGTACTTGGTATGGCTTTAGATTTTAATCATAGATATATTTTTGTAATTAAGTAAACACTATTTTTTAAATATCTCTCATTTAAAGTATTTAAATAAAAAGCAGCCAATGAAAGAAACAGATCATGATATACTATCGATTTCGACTGTTATTTTACATACATTATTCACATGGCAGTTTGAGAATTTTAAGTAGCTTTCATTACAAAAAGCTACCTATTGCAGCCATTCGGAGGAAAGCGATTCCGAAAATTTTTGGTATATTTTCACTGATCATGACCCCTGACACTGAAACCACCCTCCATTCAAATATTGATATATATATATATATATGTGTATATGATCTTTGTCACACTGTAACTCTCATATTTATGAATCGATTTCGATGTAGCTTGGTGTGTACATATAGTACATACCAATGTCTTGACCGAGTTTGTTAGCCAGCTTCATCCGCCATCTAGTTTCAAAATGGCAGCCATTTAAAATTAGGTTAAAAAAATTAGAAATTGAAAAAGACTTTTTTTCATATGTGTTTTACGTGCATACAAACATTCCGGAGCATTTTTTGTTTTGTCTATATCTTAAAAATTGGCTGAGTTATAGTACTTTGAATTTCTAGTGTGGCTGACATTTTGAAACAATCTGATTTTTGTCATGCGATAACACACACATTTATGAACTAATTTGGATATAACTTGGTGTATACATAGTACATACCAAGGTCTGAGCTGATTTCGTTGGCCAGCTTCATCCGCAATCTTGTTTCAAAATGTCAGCCATTTATAAAAAAAATTTATTTTAATGATGTTAAAAAAAATTAGAAATTTAAAATAATTTTTTTCGTATGTGTTTGACCTTGATACAAATATTTCGGGGCATTTTTTGTTTCATCTATATCTTAAAAAATGGCTGAGTTATAATACTTTGAATTTCTAGTATGGCTGACATTTTGGAACAATCTGATTTTTGTCATGCGATAACATGCATATTTATTAACCGATTTGGATGTGACTAGGCACGTGCATAGTATATAGCAATGTCTCAACCAGGTGGCCATTTAAAAAATTTTTTAAATTAAACTTTAAAATGAGGTACAAAAAAATTAGAAATTGAAAAAGGTTTTAATCTTAAGTGTTTGACCTTGATACAAGGATTCCAGAGCATTTTTTGTTTTGTCTTTATCTTAAAAAATGGCTGAAATATAGCAGTTTGAACATGGGTGACATTTTGAAAAATCTGATTTTTTGCCTGCCACAGCACTCGTATATATCAGCCGATTCGGATGTGAGTGAGCATGTGCATAGGAATTACTAAGGTCTTGAACAAGTTCATTGATTAGCTTTCTTGCACCCATCATGTTATTTTAAAATGGCAGGCACTTCAAGATATCTCTGAATTTGGCGACCAAAGATAAATCACTTTAAATAAAACCACCATGGATAAAGCTGACTAATTTCGTGAAATTCTCATTCATATTCAGTAGTGACAGAACTAGTATTGAATCTTCCATAATTGATTTCCACTAATTTGAGCTTTGTGTGTTTGAGTAATATAAGCTGGCTTTTCAAAAATAAGGAATAGGAAAGCTACCTCTTCCTCCTGGCAATGGCTGGAAGGACTTTTTTGAAACCTGCCCATCTTGATTATGTGACAGCCATGAGGGTTGAAGTTGAAAGTATTGTGGCCTGTCTCTTTGGTTGACTGCACGAAAAAAGTTTTTATCTCTGTTTATAATCCTTGCTTTTAATATTGCATTTTGTTTATAATTTTGTATTTTATAGGATGAATTTCATCCATTCATTGAGGCGCTGTTGCCTCATGTAAGGTCATTTTCTTATACCTGGTTTAACTTGCAAGCTGTGAAAAGAAAATATTTCAAAAAGCATGAAAAGCGGATGAACATTGACGAAGAGAAGGAATGCCGAGAAGAACTTCAGGTTATTGTGTTTCAATGTTTGACAGTTACTTATCTTTTTATTTTGTTAGAGTTGAACTTCATTTGATGGGAAATTAATATTTATATGTGTGACTTATGGTTATTATTATTACAGTAGACTCGCAATTTAATGACCTTCATGGGACCTTGGCAAACAGGATGTTAAATCGAATGGTCATTAAATCAAAAGTTGCTAATATTGGTTGTTTTTAATGCAGTTCAAATATATCAAAAATTCTAATGTAACAGAAGACTATTTATTTATACAAGTTAAAAAAAATATTCATACTAATTGTCTAAATTTTATATTAAAAATGCAAAAAAATTATGAAATAGTCGTATAGAATTAATTTAAATATTTTAAAAATGACTTACATTAGTTACTTAAAATTTTTGAAAAATGATTATATACTTTTTAGGTGCATTCGTAATTATATAAATACGCAGCACCTATAGTCGTTGTTTGGTCCATCTGTCCGCATATAACAGAGCAAAAACTACCCAACCGAATGGTTTGAAATTTAAAATATATAATTGTTGCAAAATTTTGTTGAGTCATTTCAAATTTCATGAAAATTGGAAGTATAGTTTAATTACAGGGACAGTCAAAAGCAGTGACCCGGAGCCGAACAATTTTTGATGCTCCAGCTCCAGCTCCGCTCCAAGATAAAATACCATGGCTCCAGCTCCGGCCCCGGCTCCGACTTCACACTTCTGAGTTGCAGATTTTAATTTACACATTTAATTTTTGCTCACAAATTCTTTCTTCCTTTACCCTCATTAAAGATCTGACAAAATACATTTTTCTTCTCATCAAACTTGAAATGCTTGTTCAGAAAATATGACATCTTTTCGCTTTTGCTTTTAAAATAGAAAGTTTGGTGGAATTTTAAACACAAGAATCTTAAATTTCTTCTACACTTTTCAAACAACGAAAATTGTACAACTACACATGTAGGCCACAGGCGGCCATATTTTTCAAATAGTGTTGTCACCTAGCTCAAGTAGAAAGTAGAAGTAAAGTAGTGATACCATGTTTTGAGAAGTTTTCTATCTCTAATTAAAAAAAAACCTAAAAAATGATATAATTAAAATACTGAATAATGATGTAATAAAAATATGTTAAGCATGGAAATTTAAAAGACTGAAAAAAAATTAATTTAAAAGAATATTAAAAACTAAAGGAGCATGGGAAAATTTAGAGCTCCGGCTCCAGGGAAAACACAGCTCCGGAGCGCTCCGGCTCCAGCTCCAGCTCCAGGGAAAACACAGCTCCGGAGCGCTCCGGCTCCAGCTCCAGCTCCGGGTCCCTGGTCAAAAGTTTTCTATTATATTACGGCCATTTGGAAAAAATTATTTCAAGTGCATTTTAATGATGTTACAGTCTTTTGAACTGAATGGAATTGATATGCACTTATGAAGTGCATTAAAATATACATTCAGTGTAATATGCGGGGCAAAATATGCATATAAAACTAGTTATAGTACGAACAAACACACCTTATTTGCCATGTTTGACATGCAATTTTCAATTTGTTTGCTTCAGATGATGGCTGGAAGCTTCCAGAATGCTACTTTCAGGGATAGTGACCATTTGGATCAAAATTGTACAACTACACATGTAGGCCACAGGCGGCCATATTTTTCAAATAGTGTTGTCACCTAGCTCAAGTAGAAAGTAGAAGTAAAGTAGTGATACCATGTTTTGAGAAGTTTTCTATCTCTAATTAAAAAAAAACCTAAAAAATGATATAATTAAAATACTGAATAATGATGTAATAAAAATATGTTAAGCATGGAAATTTAAAAGACTGAAAAAAAATTAATTTAAAAGAATATTAAAAACTAAAGGAGCAGGGGAAAATTTAGAGCTCCGGCTCCAGGGAAAACACAGCTCCGGAGCGCTCCGGCTCCAGCTCCAGCTCCGGGTCCCTGGTCAAAAGTTTTCTATTATATTACGGCCATTTGGAAAAAATTATTTCAAGTGCATTTTAATGATGTTACAGTCTTTTGAACTGAATGGAATTGATATGCACTTATGAAGTGCATTAAAATATACATTCAGTGTAATATGCGGGGCAAAATATGCATATAAAACTAGTTATAGTACGAACAAACACACCTTATTTGCCATGTTTGACATGCAATTTTCAATTTGTTTGCTTCAGATGATGGCTGGAAGCTTCCAGAATGCTACTTTCAGGGATAGTGACCATTTGGAAGTAGTTAGAACTTTTTTTACGAACAAAAATGTTTCAGAAAATAGAATCATGATGGCATCCTTTGCCCTTTTTTTTTACATGTGTGTGGTGTTGTTTCTGAAACATCATAGATTTTCTCATCAGAAGAATTATTTGGAGTGTCCTGTTCAGGACTGAAAGCTGCAGATTAAGTTATCTTCTGAAAATTCCCTGTCAGATTCTAACCTTTTTGTCCATGGCAACATAATCCTGAAATGTGAGATTTTCCAACAAAACAACATAGTTCCATCCTATTGTTTGCATTAGATGATGTTCGGTTTTTTTGGTCCCCTTGGCAGTAAGTTCAGTTGTGTCTACTTCATAAGTGCATTTGTTATATGATTAAGAAATTCATTGTATGAGATGTGCCATGCAACTATCGATAGTTAAGAAAATCTTTCTTCCTGTATTTTAAGTTTGTTTGTCTAGTTTCTTGATCCATTCTTCAAAAATTTACGACGTCATTCATGCTTTGTTATTGAATGTGCAACCTTTTTATTCCATTGAAACAACCTGGTTTTTGAGAATTCCCTATGATGAGCAGAGGAAGTTTTTCGGTTCCAGACATGTTAGCCGTTAGTAGAATTGTTGTTATTTACTCTGCTCGCATCATTCCTGGGCAACTTTCATCTTTAAAAACTAAAGATCTCAAAAATCAAAAATAGCAACTTGTAAAAGAGAACACTCTATTCAGCATTAAATATGTCATTTTTATTTTGTTCATTAAAAAATTTTTCAGTGTTGTTCCTCCACTGGCTGTTTCAAGATTTAAGGAAGAGCTTTTTCTGCACAGCTTTTTGAAGATTAATCCAATGTGTGTCTTGAAATTTTGCATCCATCCAACTAGGGCTCTGAATTTTTATTTGACATTAAACTTTTCAGCAAATGCTTGAGCTTTAGCCTTTAACAAATTACCATCGATTGCACATTTTTTAACCTCATATTCTTCATCTTCACAACAAGAAACCTCTTCAATAGAGGATATTTAACCTCTTTGTTATGCAGTCAGTTTGGTGGTATAGATTCTTTGGTCTCACAATTTTTCCTGATTGCGAAAATAGTACTTTTTAGAATGGAAAACATTTTAGCAATTTCACATTTTATTGTATGATGATTGTCCACACTTTCAATAATTTTCATATTCATGGATCTTTTGGATACAATAGGAGAAATTGAAAAATAAAAATCTTTAGCATAAAACCGGTACAGAACATGCAAATGGTTTAACTTTGATGAAATAACTACAAAAAGATTGCACATTGGCAGATTATCCCTTCACAGGATGTGCACATTTGTCTGATATGGTTACTTTAGTGACAATTACTAGCCCCTCATTGCAATTAAAGAGCCCAGTGAACGTGTGCTACGAAACTACATGTGAAAGTGGAAAGAAATTTATCAGTACCTATTGTTAGGTACATTATCTTTCATACAATGCGGAGGGAAAAGAGTTGGGGTGTGAAATTAGCGAACACCTGAAAAGGTCAGAAGAAGAAAATGTTTGGTTAGTGGTTTTTTTCTTTAGACTTATTTCTTTCAGACTCCATTTCTTAGTATGATACTCAGTTTTTTCATATTTTTGGAAATGTCATTAAATCAAGATGTGGTGTATTTACAAGTCTTTAAAATGGGCGAAGAAAAACATTATGAGTATTGGAAAATGTTCGGGATCTCAGATAAAAGTCAAGATTTAACCCTTTGTTGCATATTCTAAAACTGGCAAATACCCAATGTTAAATTTAGTATTTTTCTACTAAAAGGATCATGCTGAATGAGAGAAAAATTATTTTATGTGTAATAATTTTTTATTATTTGAGTTATAGCTTGTCCACTGTAGTGGACACTATGAACACAGAATTGAACTGTAGTGCTGTTAGGAAAATTAGATTTATGATAGTTTTCTTCTAGAATATTATCATGTTTTTAAAATAATTGTAGTTAAAATTGAGAAAACATTCATTGATGGTGAAATTTGTAAAATCAATCAGTTTTTGCATGGATGTAAAGGTAAATTTTACATTTTACACATGAATATGGTGACTTCCTTTTACATAGCTCCATCTTGCATCGCTGTGCACGTTGGAATGTTTAAGGGGAAAGTGTTCCACCTTGTCATATCGGGTGTCCTTGTGTACAGAATTTGCTCTTATTGTCAGTTGTTTGTCTTCCAGCACATCACATTTTCCAGAGTTTAGAATGAAGTGCAGCTCACCAGATTATCGCGTCACTTACTGAATGAGTCCACTTGCTTGAGCCAGTTTAACTTTTCCCAGTTGTATGTTGCAGTTTGGAAACAAGCTTCTGTATACAACGAAATTTCTTTAATTCAGATAAGTTTTCATTCAAAATTTTTAAAACGAAATTTCTTTAATTCAAATAAGTTTTCATTCAAAATTTTTTTAAATGTTCCACAGATATTAATTTTAAAACTGTTTAGTGTTATTTTATTGTTTTTCAATATTGTCTATTTCAAACAGAACACATATGCATTTTTTTTTAAAACTAATAAATTGCAAAAAAAAAAAAAAAAAAAAAAATGAAGTAAGGCAATTATAACTTTTAAAAATGTGAAAGAAATGAAAATTTATATAAAATATGCCTGCATAATATTAAAATCACATAACACGTCAAAATTATATTTTAAAATTTTCACTGTCCACACTCATCACGTTCACTTCAGTTGACAGAGTAAAATGTCATAATGTTGATGCTGTGCATGGTGTCCACTATAGTGGAGGACATCATGTAAATCCTTCCATAAAATAAACAAAAAAGTATTTTTATACTTGTTTTTTAATTGTCTATTAGGTCAAGACATCTAAAAATAATAATTAATGGACAAAGTATCATTTATATAATATTATCATAGGTTTAGAAACATTTTAGTTCATGTTGAACAAGTTAGGGTCAGGTGGGGGAAAGTGGTCATAAAAACAGGCTTTTCACACTTTCAGAGGATATAAACATCAGAATTTCTGTGATGTTTTCTAAAATTTTGGGTGTTATTTTACATTACATTACTCTAGAGTACATCCATATCCATTTCAGAAATATTTCTGGGGAATAACACCTTTTTATAACATATTTTTTCAGGCATGTTTTTATGACCACTTTACCCCAGGGGGTGGGGTAAAGTGAGTAGTGCATGGGGTAAAGTGGTCACATTGAAAAAGTGTAATAAAAAATAAACTAATGAATAAAAAGTGACATTTTATTATTTACAAACATTTTAAACAACCTTTATAATAAGTTATCTGCCATTTTATTTTATTAAAGTGTAAATTTGTAATGCTAAAATTGTTTGTTGTTAAAATTTGGTTCTTCAAGGATTTTGATCACATCTGATTCTGGAAAAGTATAATGATTGCCAAATTTGGATCTTTTTTTAACATACTTTAAGAAAAATAATCATGTTTTTTCCCAATAAATTGTTTTATTGATTTCTTCATTTCATATCTTAGCAACACTCAAAGTCCTATAGATATGGTTTGAGATGTCATCTTTAGCGATTATAAATGGATTCAAAAGAGAATGTTGACTAGGGATATTTTGTTGCTGTTTTTTTCCTCTTGGAAATTTAAGCAACTTTTAAGTATCCCATTCCTCTTGTTATTTTTGCAGATATAATGCAAGTGTTTTTTCTGTCAATACTACCCCGATCTTGGACTGGACACATTTCCTTTTCCTTTAAAACTATGTCTAACAATTCTATTCCCATCTGAAATGAGTGTAGATAATGTTGCCAATGTAGCTTATTTTAATTTTTTTTACATATTTTGCAGTCGGCTTTCTTGACACTGTTTCTTTAAAATTCCTTTCCAGGCTTTTTTTAATGGGGGAAAATACACCTAGATCTAATGGTTGTAGACTATGACTAGTATGAGGTAGCAGGCAGAGTATTATAATGTGATTGTCGATAGCTATTTTTCACAGCGTCATAATTCATTTATGTCCATCACAATCATAAATAAAAGGGCAGGCTTTTGTAAGCTTTCGGTGTACTATCTACTTAATAAAATGATCCATCCAAGATTCAAGTACAGAATCCTGCATCTATCAAGATTCCATGATTCATACAATGCTCCTGCACGACCACCCTTTATCCATAATTCATATATATACTCACTCATAAACTGCGAATGGAAGAATGTAATAACCACTAGCTGATATACCAAAAGGAACACTAAACATTATCTTTCCTTTGGTTTCTGAATTTTATATAATGCATTGCATTGCGTAAAATTTTTTAAACTGAACTATTTTAGCTATCCATATCCATTCCAGCCTCATCAACATTAAAAATTCTTTCAGGACTTTCTTGTGGACCATTTTCTTATATAATACAAGTATAGGTATTAGAAAAAGTAGTTAATGCGTTGGTTTTTAAATTAGTTGATGTAACCTTTGCAAGCAATTCGTGTTTATACTTAGTTAATTCATTCACTATTCTGAACCTATTAAAAATTAAACCTAACCTTTTTTAACCCCCATATTATAAACTATTATTAAATAATAACTATTTGCAGTTAGTTTTTAATAATTATTAGTATTTAATAAACTGGCATTGTATATAATGAATAATTTAACTCAGATCAAATATCTATAAGTTAAGCCTAACCCTATGACCACTTTACCCCATGTAACTAAAACTATCTATACTCCTATTATAAAGAGGAAAAAATTGTTTATTTGTCGGAGGTAAGCTCTGGAACTACCAAACCGATTCCAAAAGTAATGGTATCAAAATGATGGTGTTAGTCCAACTTAGAACATAGGCTATATCTTATGTCGGTGCCACTACCCCGAGGGGGTGTAGGAGCAAAAAACGTTCCAAATATGCGATTTTAGCGTTACTGAAGGGCCTAGAAATATGAAATTTTGAATATTAGTTACTTATAAGATATAAATGATGTCTAAGAACAGTTCTTAAACAATTCGAAATTTAAAAGGGGTGAAAATGCAGAAAAAGCGTTCTAAAAAACGTTCTAAATGGTAGTTTCTACACAATCTCAGGAAATACCAAACCTATTTAAAAAATATTGGTGTCAAAATGATGGTGACAACGCTTGCTCCAAGATAGGCTATGTTTTATGTCGGTGTCACTACCCCAAAGGGGGTGCAGGAGCAAAAAACGTTCTAAAAATGCGATTTTAGCGTTACTGAAGGGCCTAGAAATATGAAATTTTGATATTAGTTACTTATGAGATATAAATGATGTCTAAGAACAGTTCTTAAACAATTCAAAATTTAAAAGGGGTGAAAATGCACAAAAAGCGTTCTAAAAAACGTTCTAAATGGTAGTTTCTACACAATCTCAGGAAATACCGAGCCGATCTAAAAAATATTGGTGTCAAAATGATTGTGACAACGCTTGCTCCAAAATAGGTTATGTTTCATGTCGGTGTCACTGCCCCAAAGGGGGTGCAGGAGCAAAAAACGTTCTAAAAATGCGATTTACGTGTTACTGAAGGGCCTAGAAATATGAAATTTGAAATATTAGCTACTTATTAGATATAAGGGATTTCTAAGAACAGTTCTTAAACAATTCGAAATTTGTAAGGGGTGAAAATGTGCGAAAATCGTTCTAAAAAACGTTCTAAATGGTGGTTTCTACACAATCTCAGGAAATACCAAACCGATTTAAAAAATAATGGTGTCAAAATAAGGGTGTCAAAATGATGGTGACAACCCTTGCTCCAACAAAGGCTATGTTTTATGTCGGTGCCACTACCCGAAGGGGGGTGCAGGAGCAAAAAACGTTCTAAAAATGCGAGTTTTGCGTTACCGAAGGGCCTAGAAATATGAAATTTGAAATATTAGCTACTTACTAGATATAAAGGATTCCTAAGAACAGTTCTTAAACAATTCGAAATTTAAAAGGGGTGAAAATGCGCGAAAAGCGTTCTAAAAACGTTCTAATGGTGGTTTCTACACAATCTCAGGAAATACCAAACCGATCTAAAAAATAATGACGTCAAAATGATGGTGACAACTCTTGCTCCAACATAGGCGATGTTTTATGTTGGTGCCACTACCCCAAAGGGGGTGCAGGAGAAAAACGTTCTTAATTGCGACTTTTGCGTTACGGAAGGGCCTAGAATCGTGGAATTTGGAATGGTAGTTAGTTATAAGATATCAATGTTCTCTAAGGACATTTCCTAAAAAAATCGAAATTTAACAGGGGGTCAAAATGCTCAAAAAGCGTTGTAAAAAACTTTCTAAATTGCGATTTCTATGCAATCTCAGGGAGTACTGAACCGATTTCAAATATAATGATGTAAAAATGATGGTGACAGATCTTGCTCCAAGTTAGGCTATATTTTATATCTGTTTTCCACTACCCCAGAGGAGATGCAGGAGCAAAATGCGCGAAGAGCGTTCTAAAGCGTTCTAAATGCCGATTTGTCGGCAATATCTCAGGAAGAATGAATCTGATTTCAAACGTAATGGTAGGAAATTGATTTTGACAGCCCCTGCTCTAACATAGATGCTATTTTATGTCGGTATCACTATCACCAAGACGTTGCAGGAGCAAACAAGCGTTCTAAATTTCGATTTTTGTGATCGGTAGGGGCTAGCAATTTAAAATTAGGCAACGTACATATTTATTAGATATAAATGATCTTTAAGAAGAGTTTCGAAAAAATTGGAAATTTAAAAAGGGGTGAAAATGCGCGAAAAGCGCCCTAAAAACGTTCTAAATTGCGATTTCTACTCAATCTAAGGAAATACCAAAGCTATTTCAAAAGTAATGGTTGCAAATCAATGGTGACAGTCCCTGCTATAACATAGGTTATATTTTATGTTGCTGTTACTACCATCTGAGGGTTGCAAAAGCAAAACATGTTCTAATTTGCATTTTTTGCACAACTGAGGCGTCTAACACTTTGAAATATGGCATGGTATTTACTTACAAGATGCAACTGCTTTCTAAGAACAGTCGAAGGAAAATTCCAAATTTAAAAAAATGGAGTGAAAAGCGTTATAAATTACAATTTTTAAGCAAACTTATAAATTACCAAACCGATTAAAAAAAATAATGATGACAAATTTGGTGATATAACCTGCTCAAACATAAGCTATATTTTATGTCTGTTCCACTACCACCAGAGGGTTGCAGGAGTTTAAAACTTTCTACATTGCGATTTCTGTGATACTGAAAAGGCTAGAAACTTTAAATATGACATGGTAGTTACTTATAAAATATAAATGCCCTCGAAGGAGTGTCGAAAATAAATTCGAATTAAAAAGGGGTGAAGCGAAAGGGCGGTGCGAAAAGCATTCTAAAAATGTTCTAAATTACGATTCTATGCAATTTCAGGGAATATAAACCGGTTATAAAAGTAATAGTTGCGAATCAATGGTAACAGTCTCTGATCCCACACAGGCTATATTTTATGACGGTGATTCTGCCACCTGGGATTCACAGGAACTACAAACGTTCTAAAAAAGGGCTTTAAAATCTTTTTAAATTACGTCTCTGTGGAATATTAGGATATAACAAACCGATTTCAAAATTAATGTTGGCAAATTAATGGTGACAGTTCCTGTTTCAACATAGCCCTTTATGTTGAGAGAGGTGGTAGGACTTGGAATTTGACATGATGGTTAATTTTAAGATGTAAGAAGATTGTTTCTAAAAAATTCAAAACTTCAATTGAATACTGAAATGAGCGTATTAGTTGAGCATAAATGTTTCAAAATATTTTCTAAATTATCATTTATTTAGTTTTATTTCATTTTATTAATTTAAGTCTCATTTCTGCCGTAATAAGGATGTTTAATCAAACTGTGTTTTAAATAGTAATTTTTGAATTATTCCTAAAAGTAATAAGTACCTTTTAATAAAATAAAATATTACCTTTTAATAAAATAAAAATTTAGTTAGTACCGTTTAATAAAAATTAGACATATAAATATCACTTGGCATATTTCAAATATTACGCGAGCAAAGCCGCGGGGTTTGCTAGTAATAAAATAAAATCTGTGATAAATATAACTTAGCTATAAATGAAAATATGTTCTTGAGATATGTGAAAAGCTTTCTGAACTGCCAATTTAACAAAATTTGGGATAAGCAAAATGCAGCAGAAAAGTTAATTAAAGAGTTAAAAGAACAAGGTGTAACAAAGACAGACAAAATGAGTGCTCAGTAGCTCAAATATGTTAATAAAAATGTTTTTTTGAGTGGGAAACTTTGATCAATACTTAATAAATCTAAAATTAAAAGAAAATTATTCAAATTTCTATATTAGTTATGATTTTAGCCCTTTTTATGAATTATGACCACTTTACCCCGCCTGACCACTTTACCCCACCTGACCCTACAGGCATTCTGATAGGGCATCCACATTAATTCTATCTCAAGAAGTAAGTTAACAGCCTTGTTTCGCAATCTCAATTTTTTCCCTGGAAGCATGAATATCAAAAAGTCGCATAGGCTTTATATAGGAACTACTGTGAATGAAATAGGTTGGATAAGAAAATATTGGCAATTTTGTCCACTGTAGTGGACAGTATGCAACAAAGGGTTAAACTGGGGCAGAAAAGTTTTAGCTGAAAAAAAAAAAAAAAAAAAGTATCAGCTGCCAGATTAGTACCACAACATACATAAAATTACTTGAATTCTGCCTTTTTTTTTTAGATACTATTATATATATGTGACTTAAATCCTTTGATCTGAATAGCAGATAACTCGGGGCCACAGAATTTGTATATTATTCTGATGTGTCTGCAATTCAAAGACAAAATCATGCATACACTAGATGGCTAAAAGTCACTGCAGACTTTTGATTTTAGATGCTCTGTTAAATGTCCAGAGAAATGTTTGGCAAATACTTCTGGAACATCAGGAATATAAAGAATATGTTTACCTTACATTTTTCAGCATAGGTTTGATCACTATGGCAATCAGAGGACAAAAAAAAAAAAAAAAAAGGATCACTCTGGTAAACATAATGCTTCAAATGATATGTACCTGTAACACATGACTATATAGATTTTGTGCAACATTTGTGTAAGAATAGAATGTATATTCATGGAAACATAAAAAAAAATTCTGCATAATTTTTTAAATTGAGGCTTTAGTTCTTGGAAAACTATCAGACTGAGCCCATTCCATTAAAGGCAAAATTTTTGCTGGTCTCATGGTCACTAAAGGAAAAAAGTGGCTATTAAAAAGTTATCTGCCAGCAGTCACCTTTCCTACAAGGAGAGAGTAAAATTTTCTTGTATGAGTATGCCATCAATGATTCCACTTTTACTGTTTGCAATATGTTACTATTGACATGTTTAATTGGGCTATTTAATTTTAGGTTAATATTAACATAAATTTCAACAAAAGTTTTTTGTTTATTATTTTTAAATTAAAAAAAAAAGTGGCTACTGATGAAATTGCCCAGTTTACCCTTTACCATCCCACCAAAAGAATTATCAGAATCAAGGTATTTGTTTCAAAGCTACACATATGTATTTGTTAAATACTAACTCCTTTGTTGGAAGTCAGTTAATAGAAAAAGTCAATTTGTGGAAAATCCCTATTATTCAGCTACTTTTCAAGGACAACTGAATTTCTGCTCATTATATTGCTGTTATCTTTCTGAATTTTCAGGATATTTGACTGGTCTTTTTGTATAAGTTGCCCTATATAGTTAATTACTAAATTATGCATAAAAAGTTGTGTTATGTTTACCGCAAAGTTGTGTTATTTTTAACAAGCCATGTGTCTGCTTTTAGCAGAAGTAAATTGTATATAAAAAACAGTAATAATAATAATAATAATAATGCATATAAATAAAATGTTTATATATATATATGTATATGTGAAAAACTTCGTAAGTTGCACCTACATTTAGACTGAATGTTCCCAACGTTGCCCTCCGCTTCGAGATTAAAAAGGATATATATAGATATATCCTTTATATATATATCCACATATATATATATATATATATAAACAAGCATAAAAGTTCATTAGGTTTGTTTTCATAGCTGTTTACATCATTTGGCAACAAATCTTATTTTCTAAAGCCCAAATTGCGCCCCCCCCCTTCCCCCCCAAAAAGGCCAAGGCACCTATACTGGAAAAAGTACCCATATTCTTTATATCCCCGATGTTCCAGAAGAATTTACCTAGTATTTTTCTAGATATTTGACAAATAAATGCTGAAATTAATGCTAAAATCTAAAATATAGTTGCTCCTTCTGTTTAAAACAACTAGGATGAATAAAAATGTTTACAATATTTTTTGGTGCTTGTTAGTTATCCTATTGACCAATTTCACCAAATTATATAAATTGCTAAACCTCTCGCCAAATTATACTAATTGACATAATTTTTATTTTGAATAACGAAAGAACAAATAAATTAGTATAGCATTAATAAAAATACAAATAAAACGTTGAAATAAAAATCACTTGATGACGTAAACACATGTTGTCAAAGGAATGTGACATTTACGATCAACCATTATTGGCATTTAATCTTACAATTTGGCAAGAGTAATTGGATCGATGGGATAACTAACAAGTACCTATTCTTTAGTCACTTATTTGATTGTTTTATCACATTTAAATTCTTATATGTTGATATGAAATCTGACCCTCTCTTATGAAGAATTTCTTTACTGCAACTTCAATCTTTTGTTTGCTAAAGAACTGCAAGTGTATGGACAATCACAGATAAAAACAAGAGAAAATTCAAATTTTGAACTTTACTTAAATTTAGATCTAGTTTCATTCTCCCAGATTCTCTTTCTGAGTTGTAATCTTGTTGATTTACTGCTTTTGTTGTTTTTTGTTTTGTTATCTTATTAATATTATTCCATTAGCTAAAAAGAAGAAAGAAAAATGTCTGAATTCTAGCTACTGTTTTTTTCTGTAAATATCTTGTCATATAAATTAAGGGTTTTTTACTATTTAAATCAAGGAATTTGTGTTAGCATTTGATTCTACTGTACTGCATATGTTTAACTGTTACTTTACTTTTGTATATGTTTAACTATGATATTTTACCTTATTTTATTTTTTTTATTTTAATTTACTGGCTATCTATTTTGAGTTTTCCATTGGTAAGGCAGTAGAGCCATTTACACTTACCTAACCTCCCCCAAAAACACGTTGTGGCCTTAAGAAAAAAATCATTTAAAAGTGTTTTTTTAGGTATTTTTAGAAGTGGAAAATATAAAAGGGGCAAATTTACATCTTTTATATTTTTGTTAATACAGTCAAGTTTTATTTGTTAGAGTGAAATCCAGTTGAATGAAATGTTTAGCATTTCCTGGTAAAATCCTTCTAAATGAAAGGTAATTCTGTTATAGCAAAATTTCATTATATGAAAGTTGCAATCAGCTGATAACAGCATAGCAACCATTGTACGTGACCCATACGATCCTCTGAGCTGCCAATCACAATCACTTTATTTCATATGAGGGCGATTCCATGGATAGTGTCACACACGTAACGCAGGCTTTAATTTTCATTTATTCAATTATTTATTAAATTTTAATGTTAATTCTGATTTTAAGTGGTATGGTAAATAAGTTATTACCATATTTTTAAATTTAAATGTGTGGCAATAAAACTCACAGAAGTATAGCATTTAATTTCATTACTCAAAATGTGCTTTTTTTCTACTTCAGAAAAAAAGCACATTTTGAGTATGAAATTAAATGATATCTTTCTGTGAGTTTTATTTCCACACACTTAAACTAAAAAATATGGTAAAAGGGTCATTCCATGTCAACTCACACACCTCACGAGTAAGTGCTCATGGATTTTTACAATATTTTGCAGGTGGATTCCCATTTACCAAGTGGTATATTAATATCAAATTTTAACACCCCACCTGTTGTGTAATGTTTGAGATATCAGGGGGAAATTTTAATGTTTCACTCCCTCTTCTCATATTTGACTGGCCATAAGTCTGGAACCAATGAAATTAGAAACTTTAATTTGGTATCATTTGAAAGCTTGTAACATGAGCTTTAAGATGCCATATTACATGACACAAAAGTACAATTTTAAATGTTAAAGGTCATTCAAGTTGACCTTTGACCTTGAATATATCAAAAACATATCACTTTAAAAATCTAAAAAATATATATTTTGTACACACTGTTATGTTTCTTATTTGTGCCAAGTTTCCTGTGGGGGAAACTAGGGGATCAGATATTATTTAAACGTCAGTGTTACTATGTGTGGCCAAAAATAAAATTACAGAATTTAAAAGTCAGGTGTTTGTGTCCAAATGTGTCATAATTCCATGATAATGTAACTTTATTAGAATGAAAGAATCATTTAATCTAATGTACAATTGAGCAGATTACATAAAAACCATACAGATTATTCTTTAAGTCAAACATGACTTAAAAATTACTTTTTCTTAATGACAATGTTTGATTTGCTAAGTTGCTTTCTGCTTCTGTAATTTTATATGTCCTACCAGTTGCTGTACTTGGGTCAACTTTTCTTAAAGCTGAGTGCCGGGACACCCACAAAATGTCAGAGTGCGATGGATAAACAAACGATGGTGAATTGGTGATGGACCATGTGGGTGTAGAAAACTGATCTGTATTTCATCAGAAGATGTATTCACATTAAGAACACAGCCCAACCCCCAGGTAGAATCATACATCCAGGTCACGAATCCTTGTATTTCTTCTAATGCAAAAACATACCTGCAGGAATTACACAACTCCCCACAGAATATTTAAATACTTCACTTGGACAACACCTTTTTTAACTGGCACAAATGAATGGAACTGCTGAGTGCCAGGAACTGTCACTGCTTCTGAAAAAACGGCTTTCTCATGATTACAGTTATCAGGATCATTTCGATTTTCATAAATATTAAACTGTTACGAATTGCATCATCAACGTTCTGATATTTATTTTTGCAATAATTAGATTCTGAATATCTGCAATATTTGACTGGTGATTCTCCAATGCTTCGAAGACTTCAAGTGCAAATTTTCTTTCATACGTTGATTCGTCTTCACTTTCCTCAACTTTCCTTTCCTCATTCACTCTTCCTCACTTTCAGTTCCATATGTTAAAGTTGTAGCCTCAGCCTCTATAGGAATGGATCCAGATTTTACCTTAGGAGTATCATCCTTCAGCTTTACCAATTGTTTGCAACAGTCAACACATATCTTTGCTTTAGGATGAATTGTATGAGGCTTTAGTTCAACCATCCATGGTTGAACTGGTCTTAAACTCTTACGCACACAATGTCTTGGCAGCTGGAAAGGATTACAACTAACTAACTTACAACTAACAGACTAACAGAAACAGTTTTGCCATTATATATTCAGTGTTTAGATAAAGAAAATTTTGAAAGCTTTAGAATACTTAAGGAATTAAAACATTTAAAGCCTAAAATAAAAAAATATAAATAAAATAAAAATAAACTATTTTTGCATTTTTTGTTATAAGCATGGCCATCAATAAGAAAACACATGGTTGTGGAAGCCACCATTACTGTTTACAAGTAAACAAAGGATGTTATTTTTTTTTCGGATTTTTAAAGTATGAGTTTTGAAATATTCAAGGTCTGAAGACAAGCTGAGATGTTCTGTAATATTTGAAACATTGAAATTTAAATAATATCTGATCCCCCAGTTTCCCCCATATGAAACTTGGCACAAATAAGCAACATAACAGTGTGTACAAAATATATTTTTTTCAGATTTTTTAAATTATATGTTTGGGAAATATTCAAGGTCAAAGGTCAATTTGAATGACCTTCAACATTTAAAATTGTACTTTTGTATCATGTAATCCCAGATAGCATGCACGTTTGCAGTAAGTTTGACTTTTTCTCGATATTTCCTTGTCTTGAC
Organism: Maratus speciosus; assembly: GCA_963932465.1. NCBI lineage: Eukaryota > Metazoa > Arthropoda > Arachnida > Araneae > Salticidae > Maratus > Maratus speciosus. The sequence continues at coordinate 617,022,204 of OZ010789.1, forward strand.
AAATTTGACACAACAATTTTCACTCAAAAGTACTGCAAGGCAGGTGAAACAAAATCGATCTCTCCCTTGCAATGCCATTTTGCTGTAAAACTGCTGCAACACTGTCATATTTTAACGTCAGCGAAAATTCCCTTTGTTGAGAGCAGAATAGATAACAGCGTATGACCGGAAATTCAGAGCTAAGAGTCAAAAGAAAAAGACGCATCGTTATTGAATCTCGTGATCAGCGGATCGTTGATTAGCGTTCAAGTAAAGGAACTCAGAAATAAAGGTATTTCTTATTTTAATTATTGAAATGTGGTTATTTTCTCTAAAGTAACATTTCTCTATAATCTACAACTTATGTCATACAAAAATTCTAATAAATTAAAAGTTATGTTAATTTTCTAAGTAATGCCTACGTTTTTCAATAGTTATGTTTTGGGCCGTGTTAAACCAATGTTGAAAATCTTAATTTTTAAATGAATTTTTCTGAACTTTACAGGGGGTTTAAGATTTCGTTTGCTTTTTTTAATGTTTTTAATGTTGTTGTTGCCTTTCACGCTGCTGGAGCAGTGTTTAATTCAGACACTTATCTCCGGGAGAGATTTCTGTTGCTCCGGGATGAGGTTGGGGGGGGGGGGGGGCATTTTAGAGATCCGAGGTGGAAATTGCACTTTTGTCCATTAAAAAGCATAAAAATTCAAACCTTCCGGGACGACTTTTCAATGTTCCGGGGGGAATGTCCCCTCCCGGTCACCCCCTGCATTCAACACTGCGTTCGAGTGTATGATTTTAAACTTTAAATTATTTTTTCATTACCATTAACCTTTTTTTCTCTATTTAAATATTAAGTATAATTTTAAACTGTTTCTTAGTTGGCTCTATGCTTATCAACCTGGTTTTTTAATCTACCTCTTTTTTCTAATTTTTATTGAAACTAGCTGACCCGCCCGGCGTTGCCCGGGCCCGTAATAATATTTTTAAATGAATCTGAAATTTTTATCGCAGGTCCCTACAGAGGGGGGCGGGTGGAGACGGTGCAAATTACCTGGGCCCGACTCTTGTTCAGTTCCAAAGTTGTGTAAAGTCAAAGGTTAAGTTTTTAAATTTTTATATGTCTCATACTTTAAACTTTTTTATTCCAAATTAACTGATGAATTTAATTAAAATGTAATTATATTTTCAATAATTTATTTTTTTTATTTAAAATCTTTATATGAAAAAGCAATCACAAATACAACATAAAGTGTAATACTGAAAAAGAAATAATAAAATTGTAAGCAAGTATTACTATATAGATTTTTTTTTAAAGTACCATCCAGCAAATTTATTTTCTGATAGAGTAAAGCCTGTTTATAACGGAATTCTGCAATAAACGAAAAACAAAAGTTCCAGCTCCCCCACCCCCCCCCACCCCAAAAATGCTATTATGCTTTGTTCAATTTAAATAACCTGCATAAAACGGAATTTATCACTGGTCGTTTTCGTTTCCGTCTCAGCAGGTTTTATTGTATCTTATTTCGGGGAGGGGGGGGGGGGGGTAATAATATTCTTAAATGAACCTGAAATTCGTATCGCAGGTCCGTACAGTCAAAACTACATGTCCGTACAAAATTACTTTTTACGTCATGACAACATTTTGTAAACTTCTTGCTGCTGTTTAATTCGCATTTCAATGCAGTGCTTTGCAGAAATTGCACGTTTCACCCACAGTTATGCATGCCCCGGAACGTTTAAATCAGTAATTTGGATTTCAGAAGCACCGCGTGCATGCTACAGTTATTAAGCCTATTTTGCCGATCGCTTAACGGCGTTCTCTATTTGGAGGTCGAATCTATTTCGATTCGACTCGAATTCAGCTTCTTTTTCACTTTCAAGCATTCACCGAGGTTTTTTATGGGCATTTCAAATGTTATTTTGAAGCTACATAATCGCACAGAAAACGCGAAACGTAAACAAACCCGATCGCCATAAATCCTGCCAAGGACTCTTACACAATAGCCAATCAGATGCGATTCTCGGGCGTTGCCATTAAACAATAACAAATAATCGCGATTTCTGTGCCACGTACGTTAGCGTAATATATATATAGATTATTAAAAGTATTTCGTACCGACGTTCGTTTTATTTAATTCTTTAATAATTTCTCTTTTCTTTTGACGTAACTGCTTCTTAATCGGATGTGTATAAATCTTTTTATTTCCAAATTTTTGTAAAAATTTTTAAATATGAATATTTTAAAATTTTTAGTTTTTCACGTCTGCAAATCAGGCATGTACCGGAGCAAATCGAAACGATATTCCGGTTCGTGAAATTATGACAGATATTGCTCTGGTTAGTGATCCATGAAGTCATTAAAACATCTTATTACAATTTTATACATATGGCTTTTATTGTGCTGTCTATAACTTTTTTTTATTATTTAGAATTTTCAATGCAGTTTTTAAATTGTTTTTGTATGATTAGACATAAATTTGCCTAAAGTTTAAAAAAAAAAAGTTTGTAGTCAACGATAATTTTGAAATAGCGTCCCTGTTCGTGGATTTTTCCATTTCGAGGCCTGCAGCAAAAAATTTTACTATTATTGATTGGTGCGTATTTTTGTAATGAATTGAAGCGAAATAACCACTTCAAAATCTCAATGTTATAGTGTTAATGTCAGATTTGAATATTGTTTATTTGTATTCTTATTGAACATGTTTTGTTTTGTTTTATTTTTTACATGTAAAAAAAAGTGTCCAACTGTATTTTTATTTATTATTATTTTTATGGTAACAATCAGTGTTGAATTCAGGGGGTGGCCCGGGGGGGGACATTCATTGTGCCTGAATTCAACACTGGTAACAATCTTTCATAAAAGGTAACTTCTTAAGAGCCTACACTAGTCACGCGAAGAAACGGTCAAGTTAATGCTAATCATATGGGAGATATTTACAGATTTCTCGCGCGCTCGCATTTTAATATTTTTAAATCCTTTTCATGCATAGGATACCTGAGGTTGAAAAGTTTTATTCTGCGTTTGTACTGCTTAGGTACTGACTAGTTAATGTTTAGTTTATCTCTCTGACTAGATTAAAGTTGATAAATTAGATTAAACTAATTTGACTATATAAATTAGATTAAACTGATGAAATTTTACTAGATAAATTAGACTAACTGACTAGATAAGCTAGTTTTGATCTTAGTTAAATTTTTTGGCTTTCGCACTTAAAATGTAAAAACTGAAGAATTGTAAACATCACTTGTGTGTCTCTGTCCGTCTGTCATAGTCAATTTTTCGAAACTACGGAACATGGAAATTTCAAACTTGCCAGAGTTATAAGGTTATTGACCAACATACTTATTGATTATTAGCGATTCGCAAATATTTTTAGAAAAAAAAAATAGGAAAATAAGAAGCTACTTATTTTTCTTTTCTTTTTTTCTTTTGTGTGTGTACTGTGTGGGGTATCGTTCGAAAGGTCTTGTAATACGGAAACCAAATGCGTATTTGTTGTAATTTTAGATATTACATTTTCAGAGATATAGTCGAAAATGTACTGGAAAAGTGTGTCCCCCCTCCTCCTTTCCTGCTATTACCAAATCTACTGTAAATAAAATTATGAAAAAAAAATAGTACTAGAAGTTTATTTAAGCCATACAGGAAAACTATAGCGATTATCCTAGTCACATACATTTGAGAAAATCGTATTTTTTCGTTACGCACTGACTTTACTTGGCGGGTGCTCAGTGGAGGAGTTGACGGATGCTCGATGTACCTATCGACGCGGAATCATAATCGTTTTCGCAAATATTTAATAAAGGCGCTGGTAATGCTTTGACGACTGCTTAAAGAATTTAAAACTTTATACTAAAGAATGTTCTGATTTCTACTGGTTTATCTTGTTTGCTCTTGGAAAAAAACAAATATTTTAAGAAGTAAAATTATTTTAAATGGTTAAATCTTTAAAAGTTTAATTAAACTTTACGTTTAATTTCGATACGTTCATTCCTTACGGGATAACGCATGGGATAAAAATTTCACATTAAATGTCAAACCAACTGAATGAATTATCTCAATATCTTCTTCTCGGGTCTAAACAATATAGAAAATAAATTGTTTATGTTAATTATGTCTTTGCTTAGTAATATTTATTCTTATGTATTGTGCAATTTGCCAGAAGCATAACCCACATTACTGTCGAGTCTGGTTTGCCTGAAAGTTCAGTCTGAAAGATAAGGCTTATTGCTCGGCAAAATTGATTTAATTGTTTCTATTAAGTTTTATTACCTCCCGGCAATTCCACCCTTAGCCTCAAGGTAGTTTTGTTAAATGGGAAGTTGTAATTTGTGATCACCTTAAAAACTAACTGTAGACAGAATTCTTGAAAACTGTAAAAAATAAACCTGCGATTTTTTTAAAATTTATTCTTTTTTTTTTCTTTTTCAGGATGCAGAGACAATAAAAAACATAGATTTTAAATTGCATGATGCAACAGACTCAGGTGGGGGAGGAGAACAGGAAAGTGTTAATTATATTTAAATATTTACTTTTTTAATTATTTTTTGTGTGTTTTGTTTAGGGAACAATATCTTAACTCAAAATATGTAGAAAATAATACTTTGTAATACTATTATTTATAAACTGTTATTTGTATTTGTGTAAAAATAAACTTTGTAACTATTTTATAACTAGTATTGTTTTATTACAACTTTGTCTTTTTTAAATTCTAGAAGCTTTTTAAATAATTTATATATATATAGAGAGAGAAATTCATTTAGATTTAAGTATACGAGAATTTCAAGTTTAAAGTTAATTTTTCTTTCTTGATAAGCTTTGCTTCCATTGCTTTAGCCATATGTTACATTTTGGCTGCAAAACATATAAATTATATTATCTTTGATAAAATTAGCTAAAAGGTTCATCAGTAGACAGGTAAGCATGCTTATTTTCAGAAAAACCTTTAAACTGTGTTTTTCTGTTGTATCATTAAAAAAAATCTTAGGATAAAAAAAGAAATCTTTTGAATGCAGTGTTAATATCCAGAATGTGTGGTACTTCTAATAAACATTCATTTATGTTACAGTAAAAAAAGAAATGTTTTACTAAATCAGTAAATAAGTTTCATTTGTTGAAATACAGGCTATTAAGTTTGCAAATTCAATTATCCTATTTTTAGTTTAATTTTCTAATAACTTTAGGATGTTCTTTTGCCTTTTTAAATTTATTACAGTTTTCTTACTTGCCTTTAAAATCATTTAATGTCAATGTATGCAAATTATTAGAGAAATATTTGTGTGGTGTATCCAATAACAGTTTGTATGTTGATAGCTATTTATGAAATTTATTTCAGAAAGGAATGAGTTCCATGAATTTTTCTTAATGACAAGCAATTATGTATATAAGTTTGTTTAGAAAATCAAACCTGCTATCATTTTTTTTTTCATATTTTTTGAGGGCGTAAATAAGAAACAATGCTTTGATTCTGAGATAAAATGCTTCTGTTTCTGTTATTTTTTTATTTTGTGTTTTAATTGAGGTAAGTCAAAAACAATGTATTTTAAGTGTATAATACATTTTTTTAAAGGAATGTATTTGAAATGAAAGCTGTGTGTTTTAAATGAAATGAATGCAATATAAATGATGGTTAGGGAAACAATATTTGGGGATTTATCACTTTTCCCGGCTAACTCATAAATAGCCGATCTTTCCTTAACCCTTTGAGGGGCAAGCAATTGTGTTTTTGAAATGTCGAATTCACACCGGAATCCACAAAAAGATTTATTGCAAAATAAGGAAAAGCAAGTTTACAACTTTTTCCCACCAAAGTTAGAAAAGTAAAATTTAATAAAAATTTTTCTGGTGCAAATCCTCATTAATCGTAGGTGAGATAAAATATATCCCACCGCCCCTCAAGGGGCTAATATAAGTTAAATCCAAATAAATCCATCACATGTAAAAATATTTAATTAATCAAATTTTAAAACGAATGATCAACTCATTTTCTACTTATTTGTTATCCATCTCGAGAAGATAGATCATTCAAAATGATTATTGTTAATTGCCAAACACACTTACCATTCTTATTAACCAAATGTATTCAAAACAGTAATTTGATATGCATTTGTTAAGTACATGAAACCAGATTGATGAATTTCAGCTAAGATGTTTGATTACCTAATCTTCCGTAATCGAGTCTACTGCCAAGATTCAAGTGTAACAAAAAGAATATCAGCAACAATATAGCTTAATGTAAATGTAGCTATCATTAAAGGATTTTCACAAAAAACATTCCATTGCACAAAATCTTATTAGCTAAAACACGCCAATTGGTCATTGACCCGATTACGGATGATAATAGGTTTAAAAATCTGCGTTATCGAACATATTGCAATTGATAAACACATGGACATGAAGCATAAATGCCTAAGCGATTTAAGCTGTATTTGTAAAGAAAGATGAAATACGTAACAACAAAAAATATATGAAATGTTCCCCTGATCGCAAAGAGTTCTTGGTACTTTTATGTTAACCACGTGCAAATCTCCCAAATAGCATTTTTATTTTTCACGTGATAACTTAAAACAATGCTTTAACCCCTTGGGGACGAGCGACAAGTATACGTACCGGAAATAGGCCTAAGGATCATCGTTTATCACCAGTAAAATTTTACTGTAAAATTTGCCTTATTTAATCCGAGCATTTTGCCGATTTGAATAGGCACAAACTTCTATTTTTTTAAACCGGTAGCAAAGTAATAAACATTTCGTAAAAGGTTCCCGTCGCGAAGGGGTTAATGTTAAAATTAAATGTCTTGGTTTATGTTATTTATCAGGATTTTTTTTTTTTTTTTTTTTTTTTAATTCTTTTGAAATAAGTGAAAGTCTTGGATTTAAAATTTTTCTGTTTTAAATTAGTTATGCATTTTAAAGAAAATGGATGAAAGGATTATATTTTAAATGAAATTAATGAAATAAGAAAAAATGCAATGAGATTTTGGATATTTGGCCATTATCACCTACACCTTGGTGACATAAAAGTACAGAGTTCGTGATTTCTCTATCAGAATCGTCTGATTTGGCGAAGACTTGAGCAAGTAAATTGAATTATGAATAATAAAAAAAGCATGATACAATGATTACCATATATTTTAAGGAAAACCAAACAGGTCGCCAGGTACAGCTAGTTGTATAAGAAATTAGAATTGCTTTCGAATCTACTTTAAACTATAAGTCCTTGTCTACTCAGTCTATATATGGCATAAAAATGTTGAGCATCTGACAAACCTCCGATTATGCTGAATTTTGCACAAAACACGCACAACCCAGAAAAGTACGACTATTAGTGTACATGTAAAATATATATACCAAAAAGTGAGTAATATACGACAACTGATGGCCATTCACCAAAATTTGGGAAGAACTTCGTTTTTACACAAAAAATGAAGATACTTGAGTCCCCCCAAAATAAAAAGTTATTTAACCATGTTTTGGGGAGCATTTTTAACTCAGGGAAGGGGAAGGGCAAAGCTAAAAAAATTTCAAGTAGGTCAACAGAGAGTTACCGTTTATTATGTTTTTTTTTTTTATTATTTTATCGAATGATACCATCCGCAAGTCGATACGATCATTCCCTACATAGTTACGGCAGGTTTCATGAATCCGAAGTCGAAAATTATACTTTACTGCAGGTAAAATAGGTTTTTACAGCAGCAACTGATGCCATTCACAAAAATTTGGTAAGAACTTCATTTTGACACTAGAAATGAAGATCCAATAAGTTCCCAAAAAGTGAAGTAGTTTTATCATGGTTTTTTTTTTGGGGGGGGGGGTGGGGGGGGCTTTAACTTTGTAAGGTAGAACTGAAATTATTTTAAATAGGTCAAATGGGGTATCGTTTGTTATGATGTTTATAATTCTGAATCAAATGACACCGTACGCAAGCCGATACGACCATTCATTACAAAGTTAAGGCAGGGTATAAGTGGATTTTGGCAACTTTAATGGCTTTGGAGTAAACTCAAATTATTCTGATTTTGATTATTGCTATTTTGAAGACATTTAAGGATTTTGATATTGTAATGATTAAACTTAATGATTTAATATGATATAATGAACATGTTTTGAACGTAAAATAAATGCGACAAAACTATGCTAAAAAATAAAGTATAATTTTCCACTTTGTATTCATAAAACCTGCTGTAACTGTCTCACAAATGATCGTATCGACTTGCGGATGGTTTTATACGAATCAGAATTTAAAGATACATATGAAACTATATCCCACTTGACCTATTTAAAAAAATGTTGAATTCTGTCCTCCCCCCCCCCCTCTCGAGTTAAAATGTCCATTTTTGCCCCCAAAATACGATAAACAACATTAATTTTTGGGGACTCAACGTATCTTAATTTCTAGTGCCAAAACGATGTTTTTCTCAAATTTTCGTGAATAGAAATCAGTTATTACTGTAAAAACCTATTTTACCTGCACAAGTATAATTTTCGACTTCGTATTCATAAAACCTGCTTAACTTTGTAAGAAATGATCGTATCGACTTGCGGATTATTTGATTCGTAATTATAAAATACATAATAAACAATATCCTACTTCACCTACATAAAACGTTTTGAGCCCCCCCCCCCCCCCCCCCCCCCTCCCTGAGCTAAAAATGCCTCCGTCTTTTGTCCCCAAAACAGGGTACAACAACTTTTTTTTTTAGGACTCATCGGATCTTCATTTCGAATATCAAAACGAAGTTCTTCCCAAGTTTTGGTGAATGGCCATCACTTGTCTCAAAAAATATTATTTTACCTGTACTACACGTAAAATTCAGAGAATTAACAACATTGCTATGAAATTACAGCATACTTGCAGCTAGCTTGACATGACAAGAATCTAAGTTTGCAATGCATTTGCAGATAGTGTGTCATGGCTAGATTGCAAGTTTACAATGCATTTGCAGATCGTGTGCCATAGCAATATTACTAGTTTGATATGAGTCTGCAGTCAGTTTGAAGAACAAGACTGCAACTTGCACGACAAGTTAGCTGCAAGTTCAAAGTATGGTGACTTCGGAGTTTGCATAATCTTGTTGCAGTCTTGTTATGAACTTTCAGGCTTGTCATGCTGAGCTTGCTGCAACTTTGCAAGTTTGCAAAGTAAGATTGCTGAAAATTTTCTGCAAATTAAAATTGCTATCTGGGATATATCATCATAAACCTTCTTTCAAGATCTTTAAAATGATGTCAATTTTATGTATGTAGTGCAATTAGAATAGTTTTTACATGCATTTGAAAAGTATTCCAACCATCTAAATTTGACGATTTTTGATTTTTTGTAATGGCTGCCAATCAAAAAAATCCCTGCCGGCTCGGGCCTACAGGCGGAGGTAGATTTCGAAGTTAAGTAATAAATTCACCAACAAAACTTAAATCAAGATTAGAGATAAATCCAGTTCCTTCACTAAGAATGAGCTCTAGGGAGCTAAATATTTTGTGAAAATTCTAATATACACGAATACACACAGTATGTATATGGAATAGGTTTTAAAAATAGCTAAAGCAAATTCAGAGAACCTCAAAATGTTAAAATAAGTTAATATTTCCATAGTCTGGTTTTTATCATGTTTTAATAGGTTTCTTCAAACTCACATAATGTTACATACTCACCTGCTGAAGTCCATTTTATTTCCAATATGACACAATATTTTTGTTTTGTTTTGTTTTTAATTCGTCAAACTATTTATTTCATTTTGAGTTTTCATGTGGAAATCTTGCTCCAAAAAACTTATGACGTAATATTCTATTTGTTTTCAATTCGTCAAACTGTTTATTTAATTTATTTTTACACGTGAGGATCTAGCAATAGAAAAGCAATTATTGTGGTGAGAATTAATTTTATTGCTTTTTTTTTTAATTGTTGGCAACTTCTATAACGAAAAATATTTATTTTTTCCTGTCATTGTTGTGTAAGAACTGGTTTTATCAGAATCATGTTAAGACAGTATTCAAAATTTTGAACCCTCCCCAGTTCCATTCCCTTAGGCCGATTTTGCCCATTTTCAATCCCGCTGAGATATTAGTCATCTCAAAGTTGTTGGCGAGTTTGAAGACGATCCGAGCATAATTGCGACTTTTATCGTGCGGACAAAATTTAGTACATACATACATATATATATATATATATATATATAAACTTTTTAGGTGGGGGTGGTTTTGGGTTCCTGGGGTCCTATAATGAAAAGTTATGAAGGAATTTTTCAAAAGTCGCACCATGGTAACGACTGCAATAGGTAGTATTTCTTACGAAATCTACCTAAAAGTAATTCTCTTAAAAATCCAAAAACCTGGATTTTTACTGATATGTTCAAATACTACCCCTGCATAAATTTTCAGAAAAATCAATTGGGGTCAACTTGAAAATCTCATTTTTTTGGTTGATTTGACATGGAATGACCCAATAACTTATTTACCATACCACCTAAAATCACAATTAAAATTAAAATTTAATAAATAATTGAATAAATGAAAATTAAAGCCTGCGTTACGTGTGTGACTCTCCGCAGGGAATCGCCCATGACAGCATATCAATCATTTGTTTATAACTTCCATGGTTGATTTGATGATATCATTCACAGCTGCCCTATAAAGGAATAGGTATTCACAGTTCTGTAGAATTTGTCCTATCCGGTGTTGTGCACAAACTCACTTAATTAAAATTGTCGAATCTCACTTACTTCCACTCCCCTTCCTTTTTCTCTAAACTAATTATGACTGGCTAAATGGAATTAGAAAGAAACCAAAGGAGGTGTGTGTGTGTGTGGGGGGGGGGGATACATTAAAATGGTGGCAACTTAACAGGAATAACATTCCTGGTTGCTTTTGCTAATTTAGTAAGGAAATTTTAAAGTATCAGTGAGCTATGTCTGGCAGAGTAGGGTTGCCAGTTTGGCCTCCACTTTTATTTAAAAAATTCACATTCACACCAGAAAATACAAAAAGTATTTTCTTAAAAATGTTCTGGTTTGAAGTCGAAATTTCAAGATAAAAATGGAGGCTAAACTGGCAACACTGATGTCTGGATGTCTGGAGTGAGCTATTATTTTCAGAGGCTGGAAACATATGTCAAAAAAAGGCAAGAAAAATTTTTACCATGAAATATAGAAAAGCATTTATTCATCATTACTTTACTCAGTTATATTATTGCTATAGGTAACAATTTTTTTTTATTATTTCATTAATTCCTATTAATATGATTATTACTAATAATCAATTTTCTTAGGTGTCACTTTTCTAAAACAAAATTAATAATAATAAAGTAATTTCTTCTATTTAAATATGATTTTATTTCTTAAATATTCAAAATTAATATATCAGTTTATTAACAATTAAAAATAACAGTTTTGAAAAATTAAAAAAAAAAGTTTTTTTGGCCAAACTTTCTAATAACATGCAAGCCAAATAATTTGACAATTTGCCAAACTGAATATATCCACCAAATACATACCGAATATTCGGTGCATTCTTATACTGTTAATTTTTTTGTGGTTTTATGATTTAAATGTTATCATAAAAAGTTTTTTAATATATGACGAGCCCAGGGGAAAAAAGTGTTTCAGTAAAATTTTTCATGAAATGAAATTTTTGGTGTCATATTGTTAAAAAATTATTAAAAAATAACTCATGATAGGAATAAAGCTTTACCACTGAAGAACCACATTAGTCCCACCCAATTTTGATTTGCTTTTTCTTTTCAAAATTGATTTCCATGGACTGAAGTGGGTTTTACCCTGCACTCATCATATAAAATTATTTCTAGAAACATTTTATTGATAGAAGAATATTAAATATATAATATGTAAATTATCACATTGCTAACGAAGCATAGAACCAACAATGTGAAAAATGTCCAAGCCTGAAATCGAACCCGGAACTCTTGGAATAGCGCTCCAAGTGATCTACCATTTAAGCTACGAGGGCGATACCCAGCTTAGCATGTCTCACTCACATATGTTGGTAAGGTTGTACCTGCAGCACAAGATGGAATAGTCTTCATAAGCACACAATCCTGTGGCGAAACATGAGACACAAATAAACCCAGCATCGGTGAACACATATATAATTTTTAAATTAATTTTTCAATTGCTGCAGCCTTGCCAACATATGTGGAAAATGCTGAGCTGGGCATCGTCCTCGTAGCTTAAATGGTAGAGCACTTGGAGCGCTATTCCAAGGGTTCCGGGTTCGATTCCCGGCTTGGACATTTTTAACTCTGTTAGTTCTACGCTTCGTTAGCAATGTGATAATTTACGTATTATATATTCAATAATTTTGCGCGTAATTTTGCTGCTGAAAATTAATTAAAAAATTATACAGAAGAATATTAGTCTGCAAATAAACTATGTAATTATTAGTAATAATTATAATAAATGAATAAAATAATTTGATTCTAATAATAAATTTATTTAAACTTATTATGAAGTTAAAAAAAATTATTATTAAGAAAAATAATGTAAAATATTTTTTATTGATTATTATGAGTTTTTAGAATGATAGAAAATCTTTTTTCCTCCTTAATTTTAAAATGACTCAATTTTTTTAGAATGAGCGTGTAGAGATCAAACAAAAATGGGCTTCCCGACTGCTGGGGAAATTGAGGAAAGATATCAAACAGGAATACCGTGAAAATTTTGTCCTTGGTATTACTGGTAAAAAATGTGCTGGATGTGTATTAAGTAACCCTGACCAAAAAGGAAAGATGAGGCGAATTGATTGTCTGAGACAAGCTGATAAGGTAAATTTTAAAAATATTTTTTTATAATCAGCAAAGATTTATTATGATTAACATGTATAATGGGGTTTATTAATTGAAATAACTCATCTAAAATTTTCAACCTTGGTCACACATATTGAAATTCACTATTTTTGCTATATAGTTTTTTGTTTGCGCATATTCTGTAGTAATATGTATTTTGTTACATGGTCTTGTTGTCACTAGATTAAACTTGGATTAAATCTGGATTTCCATTTTCTTTAATTAGTTGTAGTCTTGTTTCTGATTATGTTAGACTTCATTTTAAACATGTTAAAATACTAATTACAAATATAGAAAAAAATTTTTGCTAGTGTCTTTTTTCTTGTCACTGAATGATGGCCATGTGAAACCATTATCTTTAAAAGGAAAATTCTTAAGTAATCAGAAAGTGAATGCAAGCATATTGAAGCATAGAGAAAATATGGTTTACATCAATCTTCAGTTTCTATTTCTAATAAGATTTATTAGTTAATTTTGTGAAATTAATCACAGAATAAGTACTGTTGAAATCTCAAATTTAATTCTTTGACATTAATTTTTTTACATATGTACTTGATGTATCATAAATCTTATCCCTATAAATAATCTTATTTAATTCAAATTTATTACTTGAAGTTAAGTATATGTTTCTAAATTCAAACAAACTAACTGTCCTTATTGTTCTATTTTGATCTCATGGGATTTTTGTTTTTATATATAGTTAACCACTTATTTAGTACATAAGTTGTAATTAATTTAGTGTATGCTTGCTGTAATATTATCTCTGTAGTGACTTGGTCAATATCTGTATCTTATAGAATTTTCTTAGTTATCTTATTAATGATTGAGTGATTATTTTAGGTATGGCGTCTGGATTTGGTAATGGTTATTCTATTTAAAGCTATTCCTCTTGAAAGTACAGATGGAGAACGTTTGGAGAAATCTCATGAGTGCCTCCACCCTAATTTATGTGTCAATCCAAATCACATCAACGTCTCCGTCCGGGAGCTAGATCTGTATCTGGCCAATTTCATCTTAACTCAAGGTAATTTTACTAGTTGCGAGTTGAATTCGATGTATGAAAATATTTAAAAGAACTAATTGATTAAGTTTATACAAAAATACAAAAGAAAAGTTAAATTTATAATCAATCTTATATTGGCTGGCCTAGCTTTTAATTTCAATTTTTCAAATTATTGAAAAATTAAATTTTATTCTTATACATAATCAGTAACATGCAATTTAGATAAGAAATTATGAAGTTATTAATGGAGGCTTTGATCTTTGGTATTACTTAATGAAAAATCAATGAAAATTGCACCACTATGACACAATTATATTTTTTTCAACAAAATCTCAAAATAACATTGTTTTCACAGTTGCAAAGTTTGCATGCATCCTTTTCATATTCACTATTTTAAAAATATTTTAACGTGCCATAGATTATTAATAAATATAATTCCAAACTTGATGCCACGACTTTAGGTTCTAATGTCCCCGCAAAACCCAGAAATTTATGTCTCTTTAGATGCATTTGTAATAAAATATTTATTATTATCAAAGTAAATACTCATTTCATTTTTATATGATGCCATTTTCATATAGGTGAAAATTGGCGGTCGCCACTCGCCACGTGGCGATTAAAGTTGTAAAAGTGGCGATTAAAAAATCGGCCATCGATCGCCACCCTAGTCGCCACTCGCCAAGGCGATAAAAAATCTGTTATCGATCGCCAAGTGAAATATAGCTTTTTTCATAGAAATATGCATCTCTACTTTGATTACATCTAATTAGCAAATTGGTTAATTCTTTTTTCTACTGGATGCAAGCAGATTACAGTGATTTAGCTGCATTTTCAATATTTTGGCTTTTTGCCATTGCCCTTCAGTTGGATTATTTTTTCAAGAAATACAGTTTTATTCTGCAAAATATATTCACCAGCTTTGATTCCACATGCATTTCAAATAATTTATTCCTCTTTTTTTTTTCCCCCTTTTTTACCGGATGCAAGCAAGTTTTAAGAACATTGCAGTATTTTCAATATTTCGACTCCTGCCACATGCTCACCAGTTAGATTATTTTTCTTCAAGAGATATTGTTTAATCCTGCAAAATACACTCACCAGCTTAGATTTCAGCTGTATGTATATGTAATTAATGTGTGTAGTATGTTACTTTCACATTTACTTATTTACATATTACTATTACTTATTTACTTATTTTTACATTTACTCACATTTACTTATTAAATGAAACACAAATAACATTTTATTGTGTTTTATTTATTTTTTTATTGTATACACCTAACTGTTGGAATTTTGATTTAGTTATTTTTTATATAAAGAAAGTAATAGTAATGTGATTGATAATAGTGTTTATGAACATATAGAAATAATCTAAAAATATATTCTAAAAAAAATCAATATGATAATAGATTTTGTGGTTTTAAAGTGTAATTTTCTTGAATTTCGACTGCTTCCCTATTCTTATCATGAATAGTTGTCTGGTATAAAACTCTGATTTATAGAAAAATGCGTATATATACAACGATTATAGTTTATCTAGATGTCAAAAAAGTTTGAAACATTATAGTGGCCACTAATGAAACTGTGTCTACCGGCCACTGGCTACTAACTCAATTTTCCAGTTTTCACCTATGATTTTCACTTCCTGAAGCCCTCTGAGATTAGGGTCTCTATCGCACTATCAGTGAAATGAAGAAAATATGTAAAAGCAACAGCTGTATGAGTGAAAATGTGTTTTTTATCGTGATGTTATTTTCTGTTTAATATTTTAAAAAAAGTTTTTTGATGAAATGGCATCCATAATGATATGACAATTCCCATTGTTTCCCTCCTTTCTTCAACAATGGAAGTAACCTGATTGCCACCAGTGTAAAGAAATTTAATAAAAGACTTTTTAAATTAAAATATAAAAATAGGATTATTTTTTAAAATAGCAAGTGCGGGCTTTCATTAAAAAAAATAATCATCAAAATCAGTTCAATAGAAAACTCAGGCCAGGTGGCTAAAAAAATTCCTTGTCTTTTAAATATATAGATTTTATTACATTCTTTTATTTAACTTAACTTCATCCATATATGTAAATTGAATTTTGTAATCCATTTTTCACTCATTTTTTGACACAATAGAATTATAAAAATTGTGTACACAGCAGGGTGTCAACGATTTTAATCAGTTGATTTAAATCAGCAATTAAATCATGATTTTACTCAACGCATTTAAATCAATGATTAAGTCATGATTTTAATCAACTGATTTTTTTTTTTAAATCTTTGATTAAAATAAAAAAATTTCTAAATATTTAAAATGGCATAAAAGAATTAAAATCTAAGATTAATATAATTTGGAAAGTTTCTACAGGTATTTTGCCTTATGAATAAATCAGGGTTGGTAAAAAAACAGGTAAAAAAAAAAAAAAAAAATTTGTTTAAACCAGGTTTTTTTAAGTATATTTTTCGATTACATATACATGCATATTTATTGATAAAAATAAACATTGTTGGATACATAAGTAATATAACTTTATTTAAAATAATTTAAATTAAATAATTACAATCAATTATGTAGAAAATTGAAATCATTCAAAATTTAAACATTTTTAGTAAAAGCTATGTCTTATGTTCAATGAATAAAATGCTCTACACTGTGAAACATTGATATCTTGAAAATCTTAATAAACAATCTTTTGATTACTAGTACTGTAAATAAATAAATATATGGTGTAGTTTCATAAATATAACCTCCTGAGACCTGACATCCATTTAAATGGATGTTTTGCTTTCTCCTTCTATTGCGTTTTTGAATGATTTCATTGTAGCAATCTAAAACCAGTTGGTTTTGGTAATGTATTAATCAAAAATCAACATTCAGCTTTTGGATTTTGGCAACGGTAACTACTTTGTTTGCAAAATGGCATAATAAATGAGTCAAGTTGGAATTCTACGTTCTGCTGGTAATTTTTGTTTTTATGTTATTTTAGTTTGGTTAAACTATTTTTATTTTGCAATTTTAAATCAGATGTTAATACTTGCCTTATGTTCTTTATAATAAATTCTATTCTTTCCCATACTTCTCGCATTTTTTTAATTACTTTAAAGCGAGTTATGGCCTGAACATCCATTTAGATGGATGTACTGTAAAACAAAATTAAAAAATCAAAATTTATTAATTTCTTTAAAAACGTCATTTTTGACGCATATTTATTGAAAAAAAACTCATATTTAAAAAGAATTTATTCATTCATTAGATTTTGCTTGGGTCTCAGGAGGATATTATACTTTCCCATGGCTATTCAAAATAATTTCTTTGAAACATTTGCAATCTGCGATATGTGATTTTTCTGTTAGAACATTGCATGAACAATTATTATCTTTTATTGAAAGTAAGCTTTTTATAAAGATTTCCTGGAATGATTTGAATTTAGCAGTAGAGTCTTTACATGTTTCAAGAAGTATTGTGTATTGTCATTGACACTTCTCCTCAGAAACTGCTAGGTGAAAAGAAAAAAAAAGGCGACAGTGAAATAAACAGAAATATCTATTTTACCAGCTTTTTAGACTACTGAAAACATTGATCTTAAAATGAAAAGTAGATTTATAAAAGTTACCATCCACTAAAACGTTTAAACAGCCATCAGACTATTTTGTGACACAGGCTTTTTTTCTAAGCTATGTTATAATACATATTATATTACTTTTAAATGTCTAAACTAAAAATTAATAATATATCTTTTTTGGCATTTTTATGAGACTTTTTTCTATTATGACTCATGCGAACCTTATTTTGATTATCGCCCCATTTTTTTGTCAGATCTAATTTGTGGATTCGATTATGCAATAGATGATTTAAATATATCTTATTGCATATTTTAGTTAAAAGTAAACAGGTGCTTTGCTAGCACCCAGTTTTTCAATGTCCTCTTATTCGGCTTCATATCTTGAGTTTCTTTTTTATTCTTAAGGCCTCAAACCCTTATTCTCAAACCCGAAAGGGCAACTTTATGACATAAGTTTTAATTTATTTTTGTTTAGGAATGCATGAAACTAACAGATGCTGTTGTTTATAAACTATGTAATGGAACTGTGTTATCTGTTTTTTTTTTTTTTTTTTTTTGCAAATGCAATAGATCTTTCAGAAAATAGTGTCAAAGTGAGCGTTTTGAACCGAATTTCCACACGAAAAAAGAATAACTACTCAAGGAAGGTTAAAAAAATCTTTTGTCACGTGATCAAAATTGCTTATAACTCAATAGGTAATGTATTTATAAAAAATGGAAAACACAGTTCGATTCCAAATCTCTGCCATAGTCAGGCCTTCCAATTTTATATCTTTCCATTAAAAAATGAATTTGTAAATGTGTCAAAGCATTTTGCGCTTGTTGAGTAGAGCAGTTGAGAACAGCCTTAAAAGATAATCTCCCCAATCAAGAAAATTTTCTTTTACAGCTTGACAGAAATCTTGAAGGTCATTTTATGTTATTAATTGTAAATAATCTGCGTTTTCTCAAAGGAAAATATTTTATTCAAAAT
The DNA here is from genome assembly GCA_963932465.1 of Maratus speciosus. Taxonomy (NCBI): domain Eukaryota; kingdom Metazoa; phylum Arthropoda; class Arachnida; order Araneae; family Salticidae; genus Maratus; species Maratus speciosus. The sequence continues at coordinate 617,040,508 of OZ010789.1, forward strand.
ATTGGGTATTTTTAATATCTTTTATCTTTGCTAAATTCACATGTTTTAAATTTTCTCTTTAGAGCTTTAGATATGTTCATCAACACATGCAATTTGCATTCTACATGCAATTTGCATTCTACATGCATACAAATATAACCTAGACTCAGTATGTCTAACGGTGACTGCTGGGATAAGACAGTTAAAAGTAGAAATTATTTATATATCCAATAATTTGAAACACTTAAATTATAAAAATGAGAAAATATTATATTAGATCTTTTCTAAAAAAACCAGTAGCCCCACCAGTGGCCGAGAGGTTCTGCTCTCGAAGCTGGTAGACGGGAGGTGCTGGGTTCGATCTTAATCACGCCCGTCGGCCTAATCGTTCGGAGTTTTCGTGGTTTTCTTCGAACCTTGGTTAATACGGGTTAGGTTCCCTTAGAAAGACCTCCACGGAAGGCACCCCCTTCGATTTAAATAAAAAAAAATCTGATTTAAATTTTTTTTTTTTTATCGTGTTTTTTTTTTACACCCTACTACACAGGTGTATTTACAATAACAGTACAACGTTTTAATATTTTTATAACTTAATTACGAATTAATAAATTAATTTTATGGTATTTTTTCATTAGCTATGTGCAAGTGATAAATTGCCAATTATTCTTTCAAATAAACAATATGGTTACTACTGTATATGAGTTAACACAATAGAGTTAAATATGTGCCATGTACAATAGGTAAAATATGCAACTGTCTGTGAAATACAACAATGAAATATTTTAAACATTAAAAAGCAGAAAATAAAATGTAGATGAAAAACTGGCATGACTTTTCAGACTCCTTACAGAATTCTATCTGTTCAAATAAATAGTAATTTCCAATCAAATAAAAAGTTATAATTTTGCAAAAGTAAAGCACTTTAACTTGTGAAAATGCCCCCATCCATGTTGTAGAGAAGACATGTATTTTATTCATAAAGCTGAAGCATTTATCTAAAATTATGCTGCAATTTTCATTGAACTTTCATTCTTCTTGTTCTGAGATTAAGGCCTGAAAAATAAAATAGAAATTCAATTTGAAATTACATAGTCTTGCTAATGAGAAGTTTAAATTTTTTAACCTTTTGCACTCCACTAACACCTTTACGGTGACATACTAAGTTTAACCACAAATCCACTGACACCTATACAAGGACATACTAAGTTTAACTACAATTCCACTGACACTGATACGGTAAACAACAAATAAACATACTTTTAGGTGTTCCCTACATATTATTTCAAATATGTAAGAATGTCGTGAAGTTGCTGGTAGGTGATTCAAATTTTGGTGTGCAGTGCAAAAGGTTAAAATGTAGATATTTTACTAATTTGGCCGAAACAAAATGCAACACTTAAATTTCTATGTTTTTATCAGATTGTTAAAGCTCACTGCAATTTTTTTCTTTCTTTTTTTTTTTTTTTTAAAGAAAAATAAAGTTTTACTAAATTAAGTCATATTCTGATGAAACATAATTGTTGTGTCAATAATATAATTGTTCAATGTTCATTGAATAATTCAGATAAAAAAGAAAATTCTTATCATTTTTTTCTGGTCACAAAATAGTTGAAAAATTATTTAGATACTGAGCCCGTTGTCAGATTGTTTTAAAAATAAATGCAGTCCTTACAATTGGGGCTTATAACATATTTGGCGAATGAGAGTTCTATCAAAAGCACAGTTTGAATGCTTTTCATGTAGACTCACAAACATATGCACATACAGACACACAGACAGACTTTATTGCAAAAACAGCAAAAATGGACTCTGGAGCACTGAAAACATGAAGAAATTCTAGTATATATGCATGTAAGGAATCCGGAGGCGACAGGGTTCTCTGTCTCGCGGGCTTGGGCAATCCTTCGTGGTTCGTTGATAAGGCTTTGCTTTTCAGGTGAGTATCACATGTTCACTGTGGTTTGGAGTCAAATAAAGTACTAGAGAATTCCTTGGGACCTATTTTATTCTCTTTTTAATTACATGATGTTCATTTTCTGAAACAAGACCCAAATGAGTTGAGAGTTTGTTGCACACCGATTTCCCAAACTGCTCAGACGAGCGGCGCACATTCTTTTAGCACTCTATCATCGCAAAAAGCCACGGAACTTCAATGTCCCATCTTAAATATAGATTATTTCTGCTAGAGTGTGACGCTAAAGAAATGGGAGGTGATCTCATTTAACAGGCTAGAAAATGTCCAGGCACCATGACATTTTGTGTGTTTGGCAAATCTGGGCTATTAGCTCTGACCACAAGAATGTAGAATTGCGCCAAGTCAGCATTTTTTCTCTTAAAGATTGAACAATTTTGAAGTATGAAAGTGGTAAATGTTAGACCAGAAACAAAGTTGTGCAAAGCAGATTTAGACTACGGCCTTTCAAAGTTAGATAAAAATTGGGACTTTTAAATTTTGAACTTTAAATTTTAAACTTTAAATTTTGAAAATGTTTAAGTTTTAAAAAAGGGTTAATCTTTATCCTTTCATGCATACATGCACATACATATGAAACACATACATATGAAATCATTGTAAATGTCACAAAAATAGATTCAGGTAATCTCAAAATGAAAATATATAACAAAATTTCCATAATCGAGTCTTTATCATGGTTAAAATACTTTCCATACATTATGTGTTCCAGAAAGTAAAAATAATGAGTGTAAAGTGTGTAATAATTTAAAAGTATATATGCTTTTATTACTTCATAGGTGAAAATCTTCTGCATTTTGGGAGATTTCTGCTTTTTTTTTCTAACCACTTATCAGTTCAATATTTGTAAAAAAAAAAAAAAAATTCCAAATATGCCTACCTTTTTTTTTTTTTTAATGCAAAAATGATATTTTTACGGCAGTTTTAAATGAAATATATTTAAAAAAATAATTACAGATTTAAAATAAAGATGATACATGCAAATATAAATTTATGAATAAAATTATGCCATTTATGAGCAAAATTGTCAACTAGATTGAAATATACCAGATAAACAAAAATGTAAGCCTAGAAAATGCGATGTTCATATGTAACACAAGCTAATCATGCTGGGCGAAAACACACTGGCTGTATGAGATACAGTCAAAACTGGTAAGCAGTTAAAGAAACCTAAATTCCCCCTTCTTCCAGAGATATTCACTGCTCCTGATATGCCCTCTCCAGCAAACAAAGATTAAAACTCTTTAATTTCTTTAGTTTTTTCTGCCCATTTGTTACTTATATATCTGTGTCTACGAGATATATATAATGTTATAAAATTGATAAGATGCTCTATAATATTTTTCAATTAGTATACTTCCCGTTTAGTTGCTAACTCAATTTCTATATCTGCCCCAAGTAGCACTTCAAATCGTTAGAATCTCATAAGAAACATTATCAAGTACAGCCTATTTTTGATAATCATCAGTGTAGACATATTTTTGATGCTTTTGACACTTCTCAAACACTATAATTTCTCGGCTACTTCAAATCCCAATTAAATTCAGAAGTAACTCACAACACATGGCCCATTTATCAAGTATTTGTAACTTTTAAGTCTAGGAAAGCATGAACACGTAACCTATACTAAAGTAAAAGCCAATTATCCAAGGTTGCTCACGAGCATCTAATATAAAACCATCTAAGGCTATAAATTGTAATAAAGTAGTTTCTTCAAGTTGTGATCTTCTCTTAGAACTTTAAATTTACACAGATTTCTACGAGCAGCCCTTGTGAACAGACATGAGATTTGCACTGCTAGGATTGATACCGGCAGGTACTGCCTTGGATGACTATGATCCTCGTCTAATATGTCCTCTATGCCTAATAAAGCATTGTATGAACAAACTGTGTATGTTTTTTAAGTAAGAATTTCGCCAGCCACAACTCCAAAACCTATTTTATGGCATATATATAATATATATGACAGGATAAAAAAAAAAAAAAACCTTTTTTTAAAATACAAAATTCCCAGCTCTTTTTTACTTTAAATCTAATTTCTAAAGTTAAATTACCCATCATAAACATCTTTGATATTGATTAGTGTTTAAAAATCATTAAATGAGTACTTAAAATCGTAAATCATAATAAACTTCATCATTATGACAATTATTAGGCTCATAAAATGAAATTAGTGTTTCAAAAACATCAAATGATTAGTGAAAACCATAAATTAACATATCCCTATGTGACAGTTCTTAGATTCATGTGATAAATTCAAGCTAACTGATTATATTTAGACTGTAAATTCTAATAAATTTTCTTTATATTGGGCAGCTATTATATGCAGAGCACTATGGAACTCAGAAGAAATAAAATAGAAATCAGGTCTCATATCATTTGTGTATCCATTTCCATTGAATACAACGTACAACCCAACTAAAACCATAAAATAGAGCTAGAATTTTTCTCAAAATTTGCAAAACATTCATACTATAATAGCGTAAGTCATGTACTGAAGAAAACAAATATGAGCTGACTAATTCAAAATGAATTGAATTGATTGTGATTTTTACCATTCTCAAGCTACGATGTTGACTTCGTTCACCTGTAGAGAGTAAAATCAGAAAAGACTTTTGAAGTCATTTGCTTATGAATCAATTAAAGTAGTTTTAAGTTGAGAAGTGTGCCAAATTTGTGATTCACTATTAATCTAGAATAAATTTACTTCATTATTTATTATTTCTATAGCTGATAGTTGAATTTAGATTAGTGGTACTCACTATGTGGCCCTAATGTTCATTTTATGCAGTCTAGCAAGTGGGGCATAAAATAAAACTATAAAGTAAATTCTAAGGCAGAATTGGTATGGGATCGAGAAAATTTCCCATTATAAACACGAGTTGGAACCCGTCGAAATTCGACGAATTAAAATGTTTAGAATGGAACTGTTAGATCGAATTTATAATAAACCTACAAAAATAATTACAATAAAAAATTCATCTTGCACTGGTTATCTAACTCTTAAAACAAATTATGTTTTTAACCTAAAATTACTAAAATATTATTTCCAAAAACTTCAACTGCTTAAATTATTGAAAAATTAAACTGTATTAGAATACGTAATCAAGATGAGTAATTATGTTGAAGTTATTGATTCAGGCTTTTACATTTGTTTTTACGGGATGAAAAATCAGTAAAAAGGATTTTGCTTTGTCACATCGGAAAATTTTCCCACATAAAATCTAAAATGTACATTATTTTCACATTCTCAAAATTTACATACGCACCACTCAAATTCACAATTTAAAAGTATATTAACGTGCAATACATTATTAATGAATGTATTTCCAAACTTAAAGTCACGTTTGTCCAATACAACTTTTCATATGAACATTCTCATAAAATTTAAGTTCTAATCTCAGTACCCGTGAAAATTTACCATTCAGAAATTTTCCTTTAGTTGCCATAGTATTGCCCATTTTGTATTGATCAAATATTTAGTTTTATCGAAGAAAATGATCGTTTTGTTTTAAATATGACATCATTTTTACTCACTGAATCATTTTGTCTAGCGTCTCAAAATCAGTATGAGCGTAATGTAAAAATATTGAAATAACTTCTTCAATCTTTTGATTTATGAAGAGGAATGAGTGTTTTTTTTTTAATGGCTGACGTAATTTTCTGTTCAAAAATTAGAAAAAAGTTACTTTTATTTGAAATCTGAAAATGGATAGATGGTATTTTGAATTAAAAATAAATAAATAATAATCTAAACATACACATGGACATATGTGTCAGATACTAAAAAGCAAAAAGTAGAAAAATGCAGAATTTGAAAAACTGTGCTAGAAAAAGTATTTGTAAAAATTCTTATCTAAATTAAAGTGCCATTAAGGATATAACCATTAAAAATAAATAAACCATGACTATTTTCCCTTTACTTTTAATAGAAATGGAGTATTTCAGTTGCCACAATTATAAAATTGGTACTAAGAACTATAAAAAAATTAATATCTTAAAAATAAATTGAGATAGAGCTTTCAAACAAATTGCATTTAAAAGTACATTTTCTCCCCTATACGTCGGTGTAAAAATTAAAACTGTGCGATGTTTAGAAGTTTAAAAATTCGCAGTAGCGAAAATTGCAAAACCGAAATTTCATTTCAAATTTCAAAGTGTTGCCATTCGCAGAATGACGTATGCGTTATGCACAGATATGTTTGTCCTTTATAATATAGATTATTCCACTTTAGGCAATTTTTACTGTATGTTTATGGATTCGTTGAAGAAATCTTTTCGAGTTAGACAGATTTCCGCTTTACATAGAGCCTGCCTTAGACAGAGTTTATTATATATGTAAATATAAATACAGATAGATAAATATTTTGTAAAATTTCTTTAAAGAGTCACAGTTGTTTTTAAAATCTGACAGAAACAGAATAAAAATTAAACTGGAATATAGAATGTACTTTTTGAATTTAATTACAGAGAATATTCCAAATTTAGCATCATGTGTGAAAAAAAAATTTGGGTGTTTTTAGCAACATATTAATCTGAGATGGCATTTAGTTGGTTATATATACATATAATTAAAAACAATAAAAATATGCACGTCTCTTCTAATTAATGAAAATCTGTAATCTCCTTGAAAAATTTATGCAAGTTTGTAATAATTATGTGTACTCAGATGAAATACTATTAATATTTACAATTAAGACATTAATATTGACAATTAATATTTGCATTTAAGAAAATTGTTAATAACTGCATGTAATATTAAATTGCTAACAATGGTTAATTGCTATTAATTGTATGTTAATAATTAGTATATATGAGTATCTCATTGCAGTATAACCTCGATTATCCAAAGTAATTGGGACCAACCCTTTTCAGAAAATCGAAATTTTCGGATAATCAAGAATGCTTCCATTTTAAGATTAAGGAGAAATATATGTAATATTTCTTATTATGGTATCAAGTGCTTAATAAAAATAAAACAATAGCAAAATAGAAACACAAAATAAATTACCTGAATTTTTATTTTGAAAATAACTACCTTTTACGTATATCACAAGGGTTTAAAAAATGTTTTGTTTGTCGCAGTTTTGTTTGCCTTTTCTTTGAAGCTCTATCACAGTTTTTTAATAATATTAGTTCATCAGTATCATGGTATTTCTGCTGCTTCGGTCATGCCAAACCTTTTTCAAAACATTCAAAAGCTTCAGAATTGCTTGTTCGTTTTCTTCGCTCCACTCCGCAGCTTACGGGAGTTCAAGTTAAATTCAAAGGAACTCCAAGAAAGAGGATCTATATGTACTCGTAGTTCGGGAAGGGCCACTTGCACACAAGGAATATGATAGTTAAAAAAAAAAAAAAAGCTTTCAAAATGGATTTTGCACACAAGGAATGTGATAGTAAAAAAAAAAAAATAAATTAAAAAAGAGCTTTAAAAATAGATTTCAGTTAACCGAGAGTTTCGGATAAAAGAGGTTCTACTGTATAATATACAGAACTTCCATGTTTGTCCATATTTTGAGTAATTATTAAATGGTAAATATATATTTATTTAATTCATTTAAACAGCTTTTAATTTATAATTATAAACCATAGAAAGCTTTGGATAGATGGTACTTTGAATTAAAAATAAATAAATAATAATCTAAACATACACATGGACATATGTGTCAGATACTAAAAAGCAAAAAGTAGAAAAATGCAGAATTTGAAAAACTGTGCTAGAAAAAGTATTTGTAAAATTCTTATCTAAATTAAAGTGCCATTAAGCTGATAGTTTAAGGATACTGCTCAGTGTTTTGTTTAAGTAATTTCTTTCAAAATAATTTTATTGAAAAAAAAATAATAATGATTTAGTAACGAACAATTATTTTTCATGTTATTCAGGGCTTGAATTTCAACGCGGGATTTACGCCCAAAATTTCGAAATTCCGTCCAAAAGAATATCCTCCCCTCGGGAGGCTCCCCTCCAAAACATTTCACCATTTTCCGAAAAAATTTTCATTTTGAAATTACGATAACGATATGTGAATTTCATGATATTTTTGCATGACAGGTGACACATTTTGAGAGTTTTTAACCACGAAAGATTGTTGAAATTCACGAATTTTTTACGCGATGGACAGACAATTTCATTTTTTTCTGTGATCGGTTGAGAAGTTTTGCGTTATTTTCCGCGACTGATTGGCGAATTCAGGTGATTCTGTTCTGAATTTTCCGAAAATTATGCAAAATTGGACACCAATTCGGACATAAAAAAATATAGTGAATTTCAACAAATGATAGACGAAAAAAATCAATTTTCTCAACTGTTCACTGAAAATATTGCCAATTTCGTCAAAGGATCACGAATAAAACACAAATTTCATCAAAGGATCGTGGGAAAAAAAATGTAATTTTCGCTGGATCGGAAAAAAAAAAAAAAAAAATTGTGAAATTCATCAAAGGATCGCTAAAAGACTCACATTTCATCAAAGGATAAAAAAAAAACCCTCAAATTTTGGCAAAGGAACACGGAAAAACGTTAGTTTCGGCAACGGATCGAGGAAAAAAGCTAATTTTATCAGAGGATTGCAAAAAAAAAAAAAAACAAAATTCGTTAGAGAATCCCAGAAAATCTCAAATTTCGTCAGAGGATCACAGAAAAAACGTAAATTTCATCAACGGATCAAGGAATAAATGCGAATTCAGTCAAACAGCGCTGGAAAAAAAAAAAAAAAAAAGCGTGAATTTTATCAAAGCCACATATTTTGTCAAAGGATCGCAGAAAAAACACATTTCATCAAAATATTACAGGAAAATGCAAATTTCACAAAGGATTGCGAAAGAATGCGAATTTCGTTAAAAGCTCGCGAAAAAAACGCAAACTTCATCAAAGGATATCGGGGGAAAAAAAAACGTGAGTTTCGTCAAAGGATCGCGGAAAAGATGAGTTTCGTCAAAGGATCACGGAAAAAATTAGTTTCTTCAAAGGATTGCAGAAAAAATATGAATTTCTTCAAAGGATCACAGAAGAATGAAAGTTTCTTCAAAGGACTGCGGAAAAAATAAGAGTTTCTTCAAAGGATCGCGGGAAAATGCAATTTTCATCCGAAAGATTGTGGGAAAAAAAAAAAAAAACCCGAGAATTTAAAGTATTAGAAAAAAAGTGATCACAAAAATTTCGTCCAAAAATGGATATTGATGATTCCATCACAAATTTGCATTGTTCATGCAAGTAGTTAAAAATGAAGGCATATCAGATATTGCAAAGTTTTCTGAAAAAATTTTAAGAGAGCATAACCATACATGTCCGATAATTTCCAAGTTATAAATGTTGTGCTTGTGCTGTCTGTCACAAAATTTACCTTGTGAAACAGGATTCAGGGCTCAAAATCGAATAAAATCTAAATTCTGAAATTCATTTAACAACACTATTGTTAAGGACCCATGACATTTGGTTGAAAGTTGAAAAATAGATAGTATAAAAGCATAACTTTCTTCCTTTTTTAAATAAAAAAACATTTTGCATAATTATTCTGAGTTGTTAATTTAAATTGCTTCAATGGTATTTTGTCATGTCTGTATTATTAATGTAATTCTTTAAATAGCACATAAAATAACAGTGGATTTTAGATTTTTTCTCCCTCCCAAATAGCTCAAATCCCCTCCATTTATAAATGTTGGTAGGGAGACTCCCCTCCTAGGAAAAATTGAATTTCAAGCCCTGTTATTGCATACTTTATTTATGCAAACTTTGTAATGTATATTTCTTTTCTTTTTTTTAGAGTTATATAATTTTGATAAGTTTTACTGTGAATCGTATGTTATATTTCTAAATTAATTTATTAAACTGAATTAAAGAGTTAAAGCAATATTCAAGATATACTGTAACTATGATCAAGGTTATTATTTTTTAATTGGTTCATTAAAAACTTTTGTGTTTTTTGAAAATCCACAATAAAATGACAAAGAAAAAAAAACTAACAATGGAGGGAGAAAGGTGAGTGGGAAGCATAATTATTTTTACTGCCAGCAAAAAAATTTTGTTGGCTACCATATTTTTTCCAATTTGTAGAGAGCTTTGTTCTTGTTTATGTGATTTTTAAGTTTAATGCTAAGCCAATAAATGTTGCTAGTAGAATCTCCCTCATTTTTTCTTTCTCCAAATTTAGCAGGTATGAATATATGAGACATTCTCACAATCTTTTAACTTTCATGTCCCTGAATAATAATTTTTTATTTAATACACTTTTTTGTGTTTTTTTAATTTCATATCCTTGGGAACATCCCAATGCATGATTGCACAGCAATATTAACGAGATAAATAAGTTTTGGACTATGTTGGGGGTCCAAACACATGGAAAACTCATCTACTGTCCCTGATGCTGATTTTGCAGTTCGGAGCTGTCTGGATAAAATTGTTTCAATAAAAATAATTCAATGTAATTTTTTTCTGAAACTGGAACTATTGTTTTATGTAAATATGTAGCTAAAAATTAACCTGCACACATTTTTAGGGTTGATATTATTTTTTGAACTCTGTCCCTGGGTTTTAGATTTTTTACCATCCCTCTTCTAAAATGATACAGAAAATCACTTTAGATGCAGCGACGGAATTTTTTCAAGATTTTGCTCATGCAGAAGTATGCTAGAGAAAGAATATCTAAAATTCTTTGACAGGAAATTTACTGCAGAATATAAATAAGCATTTAAATATCAATTTCAAGCACCGTGGCTTTATTGGTAGTCTTATCGTCCGCAAGGTTTAATCCTGCAATTTTCGAGGTAAATTAATTATTTTTTAAATTTAATCCAATGTAAATAACTGTTTCTAAAAATCAATGAACATTTTCGCTACCACTTATCCTTAACATGATCAGCCTAAAATAGGTGGTAAGTTTCCTTGCTGTTCCATCCTTACCGTCCCTTTTTTCCCCCATTTTGTTCCTTTTTTCCCCATTTTGTCCCTTTTTTCCTATACCATCCTCTTTTTTTTACATTACCGTCCCTTCTTTAACACCCCTTTAAAACAATGTTATACCAAAATTTTGCACTAAAAATACTACATTGTCATTATTTCTTATTTGAATGTCCTGTGAGTACTATGAAAATTCATAAGTAAAAAATTAGAAGAAAATAAAAAGTTATAGTGATAAAATGGCAAGGAAAATTAAACTCGCAAGTTTAACTTAAACCTCAGTTAAATAAATTTTTTTTCGCTGCTGATCATTTTTTCTTTATTTTGAATCATTATAGCATTCGTCTATCAGATTAAAATGTTATTTTAGCAAGTTTAATTTCGCCAGATTTTTTTTTCTCAAAAGTCAAAAGATTGTGAGAATGCCCCATATACAAGGTAGCCATCATTAAACTGACGGTACTCAGAGTGTTCTGTAGCGCGATCTAATTGTGAGAATGGTGCCAAATTTTGTAGAAAGATTAAACAAGACTGGAGACGAAGGATTCCACGAAAAAAAAAAAAAATTAGTTCCAAAAATCACCGCCAGGGGAATATGTAGCGCTGTGTATTCGAAAAGAGAGTTTTAGAAAAGAAGAATTAATACTGAAATAAAATTACCGTTTATTTAGCACATCCAACTCAGGTTCGATGTGACCGCCATTTTTGTGGACCACATATTGCATTCTGTGCACACCATTTATAACAGCAGAAGATAACATGTCTGCAGGAATCTCCCATACAGTTTGCATTATGTTATCCTTCAACGTAGCCAGGTCCTGGACACCTCCGTGATAAGGCCTTGGACTTTATGTAACCCCATAGCCAAAAGTCGCAGGGTGTAAGATCAGGGGACTTAGGTGGCCATGCAGTTGGAAAACAGTGGCTAATGACCCTTTCTGTTGTGAATTTCTGTCATAACAGCTGCTGTACCTGCAAAGCAATATGTGGAGGGGCTCCATCTTGCATGAAAATGATTTTCTCCAGGCACTGTCTTTGCTGAAGTGCCGGAATAACAAAGTTGTTTAGCATTTAGCGATATTTGTCTCCGGTAACAGAACAAGTTACAGGTCCTGTTGGAGTAATGTTCTCATAGAAGAATGGACCTATGATCAAATTGATCATATCTGCTGTGAAATCACACCAAACAGTTATCTTTGGTGAATGCAAAGGAATCTCTTTGAATGCTCTTGGTGACTTGTTATCCCAAATTCAGCAGTTCTGGATATTTACAGTTCAATTCAGGTAAAAGTGGGCCTCATTTCCCCATAAGATTTTCCAGGGCCAAGCATCATCCAACTCCATTCTGGCAAGAAAAGTGAGAGCAAAAGTCAATCGCTTATCATTGTCGGTGTGACTTAACTCTTGTACACGACTGATCTTGTATGGATAGAAGTAGATAATCTTTCGTAGGATTTTCCATACCGGACAATAAGGCATATCCAGATTCTGAGCTATCCCACGAGCGCTGGAAGTGGTAGCAATATTGTCTGGTGCTCTGTCGACAGTCGCTGTTGCCACTTTTTCGATTGTATCCTGTGATACGGGTTTTCGTCCTCTGCCTGACTTGAACATTTAGAGAACCTGTTTTCTCAAACTTCTCAACCATTGCTTTTCAACCATTAACTGACAAAGGACCGTTACCTTTATGCATTTTTTTGTGGTTTCTAAAAGCACGAAAAGCAACTGGAGCATTGCACTGGTTGAGGTAAAAGAATTTGACTAGTAAAGCTCGCTCGATTAAAGGAGGAGACATTATGAAAGATAACTTTCAATGAAATTGCTTCTAACAGTAGCAGATTACCTTTTAAAGCGTAATAAGCTGGCACTGAGCCAACAGATGTAATGTGAAATTTGAATAAAGAACTTCTTCTTCTGCTGTTGCTTTCTTTGGGGCTCTATAAGTGAAATTGCAGATAAAGAAACTTCAGCAGTGTTTATGTAAATTTTTAGCTTTTTATAAACTGTTACCATTTTGAGCTTGGATTAAATTGCTAAATTCGTTAAATAAACGGTAATTTTATTTCAGTATTGAATCTTTATATTTTTAAACACTCTTTTTCGAATACACAGCGCCACATATTCCCCTGGTGGTGATTTTTGGAACTAAAATTTTTTTCACGAATCCTTCGTACCCCGTCTTGTTTAATCTTCCTACAAAATTTGGCACCATTCTCGCAATTAGAACGCACTACAGAACACTCTGAGTACCGTCAATTTAATTATGGCCACCTTGTAGATGTATGATTGCAAAAATGTAAGTACAGTAAACTTCTGGTTATATGTTATTCATGGAACTGACGGTGTGGCGGATAATCGAAATAGACAGATAATTGGAAGATAGTGCAAGTCCATAACTAAAATTACATTTCTGTATCTTAATTTATAAATAAAAATAATTGAATTTTTTTTTTATTTGTTGTGTACTTCCGTTTATAAAAAGCATAACAGATAGTAAGAAATCTATTTATCAGACAAATTTCGAATTTTTCTGCATAAGCCTGTTTCATCCAAAGTAATCCATTATACTTTTTTGTTTGCAAAAGTTATAAATTCTACATAATAAAAGTACTTGGATTGCATCTGCTCCATGTTGCATCTCAAACCAATTAATGTATTTAGAGAGCAATAGTCTCATGACTAACTCCTGGATGATCAATTCTCGATTTATCATACTTATCCGCTTCAGGTTTCTATGTATTCGAAATATTTTGAATAATTTTGTGATCTGTTTATTCTTTCCAACCAATATCATTTTTGTCACAATTGTGCCAGTCTCTGGTTTCATCCACAGAAATACTTTTCAGCTGCTGTTTCTGATGTCAGACAAGCATTTTACTCAAAAGTCTCACTCGGGTTTATAGACATTTTAATTTTCCTTGTTCGTTTCTGATAAAGAAAAAAAAGGAAGAAAAGGGGGTGGCGGTTAACTGAGGGTGGAGGTTGATAGAGTGGCAGACAAGTTTACTGTACAGGTTTAAGAGCTCACTTCTTTATCAGATTTTTATTCTTACAGAAGTTGTAGTGAGTGCTACTGATTTAGATCAATAACTGTTATAAAACAATTACATCAATAACTGATATAAAACAAAAAAAAAAAAAAATGAAACTCATATTGAAAGAGGGAAAAAAGAGGAAGAATGTTCCTAAAATCAGTGTTTCAGGACAAATCTATTGTTAACATTATTTTCATTTTGCTATAGTTAATCTTTTCTGATTAGCTTAATTTGGTCAAAAGTCAGTCAGAATCCTGTTTAAAAGATTGAAACAGTTTCTAATATATTGTAATCTGATACGGTTTTAAATAATTTTGTATGAGTTTTAATGTCTTTTTCAGTCAGTATTTTATTATTACAAAAGAAAATAATAATCTGCCATACTTACAAATTTATTTTTTTCAAAGCTAGAATACTTTTTTTTATATTTTTTAGAAGCTTTAAGTGGTATCCGAGATGAAATCTGTGAACAGGAGCTCGATGAACAAGGTAAACTATATTTAAATTAGAAAATTATTGTTATTATTTTTCAATATTTTCATGCATCAAAAACAAATTAAAATTTTAGATAACTATTCTGTAATAGCATTTATCTGTTGGAATAATACAAGTTTGAATAAAATAGCATATTATCCCTAAAAGGATGAAGTCATTAAAACAAAAGTTGTTAAAGCTTGAAGTATCCCACTACCTTTGGCAGCCATTTTTTGAAATAAAGCAAAAATTAATACAATACTGATTGTTTCAAGTCAATTAGTATATAAAAGACAATTTCATATGTTAAATAAATTATTTTGATGCAATTTCTTTTCAATGTTTACAATTTTAAGAAAAAATAAAGCATTATTTGTATTTACCAAAAATATAAGTTCATGACAAAAATAATGATAATTCACTCAATTAAAAAAATATATATATATATGTCTACTATTTAAAGTTTCAAGAATCTAATGAATTACTTCCATAGATATATACCCATTCAAATTACCAATTTGGTGATTTTTCATACATTTTCTGTATATTGATTTATAAAAATAGTTATAAATTTTCAGGAAATTCTCAGATATTTAAACTTATAATTCAGACTTTTTGGTTTATATAAATATAATCATATTTTTTTAGATAACCCGATTGTTCGTAAAAAATCATGATTTAAAATATTTATTTCTGAAAATCTATTACAAATGTTCATCTCAAATTCTTAAAACAGTCCACATTTTTATGTTGTACTTTCCTTAATTGCAATAATAGAGGTTCTTTTCTTTCATACAATCCTTAAGGTTCCCGGCCCATCAGGCCAAGAATAATTTTAAGCCTATGGGGAGGTTCTTTTTCAATATTTCGTTTACATTTCAACATTTTAAAATAATTATTTTTGTATTGGATAGCTGAGGTCGATCTCTACATTTGCCCCCCTCTTTTTTGCTTTTTCAATTTTGTTTGCAGATTTTAGGTAGATTTCGTAAGAAATACTACCTATTGCAGTCGTTACCATGGTGCGACTTTTGAAAAATTCCTTCATAACTTTTCATTTTATGTCCCCAGGAACTCAAAACCACCCCCACCTAAAAAGTTTGTATATATATATATATATGTATGTATGTACTAAATTTTGTCTGCACGATAAAAGTCGCAATTATGCACGGATCGTCTTCAAACTCGCCAACAACTTTGAGATGGTTAATATCTCAGTGGGGATTGAAAATGAGCAAAATCGGCCCAAGGGAATAAAAATGGGGAGGGCTCAAAATTTTGAATATACCGTCTTAACATGATTCTGATAAAACCAGCTCTTACACAACAATGACAGGAAAAAATAAATATTTTTCGTTATAGCAGATGCCAACAATTAATAAAAAAGCAATAAAATTCTCACCACAACAATTGCTTTTCTATTGCAAGATTTCACGTGAAAAATTAAATTAAATAAACAGTTTGACGAATTGAAAACAAATTGAATATTACGTCATAAGTTTTCTAGAGCAAGATTTACGCATGAAAACTCAAAATGAAATAAATAGTTTGGCGAATTTAAAAAAAAATATATATATTGCGTCATATTGGAAATATAATGGACCTTAGCAGGTGAATATGTAACGTCATGTGAGTTTGAAAAAACTTATTAAAACATGATAAAAACCCGACTATGGAAATATTAACATATTTTAACACTTTGAGGTTCTCTGAATTTGCTTTAGCTATTTTTTAAACTTTTTCCATATACATGCATGTGTGTATTTGTGTATATTAGAATTTTCACAAAATGTTTAGCTCTCTAGAGCTCATTCTTAGTGAAGGAACTGGGTTTATCTCTAATCTTGATTTAAGTTTTGTTGGTGAATTTAGTACTTAACTTCGAAATCTACCTCCGCCTGTAGGCCCGAGCCGGCAGGGATTTTTTTTTTATAAAATTACTTTCACTTTCAGAATCGGTTTCAAAAGTGGAAGTATCATGATAAAAAAAACTGCAACCGAAATTGAAAAAGTAAAAAAAAAAGAGGGCGAATGTAGGAATCATCCTCAGCTATACAATGTGAAAAAAAAAAAAAAAAAAATTAAAATTAAAATGTTGAAATGCAAAGGATATATTGGAAAAGGACATCTTCCATACGTTTAACATTAGCTTGCATGTGTCTGCCTAACAGGACAAGGGTCTTAAATAGCATCTTTCTGTTATTTAAATAGTCACTTGTTTGCGATTTGAAACAAAAACAGCCATAACTACACTTCCAATGATCATAAGAAGGAAACAAAAACTGTTTGGCATTGCTAATTGTATTATCTTTTAATAAGGTAATACATATTTATAATATTTCTCCAAAACTGTCTATTCAAATGTAGTAAGTTATCTTGAAGTTATTACTTGTATGCTTGTAAATTGCATTTTACTTTTGAAAATACAGATATAATTTTATATTTCCATTTTCATCTGAGTTTTCTTCTTCTGCAGGTGGCACAACTATCATTACTACTGGTGTGTTTACGTCAACTGAGCTTTATAAATTATCTAAAGGTAAAACTATCATATGTTTATTATTGTGTACTTTCTATGGATGCATTTGCATATGCATGTTTACTAGCCTTTGGCGCTTGTTAATTATTATTATTATTATTATTATTATTTTTTTTTTTTTTAAAGCAGTGTGGGAATATAAAAATTATCTGCTTCACTGACAATTTTAGCTGACTGGTTTCATTAAAAATCTTTGTTTATTAAAACTCTGATAAAAAAAACTCTATATATAATATATTTTAAATTTTAGTATATTACAATCATGTCTTGTTAACATGAAGTTGAATAGACAAACTTTTTTTTTTTTCATGCTATACAGGATTTTATTTTAACTATCAAAATAGTAGCACAATCAATGTTAGATATAAAAACTAAATAAATTAACCTATAAATATGCTCTTAAAATCATAAATTAATAAAAAATAGAAAATTTAATTAAGAAATATAACAAATTGGTCATCATTTTAAGCAATAATAAATTTATTTACCTGCTAATAATTTTTTTAAAAAGCCTGTTATTGATTTTTCCTCCAATTTTTGTAGATTAATTCTTTTTAGGAATGTATGAACCTCATCTAATTTGTTCTAAGCTCGGGAATCGTGTTTTTTTTTTGTTTGTTTGTTTCATTTATTTAAATGATGTTATTATTTCTAGTGGATCAAAAAATAGAATTGAATTTAAAAACTTTTGGAATAATTATTTACCTTTAATTTAATCAGTGCTTTTATCTAGTAAACATTTTCATAAAAATATAAGTTGATAAAGAGAAGATTTCACTAACCATATTTTGCATTCATGGTGTGAAAGTAATATCTAACAAAAACATAGCTGTGAAAAAAGGGATCCAAGTTCTGTAAAGACAATGGCAAGAAAAGAAATGATATCTAAGTGGGTGCCAAGTTCAAATAAAATTCACTCAAACTTACCTACTGAAGCATTATAGCATTTTTTAAATTGTTTAGAAATAAAAATTATTGATACCATATTAATAATAAATCTAGAACTTGGCAAGTTTTTACCTACGAGTCATTTATTTCTAATAATGATATTATTATATCAAATCTTGTTATTTCATGATTGGAAGCCTTAATTTGAGTGAGCTCCTTCCCCTTGAAGGGCGGTGGGATAAAATATATCCCACCTAATTTAACTGCAAAATGACACATTGACACCAGAATTCAGGACTAAAAAGTTTAATTTTATTAAATATGTGAAAAGAAGCTTTTACCCATTTTGAAATAAATTTGTTTTTAAATTCTGGTGTGATTCAATAATTTCAGCATTCCACAAATAAAAGTTATTTGCCCCTGAAAGGGTTAAAGGGGTGCAGTCTCTAGAGTGATGACCAAGAACAAGCATAAGTATATCTGTCTCTTTGTCAGGCATCTTAGTCTGTTTGCATTGAGGTTTCTGGAGGGTGGGTGCTAGAGTGATAACCAAAGATGAGCGGGAGTGTATCTGTGTATTTATTTGTTTATCAAATCTTTAACATGAGTCATTTGTTTATAATAATAACTATATTAATTTTTTTTTGTAATGTCATTGAAATTAATATTAACATCACCATTTTATTAAGACATGAAATTGATAGGCATAACATCTATCAAAAACTTGCCAAGTTCTAGATTTATTATTAATATGCTATCAATAATTTTTATTTCTAAACAATTTAAAAAATGCTATAATACTTCAGTAGGTAAGTTTGAGTGAATTTTATTTGAACTTGGCACCCACTTAGATATCACTTCTTTTCTTGCCATTGTCTTTACAGAACTTGGCTCCCTTTTTTCACAGCTATGTTTTTGTTAGATATCATTACTTTTTGTAAAGTTACAATATATTTAGATACTTTACTTAATGCTTTTTAATGTGTTTACATGGGACTATTTTATTCACCAAGCAACATTCAATTTTAATTTAAATTTCCTACAACAAACTATTTGGCTGTCAATTTGCGGCAGAAATCTATATTTTAATACTGCTACATTGAATGCATGTTTTGAAACGAAATGTATTAATTCGAAATTTTTATTGTTTCTGAAACAACAATTCCTATTAAATTTCTATATTAAATTTTCCAATGGAGAATTTGCACGTTTTCTAACTTTATCACGAAACAATAGTACATGAAAAAATAAGAAGGATAGCCTGCATATTTTTTTTATTTTGAGCTTGTATTATTGATTTATGATTGTTTTAATATCGCACTATTTACCGTATCCCGAAAGCGCTCCGCAATACATCTGACGTCACACTTCACGACTGTTATTGTTTACGTGCGTCACTTTTCAACTTGTCCATTTTAAATATTGCTGTTTCTAAAATTATTATGACTGAGAACACAAAGTCATATTATAAAAACACTGAAACCTCCCTGTGCGACCACCTCCATTAAGCGACCACCTCCCTGAACGATCATTTTTTCATTGAACGAAATTTATTCCCATAGGCTCAATACTAATTTTACCTCCATTCAGAGACCATCGCATCGGAACTCCTTCCATGAGCAACCAATTTCTTTGAAGAAAAGGAAACAAATTCCGTTTTTTTCATCGTCACTTGAAGAAGGTTTTATTAGAAAAATAATTCCGGGGGGCTTTAAACTTCTAAACTAAGTTTAGATTTTTTTTATTCCAGTAACTTTTAAGTGTAAACCCCTTTATGCCTTTTTAGACAATGAAGTTAACTCTGATGATGAATTAAGAATGATGATCAATAAACTCTCCTACCCTATTCTGTTAGGAAACTCTCAAAGAAACAGATAAATTAATGAAAATATCATTATTTGTTTCCGTCCAAAAAAAAAAAAAAAAAAAAAATGCATTTATTTACTGAACTTCGAAAGAACTTGGAAATAAAAGTTATGAAAGATAAAACCGTAAAATCAAAGCAAACGTTAATATATTCATTTTTAAACTCTGCAGTAATTAACTTATGTAATTAACTTTTATTTTGATACTTAAATTTTAATATTTTTTCCTAATGTGAAAAATAAATTCTAGTAACATTATTTCTTACCTTTTTTCAACAATTAAAATCTATATTTAAACATGACCTCCATTAAGAGACCACCTCTCGAATCGATCAATTTTTATTAGCACGGAACGTGGTCACTTTAAGGAGGTTTTACTGTACTGTATTGTGCACTCTGCACTAATACAACCAGTAACTTCTAGCGAAAAGTTGTTTTTCAGTGTGCCAAAAGACCCTGCCATTAGAAAATCATGGACTAAATCTATGAAGAGAGATGACTAGAAAAATCCTAATTTATCTAATACATCATCTCTTTGATCTTGTGAAGATCATTTTTCAGCAACATTATGTTTGATTTTGTGTAAATATTACTATTTTAAACATTGATTGAATAAATAGTTACTCAAGAGAAAAAAAAAGCATTCATATTTATAATGTGCTCATTCGTATTTAAACACAAACAAAAACACTCTGTAGTAGATTTCATACGTATATTGCATCTGTAAAGATTCATAAGCAATAACCCTGTTTTATTGATGATTAAATAGGTAAAACGTAGAAACGTCTAAGAAATGACACACACAAATATGTTAGTTTTTAATTCAGGAAGTAAATAAAAAATTTATTGTGCAAGTGTACATTTTCATTAAGTTAGGGACTAGGTTTAAAAAATAAAAGATTTATTTTGAAACAATATTATGTCATGTCTTAATAGAGATTATAAAACGTAAAAATATTGAAACTACTCAAAAAAAATTTTATATTAAATTTTTACTTTCCAACATCGCTGCCTGCGACACCATGTAGCAGGCGTGCTTCAACCGTACTTCATAATCTTAAAAACAAAAACAAAAACAAACAAAAAAAAAATTAACAGAAAAAAACCACGAACCAGATCACCGCTGCCTGCGGCACCGTATAGCACCACGTACTGCGCACTTACTGCAAATTCTTGTAAAAAACCCTAAAAATTTACAAAAGTGCCCCCAGGAGGTGAAGTGGGGGGGGGAGGAGGGCACCAGATGTGCATAATATGAATAAGTTCTCATACACCTTTCTACGATATGTCACATGAGGCGTGTACACAAAATTTAGAAAATAGCTCCTCCCCGGATGACCCTCTCCTCCCCCTGCATTTCCCACTCTTTCAAATATCTAATGTTAAAAAATAATATTTATTTGAGTGTTAAGTGAAAAATAGCATTTAAAACACAATAAACAGTTGATCTGAAGAAAAAAGGAGAAAACTGTCCTCCTCCCCCCCCCATACACACACACACTACCACCACCAAAAATCAACTCATCTTAAATTTATAAAATCATTATTATGCGTTAAAAACAGCGTCAAAGTTTAAAAGCGATCGGTTCTTTATTTTTCATAATTTTAACAATATCCTGTCAACTCTCTCTATGTGAAAAGACTTTTAATGAGTTTAAAAATCGATTTTTTCATAAACTTACTGTTCAATTTTTTTTCAAATTGACATTTTATAAATCAATGTACAAAATAGCATCCAGATATGAAAGAACCAAATTTGTAAAATCAGTAGTTTAAAAATTTCAAACCTTTATTTCCAAAGCCTAGGATTTCTTTTCTTTCCGTTCTGCTTGCTAACAAAATGTAAACATTGGCATGTCGTGAACTGTGACGTCATAGTAAGTCACGCCCCGATTTGGAACGACGTGATTTTAGCCTACTTTTAGGATTAATTATTTAATAGTATGGATATTTTTTTCGTGTTTTTGAGAACATTTTTGAAAACTGTAGATGTGGAACTATCAGAAAAATAGATAAATGATCAAATCCCCCATGTGTGCAAATTCCTCATTAAATATCCTATACCTGGGCCTGCTTTTTTGTACTGAAAGTGAAAAATAAAGTTATGTGCTTATGCCACACTATGTATCATTCATCCATGGGTGCCGGCAAAGAGGCAGTGCAGAGGAAGGACATTGCTCCTCCCTGGATTTTCAAATTTAATTAACTAAATATCCTTTTCTCTGATGATTTTGAAAATAACAAGTGGGTAAGTGTGATCACAGATCGTACAGAGGGTTTCGTTTAATATTCCTTTCAAAACACTTTGTCCTTTTGAAAAATCTGTTAGTTCCACATTTCGCAACCAGGGGTGCACTCTATTCTAAACAAACCTCTATCCAAATGAACCTCCGTTTTACATACTATCCGTAGATATATTAGTCGAGGGGATTGAGCCCATAGCACCCGAGATAAGTAGGCACTCCTGGCGGTAAAAAGTGGAACTAAAATATGTAAGGCTATGGTGCATAATATGAATGAATGGTCAAAGGGGTGTCGGCAAAAGTTGGAAAAGGGCGGAGGTTAGAAAATTTGCTTGAAATACACAAGTTAGAGCCCGGAGGAGTAAATAATATAAGACTTTTTGAAAATTTTATGATTTGTCGTGTGGTCTGAGGTATTCAGCTATACATATGCAAAAAGTCATGTCTCCAACTTAATTCGGGGCTCCCTTAGAAAGAATTGCTTAAAATACATATGTGATAGCTCAAAGGGTTAAGCGTAAGACTTTTTCAAGATTTTATGATTCGTCGCCTGGTCTCAGGTGTTCTGCTATAAGTATGCAAAATTTCAAATCTGCATTTTAATAAGGGGCTCAGTTAGAAAGAATTGCTTAAAATACGCATGTGGAAGCCCAAAGGGTTAAATGTACGACTTTTTCAAAATTTTATGATTTGTCGCATGATGGTGTTCAGCTATAAGTATGCAAAATTTCACGCCTCCAACCAAAATAGGGTCTCACTTAGAAAGAATTGTTTAACATACACATGTGGGAGCCCAAAGGATTAAATGTACGACTTTTTCAAAATTTTATGGTTTTTCATTTGATGTGTGTTCAGCTATAAGTATGCAAATTTTCACGCCTCCAACCTAATTAGGGGCTCACTTTGAAAGAATTGTTTAAAATACACATGGGGGAGCACAAAGGATTAAATGTACGACTTTTTCAAAATTTTATGATTTCTCGTTTCATGTGAGGTGTTCAGCTATAAGCAGTGACCCGGAGCCGAACAATTTTTGATGCTCCAGCTCCAGCTCCGCTCCTAGAGAAAATACTGTGGCTCCAGCTCCGGCTCCGGCTCCAACTCGGCTCCGACTTCGCGCTTTTGAGTTGCAGATTTTAATTTACACGTTTAATTTTTTGCTCACAAATACTTTCTACCTCATTAAAGATCTGACAAAATGCATTTTTCTTCTCATCAAACTTCAAATGCTTGTTCAGAAAGTATGACATCTTTTAGCTTTTGCTTTTAAAATAGAAAGTTTGGTGGAATTTTAAACACAAAAATCTTAAATTTCTTCTACACTTTTCAAACAGCCAAAATTGTACAACTACACATGTAAACAACAGGCGGCCATATTTGTTTTCGAATAGTGTTGTCACTTAGTTCAAGTAGAAAGTAGAAGTAAAGTAGTGTTACCATGTTTTGAGAAGGTTTCCTTCTCTAATAATAATAATAAAAACCTAAAAAATGATATAATTAAAATACTGAATAATGATGTACAGTAGAAGATCTTTATAACGCAAACCTAAAAACGCAAGGTTGTGCGTTATATAGAATTTTGCATTATATGGATCACATTTCACACATCATTAAATTTACCTTATAAACATGACCATATAAATCTGAAACATACCAAAATACATTAGAGTATCTTTATACTGCACTTCTTGTCACCAGGAATTATCCAAATTATAAATTTTTGCATTATATGATCATTTTATATTGTTTATTTTATAAACATGGTCCAACTATACCTGGACTCAATCATTCATTATACACTGGCCTCCAAAAGTTAAGGTACAGGGACTGGATGCTTTTGGTTGCACACGTTTTGTCGAATATCTACAAAAATTATTGGTGAATTGTCCTTGAACTTCTGGGATGAAAAGAACATGTTTGATTTTATATTTCCCGGTGAAGATTTAGTCGGGGGTACAATTAGGGGGCTAATAATAAATTTAATAATAAAATAATATTTACGATCCCCTATGTAACAGGAAAGGTTCGAAATGGTTTGTCACTGTGGTAAATGACTATTTGGGTCCTGTTCAACGTTTGTATGCATTTGTGTAAGCATAGCACTCATATTCGTGAAGATGTTAACGTTTTTGTGAAAAATTCAAAAGATTTTTGTTTATAGCATACAGAGTTTTCAACCAAATTTAACGCAACTTTCCAAAAACCTGACAAAGAGTAGTAGAAACATTATACTGCAATTAAAACATGAATATATTGAATATTTGATGAGATATGGGCATTTTTATGCAATAATTTTTAACTGCGCATGCGCGGAAGATTTCAAAATTTTTATTTCATAATTTGGTAGTCAGTATTTTGGGGCAACTTCAAAAAAAAGTTCAATCAAATATTGTGAAAACTTAGAAAGATATAGCGAGCTGATTGGAAAGTTGTGGAAAATCCCTTATAATAAAGCTATTTTTAGGAAGCAACTCACTATATCGACCCTATCTTTGTGAATTTTCGCGATATTTGACTGGACTTTTCATATAAGTTGACCTAAATAGCTTACTACCAAATTATGAAATAAAAATTTTGAAATCTTCCGCGCATGCACAGTTAAAAATTATCTCATAAAAATGCCCATATCTCATCAAATATTCAATATATTCATGTTTTAATTGCAGTATAATGTTTCTACTACTCTTTGTCAGGTTTTTGGAAAGTTGCGTTAAATTTGGTTGAAAACTCTGTATGCTATAAACAAAAAAACTTTTGAATTTTTCACAAAAACGTTAACATCTTCACGAATATGAGTGCTATGCTTACACAAATGCATACAAACATTGAACAGGGCCCAATTAGTCATTTACCAAAGTGACAAACCATTTCCAGCCTTTCCTGTTACATAGGTGATCGCAAATATTATTTTATTATTAAATTTATTATTAGCCCCCTAATTGTACCCGCGACTAAATCTTCACCGATAACTATAAAATCAAACATGTTCTTTTCATCCCAGAAGTTCAAGAACAATTCGCCAATAATTTTTGTAGATATTCGACAAAACGTGTGCAATCGAAAGCATCCAGTCCCTGTACCTTAACTTTTGAAGGCCAGTGTATTACTCATTTCCAAAAATATAATATTTATTGTAATAATAGCAATTTTTTTTCATTAAAAAGTTTTGAATTAAGGAGATAAAGTTGAATTAATGTATCAAACGTAGTTTTCTAGAGAGTAGCAATTTTTACGATGTGGGATTTCAGGTTCTTCTTACCTGCAAAATTCATTGTTTACATCTGAGAAGTTGTGCGTTATATGGAGAATTGCATTATATAGAATCATGCTATAAAGATCTTCTACTGTAATTAAAATATTTTGAGCCTAGAAATTTAAAAGACTGAAAAAAAAAAAGATTTAAAAGAATATTAAAAACTAAAGGAGCCCTGGAGCTGGGGAAAATTTAGAGCTCCAGCTCCAGGGAAAACACAGCTCCGGAGCGCTCCGGCTCCGGGCTCCAGCTCCAGCTCTGGGTCCCTGGCTATAAGTATGGAAAATTTCACATCTCCAACCTAATTAGGGCTCACTTAGAAAGAATTGTTTAAAATACACATGTGGGGGTGCAAAGGGTTAAATGTATGACTTTTTCAAAATTTTATGGTTTGTCACTTGATGTGAGGTGTTCAGCTATCAGTATGCAAAATTTCACTCCTCCAACTTAATTAGGGGCTCACTTAGAAAGAATTGTTTAAAATATCTCAATTATTAAAATATTAAACAAAAACATAATTTGAAGAACAAGTTACAAAAGCAAAATTTATTTCTTACATTGTTTAAGCCCGAGAAGGGACAGATATTAAGTTATTTCATTCAATTAGTTCTACATTTAATGTTAAATTTTTGTAACAAATTAGTTAAGCCAATTGAAGATTAAAAAATAAAAATAAAATTCATACAATATGATACTTAAAACACCCTAAAAATTAGATTCCGTTCAAATGAAATCGAAATAAATCTTAGACTTCTTCCATTTTTAAATGAAAATATTTGTATTGCAGATTTTGTATTATGTTTATGACAATTGTTCATAAAATGATAAGATACATGCAAAATACAAAACTTAAAAAAAAGTCCAAGATTTATTTCGATTTCATTTGAACGTAATCTAATTTTTTTGGGTGTTTTAAGTATCATATTGCATGAATTTTATTTTTATTTTTTAATCTTCAATTGGCTTAACTAATTTGTTACAAAAATTTAACATTAAATGTAGAACTAATTGAATTAAATAACTTAATATCTGTCCTTTCTCGGGCTTAAACAATGTAAGAAATAAATTTTGTTTTTGTAATTTGTTCTTCAAATTATGTTTTTGTTTAATATGTCAAGTTTTTGAATAACTAATGAACTCAGACGAACGCATTTCAAAATTAATAGAGAGTATCATCATCAGACTTTGATGTATGTGGTATTGCATCACAATGTGGGATGCAGTTTACCAATGTGTAATTCAAAATGTTTCACCACTGTAGTAATGCAGGTTGCGGTAGTTTGGACAAAAATTTCTAATCTGAAAGTAAAAAATCTATAATCAAAACATAAAAAATTAACTTCACTTAAATTTAGATACCCTATTTCCCACTCAGGAACGCTATGATTGTAAATATAAATTGTGTTGTATCCTTACTGCTAATATTTAGCAATATTATAGCTGTAACACAGTAAAAAATAAAAAATAAAAGTTTTACTTAAATTTTTAAACCTTATTCTCTCCCAAAGGGTGATCTAAACACATCCGAAAATTATTACCTAAGTTTAACTTGTGGTATAAATAGTTCTCATCTCGGGAAAAAAAATACATTTTAAAATTTAAGTTACGTAATTCCCCACTAAGTTCGCTACCTGCGTAAAAATAGCTATCCACTAGAAACTTTTTATTAAAATATAAACTTGACCAAAGCAAAAACTTATTCTGAAAATATCCTTTTTATTTCCACTATGACGCATATTCACCTTTTTAATTTTTGAAAAAAAAAACTAGCTCAATTTAATATTTCACGTGAAAATCTTTCAACTAAAAAGAAATAAATTATTATTACGGCTTTTGAAATTTTTGCAACAATGAAGAAAAAAATGTTACATTTTCTATGAAAAATGTCCGTTGATTTTCAATGGAAAAAGCGAAAATTTGAATTATTAAGAAAAATATTTGAATAATCTAAAAAAAAATTGGCCCATGTTTCTCTCTGGGTTATAATTCATCCATATGCAAAGGCATTTTACCATTCGTTTTGACCCTGACGTTAGGCAAATGTTTTTACACTTTAAATTTATAATATCATTAGAATTAGTAAAGAATAAAAAATGAGTGGCATCAGTTACAAAAAGGTGGGAAGAAAAAATGAAAAAGTTATCATCTCCATAGGCTTTTCCATGTTAAATTAACATTGAGAAGTGACACTGGAAATAAATAAGTATTGCGCTGCCACGCAATACTTAAATATCAATTTGTTGATTTTCTGTAAGGAAGTAAACCCAGATAAACCCCCAGTAAGTAGATAGGTTTACAATGGAAGTCTATGGGAATTTGGTGAAATATTAGAGATATCGCCAAGGTGGCATCACTTTTGGCAACTAATTTTGGTCACCAAATTTGGCGATATATCGCCATGTTGGCGAGAAACTTGGCGGTATTTGTCGACAGAACAGCGTCCCCTCCTAAGGCAAATTAAAATTTTGCCTAATAGACATAATGTTAAAGTAAAAATGGGCACCCCCAGGTGGGTAATTCATCGATTTTCTGAATTTTTTTATTTTTTTCATTAGTTTTATAGTGCAAATGAACTTCACACCAAATTTTAAGTCTGTAGCTGCAGTAGATATACGAGATCTTTTTGATGAGTGAGTGAGTCAGTCAGTCAGTCAATGGTAAAATTATCGATTGACATTTTCAAATGTCATTCTCGGAAACTAATTATGCGTTATTTATAAAATTTTGGATTTTAGTTAATTAGGGTGGCCTTATTACACATTTCGTATAACAAGTACGTAGGTCTCATAGATTTTCAGTAGTAGAGCAACGAAATTTGACAAAAACAGCTCGAAATGGTTCGTGTAAATAACACACGGCTATGTCAGGTGAACTTGGCTGACACACTGCCGTGTGTCTAGATCTGTCATTGTATCTATTGCTCGCGATATCCATTTGCTATGTAAAAAATAATACATAATAGTTGATCCCACACATTTTAAATCTTTTCTAAATTAAATTTTTATTCTTGATAAGTTACATGTATGACTAGTTTGTATATATATATGTATATATATACTATCATATTAAACATTCTAAAGACTAAATTTATAGCATATTGCATTGTGCAGGTTTACTTAACTTCAGGTTGAACTACACTGATAGTAAAAAAAAGAAAGGAATCTTCGTGTAAATAAAAGAATCTGCTCTCCTAGAATGTAGGTTAGTCATCATTTCAGAAGAAGTCTTTTGTTGTACATGTCTAATGTGCAGTTGTTCTCCCCCCCCCCCCCTCCATTTCAAAGAGTAGAATAGGCTAACAAAACTATTAATTTAAAGGAATGAAAACCAGAACTAAGACAAAATTATTTTACTTTAACTGAACCAATACAGAAGCTATTGTAGTAATTTGAAGCTCTTCTGCAATTTTTCCAAACGGACATTAATTTTGGTGCCTATCAAACTGAGTAGTTCATATGACGGTGATAAAACTCATTCATCATCAGTATGCTTAGGGATAAAATTGCAAAGATGTGAAAAAAAAAAAATGAAATGTTAAAAGTTGTGTGATTGCATTCATTTCTCTGATTGTTATTTGATATTAAGAAATATGAAAACATTCAAAAAAGATTCATTAATAAACATTACTAAAATAGGTGTGACAAAATGTACAAATGTTTTTCAAAAATTAAAAACACTAGATGTTAAAAGTATAAAATACTAGTGACCCATCCCGGCTTTGTGCAGGTGGACAATGAGTTGACTATAATGTAAGGTACGGATGGGTGGGTACTTTATTAAGAAAATTGCTCTAAATTAGATAAAGGCAGAAGGGAGGCAAATTGCAGTATTTGCAAATTTTGAACTTTATATAAAAGTTGTAAAAATGTGATAAATAAGTTTTTCTGTGTATGTACACATTGAAACTAATAACTTTATTTTAATATTTCTGAGTATACTACATTTTTTGTTCTTTTTCTTGAGTTATTCAAAATATCTTGATAGGCTAACATACAGTTAGTTGCCCATGAGAAAAGCATTCTTGAAGCACATCAATCCTAACATATTTGTATGCATGACTTTGAGATTTGTTGATGGTGATCACAAATGAAAGTTTAACAGGGAATTACAGTCTTTTAAACGGGGATGGTAAATCAGTAGGGATCATGGGAATGCAAGGAATGTGTGCCTTTTGCCCAGATGCTGGTCCTATGAGGATGACAGTCTCACTTATATTGTTTCAGAGTACTTTAACTTGTAATCTCGTCCCATTGCACAGATTCAGAGGATTAAGGTTACACATTAAAATGATGGGAATACCAATTTCTATTTTGAGTCAGTGATATAAAAGACCTTACGAACTGAGGGTATTGAGAAATTCTTTTGAGTAGTGGACTGTATCTTCCTTCATTTATTACCGTATCTATTGATTTATAGCACTTTTTGTCACCAGGTATTCTTTTTAAAATTTCTTCATTTATTTGGTCAACTGAAGCATTTCTGGTGAATATTATAGTTTTTTCGCACACCCACGTATAAGCTTTATTAGAATATACTTTGCAAATTCGCTTAGAGTTGTTAAATTTGTTCCTAATTGATTACCTATTTCAATTGGACATTAGGCCATCTTGTTAAAATAAAAATGTTGTGATTAATTAGATTTTATTTTTTAATTTCTGGTTTAAAAACATTATTTAAGTATGTTATTTAAACTGTTTGGACCATGCTTTAATATATTTAAATTAAAAAGCAAACTATAAAAGCGTTAAAAGTTTGACCCCCCCCCCCCCCCCCCCTCCAAAAAATAAATAAATAAATAAAAAAAAAAAAATAAATAAAAACTGGCATTTTTTTGTTAAGATAGTTGCAAATTTTATATTGTTATTGTTTGCATTTTTTTACTTAAGTATCTTAAGTTGCTTTAGTTTTGCTTAAGTATCTTAAGTTTTAAAATGTTTCTAAGTATTTTATGAATCCCATTTATATCTTTATTTTTGATTTTAGGTTCTATTTTGCAATCTAATACTAATGGGGTTCAACAACCAGTTGCTATTAAGACTGATAATACTAATGGACAACAACATGTTCCCCAGCATGTAATAAGAGTTTGTTCTCCTGTTTATTATACTGTAGATCCTGATAACCACCCAGAGCTGATTGGTATTCCAAAAGTAGCTGGTATTGTTACAGTTGAAAATGATCATGTGTTATCTCCAAAAAATGAAAATCCACCTAGTCCGCCTTGTGAACCTTTGAGCAAAAGAGTTCGCCATGCATCAGCCACTGATGATGATCTAGATAAAAATGCTGTAGCAGACAGCTCTTATTATGTACATAGTCCTTCTAGCATCAACAGCCCAGCATCTTGGAGTGGAGATGTAGAACAAGGTGAACATCAGTCAGTTTTTTATTTTGAAACAGTTGTATGTTTTTATGAAATTTATGCATTTGCCGTGTCATAAGAAAATATAAGATAAGACTTGAGCAGAGCCATGGCAAGGTGTTGCGAACGGTGCCCCTGTATTAGGCACACTCAATTAAGGTAGGCACTGGTAGGCTTCATCGGTATCATCAGTTATCATTACGGATGCGCCGGCAATGTCTAACAAAGTTTTTTGCTCCAGGTACCAAATTTAGTTGCTGCTCTGCTAATCTTGAGTGATTCCACTTGACTTTCTTATTGCATAATACTGAATGTTAAAATAAATTTGCAATTAGAATAAACTGTTTTTTTCTTATATGCGTAGTAGCTTTATTGTACTGATTCATACATTAATACAATTTTCAGAAGGGTTTTTTACTTATTTCACTCAGTGTCAAAAAGGAGCAATATGTTTTGGCTATATTTGGTACATTCTTAAATTACAAAATTACTTCGTGAAGTGAGCTAAAATCTTGAATTTGTATATTTAAAACTTCTAGATATTGATTTCTATTAACATTTTTATAATTTACAATAGATTTTTGCACTTTTTTATTTAAACCTAAATAAATAAATTTTCTATGTAAATATAGAATTTTGAAATTGATTTTTCACTCATTTCCTGATGTGCTAAAATTATAAGAATTTTGTACACAGGTGTTCTTTCAATGACATTACAACATTTTAAAATTTTTAGAACTTAATTATAAATTAAGAAATTAATTTCCAGTCATTTTGCCGTTAGTCGACCTAAGTGATAAGTTGCCAAATATTATTTATGATTACAACTCTATATGGATTGTAAAAACAATGCAGTTAATTATGTGCCAAACCATTCTTGCCAAAATAAGAACTGGATGTGAAACTTTAACAGCAAAATATTTCAAACACTAAAAAGTAGGAAATCTAAATAAAAAATAAAGATAATGATTTTTTTTGAAAAATACACTTTAGTCAGTCAATAGTTTAATATTCATTAATTTATAATTATATGCTATATAGAATTATATAATTATATTCTATTGTATAAATTATGATTATATTATATAATTATAATTTATAATTATATGTTTAATAGAAAACACTTTAAAAATCCTGAATAAGTTTAAATAAATGTTTTTTCTTTCCTATTGCCATATGTTAAAAAAGAAACAGGGCAATATTTATAATCTTTTTAATAAATTCAGTAGTTTGTGCTTTTTACCTAGGATAAATGTTTCATAATTGGGCTCTACGCCAAATTAACGTGTTGCTATTATTATTTTTTTTTTTAACTAAAGAATAACCATGGTAGGAACTGCTGCAGTATATATGGGCATTGCATTGGTTATTATTTGCAGTAAGAGGAATAATTTAGCAATGAAATTTAAATGTAGTAATTTTTGGTCTGCCTTTTTCTTTTATAAACTGTTTTCTTTTGAATTAGGTATTCTCTTAAGAGCTACATTAAGCTGTGGTACATTAAGTTATCAAACACAATGATTTCACAGACGCAAGCTAACTTGCTATGCTTCAGTTACGAATTTTTGATTCAACTTAGTAAATAAAATAACATTTGCCGCTATATAAAAATTATAATTTTTCCTGCTGTTATATCTTCAAAAGAAACTGAGCAAAAATTAAATCCATTAATTTTGAACCTTTAATGTCTGGTTTTTATACGAGAATGCAATGTCACATGAAGAACATGAATTTTCATTTATAACATATAAAATTAAATTTTAGCTTATTTCTACTTTTAGGTACACTAATAAAATTGTGATTTTTCATATTTTTTGTTTCTTAATGTCGCAGGCAGTTTTATTTTGGATGCATTAAATTTTTGAAAAATATTTTTCCTTAGTTTGTGCTGCTACTGTTATGCAAGAAACTCTTACCAGAAGAGCTGGGGTGATCAAAACAGAAGCATCAAGTCGATTTATTCCAGTAGAACCTGCAGCCGGTGCTGCTGCACTGTCACCTCCTCCTGTAGAAGTAATCCTTACAACATCACAGACCATTTCTGAATCACCACAGTCTGTTGTAGCCACAAGGACTAGAGATGGTAACTTTGTTAACTGTTTACCTTATAAAATACTCTGTGAGAGCTTGTCAAGTGGTGTTTAATATTCAAATTTTTGTTCATTGATAGCTAAAAAATAAAATAAATTAAAAAAAAAAAAAAAAAAAAAAAAAAAAAACAGAATAAATTTAATAACAGTTTGTCCTTTTCCCCCACCTCATAGGGTAAAAAAATTACATATAATATTTATTCAAAATGTTTTGATTGTTTTAGTGTAATTTAGGATCAACATTTACTGCCTCTCTCTGATTAATTTTATGTTTAAGATTGTTCGAATATGTTATAGGTGGCAGCACCAGTTAGTGCTAGCGTGTTTAAAAACTTTTTTATTTTTTTATCATTTAAAAAATTTTTTTCTTCTCTTTTTATCATTTTCTGAACTCCAGAGATTATTTGCTTCAAAGAAGACGTTCTTTCCAGTGCTGCCCTATCTCGAATTCTTCTTAAATACTTTAGTTGAATAGGATCAGAGTTCTTCTGCTGTTCGAGCTATTTCATAGCTGTTTCCAAACATTCAAAGAATTCGTTATGTGGTGGACCTGGGTCATTTTTAGAGCATTCGTTTTCATTTCTTCAATTTCTTTTTCATCTTAAATCTCATCCACAATCTCATCCTCATTAAAAAAAAAAAAAAGATAGAGAGGAATAGGCTGTTCAGATAAATGGAAGTTTGGTTACATTTTTTTTTTTAGAGAAATAGGCTGTTCAGATAATTGGAGTTCTGATAATCGGCGCTCTACTGTACATAGAAAAAGGTATGTTCAGATAAATGGAAGTTTGGTTACATTTTTTTTTTTAGAGAAATAGGCTGTTCAGATAATTGGAGTTCTGATAATCGGCGCTCTACTGTACATAGAAAAAGGTATGTTCACTTAAAAAGTAATATATACAATTTACTAAATAAATCTCTGTTTCTGATCAAGTGTAACACATTTGTATGATTTTCAAGTGAAACTCATTCAGGGAGGCTGTAAATATTGATCCTGTAGTATCAATAATATGTGAATAAGAATATGCATTTAAGGCTGTTTTCAAATCCAAAGGAGAATTTGACACTTCAGAGTTCATTTTTGTTCTGAAACATGTGAAATTGGAAAATATTCTTATTCAGAAACTTTTAAATTGAATAGTGTTTTCCATTTTTTTGGTAAAGGCAAAAGATATGTCAGAAAATATTGTCAAAATTGTTCATTTTTAATCAAATTTCTGGGCACGACATTGCGGTAAAGGAGAAAAACCTGCTGTCATGTGACAAAAATCACTTATAACTCAACAAGTAATTCATTTATCAAAAAATAGAAAACACTATTCAATTTCAAATTGCTTCAATAGCAATTCCTGCCAATTTTATGCCTTTACATTTAAAAATGAATCAGAAAATTTTGCATTTGTTGAGCAGAATTCAAGAGCAGCCTTAATAAAAGCAGTTTGCTTAATTATCATAAGTAATATATTTTACATATTTTTTGCTCAATTATCATAAGTAATATATTTTACATATTTTTTAAAACCCTTGATTTGTTTAAATAAATTCTCATTCCCTTATGTTTTATAACTCGTTTGCATGCACCTTTTTTCTGACATTCATTGTTTATGCCATTGAAAAAATTTCATATGAAATTATTATTTACATTGTGTATGTCTATCTTGCTTTGAAACAATGATGTGCAGTGTGTTTTCCTTCTTCTGTATACATAAAATTAAGAATTAACTGTATATACATATTGTTAAAAATGAACTGCATTTTGTTATAGATGTTTCACATACTATATTTTAAGTTAAATTTCTTGTTTAAATCTAAATTAGTAAGTTTAAATTAAACAGCTGGCTTCTTTTTAGTTTTTTTCGCTCTCTTTTATTTAACTTAGTTCATGTATGTAAAGGTGGAATTTTTTTATCGATTTTTCATTAACTTCCTGAAGAACTAGAATTATTTAAAAAAAAAAAAAATGTAATCAGGTATATTTCCAATGGCAATACAATATTTTAATATTTTTAGAACTTTAATATAAAATCGCAAATCAATTTTAAGGCATTTTTCTATTAGCCAGGATCCAGAGATAATTCAACAAATATTCTTTATGTTTAGAACTGTATACGAGTTGCAACAACAATGGAAATTACGAGCCAAACTACACATGCTAAAATATCTGGCTGTGAAATTGCAGCAGTGAAATATTTTAAATATTAAAAAATACAAATTAAAAAATAAAGAGTTTAATAACTTTTAAAATTTCTTAAAATATGCTTTTATCAATTACCAGTTTAATAGTCATTAAATTTTGATTAAATGCTGATAGAACAATTTAGAAATACTGAATAGATAGTTTAAATAATGCTTTGTTTTCTTTCCTGTTGCTCTATCTTAAAACACAGCAAGGATTCTAATTTTGTAAATAAATTCACTAGTTTTGGCTTTCTACCAAGCATAAAACAAAGCGGTAAGTTTTCCCATAATTAGGACCCATGCCAAATTAACATATTACAACAGAAATCTTTTGAAATAACATGAATTGCAGTCAGGAAATTAGGCATGATTTTTAAGATAAACATTTAATGCATGCGAAAGAGTGTTTAAAAAAAAAAAAACTTTTTACTTTTGTACTTTTTTGTGTTTGGGAAAAATTCATACTACATAGTCTCATATTTGTACAGCTTTTTTAATTTCCTTTATCTATTTGCACTTTTAATGCAAAGCTAATCATAAATTCAATTGTTTGATTGTTTTATTTTCTTCTTTATGACTGTCTAAATAAAAAAGTATTGCTGGGCAGTATGCTATAATAGTATGTTATAGCTCTGTTTTGAATTAGCTCAACATGGTTTTCAGAAAGAATGATTTTCCTGCCTATATACATTTTAATTTCGCATTTTTGGAGATTAATTAAGGTGATGTAACTGATTCAACAGTCTTTTTATTGAGTACAATATAAAACTATTTTGAATTTGCAATCTTACCACACCTCCCTTCAAATCAGAATATGAAAAATCAATACATTTAGGTGTGGCAAAAGTTACAGACAATTAGCCGTTTCCAATAACAGAAGAAAGGTTCTCCCCCTCATCCCAGGATTCATTAAGCAGTGTTCCTACAGACTCCTTAGAAATGAAAGAGTTTCCAGGGAGCATTTAGAATTTCTTTTTTTTTAAATAGACAAAATGCTCCTTAAATTATCACAAAGCAAAATTTAGTGGTTTCAGTGAGCTTCATATCTGACACGATAAATAATACAGCCTGTATAAAGCATCTTTTTTAACCCTTTTATGACAAGTATCTTGTATGTATGACATACAGGGTGCTCAGAATACCTGTTAATTCCTACCAGTAATTTTGGCTAAAAAGTTTTGTAATCGTGGATATCTTCCAATTAAATTAGAAAAAAAATTTTTAGTCTGAGTTTCTGGTGGTAAAAGATAACAAATTCTGTAAAGGATGCTCTTCATGAAAGGATTAAGTGTACACTCCCGGACAAAATTATAAACTCAGACAATTTTCAATTTCTTTAATCATAGTATAAATAGGCTTAGCTTTACATTAATAAAATAAAGATGAATCTCTCTATTCTAAAAAAAAGTAACTAACGCTGTCACTGCTGCCGCTGCTGGTTTTGAAATTTTTTTGACCCGAGGTCTTTCTTCGTTAATATTAAGAAAAATACTGCATAGAAAAATAGGAAAATTGGTGGTATTAAAGAGAAATGTTTGATAAACACGCTGATTCAGACAGTTTTCAAAACGAAGAATTTTTAGAGATATTTAATGCTAAAGTTGGACAAAATTGTTCCATTAAAAAAGTTTTATAGAAGCAAAAACTATACATGGGAATTTAATCATTTTTAGATCATTTTATATGTTATAAGTTCCCGGTGTGCAGACTAAATTTATTTTTTTAATTTGATTCATTTTTTTAGGCTTTATTTCTATTTTAAATTCAAATTTTCAGCATTTCGAGAGTTATTTTTTACATATTTTAGAAAATGGTATTAATTTAAACTGTTGCCAACTGTATAAACAGTGCAAACAATAATGTTTGCTTCAAATTAAAAGTTTATTTACACGTGACTATTATAAATAGAAAAAACCCCTTCAAATTAGCATTAAATAATTACGTATAAAGAGCAGGAACTTATTTAAAATTACGTCATAAAAACTATACTTACACATGAATTTTAAAAGAGAAAGGATATTGTAAAATAATAAATTCATTAACATGCGTTAGAAGTCTTAAATAGGAGAAACTGTCACATTTACGTCACATTACAGTTATTGCGTAAAATGAACAGAAAATAATATTGCAAAACAGTTTAAATTTAAAAATTGCACGAGACATTTATTTGATATTTTGAGATGATCTTTTCAACTATTTTTGTTAAGATAGCACAAATAATATCTCTTTTCTAACAAAAGTATTTTCACGAGAATATTAAAAAGAGAAAGAAAAGTTTGGTGAAAATTACGTCAGATTAAAAACGATTCACTTAAAATAACTTTCTTTTCGCTTTGTTAAAAAATACCGGGAGACAAAGACTCTGTTTACTTAATTCCTTTTATATTAGCTTATTTTGAAATGTTTAACTGATTTTATTTAATCAAAGATGAAAACACCCATTGTATCTTTTAACAGCAGCTGATTTGGCCTTAAAATTCCTCAATCAAAGAGAAATGAATAGAAGCCTGTTTATAGGGAGATCGCCACTGTTTTTTAAATTATAATTCAATCTTCTGAAATATTTTTAAAGCCGATCAAATTAGCACGCTTTTAGAGTCTGCGGTGTCTGAATGGGGGTTTGACGAGCATAGCTCGTAGGGGCATCTAAATTTAATATAACTCATACATAAAATGGAGCAAATAATTTAAATAAGAAAGTATATACCTTAAAAAAAATAACATTAGTGAGACCTGGACAAAGTTATAAACTCAAAGTTATGAATTTCTATATCCTGATATTTTTTATCTGAATAAATGCATTTTATGATAAGAAACTAATAAATGGAGTCATTAGAGATCAATACATTAGTTCTTTTTTTTTTTTTTTTTTTTTTTTTTTGTCAAAAAGATGTGTAATTTTAATATAGCACATGACTAAACTGAAAACAATAAGTTACTGAGTTTAAGAAATGAACATACAGTGGGTTGCCAAATTATTAGGGACAGTCAAGAAGTATAGGTTTTTTGTACAATATTAGCATATAATTTGAAAACAAACACTGTTTTTAAGTTTAAAAAGCTTTATTGTTATAGTTTAAGTATTTACGCAATATTATATTTAAAAAAACCCAACAAAAATATGATACAGTCAATTTACCAATGTTAAGTAAAGAATATTAATATTTGGTGACATTTCCTTTGGCTTCGAGGAGTGCTTCGATGCGTCTCGGCATGCTTTCTATGCAATTTCTGGTACTTTCTTTTATTTTAGGGTTGTGATGCCATACATTTATTAGTTTTTCGATGAGTTGTACCTTGGTTGTAATCATATCTTTGGCGATTTTCGACTTGGTGATCTCCCATAAGTTTTCTAAGGGGTTCATGTCAGGAGAATTGCCAGGACAAGGTAAAACTGAGATATTGTGGTCTGCCAAAAACTTTGTAACGCTTCTAGCTTTATGGCAAGGAGCTGAATCATGCATAAACATGAACTCTTCACCACCTGGGAAACATTCTTCAATTTGCGGCAGCAGCCGAGTTTCCAAAACTTGCCTGTACTGGTCTTGTCTCATGGTTCCCTGGACAATGTAGAGGCGTCCAACCCCTTTAGCGCTTATGACAGACCACACCATTAGTTTATCAGGGTATTTAACACTTTCCACGATGCTGTCAGGGCGGTATTTTTCTCCTGGGCGTCGCCTGACAAAGTTGCTTTTATCGGCTAAAATCTCAAAGTTTGATTCATCTGAGAAACACACCTGAAAAAAATTAAATATGTTAATAATTTAGAAATAAATGATTTTAAATGGCATAAATAATATTTATCTTAACTGTCCTTACTCCAGTCATCAACTGTCTTCTGGCGGTGTTCACGAGCCCAGGCAAGGCGCTTCTTCTTCATCACTTCTGTCAACCTGTCTGGACGAAGACCTGTCAACCCTTCCTCCACTAATCTCCGCTGCACAGTTCTCTTAGAATCTGGTATTCCAGATTCTTGAATGATCTGAGTAAGGAGTCCCACATTTTTCTTTCTGTTTCCTAAACAGATATCCTGGATTTTCCTAACGGAGTTGTTATGCGTTTTCTTCCACTTTTACCTTTTCGTTTGGGCGAAAGTAGCTGGTTTTTGTCCAGATTTATTTTTATCTTGTTGACTACTGTCTTGGAAACACCAGTAAGTTCAGGTATTTTCTTGACCCGTATGCAGAAGAAGGGTTTTTATCTAAGATTTTTTCCTAGGGGACAAACCAACCCCTCGACCCATAGTGAAATCAATAAAAATAAAAAATAAATTAAATTCATAAATAATTTCGCAAAAAACAAATATTTAACCAATAAAAGAAAGATAATACACACATATAATTCTTAACTTTTCCAAAAAAAACCCCAAAGATTTTTGTTTAAAGAAAACCGCCTTCCACTATTGCGTGTGTAAAAGACTCATCGTCTCTCCCGTTATTAAAATATTTATAGAAAGCAAACAAACCTTTTAACATACCAAAAGTACTTAAAAGTTGAATTATAGAGATGTTGACAATGGTAACATACATTCCTGCTACATTTAAACCACTTAGAGCCGCTGTCAATTGCACCCACAGTATAAAACTAGCAAAAAATATGACTGTCCCTAATAATTTGGCAACCCACTGTAATTTGAATCCTTGTGCTAAGTATTAATGCAGACATTCAAAAATGAATTGGACTGCCATTTTATGAATTATTTCGAATATGCAACTCGGCATAGATTGAACAAGTTTTTCCAACTGCTCCACTGTCAACTGGTTCTATGCTGAAAGTGTAGCCTTTTTTAAATCATTTGTGTTTTGATATTGACGTCCTTCATGATAGACTATTCAAACCATTGTACCCCACCAATTTTCAATGGAGTTTAGATCAGGGCTGCAAGCTGGCCATTTCATGACATTCTCAAGCCAGCGCTCAAGCCACTCTTTTGTACTTTTTGCAGAGTCTACTGCTGCATTATCTTGCTGAAAAACTCAGTTTACTTCAGCAATCAATGGTGCATAAGGCAGTAGATTATCTTCCAGCATTAACTGGTAGTAGTCTTTTGCCTTTTGTTTTTCATTAAGAAAAGACAGAGCAGTTTTACCATTCTGAGAAAAACAAGCCCACACCATCACAAATCTTCCACCAAAGTTTCGACTAAAGATATGCCATTCTTCATGCCCAATATCGTGCCAGTAGTATCTTAAGCCATCTGGGCTGTCTAAATTAAGCTTCTTTTCATCTGACCAGAGGACTGTGCTTCACTCTGTTGTCCGTGACATGTGCTTCTGTGCAGTCTGGCTTTCATGTGATGAGACTCAAGTTTTGACTTAAATTTAATTTTCTCCCATTTCATGTTGGCTGCTCATGGAAGAATTCGTCTAACAGTTTGAGAGCTTACATTTAGCTTTAAATCTTTTACAATTTGGCTAGAAGAAGCTCCAGTACTAGATGCTGTTCGTAAGATAGATCTTCGATTTCTTTCTGTTATCTTTGGATGTCGACCACTGCTTTTTTTCTTTCCATAACCTGATGGATTCTTTAAAACGTTTTTTACTACTCCTTGTGAACAGTTAACTAAGAAATTTAGTATTGGGTTTTTCCAGAAGCTCTGAAGGCCAAAATTTTACAAACTTGAATCTCTGTAAGAATCTTTCTTTGAGACATTTGAAAACTTGTTGATTTTCACTGTTCTAAGAATAACATGTAAACAATATGCATTAAAAGAGGCTAAAAATTATTCTAAAAGTAATTCAAAGGCAGATGATAAAAGATTTTTAATAAAACCATCGAGAAAAATAAAAAGCATTAATACTAGTGTAAAAAAAAAAAAAAAAAAAAAAAAAAAAAAAAAAAAAAAATACTGAAGTAGTTTCTTATCATAAAATGTATTTATTCAGAATCCAGATAAAAAATATCAGAATATACATAGAAATTCATAACTTTGAGTTTATAATTTTGTCCAGGTCTCACATGATGTTATTTTTTTAAGTTATGTATTTTCTTATTTAAATTATTTGCTCCATTTTGTGTATGAGTTATATTAAATTTAGATGTCTTTTTTATAAATATTCATCTTTATTTTATTAATGTAAAGCTAAGCTTATTTATATTATGATTTAAAGAAAGTGAAATTTTTCTGAGTTTATAATTTTGTCCAGGAGTGTATGTATATATACAAATCTTCTCATGTTTACAAAGTGAAAATTCAAGTGATTGCTATTAATCTAAACAAAAAGGCAAATAACAGTATTTTTTTTGTATATGTTGCATATTTTTTCACTTCAAAATTTACTTTTAAAATCTAGGTGCATGTGATACATGATGATTATTTGTGATTTGACTGGCTTTATTTGTTTATATGACCATTGGTCACTGTATAGAATAGTTGGCTGGCAATTTTGTATTCAAATTTATGAAAGCAGTAAGCAGTACATTGTGTATAATACTGTGCAATTTTAGCATTAACTACTAGCTTTTATTCAAATAAGATTTGCTTGAAATACTTTTTTCTATTTTTTTCTCTCCTCAAATGAGGTACTAAATATTAGGATGTGCTTGTTACATGAGGGTGTAGTATACATAAAAAAATACAAGTCATTTAAAATTTTTGGACTCCTTTGAACTTCTCTAAACTCCTTGGATTTTTTCTTAAGTCTGTAGGTATCCTGAATAAGGCATTTGTCATATTATGATAAAATAATTAAAAATAAAACTCTATACTCTTGCTATTTTTATATAAAATTAAGCATTCAAATTAATATTTCAAAAATCTCTTTTCTACTGTTATACTTTGTAAATTTAATGAACATAGTTTTAGCTAATATTTTGTACCTTTTTAAAAATTCTTAGTTATCTCTCTTTCTCTCTCTCTCTATATATATATCTTAGGTATAAATATATCAACGACTCTGGCTCCTCCTACAACCACTTTAGTTGTGCCTT
Organism: Maratus speciosus; assembly: GCA_963932465.1. Taxonomy (NCBI): domain Eukaryota; kingdom Metazoa; phylum Arthropoda; class Arachnida; order Araneae; family Salticidae; genus Maratus; species Maratus speciosus. Next base: position 617,082,215 of record OZ010789.1, read on the forward strand.
TACAGTCATCTGGTCCTTATTATTTAGTGACTGGGAAGTATCAAGAAAATGGAGATACACTTTCAGATTTTGTCAATCTTGTTTGTCAAGAAGCTCATAATTCAAGTACAAGCTCTCAGGTAAAATTAAAAATATAAATCTTGTTGATACTTTGCTATTTTTACTATCAATGTTTCTTTTGTATGTATTTTTAATAGTCTTCAATGAAAGGATGCAGACCTGCCAACTGCTATGAAAAAATCGTAGTTGCTACGATTTGGACCTATAAACTACGATGCAACGAAAATCGGTCTTAAACTACGATTTTTTGCAAAAAGCATAGTCGCATTTTTTGTTTCTAGTTGCGACTTTTATCCCACGTAGCATATTTTTCAGGAGTGATTCTGTTCAGAAATTTTCAAAGTATTCATTTCCAAAAGTTTAAAAAAATTGGTCATTAGTCCAAAAATTCGGACATTAAAAAATGCTTATGGGGAAAAAAATCTGAGCTATAAAACAAACTTAATATAAAACCCTCTTTATGTACATTGGCCACGAGTGAATCGTGTTTCTGTAAATATTTATAGAGGAATTCCCTCCTTTAGACACAGGGGTGCTATTTTAAGAATTTCTGGAGGGGTGGGGGGAGCGAAGGTGGTTCTTCCAGAGGCAAGGTTTGAAATAGTTTGCAAAATCGCATGATTTGCACACGGAAAAGAAAAGTCCTGCATAATGAAAAATGCTGTGCAGTATTTCCCTCTGCAAATTCTTAGCCTATGATTCTTTTACAAATATATTTTGAAATTTCTTGATAGTCCGCGAATTTTTTTTCTTTTATGGAATTTTCCCAAATTAATTTGTGAATTGATCACAGGAAAAAAAAAAAAAAAAAAAAAAAAAAAAAAAAAAAAAAATGAGAATTTCTTCAAATGATTGTGTAAAAATATCTGGTATTTCATCAAAGATCTCAGAAACAAATGGTGATTATCTTCAATTGGTCGCTGAATAAAATCTCTAATTCCGTTAAGAGTTCAGAAAGAAATTATGAATTTCGTCAAAAGATTGCGCAAAAAATTACGAATTTTAATAAACTATCGAGAGAAAAATATTGCAAATATCATCAAAAGGTCGTGGAAATGAGTAGTGAATTTTGTTAATTGGTCGCGAAAAGATATCGAAAATTTTCCTGAGCGGTTGCGATGAACTATCGCGAATTTCGACAAAGGACCATGTAAAAAAATCAATTTCTTCAATTGGTCGTAGACGAAAAGAAATTTTGTCAAAGGGTCGTTTTATAAACGTGACTTTTGTCAAAATATCGCAGAAAGAAAACGCGAATTTCATCAAAAGATAAGTAAGAAAATGCAAATTTCATCAAAAGACCAGTACAAAAAAAAAAAAAAAAAAAAAAAACACAAATTTCACCGAAAGATCACGGAAAGAAAACACTAATTTCGCCAAAGGATCGTGGTAAAAAACGCAAAATTCGTCAAAGGATCGCGGTAAAAAATGCAAATTTTGTCAAAAGTTCATGGTAAAAAGTGCGGATTTCAGCAAGAAATATGATAGAAAAAGGTGAATTACTATTGTGGGAAAAAAAATTGTAAATATCCTGAAATGATCACAGAAAAAAGTTTGCGAATTTCGTCAAAATTTACTGCACTGGGCTAAAAAACTGGAATCAGGCTTCTTTTACAAATGTAAAAAAAAAAAAAAAGTGCTTTGAAACTCGAAAAATTGTATAAAAATTTTTAGAGGAAAAAATTTACTGTATTGAGTTTCAAGACTGAAACCTTATTCTTTTTACGAATGTTAAAAGATGGCTGCGAAACACGAAAAGCCAACCAACCAGCCAACTTCCAGATTAATTTTAATTTTGAGTGCTACGATTTCTCATTTTCAAAAGTTGGCAGTTCTGAGGATGTTAATAATACAAAAATATGCAGCTAAACTCCTTAATTTTATAACCTCCATGCTTCGATTTGCAAGTTTGTGAATAATAAAATTAAAAATTCATGAAATTTTTTATTTTATTGTATTACATTTCATGACTCGTAAATTCTATGTATTGGTAATCTAAAATTTGCTTTTAATGAAACTGTGATGTCTAGAAAAAATTAACTGTTTTTCCCTTTCTTCTTTTTCTGATATTAAAAATGTCAAGCTTTGATTGTGTTACATAGAAACATATCTTAAATTTACAGAAGTAGACCTTTTTTTTTCTTTTCAGCGAAAAAAGATCTACTTCTATACATTTTTCTAACAAATTATTGCTTAAACTGTATGTGTCCTAGATACATACAAACACAATCTAGAATCAGCCATGACTCATTAACTAACTGCTGAGATAAAACATTTAATTAAAAGTAGGAGATATTAATATCAAAAAAGTTTTAACACTTACACTTAAACTATAATAAAACCAAGCTAACCTTGGTTTTGAGAAGATTTGTTGGTGATTCTCAAAAAATCTTAAAATCCTCACATTTACTTATAAAGAAATTTCATTATAGGATTTTTAATTATCTTAATACATTTTTAAAAAAGTTTTCACCTTCAGAGGTTGACAACTGATACCTATATATTTCAGAAATTCAGAATTTTTTTTTCTATATGTTAAAAAAATTTTAATTAAGATATTTTTTTTTTTCTTTTTGGCATCTGATGTCTACTTTCTGATGGTGACAACTGAATTTAAAATACAAATATATTAGGTAATGGATGATCTTGTGATAATGTTTCTCCATAGCTTAATATGTTCTCCAATATGGTCTCCATAGTTACAAAGTCTGACGATTAATGAAGCATCTCCTTAAGTCCTGGAATGTAAATGATACAATATGTCTGCAATCTTCATTTATAATGCTAAAATATTTTTAAAAGTGTGAAAACAAAACAATAAATTGCTATCCAACATACACTTTATTCCGAGTTTTTAAAAAAAGATGTAAAAATTAAAATCACAAAAATAAAAATGATACTTGACACTTTAATGTATCTTTAAAACCATCTTCAGGAGTTAATTCTCTTAAATACAAAATGGCAAAAAATTATTTACATGTTATATTATTAAAGCTATGTTCAAACAGAAAGGAATCAGGAAAGTAACTGAAGTTTCATTATTCTCTTATCCAAAAATAAATTAAAACAACTTACTGCACCTCTGAGTATAATTTTTATTTTTGTGATTTAAGTTTTTACATCTTTGTTTAAAATCACGAAATAACATGTATGTTGGGTTAGCAATATATCATTTTGTTTTCACATTTTGAGTATATAGCATAAAGTCCTTATTTATCTATATTATAAAGGACAAACATATCTGTGCGTAACACATACGTCATTTTGCGAATGGCAACACTTTGAAATTTGAAATATAATTTTGGTTTTGCAATTTCCTCTACTGCAAATTTTTAAACTTCTAAACATCGCACGTTTTAAATTTTTAAACCGTTGTATGAGGAAAAAAATGCTCTTTTAAATGCAATTTGTTTGAAAGCTGTATCTCAATTTATTTTTGAGATATTAATTTTTTGTAGTTTTTAATACCATTTTTCTTATCATGGCAACAACAGTACCTCATTTCTATTGAAAGTCATTGAAAGTAAACGGAAAATAGGAGATACTGTATCTTTTTGTTGCCATTTTCTCATAAAACCTGAAAAAAAAAGTTGAAATTAAAATATGGGCTATGTCTAGAATATTGTCTGTTATTCCATGATAATGACGTCATATGCACACTTTTCTATAGACGAAGTTTAAGACTTGACTGTAAAAGTGGATTGATTTAGCGGATGCAAATGACGTCATTTTATAAAAAAAACGTGCATTTTAATTCTTAAATCTGAGTTATGTTTTGTAGAAGTGCGTCATTTTCACAGCCCAGCTGCTTTGAAATTCTTCTCAGGTGAAAATGACCACTGATGAAACCCAATGTTTTACAAAAATTTAGAGTGTCTTTATGAAAGAGAGGTAACATGCAAATGATAGCGATTTATATTACAGAAATTGATGATTCTCGCCTGGATGTATTTGCTTGGCCGAGTTAGACAAGCAAACAAATAATTCGTTGTTTAAAATAATATCGTGTTCCTGAAGTTTTTGTCGAATAATAAAATTTTAATGGTATTCTTTAGGTTGGTTGTATTTATGACGGCCAATTATCTGCACGAGGGATATAGGCCCAGGGGGGGGGGGTGCCCTTCGTGGGGGTCTTTCTAAGGAAACCTAACCCGTATTAACGCTTGGAAATCCAAGGTTCGAAGAAAACCACGAAAACTCCGAACGATTAGGCCGACGGGCGCAATTGGGTTCGAACCCAGCACCTCCCGTCTACCAGCTTCGAGAGCAGAACCTCTCAGCCACTGGTGGGGCGGTATTCTTTAGGATATCTTTAGGATATTCTACTATAATTCTATCAAAATAACATAATTTCCTTAATTTAATTTTTCCTAATTTTATATAATCTATATATTTAAAACAAAAGTTTGTTTTTTTGTCATCTGCCTTGATCTTTCTGCTGAACTAATTTTACTAATATTTTTTTTTAAAACTGAAACCTCTTCATTTGTAGATGTGATCGCACTATCTGTTTTTTTTTTTTTTTTTTTTAAATATCCCCACTTTTATAATTTAATTTTAAAAGCATTTTATGAAATTTCTTCAAAATGGTGAAAATTAGATAGCTTTCATTATTTGCAGACAAGAGAGAAATAATTAGGTATTTTTATCTTTATTCATGCTATTTTCCGATAAAAATTGTTGTTTAGGGTTTAGTGTCGCAAAATCCCATTAGGAGCAGAATATTATATTAGGGGCAAAATAATGGAAAATGACATACTGCTTTTGAAAACACGTATTTTTACTCATAAATTTTCTATATTGTTTTTCCTTCTGGTATGTGCACTGATACTAAGTTTCAGACACTCGGCAAAATGCTTATTTAAGTGAAAATGAAGTCATATTTAAAAGAAAACGATCATTTTATTAGATAAAACTAAACATTTTAACACAAATGCGTCTAAAAAACATAAATTGCGGAAATTTTTACTCTCCGGAATTGAGATTAGAATCTCAAGTAAAGAGTGCGTCTGTTCACATAAAAGAAGCTGCTGACAATCATGACTTCAAGTTTTCAGTTAAAATGATTTTTAAATGATCAAACAAAATACATTTTTTCTAAAAATAATGAATATGGATATGAGAAGTGCGTATGCAAATTTTGAGATGGTGAAAATTGCTATCTAATAAAAGTTTTATCTGATAAAATTATCGTTTTCTTTTAAATATGACTTCATTTTCACTTAAATAAGCATTTTGCCGAGTGTCTGAAACTTAGTATCAGTGCACATACCAGAAGGAAAAACAATATAGAAAATTTATGAGTAAAAATACGTGTTTTCAAAAGCAGTACGTCATTTTCCGTTATTTTGCCCCTAATATAATATTCTGCTCCAAATGGGATTTTGCGACACTAAACCCTAAACAACAATTTTTATTCAGATATTTTCATTCTGCAAATCCAATCATAAGAGCCTCAATTGATAACAACATCCTAATAACTGATCTTTATTATATTTTACTGATTAAGTATCTATATTATAGAGAACAAACGTATATGTGCGTAACGCTGACGTCATTTTGCGAATGGCAACACTTCACGATCAAATTTCGGTCTTGAAATTTTCACAACTGCAATTTTTTAATCTTCTGATCATCGTACATTTTCAATTTTCGTCGCATAGGGAAAAAAATTTAATGCAATTTCAAATGCAATTCGTTTAAAAACTGTATTCATTGACTGATGTATTATATTTTGAAAAATAATTTTTAAGCATGATTTTTTTTAAGTTTATCTTATCACGTGCCGGTTTCAATACATAATAACAATAAACATTTTGCACATAAAGCAACAAACATTTTTCAGGATTTGTTTCTGACTATTTTTGCATAAGGAAATTAATACTTCCTTTATAAACAAATAAAAGAATAATATTAAAAAACCACCAATCTAACATATTTGTGAAAGACAAATTAAGGGAATTAATACTTCTTTTACAAACAAATAAAAGAATAATATTATAAAAACAAAATCTAACATATTTGTAATCGTACAATTTAAATTTTTAGATCACCAAATGGGATTTTATTTTTCAAATGGAATTTGTTTGCATAGATCATCTCAGTTTACTGATTGTCTATGGTCTTAAAAAAAATTTTAAAGCATGAAATGTTTTTTTAATTTATCTATATCGCGCGAAGCTCGATTACGAAAGATTAATCCGTTTGCCCTTAAAACAAAATAAAAGATTCATCATTTTCTTACGGCTAATATCATGAAAAAAAAAACTTCCCTATGAATAAATAAATAAAATAATATAAATAAAACACAAATTTAACAGACATGTATAAGCTCTGAAATTATCAGAATATAAAAGGATGCCATAATTAGCAAAATCTTGGCAAATAACTCTTAGCATGTGGCTAATAAGAAAATATCGCTTTTGATAAATTTCAAAAATTTATTTGATTGTCTAATTCGTATTTTCCATATGAAAAATGCTTTTTTAATGTAAGTGGTCAATCTAAAAAATTTATTGCATATAAAAAAATTATTAGTTTTCAATTTTAAAAAAAAATGTTTTCACCTATATTCTATATATATCACCTATATTCTAATATATATTATATATATATTAACCCGGGAAGCCCGGGTACGTTCCCCTAGTTATTTTAAAAAGATTGTGTAAAAAAAAAAAAAAAAAAAATTACTTTTCATTACACCCATGCTGAGATTAAGGCATTTGATTGCATACGGAAATCTTCTGCTTGTGAAAATGACACCATTGATGTAACAGCTTTAAATTTTTAGATTTTTTTTTTTTAATTAAAATATTAATATTAGAATGAAAATATAAAGTCTTTATAGTTTCAAAATTAAAGCTATCTCTTTTATCACAAACTCTAGTAACCAGATTACTTCCTATAATTTCCATATTAATTTCTAATAATTAACATTAGTTTGATTACTGGATGAAAGCTGTAATTTTAATGTGTCTTGGTAATAACCGAAGTTAAAATTAGTATATATACTGTTAAGTTATACTAATAATTAATCATATGTCTGTAACATATAATATTTTGATATAAACACGTCCCCCCCCCCCCTCCCAATCCTTCATTTTTTGCACTGCTGTCCAAGGAATCCCACCATGCCATATATCCAAAGTGTTAACTATATATGTATTTAAGAATCATATTTGTTTAATAATTGATTGTACTGATAGAATTCTGAATTTAAAATGCAAACAAGAAATTTAAAGTTTGTATTTTTCAAAATTAATCACAAATGTTATCTTTAATTCTCTATAAGCTGTGTTATTTAAAAAAAATTATTATTATTATTTATTAAATTAATGACATTATTTTTGTTTACACTAATAAAAAAATATTTTAAAATAAACTTAGTTTTTTTTTTATATAACTAGGGGGCTCGGCCCCCTACGAGCTACGCTCGCCAACCCCCGTCCAGACACCGCAAACTCTAAATGCACGCTAATGTGATCAGCTTTAAAAAGATTTCGAAAGATTGAATTATAATTTAAAAAACAGTGGCGATCTCCCTATAAACGGAATTCTATTCATTTCTCTTTGATTGGGGAAATTTTAACGCCAAATCCGCTGCGGTACTACTTAATTATCCCGTCGACTAATTTCGCCAAATTATATAAATCGCCAAATTATACAAATTGATATAATTTTTATTTTAAATAACGAAAGAACAAATAATAAAATTTTAAAGAACAAATAAATTAGTACAACATTAATAAAAATACAAGTAAAACGTCGAAATAAAAATAACTTGATGACGTAGAGACGTGTAACAACGTTTCAAAATAAGCTAATATAAAAGGAATTAAGTAAATAGAGTCTTTGTCTCCTGGTATTTTTTAACAAAGCGAAAAGAAAGTTCTTTTAAATGAGACATTTTAAATTAATCGTTTTTAATCTGACGTAATTTTGACCAAACTATTATTTCTCTTTTTAATATTCACGTGAAAATGCTTGTGTTAGAAATAAAATATTAATTGCGCTTTCCTAAGAAAAATAGTTGAAAAGTATCCGCTCAAAATATCAAATAAATGTCTAGCGCAATTTCTAAATTTAAACCGTTTTGCAATATTATTTTGTGTTCGTTTTATGTAATAACTGTAATGTGACGTAAATATGACGTAATTTCTCCTATTTAAGACTTCTAACGCATGTTAATAAATTTATTATTTTACAATATATTTTTTCTTTTAAAATTCACGTGTAATTATAGTTTTTATGACGTAATTTTCAATGAGTTCCTGCTTTTTGTACATAATTATTTAATTCTAATTCCAATGTTTTTTTCTGTTTAAAATAGTCACGTGTAAATAAATTTTTAATTTATTACACGTATAATTTTTTTTTTTTTTTTTGAAGCAAACATTATTGTTTCTGCTGTTTATACTGTTGGCAACAGTTTAAATTAATACAATTTTCTAAAATCTGTAAAAAATATCTCTAGAAATGCTGAAAATTTGAATTTAAAATAGAAATAAAATCTCAAAAAATTAACCAAATTAGAAAAAGAAATACAATCTGCACACCGGCAAATTCTAACGCATAAAAAGATCTAAAAATGATTACATTCCCATGTTCAGTTTTTGCTGCTATAAAACTTTTTTAATGGAACGATTTTGTCCAACTTTAGCATTAAATATCTCTTAAAATAATTCTTCGATTTGAAAACTGTCTGCATCAGCGTGTTTATCAAACATTTCTCTATAATACCACCGATTTTCATATTTTTGTACGCAATATTTTTCTTAATATTAACGAAGAAAGACCTCCTGTCACAAAATATTCAAAACCGGCGGCGGCGGCGGCGGTGACAGCGGTAGTTACTTTTTTTTAGAATAGAGAGATAAGACTATTTAATCACAATCTCACTGTTGTGATGTTGCATCAAAAGCAGGAACAATAATGAATGTATGTACTTTTATGACTTGAAGAGTACAATTGAAGAGCTAAGTGGAAGAACATGTTAAGTAACAAAAATTACTTTTGAAGAAATTTGAAGTGAAAGTTTTTGTAGTAAATTTTAATGATTTATTTTTTGTTTGATACCATGTGTTTAAAATATTAACAGGTATGGTACTAAACTCTCTCAGAAAAACTTATTCATATTTAAATCTCAAATATTAAAAATTATTAATATTATTGACATTATTAAATATTAATGAATAATGTCTTAAATCTTCAAGATTAAATAGAATCTTAGTATTTTAGTTTCACTATGTGATAGGATGCCTCATAATGCTTTCATCCAAAAGATAAATTTTTTTTTTTTAGAAAATGTAGCATAACATGATCATCCACTCAGCTCTTCAATTGTCCTCTATTTCCATTCTGCTTCCAAGTTCTATGTCAAGGGATTATTAAGCATTTTCTCTGACCTCTTTATTTTGCCCCCTTAAGAACTTTTCACTTCGTTTTTGTAATGCTTCTTTTTTGCTAGATGTACTTAAAAAAAAAAAAAAAAAGTTGCAGTACATTTTGATTGAATTTATTTTCTTATATATATATTTTTAGTCTAGCACAGAATCTGATGCTCATAGTCCAATTAAACTCACTCACCTCTACTCAAGTTCTATGTTACCACCTCCTCCTCCTGCCCCTGTGGCAAGACCTGTGGCTATAATTCATTCAAGTAAGTAAAATTTTAATTACAATATTTTATGTTGCATGAATTAGTTATTTGATTAAAAATAACGCTCTTCCTTATAGGTTTAACAACTGTTTCTCCATCTTCTCCTCCACCGCCATCCCCATCGCCTAAGTCTAATGATGCAATCCAGGATGATGATCCACATTGCCAGTCAGTCTCAGATAATGATGCCCAGATTCATCCTATGCAAGACGAAGATTCTCATTGTAATCCTTTGCATGATGATGACTCCAGGTGTCATCCTCTGCAAAATGATGATGATCCTCGGTGTAGTAGTCCAGTTGCAGATGATGCATCAGATCAGCATCTGTCACCCCCTAGTTCATCAGGTAATCTCTATTTCTATCACTAGTTTAACTTTTTTTAAATTTATTTTTTGACAAACATCATCAGTGCATTATGCAATCAAACTTCTCTATCTCAAAATCTGTATATCATGAAATGTGCTGATATCTCTGAGTTTTATGAAAAATTGAATATATTTTCACAGTTTAAATTGAATTACTTTAATATGTTCTTTCAAAACCTGTGAAGTCTAATTTTTTGCACCAGTATTACTTTTGTTTCATTACTCTAAGTTCAAATAGTAGAAAAATAATGCCGCATAGGAAACATTTAACCCCTTAACTGCCCCAGACGTATATATACGTCTGCGGAAAATACATGCATGTATTAAAGAGATGGCGAGTTCCAATTATAGTGAGGCAATTTTCACCACCTGGGCCATTATCTATAACTGTATAACGTGTGCATTTTCTTACTGTTACTTCAGAAAACTAATGTACACCTTCTTTAATTGCAGAAATATATGATTTAAGTAAGGCACTGGAGATCGCGTAAGATTTTGTTGACAGTTAAGGGGTTAATCCATAGCAACTGTACAAATGTGTGTCCAAAAATTTCTCATTTCTGGGAAAAGTGTCTTGCATCTTTTAGACATTGAAAATTTTTCTAATGAATATTTTTGTAAGATATGCCAATATTTTGCTTAAATCTACAACCTTTTGTTTATATCTACAATCTTCTGCCTTGATCTAAATATTTAAAATGAAATTTTATTCCCTGGTATATTTTTAAATAAACCTGTATGTCTCAAAACATATGTATCTCACTTTTTTCTCATTCTCAAGATCTGAAGCAGACAGGTTTGACTTTATAATCTTCAAAGCTTCTTGCTTGCAATCTAGTTCTATTCAATGGATCTCTGGGAATTCTGTTATCAAGGGTGATTGTGTTTTGTATTTTTATAACAATTATTTCTGAATAGTTATCTTTACCTTATTTAATCTCAGAACTTATATGTAGTGGTGTAGTTGTAAAAAAAAACAGAGAGTAAACGCTCTAAGCAGAGGGTATATGCTCAAGGCTGAGGGTATATGCTCAAGGCTGAGGGTATACCCTAGAGTGCATATACTATAGCTTTCTTGGGAAACAGAGGGTATACGGTGTTTCTTTAAAAAATACAGAAGGTATACGGCGTATACCCGTATACCCTCCACTACATCCCTGCTTATATGGCAAATTTTACTATTCAGAAATAGTCGTGATAAAAGTCCGGAAGCACAATAATATCTGAATTTCTTTGTTTTATTTTACTTCCTAGCAAACTTAATGAAAAACTCCCTTGTCTTCTATTCCTTTGTTATCAATTTGTCCTTATGAAAATTGTATGGATTTTTGCATTATATTCTTTTATGATTTCAGGGCCTTCAGTTAGCAATGCTGGCACACCACCTTTAAGTCGATCTGTGATGAATAGCCCTTTTACAACTCTAGTCAGGTCTGAACACACGTTTGCTCACATTCACCCACAAGCACAGGTGCATTTTCTTTCTTTTCTTTTCTTTTAATTCTGTTTCTGCTGCATTTCTTTATTCTGATACCATAATTCAGTGTTTCTCGATCTGTTTACGCTTGATACCATGATTAAACTTCCACAGCATACTAAACTTACTATGATGAAAAATATATGAAAAGAATAGATGCAATTTTAAATTTACTTAATATCATACATAAAATGTTGTATCACAACTCTGGGGTTCTGTTCCGTCACAGATCAAGTTTATGTAATTTAAATACACAGTTGAGTCTTTTGGCCATATTAGTAAATAATTCACTCGGGACCTCAATCCTTGAATGAACAATTCATTTATTTGTGAAGTTGAAGATACAAAGTAGTCGTGAGTTCACCTGAGGCCCTGAAACACCATATTTTTCTAGAATCGCATGATGAAAGGATCAGAGGATGCTCAGATCTCCAAAAAAGTAAACTCTTCGCCTGAGCACATGAGTTTTGTTATGAATTTAGAATATTTTCCAGCAGATGGCCTTATTGTTACAGTGTGTGTTTTCTTCAATCCTTATTGATTAACTCTACTTTTAATGATGTGTTTTTTAAGGTTATCCAAGTATTATATGAATCTGATTGCATCACTAATGGTAATTTCCACCTTTGACATTAATGATTATTATGTTTTAATAAATGTCAGCTAGAGGAAGGCTAATTAGGATTTATGACCTATCAACTACTTATTTTGACATTGATTGTAATTTCTAACTTAAATGTAATCTTGAATCTACTAACTGTAAAATTTGAGGAAAAGTAATTAGAATTTATAGCCTTAATGTAATATAGCACAAAATTAGCACTCGCCACTCGCCAGGTGTCGAGTAACACTTAAAACGTGGTGATTAACTTTATTGTCCTCACTTGCCAAACTCAATGGGCACCGCTCGCCAAACGCGATGGTTGAAAGATCGATGCCAGGGAGGAAAGGAGTGAAATTCGTTCGGAATTATGGCGTCCAAATCAACGATTCTTCCGAACGTAAGAAAAGAAAGTAGCAGGGGTGATTCTGTCTCGAATTTTCCTAAAGTTTAAGGCATTCGGTTCCGGAAGAAAAAAAAAAAAAAAAAAACGTCATCAGTCTGGAAATTTGGACATAAAAATATCGCTAATTTCGATATAGTCGCCGAAAAAAATCAATTTTGTCAATCGTTCGTAGAAAAAAAATCACCAATTCCATCAAAGAATCGCGAAAAAAACATGAATTTCGACCAAGGACCACGTAAAAAACACAAATTACGTCAAAATATCGTGGAAAAAACGCAAATTTCAAGAAAAGATCGCGGAGAAAACGCAACTTTCGTGATAAGATCGTAGAAAAACGCAAATTTCGTCAAAAAATCGCAGAAAAAACAAATTTCATGAAAAAAACGTGGAAAAAGCGCAAATTTCGACAAAGAATCGCGAAAAAGAATCACAAAATTCTTCAAAGTATCACAGAAAAACGCAACTTTTGTGATAAGATCATAGAAAAACTCAAATTTCTAGGGATGCAACGGATATCCGGCAAATATCCCATATCCAGCTGATTTTTCAATATCCGAAATACCATCGGATATCCGAATCACAATCACCGGATATACGACTTCTCTGCTGGATATCCAGCAGAGTGCAGTAAAGCGAATATATAAGGATAAGAGAAATCGTTTGACCCAAACAACGCCAAACAACTTCTGTTTACAATGCAAAATATGAAAGTAAGTTCACTATTCATGAGTAAAAGGTAATTCTCAAAAGTTTAAAGAATTACCAGCTTTCCTAACTTTGATATCTGAACTCTTTATAATAAATTTAAGAATTTATGTTTACATCTTTTAGAAAATTGTACCTTTACTTTCAGAATGTAAAACAAAATTTGAAGTTGTTTAATTAATTTTCTTTCTTTCTTTTAAGTTTAACAATTAAATAGCCTATTTTTACTTTCTTCTATCTTCACAAGAAGAAAGTATTGTAATTGAAATTTTTTCAATTTCCAGTTTTCGACGGATTTAGACATTTAGGGGTCAGAGATCCCAAAACATGTTTATACAAAATGTCTGTCTGTCCGTGTGTCACCATTGTACCATCAAATAGTGTAAGAAGTTATGCATAGTATTGCACCAATTTTTTTGTTAATGTTTTTGGCTATAGCCGGCTGGCCCTCCTTCAATATGGAAATATTCCACTGGAAGGGGGCGCTGTAATTGTGATTTTTGTGCCATTTTCATTATTGTAACATCGAAAAGTGTATGAAGCTAAGTATAGAATTGAACCAATTTTGTGTGTATATTTTTGGCTATGGCCAGCAGTTTCTCCTAAAATGTGGAAATATTCCGCCATAAGGTGGCACTGTAAAAGAGATTTTTATAAAATTTCTCGATTTTTTGCTTTTTTTTTTTTTTTTTTTGTACTGTATATTGGCGGCTCGTGAAGCGACGGGAACTTCACATCCTACTCAGCTGGCTATTCACAAACAGCTGATGTACAACAGAATAATGAAAAAGTTATTGATTTTAACAAATATCATGATCGAGATTAACTTATTGTTATTCTGATTGACTGGAGCAGAAATTTTAGATAAAAATCAAAGTTGGTATAATATTGAAGTACATTTGGAACTACTTTTTGAAATATTAAGATATATAAGATAGAAGAAAGTTTTGGGATTGGCACATCCAATTAGTTATTTTTGTAACTTTATGATTAATATTTAAAATTAAAAGTAATCTTCTTTTTACTTATAAATATCAAAATAATTTACTTAAAAAAAAAAAACAAAAAAACAACTAAATGTGACTTAAAGTAAAACAGTATTAAATAATTAAAACAGAAAATTGACATCAACTAAACCTATGTTTGGAGAAAATAACTCTTTAATCATGGGTATATTAGTAGCTATTTTATGTTTAAATTATAAAACTAAAGTATGTATTTCTTTCTGAAAATACTCTACAATTATAGGCATATTAATTGGTTAAAATTTGTTATACAAATTATCAGCATTTCATTGTACAAATTAATTATTAGCAATTATCAATATAGTCAATCCCATATCTAAATCCAATAGCAATTATCAGCATTTTTTTCTCACGATCAATTGATAAATTTAGCAATTTTATTCTGCGACCAATTGGCAAATTTCCCTGCTTGTTCTAGCGACATACTGATGAAAGTAACGATTGTTTTTCTGCATCCAATTGAAAAATTTCAGGTTTTATTCTCTGCGATCGGCTGAGGAATTTCACGATATTTGATGGACTGACAAATTTCATGATCGATTGACGAATTTCATGATATTTTACCGCTTCCAATTTCCCACGAACTTCAGTTTTTTTTCTCGTGACTGGTCAACAAATTTTTTTATTTATTTTCACCTAGATTGACGCAATCAGCGTTATTTTTTTCTACGGCAGATTTACGTATTTTGCGATGTTTTTTCTGTGTGCCCAAAATAGGAAATAATTAAAAGGGCAGTAACGATCACTGGAGACTGAGCTCTACCAAATTGGCCAATAGTCAGCACTAAACAAAATGAAATTACACTTGTGGTGCACATGAAAAAAAAAAAAAAAACTTTGGTGAACTTAAAAAGAAAAACATATTTAGAAACAACAAACTAGTTGATTCTCGCAATTCACAGAAATTAGGACATGGTTTTTTTTAATCAACCTTTTCTCGTGTAATAGAAGAAATCAATTGGCTATTCCCTTTTCAAACTTTGGATATGGATTTAAAATTCCAATACATAGAACATAGTTCAATTAACGAAAATACCAGGGATTACAGTTCTGACATAATTCCATTAAGGATATAATAAAACTAGTTTGTTCAGAAGTGACATACAATCACTGTAGGATATTGACAGTACGATCACCGATATGCATTTTATGCAAGTAAGTTAAAAATGAATGCACATCAGATTTTGCAAAGTTTTCTAAAAGTTTTTTAAAAGAGCATAACAATGTGTTTCCGATAATTTCTAAAGTTATAAAAGTTGCTCTGTGCTGTTTGTCAAAAGTGTAACTTGTGAAAGACGCTGAAGCACGCGAAATGGAATAAAATCTAAATTAAGAAATTCATTTAACAACACAATTGTTAATTGCCCATAACATTAGATGAAAGTTGAAAAATAGACATGGTATATATAAAGCTTGATTCTGTTCCTTTGTTTTAAGTAAAATAAAAACTTTGGATAATTATTTTGAGTTGTTAATTTATATTATTTCAGTGGTGTTTTGTCATGTCTGTATAAATGTAATTCTTTAAGTGAAACATAAAAAATAACGGGATTTAAACATCCCCCCCCCCCTTTCTAACAGTTCAACTCACCTGCATTTATAAATGATGGGTAGGAAACTCCCCTCCTGGGAAAACTTGAATTTCAAGTCCTGAATATTCAAAGAGATATAGTTTTTGTAAATTATATTTCAATACATTTAAAATGTTTTAATGATGTGTGAAGCATGTATGTAATCTATTGTTCTGAGATGGCATTATATAAAGAAATAATTCACCATATAACTAAAAGCATATCTAGTGCCGGATATCCGAATCCGGCAGACAAAGGAGCTTTGGATATCCGATATCCTACAAATTTCGTCAAAAAATCGCGGAAAAAACAAATTTCGTGAAAAAATTGCGGAAAAATGGTAAATTTCGACAAAGAATCGCAAAAAAGAGTCACAAAATTCTTCAAAGTATCGCGGAAAAACACAAATTTCGTGAAAAGATCGCGGAAAACGCAAATTTCGTGAAAAGATCGTGGAAAAACGCAAAATTCGTGAAAAGATCGCGGAATAAACACAACTTTCGTGACAAAATCGTGGAAAAAACGAAATTTTCGTCAAAAGATCGGGAAAAACCGCAAATTTCGATAAAAGATCGGGGAAAAACCGCAAATTTCGTGAAAAGATCGCCGATAAAACGCAAAATTCGTGAAAAGATCGCGGAATATACGCAAATTTCGTGAAAAGATCGCGGAGTTAACGCAACTTTCGTGACAAAATCGTGGAAAAAACGAAATTTTCGTCAAAAGATCGGGGAAAAACCGCAAATTTCGAGAAAAGATCGCGAAAAAACGCAAATTTCGTCAAAAGATCGCGGAAAAAATACAAATTTCGAGAAAAGATCGCCGAAAAACGCAAATTTCGTGAAAAGATCGCGGGTAAAACGCAACTTTCATCAAAAGATCGTGAAAAAACGCAAATTTCACGAAAAATTGCGGAAAAAGCACAAATTTCATCAAAAGATTTCGGAAAAAACGTAAATTTCGTTAAAAGATCGCCTTAAAACGCAAATTTTGCCAAAAAATCTAGAAAAAATGCAACTATTTTCAAAGAATGGCGAAAAAAACCCACAAATTTCGTTAAAAGATTACAAAAAAACGTAATTTTGTGAAAAAATCGCGGAAAAAAAAACGCGAAATTCGTTAAATGGTTGCAAAAAAATGCATATTAGTGCCAATGGGGAGGTGGAGTCCCCCTCTGCTGTAACCTTTCTGAAATTTTCCTGTGAATTTATTTCATTGCAATTAATAGTAAAAATAAAAATTTTCAGTTGAGTGTAATCATATCGAATGGTAAGTAATATATATTAGTAAATTACAATGTTGATAGTTAGAAAATACACAATTTTGTATGGAGCGTACATAACTTTGTTACTGGCCAGTGGTTAAAAAAAACTGGCCAGTGAAAAAAATCAGTGTACTGGCCAGTGGCCAGTGGGTGAAAATGTTAAGTTTGACCTATATAATGTAATCAACTGTCATTTGGAAAAGTAAATCACTATTTATGGTTTTAAGTGTTTATTTAATGTCCACTATAACTCTAGTTTGACTCCACGTTTGATTTTTATCCATTCATATGTATATACAGTAGAACCTCTTTTAACCGAAATCCATTTTTAAAACTTTTTTTTTTTTTTTTTTTTTTACTATCACATTCCTTGTGGGCAAAATCCATTTTTAAAACTTTTTTTTTTTTTTTTCCACTATCATATTCCTTTTGTGCTAGCGGTCCCTTCCGAACTACGAGTACATATAACTGTTTTCAATGCCCTTTCTTAGAGTTCCTTGAATTTAATTTGAGCTCCCGTAAGCTGCGATGTGGAACGAAGAAAACAAACGAATTAGCAATTCTGAAGCTTCTGTATGTTTTGCAAAAGGTTTGGCATGACTGGAGCAGCAGAAAGACTGTGATACTGGTAAACTAATAATATAAAAAAAACCTCCGTGTTGGAGCTTCAAAGCAAAAGCAATCGAAACTGCGACAAACAAAACATTTTTTCAAACCCTTGTGATATACATAAAAGGTACTTAATTTCAAAATTAAAATTCAGGTAATTTATTCTTGTTTCTATTTTGCTATTGCTTTATTTTTATTAATCACTTGTTACCATAATAATAAATATTGCATATATTTCTCCTTAATCTTAAAATTGAAGCATTCTCGATTATCCGAAAATTTCGATTTTTCGAAAGAGGGTCGGTCTCAACTACTTCGGATAATCGAGGTTCTACTGTATATATGTATATTTTAGAATATGGATAGAATTTTCAGATAGGTCCATATTTGTACAGCTTTTTCCAAGGATCTAGTCTAGATTTATTTGTTTTTAGCAATATTCACTGCAAAAAAGTTCCTGCATTATAAATGTATGTTAAGAAAATAATATTTTCTTTGTAATATTTGTAAATTTGCAATTGAGAAAAATCCAGTTGATTTTAATATCTATTTTTAAAATTCTCTGTCCATTCTTCTTTCTGATAATTTCCCCTCATTTGTAATTCTTAAATTTTTTTCTGAAGCATATGCACACAACGCTTAAAATAAAGAATTTTTCTTATAAATTGGGTAAGATTCTGTCAAGTGTTGGTGGATGTATGTATTTATCAAAATTTTAGTACCATAAATCTAAAATTTGTAAAAAAAATTTCCAATGTATTTCATGTCATTTTATTAATTCTTAAAATCGTAATAGAACTTTACTGAAAACTTTTGTTCACACACATGAAGATTTTTCACGGCACACCAGTGGGCCTTGACAAACTGCTTGAGAAACATGCATTGTATGATTACTAAAAATGTTCAAATGTGTTAACTTTTATAAGTTTTTTTGAAAATATATTTCTTCAAACTTCAAGAGGCTTGCTTATTAACCATTTTCTGATTAAATGCTAAATTGAAGTTCTTATTAATGCTCCATGTTATGGAAATAAAGATTTAGACATAAGAAAGCTGCTTGATCTACACAAAAGACTTCTTTATTGTCAATTAATTTGATTTTAAAAAATTCATCAAATTTACTAGTACACAAAGGTATTATTAGTAAATTAATTTAAATGAAACTTTAAAATTTGCATAAAAAATACAATACAATATCTTAATATTAAAGTCATGATTACTGTGCTGTATGTAATGATATTTCAATACCTTAAGGTGGTCAGGAACACAAATCTTAATTTTTGTTATTTCTAATGTTTTTTTTTTGTTTGTTTGTTTGTTTGTTTTTTTTTTTTTGCTCATTTTTTTCTTGAAATGTGTATTTATTTATTTATCTATTTTCAAAAATAAAATTTTTAAAGAATTTTAAATTAAATTTAAAAACATTTTAAATTTTAGTCACATTTAAAATTTTATATATCTTATCGAAGAATAATTTTTTTATCATACTTTTTATCATTTTTAAGTACTGTAAAAAATAAATATTAATTTGTTTTTAGGATTATAAAAATATTTATTTAAAAAACAATAATAATTTTTAAAAGTAAAGAATGTTTTTCTTTTAATAAGGATTTTTTTTACTAAGAGAACCATATTGTCAGAAGTTTCTCTTAAAACTAAAGTCTTAATACTAATATAAAATCTAAAGATAATTTTAAGAATATAAAACATGAAAAACACTGTATGAAGTATCATAACTTTATCTTTCATGGAAAGTTTGAAAAAATACATTCTAAAATAAATGCATTTAACTTCTGGAAGAAGGTGCAGCACACAGCCAGAAAAACATATCTTTTGGACTAATTATCAGATTTATATGCAGATTGTGTTATTTTATTCTAAAAGCATTAGAGCAGAGGTTTTTGTTGTAAAGCCTAAGGCAAGGTGACACGTAAAAAAGTTTCTTTGGTACGCAAATATGTAATTTGGCTTATATGTAAAGATCAATTTATGGAGAAAAATTACTTTTATATTTATTTCAAGAACTAATCAAAGTATGCTTAACTAATCCAGAGAACAAAAAAGGGCTTCATTTATTTTCAATTGAATTTTAAAAGATATATCAAATAATATTAAAAAAAAAACACTTGATGCTAACCATACATATAAAATCAATATCAAAACATATAACAGATATTTAAAATACTCGATGGTTCAAACTTTATTTTTAAAGTCATCATCTGGAGGTGGACCTTCATTTGGAGCACTCTGTGGATACTTCACAAATCAGTTGTTTGAAATTAAACATAGTTATGGAAAAGTAAAAATTTCAAAACATTTCAAAAGTAAAAATTTCTGAGAGCATGGTTCTATCTTCTGGCAGATCAAATCTTCAATACAGTCTGGAACAAAATTAAATCTGATATTACAAATTCACTTCCTTCAAACAGTTAATCCAAATATCTGGAACTGGAAATGAAACATTTTCATTGCAGACTTCACTTTTACATAAATTAATCTTTATAGATTTTCTTATGAGTTTTAAGAGGATTAGGAATAGCTTGAAATAATTTTAACATTTTTGAAATCAACTTTTGTAACCTAACCTTTAGAAAATTTTATTGTAGATCAAATAAATTTCTATAGAATAAGTAATACATAGTAACATATAATTAAAACATGAATTATAAACTAGATTTAGCATCAAACTTATATAAAAGAAAAAATAACTCATTTGTAGATTATTAACATCTTTTTTCCAATGTATTTTGTTTGGTATGCTAATGAAGTTTCTCCTATGCCAAAAGTATCTTATTTGTAAAGCACAATGAGTTGTCTTCACGCTCAGCGTAGCTGTGTTGATATGCCTGAAAAGAATGCTTTGCTCCTTTTTGAAAGACTGAAATGGTACAAAAAGCTGTTTTTTAGATTTGTGGACATGACAATACTTAATACAAAAATTATGTATGAAGATATTAAAGATTTAAAAAAAAGTCTTTGCCTGATTTTTGAAAGCAGCTGATTTGTCAAATTATGGAAAATTATATTGAAAGAAAGAATAAATCAGCTTCTTAAAGTAACTTTTACAAAACATCAGATAGTATTTTTCTAAACAATGCCTTAACAATAAAGGGGGATAAAAAATGTAGAAGATAAAACACACATACTACAATATATAATATAACACACACAAAAACCTGCATTCAGCAATATTATATATTGTAGTATGTGTGTCATTGTATATCGTAGATCGATGTAATAGTAAAAAATCTATTCATTGTTGTTCAATCATCCAAGGCTGTCATATAGATGGCTAGTGACTTCCTCAACATGGTTTATTAGTGAAAAATTGCAGACCCAGGTATCGGCCGGAGTAGCTCAGTGGTTAAAACGACAGCCTGGAATGCTGTGGTCCCGGGTTCAATTCCTGGCTCTGGCTAATTTTTCACTCCAGTTAGGTTTATTGTATTATTGTATGTATGTCTGTGTAATATTTATATATACTGATAAATTTAGATGTTTATTTTGCTCTAAAATAAGTGCAAAGTGTCAGAAATTTACTCAGTATAAATGTAAAACATTATGTTGGATTATGTAGTGAGTGTTTTGAAAATTCACACATCAAATCAAGCCTCTTTTTTTTTTTTTTTTTTTTTTTTTTTTTTACCATTTTATGGATATAATTTAATAATTTGAAAAATGTTTTTAAAATGTAAATGTTATATGTTATCCTTTTGTATATCTTTTTTTTTTTTTTTTTTTTTTTAAACCATTGTTAGTTACCTGAGCTTATCCTTATAATTCACAAAATTAGGCTTAATAGTAAAAAAGTTCTTGGGTGCAGTGTGGTGCTTTACAGTATTTAACCATGGGCATAGCAGAGCGCTTTTATTCCCTCTCCTTGGGAGTGAACAGGTTAATATGGATCTCAATGCAACATGGCTATTAAATTTACACAGCATAATAAATAAGTTAGTATTTGAATTTAAGATATGTAAGAAACTATTTTAGTAAAAGTTGTATAAAAACAAAATAACTTTTCATTTTTAAAATGTTCTAGGCACATTTGAATTTTTTTAAGTAACTAGGGGGCTCGGTCCCCTACGAGCTGCGCTCGCCAACCCCCGTTCAGACACCGCAGTTTCTAAAAGCACACTAATTTGATCGGCTTTAAAAAGATTTTGAAAGATTGAATTATAATTTAAAAAACAGTGGCGATCTCCCTATAAATGGGTTTCTATTCATTTCTCTTTGATTGGGGAATTTTAAGGAAAAATCAGCTGCTGTTAAAAGATACTATGGCTGTTTTCCTCTTTGATTAAATAAAACCAGTTAAACATTTCAAAATAAGCTAATATAAAATGAATTAAGTACACAGAATCTATTTTAACAAAGCGAAAAGAAAGTTCTTTTAAATTATACATTTTAAGTGGGCTCTCATGTCAAGCACACAAGTCGTATGTTTATTGTTCAATAAACAAATAAATGAAAGACATTTTAAATGTATCGTTTTTAATCTCAAGCAATTTTCACCAAACTTTTATTTCTCTTTTTAATATTCACGGGAACATACTTTTGTTAGAAATGAAATATTATTTGCGCTGTCCCAACAAAAATAGACGAAAAGTTCATCTCGAAATATCAAATAAATGTCTCGTGCAATTTTTAAATTTAAACTGTTTTGCAATATTATTTTTTGTTCATTTTACGTAATAAGTGTAATGTGACACAATTTCTCCTATTTAAGACTTCTAGCACATGTTAATGAATTTATTATTTTACAATATCCTTTCTCTGTTAAAATTCACGTGTAAATACAGTTTTTATGAAGTAATTTTCAATAAGTTCCTGCTTTTTATACGTAATTATTTAATTCTAATTTGAAAGTTTTTTTTTCTGTTTATAATAGTCGCGTGTAAATAAATTTTTTATTTGAAGCAAACATTGTTTGTGCTGTTTATACAGTTGGCAACAGGTTAAATTAGTACAATTTTCTAAAATAAGTAAAAAATATCTCTCGAAATGCTGAAAATTTGAATTTAAAATAGAAATAAAATGACCTCCGGTCACAAAAAATTCAAAACCGGCGGCAATGACAGCACAAGTTACTTTTTTTTAGAATAGAGAGATATTTTCTAGATTTTTAAGTTGTGCTTGCAAGAAGGTTCGCCATAACTGCTCTAGAGTATTTTTTAATCTAAAAAGTAAAAGGATAATTTTTTGACAGTGTTATGCCCTTATTTTCAGTGCTGGGAAATGTTAAAAATTCATAAAATCATCACTCAGTAAATTTTTGTTGTAATGGTATAGCATTTTTTTTTTAAATTTTCACTTTAAAAGCAAGGCAACATTTTTCTAAATATAAAATATCGGAAAAGGGGGTGTGAGCATATAAAAAATTCAGTTTAATAATTTTGTACAACCGTTTACCATATAGATAAGAGGCTGTGCATATATATAACATTATCACTTTAGGGGAGGAGGGGGGTTGGCATTGGATATCTTAAGATATCTCGGCAGGGTGGGGCGAGGAGGGTTTGCTGTTTGATATTGTTAACATTTTTGATCCAACCAAATTTTTCTTTTTTCAGAAACTTTTTCTTTATGTCCAAATAGTCTGTTACCTTTTTATTATTGTATGTTTTTAAGAAAATACAAAGCTATTATTAAAGCCTTAAATGTTTATAAAATCATTTCATTCCAAAATTTGGAATACCCCACCGTTTGACTTACCTGTTCTTCCAAATGCATATAATTCGCTGTTAGAGAAATCAGGAGCATAATATGTAAAAAATGATACCTGCATTTACCAGTAAAGAAAGACAAAGAATGTTGTCTGCTGTTTTATTCATAAGTTTTGCTTTTAACCTCCCCTGGGAAGAGGTAAGTGCAAGAAGACTATTACGTTTGAATGCATTATGTAACAATAAGCTATTATTAAACACTTTGAAATAGTAACAACTTTTTTAGATGTTATTTGATAGATATAAATTTATTTCATTTATTGATATTTTATTGACTATTTGAATCTGTAAAGTATGTGATTAATAAATGTATAATCATGTGTATATATCAAGAATAATCTAAAAATAAAAGAATTTTTAGACATTGATAACGATATTATTAGGGAGGGAGGGGTTCGACGAATGATAGCATATGATATCATAAGGGGAGGGGGGAAGGGGTCCAAAATTAGCAACATATTGATAACGTTATATAAGTATATCCCCTAAAAGGTATATTTGATTTGAACACATTTTGTATTTGGAAGCATGTTTCTCTGATCACTGGCTTAAGCGATAATCGTGATAACCTCTATTTTGAATCACCTAGTTATATTATTATCAACCTCTCTGATTGTCAGAGTTTGCATAAAGATTTTTAAATACATTAAATAATTCATATTCTTTAATAGTATAAAGCATTTTATTTTTTGAAACAATATAAAAGATAGTTTTATTCTGCTGTTAAGAGAAGAGTATTTATTACAGTTGTTTTATGGTAATTTTACTTGTTGTCATTCCTACAGTTTAAAGCAAGCTTCCCCTTACTTTTTATGATTTAAATTTTGCTATAATTGTTTGAAAGTTACAGCACTGATTCTAAATCATTTTTGAACATTTCTTTGAAGTAAAATATTGATTTACCAATGAAAATTGTTTATATATTGGATTGAATTGAATATATTTTTATTAGGCATTCATTTGTAATGACTTTTTATGTTTTAGTTGTTTTCATATCCCAGCATAAGTCCTGTGAGTGGATTGAGTGGTGTAATCAGTCCCACAAGTCTTTCTATGTTCACATCACCTGTAACAACTCCACGCACAACTCCCAGAACGACACCTATTCCTCGATGGAGTGGTCAGTTTGTGCTCGATGATAACATGGATTATAATGTCATGGCAAATCTCATGCACACTTCAGATTCAGATCCTCCTCATATTATTGGTGAGCAATGGTTCAATAGTTTTAGATGCCTCTTTTTTAAATTCCTCTTTTTTAAATGTCCGCAAAGCATTTTTTTTTTTTTTTTGCTTGATCCCAGCAGCAGATTTTTTTTTTTTTTTTTTTTTTTTTTTTTTTTTTTTTTTTTTTTTTGCAGTCTGCAACACAAGTAGAAATTTTATAAACAGTCTGCAAAACTTAAGGACAAACGCCCTCTTTCCAATCCCTCGCTTTGCATTACATGCACTCAATCCCACCCCACCTTCCCTTCCAATTTTCTGAATTAGACTTTATTGAAAAGAGAATAATATTTACTAAGATTTTAAAATCGAATTCCTCTTTCAAATGTAAAAAAGTCGCCGCAAATTGCAGAAAAACACTAAACAAGAGCATAAACATTCGTTAAAATTTCCAACTAAATAAACTTTATTTAAAAGAGATCAACATTTAACATTTACCGTAATTTCTGGCGTATAATCTGCGGATCAAACAATTCTGTTTGGACACAGAAATTTTATGTAGTAATTGAAGCCAAATATTTGCTGCGATCTAAAAAGTTACATCTTATTTGAAAAACTTTCTGGGTCAAAAAATGATTGTTTGATCCGTGAATTATACGTCAGAAATTACGGTACTTTTTAGCACAAAATGTATTTTTAATCTGTTAAATTAATCTGCAAAGCCTAAAATAATCTGCAGCACCCGCTTTGATGCTGCGCTGCACTGTTTCTGCTACCAACCCTGGCAGGAAGGGAAAAAAAAAAGCATTGTACCCGCCGTTCTGGCATAATCGCCGCACTTAGAATATTTTCAAGTTTTAAACTCGCGGCGCTTCTTCCAAAAAATACTGTACCATGGTACATGGCAAATAATTTCTAGCAAACTTTTTATTTCTCCAGTTGAAAAATAGTCTGCAGACCTTCTCAAGAGTCTGAGACATGAGTTGCACCAATTCTCCGCCGAGGTCTTGATAATATTTTTTTATATTTTTATTAAAAAAAAATTGTTAAAAAACCCCATCAAAACTGTCTGCAAACTTTCAAAATTTTCTGCAAACGCCGTTCGTGTGTTCGTCTATATTATCTGACTCTATTTCTATGAAGAGGTGAATGCATATTTTAGTTTTAGCCATTGTTTTACCGATTCCTATCAGCCAATCAGCAAAAATTGCATTTGTCATCCAATCCTTTATAAGAAGAGGAAGCTTTTCTTTACCACTTTGATTTGCTGCCAAAAGCACAGATACACAAAGTTTACACTGTTTACCAAATCGGCTTTCTTCACCTTTAAATGCAGCAGTCTTGTTTGGAAAACACTGGTAGAATAATCCACATCATCTGCTTTATAGTCCTTTAAAAGAGAAGGAAGTTCTGAAAGCTACTTCTTCACAGGTAGCTGTATCAGCCGATGCACTTTCACCACAAAGTTTCCAAATACCGATGGCGTGCCTTTTTCCAGTTTCAAAAACCTTCCATTTTTATCCTTTAAGTTCTTTACATCAACAAAGGGATAAAAAAATGTGAAACCAGCATCCAGATCAAACTGGCTCTACAGCTGACAACAGCCATAAGTAAAAAGTCAAACTAATTTCTGTGAAAAACATTTCGACATAGCAAGGGTTTTGGAAAATATATTTCGAGATAACTATGGAAAATACATAAGAATTTTGATGGAAATGCAGGGGAAATTTCATTTTTCGAGATATCAAGGGTTTCGAGATAAGGGGATTCGAGATATCGAGGTTTGACTGTATTAATATTTGCCTTATTTAATTATAGAATTCTGCAATTTAATAACCTGAATATTGATTCAGAAATAGTGATATTCAAAATTTATAATGTTCGGCATTTATGCACTTGATGTCAACTATATAGATGCAGATGTAAATAATTTATGTCTATTATGTAAAATATACATCTTCTTTTTTTTGAATCATTTATACAGCACTAAATCAAATTTCTAACAAAAACAACTTAAACCTATAAGTGTGTTGTTTTTTTATATTAATTTGTATAAAATAATGCTCATAATAAACATGATTTTAAAGAATATAGTTAGCACAAAAATTTTCTTAAAAACTGTAGTGTTTGTAACTAGCACAGTTTTTATTGATTCCTGAAAAATTTTGAATTTTGGGCTTGAAATGGCTGATTCATTTATAAATGATATTATATTCAGAATGTACTTTTATTTATATGAATAATGCTATTTTATAAAAAAAATTTGATTCTGCTATTATAATTTTTTACTTTGCATCATCTATTAAATTTTTTGATATTTCCTTTTTGTAGCAGCCTTGGCAAGATAGAGAAATATTTTCTGGAACACCTTTTGGCAATCTGTTCACTTCTCCACACACACAGATAATTTGTTCAATATTTACAGTATTTAACCTATACATGTAGAGACATTTTATCTAATATATACATACTGAAACAATATACACTTGATATATGAGTCAATCAGCTGTTCTTTGCCCCTGTCCCTGAAGTTACTAAAACATGGTTCATACAGACTACTTAGAAACTCCTTAGAAATGAAAAGGTTTCCAAGGAGTACTTAGAACTCCTTAAATAAATAAAATACTCCTTAAAAACTCCTTAGATTATGGTAAAGCAAAATTTAGCTTTGATCAATGACTTCATTGAAGGAATTCCTTTAAAGGAAGTAAAATAAAACACTCATGTTTAAAGTTTAAGTGACTATTGCCTTTTTAATCTCTCCCCCCCCCCCCCCCCCCCATTTTTTTTTTTTTTAAATGTTGTGTGATTTTTTTTTTTCTCTCTTTAAAATTTACTTTTAAAATCTAGGTGTACATTATCTGTATAATATGACCATTGGTCACTCCATAAAATAGTTTGCTGGCAATTTTGTACTCAAATTTATGAAACTAGTAAGCAGTATGTTGTGAATACCATGCAATTTTAACACTAGCTATTATATTTTAATAGAATAAAATCTTTTTTCCTGCATAAACTAGTTCGCTGGCAAATTTATACTCAAATTTATGAACTTTGTGAGCAGTATGTTATGAATAATACTGTGCAATTTTAGTATTTTAACTATTAGCTTTTAATAGAATAAGATCAGCTATTCTTTGCATCTGTCCTTATCCCAAGTCTCTTAAGTTACTAAAATATCCTTTACTTTAACGGTATTATTCCAAAACTTAAAATCAGGGAATGATGTTTATTTTCAAATTTACTACTTCAAATTATTCACTCTTTTTGTGCATGTTAAATCAGATTATAAATATGTAGTTTAGGATACATTTAAACTTTAAAAAATGAAGGGGTCGAAGTTTTATTTTGAAGTTTTCTACGTAAAATGTTTCTGAGCAATGCAAGAGACACAATATATCATTATAATTTTCTTCTTTAGTGAAGAGATTCGAAATTTCGCCTTTTGGAATCAAGAATCACAATAGTAAGTTCCAGTAAAAATGTTGATTCAATGATCCAGAGTTTTCATGTTGCCTGGGAAATATATCCTTACTCAATATCATAGGAGACAAATATACAGTCCTCAGCAAAAGTTTAGACACTGATGATATTTAGCCTTAAATAAAAAATACGAACTCTTGGGTTATACAAATCGCTATATTTATTTTAAAATATTTTAGTGTGGAAATAAGGGTTTTAATGTCGGATAATATTTAATTGAACTGAAAAAAGTTAAATTTGCATATTGCCAAAGTTTAGACATTTTCTTGTTTTTTTGGCAACTGGTCAAAGAATAATGCAAATTTCAAACTTATGATGTTACCTGCATGAAGTATTTAAGTGCACCTCAAGGTTGCATCAGTTAGTGAAGATGCTGTGAGCTAGAGAGATTCAGTTAGAGGAAGTAATTGAAATATGGAAAGCTGAAATCGAAAAGGAAGAATGTTGCAGAAATATCAGTTACTTTAAATCGTTCAAAGAAGTTTGTTTATCGAGTATTTTCTAAGGGTAGCTCTTGCAAAGCAAAATACAGATTTAGAAGTCCTTGTGTGACTAGAAGACGAGATGATAGGAAGATCCAGAAACTGTATCTACACAAAGGATGAGTGCTAGTCAGATTAAACTGAGTCAGGACTTTCTGTGCCAACAGATACGATTCGTAGGTGGATTAAAGAAAGAGATAAATTCGTTTACATGAAAATGGAAAAACAGCCAGTTCTGAAATATCACCACAAATTGACAAGAATGCAGTGGGCTTCAAAATATATGTCATATGGACTCCAGTGGTGTACTGTGATATTCAGTGACGGAAAAAATGTGGAATTTGGATAGCACAGATGGGTGGACATACTATTGGCACGACTTGTGTAGAGAGCCCAGGTCTTTCCCTTGTAGCTTCATTTTGCTTTAATGGTCCAGTAGCTCTGGAGTTTGTCAGTGGTCGCCAAACAGCACAGGACTACAAACATGCATTGGAGAACAATTTACAGCCATTTAAGGAATTTTAGGTTGTCCAAAGTATGTATTTCAGCAAGATAATGCACTTATTCATGTTGCACACAAAACAAAAACTTAGTTTAACTCTCAAAATATTGCTGTTCTCAATTGGCCTGCGTTTAGCCCTGATCTGAACCCAGTTGTGAAAGCCTTTGGGGTATCATGTCTCATAAGGTTTACACAAATTTTTAGCAATAGCCCACTGTTAATGAACTTCGAGCTGCTGTTGAACATGCTTGGTATGAAATAAACCCCCAAGTGGTTCAGGATTTAGTTTCTGGGATGGAAAGTCGCCTTTTCGCACTAATTGCAAACAATGGAAGTGCAATTCAATTTTAATTTATGGTTATATTTTTGTAAATATACAGATTGTCTATATTTTTGCCACAATGTTAATTTGTCTTTTTGTCATTATATATCGCTCACCCGCAAGAAAAGTGACACATCTCACAAAATTCATTTTGTGTTTTATTCCATTTATAGGTCTGTCATAGGTGTGTCTTGCTACACAAAAAGTTTCATAAGTGTAGTTATACGAAAATCACTTAATTACGCTGTATGTCCATTCATGACCACAGAAGGGAGGTAGATTAAGTGGGGAGGTAAAATTATAAAATCCTTCAAACCTCATCATACGTCTTCATTCTTAAGAGTTTTATGTACATTTTTACTCCTGCATACAGAGCTAAGTGCTAAAATTTCATGTCACAGTAAAATCATGCAAATTTTCTTTTGCCTCTCCTGTGAAATTTACTTTTGTCGAGATGTGTCACTTTTCTTGCGGGTGAGCGATATTAAATGTATAATTTAAAATTTATTGTTTGTGAATAAATGATAAGTCACGAGTAATATATGACAGTTGAGTTACAACAATTCGTTACATACTTTTCAGTATAAGAAGAGTAATCGACCATTGTCTAAACTTTTGCTGTGCACTGTAGACCTTAGAAAAAAAAAATGAAGTCTTGGAAACAAAAACATGCACTGCTTGTTAGCGTATATAAAATTTCTTTTATTAATCTAGTAAATAAATAAAATTTTCAATTATTTATTTGTATTTTTAATAACAGTAATAATAATAATAAATTACATGGGTCATCTTTGATGCAAGGAACAGTTGAGTGACTGATATATATGAGCTAGCAATAATTCTGAAATAGAGAAAACAAAACTAGGCTAGAAGAGAAAATTTTTCTCAAGTATTTTCTGGTACTCTATTTCATACGAAGGACAATTTTCTTCAGTTATATATACATGTATAGAAGTAATTTACCATACTTATGTATACAGAAGCAATTTACTATGTACAGTTGTGGAAAAAAAAAGTAAACACCCCCCTACTAACTCCTCAACAAATTATCATAGACGAAAGTTACTGGTACCAAACGATTGGAAATAAAGTCTACTTTTAAATGACGTATATAAAATTTGCTTAGGGGGGCATCTACATATTAAAATGAATGCAAACTTCAATTTTTTCAATGGCAATACCCAATTTTAACGAGATATTTCAAATCTTTGGTTCAAACTATGCCTAGACACAAAATTTCAAGTCATTTGAATGATAAGTTTTTGAATTATAAACATTCAAAATTTAATGCTTCTAATGTTACATTTTCATATTTTTATTTATAACTTCTGAAATTATGATCCTAATGATCTAATTTTTTGTGTAACAATAATACTAATATACCCAAACATAAATACGTTGAATTTGCAATTTTTATAATTTTCTGATATGAATTATGAAATTAATATTCAAAAAAATTATGAATTGCAACCTACAATTTTTTTGATGGATTCAGATTTATTAAGTCCTGTTTTAAGGAAATCCAAAATTTCACATTTTTCTTCCAAGTAGATTTCAAATTATGCTTTAAAAACTTGCAATATGATGGTTTAAGGGGCCTCGTCTATGATAGAAGCGAGTAAATATTTTGAAATTTCTTATGCTATCCTGTAATTAACAGGCTTAATTGACTGTTTCAGGTGCCTTGATCAAGAAGGGAGCTCTCTCGGTTAACAATCGAGTACTGAACTTCAATTTGGATACAGCGCTTAAAATATGCTCGTTTTAAAATAATTAATTTCTCGGAAACTTATGGTACGAATTGCATAAAAATTTGTTTTTAGAGTAATTGAAGGGTGTAGAGTTTATTTATGCTGTCAGAATTGTGTACTGCTATTGAAAAAAACAAAGTTATGGTTCGTTTTAATATGCAGATGGCCCCCTATGCAAATTTTATATACATCATTTAAAAGTAGACTTTATTTCCACAGGGTGTCTACAGAATCTGGAAATCAGGGAATCATGGAAAAATCAGGGAGGTTTATCTATCTGGAAAAATCAGGAAAAAGTCAGGGAACTTTGTAAAAATACTTGAAAATCAGGGAACTTTGTCTATATGTGAAATTATTTGCATTTTCACCTTGCCAATGAGTCTGATTGGTCTATTTTATCTACCATATTTTTTCATGTGCTGATTAATCTTTCCCAATATTTTTTAAAAGACACACGTGGTATGAGTTTTTGATATTTAAACACAAATTGAGGTGATCAGATGACCCCATTTTCTGTGGATAGCGCTTATGTTGAAGGCAATTTAGCCATTTTTTAAAATTTTAAATGATACATTAGCATAACCTGACAAGATGGTCTCAATCCAATTAGCTATCCCATCAGATGTAGATAAGTCTTAGAATTGAATATTTTTAGAAAATGAGGAAATTTTCTTGTCACTATATATTCATTGGAAGCAATATGAAGTTGTTGGACTAAATTTTGAGTTCGGATTTATAAAACTGTCAACCAAATACTTAATGAATATTAGACAATTATGTTTTTCTCTTGCTTTTTTCTCCCAAACGAGATATTAGCAAGCTGAATAAGTGTGTTATACGAGGAACATGAAAAGATACCGTACATGAAACGTACATGAAAAGATACCGTATGTGTATTGTTAATAATAGAAATCAGGGAAGTCTGATAAAGATAGTCAGGGAAATCATGGAAAAATCAGGGAACTTTTTTTTACAATTTCTGTAGACACCATGCGTCCAATCGTTTGGTATCGGTATCTTTCTTCTATGAAAATTTGTTGAGGAGTTAGTAGGGGGTGTTTATTTTTTTTTCCCACGACTGTACATAAGTAAGCATATGGTGGTTGTTGAAAGGACGGTTTATTATAAAAATGATCGTAACATAGTTCCGGTAGTACAATCCGCTGTAATGACTCGCAAACCCCAGTCATTGATCCGTTTCCTGAAAGGAATGTCCACCAGGCAATAATTCAGGAGAAATTTCCATGGGAAAATCTTTATTAAGGCTAAGGTGTAAAACTAGTGGTGGCCCCCGTGGTAAGGAAATTATTGAGGTGTTATCAGTAGCAAGAGCAGAGGTGATATCTTTCAATCTGCGTAATTTAATATGCCAAGAATACATCTGTCTTGAGCCAATACGCCAAGTACAAAATATACGTTAAACTGGGAGATATATTAAAATTTGAACGAGATAAACGCCAAGGACAGAAACCACATTTGGCAACAAATTATTAAGTGAAATAAAAAAACGCAAACCTATTATTGCTTACATAAAGTCTTAATGGTGAGGATAATTAATGACATTTATCTACTTACCGATCGAAGTGATCATTTATCGAAGTGAAATTGAAATTTATGTGTATTTTAATGCATTTACCAGATGCCTGCAAGCTTAAATTTAACTATATGATCTTTAGATTATGTAAACAGATTTGTAAAAAGTGGCATTTAACAAATAAAATATCAATAAAGAATATATATGCGGGGGAAGGGAAATGTGCTTAAATTAGAAATAACAAATAAATCATTTATCTGAATGATAGCTTTTAACAGAAACAAAAAGAATATTTATGTGGGTATAACGATTGCACTTAAATTAGACATAACTTAGAAATGATTTTTTGAATGCAAGCGTTAAATAGAAGAAAGGGAAATAAATTTTGAAAACAGATTAATTTCGAATACAAATATATGGCCACGCCATATATATCTCCCCCTTCGCAAAGTTGTAAAACATAGGCTTAACTTGGCCCAACACAGATGCGCACACATACTATAAACATCAGAACACAATGTATTAACTTTTGAAGCTATCGGAAGACCATCAACTATAAAAAAAAAAAACCAAAGAGTACATGTACATTAAAAAGATGCAATTATTTTTTGCATAAACTAGGTACCATCAAAATTAGTCATATACATGACATTTGGTCTCTTATTTTCTTTAGTCCAGAAACCATAAAAAAAACTCGTCTTCTTGAGACGGTAACTTAAAAATAGTAGGCCTACATTAAAAATAGCATAACTCAGTATGCAAATCATCTTTTATGCCAATTGGCATTCTATTGCTAGCATACACTATTTATATAATGCAATAATAATAAAAATCAAATAAGCAAAATCAAATAAGCAAATGTAAATAAAGCAATGTTATCATATATTCAAATTTCAAAAATTAAAAATTTTGTACCAATGCACAGTGCAATCTGTACATGTATTTGTAACTTTATTAAATTGTCTACACAAACCCTTTAACCTTGAACTGAAACATACAAAAATGCAGATAAGTTAAATCATAAAAAGGAAAAAAAATTGGCTACTGCCAACTGCTATCCAGTTTGAAACATGCAACAAGTGAATGTGCTGCATAAATGTTACCAAGATATCTCTAAATATCTAAAATGTACCCGAATTAAAAAAGAACTACATAACAATTAAACTTGCATGTAAAAGCCTATGATGTGTAATATCAGGCGATAAACAATAATGTTAACAAAAAAAAATCCTATCTAGATGACTGAATTAAAACTATGGCTGGTTTCTAGAAGCAAGAGTAGATGACAATATAAATACTGACAAACACGTATAATTACTATATTTTCGTTGTATACCAACATGTAACCAATTACGACAAACGTGATGTGAAATTCAATGAACATTTATCTATCAATAAAGACACAAATATTTTTATCTATATCTAAAGTTAAGTAAAGCACATTTATAAATTTTATAATCATTAAATTTTAAATTTAAAGTGAGAGACATGCATGCAAACACATTATATATATTAAAATAAATACTTAAAAAAAAATGAGAATATGCGCATATATTTTAAATATAATTATATATGCATACATATATGGGCATGAGAAAAACGAAAATGCACAATCAAAGAATATATTTAAAAATTAACTACCACAATATTAATTGCAGTTAAATTAAAATGATAATAGAGAAAAAATGTATTCGATCCCTTTCCCATACCCACATCTTAATTAAATGTGTGTGGAAGTGGACTTTTCTTGCTATCAATCACTGCACGGTCGGGCGTCCCTTGCATTAAATCATGTTCATAATTACGTTTTTTTTTAAATATTTATTCGCATAATTTCACTTTTTGATCATCACATTGGTTTAAGGGCGGAACACAGGTATATGAACCTCACACACTATTTATGATATCTTGAGCACAAAAGCACCACACATTCACAATGAATAAACAAACTGAAAAAAAGAGAAACTCCGCTGACACACGAAATTCTTTCTTTTAGTCAAGAAACACCACATGAAATTCTTTCTTTTAGTCAAGAAACACAATCAGCCCCTAAAAACGGTATGACACTTCTTTCGTAGGGCGGTGATCCGAATTTGGGAAGCCCGCGAAATATGAAATAAAAAGGACCGCGCACAGTTGACGCATCTTTCACATCAAAAAGTACACAAACAAGTAAATGGGATCTTTAAAGTGTAAACACGGGGATTCCCTCGCTCCGAGAAGCGAAACCACAGGCGCACGCAGGTTCAATATGCATAAAGAATGCACGACGACGGCAAGTCCCACAATTTTTTTTTTATCAGGCGGGGCGAAATCGAGAATGCACATCTTTTCCGAAGTCACAGGTGACACGTCCCGTTGTGCTTACGTAGTCCAAGGCGGGTGAAAGAAACAGTTCGCGCACACATAGACAACGAATGTGGCTCCGAGCGATAAGTTGTTACTAAACAGTCCACACCAGTCCCGAGCAGATCTCGTTGTCACATAAACATGTGAGTTTCCAAAAGTCATTTTAATTAGCTGTAATCCAGCGCAGATACTTCTGCATGATCTAACCAAAAACACATGAAGAGAACTCAGGAAAATTGGAAGGGTCACCACTCAAGCCTTTCTTCTTTTTTATTATAAACTATTTCCTGATAGACATATTTCCCGGTACCACATATGAAGGAGTTGAAGGCCGGTTTATTATAAAAATGATCGTAACATAGTTCCGGTAGTACAATCCGCTGTAATAACTCGCAAACCCCAGTCATTGATCTGTTTCCTGAAAGGAATGTCCACCAAGCAATAATTCAGGAGAAATTTCCATGGAAAAATCTTTATTAAGGCTAAGATGTAAAACTAGTGGTGGCCCCCGTGGTAAGGAAATTATTGAGGTGTTATCAGTAGCAAGAGCAGAGGTGAAAATAGAAGAAAGGGAAATAAATTTTGAAAACAGATTAATTTCAAATATAAATATATGGCCACGTCATAAAGCAGTAATATTTTTATTTCATGGTTATTTACAACATACAAATCCAAAATCACACTTATTTTTCAAGGGCTCTATAAAAAGGAAGTACCAACTTATATTTTTAAAAGATTGTTTTGAAAATCCTTAATTAATTCTTTTATTTATTTAGAACGCTTTTTCCTGTTGTGCACTCAAATGAGGCTGTAGATGCAAGTAGCCAAACAGGGTCTGCTTCTCCAATCCCTATGAAGACTGAACCTTCATAGATTTTTAGCTCAGTTGAACTGTCATGCATTTTTCGGAGACTTAACTTAATCACCACTTACTCAAGCAATATCAGTGCTTTTAAATTTCTTAGATAATGATGGTACTGTAGACTTCAGTGTTTTTTTACTCTTCAGGTGATTAGGTGATATGCTACTCCCAAAGTTTGGTGAGACTAATTTAGGAGTAAAATCTTGATGTGTATTGAATATAAAACACAAATAAAAAGCAAAGAAGTAAAATATGATGCTGAATTCTAATTTTCCTTTTTTTTATTTTTGTTAAAGTATACTGAGTTCTTCTGAGTAAATTTGCTTTCTCTCATTAATTTTTTGTAGTAAATATGTTTTTTCTAGTTAATTGTTTTTTTTTTTTTCTTTACAAGTATCTAAATTTGCTTTAAATTGCTATTTCTTCCAAACAATATTTCTACCTTAGCCTTTTTGTTATATTTTATTCAGTATTTGGAAATAGTTATGATGAAAGAAAAATGTTGAGCAAAAGGAAAGAAAGTATTTTTTTGGAATAATTGAACAGTTAATTGAAAAACAGCACAAGTCACCATGTTAAAATTCAAATCTTATAAAAATTTAATGATTGAGAAATGCAAAAATATTTTTGAAAGGTTCTAAAATTGTATTTAAAATTATTAAATTAAAATACTTAAAAAACATTCTTTTGAAACTTTGCCATACTTCAATTGTCCACAAAGCTTTAAATTTCATTGTTCAACAGGGTTTATGTCAAAATAATAAAAATAATTAGATTTGTTGTTTATACTCTGTGACTTATTTGCAAATTTGTTAAATAATTTTCATTTAGTATAAAAAAGGTATTGTTGAAAAGAATTTTGAGCAATTTTAAATTTAAAAAATATCTTACAATCCCAAGTTTTTACAGTCTCATTGTTGTTTGTTAGCTGGATTTATGAACCATACAGCCAATTTTTGCATCAATAGTTAAACAGACTTGGATCTTTAAGTTAAAGTTGGTTTCAAACCACTTAGAACATAAAACGTGAAACCAGAATTGAAATACTGTACCTCACTAGTTGCCAGGACTGTATTTAGGGGCTGGCAAACTTTGCTGTTACCTGGCAAAATTGACATACGTTGATTTTCAGCATTTTAATTTGTCTGTGAAAACAAAATAGAAATTCAAAAAATGCTACTTCACTGAAAAGTTTAATGCTGTTTTGTTCTCCCAAGCAAATGTTTGATTTCATGAGTATTTCCACAAATTCTATCCTCAAAAGTTTTTTCAAGGGGGAAAAGTGGGAGGGGGGTGCTTATAGATTTTATGCTATCTTTCTTTTGAATGAAAGTATATGAATGGCTTAGATCATGGGCCCATCCCTCTGGTTACAACCTTGATTTCCCTCCCTGCTCCATAATTGTTATATACATATATATACCCTCCTATTTCTTTTAAAAGAACACTGGATTAGGTGATAGTGACAGGATAAGGAAGAGATAATTTTTTAAAGCATTTAGAGGAATACTTTTCAGTTTTGATGCAGTTATTATTTGACAACACTGCACTTTAGAGCTAAAACCTGCAGTCACTGTAAAAATTCTTTCTTGTGAGATATTTGACCTCCGTTGTGCAATATTTGGGAGCATAATCTGTGGCTGTTAAAATTTTATCTAAACCACTGACCATAACCATTAGACAGGATGTTGGGCCTTGTCTTACTGTGCCCATATTGTACCAAAAAAATTTGTTTTATTCATTTAGATGTCAACATTTTCTGTTTTCAAGGAGGAAGGGAATATATAACCTCTCTATCAAAAAAAAAAAAAAAAAAAAAGTATGCTGTCACCATTGTAAATGAATTTTTCTTTCTATGTAGATATTGAGAAAAACTATTACATATAAAAATATGAAATTTGGTAATTTTATAGAGAAATGGTAGGTAAACCAAAGCAGACTGTTTTTAAATCGCAGAATTATTTTAAAAGCTATTAAAAAGTCTGTGAAAATAGTTCTGTTAAAAAAGTTTTATAAGAACAAAAACTATGCATAGCAATTTAACCATTTTTTTCCAGAGGAATAGTTGTTGACAAGTTTGTAGTGGGTAGTTATTTTTTTAATTTGACTATTTTTTTTTAGGATTTCTTTTCAACTTTTTATTCAAAATTTCAATACAGATTTATTTGATTTTTTGTAAAGATAATTTTTCATCTCATTGGCAAATTATAAAACAGTGCAAATAATATTTCCTTTCAATTAAAAATGTATGTACATGTGACTATTAAAAACAGACAGAAAGCTTTAAAAAATAATTAAATGATCACATGCTAAAAACAGTAAATGGGAAAAATTACATCATATTTAGAATGCCCAAATAATAATATTGGCAAACAGAAACAATTTCAATTTAAAAATGAGATATTTATTTCATAATTCAAGATGGTCTTTTTAACTGTTAAAAAATGTATTTTCACATGAATAATAAAAAGCGAAACAAAACATTATTGAAAATTACATCATATTTAAAACAATATATTTAAAATGACTTATTAAAAACAATTTTCTTATAGCATCATTATAAAATTCTGGGAGGCAGCAATATTGTTTGCCTAGCCCTTTTATGCAAGCTGATTTTCAAATGTTTAATTGATTTTTATTTAATTAATCACAAAAACAGTCGTTAGTTGTCTCAACAGCAGTTAATTCAGCCTTATAATCTGTCAGTGAAAGGGAAATGAATGAAAACCGATTACAATATATTTCTACTGGTTGTTTAATTATAATTCAATCTTCCATAATCTTTTTAAAGCAGATGAAAGTAGAGTCTCTTTAGGTTTAGACCCCTAGTATAATAAAGTTTTAGGGTCAATAAATTAATTAGTCTGATCTTCATGAATTGAAGAAACATTTTAATGAAGTTGAGTAATATGTTTAAAAAATATAATTTAAATGAAAAGTATTAGGTATGACTATATTACATTAGAATTTAAATTCATGTAATTTATTGTATTCTATCACTCTTAATTGTATTCTATCACTCTTAATTGTATTCTATCACTCTTATGTTAATACAAGTATTGCATATCTTTGAAGTAAGCAATACTTACATGATTTTTAGCATTGTATTTTATTTCTTTGCTGGGTATTGAAAACAAAGATAACAATAATATGCTAAAAGGATTTTCTGTGAAAAATTGTAATAATTACAATGCTTTATTTCATTTTTTAAAGAAATAGTTTGAGTTCTTAAGTTTAAAAAAAAAAATTAAATTTTTATTCAGATTTATTGATTGTTCATACTCATACCAAACTTTGGTGGTTAAACTGAGGTAATTCAGAGTCTGGGTGTTAAAATTGAAATAGCCATTAAAATGTTATAATAATGATCAGCAATTTGTACGTTTATTAAAATTAATGACTGAATGTGAATTACAGATTTTTACAAACTAAAGAGTTATGAGACATTTTAAATCTTTTTAAATTTATTATTTGAGAATTTATGTATCTTTCATAAATCTTTTATATTTTGTGTTATACATTTTTTTTTTTTTTCTTGAGCTTTTATATTTTTGTTGTTTTTTAAATATTTTGTGTGCAAAATTTAATAATATATATACACAAAATAATAATAATATATACACAAAAAAAGAAAAAAAAATTATAGATTTGTTGGTTCTCAATATTTAATTTTCACCTTTTAAAATTATATATATAGATATATAAGAAAATTTGAAGTCATTCTTAAATTATTTAAGCTGCTAATTTATTTGACTATGGAAATGGTTTTTATTTTAGTAAAAAAAAAAAAAAAGAAATAATTGAAAAGTGTTTATAAGAAGAAATGACTTAAATGATTTTTATTATTTGCAATTTTAGTTATAAATTGGTCTCATTAAGCCATTCTATTTCATTATTTTACTATTATAGTTTGAACTTCTGTTGGAAGAGCTAGAAGGTACTTCATAAAAGAAAATGATAATAACAATTAAAAAAAAATACTTGAAAAAAATCTAGTTAGAATTGTAAAATTATGTGTAAAAGGTGAAAAAAATATTTTATTCTATCTGTCTAATCTAGAATCATATGATTTATTCTTAATTTAATAATGTAACCAAAGTTTTTGAAATTTATATATTTACAGATGTTTCACTATTCTATTTTTATATGTGTTTTATTATTCTTTAATGTTCCCAAACCTTTCTTACAATAAGAAAGAGATTAGAACAAAATTTTTTACTGTCATTCTGGTTGAATGTGGTTTATAGATTTTTTTCAAAAGGATTGAACTAATTATAATTATGTTAAATCCCCCTCTCCTCCTTCCTATGAATGTTTTTTTTTTTTTTTTAAATTATTATTTATTTTCCTCAGTTCTATGAGAAGCTTGTATTTATGGGTTTTTTTTTCACATGTATTTTTTTTTTTTTTTAAATTTAAGTTTTCTTTCTTGAGTTAGGATTATTTATATATATATATAAAGAATAATAATAATAAGGAGTCAGGAAAACAGATGGATGTGACATTCTTATGTATATTAATAAAAGAAAGATGTTTTCTCTGTGTGCTTTGGTGATGACTAGGGAAATCTTTGCATGTAGTGGTCTG
Organism: Maratus speciosus; assembly: GCA_963932465.1. NCBI lineage: Eukaryota > Metazoa > Arthropoda > Arachnida > Araneae > Salticidae > Maratus > Maratus speciosus. The sequence continues at coordinate 617,122,717 of OZ010789.1, forward strand.
CAGATTTGGTTCTGGATAGACAAAGAAAGGTCTGGACCTGGGCCAAACACTTAAGAAATTAGCTTTTTTAAACATTATCTATGCAATTTTTTTTTTGTCTTTGTACAAAGTATTTAATTAACAATAGTGACAATATTTTTTAATCACAAAAAATAATGAATTTGAGTACATACCAATTTTCATATTGTGGCTAACTATCATTGTTAGTGAAAATAGTACTGTAGTTCAAGATCTATTTTTGTGAACAAAGTCTCACATAATCCATGTCTTCATTTTTAAAACAGGGACTTGAATTTCATTGCCATTTGCACTGACAATGATAATTAATCACGCTATCAAAATTGGTATACGCTCATACTCATTATTTTTGTAATTTTAAAATATGTAGTCATTATTATTAATTATAATATGTATGTATATATATAAGTATGTGCATTCATTTGGGAAATATTATCAATGAACTGATGCAAAAACTCTTAAACTACAAAAATAATCATCATATTTGTCTTTCTCATCTGTAATAGATTTATCTGTGATGTTGTTGTTTTTTTCCATCACGATAACTTAATGGATGAAGATATTTCACTACTTTCTCAGTACTTGAAAAACCTAAGACACTTAAAACTAATATCCATATATGTTTTTCATTTGTTGATTGGTTGTTTGATTTTGTGTCAGTACAGTCACCTTTTGCTTGCAAAGAGCTGTACAATTTCATATTCAAGGTACATAAATTAAACATACACAATTATTGTGAATTGTTCTAATATTGTATGAACGTGTGATTTCAATGTAAGACATGGGATCATAATCTCTAAGTGCATAGAGATTTCTTAAATTTCTTATACAGAAAAAGCAGTTTTAAAAGTGCTTAATACTCCTTGAATAAAGAAAACACTTCTTAAAAATTTCTGCTTCTATTTAAAACAAGTAACTTTACTGAAATAAATAAATGAAACATACTTTTTATGTAAGGAAAATGGAATTTCTTTTAAATAGCCTTCTTTTTTTCAATTCCTACTATTAGTTCACATTCTTCCTATATACAGCGTGTTTATAAAGTCCCGGACCCATTTTGATGTTTAATAACTCATAAAATAATAAAGATAGATTAAAATTAATAACATAAATGGTTAAATAGACTCAAAAAGTTTCATGACCCTTGTCAATGAACTTCCACGTGTGCCCCCTTCGTTGCACGGAGAATATCAAGTTGATAGTCAATTTCATGCCAGGTAGCGGCAAGCATGTCGGCATCCACAGAGGCTATTGCGGTTGTAATTCTGGCTTTTAAGTCATCAATGTTCGACACTCTCCTCCTGTAAACATTGTCCTTTACAAATCCCCAAAGGAAAAAGTCCAGCGGCATTATAGCAGGTGATCTGGGTGGCCAAGGAATTGGACCTCCTCGCCCAATCCATCTTCCTGGAAATCATACTTCTTTGAATGACCATTTTCCAGGAAGATGGATTCTCCGTGCGACGAAGGAGGCACACGTGGAAGTTTATTGACAAGGGTCATGAAACTTTTTGAGTCTTATCTAACCATTTATCTTATTAATTTTAATCTATCTTTATTATTTTATGAGTTATTAAACATGAAAATGGGTCCGGGACTTTATAAACACCCTGTATATCTTGTTCAAATTTTCAGTCATTAATATTACTTATTATTCATCCACTTAAGTTCAAATACATTTTTTTTTAACTTGTAGTGGATGACACTTGATGTTAATACAGTTTTTTCAAATATTAATTCATTAATTAAATTAATTAATCTTAGTTTTATATGGGAGAAAAAAATGACGGCCATTGGTTATTGAACAGCATTTAATGCATCTCCATACCTATAAGAGGGGGGGGGGGGGTTACCATCGGAGGGACCCTGTTCTGTCACCAACTTGACAATATATCGCCAAATTTGGCGACCACAATGAGTCGCCAAAATTGATGTCAACTTGGTGATATCTCTAATATTTCGCCAAATTCCCATAGACTTCCATTGTAAACCGATAGGGTTTACTTGCTTATAGAAAATCAACAAATTGAGATATTTTAATGCAACAAAAACTAATATTAGCTTAAGGGATTATATTAAATTTTTCTTTGATGACCTAAGTAGGAATTGACTTTTTTTTTCTTTTTTTTTTATGTATCTATTACTTATTTTCCAATATTTTTCCCAATTTGGTGGTTTTACATATGAAAATAATTCTATGAATGTGTCAGAAAGTTTTACGATTTTGAGCAGAAGAAAATATTTTTAAGGATGCTTTTAATGCATTGAAATGCATTATTATTATTAAAAAAAGTGACATTAGTGTGCCCTAGGGATCCAACTTTCTGGATCTTAAAAAAATACATTTTTAATGATGAAAAACAATTTATTATTGTATGCATGTATTGTGTTTAATAGTTTCAATTTAATTCCTTGAAAATTTATTGGACTCCTTACATTTTTTTCATAAAAAATCCCTGCAATCTATAACTATATTTAAGTAAGTTACATTAATCATAGCAGCATTCATTGCCTTTACAAAGTTGTATATATATTTTTTTTAATGAGAAAGGTTTGGGAACAGTATTGAATTTGAAACTATAGTTAGCTGAAAATGAATTTGTCATTTTAAAACTTTTAATAAATATTGCTAACAATCACTCAGCTCTGCAGTTATTCTCTGTCTGAGTGGCCAGTCTCTTGTAAAGAGTGGTTTTTATTCCTGTTGCTGAAATTGATAGCTTCAGCCCAAGGTATCAACTGTGATACAGTAATAACATCACCATACACATTTATGGACTATTTCATATTCAAGATTTATAGATTACATCATTGTTAATAGCTGTAATATTGTGGTTATATTTTGCATATTCATTATTTCTTAAATCATTTTTCCATGCTAACATCTTAACTAGAAATAATGCTGTGAAACTTGTACATAAGACCATTTTTCATTATCTGTGTCCATCATACATTTTGAAACATTATAATGTGTATTATGCTCATTAAAATAGAGATACTGTATTTAAATTTCTTTTACAGGTAAAATATAGATTAAAATATAGTCTGTTATATGACACCACATAGATTGTCTAAGTTGTGTGCATACTAATGTTTTGAGCATTAGCCTGAAAAGGTAATTTTTATTATAAGAAAAATTATAAAAAGAAAAGTTTCTTGTAAAATAGTAAAACAATTCGTTAAGAGATACATATTAATGGAGTGAACAACTGATTACTATTTTAAATTTCTAACATTTCCATTACATAGTTCTGCATTGAAACATATATGATTAATGTTAAAGAAGAAGTGGGGAAAACACACAGAGGTTACTACAGCCTTGGGTACATGATTCTGTGCTTTTTTACTATTATTAAAATAATATTTGTATGTGGGAAATTACTGCATTTATTGAAAATAATATTTTTACTAATTAATTAAAAAAAAATCTGTTTATAAATCCAACTGTTTCTTTAAAGTATATTGTTATCAATACTTTGATATTGGGAAATTCTAAGAATATATTTATGTATAATGCTAAATAAAAATACCCTTTTTTAGAAAATTCCTTGTAAAAAAAAAAATTTGACAAAAAAAAGTACCTTAAAATGTTAAGTTTTTCTGAAAGAATTTAAAACTATAGTTTTGATACTAATGATTTATTGTTAGTAGTTTCTTTGACACAAATTTATAATTATTTTAACGGTAGTGAATTTAAAAGAAACTGATAAACTTAAATAGAATTCATAATTTTTAGTCATAAAAATTTAGCCCGATAAACTAGCAAGTACATTGCATAATATTCTAAACAACTCAAGCCACAAGAGAGATTCAAATAAAGTCCAAAAATGCAATAATATGTATGTGGCTTTTATTGAAAAAGATGACAAAATATTGTTGCTATCTGGGTGACCTCAAGACTATAAAAACTTCTTCATTTGCATTATGATCATGAGAAGAGTAATGAACAGTTATGAAGTTTGACACCTGTTGGCATATCAAACAGATGCTAGCAAGAAGACAATAAATCAATAAGATTTACAACAAAAAGCTCTCACTTCAGTTGTCTCAAAATTTAATTTTTGTTACATAATGCCATCTTTGACCGATCTTTTCAATTACATATCAAGCTAATAACATGTTCTACAGCATCCCAACATGAAAGTTTTGATAACAATTATTGATCAATGGAATGCCATAAGGTAGTCTACTTGGCTGTAAACTATAAATCATAAATTAGTCCAAGTTTTCAGTCGATATTCATTCTACTATGTTGTTATTGTTATCTTTGTCATGTGCTATCCTTATTTTTTATAAATCATAATTTAGTCCAAGTTTTTACAATCAATATTCACCATTACACTACTATGTTATTATTGTTATCTTTGTCATGTGCTATTCTTATTTTTTTAATATTTGTATGCCTACAAAAATCACTTTACTTCCAGAACAGATTTATGTGCCATAATTGGATTTTGTTAAAAAATAACACTGAATAATTGTTATTTGATGTGTTAATACTTTTTGTTTTCAAACTTGCCATTTGTTCCAAATCTGCTTTTGTTTAATGTTCCTAATATTGTGGGCATTTCTGCAATGTTAATTTTATCAGTCAGTTTGAAATATATTATTTTGTTGGAATTTCAAAAACTTTGTTTTTCTCTGTTTTTGTATATTCTAGAATCCCATCTTTTTTTTTTTGCCAAAAAATTTGTAATACATCATATGGTGTTTTCAAATCCTTGAACACAGATTTTTTTTTTTAAATCTTTTTTGTCATAAAATTTATTCCCACTTTTTAAAAGGAATTAACAATATATGTATCGTAAAATTGGGAGGGCGATGAGAATTACATACGGGTGGGTGAAATATTTTCAGAATTTTATGGTATATTAATCTGAGGCATCTTGCATTGTATTGAAGGATATGATAAAAGGTTACATTTGTAAAGAGAGAGAGAGAAATTTTTCTATGCAATTTCTATGCTTCCAGGTAAATTTTAAAACCTTACTGAAACATACAGAACCAAATAATGGTAGCACAATGAAAGAAAAACATAGGTAAAATAATTTGATATATATGTATGTAATCTCATAGTGGACAGTCAGTCCATAATATTCTTTATTTGTACTTGACTAAAATTTACAATGTAGAAGAATAATTTAAATGGTTTTATAAATAAATAAATATAATTTTGCATATAGATTAAACATTCATAAACAAAAAAAAAGGGGGGGGGGGTAAAATAACAATAGTTTGCAACTTAGAAAGCTTGTCAATCAAAGAAATATTTTAGTATATCAATATATGCAATCACATTTTATCAGAAATTAACTTTTTTACTTATAAATTTTTAAAAATCTTATCAATCTAGCTGTCTAACAGGTTAATAGCATTTAGAAGCATTGAAATTTATTTACTTATTTTTGTGATAATTGTTTTGCTTTAAAAACACACTTTTTAATGTTGAAAATTTAGTTTAATGATTTGCGAAATTTCAGCATGACCACTTAAGCTAGCTTTAAGAGTAATTTTTGTACACACATGTATATTTTGTGCATACATGTTAGTTTAACTTCCTTGCTCATGTAAACCTCATATGAAGCTCTTAACTTAATTATAAACACAATTTTTTGAAAGCTTCTTATGATTAACTTTTACTTTGAGTGATATTTCTGAAACTTTCAGATTTCATATGTGGCTTCAAATTTGTATTAATTTTTGACAGTAAGACTGAAAAGTTAAGGGTCTGTGATTATTTAAAAAAGCAAGTACAGGAAAAAAAATCATGTTGTATATTCCAATCACACCTGAAATGGCAGGTGTCATAGCCAAATAAATGGTTATCTGCGTGGATTCTATGACTTTGGATATCGCCCGTAGATTATTGGAAATTTAAGCTAAAGAAGGATTTTCGGTTCCACTTCAGGAAGCAAATATTTCTTATTTTACACAATCTAAAACACCATTTTAAGTACATCCATACACATGATTTTTTTTTTTTTTTTTTTAATAATAATTTGTGAGTGAGAGAGCTAATGATTTATGAAACGTTGACATGGTCACTTACGCTAGCTTTAAAAGAAATATTTATACACACTTATATGTATATGCATATAAGCTATTTCAATTAGTAATGCATAGCCTGGTAAGTTTCTTGCATATACTAATGTTTTCAGTTTTTTTTTTGGAAGTTTAGTAGTATTTTATTTATGGCTTTAATTTTAAACTAGTCTGATATTTCTATGTTGTCTGTTATTAATATGAACTCCTAAGTATAAATTGTTATATTTAATATCAAAGTATGCTTTTGTTAACTCATTTATGTACTCTTATTTATGTGTATTGTTGTAATGTTGAACATTTAATCTTTTACATTGTATTCATTTTATATAAATGTTATCTTATCTCACGTATTTTGACACATGTGTATCCCCATTAAAGCTAAGCTATTTTTGCATATTTTCATGTTCGCTTATTTCTTGTTAGTTGTTTGGGAGTGTTATATTTTATTTCTAAATTCATCTCTTTCACAAGTCAACAATCTCATTCATGTAATATTTGCATTTTTGTGTTTTTTTTAATTCATAATGTCAGTGGTTCCCAAGCTATAAATTGCTGACAATATTTTGGTCAGCTGCAGAGCAGTCAGTCAGGTCTTCAGTAATATGCAATTTATTTTGTCTGCTGCAATAATATAATGAAAACAATAGATTACAATCTAAAAATAAAATATTGTGAAAAGATTTAGAAAAATAACTTTTTGAAAAGACAGTATTTTATTAAACTATGTATGAACAGAGACTTGAAGCTAAAATTAAATAAAATTCAATCCCATTACAGGCTATGTTATTGGTGCTAAACAGTATCACAAATTGCATTGACTTTTAAATTGTATATCATTTTGCCATTCATTATTAAACATCTTCCTTATTTGGTAAAAGATTTTGATTATTCCATTTCTACACCAGTATCAATCAGTCAGTTAGTATTAATCAAAATGACTGTTCTTATCTCGTGTGTATTACTGTCATCTCACATGTAATCTTTCGGGCAAAGCTCATTTTTCTTTAGGATTGTTTATAGAAAAAGTCCTATATATCCACCCACCTATTAGGTGGGTAAAAATTAAAACTTTTAAGTTGGGTCACATAACAATAAAGTTTGAAAACTGCTGCATTATGCTATTATGTTTTAAGATTTTGATTCTTTTATCCCTTAAATTTGTGAAATTTTAAGAACAGCAGGTATGTAACCAAAGCATAATGCTTCAAAACATGGGTGCTTGTAAGAAGGGACAGGAAGAGACATTGCCTTTCTCTGGATTTTTAAATTTAATTAACTAAATTTTCTTTTTTCTCTGGTGATATTGAAAAAATAGTGAAATTTTTTATTACCAAGTGACTTAAAATGGTTGAACAATAAGGGAAAAAGGAACTGAGAATTTTTCATCAGGAGGACTGTAATTCCGCCTCTACCCCTGAATTCCACATGTGCAAAACAATTTTTAGCTCTTTTTTTACTTTTATATTTAAAAACTATCTTAATATGAATGCCTCCTCACTGAAAGGAAAAAATGTTTTTGCTCCCCTGAACAAAATAAATAAATAAAAATTCAGTTCCCCATTTTAAAAAAGCTTGTAGATATTTGGATTTTGATTGACTATTTATTTTTTATTATCTTTCAGTATTTTTATTTATTTATTTATATATTTTTTAAATGTCTTAAACTGGTATGTGTAGTGAAGAGGGATTACTTTTGAAAGTAGAAAAAGGACTCTTTCTTGTTCATATTATCAGTTTTGAAAAATACTAGTATGAGCTAATTTTTATTCTAATTTTGAACTCTACTAATTTGAACTATAATTTCTTTTGTTGGTATGTTTACGAATTGTCTTGTATGGGGAGGATTCAGACAAAATGTTTCTAATTTAACTATTTTATGTTTATATTCTCCATTAAAAAAAAAAAAAAAAAAAACTAGAAAACAGGAATTTTGCTTTTTCAGAATTTAGTGTCGCCCTGATAAAAAAAAAACAATATATGTATATAAATATAGATACAGTAGAGTTCCGATTATCTGAGTTAATCAAACTTATACTTTTGGAATGGATCCTTTTCTTCTGATGGATTGATGGTTTCTATTATTGTGAAACAGCTATTATGAATGAAGTGTTAGGTGAAGATGAAAGATCAGCCGTAAAAAGTTAGAACTCTGATTTTCTGGTCAGAATAGGGGTAAAAAAATGATAGACCTAACACTTCATTCATAATGGCTGTTTCATAATAATAGAAGCCATCAGTCCATCAGAAGAAAATAACTGGGTTAAAGCGGAAACTCTGTTAAGTGGGACTCGGATAATTGGGACTCTACTCTAGTTCAGTTTTAAGACTTAAAATATGCGATTTTATTTTATATAAAATGAACAAAAAAAATCAGCTATCTTATGATTCCTATGCCTTCATTTGTTTGTCATATTAATATAGATACTTAAAATTAAATTTAGTTTTTAATAGCTCCATGTTTAATCAGAAATCATTCATTTATATTTTTTCAAAATAGCATGCATTTTAATTACTTTTTTTTCAGTTTTTATGGGAAAATGGCAACAAAAAGATATAATTGCTATTTTCCCTTTACTTTCTACAGAAATAGAGTACTTGTATTTCCAAAATTAAACAAATGTCGCTAGAAACTACAAAAAAATTAATCTTTCAAAAACAAATGGAGATGCAGTTTTCAAACAAATTGCATTAAAAAATACTTTATTTCCCAATACAGCGGTATAAAAATTGAAAATGTGCGATACTTAGAAGTTTAAAAAATTGCAATAGACAATTTAACAGTACAATGATATACCTGCTTTGTTTTACCACTGGCTTCTGTAAGGTAACGTTATTTTTTGAAGACGACACAAAATAAGCTGGGAGAAAGAAATAGCATATGGGGTGCTAAAAAAAAAAAGTTTAGATTATGGACAACAGGCATATCTGTCTGAAAACTGTGCCTCTACTTGGATTTCATTCTGCTAGTACCTATGCAGTTATAGACAAAACATGTGTATCTCCAAAATGTTTACCATGTAAAAAATTCTCATTAAGAAATAGGGAGCATCAAGCAATCAACTATGAAATAAATATCTTTGTTTTCAACAATTTCCTTAAAAAATTAATAGGTTGTGCTTCAATATCATTGTGAAAATTCCTCTCTCAAATTCACAATTTTTAAGTTTTTTTACATTGACATGACAAAAGCTCGATATCTGGAAATTTTTTGTGATTGATATGGAGACATAGAAAAGTTAAGGAAATTTGTACTTGTAGCTAAGCTGAAGTAGAGATACACTGTAAAGATACACTGTAAAATCATTTCAGTGGGGCTCTGCCCCCCTGAACCCACTGTGGAAGACAATTTTTAGTTTTTTCTTTTCTTTTTTTTTTTTTACTTTCATACGTTTAAAACTATCTTAAATCAGGGGTTCTGAGGGATCCCTTTCCCTTCACAAAACAAAAAACAAAACTAAGTTGTTTCAATTCTTCATTTTTTTAAAAAAAAGGTAAAAACTTGTTTTTATATTTTTATGTCTTGTTTGTTACATTCTTGTATAATTTTTTGTTTTGATATGTTTAAAAATTATCTTGCACATGAGATTTTAACAAAAAAATTTCATTTTATTTTATTCTACGTATTTGTCTATTAACCCCCCCCCCCCCCCCCCCCAAAAAAAAAAAAAAAAAAAAAAAATTACGGCCTTGGCAGTAGACTAGGCAAATCTGTTACAAAATCTTGTCCCTTACTGTATATTGTTCTACTGGCACCCATGCATCACGGTTGTGACAGTCGTGCTTAAAGATATGTATTTTTTGCTTTATGTAATAATTTAGGCTGTGAAAAAGATGGGGAAATGCAAAATATATGTCCTGTGTCAAACATTATGATATTTCTGAACCAGTGGGTGAGAAATTATTGATTTCATTGAAAAAATACCAATGCATTATTACTTTAATAATAAGAATAACAAATATTCTCTTGAGTTTGAGCAGAAAATGTTTTTGTATTGTATATATAAATATTTATACATGTAAACACATACGTCGATAAATTAGTTATTACAAATAATGAATTGTGTCATACAGATGTTCTTAAACTTTATAAAATATATATATATGCTTATGCTTTTATTAGGGTTGCCAGCATTATTTTGCTAAATTATGAGAGATTGTAAGTTTTTTTTAAATATATTTCAAGAAAAAAAAATTACCTGTATGCACTGATTATGGAAATTTTAAATCAGTTATATCTGCTTTATTTTTAGAACTGGGTGTTATCCTTTTGCAAGTTCATGGATTTTTATTAAATTCTTTTTTTATATACAAACAAAATTTACTTCATGAAGTATCACAATCAGTATCAGTTGTTAAGGTGCTAGAATTTGTTACTGTCTTGCAATGTTCAATTATGAATAAATACCAGTATACTCTCCAAGTTCATATCTCAAAAGTCAAAAGTACTTTTATGATTGGCAAGTATTCAGGTCTGTAGAAATTTCCTTACTTGAAAAATAGCTTTTTATTGTCATTTAACAATTATTTCACTTCTAAACAGAGTTAAGAAAAAAAAATTGGACGCATTTAAATACTTTAAAATCCTTATTTCCAGGGATTTTTTCCTTTGAAAATATTTGCACAGTGTTCAGTTTGACTCAAGAAAATCACCATTTTGGCAGTCTGTCTTTGAGTGATTGCCTTTGAGTGTCTCCTAAGGTAATTTTAAATATAAAAAAATTATTGAAACTTACCAAAATTTATTGGTTTTTTTTTCTTAAGTTTACAAAATGTTTTGAGGGATATGTCCACCCAGAAAAAAAAAAAAAAAAAAAAAAAAAAAAAAAAATTCCTTTCTTATTTCTATTATTATTCAGTATGAATTATTTTATAATGGTAAAACAGAATCTAGGAAATTATTTAACTATCAAAATAATAATAAACAAAGAAATATTGCTCAAAAAATAAAAATTGTATGTTGCTGAAAATTTTCCTTCTGTTCCTCAATGTATTGCTAAAATTAAGCACAAGAGTATTGTACATTGAAATGAACAACTAATTTTGAATTTATCATCAAAAATAAAGATCTATTTTTTGCATAAGATCATTTAAAATTTCTTTTATAATATGCCCTTTAGACATATGAAATGGAAGCTATTAAAGTAATTTAAATTTTTGTCATACATTAATGACATTTTTTAACAAATTAAAGTCTTCACAAAGCAGTCTGTTTATATTACTCTTTAGGTGCTCTAAAATAAATAATGTTCGAATATTCCCTTTAGAAAGAAACGGGACACTAGTTCAGTAGAAAAGAGCATTGTTGCAAAAGAAAATGCATTATTGTGTTTATTAGGGGGGAAAAAATTAATAAACTCTGTGCTTCTACAATCCATGTAGGATCTTGGCTTATGGTGTCCAACTCTGTTTACTAAACAATCGGGCCTGAGATGCTATACATGTCCCGGTCAGGTGGTCAACCCAACGCTGAACCTTCAGTGTTTAGTTTGAAAGCAAGCTTGGGACTCATTTTATCGACTCGTAAAAAATGAAAGGCTGAATGTACATTGCAGAATCGAACTCTGGAGCTGTAGTGTGGTAGTGCAACACATTGACATGACCACTTAGCTAACAGGTTTCAGCAAAAACTTTTTAAAAATAAAATATGTAATTTTTAGAATGAATAAAGTAACAATTTTGAATCATTTTATGAATTATAAATATAAAGTACAATTAAAATAAAATATGATTGAATAATTTGTTGTACTTTTTAAATATGTAAAAAAATGAGGGAGTTCTATAATTTTTTTAAGGCTGTCGGGCACACAGATTTAGAAATTCTGTGAGCCATGGTAAATTTTTTATCTGGATACAATTACAGTTTCTTTTCACTAATATATATATATATATTAAAAAGGCAAGGCTTTGTACCTTTAAATAATGATAGTTTATGGGCCTGAATGATATTTTACAAAAAAAAATGTGAAATATTAGAATGCCATGTTAATCCTGCTTCTGAATCTACCTGTGAAAGGAAATTCAAAATTGCATTAATAAATATACCCTTGTAACTGACAGTACTTTTGAGGATTGTCTGTTGGAACGAGTATTCAAAAAATGCAGCATTAAAATGCAAAGCTAATTTAAATGACATTTTTGGCTTAAAAAAAAATCAAAATAAGATATATATGTGCCTGATTTAATCAAAATAAGGTATATGTTATAGGTTAAATTATACTGCATATAGAAGTCATGAGAGAATTGGCAACCCTAATCTGTCTTATGAAATTTTGTTGAATAGCTTAAAATAATGATGACATATAGTGTAAAAGACTGTGAATGCTGAATAAAATATGTGGTATGTTAGTTCAAAAGTTAATGAGCACTTCCTGCTATAATAATGCAAGTTTGTACTGCAATCTCTTCTCTGATATAACTTGTGTATATAAAATCGTTTTGTCTCATATAACAGAATTAATAAAGGCCTAGAATTGAGTTGTAGTTAATATTAGAAAAATGTAAAAACATAATTTTTCTCCTGATAGAATTATTTTTCATTTTTTAATAACTACCTAGTACTAATCCAAAGAAAAGAAAATGTTAGTTATTTCTATCTGTGATATTCATAATTACATTTGCATTTAGACTTACTACTAGACTTAATGAATATAAAATAGTGATTTGTCAGTAGTAGGAATTATACCTTAAGAATGTCATGTATTCAGTGTTTGTTTGTTTTTTTTTTCTTTTAAACACTTTTAAATGCTTATATTTTAACACAAATATGAATGTAATTCTTTCCTTCTGGAAACTTGCAATAATAAATGCATATCATTGCTTTAAATGAAAATTACTAAAAAAATCCCTTCCATTAAATTTAGTATGTCAAATAAAGATAAAGATCCTTTTTGGTAAACCTTGTGCTAGACTATACTAATAAGATCAAAAAAGTTTGGAGACTTGATTTGATTTAAAATCCCCCATAGTGGAGATTGCTTTGAGGCCTATAGCAACAATAGCTGTCGCCCCGAATGATCCTTATTTATATACAGAAATTATAACTCAAACCAGACATAACAATTTTTATTTCTCTACATTGCATATATATATATTACTTTTGAAAACACAATCACAATTACATCCATGTCTTACCCAGGGACTCAAACCCGGACCCTCAGCATGACAGCAGCCTCCGCTTACTGACCATGCCACCAGGTGACAAGTTTGGAGGCTGCCTACCATAACAGACATGATCTATTGATAGTGTTATAAAAGTATACATACCTTCTGTATGTATGCACTTCTGCCATTGTGAGTATAGTTGCTGAAATATTCGTGGAACACTTTGGACAGGATTGTCTTCAGTGACACCATCAGAGTTTCCTCATCCTTCAATTGGTAGTCCACAAAAATATTTTCACACAGCAAATTTTTCTCTCACCTTACACGTGTTGTAACATGTGCATTGTTTCTGTCAGCGATTTAATCGAACGCTGGCAGAATTTGATATTTGAACAGTATTCTTCAAATGCTTTTGAGGAATTACTACAGTTCATTGACAAACATTGTCTGGAAAGGCCCCGTACTGCAGATCTATTCCTTCCTTATCATATCTCAGTTCACATATGACTATGCCATGATAAAATTGTTCTCTTCTCTTCCAATCGGGATTGGAGATATCAGCACAGTCTCCAATCTTTTTTATCCTACTAGTATAAGAGATATCAAGCTCTAGATATTTATCTATATTTGTTCAGCATCTTTAGCTTGCAATATCATTAAGACTGCTATCACATTCAACAGATTTTCCAACAACCTTCTTTTGAGCTGATTTTAACAATTTCTCCATGCACAAACTGAAAGGATTACAACCGATGGACAAAAGTTGCATTTTCAAACAAACAATTTTAAGTACTTTTTATTGCTATGTAAGTTGGTGCATGTAAATCCTAAGATTTACTACTCAGCTTCTTACTGGTGCAAACACATTTTGAGGGTTTTAAATGGGAACAGAATATCTTTAATGTCACACAAATTTTATTTATTTTTTCTCTATATCAATCAAAAGTCTTTCATACTTTATGATTCCATTTCAACATCTTTGTACATTTAGCGATTTTGGAAAAATTATTTAAAAATGACTACTTCTAATTTTGTACTGGGACAGAATTCAAATACTACTTATTCTCTGAGCCGCAGGGAAAATTTTGAGCATCTTGATGGCTATCACACTCAGTATCAAAACAGTTTGTTCAATAAAATTAGCTCAAATCAACTGCTGGCTTAAAAGTTGCCTGAAAAGTTGTTGAATATGATAGCGCTTTTAAGTATTCCTTGATAAACTTTTAATAGTGTATATAGACTTTGTAATATGTTAATGAATTAAAACAAATGAATATATAATTTTGTTGCTGTGTTTTTAAAAGCTTGAATCATGTTCCTAGATTAAGATATTGTTGTAATTTAAAATATCTTATTAGGTTATGTTCAATTAATTTATTCATGGAAAACTGAATTTTATATTTTAGTTGGTTTTATTGTAAAATAGCTTTAATTTTAAGCTGTTACATAATGCAACATTTTATTATTTTAGTATTTATATTCTTAAAAAGTCTACTTTTAATATCAGATATACTTTGTTTTTCATAATTGTTTTCTTGAGATATTTTATAGACAATTAAAAGGAATTTCTTTTACTTATAAAATATTGTAATTTGTTTTATTAAAATAATCATGTAAGATAATGGGTGGTCAGTGATTTAACATCTTAATATTTGTGAAAAAAAAACAGTTTTTTTTTTTTTTTTGGGGGGGGGGGGGATATATAGTACTCTTTCTCATCTTTAGATTTTTAAAGTATGCCAATCTTTTATAATCTTTTTTTAAATAAAAATGAGAACATTATTTTTTGTAAGTTTTTAATAAAGAAACTGTTACAATACAGTTAATCAGAAATACTAAATATACATTAAAAAAATGTATCTATAAATTATTTTTAACTTGAACTTTCTTTAAATGATATTTTAATACTGATTTTAAAAATGTTTTTAAACAATTGAGTGAGAAATGTAACATTGTTTTTGGTTTAGTATATTTTCCCTCTATTTGATAAATCATCCATTAATTGTAATGATCAGCTAATTTTAAAATTTGAGCTTCATGAGTATTTAAGATGGTAAAGAAAACATCTGTATATTTATCTGACCACTCTATTTTGAAAAATGTATTTATAGTATTGGGGATAAGCACCTGTTTTAAAACAGATTTTAGCTACTTTATTGATGTGTAAAATAAATAGATTACTTGAAAAAAAATTTCTGTTTCCTTAGAGCATAATTATTTGTTAAGATGTATTATTTACATCATAATTAAAAATAAGATAATTATTTTTAAAGATGTGCATCATCAAATTAGAAAAAAGAGTAACAAAGATTGTGTCATTTAACATTGTGTGAAATAGTTATTACTGGCTTTCATAATTTTTATATGATACTGTTTGTTTTTATAAGTAATCATTTTTTGCATATTTAAAAAGAATTCTCACTTGCTACTATGCAAATTTATATGCTTCCATTTTCACCTGTTTATTGTGACTGTTTTGTTGTCTTGTACATTGTAAAAGTAACCAAAAAATACATGTACAGTGTTGCTATTCTTATTTAAAAATACATGTGTAAATATGCCTGCATATTATTTCTTGTAAACCACTTTTGTTTTGTTGAATACATTTATTTTCACAAAACTACATGTAAAAGTTTTAAAGTGATAGTGAATAAATTTCACTTATGAATCATACTGACCATTTTCAGACTATGCATACACTCACAACTCTTTCTATTACAGAATAATGTAATATTGTATGTTTTTATATGTTTAAGTAAGTACTCTTTTTACTAACTTCTTAATTTATGTAAAATATTTAATATCCTATGATTTCTTTGTTATTAAAATCACAGATTTATACTCATTATATGGTTGTTTTTTGCTAGAGATCATTTATCTAATTCATTAATCAAAATTTGAAATTTACTTGAAAATGTTTTGAACGTTTTTAAAAATTGAAATTTTTCATCCAGATAATCTTTTGATTTAGACATATTTTTGAATAAGCTGAGTAAAATAAGAGTTTCAGCCACAAAAATTCCTATTTAATTTGTTGATTTAACAATGAATGTAATTTATATGGTGTAATTTAAAGCTTGAATGTCAATTATCTTTAAAATACAGTTCTCAAAACAAAATTCATTCTTAAAATTCTTTTCATAAATGGAATATTCTTTTTAAATATTCTTCAATCAATCTCAACAATTAATAAATTTTGGAACTAGTATTTTTTTTTCTAAGCAGACAAGTTATATACTTTAATTAATGTAAGGTTAAAAGTTTAATTATTTAAATGTTATATATATATATATATACAGGGCTTCCTTTCTTATAGTTAATATCTAATTACTAAATTATTAGTATTGGAAGAATAGTTCCAGTTGCAAAAATGTTTCAAATGTTGTAGTTCATCATATTAAAATCCATTTCTGTCAAAGTTGCTATTTTTGTAAAAGTTATAAAATTTAAGTTTCTATACAGTCCCAAGGATTTATAAGTTATAAGAAAATCTTTCACCATGTTCCAAGAAGCTGTAGCGGTATTTGTGTTCCGATCTCACCAGTATCATACAGCACAGAGTAAATATTTTCCCTTTTAAGTTTGCACGGATATATAGTATGTTCATGAGACACAGCAAGTATGATTAAGATCTCGCCTGGCATACAATTCAATTGTTCAATATATTTTGTAGATGTTGAGTAAATTGTTATATATATATATATATATATATATATATATATACTACAACCAAAATGAATAGTGTTACAGTGCATTGAATTTTATGTATATTCATGGTTTCCAAAAGGAAAAAACTTGTTTTTAGTGCTAGAAATTGCTGAAAATTAATAAATTCAAAGTAAGTTTTGGTCATGCTAAAATGAAATTTTCACTGTTCTACTTATTAGAGCATGTAAAAAGTTTTTCTAAATGTAACTTATAGGACCCAGGGACCATATAAAAATTAAAATTTTAAAACATTTTTTTTATTGGAGCTGTATCTCTAAAAGTCATGGTTTAGAAATTAGCTATTGGTCAATGGTAAAAAACTATATTTGACAGGAACTGGTAACTTGGCTTAATTAAGCAATGGTTAATTGAACATGAATTCTTATTTTATACTATCTGTAGTTAGCCAAGGAATATAAAAACACTAAAGTGTGAAATCATAGAAGCATTTAAAATTCCAAGCTATAATTTTTCAATTTGTGTTTTCCAGATGGCACACATCCCCCTGTTTTACTTTCTTCTAAGAAATCTAATCTTTCTTCTATCTATAAGAAAGTATTGTAATCGGAATTTTTTTTTCGACGGATTTACACGTTTTAGGGGTCAGAAATCCCCCCAAAACATGTTTATACAAGACATCTGTCTGCCTGTGTGTCACCATTGTACCATCGAAAAGTGTATGAAGTTATGCATAGAATTGAACCAAATTTATTGTGTATGTTTTTGGCTATAGCAAGCAGGTCCTTCTTCAATTTAGAAATATTCTGCCAGAAGGGGGCATTGCAATGGCGATTTTTGTGCCATTTTCAATATTGTACCATCGAAAAGTGGATAAAGTTGTGCATAGAATTGAACCAAATTTTTTGTGTATGTTTTTAGCTATGACCAGCAGATCCTCTCTGAATTTGAAAAACATCCGCCGGAAGGGGATGCTCTAATAGCGATGTTTGTGCCATTTTCATTATTGTATCATCGAAAAGTGTATTAGAATCAAATTTTTTGTGTATGATTTTGGTTATGGCCAGCAGTTTCTCCTTGAATTTGAAAATATTCCACTGGAAGGGGCTGCTGTAATAGCGATTTTTGTGCCATTCTTTTTTATTGCACTATCGAAAAGTGTATGAAGTTACGGATAAAATTGAACCAAATTTTCTGTGGATGTTTTTGGCTGTGGTCAGCAGGTCCTTTTTGAATTTGGAAATATTCATGCAGCGATGGGAACTTGTGTTCTGTTTAGCCGGCTATTCAAAAACAGCTGATGATAACAGAATAAGAAAAAAAACTATTGATTTTAATAAATGTCATGATCAAGTTTAACTCTTTTTACTCAGATTTATTGTCTGAAGCAGAAATTTAAGATGAAAATCAAAGTTAGTATAGTATTGAAGTATTAAGATGCATAAGGTAGAAGAAGGTTTTGGGATTGGTACATCCAACTAGTTGTTTTCATGCATTTGTTAAATATTATCAACAGTAAAATCAAATCTTAGCATACTCAGTGTATGCTTTTGAAGGCAGCTGGACCCCCAACTCTAGGTTTGCTTTATTTCAGGCCCAATTTTAAAAAAGTATAGACCTTTATCTGGAAAACCCTACCCTATTGCTAAAAACAATACGAACACCATTATATTTTTTTAATGTATCAGTAAAATTTTGGGCTGTTATGGACAAACTCTTTTTGTTGATAATTTACAGTAGGATTTAGTAAAGAAAAATAGAGCAATATGCAATATACTGAAACTATCCCTGAAAAGTTATCTAACCAACAATGCAAGTCCTATCAAAATTCATTCAGCAGAAAGTTTATAAAAGACTAACCTTTTTAAAAAGGCTAATTTTTTATAATTGGGCTCATCTGATCTTTCTCACATAATTTTATAACTAAGCATCATATAATGATATGTTATATATTAAAACGTTCCCTGGAAAATTATTTTGCTAACAGTGTAAGGGGCATCCCCACTAAGGCGACAAGCGACATGTAGCACAAAAACCGGTCGAAACAAAGAACTAAGCTGTTTTAAACCAGTTTTTCCAGCGAATTCAAGCGACATGTCTTATGTGTCGCCTTAGTGTGAGATATAGTGTGACATTAAAATCTATTCAGTAGAAATCAAATTATGAGCGGTGTTGACCATGTTGCCTGTGTACAGTTTATTGCAGAAATGGCAACCCACCAGTGGCTTTTAATTTTGCTGCTATCTCTCTTGTTGGCATTGTTCGGTTGCGCCTGGCCATTAATTCCACAAATCTGTCATCTGATGCTGGTGTTATACGCAGACTTCTACTAGTATTTCTCGTCGAAATGTAGCGTTACCACAGTCTCAAAACTGTAAATTGGTCAATACCAACAGCTTCGGCAATATCGCTCCGACTCCATCATACCGATAATACGACCATATGTAAATTCATTCCTTTGGTACATAATTAACTTATCAACAAAAATGATCGAAATCACCTTTAGAAACAACAATGAATTAAGATTTATCTATTCTCACAATCAAACCAACTTTGCAATTCATTATTTTGTCGTCCAATGCTCTGAAATGGCTGATTTGATTGGTTAAAAAAAAAAAAAAAAAAAAAAAAAAAAATTATCTGTAGTTTGTATACCATTTTCTCAACATTTTCCAACAAAAACTTTCAGAAAACAATGATTTATTGAAATATGCAATACTTTTGGTTGTATTTCCAATTCTAGTCAAAACTTTTCCAATAAAAATGCACATTTTCTATAACTAACTTTGTCAAAAGCTTTTCGTTCTTCCAAGAATTGTTTTCTAATTTCGGAGCTGTTGAAACATCATTTGGGTGAACTTATACAAAAAATGACTGTTTCAATGAATTTATTCAAAAGAATTTTATATTTATGAATTAAAATAAATGCTTACAAAAATGTAATTTTTTTCACCAAGGCATTTTGTTTTTAATGCCCTTGTGAAAAGTTTTAATTGCCATCTTAAGGAAATAGTAGAAAATCTGTTTTTCTTCTTTAAATTATTTAATTCTAAATAAGGGAGCAATAGTTCTCAAATTAAATGTACAAAGATTAATTTAGTTTTCGTTTTATCTCTTTGGTTGCATGTAAATTTTTTAAAACTTACAATAATTCCTTTATGTCAATTTGCTGACAGATGTTTTATTTTCTTTTTAAAATAAATTTGATTCCTGAAGTTTAAAATATGTGAAAATAAGTTTTTATTTCTTCAAATTTTATTGAAAATGCAATTTAAACCTGATATTTTCACCATCTGCTCAAATTAAACATCTTTATTTTCTTATCAATTTGATTGGCAAAATAACACCAATAAATAATAATTGCTATTAATTTCTTTTTCACCTTTTTTATTCACAAAAGCATTTACATAAATGCTCACAACATTTTATTTTTCTCACTAAATCATTCCGGCTTCAAGCACCTTTGTGGAATGTTTTAATTACCATCTGTAAGATATAATGACTTGAAAAACTGTGTTTCTTCTTTAAATTCATTTCTTGTAAATAGAGAACAATAATTCTTTACTTAAAAAAAAAAAATCCATCGTAGCTTTTTTCAGTTTTACTTTTAACAAAGGAGTTACACATTTGAGTTCTTTGCATTTATGTAGATGAAATTTATGTCAATGTTCCAGTTGACAGATGTTTTTTGCTTTCTAATATAGACAGATTCTTGAAGCTTAAATATATCAAAATAAATGTTTATTTCTTCAAATTTTCTTGAAAAATATAATTCAATAACAGTACTGTTTTCCTTTTCACTATCTATTCAAATAAGATATTTTCAATTTGAAAATAACGTAAAAAAAAAGTCTAATCCTATAGTTTTCCCCTTTTCTCCACAAAATGAGTAATTTAGTTGCCATCATTACATAAATGTCATTAAAAATTACAAAAATAATATTTTGAAAATCAATTTAAATTTAAAAATTTTAAGACCATTTTGACATCTTTGGGTCTATGAGGGTAACTGTTGTTGATTTGATCATCCAATGTTCTAGGACAGGGACGGCGTGCCAAACTTGGCACACGATGAAATATTTTCAGCACGGCGTTGATTGAAATACTAAAACAAAATAGAATTAAGTTAAACAAAATACGCAAACTCATACAAGCTGGGCATTTCTTTCTTTTCTTTTTGCATTCATAGTTATATAAATACGTAGCACCTATATAGTCGTCGTTCGGTCCGTCTGTCTGTCCGTCCGCATATAACAGAGCAAAAACTACCCAACCAAATGGTCTGAAATTTTAAATATATAATTTTTGCAAAATTTTGTCATTTCAAATTTTATGAAAATTGGATGTATAGTTTAATGACAGGGACAGTCAAAAGTTTTACATTACATTACGGCTAATGGAAAAAAAATAATTTCAAGTGCATTTTAATGATGTTACAGCCTTTCGAACAGAATGAAATGGATATGCACTTATGAAGTGCACTAAAATATACATTCAGTACAATGTACGGTGCAAAAAATATTTATGAAACTAGTTCTAGTAGAGACGAACCTCATTTGCCACGTTTGACGTGAAATTTCCAACTTGTTTTTATTGGAAAGCAGCAACTAATTGAATTTGTAAATTACTTGAATGTGGGCTGAATAATTTATCAAATTAAGAGAAGGTTAGGAGAATATCAAAAAGAAAAATATCTAAGTGAAACTCCTAGTGATGGAACTAAAGTGACTTGGTATAAAATATGTAGTTTTCACAATTGTTTGTTCTATTTATTCCTGTAGGTCATTATTTTTGGAAATGATACGAAAATCTTAAATATTAGAAACACAAACCACTTGTTACATAACTCGAATTCAGCTTGCATGCTATTAAAAGTAAGTAGGTTAAACACCACATTAATATTTGGCATAACCAACATCGCATTCACCATTTTATTACTTTATAATATTTGTTAGTCTGATAATTAGATGTATATTGTCATATATTTTTAAATACCAATGAATAAAAATCCAGAAATTTTGATCCACTAAATTATTTTTTTAGTGCTTGGTACGTCATGGTCAAGTAAAATCTTTTTAGAAAAAAATTGGGCACGCAGATGTAAAAAGGTTCGCCGACCCTGTTCTAGGAGGAGTAGCTGTGAAATACAAAGCGACTGTCACTTTTTAATATAATAGATTTATGAAGTTTAATTTTGTTATGAAGAATTAGACGGAGACAAATGGTGAACTAATTTATATTGTTTTCAGTGCAAATGAGTTATTCTTCTAAATGTGACCTGCAAGCAATGGAAATTGATTTTTAAAATCCATAAAAAATCAGTCGATTAAGATAAGTTTTGTTTTTAAACAAATTATATTTGAAAGAAGATTTTTTTCCTTATACAGCAGTGTGAAAATTGAAAATGTGCGATAATTAGAAGTTTAAAAAAATTACAATAGCTAAATTTGAAAAGGCAAATTTTAGTCATCAGCCCTATGGATGGCAAGTTTGTTTTTTATGATATACAGCTCCAAGTCAAAAAAATAGAATAATAGAAAAAAAAGAATTGTGAAAAGATGTTATGTATCGCTTATACAAAAAGTAATACAGAATTCAACTTAATATTGTAAGACTACATAGTTCGTAGAATCTTTTAGCATAAAAACTAAAGGAAATAATACAAAAATTAAAATTATTCACACTTTGAAAAAATCAAAATATTAGAATAACCATTTATCTGGTCCAAAATATTAGAATAATGCATTGTAAATAATATATGTTTTTTAAAAAAGGGGTAAAATATGTATTTTTTAATGTTTTGTAGCATCACCTTTACATTTTATAACAGCACGGACTCTCTTTGCCAAGCTAGCTACAAGTGGTTCACAATGTTTTCTGCCCAGACATGACCATGTTGACTTTATGCTGGAAAGAAGTTCAACTTTGTTTTTTGGCACAATATCTTTCAGTCTTTTCTTCATTATTCCTCCACAAATTCTCTATTGGATTTAAAACTGGTGAATAAGCTAGTCAGGGAAGTATGTTAATTTGGTGTTGGGTAAGTCAGTTCTTGGTGGACACTGACCTGTGTGAAGGTGTTACGTCATATGGAAAAATAAAATCTTCACCACAGAGATCTTCTGATGATGGTATCATGAAATGCTCAAGGATTTCCTGGAAGCCCACACCATTAGATTGGCTACAAATTTCACTGATCGTTTCATGCAGTCCTTGTCATACGCTTCTTGCTTCATTCACCATACACAAACACCTTGATCACCATATGTTATGCAAAACATACTCTCATCACAAAACAATATCTTTTTACAATCATACAGACCCCACAAAAGCCTTTTTTCTTGCACCACTTCATTCTCTCCTTTTTCTGTGCTTTAGTCATGAGGGGCTTTATCTTTGGTACACAAGATTGAAATCAAAGTTATATAGACGTCTTAGTGTTGTAGATTTTACTCACATCAATACCATGTTCTTTCCACTTTCGATGCAAATATCTTGCACTTCTAAAACGTTTTTTTTTAGCAATACCCTTTAGCTTTTTATCCTCTGAATAGTTTTTGGGCTTTCGGCTGCTATTCAGAGGCAATGAATGTCTCTCATTAAAATACTGCTTTATTGTCTACTAACACTTGGTTGAGAACATTTTAAGTAACTGGCGATATATTGTTGATTACGACCTTCTTTATGCAAATCAATAATACGATGCTTTGTAAACTCTGTCATGTCAGACGAACAACCCATGTTTCACATAAAATCCCACAGAAGCTTTTATGCTTAATTTATGTGACCTTCTGAACCAATCAGGAAAATTAGTAAGTATTCTAATTTTTTGAATCGCCTATAGTATTCTAATATTTTGAAAAATGAAAATAATTTTACAAAAGTACAATATTCACTCAAAATTTAATCAGTTTTAATTTTCTTTTATAATATGCAAATTTATTAAAACATTAACCATTCTTCTTTTTCAATTGTACTACACTAAAATAAAGCTAAATTTAATTCCAAATACAGATGAAATGAATTATTCTAATTTTTTGACTTGGGGCTGTAGATAAGTAGATATAAAGTTAAAAAATATTTCAAATGGATAAAAATGGGTGATATAACTACCTTTTCTGGGCTTTCCTACATTTTAATAGTAATGCTCATAAAATGCATGCTAATTTAAATTTTTTATATCCCCCCTTCCATTCATCCTGAATATTTCTTAACCCCTTCGCGATGGGAGCCTTTTACGAAATTTTTAATCTGTAGTCACCGTTTTTTAAAAACAGAAATTTGTATCTTGCTGAATCGAGAAAATGCACTGATTAAATAAGGCAAATTTTACTGGTGAGGAAAAACAAGAATTTTGAGCGCTTCATGCGGCACGTATATGTGCCACTCGTCCCCAAGGGGTCAAAACATAATGCTGTTGAAGTTATTTTTACCTTCTGTATCTTCAGATTTCCAGGTAGTTACAATGGGAAATCATATCCTGAATAACTTTCTCTAGAACATTTGAAATCTTCACAGATAAAGCATGTCACACTTTGCTACCACTCAAACAACATGTTAAAAAAAGCTATCACTAAATTGATGTCTGTCTAGGGGGTAGGGTTTTTGTTTCTACATTAGTGGTGTCATATCAGTTAGTGTACTTGTATCTTTGAGAAAATTTCTTGGTTCTAGTATCAATTGCTAAATATTGAATCTTTAAAAATAGCATGAATGGGCGTACATTTTTAAATGCTGTCTTAAGGCTGTTCTCAACTGCTTTCCTCAGCAAGCGCAAAATGTTTTGACACATTTTCAGATTCATTTTTTAATGGAAAGATATAAAATTAGAAGGCCTGACTATGGAAGCGATTTGAAATCAAACTGTGTTTCCTATTTTTTTTATCAATAAATTATTTATTGAGTTATAAGCGATTTTGATCACGTGACAAAGATGTTTCCTCCCTTCGCAGACTGGTTTTTCTGCTTTCTTCGGGAACTTCAGTTCAAAACGTCAACCTTGACAATATTTTCTGAAAGATCTGTTGCGTTTACAAAAAAACCCCAGAAAAAACAGCTCAATTACATACTTTCTGAACAACAACACCGCCTAGTTTCATGCATTTCGGACCAAAAATAAATTTAAACTTGTGTCAGAAAGATGTTCTTTTGGATTTGAGAACAGCCTTAAATTTGTTGTTCCCATGGACCTCATAGGAGGCATTTAAGTTAAAATAAAAAAAAAAACAGTTGTTTGAGATTGGTTTTCAATTAAATGTTACTATGGGTAATATCTACATTTCATAACATGACCTTTTTTTATTTATTTATTTTTTTTAAACACAGTCTAAAGCAATGGTTCCTAAACTTTTTACTTACAGAATTTTTTATAAAAATTTTTTATGACGGATCCAGAGACAAGGTTCACTGTATCCTATGTCTTACAAGTTAATGGTATTCAGAAGTAATGTTATTTAGCAGAAAAATGACAAAGCATCATCTGCTAGGGGAAGCACCAATTCAAACTTGCCAAATTTTGATTGAAAATGTAATATCTAATTGATTTATTATTATTATATTATTTTTTGTTTCTTAATCTTTAATTTTGAACAATTTTGTATCACAGTAACTGCCGACCACAAGTTGAGAACTGCTGATTTGGAATACCATTTTAACTATAAAAAGTCATGGAATGTTTTTTTCCCTTTGTTTTTCACATAATTTGTAAGCAAGATTAATATTCAGTTACAAAAAAAGATTTTACCATTTTGAATTTTTTATATACTTTTAGATAAGAATTTTACCTCCCTCTGATGAGAAATCCTTTCAGTTCAAATCCACAGTATCTTCTTTCATACCAGAGAATGAAATTATTTTTAATGTGAGTTTAACATCTGTAGAAAATTTATTTTATGCTGATGTTTGATAACAGAAGGTATGGGTAGCAGTCATTAAGAACATGTCAATGCACTGTAAAATTGACTTAAAATAAATAACGAAATATGTAATCCTATATAGCACTAACATTTATTGTGTTTAGTAAATCATTCAAACAAAGATATTTTAATAACAAATGCATTAAGCTAGAAACAAAATCTTATAAAATAAAAATAATTACATGACTCATGATTTTCAGAAGAATAATTCATTTGTGTAACATTAATTTTATTTATAATAAATCAATAAAACATAATTTATTGATTTATGTTTAGTGAAATGAACCCATAAGAAATGAAAGATTAACACAAAATAGGTATATACAAAAATGTTATATACAGAATATTTATCTGTAATTAAACTTCAAAACATTTTATAAAGAATAAAAACACACAAAATGTCTATAGAAATATTGTCTGTACAAAAATACACTTTGTGTTCTAACTGTATCCAACCCAGCTCTGTACAAATAAAGTTCAACAAACGTCTATAGAGATACTTTTAACTAAACTCTGACTATACACTATATAAAATATACTTCTTTTATATAAGTAAACTTTATTTGTTAGTATCTTGGCTATTATTATAAGGTTGTTGTTTTTCTGCGAGAGCTGTTAAAGCTTATCAAATTCAAAATAATAAAAATCAAACAATACCATATATTAAAATAGTTGATACATAAAATGTCTTTCATTATACATTTTAACTGAATCACAACATAAATCTCAAACAAAATTGGCAAACAAATAATTGAGCAATATTATACACATCATAACTGTGTGCCAAAGGTCTTTTGGGAATAAACAAACAATATTATGTATTTATATTAACTTTTTGTATGCTCACTCACTTATGAAAATCAAACAGTTCCAGAAATGTATTAAGGGGCTGTACATATATAACATTACCAACTTTTAGGTGATTTTCGATCCCCCCCCCTCCCCCTGTAATATCATACATTATCTCTGGAACCTCCCCCACACCCCTCCCTAATGATATCATTATCAGTGTCTACACATTTTTTTTTGTTTTTGTTTTTTTTTTTGCAATTTTTTCTTTTGTTTGCAGTGATATACATACAGATAGGGTTATTATTTGCATACTTTATCGATTCAAATAGAAGGGAAATAGAAAAATATCACTATTATATATAAAATAACTTTATATCAAATAACACTTAAAAAAATTAGTTACTAAGTATGTAATAGCTTTTTGTGACATAATGTGTTCAACAGTAATAATGTCTTCTTGCGCTTGTTCTCACATGGGGGAGAAGGGGAGGTAGCCAGAACTTCTTATTAACAAAACAGGTAGATAACATTTGTTCATTTTATTTTACTAGTAAACACAACATCTTTTTAAACATACTTCACATGTGGTTTCTTGAACACTGAATTATATATGCATACACATATGGCAGAAGAATAGGAATCCAAAATAGTAGGGTATTCCATACTTTGGAATTAGCTAATTTTATAATCATGTAATGATTTTAATAACAACTTAGTATTTTCATAAAAATAGATAGACTATTTTAATGTAAAGAACAAATTACAACAGCGATGACCACCTCGGGAACTCAGCTTTCGCTTTAGAGTGTTAGTGCAATCCCGAGGGGTAGACCACATCCACTCCTCCCGACTCTCAATGAAAATAGAAAATTTTGGTTAGAGGACCAAAAGACAAAATCCTCCCTCCATCTAGCAATATCATGTGAATGTGATAGACCCCGCCTCTCCCCATAAAGTGATAACGTTATACATGCACAGACACTTCAGTGTGCATAATATTTACAAGTTCTTTGAACACTGTGGCACCAAAACACTATTGTGTAAGAATTTTATTTTTAATATACATAATGAAGTTATGATGGAGATTAAACCAAAGTGTATTTTGAATAGGATGTGATATTTTAATACTAGAATGGCTAGTAATGTCTTCAAAACCACTTGTAAATGTGCATAAATTAGTGTTAGTAAAAATTTCTAAAATATTACACAACAATAATTATTCAATAGTATTATATTTTAAATGAATAATAAGTGTTATATAATAATTATTTATAAGAATATAGTTGGTTTTAAAATGACAACATTTAACCCCTTATTCACTGTGCACGAGAAGTTCACAAGCAGTCATTTGTGAACAAATTTTGTCATGCTCGTGGTGCTCACGGGCTGAACGCCTCATAACTTTAGCTAATATATTATAGTTTTTTCTTTGATTTTGTCTCTTCCGGGATTATTTTAAATGTTTAAGTACTCAATAGATGGCAGCACTGAGTTAACAGACTGGGTTTTAAGATTGGAATGCTTAATTTTAAGAATTTGTAGGAGTTGGAAGAGTGTCAATAAAGAAAATCCATTCTTCAAAAATTACCAGACAATTAAAGGGTTAATATTCTAGCATTAACAGTTGGTTAAAAGTAACTAAACAGTTTGAAGGACATGCAGATAATTTATTTAAAAAAAAATTCATTTGAAAGTCCATAAACAAAATAATAAACAATATTTATGTAAAATAAAAAATGATTTTCAATCTATGACACAATTTCTCAACATTTATAAATTTGGTATTAAAAAAATACTTAATATTTAAAACTATTGAATCACATACATACAACAAATTTAATAAAATTATAATATACTATCATTGATCCTAATTACTAAAGCCTCATAGAAGGTAAATATTGTCCGTTGTGGTAAATTTTTCCATTACTAGATGCAGTCTCGAGGATATCAGGATGAGAAGCATAATGCTTCGATTTCAAGGTTCCATTTTCTCCAGGAGGTGACTTGACTTCAAACGTGGCATGTATTGTAGGAGGTGTTACAGGAAGAAGTTTCTTTGATGATCTTGTTAAAGTAGCATATTCATTATCTTGATGCTAAATAAAAAATAAAATAATTTTAACATTATAAAATTATTTCAATTTAAAAGGTTTTTTAAATGTTTACTAATAAAAAGATTTATTATTTAAGTACTAAAAAGTATTATGTATAGCTCTATTTGTAGAAAAACCACCATCATTTTAAAAAAATGCACTTTTGAGATAAGAATTAAAGGATTTGTTATGAATGTTATTCTTATTAATGTTAAATGTGTTTTTCACTGAGAATATTGAGTAATAATCTATGTGCAGAAGAATACCAGTTCATTAAATAAACTGCAAGCATTATTTTTCTAAAGTTTATGGAGGACTATCTCATTGCAAAAAGTGTCAATTATAACACAGCTTCACATAAAAAAACTATGGCATGACAGATGTATAGTTAATAAATAACATACACTATCCAGCCCCTTTTGATTGTAGACTTCTGTCGAATGTCTAGTAAAAAAAAAAAAAAAATATCCGAAATAATCTGGAGCTATAGCAAATAATTGTTGATTAGCACAATACCATGTATGTTTCTTTGAAAAACTGAAGAAATTCCAGCATCTTTTTGGTTTATAACATGCAGGATTTTCAACCAAATTTAACGCGACTTTCACAAAATTTCACAAAGTAAATTAAATAACAACATGTTACAATTAGAATATATTGTGTATTTGATGTAATACGAGCATTTGTATGCAATAATTTTTAACCGCGCATGCGCTAATGACTACAAAATCCTTGCATAATTTAATAATAGTCAATTACAGTGTTGTAGTCGTAAAAATACCAGAGGGGTATGCGCTAAAGTCATGAACGTTATGCCTAGAGTATACGCCATAGTTTTATTTGAGAAACAGAGGTATACGGAGCTCCTTAAAAAAAATCTAGAAGGTATACGCCGTATACACTCAACTACACCCCTGGTCAATTATATAGAGCAACTCATATTAAAAGGGCATTCGAATATCGTGAAAATTCAGAAAGTTATTGGTCATGTAGTGAGCTGAATTTTTATTGCTTTCTAAATAGCTGGATGATAAGGAATTTTCTTGAAATTGTCATTTTCCATTCTTTTTTTTTTTTTTTTAATTATTGATGCTTTATTTCCTCATGGAAGAATCGCCAGAATAAGCACCTCCACTCCCCCCCCCCCCCCAAAGAAAAAATAATATCTAAGAATTCATTCCAAAGCTATGTGTGAACATACTTTAAATACCAACTCCTTTGTTGAAAGTCAGTTAGTAAAAAATGACAATTTGCAGAAAGTCACTCAGCAATTCAACTAGAAGTTCAGCTCACTCTATCGCCCATATCTATCTGAATTTTCACGATACTCGACTGGCTTTTTTATATGAATTGCCGTATTTATAGTTGATTACTAAGTTAAGGGGGTGAGGGGTCTTTTATCTAGTGCATGCACAGTAGAACATCATTTCATAAAAATGCTCATATTTCATCAAATATTTAATGTATTTATTTTGTAAGTGTAATATGTTGTTTCTGTTGTACTTTGTCAAGTTTCCTGAAAATGGTATAGAATTTGGTTGAAAACCATGTATGCTATAAAATAAACGTGCGGAGATTTCTTCGATGTTTTAAAGGAACCTTTTATATCTCTGTGCTATTCTTACACAAATAAACACAAACGTTGAATAGGATTCACATAGTCATATGCTACAGGTCATTACGAGTATATTAGTTGATTGCATATACAGGGTTATTCTAAATGATGGACCCATTTCAAAAAATCGTATTTATTAAAATACAAATCCAAAATGAACAATCTTTATACCAATGAAAAGAGGAAGTTTCAAAGTTTTTTTATAAGACATCATAAATGTTCAGTGTGTCCACCGTTAATACCGAATTTGGTACGAAATGACCGCTGCACTGCAATTTGCGACTCGCTTCTTGCGAACTCAAGAACGCAGAAAACCTTGTGCTCCACAGTAGCCATCTCACTCACAACAGACAGTGAAACGAAATCGCGGCCTATTGCCTCTACCGGCCGCTTCTGAACCATCACCGCTTTGAAAGCCGTGTACTCAGTAACAGCAGATACGCTTTCTAGTCTGTGGGACGAGTTTGGCTATCGCGTACATGTTTTCTTCCCCCAGGGACTGCACTAAAACTCAAAAGCATTTGCTGGGTTTCCCTGGATGGCCATCCTCGCGTAGATGTTTGCTGTGCAGCAAACGGTGGACACATTGAAAATTTATAATGTCTTTAAAAAAAACTTTGAAACTTCCTCTTTTCATTGGTATAAAGATTGTTCATTTTGGAGTTGTACTTCAATAAATACAATTTTTTGAAAATGGCTCCATCATTTAGAATAATCCTGTATTATTTATTCAATTTGTTGTTGGACCCCGAATTGCCTCCAGTGAAAGAAAAAATCAAACATTTCTTTACATTCCTAAAGTTCCAAAAAATTTGTCAATCATTTTTCTAGATATCGATAAAAGGTCTAAAACCGAAAGTGCCAGGTGATTTTTGGCCATATAACGTATTTTACAGCTAGCAGACAGTCTTGAATTCAGGGGGGGGGGGGGATTCCTAACCCCTCCCCCGGAGCCAAAGAAATCCCTCCCGAAGAAAAATGTCTGAATTCAACACTGTAGCAGATATGTTTTATAGTTTTTGCTGCTCTAGGCGAGAATTAAAAATGCCACCCCTCCATATTACTAACATGGCCGTTTAATTTTAAATTACTTTTGCCATCTTGTCTGCTGTCCAGGCAGTGGTCTAGTCTTGCCTAATGCTAGAAAAAAAGGCTCTGGAAGTCGACCTCTCTGTATTACCTTAGTATGCGTATCGTTAAGCAATTAAAGATTCAGGGGTGATTCTGTTCCGAATTTTTCGAAAATTAAAAAAAAATAGGTCTTCAATCCGAAAATTCGGGCATAAAAAATATTGCGAATTTCGATAAATGGTCGCCGAAAAAAAATCAATTTTGTCAATTGTTCGGTTGAAAAATTGCCAATTTCGTCTAAGGATCGCGGGAAAAACGCAAATTTCATCAAATGATCGCGGAAAAACGCGAATTTCATCGGGTGATCACAGAAAAACCGCGAATTTCGTCAAAGAATCGCGAAGAAACAGCCATTTTCGCCAAAAAATCGCAAAAAAACTGCAAATTTCGTCAAAGGGCTGCAAAAAAGCACATAGTGCCGGAAGTGGATTCCCCCTCCCTTTCCCCCCCTTCTGCTGTAACCTTTCAGAAAATTTGCTGCGAATTTCAGAATTTTTTTTTTAAATTCAGAATCACCCCTGGAAAGTTTTCTATTGTTGTTATTGCCATAATTCATCAATATTGATTGAAAAAAAAAATTATAATTTCGATTTTTGAAATTAAAAAAAAGAATATTTTTTCTTATTTGTAACCACAGAACTAAAAGCGAAGTTAATAAATTTAAATCAGTTTAAGAAATCAGATTTACCTTTGATCGCACTGAATCTGTAGAAGGAGAATGAGTTGATGGAAAAACGCGAATTTCATCGAGTGATCACAGAAAAACCGCGAATTTCGTCAAAGAATCGCGAAGAAACCCCAAATTTCGTCAAAAGATCGCGAAAAAAACCGCAAATTTCGTCAAAGGGCTGCAAAAAAGCACATAGTGCCGGAAGTGGATTCCCCCTCCCTCCCCCCCCCCCCTTCTGCTGTAACCTTTCAGAAAATTTGCTGCGAATTTCAGAATTTTTTTTAAAATTTAGAATCACCCCTGGAAAGATTTCTATTGTTGTTATTGCCATAATTCACCAATATTGATTGAAAAAAAATTAATAATTTCGATTTTTGAAATAAAAAAAAGAATATTTTTTCTTATTTGTAACCACAGAACTAAAAGCGAAGTTAATAAATTTGAATCAGTTTAAGAAATCAGATTTACCTTTGATCGCACTGAATCTGTAGAAGGAGAATGAGTTGATGGAGACCTTTGCCTAGAATCTTCAGGTTCACTTTTACTGTTAAAATATGAAAGTATTTTTAGCGTTATTAAACATTTATAAAACAACTAGCAAAGCCCAATGGCATTGCGCGCATGAAAATAGAACATGATAAAACATTCAAACTTTGCGAAGATGTTCATAATACATAGTTGTGCGCTCATTAAGTAAAATTTATTTAAGAAAAAAGTAATGTTATTCCAAAACTCTTCCAACTTAAAGTGATCAGTTTCTAATTCTGTTAGAATTTCTAAATCTTTGTTTCGTTCGCACGTTTTTAGCGTAATTTTAGAACATTTTAGCTCTTACACTAATTTTGAAACAAGGATACCGATATAAAATGTAGCCTTAAGGTGTCCGGTACCAGTTTGAAACTTTCAAAAATGTTTTTTTTTTTTTTTTAAATAGCTTATAGTGTCTAAAATATAGACCCAAAACAATTCTTTGAAATTTGAATTATCACAAAAGTTACAGCAAAAAATATGCGGTTGCTAATCGGCAGGTAAAACCAATCTAAAGTCAGGTACATTAAGAAAATTATCATAAAATTACAACAGAAAAATCTTTAAACGCATTTTTATCAAATCGATATCTTTTTTTAACCCGACCACTCTTGGTTGTTCGAGAACCGCTCGATCGATTTCCTTTAAATTTGAACACAGACGTTCAGAATTGAATTCTCTACTATTGCTACATAGGATTTTTTTTTTTTTTTTTTTTTTTTTTTTTTTTTTTTTTAAAGCCTTTTAAGGCTATTTTTATGTTATTGAATTGAATGTATTTATGATTTTTTTTTAATGTGACCATTTTCACAAATATTTATATTTTGAAGAAATTCTATGTTATGCTATAGCCAATACGCTAAAGGTTAATTTTATTATTATTTAAATTTTGATGTTTTGGGAATGTTCAGTGCAAGCAAGCAACTGGCACTGCATTTTCAGGACACCCTCATTTACACATCGGAGATGAGTTCAAAAGGTTGTCTGATTGAATTGTGTCCGTCAGATTTGCCCATGATAGCTCAGTTTGTTGAACGTTGACAGCTTAAGTCATAGATCATTCGTAGAGGTCTACACGGGCCTAAATTTATAGGGACGGGTCCGACCTGATCAAGTGTAAAAACTAAAAGTTCGGCCCGGCCCGTTTATATAGTCACAGTTTACGGCCCGTATTTTCGCAGTTCATGCAAAAAATCCGTGAAAACAGGCACAGCCCGAACTGACTTAATTTCTACAAAAAATTCCGATTTTCCTTAACATACAATTACGGCGGTTTTCAAATTCGCTGCTCAACAAAAACAAAACTTTGGCACATTTTCTGACCCATTTTTAAGCGTAAATCCCAAAATTTGGCAAGCCTGACTATTGAGGCGATTTGGAATGGAATTACATTTTCCATATTTTGATAAATAAATTACTTATCGAGTTGTAAGCTATTTTTATCACCCGAAAATTCGGTAAAAAATGACCCCTTTTGACAGTATTTTCTGAAAGATCTTTTGCGTTTAACGAAAAAATGGAAAACATCTTTCGATTACATAGTTTCTGAATAACAGCACTTGCCAATTCCATGCGTTTATGAACAAAAAGGAATTAAAAAATGTGTCAGAAAGTAATTCCTTGAGAACAGCCTTAAGATTATTTTAAAGAATAGTACCTACATATTTTTAAAGAACAAACATTGAAAAATATGTAAACTTGATCCCAGCCCGGCCCAAATCGTCTGAAAAAATAAGCCCGGGCTCAGACACGGTGTAACTGTGCTATTACAGTGTTGCCAGGTGTTCCGATTTATGCGGGATGTCCTGATTTTCAGGAGCTCCAAGACCTGTCCCGCGTAATCACTGCGCGGGACGCCAAGTCCCGACTTTTCACGATGCACAAATTCTTTTAAATTACCATGCTATTCAGGATAGTTAGTCTGGAACTTAACAGTAAAACCTCTAAAGATAGAATCTATCTATAATAACGGAAAATGTTTACAATCAAATTTCTTACAAATCTACACATGCCTAGGCGGAAACCTGTCTAAAATAGAATTTTGTTGTCGGTTCCTAGAGATTTTGTTTTTAGAAGTTTGATTGTACTTTTTTTCAGTAAACCGCGTGCAAACGGAACCTGTCTATAACGGAATTCTGTTTTAAAAGTAAAAATTTCACTCACTTTACGATAGGAATACTATCAGGGATCGGCAACCTTTTTTGGCTGTTGTTCACAATCAACTAAAATGTGTGTATTAAGAAGACATTTCGGGTCAGTGTCAGTGGTATTTTCATTTTAAAACAGTCTTTTTCGGTGAATAAGATAAATTTTATTGAGAAAATAATAATAATACATTTTTAAAAATTATAATTATTATAAAAAGAAACATAACTGAATGAATTTTTCTTTTCTCTTCGATATCAATGGCTTAACTGATGCTGAACTTGTGACGTCAACAATCATTATTTCACTGCGTAGCTATAATAATTGTGTTACTATTCTTGCGCTATTGAACAAGTGGTACAACTGAGAGTGAGCAGAGAGAATTATACTACGTTCACGCTGTATACCTTAAGATATCTCAGGCCGCCGAATTCTCTGAGAGAGTTCCACAAACTCTCTCAGTGAGTTTCGACACTTCCCCTAGATACAGGACCGACCACTCACTCTCGTTGGCTATGAAGCTTCGCTTCTGATTGGCTGTTGCGGCCGTTTTTATTTTAAGCGCATGAGCATAATTTGCTTTTGTTCAGATCACAGACACAGTGATGCTACTGAGATATCTTAGGTAAGTTTTTCGATGTGAACAGGCATCCAATTCCGGGAGGGTACCACTTCAAAACTGTCGGTCTAAGATATCTCAAGTTTCTAGTGTGAACAGGGTATTAAGGCTTCTAA
This sequence comes from Maratus speciosus, assembly GCA_963932465.1. Lineage (NCBI taxonomy): Eukaryota > Metazoa > Arthropoda > Arachnida > Araneae > Salticidae > Maratus > Maratus speciosus. The sequence goes on from OZ010789.1 coordinate 617,158,171, forward strand.
CCGCCAAAGAGGAGACTAACCACCAAATTGTAGCAGTAGTTCAAGCCGACTTTTGATTGGACAAAAGGCAAATGTGCCGAGCGGTGCGATTGGACGCTGCTTTCCACCGCAAATTCGTTCGTCCAATCGCTGCATCCTTTATGTATCTTCGTTATGGGTCACTCGGTGACCCGAGGTGCTGTATACTATGCAATTTATACCTGCTAAATTGGAATTTTGTTTCAGTCCCTAGCGATTCCACTTTCACAGGTTTTACTGTGTAAAATTGTTATGTTTATTTAGTATAATAAAATGTGCTAAGATGGAATCACAAGGGACAGAATAAAAATTCCGCTATAAACAAGCTTGCGTTTTAGCAGGTATAATTGTATGATATTCCTACAGTAGGGAGAATGAAATGCTTACATATAAGACCAACGCCCTCTAGATAAGGGTCTAAAAGCCTTGAGACGCGTCATAAAAACGCACACAAAGCAGGCAAAACAAAGAAAAAAATTTCAAACAATTTGCATGTTTCGTTTTCTTTGGTTCGTGGAATTATTAATTATTAGAAAATAAGTATTAATAATTCCACGAACCAACGAAATCGAAACATGGAAGTTGATCGGATTTTTTTTCTTTGTTTTGCCTGCTTTGTGTGACGTTTCCGTGACGCGTGTCAAGGCTTTCTCAAATATTTAGGGGGTGTTGATAAGACATACGATTCCGTTTTCATAGAGAATACTACTATATTATATTTTTACGTTCCGATTTAGAAGCCGCTGTCCAGCTGTTTTTTTTTTTTTTTTTTTTTTTTTTTTGGCTGCTTGTCCCGCTTTTTTATGATAGCGGACTTGGCAAAACTACTGTCCTTTGCCGATCTCTACGCTAGAGTTATATTTCTATATTGATGTTGTCAAACTAGCACAGACTCGTGCAGCACATTTATACTTATTCATGCCTTAGTCATGTCCATTGAAAATTGTCTATATTATTATCGGCTTGGTTTGATCCTTTTAAATTTTTATATCGAACCGGCCAGCCCGGTTAAATTTTTATATCGAACCGGTCAGCCCGCTTAAATTTTTATCGGCCCGACTGGCCCGTTTAATTTTTTGTCAGTCAGGTCAGTTACAAAAATTGTCTTTATTATGTCGGCCATTTTGAGAAATTGTCCTCATTTTTGCGGGTTGGGTACGGTCCTCGGGCCAAGCTCGGCCCGTGATGCAGTCCTCTACTTAGTTCAAATCCTGACCTGGACATTTTTTCACTCAGAAAATTACAACTCATATTAGAAAGAAATATGATTTATTACGCAAACTGCGGATTTAGTATTTCTTTCGATTAAAACATTCAAATTGGAGAGGTTATTGAATTTGTAATAATTTCTTAAAAAATGACACATAATAGAAAACTTAGTAAACACACACAATAAAAAACTCTGGTTACTTACAATAGGTATTTAGAAGGATCTTTGATAAGTTCTGTATAAGATACAGGAAACCAACCAGATCTAAATGGGGGGGAAAATACCTCTATTTAGAAATAATTATTAGGACATTTTTTTTTAAATATTCAAAAGGATTTAACCTACAGATATCTAATATATTGTCATTTTGAAGTACTATTAATTACACTATTCAATGAGAAATGTTTCTCATTAAGCGGTAATTTTTATATTTTAGAGAAAGCTGAAAAATAATATGGCATTGAAAATTTTCCATCGTCACAGATTTTGAAAATAATTACAAAACAACGCTAATTTTAATATATTTTTGCATTGGGTATGAATTTCGAAACTATGAATCTTGTCATTTAAATCCAGTAAGAAAATAAAGGATTAAATGAACACTTATATGGCTGAAAAGTAAGATTACAATATTTAAAAGTTACTGTGTTAATTATTTTTTAGGAAAATGAAACAGAAATCTTATAAAAAATTTAGTCTGAAAATCCATGAAGGTCTTGTATGCAAAATTACGGATGTGAATTTTTTTTCTATTCTTTTGTTACATATTCTATTGAAGTAAAAAGTTAAAATATATGTTAATATTAAAATAAGTAAATGCAGTTCAAATAATGAAGTAGTAATCATAATTCTATACAAAATGCCCATATAATCCAAAAATTTAAAGTAAATTTTCTTAACAAATATAGGGGGATCTTAAAATTAACAATATATATATATTTTTAGCACCACAGTAAACACGTGATGTACATTGAAAATTTAATGCAGATTAACATTCGTTGAAAGTGTTATTTACAGTAGTGAAATATTGCTCACCAGATTTTCTGTAATAGTATATAATATACAGGGTGTTCCTCAAAGAACGCCCGAATGCACAAATTCAACAATTCATTAACAATAAAGATGAAAAAGTGGCATATTAAAATAAATTTAATTAGAGTACTGTAAATCTGGTCTATTGAGATGCTCTAAAAATATTGTGTTAAAATACGGACGTTTAGTTACTTTTTAGCGTAGAAAAAATACCATCTCCGTAAGGCGCGATGTGACCTGCGTTCGCCGGTGTATTTGAAAGCGTTAAAATTCCTATTTTTAAAAACCGATTGCTCTATCGATTAGAAGAAGCTTTCAGCTTTAAGAACACTTTTTGGTTTGTCGGTACCTCTAAAATTGCGTCCTGGAAGGCCGTTGCAATAAAGGAGAAAGTTTTTCGGGGAAACCATCCCTTTGAAAAAATTAAAAAAGGATCAACTGCAATATTTTTTTGAATTGATTGCGGCATTTGAGACGTAAGAATATGTCTTCCGTTTTTAATTTTACTAATCAGTTTGGCCGTTGAAAATTAATAAATAATGACAAAATTCCTACTTTTCGATCTTCATTTTTCCCGGTACGTAAACAGGGCATCTGCTCATGCGCGAGCACTTTTTCCCTCTCGAAAGGACAGAGATGAATTTTTAATGAGATTTCTTTGTAATTTTTAATTAATAACTCAGCTAATTATTAGGAATTTAAAATTCTGACTCATGTGTACCAGGAGAGGCCTTGGACTAACCTACACAAATTTGCAGCGTTGTACATGCGGTAAGTTTTCCTAGCCATTGCACACAGACAGACACACACACAGAGCGAAACTTTCTTTTATTAGTATAGATAATTTCGAATAATCCAAAAATTTGCTAATCGGAACATAGGTAAAAGTACCCAACAATTAGCAGGTTCTGCTTGTAAATGCTCATTTATATGACTATACGTTAGTTAATAGGAGATCAATCACTTACCTTCCTGAAGTTAAATTGTCCCCAAATTGCCATCCAGTTGTATTTTCTTCCGTGATAAATTCTATTATGTCATTTTCTTTTAAAGCTAACTGGTGATCCCCTGTTGGGTCATATCTGTACAGAGCTCTGGCATAACTAGTTTCTCCATCTCCATTATACTCGACTATTCGACTATATCGTTTAGTGACTGGATCTGCAGATATAAATTCATAAAATTGTTTCAGAAAGTTGTATTTTAAATATTTTTAAAGAAGTTTTGGAGTTAGAAAAAATTTATATGAATAAAAACTATCAAACTCATAAATACAAATATTAATTTTTACTTATATCATTTTTATATACAGGGGTATCGAAAATACGTTACCTCTTTCAGAAGGCTCTTGGTGTGTGTGTGGGGGTGTGTGTGTGGGGGGGGGGGGTTGTTACTACTCCGAATGAGACGAAATTTAAACTAGAGATAACCCAAAAGATACGCTTGTCATTTGTTAAATGAAACGTTTTCAAACGAAAAATCGTTGAAAGTTGGCGCGCGCTGAAGCATTCAAATCAGTATTCTGTAGACAAACATTTTAATGTCCAACATGTCTTCAAATACATGTTTAACCCTTAAATGCATAGTGTAAGTTAGGAGCTACATGATCCCTTTTTTTAGCCACTTGGCGCTTTCTATTGGTCTTTTGCTGAACTATTATGTGTTAATTATGTGTGGTAACATGCATTTAAGGTCCTGTTTTCGTTCTGATTTGTAATCCCGGGAAGGTTATTTTGTTGATACTGCTTGCAACGTGCTTCACTGGAGTTTTTTCTCTATCTTTATAAGGTAGTCATTATTAATTCTGTAAACTATTAAAAGCATTGTAAAAATTATTATATCGTTGAATAGTAGTTATTGTGCAGTGTAAACACTTTAAAGTAAATATATAAAATTATCATTTTTATTCAAGCAATTTTTGTTATGCAACTCAGGAGTGACATTATGTTCAACAGAAACAAATACAGTGAAACCTCCCTGTGCGACCACTTCCCTGAACGACCATTTTTCTATGGAACGAAATTTATTCGCATAGGCTCCAATACTAATTTTGCCTCTATTCAGCGACCACCCCAGTTGAACTCCCTCCATGAGCGACCCATTTCTTTGAAGAAAATGAAATAAATTCCGTTTCTTCCTGGGCGTTTGAAGAAGTTTTTATTAGAATAATAATTCAGGAGAGCGCATTATTCATCAAACTTCTAAACTAAGTTTAGAATTTTTATTTATTTCAGTAACTTTTGTTTAAACACCTTTGTGCCTTTTCAGGCAATGAATTTAACTCTAATGCAATGGCGGATCTAAGGGGGGGGCGAGGGGGCGATCGCCCCCCCCTTGGGCAAATAAAGGGTTTGAAAAACGGCATTATGCATCCTCACGAGAAATGACTTGGGGCGAAGCTCGAGCGCGGCGCGACCCGCCCGGGTCGCGCCAGTTTTAATCCACGAGACTCGGGCTGGGTCAGGTCTTCCTCTTTTAGAGCCGGGCCGTGTCCTGGTCTTAAATTTTTCTGCAGATTCGGGTCTGGCCAGACTTCTTTTTCTTCCAGGTCGAGCCTGACCTGGACTTCATTCTTCCTAGAGGTCTGCACTGGCCAAAATTTTCAAGTCGGGCCTCGGTCCGGAATAAAAGCTAAACGTTCAGTCCGTGTCAGCCCGTATGATAAGCCTTACTGGCCCGACTACGACCTGTGCATTCTTCTAAATTCCTCCTCCTCGAGGCCAAGTTGGTCTGGTATCTTACTTATTTGTTATTCGTAAAAATCATTTTTATGTTGTACATTTGTTTAGCGAAATTTTAATTTGATTTGATAAGTTACTGAGATGCATTTTTAAAAATCTACTTTTTTTCCTTGTAGAGCTTTAAAATTATGATTTTCTTTTATCATCCGTTTCTTTCATTCTAAACTGATTTTTTAACTGTATTTTCATTTGAATGTAATTGTCTCATATTTTTAAGTAGTGTTTATGTACATAATTGCCTAAATAGTCCCTAATATTATCGTTTTTATGTATTCATGAATTTGGAACATAATCTGAAAATAAAATATGAGCATAAGTAAGTGTGGTGTGCTTTATAAATAGTTTTAAAGGCAAAATGCAGGCTGTGCTGGAGTCGATTTTTTAGCTTTTGTACCGGGTCGGGCAATAATTTTTTTGTGCGGGTTGGACCTGGACTTGGGCCAGAAAATTTCAGCCCGGGGAAACCTCTAACTGACATATTGAAGGCCGCTTTATTTTTTTTTTTAATGCTTCTTTCATCCATCATCCCATAGCTACTGAATATACAGTGTGTCCCAAAATGCACTGGATGATTTTAAAATTCAATAACTTGCAAATGGTGGCAGCTATTAAAACAAATACTTGCAGGAGAGTTATGTAAGAAGTCAGGAGCAGGGGTGATTATGTTCCGAATTTTCCAAAAATTTTACCCTTTCGCTGCGCATCCCACAATTTCCACGGCCAACGTAAAAGTAGCAAAATTTACACAACCCGCGATTTCCGCAGCAAATCTTTTTTTTATGATCTAATTCTATTAAAAAAAAACTCTTTCACAAAGGTTTCGGGCATATTTTAATTCTAAAATATATGAAGATTTGAAATACGTAATAAAATAAATGCGCAATTTTTAAAGCTATTTTGCTTAAAAAAAAAAAAAAAAAAAAAAAAAAAAAAAAATACGCGGCGAGAGGGTTAAGGCGTTCGGTTCAGAAAATTAAAAAAAAATCATCTATGCTTAAATTTGGACATAAAAATAATCGCGAATTTTAACAAATGGTCGTCATAAAAAATCTATTTCGTCAATCTAAAAATAATTTCAATTTCTCCAAAGGATCACGGAAAAAGCGCGAATCTGGTCAAAAGGACGCCGAAAAAGCGCGAATTTGGTCAAAGGGCCGCTGAAAAAACGCGAAAATCTTTAAATGATAGCGAAAAAAGTGAGTTTCGTCAAAGGGCAGCGGAAAAAACTCAAGTTTCGTCAAAGTATTGCGGCAGAAAACGGGAATTTTGACAAATAGAAGCGAAAAAACACGAATTTCGTCAAAGGTTTGCGAAAAAATGCAATTTTTATCAAAGAATCGCGAAAGAAACGCGAATTTCATCAAAGGGTCGCGAAAGAAACGCGAATTTGATCAAAGAGTCGCGAAAAAATTCAAATTTCGTCAGTTTCACGGATAAAACTTGAATTTCGTCAAAGGATTGCTGAAAAACGCGAGTTTTGTCAAACAGTAGAGGAAAACGCGCATTTTGTCAAAGAGTCGTGGAAGAAATGCAAATTTCACCAAAGAGTCGTGGAAAAAATACAGCGGTCTCTTTAGAAAACAGCACATATACATATATCTATGTTTATTATTATAGATATAGTTTTTAATCTGAAATAATATACTGAACTAACTTTTGAAGAAACGGGTTAACACAAACCCAGCTTGCGCAGGAATCTGCACTCAGCGACTCAGCCTGAAATCGACCCGAATCGAAAACAGTTAACCCGACCTGCAACAAAAATAATTAGTGCCAGGATTGAATCCCCCCCCCCCCCTCTACTGTAACCTTTCAGAAAATTTGCTTTGAATTTCAGAATTTTTTTTTTTTTTTTTTTTTTTTTTTTTTTTTTACTGGGAATCACCCTTAAGGGTGTATTCGAAAAAATATTTTTCCACCCTCAACAGCTCGAAATTTTCTGATACATTTTCAGACTCATTCTTAAAAGAAAAACATGAAACTTGCTGGGGTGATTTCTGAAAACATGTTTAACATGCCGTGTGATTTCATTTTCAGCTCAATTAATCAAAATTTGATTTTTAAACAATTATTTTCTCAGTATGACCATTTTTTTCATTCCCAGATCGCCCGCTTCGGAAAATTCGGTTCAAAACGCCAACTTTGACAGCGTTTTTTACAGTATTTTCTGCATTTATCAAAAAATTAAGAAGCACGGCACATTATATAGTTTCTAAATATGAGAATTTCCCAGTTTGATGCGTTTTAGAGCAAAAATGAATTTTAAAATGAATCAGAAGATAAGCAGTTTGGATCGGAATACACCCTTAATCAGGAGTTTTTTTACAGCGATACTTGATTTTAGTTTAGAATAGCAACGATAGAGGGCGCTGCAAGCAATAGACGCTAAATCTGTGCCCGGAGGAGGAAGGCCAGAAATTGGGCCCCGATTTAACGACTATTGATTGCAGCGCCATCTATCGTTGCTATTGTAAAGTAAAATCAGGACTTGCGGCAAAAAATCTCCTGACATCTTACATAACCGTCCTGCAAGATTTTTTTTGTCACCATTTGCAAGTTATTGAATTTTAAAATCAGTCAGTCCATTTTGGGACACCCGGTATGTTTTTTGATAAGTTTCAAAGCATTCTTTACTGAATTACAACTGATCTTAGATATAAAAAGACAAGCAGTTTTATACCAAATTAGTATTTTTTACATAATCCTGAAGATTAAAAAGTATTCCTAAATAATTATTTGGATGTATCCGTTATGAAGCTTTTACTGCATATTGTTTTTATCTTCAAAAATATTTAGACTTTCTTTTCAAAAATCGGGTCAACCCGAACCCTTCTCGCATGAAGAAAATTTCAAATCATTCGAACACATAATCAATGAAGGAGGTGCTTTCTGGATTCTTTTCTTTAAATATTTAATGAATATTTACAGATGCATGGTTCTATACATATTTACAATAAGAATTATCAAACACTTGATCTGGTTTTTCGAAATAAGGGAGGCTTAGCCCAGGGGCGCCATTTCAGAAATTTCTTGAGGGGGGCAAACTTTTATTTGGATTTTGTTGAGTATATCTGAGGAGCACTATACATTGCATTATAGAAGAGAAGCATTATTGATACAGTTTGATTATCACACATCTTTTAAAAAATAACCAAAGTACTCATTAACAATAAGCGAATCTCACTTTGAGTATCTTCCAGTAGTAAGGTTTTAGAAAATATTGATAATTGTCCATTTCTGTGCTTAAACTGCTTTTTTTAATGATAACTTTTTATTTTCTTAAAATTTGCCGTTATTTTGGCTTTTGTACAATTTCAGAAATAAAATTGAGTAACACGTGATGACTGATGCATTTTGAAATATCAAATTCCTGGAGGGGGCAATTGCCCCCCCTAGCCTTCCCCAAATGGCGCCCCTGGAGCCTCATCAACAAACTGTAAAAAAATTACAGCGATCATGCTTTTAAAATCAAACCATCGCTTCGTATCGTTCTAGCCACAACAAAACGAAGTCGCATTCTAAGGTAGGATGCGCGCGCATCGCGCGACCTTCATTGCCATGGGGAGGAGAGAAAGTTTCTCTTCACACTCCCCACCTGAACTCTAAAAGAGTTCACAAATCAAAATTCCATCATAAAATCATAAAAATTCAATTTTTCGTATCAGTGGTTCAGTAATCTAATACAATTTTTAAAATTCGAATACAAAATACTAAATATAAGAATTCAAACAATATCTAATTAGTCAAATTCAAAATATCAATAAATTCTAAATAAAACACTTTAAATTCAAACAAAGTAAAAATAATGACAGTTAAATAACACACACATTTTTTTTTTTTTTTTCTTTGCAGTTAAATCATATACTTACTTATACCAAAATTCAAAAAGATTCTATATATAAATAAGACTAAAAATTAAAAAAGGAAAAGAAAATATTTAGAGTCCTAAATGCAGAAAAAACAAACTAAATAAATGTCTATAAAAGTTTATGAATGTTTATAAAAAGTCTGCAAAAAGTCATTTGTTAGTCATGTTGTATTTCAAAGGGATACAAGTGTTGGATGGATCTTTTTAAGATTCCACTCGCTGTTTTTATTTCGTATGAACGAATATTGCCATCTCTTCCAGGAGTGGCAGTCTGAATCTTACAAGTTTCCAAAGAAACTTATTTTTTGCGTCATCTTGAATTAAAACCACAGCCATCTCTACACCGGCCCAATCGCTAAACTAACTCCGGCGGGTCACGTGACCAGTCGAAGGCGGTTATATTGAAGCGAAAGTGACGGTCGCCATTTATTCTGTTGTTGAAAATTCCATCATTGATGAATTCAAGTCGCAGTTTTCGTATAAAGTTGCACATGGTTCATGATTTTCATCTTTATACTATCTATTTTATTTAGATACTTATGTTTTATTTCACGAAAGTGTATCATGTATTTTCCCCGCGTTTCATGTGCTTTCCTAGTGTTTCATTGTTTCTCTTTCTGAAAAGAAAATATGGCTCTCAAGGATTCGTAAATATAATTTTAATTTCATCTAAAAGGCTAGAATATGCATTAAATATTCTAAAATGATGTTCAGTGGATATCACCAAGGATTAACATAACTATTGAAGTAAGTTCTGATTTAGCTTTTAAAATTTATTGTCTTAATAAAACAAATTATATCAGACGCTTGGTTTGAATATTAGCAATCTAAGAAAATAAGTATAAGGTTGACATGATTGTTAAAATATATGATGAATGTACAGTTATATGTCAGTAATTATTATATCTCTCTAGAGAAGTTGATTGAAAATGAGAAAAGACTAATAATTCAAAAGCTCTTTCATAATAAACAAAAATATTTAGATAAATATTTAGATAAGAAATGCAATTTATCAATAAATCAGGCACGAAACAATTCCTCCTAAAGGAGGAATTCCACCTATTTTAAAGCAATTTTGGACATTTTCTGGATTGATGCAAAAATGCAAAGAAAATATTGGAAGCATATATGAGAGGGGGGGGGGGGGGTTGTGTCTAGGAAATTTAATAATAATTTTGTTTACTCAAATCGTCGGTATTTGTTTCTGAATTACTGTGCAAAAAAGCCATCAAATCAAAGGTGAATCAGCATCTGAAAGTGGTGTAAATTGTTTCTAAAATGTCTTTCCAGAGTGATTTTTTTAGACTTTAAAAGGTAAAGGAAGTTTCCATAAGGTTCTTTTTGGAATAGAATATTTTTTCCTAATTAACACTTTCGTGTAATTTCAGTGATGCAATTTTGGAGATGTATTTCTGGAGTAAAGATTAATTTGACTTGCTTGTATTTATGCAGCATGGAGGTTTGTTTTTTTGTTTGTTTTTGAAAGGAGGGGGGAAATCTTAAACAGACAAGCCTTCTAAAATAATATTTATTTTGACAAATTAATCGCTGTAGTTCACATAAATTCATCAGATATTTATGGTTTTACATCTTAGCAAACTGTCTTCAATTTCCTGTTTTGATTCAAAAGACCTGTAAAATTGTTAGTTTAAATTTCTTTTAATAAATTTTAAATTATTAAAAGAAAATCATACATACAGTAATATTTTATTTTATTGTATAAATAAGTTAAAATGTATCCAAAAATAAATATTGTATAGATGGAAAAAATTTACAACCTTTTTTATGTTTTCCACTTTCATGCCTGATAAATTTAGACGCATTTAAATATCTTTAAATGATATATTAAACCCAGTTTATAAAAACATTGTGCCAATCCTACTTTTCATTGCAGGTTATGCTGCTTTCTAAACTTGCTAAAACATCACTGTTGTAATTACTGTATTGATTCTAGTAATGGTGATTTTTCATATGAATTTTTTATTAAAAATTAGTTAACTTTACGTTAAAAATGTAGTGAATGACTTTGATCATTTATGTAAATATTGTACTCACAGGGATCTGTCCAGATTTTTCTTTCTGGGTCCTATTTTTGAAATTGTGAATAGTTTTTTTTTTCACATTTATGAAAAATCTATTTTTAATTTTGGGAATTTGAAATTATCGTTATATTCAGGTTCTTGTTATACATTTTTAACAAGACCCTTTCCATATCTATATCTTGATAATAGTTTTTTTGACAAGTTAGATAGTATTACTTTTAAAATTTGTGATGAAAAGTACAGTTTGGAAATGCAAAAGTTTTGTGTAAAGCTAATTGTTAAGTTGAAAAATTTTGTGAAGGGTCCTGTTTTAAAATAAAAAGGTTGTGAAAGGTCCATTAAAGGACTTAATTTTTCTCTAAACAGATCCCTGGACTCATGACAGCTTTATTTATTTAAAAATATGATGCAAGTTGTATATAAGATCTTACCAAATAATTACTCAAAAATAGTTATTAAAATTTTTAATTAAGAAATACAAGAGAAAAATTTAAAAAAACTGAAAAATAAATAAATCTGTATTTATTTTTACCATTCAACCTTAGAATATCTGAATTTCTTAACAATATGTAAATAATTTTTGTCATGTGCTTTTCATAATTTAAATACCAAATTTATCCTTTCATTTATTTTTAATTTGTGTAAATGCATTTAGCCAATATAATATGTTATTCTTTTCATAACTAAGGGGCTGGCTCCACATAAAACTTTGATCATGAAGCTAAACAAACATTTTAAATTTTCTTTACTTTTCTGACAAATGTAATAGATGGGAAATATTTTTGTTAATTTTTGAATGATGGCATACTAAGTTTCTTGTCAAAAGAAATTTTTAATAGATAGAAATTTTTAATCGATTGATTGAGCTTATTTAAAAATCTTTCAGTAAAATAATATTACAAGAAAACCGGGACCTGAAGGGAGATTCACTAGGCACTCAATCACGATATAATTTTACTAGTGGGGGAAAAGTCCGCCTTCGACAGCCGCCATTTTGAATGAGCACTCAGGCCTAGTATTCAGAGGGCTGTGATTAAAACAACATCGCCCACTTTCAGTGGCATATGGGTATTAGGATTTTTCAAGGAATGGGCTGTTTTCAAATCCATCAAATATTGTTTTTTCCATTTGGTCCACAATTGTTTCAATAGTAAAGATTGATATTTTTTTCTTTTCAGGAGTGTTGATCTCTTTGAACAATCTTCAATTATTTCAAAAAAATTAATAGGAAATGAAAGTTCTTTTCCAAAATTTAAAAAGTGCATTGGAGTAAGAGGTTCTGGTTCATCGCTGTCGCTATATACATACGTCAGTGGTAGCGTATTCAAAACTGCTTCCACTTCTGTCAACAGAGTCGCTAATTCATCATAACTTAAGAGTGCTCTACCAATTACTTTTCTCAAACAGTCTTTGACTAACTTTACTAGTCGCTCATAGAAACCTCCCCACCATGCAGCTCTTTCTATTATATTCTTCCATATAATTCTCTCTTTTGAAATAAAATTTAAAAATACTTTGTCTGCCAGTATGTTGTATAAAATTTCGAGTTTACCTTTGGCCTTTTTGAAGGTTTTTGCGTTGTCAGAATAAATAATTTTGGGATTTCCTCGTCTAGCTGTGAATCTTCTGAATGCCATCAAAAAAGCGAATGGCGGTGCTTCACTAGCTCTGTCTTTTGGTAATGGTGCGGTTATCTGGTCTGCTGGTTTGGAGAAATATTTTTTACATATTATACAATTCTTGATAACACTCTTGACCAACTGACGACCTTTAGGTATCCAAAAACGAGATCTAATTTTTGCCAAAGTACTGGCTATCCCTCCATGCATAATTTTCTCGTGTTCTTGACGAACTATTAGAGTAGTTAACCAAGAATGTTTGGGGAGAATTATTGGGTTTTTCTCTTCTGCAGACAGGTTAGAAAATTCGAGCCTTCCGCCCAACCTCATCAACCCGTTTTTGTCAATAAAGGGCATGAAATTTGATAAGGATGACGTCTTATCCACTGATTTACTATTTTTTAGAGATTCTATTTCTTCCTTATAAAATTGTTTTTGTTCAGATTGTATCAAAAAAATTTCATCTTCGAGTAATTCTTCGGTTGTTACTACGTCTTGCACTTCAGTTGATTTTTTCAGCTTCATAATGAATTTCTTTACCCAAACGGTAATTCTCAAAAGTTTCTCTAAATTACTATATTTTGAAATGTTTATGGGATTTTCGAGTTTTTTGACTAAGCACCCGCTCTGAAAAACATCGTTAGGATTTTTTTTTTTTTTTTTTTGTATTCTAATTCATCTGAGTAAGCAATTTCTTTGTTTTCTGATATTGGCCAACACCCAGGAGGTAAACTTAGCCATTCAGGTCCCTGTAACCAAGTTGTATCATTGATTATCCTAGAGATTTTTGATCCTCGAGAAACTATATCAGCTGGATTGGCAGTACCAGGACAATGATACCAGTTATCAGGTGAGGTCAATTTATGGATCTCTTCAATTCTGTTTCTGACAAAGGGTTTAAACTTTTTAGGGGATCCTTTTTATCCAAAAATAGGATATTTTTAAATCCGTCCAGTAATAAGTCGGTACATTCAATTTTAGAGCTTTCAAAATGTTACTACTTAGCTTGGCCGACAACAGTGCGGCCATCAATTCGAGCCTTGGTAAGGTAAGCGCTTTCAGTGGAGCAACCCTGTTTTTCGAAGCAACGAAAACTGTTCGAACATTTTCGGTGGTTGTTGCTACACGTAAATAAGCAACCGTACCATAAGCCTTCATGCTCGAATCGGCAAAAATATGTAACTGTAGGTCATAATCATGCCAATTGGTGATGTCAGAAAAATAGTATCTGGGTACTGAAAAGTTTTTCAAATGAAGGAGTTCGTTACACCAGCTACTCCAAAGTATACGTAAATCTTCGGGTAAGGTGTCATCCCAATCTAGACCCAAATTCCAAATTTTTTGAATTATACATTTTAGTCTTAATGTAAATGGTCCTAGGAATCCAAGTGCATCAAAAATCCTGCCTAAAACTTGTAGAATAAATCTTTTGGTGTCTATTCTTTTTTAAACGAAATCAACTAAACCTCGAACATCAAAATAAAGTAAATCTTTGGAATTATTCCAAGCGATTCCTAAAACTTTATAAGGGAGATTTTGTTCTCCAAAAGCTTCAGAATTAACTTCTGAAGTTATGCCATTTTCTTTCCATAGTTCACTAAGTGGTAAAGGAGTTCGTATGCCATTTGTGTAAATGCATACTTGCATTTTCAAATATATCAATACATTGTAAACTCGTGGATAGGGCTTGATCAATATTTTCATGACTTCCTATAACGTCATCAACATAGATATTTTCATTTAAAAATTTTACTGTGTTTGGATATTTTTCGGTGTATTTTTTCAAGTGGTGTTTAATTGTTGCAGCCAATAAAAAGGGACTGCTACTAATTCCAAATAACACTCTGGTGAACCTATAGATTTCAAAGGGTTTAGAATTATCAAACAAATCTTGTGAAAATAAAAATCTTGTTACATCACGATCGTTTTCATCTATAATTATTTGTAGAACTGCTTGTTTTATATCAGTTGTAAAAGCTATGGGATTAAATCTAAACCGTAACAAAACATCAAATATTTCAGGATACAAATTTGGACCTACATGCAGGCAATTATTCAAAGACAGTGAGCCTGTGTCATAAGCAGAGGCATCGAAAACTATGCGTAATCTGCTCGTTGTCCTATCAGTTCTAATTATTTCTCGATGAGGTAAATAAAAAGTTACATTTTGTTTTTCTTCAGGATCTGTAACTAACTCAATAATACCTTGTTTCAAATAATCTGCTAACACCTCCTTATACTCAAAAAATAATTCAGGGTTTTTAATCAATCTTTGTTTGAGTTTAAAAAATCTATATTCTGCAATTTTCCGATTGTCATTTAAACATTCCCTTTCAAGCTTCCACGGAAATCGAACTGTATATCGCTTATCATTGTATTTAATTTCTGACTCAAACTGCTTCATATCGTTGTTTTCTGAAAAATATGAATCTTGTTTAGTATTAAAAAGGGCAGATGATTCGATATTCCAGAATTTTTCAATCTGTTCAGAAATAAAAAAATTTTCTACTATTACATTAAATGCTAAGGACGTATAACTGTCAGTTGTTTTTCCCTGTAGACACCAACCAAAAATGGTGTCGACAGCCACTAATTTTTCATTCAAATGTTTTATATTTCCAGTAACTATATCATAATAATAGTCAGCAAATCTATAAGTAATGTAATGGGTTCTTTGGATGTGGGTGTGTCCGCAAGGGTTAAATTTTCAAATTGTTTACTTTTCATCAAATCATTGATTTCAGGTGGGGGGATTTCAGTAGCTGATATTTGATTGGTGACTAGCGCTTCTATATCTAATTTTGAATTAGGTACATTTTTATTTTCAATAGTTAGTTTAACTACTTCAAAGGTTTTTTCAATGGGGTTCTTACTTCCAAATGTAAAAACCGACAATTTTTCTTTTCTTATTGCGTGTAAATTCAATTTATTTGCTATTTCTTCCGATATAAAGGTTCGCATGCTCCCACAATCTAAAAGTAACCTAATTAGAGATTGTTTTCCGTTTGATTTTATTTTTACACAACAAGCTTGTAGAAGAATTTTATTATTTTCTAAAGAGGAAATAGCCGAAATTACTTTTACACTCGTTTCACTTTCATTACCTTTTAATTCGGGTGTGTTTACTTCTTTTATTAATTTAGATTTTAGGCATATCGTTTGATTATGTCTGCCTGAACAGTTCTTGCAACTAGTTTTAGAGTTACAATTTTTGATAACGTGTTTCCTGCCTAAGCAAAGGTAACATCTTCCTCGAGATTTCAACAAATTTCTTTTAGTGTTTACATCAACAGCCTCACACAAATCAGATGAATGTTTACTATCGTTGCAAAAAATGCAATGAGCCAGCTGCCTATCTGAAGTTGATTTATCATTCGAAATGTTCATAAATTCACAAGTAGATTTAAATTCAGATTTTGTTGTTTGACTCTTGATTTTTGTTTTATTATTTTCAAATGCTTTCATTCTCGAAAAAAATGTGTGTTCTCTGCTTTTTATTTCCGTGTGCAGAAAATCTAATAATTTATGTATATCTGAATGTGTTAAATTATCTATATTTTGTCTATTATATTCCAAAGCTAATTCTGCCGCTATTAATTTTAAAATTACGGCGATAAGCATGGAGCCATAATTTGCTGGTTCGAGTCCTAATGTGGACAAACATCGAACATTTATTTCTATATCACTGTGCAATTTTTTCAATTTTTGAATTTCGTTAGCCTTATAAACAGGGGATAAATTAAGAAGCTTGTTCAGGTGATGATTAATTATCACGTCTTTTTGACCATAACGCGTTTCTAAAACTTTCAATGCTGCGTCATAATTAGCTTCTGATATTTCAAAACCTTCTACAGCATTAGCCGCAGCTCCAGATAAATAACTCTTCAAATAATGAAATTTTTCAATTTTCGAAAGCGATTTATTTTCGTGAATTGTATTTTTAAAGGTATTAAAAAATGAAATAAATTGCGTACAGTCGCCATAGAATTTTTGTATATTGAGTTTTGGCAATTTAACAACTGAGTTTTCATCATTAATCACATTCGATTTTAAATCTTGACTGTTATTTAAATCAATATTAACAATTTTTTTGTTTTCGGTTAATTTTTTCTTCACCCGGAATTTTGCAACTGATATTTTATCCGCGTAATCAAAAACAGAATTGATTTCAGTTTCATAGTCGTCTAACCCTAAAAGGGGCTCAATTTTCTCGTCAACTGACTTCAATAATTCTGCTTTAGTATCTAATTGAATAAATAATTCTTCTAAATTATCAAAATCTATTAAACTATCCTTCATAACATTTTCTATATTATTAATCAGCTTTGTTACTGCTGTTCTCAAAACTGTACAATTCTTTTTCAACTTTTCTAAATCAGACATTTCAAAATAAAATATGAAAGACTTCTTACCTTTGCCGTCTTCTTATTACTTACTATCCTCTAACATTAAAAAGGTAACAAATACTCTTTTCTTTTTCTTTCTTTCCCGGCCGATGCACCATGAAGAAAAATTTCAAATCATTCGAACACATAATCAATGAAGGAGGTGCTTTCTGGATTCTTTTCTTTAAATATTTAATGAATATTTACAGTTCTATACATATTTACAATAAGAATTATCAAACACTTGATCTGGTTTTTCGAAATAAGGGAGGCTTAGCCTCATCAACAAACTGTAAAAAAATTACAGCGATCATGCTTTTAAAATCAAACCATCGCTTCGTATCGTTCTAGCCACAACAAAACGAAGTCGCATTCTAAGGTAGGATGCGCGCGCATCGCGCGACCTTCGTTGCCATGGGAAGCAGAGAAAGTTTTTCTTCACGCAATAGTGAAAACCTAATCCGAAACTGACTCAAGCCCGAAATAATGTATCTCAATCTACCCCAAACCCAGCGCGCTAGGCGCAGCTAAAAAGTAGAAGTCAACCCTACCCGCAGCAGAAAAATAGAAGTCAACTGGGTCCAAACCCAACCCGCAGCAAAAAAGTAGAAGTTAACCCGATCCGCAGCAAAAAGTAGAAGTCACCGGACCCAAACGCGACACACAGAAAAAGTAGAAGTCAACCCGACCTGCAGCAGAAAACTAGAAGTAAATCGAGCCCAAACCCGACCCGCAGCAAAAAGTAGAAGTCAACCGGACCCAAACCCGACCCGCAGCAAAAAAGTAGAAGTTAACCCGACCCGCAGCAAAAAGTAGAAGTAATACGACCCGCAGTGAAAAAAAGTAGTCCCGACCAGCGCATTAGATTGGAGTCTCCAAATTTCTAAAATCGCCCCCCCCTTGAGGACTCTCCAGATCCGCCCTTGCTCTAATGACAAATTAAGGATGACGGTCAATAAACTCCCCTGTCCCATTCTGTCAGGAAACTCTCAAAGAAATAGATAAATTAATAAAATTGTCATTATTTGTTACCGTCCAAAAAAAAAAAAAAAAAAATGCATTTTTTTTACTGAACTTCGAAATAAAAGTTATGAAAGATAAAACTGTAAAATCAAAGCAAATGTCAATGTATTCATTTTTTAAACTCTGCAGTAATTAACGTATGTAATTAACTTTTGATTTAATACTTAAATTTTCATATTTTTTCCTAATGTGAAAAATAAATTTTAGTAATATTAATTGTTACCTATTTTCAACAATTAAAATATAGATTTAAACATGACCTCCATTAAGAGACCACCTCCCGGAGCGACCAATTTTTATTGGAACGGAACGTGGTCGCTTTAGGGAGGTTTTACTGTATCTCTTTACTATTTTTTTAGTGGATAATTAAAAAAAAAACAGACTCAAATGTATTTTTTTACGAACAAAATAAAGATTCCTGTTTACTACCCGTTGTGTTCGTCGAATTTGTTGCGCAGTTGTTGCGAGAGATGGCGTCGCTACGCACTTTTACATTAACAATCCATGTTGTTACAAATAAAAAGTACATTTTCAAAGATTAGATATTATGTCAGGCTGTGCTATCAAAGAATATATAGTGAGTTACTAAATTCGCGTATAAAATCATGATAATTGCGCAATTTGAGATCATCGGTATGATGGCATTATTTAATGCAATACGTTACTTGTTTCAGATTTATTTATTTTTTATTTATTTTTTTTTTTTACTTAAGTTCAAGCAATATTAATTTTATTACATTTAGCGAAACAAATTGTCTAAAGTTCAAATTTAAGATAATAAAAAAATCTGAATCAATTGGTATTTATTGATATTACTAGAGGTATTGACGGGCCCGGCCTTGGCCCGAAGCCCGTACCCGGTCTAGCATTATGTTCTCCTCTACTGAAAAGGGGATTCGCAGTGTGAATCTCTGGGTTTTTCCCCCAGAACTTCAAGCTATAAATTTATGCAAATACTGCGCCTACATGGCGGGCGGTTCTGGTTCTATTCTGCATTCTATGGCTTGCGAACAGTGATCTAAAAGATATAGTAATTTATAATGTTAAATGTTTTCATAAATATGTATGCATGCAGTATTCCAGAAAAAAAATATCTTAATTGAATGTTAAGAAAAATCGGTATTTTCTGTGGAAATTGAGCCTGGTCTGATTTCAATTATTTTTTTTACGGACTGGTCGTGCCGTGAATCGCAAAAATACAAACGGGGCGGGCCAGGGCTGAGCTAAACTTTTAGTTTTTGCAACGAGCTGGGCCAAGGTAGCTTTCGTTCGGGCCAGGCCCGAAAATGTCGGCCCGTGCAGACTCATGTGATAGACATTACTGTTTTCATAGACATTACTCTCTATGTTAAAGAGAACTTATATGCTGTCTTTAAAGGCATTCTTTCTTTTGTATTTTCTATTCTTTTAGGATTTTGATGCCACTCATTTTATTAGTTTTCCAATTCAACTGTTACTTCAAAAAATACATTTAAAAAAAATTACATAAATATATTTTACCAGACTTTGGCGACGACGATGAACTTGTAGGTAAGCAATATTCTGACTTAGCTCGCATAAGTGGTCTAGCATATATGTTCTCCTCTGCTGAAGGGATGCGGAGTGTCTGGGACAGGAATGAATCTCTGTTGTTTTTCCCATAACTTCGAGCTATAGAATTATTTCGAATAATAACATCTAGCATACTATCCAGTGCATATGGATTTTCCATGTGACCAGGCAATGGCTATATAAAAAGAAAGAAAAATACATATACGTATTGAGACTCGCATTATTACACATATTGAACAACTGTTAAGTAATTTATTAGTTAAAGAGTAATTTTTGTAAAATGAATTGTTAAAGTGAGTGTTTTACGTTCAAAATGACAATTTCTGGCTACCTATGACATTTTTTCAGACGAAAGAATCTTGTAATTCAAAGTTTTCTGTTTCCGAAAGAAGTTTTCTTTTTGTTTTTTAATGTCAATTAGAGATACCTAAAGCGTTTTGAAAAACCGTGTCCGCTATGCTTTTACTAAAGCATGTTTTTTAAAAATTTCATCAGTCTCCATCATTATCATAATATCTCAAGTTATAGTCAAAATAGCGTCAAAGTTGGGTAAATTTGTAATTTCAATTATCTGAAATGTAATTATAATTTTATTGTATGTAATTGACTATAGTTAAACACATTAAAGCACAGAAATTTCGTCAGATAATGGGATGAAGGACGGTTCCGGCTACAGTGTTGCAAGAATTTTTCTTATCACATGTAATTGTAGCTATAATTACATACAATTAAATTGTAATTACATTGTAAATAATTTCAATTACAAATTTGCCCAACTCTGGATAGCGTAATAAAATTTTCAGAGAATGTTTTAGATGTTATTGTCAATGAAATGAACTAAAAGATTTGATGAAGATGTAATATTATTCTTTTTATTAATGTTTTTGCTTGAACAAGAATTAAAGAAAATTGCAATATCAAAATCTACAACGTGTTTTCATTTCATGTTAAAATTTTCCTTAGATTTTAATTTCTTTAGTAGAATGTAGAGTACTTATCATATCGTTCACCCGCAAGAAAAGTGACATCTCGCAAAAATTCATTTTGCGTTTTATTTCACTAATAGGTCTGTCATAGGTGCGTCTTGCTGCTATGCAAAAAGTTTCATAAGTGTAGTTTTACGGAAAATCCCTTAATTACGCTATATGTCCATTTGCGACCACAGAAAAGAGGCGGATTGTGTAGGGAGGGGAAATTACTCAACACTCCAAACATCATCCTATGTTAAAAAGCAGTAAACCAACGTTTAAAATGCACAAATAATGGATGAAAAGCAGAAAACAGCTGTTTCGAATCTACAGCGAGATTCTTCTTCAGTGCAAGATAGGGAAAAAGGAACAGCGTGCTAGAAAAAGCAAGGATGAGATTTTCTAGCACGCTGTTCATTTTTCCCTATCTTGCACTGAAGAAGAATCTCGCTGTAGATTCGAAACAGCTGTTTGCTGCTTTTCATCCATTATTTGTGCATTTTAAACGTTGGTTTACTGCTTTTTAGCTCACAGGCTATCAAAGCCTGAGAGCTAATGTGCCCGCCCGTTCTGTATGTATGTATGTATGTATGTATGTATGTATGTATGTACGTATGTACGTAACGCGATAACTCTTGATAGAAACATCCGATTTGCTTCAAAATTTTTTCCTAGGTTCACTGTGATAAGGCGCTTCCCTGATTAGTTTTTGGAGTTCATTGGTTAAGGATAAAGGGGGAAAAACGGGGTTAGTCCACACCCCACCCCCTTAATTCAGATAAATGGGTTTTTCATGCAGAATGATTCGATTTGCTCCGAATTTGATATACCGGTTTATTATGTTAAGGAACTTCCCTGATTAGTTTTGGGAGTTCATTGGTTAAGGGTAAAGGGGGGAAAACGTGGTTAGTCCACCCCCCTTAAATCAGATAAATGGGTTTTTCATGCAGAATCATTCAATTTGCTCCGAATTTGGTATACCGGTTTATTATGTTAAGGAACTTCCCTGATTAGTTTTGGGAGTTCATTGGTTAAGGATAAAGGGAAAAAAACGGGGTTAGTCCACCCCCCTTAATTCAGATAAATGTGTTTTTCATGCAGAATGATTCGATTTGCTCTGAATTTGGTATACCGGTTTATTATGTTAAGGAACTTCCCTGATTAGTTTTGGGGGTTCATTGGTTAAGGATAAAGGAGGGAAAACGGGGTTAGTCCACCCTCTTAATTCAGATAAATGTGTTTTTCATGCAGAATGATTCGATTTGCTCCGAATTAGGTATACCGGTTTATTATTTTAAGGACCTTCCCTGATTAGTTTTGGGGGTTCATTGGTTAAGGATAAAGGGGGGAAAAACAGGGTTAGTCCACCCCCCTTAATTCAGATAAATGTGTTTTTCATGCAGAATGATTCGATTTGCTCCGAATTTTGTATACCGGTTTATTATGTTAAGGAACTTCCCTGATTAGTTTTGGGGTTCATTGGTTAAGGGTAAAGGGGGAAAAGGGAGGTTAGCCCGCCCCTCTTAATTTAGATAAATGGGTTTTCATGCAGAATGATTCGATTTGCTCCGAAGTTGGTATACCGGTTTATTATGTTAAGGAGCTTCCCTGATTCGTTTTGGCGATTAATTGGTTAAGGATAAAGGGGGTTAGTCCACCCCCTTAATTTAGATAAATGTTTTTTTTTTGCAAGATTATTCGATTTGCTTCAAATTTGGTATACCGGTTTATTATGATAAGGAGCTTCCCTGATTATATTTGGAGGTTTACTTGTTAAGTATAAAGGGGCAAACGGGGGCTAATTCCCCTTCACTTATTTTTTGAGTGGCATTATTCTTTAAAATAAGAGTATAATATACAATTAGTGTGAATAGTCTGTGAGCTCAATGCCATCAGTTTAGCTGGGCACTTTTCTTTTTTATTAATATTCCTGCACAAAGGCTATAATTGCTATTTTAATCATCCTATGTCTTCATTCTCAAGGGTTTTATGCTTTTATGCACGTTATTACTACTGCATGCAGACAGATAAGAGCTATAATTTCATGTTGCAGTAAATTCATGCAAATTTTCTTTTGCCTCTCCTGTGAAACTTACTTTTGTCGAGATGTGTCACTTTTCTTGCGGGTGAGCGATATGTACCCTGTGTATAAGATAGTGGCAATTGAAAAAAAAAAAAAAATGAATATATCAGCTTTTGGTCAACTTCACTAAATTGCATTTGAAAATCACTCCTTTTTTTTTCTAAAATTTTCTGTATTAATAATTTGCAAAATTTAATATTTTTAACATTTTTTCACAAGAGTTTGAACAGAAATTTTTTTAAAAAAGTGATTTTGAATGAAGTTAATAAAATTAATGCATTGTAAGTGGGACGCGTATTAATAAGTTTTTTAGAGTTTAACGGTGAAATTATTTCTTGTATGAGAAATTTTGTGCAGAGGACAACAGGTATCATAATTAAATTAATTTCTATTTAAACTTTTTGTATAGTAATTTAAATTCATAATGGTTTCTTGAACTGTTATTCGAGCGCGTCTTCAAAAAAAAAAAAAAAAAAAAAATTGCCTGGGCTGAGATCAGTCTCTCACCTACAAAGTGTTAATTGGTAAATCAAATATATATTGTAATTTATGATAATCGAATATTGTTAATCGAATTTACAATATCGATAATCAAATAGTTATTAATTTATCGAATTTTTGTAATTTTTAGAGAAAATTTTAAAATTAAGACTGCTTAATGCAATACAGGTTAAAGACGATCTGCAGAAAAAAGGAGAGAGAAATCACAATGCAATCAATTTTTTGTTTCTAAATATAACTAAAATGATAAAATTAATTGAAATTGTATGAACGAAGTGGAAAAGTAACAAAGGGTTCAGAAAGATAAAAGTTCAACGCAAGGCATGAAAATATGCTAATTAAAAAAATATTGAAAAGTAAGGTCTTGGAAGTTATAGTCTGCTTGTCTAAACTTGGGCTGAATAGTGCAGTTCAAACTGCATTACTTGAATTGCAATAATTCAACTTGTATTTTAAAACAACTTTTTATATTATTAACTGAAAAGCAGCGAGCCGAAGACGAGCGAAGCTTCCTTATGAATCCACTCCAATCTCAGAATGAGATAAACACGATTTCGTGGCAATGGTTAGATCAATTACAGTGTAATTTACCAGAAGTATATAGATCTAATAAGACAAAGGTAAAATTCAACCTGTGGCCTTAGTAATTACAGGTCAAAGTTTTAATGCAAACCTATGGGCGATTCTCTGTCACTTGCATATGTCAAGTCATAGGTATTCATTGATCACAAGGACTTACAATTGATAAAGACGTTGCCGACAAGGTTAGAAACGAATTCTTACTTGGACTAACGTATGTTGGCTGCTCACGTATAAGAAAACTCACTGATATGTTATTTAATCAGTCTTTCAATATTGATAAGTTGCAGCGTTTTAAAATTAACTTTGTACAACTTTTTTGGAAAGAAAATTTCCCGAATTACAATCGCGAACCCATTGCATCGAAAACTTCAGTGGAATTTTATTTTCTACTTTTTTTATGCAGTATTTTCTTTGTAATTTTTCAACTGTGGTACGATAAATTGTCCGAATTTCATTTACATACAAACTGACCCGCTGCGCCTCAGTTACGAATCCTTAATTCAGCCTAGTATAATATTGATATTATGTATAATAATGATAATATGGTAGTGTAATAATAATACATATGATAATATTGTTAATGATTTTTCAGTTATTTGATATAAACATAAAACACAGAAATCGTTTATCGCAATACGTATTATCGAAATTAATTATGCCATTTGTACAATTTTATTTCGTATATTCCACACTGTAAAATAAACTTCTTCCCATAATTAGCGAGATACAGTTATTAAAAAATGTTTACTCAAATACTAAGATATAGAAGAATTTACAGTTTAATTAGTTTCTCCACGTTATTTTGTATAACATTCAAATGATAATAGTTAATAACTTACATCAGATCCATTTTTAACAGCTGCATAGCAAGACTCAGGTAATTTGTCTCTTGTTTCTGCAATGCTTTCCCAGTGAGGTAATTGCTCTTCTAATATTTCACAACCCTGTAACAGAAAAAAAAAAAAAAAATTTCGCAAAGAGTATATTTCATTATATAGATATAAGATACTTAAAAATCTCATTTTTAAATTTAAATTATTAATTTCCAGTTAAATATTTTCTATAACATGTTAATGCCTAATTCTAAACCTGACCATTTTAAGTTGTTTTCTTAGTCCAACATTTATTACGTTCAATCCTTAAATTTGAGTAACTTTAAGATAGAAAATGTTGAGATTAGAGCAACTTTGCTTTATCTGTGGTTAGTGTCTCCGGCCAACTTAAAAAAAAAAAAAAATTAAAATTAATACATTAATTTTAACCCTCTCACTGCCCGTGTTAATACGTTCACTAAGCTCCAGGTTTCACAGTGATATAAGCTTTACCTAAGGTAATACAATTCTATTGATTTAATGCACTTTTAATACGTTAAACCAGTTCAACCTTTTTTACTTCACGGCGCACGTAGAATTAAATTTGTGCGGCACCCTAAAATTATGATGACTTAAAAGAAGGAGGGATTATCTATCATTACATAAGAAATGATTACATATAATTTTTAATTTATTTATTATCACAACCAAAATAGGCCACCCGAGTCGAATAAAGGAAAATAAAATTCTTATAACTCTTTTTTATATACTTCTCCTTAATATGCATTAACATTTATTAGCTCATGAAACACTGTTTTAAGCATATTTTTAACACTAGTTCGGTATCAGACAGCATACCGTCATAAGTGCAAAGAATCGTGGAATTTTCCTATATATATATGGAGGAGAAGGGTATTCGAAGTACATATTTATTGATCAATAGCAATGCAGGAAATTACAGGCAGCCTATAGGAAATTGCATAAGGAAAGGGACTGGTAATGTGGAAAAATATCTTAATTTGTTAGTAATTTGTCACATTAGTATTTAAAAGGATATCTGAGTTTGACTTTTTAAAAATTAGAAGACATTCTATGTAAGATAAAATCTTCGTATAGGCACACTCTTAAATCATTTTTAAACGATCTTTTAAAGCAAAATATTAAAAATTTGTGACACTAAGTCTCATTTCAAAGTAAATCGTATAATATGAAATGTCAGTCATTACACATTCGGGTTGAGAACCACTACGTTAAACGATGGTTAATACTCTCAAAGATTACATTCATATTCGTAATTAAGTTTTTTTTTGTAATGTTGAAAGAATCATCTCTTTTTTTAGCATTAAAAACTAAATACAGAGAAAACAATATTACAATTTTTCCCTTTTACTAAGGCAAGTGTAAGGAAAAAAAAAATTAAAATGTTGTACTATCATCGGAAACACACCTGTGTACATAACTTTTGCGATTTTAGCCTATCAGGAAATGAGTGAAAAATCGATTAAAAAATTCCTTATTTACATACCAAAACCATGTAAACTTAAATAAAAGAAGGTAATAAAATAGATTATCTCCGGGTAGTAAATTTTGCGCAAATGCATATAATTTATTTATATTTAATTATATATTTATTTAAATAATGATGCAATGAAGTCAAAGGAATTTAAATAGTGATATGTTGTAGCTAGGTACATTGATTAATTAATGAATCAATATCATCAATTTCAATTTACATATTAATTTTATTTAATATATCATTTACTTATTTTTTCTAATATAATGGTATACATTTATTAACATATTTTTAATTATTATTTAATTATTATTTATTTGTCTCTAGACAGTATTTGCTTTAAAGCTTAATCCATTAATACATATAAAGTTTTTATTCCAAAACAATATATTTTACTAATAAATTCTAAAGATGGCATCACTTCATTGATTCTTTGGAATTCATGGTTGAATTAATTTTTAAATTATCTATAGAAGACGCTGGTCACGTATATTAAGGAATATGTTTGACCATACTGTATATGGTCGTTATACTCCTTGGTCCGTCAACATTTTAAAAAAATTGGCAACATGTGCAAATAATCTCCTTTACTTGTTTTTAAGGGTGCCCCACTCTTAGCCAGCAATGCTTTGAATATGGTAATGCGATTTTTATTTCTCAATCCTTTTTAATAATTTTTTATTTTAAACTTATTTGTTTTTCAATAATTTCTCTATTTTATGGGTGTGGTTGTCCCAAATTCATATTCATTCAGCTTTTTTATGGCTAATATGAAGATGAAACCACACACTTTATTTGTGGAACTCTAGGCATTTGGGACCTGATGAATCTGTCTAGGTTCTACAAATATCCATTATTCATTTTCTACTCATTTTTTTTTATGTTTTTTAAAATCTATGTTGAATGTGTTAAGGGGAACAGTTTAATTGTCAATGAATAAATTTCTTTCTATTTATAATTTCACAATTTTTGGTGGTAATTTGTAATGGTTTTTTAAGGGTTATATACAGAACGTTAGAATACCTCCCAAGTAAAATACCCAATACGTTTGTTAAATATGAAAAAAAATATCCCATCATGTTGTCTTACCTTTGTGTGGTATATTAGAAATTGTCTGTTGAGAGCACACTGCCTTTCCAAAACCGTTCCGTACATTACTCTTTCTTGTATTATAGCCTGGAAGAAGTAAAAGAATGTTTGTGAACAAAAGAATCTCACATTTTCATACGACAGTTTGCAGTTTATTAAAAGATGAAAAAATAGTACAAACCTCTCTCAAACTTTCATTGCAGAAAACTTCAAGTCTTTCTTTGGCACTTTCAAGCATTTTCATGTGCTTAAAAAGAAATAGAATTTTTTATATTTTAGTAAAGGTAATTGATGTGTGTAACAGTACACTTTATAAGCACTCGCAGAACAAAATCCAGGGGGAGGCAAGATTTCGGAACAGATACGCCTGTAGTCCACTAACTAGGCTGCGTTTTTTTTTCCCGGGGGGTGGGGTGCGTTTTTAATGAAGAATATAAACAAGAAATAAATTGAAATTTATTGCCAGAACTCCATTTGGAAGACAATTTTTAAACATGTCGACATAAAAAAAGGGGAAAAAAAAGAAAAAAAAAAAAGAAATGCAACAAACAAGGTATGAAAAATAATAATCTACTAGCTTTTATTTCAAAATGAAAAAGTGAAACAGTTAATTATTTAACTGTCAATCCCACCAAGCCCCCGTTTAAAACAGGTTTTTAACACATGAACACAAAAAGAAAAACAAAACTAAAGATTATCACCCACGGTTGTTTTGGATATGCAAAGCGCCCCCTCCCCCCCCCCCCACCAGGGTTCGTTATATAATATATATATCCGACATTTCTTTTCAAAATATCAAAGTTTTTGATATTTTCGAACATTTGATACTTGATCGGCCTTCGTTTGGTTGTGTGCGGACGTGTCCCAGACGCGCTCCCAAAAAAATGCTTGGCTAACGCGTCCCAAGACCCGCGGGCCTGGGGCCCTCTATGGATTCTGATGTGTGAATGTCCCTGCTACAGTTTAAGGTATGTTGCATGTTTCTCGGCCTTTTAATTATTAAGTTATGAGTAATTTATTATTTCATTCCTCAGTCATTTAATTCTGCTGACCCTTGCATTTGCTAGTACTTTAAAATATAACTTAATATTAGGCATCTCACCTTCTAAATCGCCGACAATCTAATCTAATAGCAACAACAAAGCAGCAGTTATTATTCTAATTTAATTTCTCATGTTTTCATTAAAATGTTCATTCCTACTTAAGATTAAATCATTATTATAGCTGCTTTTAAACCCGGACCATGTGCTTCGAATTCGCTGGATTTACCCTAAGTCCAGCCTCCTTGGGATGACTATTAAGATAACTATGTATATCCCATGCAGGCGTCTTCTCACCCCCGCCAGCAGCTAGTTGGGCCATAGGCGAGGTTCTGGAAGGGGGGGCGGGGGTCGCAGTCGGGTGGGGTGTATCCGCCCTACTGGTCGTGTGTGTGAGTGTTTTTTTTTCTTTTCTTTTCTTTTAGAGAGAGAGATAAGTGCGAGGTTTACCTCTACTTGGTTCTTTCTCCGTTTCTCCATCTGAATTTTGAGGGAAGTGAGGGCCTAGTAATTTGGAAGCGATTGATACCTTCTCATCTTGACTCTTGGCAATCAATCGGGACTGGCTTGGGATATTGTACAGCGGGGGTGGGGGATTTGGTCTATGAGATGTATAGTAAAGACCTTTTTTCCAGACTTTACTTTCGGATCGTTTATGTAAAAATATACTTTTAAAAATTACAATTCCCATTAATGTATATGTGCATATATATATATATAAATATATATATAAATCAGCGTAAATACACATAATTATTATTTAAAAAAATTATTCAAATAAGTTAAAATACAGAATTTAATGTTTAGGCATTAAAGGGGAATAAATAAATAAATAAATAAATCCTTTATAATCTCCTTCTTTTAATTTACGATTAGAAGCATGAACTAGTGCATTTAGTTTTTTTTAAAAAAGGCAATTTTCCCTCAAGCTTCTTTCTTTATTATTTGCTAAAGTTAAAAGTACAGTTTTAACTACCTCCCAAGATATTTTAATTGTTCCATTTTAAATTTTAAAATCATTAATAAATAAATAATTTAAATAATTGTCGAATAAGTGCATTTAAGAAATATATATTACATACTTTATACTTTATTTTTTACATTTTAATATTTACATTTTTGTATTGTTGCAGTTTCATAGCAAATTGGCATATTTTAGCATACATGATTTGGCATATAATTAATTGCATTCTTCTTGTAACTCTAATACAATTTTATCCATAAGCATTATTTAGAATTTTTCACCTGGAACCACCTTAGGAAAGACATTATCAATTTAAATGAAATTATCAAAATATTAAAATGTTATTTTGTCATCGAAAACACACAAGCTTGCACAAATTGTATAACCTTTGCTTATCAGGATGTGAATGAAATATCTTTGAAAAAAGGGAAAAAAAAAAAAAAGGAAAAAAAAAAAAAAGTCCATGTAAAAATACATAAACCACGTTAAAAAGAGTAATTATCTTGGCTACGGTCTTTTTATTTTCTTTTTTTTTATCTATTTTCTTTTATTGTGTAACATCACTAACTTAAAAAACTTAAAGCCAGTAGAAACCTAAGAAATCAGTGTTTATGACTAGTAGTGTTTGTGAGACAAAAAGGCATTCAAATAAGATTACACTCACGCCACTTAATGTAATTTAATAATGGGGGGGGGGGGGTGATTTATAACAAACCTTCTACAATCTAATTTCAATCATTCAAGTAACCGGCTTTATCACAATTTTAAAAACAGTGTTTAAATATTAATTTTACCTCCGCATGTATATGTGTATGTATACATGCAGTATGTATGTGTGTATATGTATATATATATATTAATCTTACTTTCCCCCCATAATACTCAGAGTGTCTTTAGCTTTCCACTGCACACTTTTCTGTATGTCCAAGCATAATAAGATCGTTTGGAAATAATACTTTTAATTTTCAATTACCACTTGTCTCATGTTAAATCAGCGTTTATAGAGATGACGTTACAAATTACTTATTTAAAGCAGATTAGTAAAAATAATATAACCTATTTATTGGACTGCATGTAAATAAAATCTGTTTTTTTTTTTTTTAAGAAAAAGAAAGGGGAAAAAAGGGAAAGAGAAGGAAGGGGGGAAAATTAAAAGGGAAGGAAGGGAAAAGAAGTAAAAAAAAGAGAAGAAACAAAAAAAAAAAAAAAAAAGGGGGGGGGGGAACTTTAAGACTTTTCTTTTTTTTTTTCTTCCTAATATGTTAAACTTTTATTTCTGATGGAACATAAACAAAAATAACTTATTGTACATACTTTTTCATAATAGTTCTTGTATTTTTTATTTATTTATTTATTTATTTTTTATTATTTTTTTTTTATGTTCTTTATATTCTTAATGATTAAAATTGGTTAAAAAAGTGACATTTTTCTTTTTTTTTAATTATTTTCCATTAGGCCAAATAAGGGGAGGGGGGAAATAAGGGAAAAAGAAGGGAAAGAAAGGAGAAAAGAAATTGCATTTTTTTTTTTTTTTTTGAAAGCTTATAGTATTCTGGGATAATTGTGCAATGCGGCTTGGGTTCGGAGTCTTTAATTCAAGTTTTTTAGGGAATCGTCGGGGTATCTAGGGTTGGTTTTGGTGGCTTGTTTTGAATGGGGCGGTGGGGTTCTCTTCAAAATTGCCGGCTTTTTTCTTTTAAAAGGGGGGGGGGGGGAAGAGAAGAAAAAGAGGGATTTTTTTTTTCATTTAAAAAAGAAGGGTAGAAAGGGAAATGGATTTTTTTTTTTCTTCCGTAAATGGAGTATTGGATGTTTCCCATACCACTAGAGATTGCTCACTGTAGGGGACGCGACCTGGTGACCAGTGGGGTGTCTGGGCTTCGCCTGGCTGTGGTTTTCGCCCTCCATTTTGGAATTTCGCGGCCCATAGCGAGCACATGGTTCGGGTTTTGCTACACTTCTTGATTGTCTCATCCTAACTCTAATAGCAGGCCTAATGCAGGTTAATTGCTGCTGATTTCAATCGAGACAATGTTGCCTAATTTTACTCTTAATTATCTAATAAGAAACATTTTTTTTTCTACAAGCTTTTAGCTCATTTCGGACTCTAACTTATTCTCAGTTTTTCATTTATTTTTCAAAACTTAAAACTTTTTTTTCTTTTTTCTACCCATCTGACTTTATTTTCTATTTTATCTAACCACATATTTACTTAAATTAAAAGTGTTTGTCATTTTATTGAAATTTTTTCTCAATTACTGAACTTTGAAATTATTCCCATATTGCAAATAAAGCTTGTATTATTTTTTTCCCCCTCACCATTTCAACAAATTAGAAAAAGTTGTTCTTGAGACTTGATTTTCTAGAGACTCAGCCACTTCTGTTCAATTCCCCCGTGTCCGCCGGTGGTCTCTGGACGGGCTTAGCAGCCAATTTGTTTACATGTCATTTTTTTTTGTATGTCCCTTCTGCCTGTAATTTGTCAAAATCCAACAATATTTCAAAAATGCTTCATTCTCCCACCCCTCTTTTAAAGATTTTTCCCTCATTGTCCCGTGTTCTGCTGGACTCTTAACTTACTTCCAGTACAAATACTAAATTCCTCATGTTCAACAATAAACATGATTTTTCATCTCCAAATACATACTTTCGAACTTTACAATACAATAACAATACAACAATTCGAACTTTAACTTTCTTTTTCCTTTTTGCGAGAAAAAAGAAAAAAAAAAAATCACTAGGAACTTTGTATCCAGCAGAACTTATTAAATTTTTAACCTGTGTTTTGCTGGACCCTTATCTTATTTTCAGTAAGAATTTTAAATTCCTTATTTTCAACAATAAACTTGTTTTTTCATCTCCCAATGCATATTAAATTCGAACTTTAACCATCGTTTTCATTTTTTTTTTTTTTTTTTTTTTTACGGGAACTTAGAACACTTCGGCCCTTATATCCTAAATTTCGTCAAAGTCCTAACCCACTTCAAAATTCATCTAAGTCCCCCCCCCCCCATACTTTCTTCAATGTCCAGCCTCCTATGTTCCCGTGTCCAGCAAATTTTTAAACTTTAACCTGTGTTAACCTGTGTTCCCGTGTTCTGCTGGACTAACTTACTCAGCAAAAATATTAAATTCTTTATTTTCAACAATAAACGTATCTTTTCATCTCCTAATACACATTTAATTCGAGCTTTAATTTTCTTTTTCATTTTTTTTTTTTTTTTTTTTACTGGAAACTTAGAATATTTCGACACTCATGTCCAAACCCACCTTAAATTCATCTTGTCCAGTACCCCCACGCCCTAAAATAAAATTACAACAATTTTATCCCAAAACAACTCCTAACATATCTAATTACAGTGCTGAGCAGATGCAGGGACTCACAGACTAAATGCCTCGTTACCTTCCCACCCACTATTCCAAACCTAAACATGCAACAGGCCGGGACGGCGCACATGGGCCTGCAGATGGGTTCCCACAACCCGCGGATCATTCTTCTGACTTATAATATTTTTTTAAAACTATATCTGCCATTCTAGTTCTCAAAGCCATTCTTTATTTTTTCTCACATACCATCGCTGCTCACAATGGGAGAAAGCCAAACATATTCCATTGCCGAATTGGCAAACAAGGCTAAATCCCTCGTTACCTTAGTCCTGTCAGAGGACGAAAATACATTCACAGAGGAATCTGCTGACCACCTGAAAAATGTGAAACTGATCCTCCAATCGATCAGAAAACAAGACCACGCCAATCAAAAATCAGTACAGGAGTCCAAACAGGAGTTTGAAAAGCTCCGCTTAAAAGCAGATCTCCTTAAGGAACAGCTCACCACACTAAACGAGAACATTGCCAGCCAGATCCAACAGATCCCAAAGACTGAAGAAATAGTAGCCAGGCTTGAGGAAAGTCTCCATAGCAGACTAGACAAATTAAGAATTGATAATGATAGAGACGCATACCTTCGTAGTCAACAACCTTCCCTGCTCTATAATGATCAAGACGGCAAGTCTCAAGAGTTCCCTTCACCGACAGAGGAGGTAGTACCGACGGAGCCACAGCGGAGGCTAGGAGAGGAGAGGCATCTTCGAACAATTGTGGTCAGGGGCAAGAAACGCTCCATGTCCGGACTGGCTATTAGAAACCTGCTCGAAAAACAAAATATCGCCTGTCCAAAAGTAGTATTGGAAATCAAATGCCTTCGAAGACAGCTGGAACTCTTTTGCCGATCCGCCGAAGAAACGAAAGTCGTCCTAAGTGATCTAAAATCCCATGCTAGAATTGCTGAAGATCTATTCTTCAGCATTAAAACCCTCCCATTTCACAAAACTATCCTGTTTGGAGTTCCCGACGGAACAACACTAACTTATATTACCTCGACGTTGGATGAAATTTACGATTATCACCCAGACGAAATCCGATTCATTAAAGCCGTTCCTTCTAAAAGACCCTCATGCAAGGACTGGCACCTCATTCTGTCAGAAAAATTAGCCATGGCAGTAATCCAAGATGGAGGCATACCGCTGGGATACAATCTCTGCAGACTGCGGCCACACACCACAGTCCAAAGGTGCAGAAACTGCCAGCGATATGGCCACGTAGCAAAGTACTGCCATAATGATGAAACCTGCGAAATTTGCGGAGAACTCCACCCATCCTCAACCTGCAACAAATCCCCCTCGTGCGTGAACTGTAGACGCGCAAATAACCTTTTCAATGCACACTGCAGAACTGATCACATAGCCTCTGCCTCCAACTGTCCAACCTTCAAGTTCGAGTATAACAGAGAGCGGGCAAGACTGAATGATCTCTTCCAACTTCCCTTTCGAAATCCCCAAGCACCTCCCCCGGCGGCTCCATCCTCCCACTCTGGTCCGGGACTCCTGGGCGAACATCCTCCTGCACATCGAGGTTATTTTCCTTTTCCGAGTCATGCTCCACCTCCGAACCTCTACTCACCTTACTACCAGGAGGACTACTTCAGCCAGCAGCAGAACTTGGGCTTTCAAGGTAGGAGGTTTTAAACTTTTTATAACATACACAATACAATGTCATCCTCAGCACCTTCTCCCCACCCACCCCTTCCTTTAGGCCGTCTAAATTTTCTCCAAGTAAACCTCAATCACTGCATAGCAGCCAGTGTAAGCACAATCAACCACATGGAAGAGAACGAGATTGACATCGCTCTACTGCAGGATGCTTACTGCTCCGATGGAAACCTCGCTATCTTCAGCAAGGACTGGAGAAGGTTTTCCTCTCGGAATCTCTCCGCCCACATCGTTGTCAGGAGCTCGAGTCTTGTATGTACCCATCTCTTTACCGGCGACAATAGCGTCTTCATCTCCATAACGGCGAAGGAGGGCGAGATTGTCGTCGGATCCTGCTACGCAGCCCCCTCGGCAAACTTTGGCCTTTGTCTCTCGGAATGGGAACACACCATCACAAACAGGAAGGCTTTCATCTGTGGTGGCGACTTCAACGCGAACTCATCCCTCTGGGGATGTCCGCGTGAAGACGCCCGGGGTGACTTGCTGTCAGGACACATAATTATCCATAACTTGGCACTTGCAAACATGCACAACTCTGAAGCCACTTTCGAAAGACGAGATACAGAAGACAGAGTCATAGCAGAAGGCTGGCCTGACCTAACAATTACAAATTCCTTCACCCTACCACGAATATCACAATGGTCCGTATCAGACATACACAGTGGCTCAGACCATAAATACATACACTTTTCTTACATGACCTCTCCACTCTACACGCAACGTAGACGCTACAACACAACTCGCGGAAACCTTCGCAAATTTAACAACGTCATCAAAAGTCATAAGTCATCCCTTTCAGCACAACTCGAAGGGGTGCACAGCGAAGACACACTCAACTCTTTCACATCTAATTTAATCGAAACCATGCAGACTGCGGCGAAGGCTTCCTTTCGACTGAAAACAGTCCAAAAATCACACACTTTCTCATTCTGGAACAAGGATCTTAGAAAGCGGAGGAACCAGCTGACAGCCCTCAGACGCAAGATTAAAACATTGCGCCTGCTCAATCCTATCCCCCCTGAAGTAAAGACCCTTGCAGCACGTCGTACGAGACTTAAAGCAGTTTACAAACGTGAGATTCTGGCGGCGAGACGGGCGGCGTGGAAGAAATTCTGCAGCAACAATGAGAACCCTTTCGGCATCACTCAAAAATTTCTGACCGGCAAGTTCTTCACTCCGGATGAAATACGTCTAGAAAGACCAACTCACCAAACCTCGCGACAAAATAACCTGGAATTCCTGACACACACTCTCTTTGGCCCCTCGGCTTATCCCCAACAAGACAACCAGGATATCCTTTTCACAGCACACGAAGACAAACGCTTCACAAAGGCAGAAGTAAAAACAGCACTATACACATTGAATGACAAGAAGGCCCCAGGGCCGGATTCAATTGACTTTCGGATACTAAAACTCACTCACAAACAACTTCCACACATATTCACGCGCTGGGCTAACCTCTGCCTCACCATGAGGTACTTTCCTTTAGTACTCAGGCAGGGAGAGGTAGTTTACTTTCTGAAGCAAGGCAAGTCTCCTTCCGAACCCAAGTCATACAGACCCATCTGCCTTCTTCCCACTCTGGGAAAGCTTCTGGAAAAACTTCTGGTTATGCGGTTGACACACTTCTTGGAGTCAAACAACCTTCTCCACCCCAGACAATTCGGGTTCCGCGAGGGCCACTCATGCGAGCTCGCACTTCATGCCATAATGACTGCCTGTACTGAAAGCATAGCCCAGGGCAACGCAACATCACTCGTTTCACTAGACATACAAGGCGCATTCGACAACGTAGAATGGCGAGACATTCTCTTACAACTACAAGCACTCAACTGTCCGGGGAACATAGCTGGTCTCATCGGCTCCTACCTCTCACAGAGGAGCGTCCTGATTAACTGGGGTGCTGGCACATCTACCCACAGATTACAGAAGGGTTGCCCCCAGGGCTCGTGCCTTGGCCCAATCCTCTGGTTGCTTGTAGCAAATGTGCTACTAACAGAACTAAATCGGCTGGGATTTAAACTATTTGCCTTCGCCGATGATTTCAGCTTCATTTTCTCCGGTCGTTACAGACGTCATCTGGAGGAACAATTTGCCGTAGCTCTTCCTATTTTCTGCCGGCTCCTGGATTTACTGCACCTCACACTCTCACCACAAAAGTCTCAAGCACTAGTATTCACCAAACCACACAGATATGATCCAAAACGCCCTCCAGTGATGAGGATCAATAATGTCTCCATTCGACACGTACAATTCATAAAACTCCTAGGTATAACCATTGACGCAAATCTTAACTGGATCCCACACATTAACGACCTAAAACTTAAATTGACATCATATCATAATAATTCATTAAGACTAACTTCTAAATTGGGAGGGGTAGACAACAAAACACTGAAGATCTGGTACCTAACAATAATCGAAAGAATAATACTTTACGGGGCCTGTATCTGGGGGGGTAATTTATCATCCATAGCACAACCTAAACTAAAATCAATACAACGCACTTTTCTCCTACAAATTTCAAGAGGCTACCGCACAATCTCCACAGATGCACTACATATACTTACAGGTATTCCACCCATCACACTTCAACTAGAATACGAACACGCCAAATCCTCAATCCTACAGCTAAAACGTGACACAGTAATAGATTCTCTTTTTCCAAACACAACATTGCAATACAAAGTCAGGAGCTGGCAGCTCCACCCCGCTGAGGAGACTTCACATTTTCAAGTAAACACAACACGCAACAGCTACACACCTGCCCTTAGCACCACACTCTTCACTGATGGTTCAGGCACAGAGACTGGCGTGGGCGCAGCCTATTGCGTCACGGAGGGCACGGTGGTGGTCCATCAGTGGTCTGCAAGGCTAGATGATAATAACTCCGTATTCCAAGCGGAGCTGTTCGCAATACTAAACGCATTAGAGTGGGTGGAATCCCACTCTAGCAATAGTATTATCATCTACAGTGACTGCCTCTCTGGCCTGCAAGCAATACAGGCACACAGGACAAAACATCCTCTAGTACTGCAAATCAAACTAAAACTTAAGAATCTCCTACATCGTATCTCACTAGGTCACGTCTCGGCTCACAAAGGTATCTTTGGCAATGAACTAGCAGACAACCTAGCGAAGAAGGCCACACAGAAAGAAACAATAGACACACACCTCCCAGTGCCCCAGTCATACGTCAAAAGGGTCCTTAGAGCAAGGATACTGACGCGATGGCAGGAGCACTGGGATACTTCAAAAAAGGGCAGGCACACATATAAGCTAATTCCTAAAGTTTCTCTCACACTATATAACTTAACACCCTACACCACTAGCTTCTTAACAGGACATGGCCCTTTCATGGCATATCTGGACCGCTTCAAAATAAGATCCACTGCCACTTGCGTCTGCGGTGAAGATGGCACTATAAGTCACCCGTACTACAGTTGTACTCTCACGCAACGCTGGCACTTGAGGCGTCCAGACATACTGCCAGTCAACTGGCTCCAAAACGTCCTTTCCCGCACCCTCCTACTCAACAAATTAAAACACATTCACAATTTCCTTACATACTTAACAAACTTAACTTAAGCCCTGGTTCTGCTTATCCAGTCTCACTGTCACCATATCAATCTTCAAACAGCACCAGAATCCAGTCCTCTTTGTAGGCTCCAATTAAATTCTCTTACTCATCAATGTGTGGTGTCCTACGATCGCAAGAGCCTCTGCTCGTGCTTCTGACCATTCTATCAAGAGATACATCTCCAATGGACGCTTGAGTATCTGCTCGTGCCATCTTACTTGTGCCACACAAAGCATTACATCTCCAATGGACGCTGAGTATTTGCTCGTGCCATCTTATTTGTGCCACGCAAGTCATTACATCTCCAATGGACGCTTGAGTATTTGCTCGTGCCATCTTACTTGTGCCACGCATTCCATTCTTTTCCCTTCCTGCCGCCCCTTGTCGCGAGAGGGGTTCCTACCCCGGCGGCCAGGATCAGTGATGTTTATTATTATTATTATTATTATTTATTTTATTTTATTTTTACTTTAAATGTTCTCATACTCCCGCCCTCTGTCGCGAGTAGGCGTTCTCCTGGCGGGAAGGCATTCGTCTAATTTTTGTAATCCCACTTTGTCCTTTTTAAAATAAATTCTGGGTTCTGTGGTCGGTGGTGCATAGACGCCCTTAGCGGGTGAGCGTCGCCCCTTGAGCATTTTGTGTTTGTCCGTCTGCATACGGCCGGACAGGGCTGTACTCACTAACGAGCCTCAACGTGTCGGGGAACATACCGGGAGAGACGTTAAGCTCTAAGGGGCAGGCCTAGCCGGCCCTGAGCAGTCTCTCTTAGGCTGCCGAACATTTGATACTTATTTTCAAAATATCACGTTTCTCGCAATTTTCATGTATATCTGATATTTATTTTCAAAATATTTTTGATTGATATTTTCGAACATTGGATACTTATTTTCAAAATATCACGTTTCTCGCAATTTTCATGTATATCTGATATTTATTTTCAAAATAAGAAAAGCCAAATAAAGCCAAAATAAGCCAAAAGAAGTGTAAATGAACTCTTCAACTGTTACAGAAAATTAGCCCATCTGTAAATAAATAACTAAAAAGAATAACTCGCAAAATACTCGGCACCCTCCAAAAACTAGATTTTTGACTGCATCTGCCACTTTCTCATTCCCACCCATCATAAGAAATCTGTCTTTGAACAATACCTGCAGTTGTCCCCACTTTGTCTCAATTCTATTTTTAGACTGTATCTACTAGAATGGGATAAAAGGGGTTAATCGATTATTGGATTTTAGCAAAAAAAAAAAAATTCAATTTTCTAAGCTTTATGTTTGAAACTGAATACTTAAATGTTGCATCAATAATATGGTGGGATAATATTAAATTAGAACAGCTCATGAAAGGTAATTTATCAGTTGTTTACAGCTTCTCCTTTACAGTTGCATTAGACAGAATCTTTTCTAGCGTTGGTTTAGTTCAGTCTAAACTGTGCAATAGATTAGGGAATGAAAAAGCAGATAAACTTACATTCATGTTCAAATTCTTCGATAGAAAAAAAAAAAAACTTTATTTTGTATTAAAAAAAAAATTTTTTTAATATTTTTGTTAAAAAAAAAAAAAAAAAAAAAAAAAAAAAATAAGACTTGAAACTGAATCCTGCATTCTTCTTATGAGTGAAAAAGCAATTTATGAACTTAACAGCAAATTGAGTTTGTTTTTAATTATTTGATCATCAGTTTTGTAAGGAAAAAACATAAAAAGACATTTAGAATATTGATTTATAATGTTTCCATGCTAAATGTAATAGGCTTTAGATTCTAATTTATATTAAATCTAAAAATATTTATAATCAGCAGTAAGCTGACAATGAAAATATCGGATTATATCGAAAATATCGGATATTTTCATGACGCTTACGAACCCTGCCCCCCTCCAAATTAAAAAACACCATGACAGAAAATCTTTGATTACTTTTCTCTCAGTGTTCAATTATGTTAAATTATTCGAGAAGAATAAATTTGATTACTATTTTTTTTAAATCACGAGATTAAAAAAACATTTAGTTGAATTAAACTTGAAAATATAAGTACAGGCAATTGTCTTCCCCTTCCGTCTTGCGGGCTGGGCGCCCATGGTACAATGAGCATAGAATAAGAACTTACAGCTAATTGTTTATCAGTATTTATGTTCTTTTTTCTTCTAGTTTTCTTCAAAGTAGTAACACACTTCAAGTAGGCTTCCTTCCGGGCTTTATACAATTGTTGGAATCTCTTCTGTTCTCTCTGTAAAAATAAAGAAAATTAGAAATCAATGTTTAAAAAATTATCTAAAAAATAAAACTTTTTATTCTATGAAAGCCTTTAAAAAGCTGTTCACAACTGCTCTGCTCAACAAGCGCAAAACGTTTTGACACATTTACAAATTCATTCTTTAACGGAAAGAAGGGGGATCATTGGAAGGCCTGAAGATGGAAGCGATTTGGAATCAAACGTGTTTTCCATTTTTTGATAAATAAATTACCTATTGGGTTATAAGCGATTTTGATCACGTGACAAAGACGTTTTTCACCCTTCCTTGAGTGGTTATTCTCCTTTCGCGCGGAAATTTGGTTCAAAACGCCCACTTTGACACTATTTTCTGAAAAATCTATTGCGTTGGCAAAAAACACACTCTGAACAACAACACATGCTAGTTTCATGCATTTCCGAACAAAAATAAATTAAAACTTATGTCATAAAGATGCCCTTTTGGATTTGAGAA
Source organism: Maratus speciosus (assembly GCA_963932465.1). Classification (NCBI taxonomy): domain Eukaryota; kingdom Metazoa; phylum Arthropoda; class Arachnida; order Araneae; family Salticidae; genus Maratus; species Maratus speciosus. The sequence goes on from OZ010789.1 coordinate 617,198,546, forward strand.
CAGCGTTACATTTTAAAATATTCCTTATTAAGGGGACTAGGACGTCTGCGACAGCTAAGAAGGTGGAAATTCAGGCTATTCTTTTAAAGCCCATATCTCGTTCAAATATGCATGTATCATGATTTTTTTTTAAATCCTTGTTTAGTAAGAACTTTATAAATATTTTAAGATAAAAAATTACTATTTGGGTATAAAGATAAATTTAAAACTAGAAAACAGGAATTCTGCTTTTTCAGAATTTAGTGTCGCCCCCAATGAAAATAAATAAATAAAATAAACATAGACAGTACAAAACTCATTACATTTTTAACGCTTAAAACACACGTTTTTATTTTATATAAAATGAGGTCATTCGCATCCGCTGAAGAATTCCACATTTACGATCCAGTCTTTAAATAACATCTACAGAAAAGTATGCATAGGACGTCACTATCGCTGAATAATACACAAATCCAGCAAAATCAGATGTCGTCATACAAGAAACTCCACACAAAAAATCTGCTATCTAATTGCCTTCATTTGTTTGTAACATTAATATAGATACTTAAAATTAAATATAGTTTATAATAGCTCCATGTTTTATCAGAAATCATTCATTTATATTTTTTCAAAATACCACGTATTTTAATAAGTTAATACGGGAAAATGGCAACAAAAAGATATAATTACTATTTTCGACTATTCTCCCTTTACTTTCTACAGAAATGACGCTACCCCCCCCCCCCCCCCACAGACACACACACACACACACACAAAAATAATAATAATACCTTAACAATAAACTAAGATGCAATTTTCAAACAAATTGCATTTAAAAGTACCTTTTCTCCCTATACGACGGTATAAAAATTGACAATGTGCGATGCTTAGAAGTTTAAGAAATTGCAATAGAGATTATCAGTATTTAACAGTACAATGATACATCTGCTTTATTTTACGGCTGGCTTCTGTAGCGGATCGTTATTTTTTAGAAACAACACTTTAATTGCTGGCCGAAAGAAATAGCATATCGGGAGTTAATAACAATGTAAGCATTTTTTCCTCGTGAAAGTTTTGAGGTATTCAATTTGGTACACTTAAAAAAACTAATGAAAATCTTACCTTGAAATTTTGTGTGATGCTCAAAAAGTACTTGATTTTATATACAACGCATTTTAATCTTTATTGCACATTCTAAAAAAAGTTTGAAAAAAAGGATAAATTTACTTATCAGAAATCTGCATATTTTTCTCATACATATTCTCCATTTACAAAAATATCCTAAGGCTTAAAAATAAAATAATAGGTTCACAAGATGCAGTAACACTTACTCTATCTGATTTTTACTTTCTTTTATCTTCAATAGAAGAAAGTATTGTAATCCAAATTTTTATCGACTTCCGGTTTTCGATGGATGTACACGTTTTAGGTGTCAGAGATGCCCAAAATTATGTTTATAGGAAATGTCTGTCTGTCCGTGTATCGCCATTGTACCATCAAAAAGTACAGTAAAGTCTGTCTAAGGCGGAATCGATCGGGACCGATGAAATTTTTCGCCGTAGACAATATTCCGCCTAATGCAAAATACACCCCCCCCCCTAAAATAAAATAAAATAAAATAAAATAAAATAAATAAATAAATAAATAAAAATAAATAAAATTTTTTAAATGCACAAGTTGTATATATTTTTTACATTCGTAACCTTTAGTACCGTTCTTTAAAATTAAATGTTTAATGAAATTAAACTTTATTAAATTTATAGTCTTTAATAATATTGAAAAATATTATTCGAACACTGAAATAAATAGTATTGATTAGAAATTGCTTCAGTTCTGGAATTTAATGAAAAATATCACTTTAACAAGTACAATCATATATCTAACCTTAGTTTCTGACGAGACGGAAAATATATTTTATCGATGCTTGTTTTTACTTCCGGTTTAACAAGCATTCTTCAGTAACACATTTTGAGCTACATTCTGTTACTGATTATTATGGTTAAAAATTACCATATTTAACCATAAAATTAAATATGGCACTTTTGAATTAAGATTATACGAAATTCTATTGCGAACTCTATTACGAAATTCAATTAAAATGTTCGAGACTATTTGATGAACTATATACATATCAGTTTTAAAGTTTCATGAAACAAATATTTCATTTTTAAATATCATTTTTTCCGCCTTATGCGAAATTTTCGGTTCGGTGGACCTTAAAAACCTTTCCGTTTCCGCGTTAGGCAGATTCCGGCTTAAAACAGCATGGATTAATGTTATTTGCTTTGGATTCGCCGGAACTTAGAAAAATTTCCGCGTTAGACAGATTTCCGGCTTACACAGAGTCCGCCTTAGACAGAATTTACTGTATAGGAAGTTATGCATAGAATCTAACCAACGTTTTTGGCTATGCCGAGCAGGTCCTCCTTGAATTTGGAAATAATCCGCTGAAAGAGAGCGATTTAATAGTAATAGCGATTTTTGTATAATTTTCTTGATTTTTCGTAGCTCTATTGTCCACCGGCGATTCGTAAAGTGACGGGAACTTCACATCCTGATAAGCCGGCTATTCGCAAATAGAATAACGGAAAACTAATGATTTTAATAAATATCATGATCGAGATTAACTCATTTTTACTCCGATTAATTGACTGAAGCAGAAATTTAAGATGAAAGTTGGTGTAGTATTGAACTAACAACATTAAAGTATTGACATTTGTAACTACATTTTGAAATATTAAATTATATGATATAGAAGAAAGTTTTGGGATTGGCTTACCAACTGGTTAATTACAGATATGTACAGTCGTGGGGAAAAAAAAGTAAACACCCCTACTAACTCCTCAACAAATTATCGTAGACGAATTATGTATGAAGCCCTCGTGAATAAGTTCAGTTACTCTCCAAAGCTGGTATTGAGTCGAGTGTTTGGGCATGAACCCAAACTGCTCGGGTATAATAATTGAATTGGAGGTAACAAACTTTTTCAGACGGATCGTAAGTATGTATTCATAGATCTTAGACAAACAAGATAGAAGAGAAATAGGTCTGAAGCTAGAAGGGTCGTGAATGTCATGTCCTGGTTTTGGGATCGGGACAATCAGTGCCTTCTTCCAGCAGTCAGGAAACACACGGAGGTTTAACATGCAATTAATTAGAATAGTTAGAAAAAATATGAAGTTAAGTGGGAGGTGCAAGAGCATATTGGTAGAGATGCGGTCGAGACCTGGCGATTTTTTCTTTTTGAGATTCCCAACGTAAGAAATCACCTCAGAGGGAGTTGTAGGAGTGAGTGTGTTATCATTTGTAGTGTTTAAGAAACGTTCAACCTCATTGTTGACAATGTCGACCATTCTGGGATTGACGACATCATGGTTGAGTGTAAATTGGCTTCTAAGACTGTCAGCAATCAGCTAAGCCTTGTCTGTGTTTGAGTAGACCATACCATTGGGGCCACTTAAGGCCGGAATATGTGTTCGTGTCCTACGAATGCGGGCCGTTGCCGACCAAATTGTGTTGACAGTAGTCGATAAAGACTCAATGTAAGTGTTCCAATGTGAAATACTAAACTCCTTGATTGCAGCAGCAACCTGGTGGTTTTTTCTGTTAAGATCAGTTTTATGAACTGGGTCTCTAGTCATCTGCCAGTCCCGTCTTAAACGATTTCTCTCTCTTTTCAAATCCCTGGTGTGCTCAGGTACTCGAAATGCATCAACCACCCTCTGCCTGGGTTTTGCAACTTCTTGAAAAGCATTTTGAAGAGAGTCCCCAAATGCCTGTATAGAGGAAGCTACTTCCTCGGCAGAGTGAATCTCAGTGGGTTGGGTGGGATGTCCATGTTTTCGAGAACATGACCGAAATCCTCCCAGTTGACCGAGAAGGCCTGGGGGATATTAAGCTGGAATTCACCCACTTCGAATCTAAGTACAACCGGGAGATGGTCAGACGAAAGATCGTTCACCGTTTGAATGGCCTGCGGGAAGGGAAAATTACGGGTGATGGCAAAGTCGATGATGGAATGAGTATTAATGCGGGTGGACTCAGGGGCGCTATGATTTGCGCATGATTTTGGTCTGCCCACCTGCAAACTTTATATCCATATCTATTAGAGTTACGAGAACCCCATGAAAAATGATGAGCGTTAAAATCACCCGCAATAATGAAATTTGGAAAAGAACGGGTTAAATTAGAAAGATAATGATCAAGCAGACGAATATTGCCAGAATGGGGGTTGTAAATAGCTGCAACCAGAAGCTGGGGAATGTTGGGGAAATCTAAAACAATGGGAGTGGCCTCAATAAGTTACTGGTACAGGACGATTGGAAATAAAGTCTACTTTTAAATGGTGTGCTTAAAATTTGCTTAGGGGGCCATATACATATTAAAACGAATCCAAACTTCATCTTTTCAATGGCAGTACCCAAATTTAACGAAATATTTCAAATTTTCGGTTCAAAATATGCCTAGAAACCAAATTTCAAGTCATTCGAATGATAAGTTTTTGAATTATAGACATTCAAAATTTAGTACTTCTAATGTTAAATTACATTTTCATATTTTTATTTTTAGTTCCTGAAATTATGCTCCTAAGGGGCTAATTTTTTGTGTAGCAATAATGCCAATATACCCAAACATAAATACGTTGAAATTACAATTTTTATAATTTTATGATATGAATTATGAATTCTGAAATTAATATTCGAAAAAATTATGAATTGCAACATACAATTTTTTTGATGGATTTAGATTTATTAAGTCCTGCTTTATGGAAATCCAAAATTTCACATTTTTCTGCCAAGTAGTTTTCAAATTATGCTTAAAAAACGGCAAAATGATGGTTTAAGGGGCCGTCTATGATAGAAGTGAGTAACTTTTTGAAATTTATTCTGCTATCCTGTAATGAAACAGGTTTCATTGACGCTTAAACGTGCCTTGATCAAGAAGGCGGCTCTCTCGGTTAACAACCAAGTTCGGAACTTCAATTTGGATACAGCCCTTAAAATACGCTCGTTTTAAAATAATTTCTTGGAAACTTATGACACGAATTGCATAAAAATTTGTTTATAGGCTAATTGAAAGGTGTAGAGTTCATTTATGCTGTCAGAATTGTGTACTGCTATTGAAAAAAACAAAGTTATGGTCCGTTTTAATATGTAGATGGCCCCTTAAACAAATTTTATATACATCATTTAAAAGTAGACTTTATTTCCAATCGTTCGGTACCAGTAACTTTCTTCTACGATAATTTGTTGAGAAGTTAGTAGGGGGTGTTTACTTTTTTTTTCCCCACGACTGTACTTGCAACAGATTTTGCACAAAGTACAAAGTGTACTATTACAAGAAAAAAATCCCATTTTGAGAAAAATGCAAAAAACACTTGTCCCTTTAAATGGGATTTAAATGTTTGTTTACATTTTTAAGCTGGTAATATCAGTGTTAGAGAGTTAAAAGGTACATGAATTATATATATCTGTAATCTGCGGAATCTACTCTATTTTTTAAGCCACAATTTGAAAAACAGATTTTTTTAAAAAGGTATTTGACGTCCCAGTCCTCTTACGTGAAAAGATTGAATAAAAAATGCATAAGATAATAGACATAATCAAACAGTCTGTAACAAGGCCCATTTACCACGCCCCCCGTGTGAACAAATACCCTTAATTGATAATTTAAAAAATGGAGCTTGGTGCAATATAATAAAAATGTAAAAATATCAACGTTACAAGCATCAATAATTTTGGGTATATATACAGTATTAATTGCCAGTTCAGTCTTTCTTATATTGGACAAACCTACGTTGCTTAAAATTTCGTATTAAGGAACATCAACAATATATTAAAAAACAAGTAACCAATAAATCCTCTATAGGAAAACACTGCTGGGAGATACTTTCGACTTCAATTCGGTTAAAATAATCTCTAAACCTACTTCAATATACACGAACTTAACTTCCTTGAACCATTTCATATTTATAAAAATCTTCAAAATATTGTTAATTGTGATTTCTTTTAAACAAATATTATGTTATTTTATTTAACTTCAACGATCATATGTATGTTTTCCTAGTTCAAAATTTGTACTCGAAATTTAATTAACTTTCAAATATCTGATCAAGATTAAATTTTACATGCATACTGATGTACATCCGATAGCACAGAACCATTTATCCGGAATGGTTGGGGTCAGATGTATTCTGGATAACTGGTTTTTCCGGTTAACTGGTTGGGCATTAAAGCAGCATCCATTTGATAAGTTTTGTGGAATATATGTGGTTGTGGCATTATTTCGGATTTTAAATTATTAGATACTAGGATTAAAAATCAGAAGGAAGAAAGATCAAAAGTTAATCAGAGTTTGAAAGAAGGTAATTTATGGGAATCCCTTGGGAACAAAAATTCTTCTGTTTCCTCTGCATAGAAATTAAAACACCTAAAAATACAACTAAATATGTTTTCCACTTCAAATACCAGATGTTGTCATCAAATTATACAATTGTTTCAAGCAACGCATATGTCAAACTGGCAGTTTATGACACTTTTTCCTGCAAGGATTCTGAAATCAGTCTATTAGAAATAGCATTCTGGATAACTGGTTTTCCGGTTAACTGGTTTCCGGATAAATGGTTCCATACTGTATTATGATTTTCGGTGGTTACCATTCATGCTTATTTTACAGGATAACACACAAAATTTCGGATAGATTACCGTCAAGAAGTTTAGGAAAAAGTTTTAGATTAGATAACACAAAACTGTTATGGTTGTGTTTTATAACTTATGTATTTTTTAGCACTGAATCCGAGAATTACCTTAATTTTTATCATCATCTCAGGATGTTTTGAGAATCATAAATTGTCAAAGTTAAAAAATAACAAAAATCAGATACTATAAAATAGAGGAGATGGCTGAGTTTTTTAACTTTTGATAATTGATTTTTATGTACTCTTTAGCACTGAATCTGAAAATGACTTTCATTTTTAACCATCACGTTATAATTTTTTTGCAAATCGTAAATGTCAAAGTTAAAATATAGCAAAAATCTGATACTATAAAACACATGTAAAACTTTATTTATTTAATTTTCCTGACACGATAATTAAAAATGAAGGTCATTTTTTGATTCAGCGGCAAAAAATACACAAAATAATTTAATAAATATAATAAGTTTAGTAAATATAATACTCTTGAAGCTAACTGAAAAGCTTAAATTTACGTTTTAAAATAAAAGCTAAAACGTTTTAAAATTATAGGGTTTCCAATCTAAAAGTACAAGTAAATTAGTACAAAATTTTTTTTTTAAGATTCAAAGAAGTGAATAAATAAAACAAAATAACCATAAACTGTTAACAAATACATCATTTGTTCCTTTCCAGAAATATATTTAAAAAAAAAACCCGTTTTTTTTACATGGGTTTTTTATAAAAAACCCAGCTCGAGCGGGCAGCTGGGCGGGTACCCGGGCAGCTCCCCACTACAACCCTGGTATGGGGGAGGGGAGACATAACTTCTTAACAAAACCGGTGGACATTAATTCTTCCTCATTTATTTACTAGAAAACACAACAAGTATCATTTCAAACATACTTCGCAGTGGGTTTCTCGAAGAGCAGATTGTATACTCATACCCATATGACAGAAGAATAGGAATGCCTCAACGTTGGAGGTATTCCATATTTCGGAATGAAATAATTTTATAATCATTTAATGATTTTAATAATAACTTTGTATTTCCATAAAAATAGAGAACAGACTATTTTGATGTAAAGAACCAGTTGCAAGTAAAAAGAGAAAATTTTGGTTGGATAAAAAATGATAACAATATCAAAAGACAACCCCCCTCCTCCTAGAGATATCTTATGATATCATTTGCCAGACCCCCTCCCCCCAAGCTGATAACGATATATATGCACAGCCCCTTATTTTCCATCCTCATCGACTTTTAATCATTAAACTTCAATTCTTTTGAAAATTATTTATAAAATATTATGTCGTCAAATACACAGAATTGTTTCGAAATGCTGACGTCTGTCACTTTACTACGTAACTGTAAGTAGGTAATGAGATTTTTGGTTGAAAATTGACATTTAACTTTGAATTGATGCCATTTTACTGAAAATGTAAAATTTTAAAAACGGCTACGCATTTCATTAGCTTTTGGACTAAAAAGTTTTTTTTTTCGTTTCAGTATTCTAGATCAAGTCTACAAAGATTATCCTGCCCACAGCTTGACTTTTTTTTTTTTTTTTTTAACCATTTGGAAAAATGGTTATTGTGCTCGTCAGGGTAGGAAATCAAAAGCATATCTGAAGGTTTTTATTGGTTTAATCATCATTTTATTAGTTTTCTGACTGGTCTATACAGTAATATGTATTTCCCTTTACTTTCAACAGAGATGGATACCTTCTGTTGCCACTATGACAAAAAGTAATAAAAACTACAAAAAAAAAATAACTCAGAAACAAATTGAGATACAGCTTTCAAACAAATTGCATTTAAAAGTACATTTTTTTCTCTATACGACGGTATAAAAAGTAATATTGTGGGATGTTTAGAAGTTTAAGAATGAAATTTCATTTGGAAATCTGAAGATGGAAAAGCTTTTTCCCGAACAGCCAATGAAATGCTTGGATTAATACGTACGAGTCACAGGCGATTTTTGTCGCTTGGAATTTTTACGTGTAATAACACTATTAATGTTTAATTCATGGCATACATAATGTATGATCAACTCCGAGCGATTTTGTGTCTTAAATTTTAGTCTTTGAAAAAATCATTTTCCAAATGATCGTTGTAATTTGTTAAATTGCTTTTTTTTTTTTTTCCCGAATCGGTCTCGGCTATCCAGCCGCCTTTTTGTAATATATCATCTTTAAAAAAAAACTACTTTATACATGCATAATAAATTAGTATAAATGTATTTTTATGAGCACTTTTCACTTCTCAAAACACAAATTCCCAAAAAAGAATTGCATTTTAGGGCGCATCAAAATGGTGCCCCCTTAAATTTAAATCTGTCGTAAACACATTACGGAAAATTGTTCATTCTGATGGGAAAGAAAAGAGCTTCCTTTATTTTTTGTATCCTTGAATGGTAGTTGAGTCCTACATCGGGCCGGGTACCTCCGAATCAGATTTAATCTCAATTCGGGTCGGGTTGACTTTAAATGTTTCGGGTTCGGGTCGTTTTTGGGTTAGGTTTTGACTTTTTCGAGTCGGGTTCTGATTGATACGATTTTTGAAAAGAAAATCCTCATTATTAAAAAAAAAAACGTATATATCGAACAATCCATTGTTTATTTCATTCCTCTGAACTTTCAAAATGCAAAAAAGGAATAGAACAAGTTGAATTTTATAGATGAGTAGAAAAAAATTCTCGTGACGACAGATTTAACTTATTTTTCTTAATTATAATTCATAATGTAAAACATTGGAATTGGTCAAAGTAATTCAATTTGTAGGATCAAAAACTATGCATAGCAATTTAACCACATTTTCCAAGCATGTGTGGGACTAGATTATGGTATGCAATGTTCAATCACTTTTTTAATTAATCCATGTCTATTTTTCCATTTTTTTAAATAAAAAATTTCAATATCTCAATAGCGATTTATTTCATATTCCGAAAAAGTCAATTTTTTCCCTGCCGTTGCCAAATTTGAAAAAAAAGCGCAAATGATATTTGCAAGTACTTTACAATTAAAAAATATGTTTACATGTGAATAGAAATCACATTAAAAGAGAAATAAAACTTTAAAATAAATTATTATGGGAGAAAATAATTAAAATGGGAAAAAATTATGTTACAAAAGTCCAAATAATAATATTTCCAATCACTTTTCCAATGAAAAATATATTTACATGTGAATATTAAAAAAGAAAACATTAAAACAAATAAATTATGTGAGAAAAGCACTCAATGGGGAAAAATTACGTATACTTAAAGAATATCTTTAAATCGTCACATTTAAAACGATTTTCTTCTAGTCTAAAAGAAAACATTATAAAAGCCGAGCGGCAGCGACATTATTTTATTTAACTATTTTGTACAATCTGATTTTTAAATTTGTATATAGATCTTACTTAATCACCAAATAAGGCGTTAAGGGCCTACTTCAGTCACGCGAAAAGACCCGTTCGCTAATGCTATTCCTATAGAAGAAATTTATAAAGATATCTCGGTCGCATTTCAATATTTTTAAATGATTTTTTTTAGTGGCTAGCTGAGGTCGATCTGTTAGCAGGCCGTTTTCTACTTTTTCAATTTCGTTTACAAGTATTTTTAATCAGGACATACTTTCATTTTCGGAACCGGTTCCTAAATAAAAGCATCCTCTTGAAAAAAAATCCCCAATGAAAATCGAAAAAGTAAAAAACGGTCTTTTTACAGATCGACCACAGATAGCCACTGAAAAAAAAATCATCTAAAAAAATTGAAATTGCGACCGAGATATCTTTATAAATTTCTTCCATAGGAATAGCATTAGCGAACGGGTCTTTTCGCGACAGCGGTAGATGCCCCGTGCATCCACCAAAGGGAAATTAATAACTCGATTACAGAAGATCGCCCCTGGTCGTAATAATATTTTTCGGGTAACCGTTTAACAGTGCAACTTAGCTTGTTTTTAGAGCCTGCTATGTCTGAACCGTGGTTGCCGAGCGTAGCTCCTAGAGGCCAGAGTTCCCCTAGTTTTAATACAAAAAATTGCGACTGGAAACCGAAAATTTTAATTAGATAAAACAAACATAATAGTTTAATAAAAATATTTTGTTGATTCAAACGTTTATTTTCATATAAGAAAATGGTGAGTTTTCACATAATCAGCAGTGAACAGGTTAAACACTCACATATACTCATACGCATTAGGTATTAAAGAAAGGTTCCATATACTGTTCTATTATCTAACTCAGAATTAACTTCTTTTTTTCCTTACCCCAACAAGCTTTGTATCCTTTTCAGCTGCTATTTCCATAGGTTCCAGAAAATCATATTCTAAACTTTTCAGCTTTATGGAAGAAAGAAAAGAAAAAAAAATAAGGTAATGCAAAATATAACTGTTAAATGCATTTACTATAAAAAAAATTCTATAAAATAAAGCAAAGTTTATAGATGAGTAGGAAAAAATTCTCGTGAAAACAGATTTAATTCATTTTTTGTAATGTAAATATTTTGCAGCTTTTAGTGAAGGGGGATGTGCAACATGAAATTGGACTAACACCGCTGTGGACAGTTCAAAGTTACTTCTTTTTGTTTTTTGTTTGTTTTGTTTAAAGTACCCTTTGTACGAAAGAAAATCTTACTTCATTAGTTACAAATCTTTATCGAAAGTGAAAGAGGAACTGCGGATCGTTTAAAGTACTCTTTTTACGTAAAAAAAAAAAAACTTATTTTATTAATTAGAAATCTTTATCGAAAGTGAAAGAGGAATTGTGGATCATTTCAAGTACTCTTTGTACGTAATAAAATCGTATTTTATTAGTGAGAAATCTGTATCGAATGTGAAAGAGCAATTGTGGATCTACAGAAAGAGAGCGCGCCACAGTAACGGAAACTTTAAACGCTTTTCTATCAAAAGCAACTGAATTCAAGTTTCGCCAATTTTCATTCATTCTTGTAAATATGCATATACATACTAAAAGGGATTACAGTAACCAATAATGGTTTAAAAGTCTCAATAAACAAACCGACTAGTTTCGTACACTTAATAGCGGAGACATTCTCAAGGTCTGTAATAAACTGTTTTCGCATAAAATTTGAAATATGTACTTGATAAACAAATATTATGTTCCTTAATAATTTTACAACTTGAATTATGATTATTTCAGTGTTTAAGCACATAGTTCGATTACATATCTGTTAAATTTTTATTTTCTTTATAATACTTACTTATTTGATGAAGTGTTAATTTCGCTATTGAATATTAGTCGGAGACAAACGCTAAACTATTTATATTGTTTTTAGCGGAAGAGGATAAATCTTTCGTAATCCAGCTGCACACGATAGAGATAGATAGATGTTTAAAAAATATTCATGATAGAAAAAACATTTTAAAAAATCCGTAAATTGAGATATAATTTTCAAACTTATTGCATTTGAAAGTACATTTTTTTCGATATTCGACGCTGTATAAATTTAAATTATGCTATGTTTAGAAGTAATTAAATTTGGGAAAAAGGTGGAAAGAGGTTGTTTAAATTGTTATTTTTCTTTCACAATGTAGATTTCGCATTTTTAAAAAAGCAAAAAGGAAATACTATGTTTAAATTTCAGGTTGTCAAAATAATGTTAACCCTTAATGAGCACAGGTGACTAAAATAAATTAATAAACTTACAATATTTGACTGCTGGGCTAAGAATTCTTTATTTACATCTACTATGTTGAAAAGGGTAGAACCTGAAATGAGAAGTATCGCATCAAGATATTTCCTATTAACAATAAAATACATTTAAAATTACTCATGATAATAGATTTTATAATGTCTAAATAAGCATAATATCCTCGACTCTCTAGTGAAATACAGGGTGCCCACGAAGTCTCTTTACAATTTCAAGCTTTTATTACAACACAAATGAACAGATGGAAAGCAGTACTGTGTGCCCATAAAACAATGGACCAGTTATAAATTTTAATAGTATCAGCTGTAAGCGTTGTAGAGTGTTGGTTCAAGGGCACAAATGAAGAGCAACTTAAACAGTTTTAAATAAACACATGCGCGAGTACTTCTTTGTTATTGACTTGCTTGCAGTGCCACATACGCAATATGGCGACTCCTGAGCGTAAAGCTTTATTGCTGGGCTGAAGATTTAAGTAGCCGTTAGAACCCTGCGATTTTTTTTTTTCCTTTGGAGCTTTAACTTTGTATGTCCCACCGCTACGTAATGATTTGCCAGAGTTGAGACACAGAATTGAAGAGACTATTGCTGATTAAAGATTTTAAATATTTCTAAGGAAAAAAAAAATGTTCGATTTCTTTTTTTTTGGGGGGGGGGGGGGGGAATTTGAAAAATATCTGAAAATTTTATATATGCGGGGATGAAATTTTTTTCGTAACTATGTCTAAGAAAATCCCCAAGAACGCTTCCAAGAACGCTTCCAAGCAGGAAAAATTAACCCCTTCGGGACGAGCGTCTTTTACAGAATTTTTAATCTTTTGCCACCGGTTTTTCAAAACAAAAATTTTTGCCTAATTGAATCTGAAAAATGCTCTGATTAAATACGGGAAAATTTATGATAAAAATTTTCTGGTGATGATAATCACTGATTCTGAGCACCTTACGCGGCACGTATACCGGTCGCCCGTCCCCAAGGGGTTAAAAACTGTGAACATCCTTTATTACAAAACATGCAGTCTACCTTTAAAAATCTTAGGAAGAATTCAACCCAAATAATCTACGGAGTCTTTAAAAGTTAAAAACATTTGTATATTAATTATTAAAAAAATCGGCCAATTTTCGCTCAGTTGGAAAATTTTAATTCGTATGATATCTTTACCAATCAGTATGATTGCGAAAAAGTAATTGTGTAGAAACATATTTTTGGAGTATGTCTCAACAATAGAATTGTATAGCTCAGTGATCTAAGCCGCATAATATTTTTGTTGGATTTTTAAGCAAAAGATGGCGACACCAAACCTCACAAAAGAGCAATGATGCAAAACCGCCATCAAAAACAGTTACATTTCAGGATGGGAAATAGAAAAGCTGAATAAATTCCAAATTCCATATTCCATCGAAAGTAAATAAAAATTTTCATTTTATGTCCTACATAAAATAAAAAATAAATTCTATTTCAATCGAAATTAACAATGGAAACGTTAAAAAGATATAAAATATTTGTAAATAAATATTTTAATGACAAAGCTCCCATGGTTCATAGAAGTGAAGAATGGTTTCAAACAATAAAGAAATTCAAAATTTAATGATGCTTTGTCGACATGCATTTTACATCATTTGAAGAATAACAATTAAAAAGGTTAAAAAGTCTTGTACCATAGGAATATCAAAGATAAAAAAAAAAATAAAAAAAACTGTAAGCAGAAAATTACTATAGTATTTTCCCTTACCTTTTTTAAAAAAGTAAATAAAAAAAGTACAATCTTTAACTCATTAAAGCCGGTTGGCAAGAAAACTTGCATTGCACGCGAACAAAATTTTTAAATTTCAATACCAGTATTTAAGTTTGGAATTTTCACATTATCTAGTCTCAGATTTTGAGCGATTAAATACAGTAGAACCTCCTTTATCCGAAACTCTTTTAACCGAAACTCTCGATTAACCGAAATCCATTTTTAAAGTTTTTTTTTCTTTTTACTATCACATTCCTTGGGCAAAACACATTTTGAAAGCTTTTTTTTTTTAAAACTGTCATATTCCTTGTGTGCAATCAATCCTTTCTGAACTACGAGTACATATAAATATTTTCGATCCCCTTTCTTAGAGTTCCTTTGAATTTAACTTGAGCTCCCGTAAGCTGAGGAGCGGAACGAAGAAAACGAACAGATTAACAATTCTGAAGCTTTTGAATGTTTTGCAAAAGGTTTGGCATGGCTGGAGCAGCTGAAATCCTGTGATACTGATAAACTAATAATATAAACACGTGGGTAAGTGTGATCAGAGATCGCACAGAGGGTTTCGTTTAATATTCCTTTCAAAACACTTTATCTTTTTGAAAAATCTGTTAGTTCCACATTTCGCAACCAGGGACGCACTCTATTCTAAACAAACCTCTATCCGAACGAAACTCCGTTTTACATACTATCCATATATATATATTAGTCGAAGGGATTGAGCCCATAGCACGCGAGATAAGTAGGCGCCCCTGGCGGTAAAAAGTGAAACTAAAATATATAAGGCTATGGTGCATAATATGAAAGAATGGTCAATGGGTGTCGGCAAAAGTTGGAAAAGTGCTCCCCGGGTTAAAAGAGCAGTGGTTTGAAAAATTGCTTAAAATATACAAGTTAGAGCACGGAGGAGTAAATAATATAAGACTTTTTGAAAATTTTATGATTTGTCGTGTGGTCTGAGGTATTCAGCTATACGTATGCAAAAATTCATGTCTCCAACTTAATTAGGGGCTCCCTTAGAAAGAATTGCTTAAAATACATATGTGCTAGCTCAAAGGGTTAAACGTAAGACTTTTTCAAGATTTTATGATTTGTCGCCTGGCCTCAGGTGTTCTACTATAAATATGCAAAATTTCAAATCCCCAATTTAATAAGGGGCTCAGTTAGAAAGAATTGCTGAAAATACGCATGTGGGAGCCCAAAGGTTTAAATGTACGACTTTTTCAAATTTTTATGATTTCTTGCATGACAGTGTTCAGCTATAAGTACGCAAAATTTCACGCCTCCAAACTAAATTGGGTGTCACTTAGAAAGAATTGTTTAAAATACACATGTGGGAGCCCAAAGGGTTAAATGTACGACCTTTTTCAAAATTTTATGATTTGTCGTTTGATGTGAGGTATTCAGCTATAAGTATGCAAAATTTCAC
Organism: Maratus speciosus; assembly: GCA_963932465.1. NCBI lineage: Eukaryota > Metazoa > Arthropoda > Arachnida > Araneae > Salticidae > Maratus > Maratus speciosus. Next base: position 617,214,013 of record OZ010789.1, read on the forward strand.
GCCTCCAACCTAATTATATGCTCACATAGAAATAATTGTTTAAAATACACATGTGAGAGCCCAAAGGGTTAAATGTACGACTTTTTCAAAATTTTATGATTTGCGTTTGATCTGAGGTGTCTATCTATAAGTACGCAAAATTTCACGCCTGCAACCTAATTAGGGACTCACTTAGAAAGAATTGTTTAAAATACACATGTGGGAGCCCAAAGGGTTAAATGTACGACTTTTTCAAAATTTTATGATTTGTCGTATGATGTGTGGTGTTCATCTATAAGTATGCAAAATTTCAAGACTCCAACATGTATAGTTTTTGAGAACGGGCTCTGTGACGGACAGACGGACGGACGGACGGACGGACAGACAGACAGAGAAGCGAGACGAATAGGGTTTCGTCAGATGAACGAAACCCTAAAAATCTCCGTAATAGAGCTTCAAAGCAAAGGCAATCGAAACTGCTACAAACAAAACATTTATTCAAACCCTTGTGATATATGTAAAGGGTACTTAATTTCAAAATTAAAATTCAGGTAATTTATTCTTGTTTCTATTTTAAAATTGCTTTATTTTTATTAAGCACTTGTTATAATAAGAAATATTGCGTATATTTCTCCTTAATCTTAAAATGGAAGCATTCTCGATTATCCGAAAATTTCAATTTTCCGAAAGATGGTCGATCCCAATTACTTCGGATAATCGAGGTTCTATTGTAATTCAAAAATACAAAGTCGCAAAAACTGGTGTCGAAGAATTAAAAGAAGTGTAAAGGAGGCTTGTCGTTAATGGGTTAAATTAAAATATATGGCGGATAAGAAATATATAATGTTCAACCACGATGAGAATTCGAATTAGAGGTCTGCACCGGCCCGGGTCGGGCAGGTCCTGGGTCCACTCTTTGCTCCAACCTCGGGCCGGATCCGGAACTCATTCTTTCCGGGCCGTGTTGAGTCGGCTTTTTTAATTAGTTGAAAAGTGTTTATGGTTTCGGTTTGCCTGTCCATCTGCCCGTCTATTCGAGATCTAACTAGTAAATTACTCGGATTGCCCTGATTTTTTTTTGTATGTTATTGATGTTTACAATAGCACGATCAGTATCGAAAATAAAATGTGTAGCAATTTTAGTCCATTTACAGGGACTGTCGAAAGCTGTAGTGAAATTGATTTATAGTATCAATTTCAATACATCTGAAATATCGTAATGTCATTAAAATACACTGCAAACGATTTTTCCCCATTGACCATAATGTAACGGAATTCTACATATATCAACTGCATGAAAATCCGAGTATAGTTACGCGGGTTAGAAGGTGGACAGACAAACCGAATTCATAAACACCTTTCCAACTATGTTGGAAAGTGTTAAAAACAGATTATGTCTAAAAGATACTTTGTCATTGAAAAGTATCTTTTACTATCTAAGTATCTTAACTATCTTTCACTTGTTAACGAAATCTAGAGAAACAAAACTTTTAAGATTTCACCAATCAATCAGTAGCACTATTAATTCTAATCGAAAATATATAACAAAAGACAATTTCCCTGGCGAGACATTAACGTTGAAAACAAATTTTAAAAAAAGAAAAAAAAGTTAGCATCCGCTTTACAAAAAATGGCATTCGTGTTATAAAGATTACAATAGAGGCCAATTTGAAACGGCCGGCGATAATTAAATGTCATTCTTTGACATTTTTTAAAAGTAAAAAAAAAAAAAAAGTTTAAAATATATAATGCAAATGGTGTAACTCAAGAAACAATGTCCCAGAATAATAAATCAACAATCGAGTTACAAAAACTGTAAGACTCATTAAATGATTTTTTTTAACGGCCATGAGAGAAATTAACATCATCAATTATAATTGTATTTAAATTAATCTTATTGAATATTCGACAAGCAAATGTGACTAACTATGTCAGGATTTTAATGAAAATTTAGTCAGTATTTTGCTTATAAACTTTAAAGTTACTGCAATAATAGATTAAAAAAAAAGATCTTAAAAGAAAAAATACTCACTCAGACGTTAAAAAAGGTCAAAAGAACTATTAAAAATTTGATAAATCTTTAGGATATTCTTAAATTCTGTATTAATAAAAACAGCTTCAATTATAAATTAATATTAAATACAGTAGAGTCCCGAATATCAGAGTCCCGCTTAACCGAGTTATTTTCTTCTGGGGAAAAAATAAAAAAATAAAAAAAAATATATATGGCCCTATCTTTTTCCCATTCTGACCAGAAAACCAGAGTTCTAACTTTTTACGGCTGCTCATTCATCTTCACCTATCACTTCATTTATAACGGTTTGTTTCATAATAATGGACGACATCAGTAGAAAATGATCCATTCGAAAAGTATAAGTTCGATTGAAAAAAACTAATACTTGAGCAGAAGGAAGCGTGCACACCTGCAATTTTCATGACACTAATCGAATCACATAGCTGCCAATTTTTAAGATTTTGTTAACTCTAAAATTTAATACAAATTTTTGCCATATTTAATCGTTGACATTTCGACGATTGAATTAGACAAAATTTACTACTAATTTTTAGTGTTAAGAAAAAATCTTAGAAATTGGTAGCTATGCAGTAGCGTAATATTGCAGGGGAAAAAAACTGCAGCAAAATTGACATTCAAGAAACAAAAAACTATCAAGGGCTTTTTCAAATAAACAATTTCATTTCCGGTTTTTCTTAAAAGTAACGGAAATGTACATCAGAGAAATGTTACTAGTACCCTAAAAATGAATTACCGTATATACTGGCGTATAGGTCGACTCGCGTATAAGTCGACCCCCTAACTTTCGAATGCTAATTCTGCAAAAAATCAAAAACCCGCGTATAAGTCGACCCCTAACTTTTTACTCCAATTTTGTGCAAAATCAAACCAAATATTTCACTTGCCTATGCGAAAAAGTAGTAAGTAAATGAAAACAAATCATTGAAATTTTTTTTTAATGATAAATTATTATTATTTGTATATTTTCTGTAATATTTTATTATTCATACACATACAAAGTCATAATTTTGCAGTATTCGAAGTTTTATTTTTTATTTTTTAAATAACTCGCATATAAGTCGACCCCCCAAATTTGCTTGCCAAAAATTGTCAGAAATTCCTCGACTTATACGCGAGTATATACGGTAAATGAAAATTTACATTTCATATCCTTAATGGGTGACGATTTGATAAATCTGGTTTATCCGAGTTTTTTGCTTGTCCGAGGTAAGCTTGGCCCATATTAACTCGGACAATCGGGACTACTGAGCAATAATAGATTATATTTAGCATTAACGACTCATATGTAATACTATTTTTTAAATTTCTCTGTAAGTTTAGTAAACGATTATCGGCATCATGGTAATAGAATCTATAGCTCCATGATTGGCATATTCCATAAAACTGGAAACTATATGAACGTATAGTCCAGTGATGAGCACGCCAGCCACAAAACAGGAAACCTTTTTTACTGCCTGAAAATTTGTAAAATTCAAGGTATTATAACCTTAAGTAACAGAAGAATGGAATTTGTACTGTTTTACTTGTTAAAGCATGGAGGAAGTTTTCCAACTTATAGAAGACACAGACCATATAAATATTTAGCTACTTAAGCCAGACCGAAACCGAATTTCGGTAATCTTATTTTCGGTCGAAAACGAAAATGTACAAACAATTTTTTTAAAGTATTTAATAAATACATAAATATACATAATTATTAATTAATTATACGCGTTTATTAAATATGCATAATTATTAATTATATGCGTGGCCCAACCTCTCTGACTGTGCCTCTGACTAAAACTTTTTATTTTCATATAAAATAAAATCCAATTAATTCATCAACGACAAAGAATGATTTTCTAATTATACTATTTTCATCTAATTAAAAATTGTTTTAGGTAAACATACCTCGATTTATCTTTTATACTGATTTTGTAAATGATGATCTGTTATTCTAGAACTTTCCCGAGACTATTCGAAATACTTCTGCGATTTCAAACTAATAATTTTGTATCCCTGTTCAGCCTGCAGTTTTTAATGAGCACGTGAAAAGCGTCTTCACAATTTAGTTATATATGTATTGCTTGCTTTATAAGTTGCACTCACGTCTTGAGCTAATGAGAACTGATAAAATTATAAACAGTGAATTTCATAGCAATAAATAAAGAGTCTCATGTGAGCAGATACAGCTCAAATAAATGAGTAGTGTTGAAAATTTCCTATTTTCCATGCGAGATTTTTGGAATATAGTTTCGGTCGAGTTTCAGTGAAACCGAATTTTCGGCAACATTTTCGCCGAAAACGAATTTTCTAAGCATCTTTTTTTTGCGTGTCCAATTGCTATTGTGATTAGTTTTGTTCTGTCGTTATAGCATAATCATACGTACATAGTTTATTTTTTATTTTCTACATTTCTGCGCTTTATTGTAATGTAACAATAATTCGAAAAACTTACGAATGTTACACATGTAATAGTTGTTTATTTCGAACCTTATTTCTGTTTGTATAATATAAATAAACCTTTATTTCATCTCCCCACATTACATGTAAATAAATAATTCACATGTAAATAAAAATAATATGGTAAGCTACTTTTTGACGAATCTGGTGTTCAGCATACTATCACTAAAATGAACCTGGTGTTTAAGGGGTTAAATTTCGTAATTTTTACAAAAAAATCTTGACTTACAACAACTGTTTAGACTTTTAATGTATGTAAAAAAAATATTTCCAGTTGACAGAAATAAACTGTCAATTTTGGCGCAAGTGGAAAGTCGTTTAATTTACAGAAAATGTCCAATTTTGCATTAAATAGTTTTTCCTGTAAAAAATATAGATTTCTTCTGTAAAAATTACGAAATCCACATTCTTTTTACATAAAAAAAACTTTCTTTAGAGCAGTTTTTTCTGTAAAAGTTAGATTTTTTTACAGGTGCAAAATGAAGAAAAGCATTTGAAATATTCTTTAAATTGGAACCATGCCTTTAAAGCTAACGGTTTAAGAATTAGCTATTGGTTACTGAAGAGTAACCAATACTGAAGATTGGTTACCAAGGATGTACGTATAGTGGCGAGTATACGGAGATATACGCCGTATACCTTTTTGGCCGTCTGGTTTTTTTACAACTACGACACTGTTGGTTACTAAGAGTGGGTACCCTGTATTAACGCGTGTGTATGCACGAATCTTTTATGAGAAAGAACTCTGAAAATAAATTTAATAACTCTCATCAACGGGAAACTCTACACTTTTTTTAATGAGCAAATCTTTCATGCTCAGCGGATGCTAAGATTCGGACGATTTCACTTGCAGTCGTGCGCCAAGTGTAGACTTTTAAACACAGCCGAGTGCGTTATTATTTTAACAATCTCCAATCGCCTGTAAGTCTGATATCACGTAAAGAAAGTTTTTCGATTAAGGATGTTAACACTGTTAGTAATACTCATCTCATACGTGATTTCTTGAACAAGGATAAGTATCAGTAACAAGGAAATACATTGTTACAGATGCTCATCTTATGGTAAGAAAAACTGCTAATGCTTGTAAAAGTCGTATCAGTCGTATAAATCTGATGTCCAGCCTTAGCATAAGACTTTACAAAGTGAATTCACGATTTGTACGCATTAATGAAATAGCAATGGGTGCAATATTTTCCGTGAAAATACAAAGGGAAATTGGTGTAGCTTACTAAAGACAAAAGAGAAACATCACAATATAATTCAATTGGTTAAAATTGGAGATCGACCGAAAATTCGGTTTCGTTTTCAGCCCAAAATCTGAGTTTCACCGAAAATTCGTTTTCGGCGAAAATACTGCATAAAATTCGACAGGACAAAAACTCGGCCGAAAGTATCTGTATTCCAAAAATCTCGTTTCTTCCTTCGAAAATTTTTCACATTACTCATTGATTTGAGCTGTATCGGATTAAATGAGACTATTTATTTATTGCTATGAACTTCACTGTTTATAATTATCAGTCATGACTGACTCAAGATGTGAATGCAAATTATAAAGCAAGCAATACCTGACTGAACTTTGAAGAAGCTTTTCAAGTGATCATTAAAAGTGCAGACTTAACAGTAATAGAAAATGTTTAGTTTGAAACCACAGAAGCGTTTCGAATACACTTTGAGAAAGTTATAGTATAAAAGATGATCATTTAGAAAAATCATTATAAAAGATAAATCGAGGTATGTACGTATATCTAAAACATTTTTTAATGAGATTGTAAATCATTGTGTCGTTGATGAATTAATTACAATTTATTTTATATCAAAATAAAAAGTTTTGGTGAGAGGCACATACAGCCAACTTGGGACACACAATTAATAATTATGTATATTTAACAAACACTTATAATAAATTAATAATTATGCATATTTATATATGTATTTATTAATTAATTTTTTTTTTTGGACATTTATGTTTTCGTTTTCGGCCGAAAATAGGAAGATTATCCAAATTCGGATCCGGTTTTGGTTGATCCTTAGATAAAATAAATCGTACGGAATACCCAGACTTAGATTTTAATTCCAGTTGTAGTTATTAATGATCAGTATTATAACAAATTGGAAATTGCAAGTCAAACGTGGCAAATGAGGTGCGTTTGTACTATAGTTTTATAAATATTTTTTGCACCGCATATTGTACTAAAGGTATATTTTAGTGCACTTCATAAGTGCATATCCATTTCATTCCGTTCGAAAGGCTGTAACATCATTAAAATGCATTTAAAATAATTTTTTTCCATTGGTCGTAATGCAACGGAAAACTTTTGATTGCCCCTGTCATTAAACTACACATCCGATTTTCATAAAATTTGAAATGCCTCGACAAGATTTTGCAACAATTATATGTTTAAAATTTCAGACCATTCGGTTGGCTAGTTTTTGCTCTGTTATATGCGGACGAACAGACAGACAGACGGACGAACTGAACGACGACTATAGGTGCTACGTATTTATATGATTACGAACGCACCTAAAACAGTTTAACTGAAATATGGAATAAAACGCCTGATTAACCCACTTTACTAATAATCCATGGCCAGTAATCTCTTAACATTCATGGATGAGATAAAGATAGAAAAATAATTGCTTCTGAATGGTGTGTATCTATAACAGTAATACAATAAATATTATTTGACAGCATAACACGTAATCATAAAAGCAAAAGTGAAACCAACTTGTCAGATAAATAGATAAAAGAAAATAACATTAACAATGATGAGGATTTTCATCACGTCTTGCCAATTTACCTGTAATTCGTGTGACGAAATGTGAAAGGAATGTCAATAGGAAGTTTTGCTTTTAAAACAACAGGAACAACATTCATGATACCAGTGTTTCTCTTTTCGAGCCTTTTGCATCCTTCCATTACCAAAAGTAAGAAGCTATCTATTGCAGTCATCCGGAGGAACGCAAATTTCGATATATTTTTACCGATAATGACCCTCACATACTTGCCAGCTTTCGACTTACCGTATATACAGTAGAGCCTCTTTTATCCGAAACTCTTTTAACCGAAACTCTCGGTTAACCAAAATCCACTTTTAAAACTTTTTTTAAAAAACATTATAGTCTTTGTGTGCAAGCGGTCCTTTCCGAACTACGGGTACATATAAATATTTTCGATCCCCTTTCTTAGAGTTCCTTTGAATATAACTTGAGCTCCCGTAAGCTGCGGAGTAGAACAAACAACAACAACAACAAAAAAAAAAGCTGATTAGCAATTCTGAAGCTTTTAAATGTTTTGCAAAAGGTTTGGAATGGCTGAAGTTGCAGAAAGACCGTGATACTGGCGAACTTTATAAATATTATTGATAAATAATATTAATCAAATATTATTATTGATTATTATGAATATTAAAAAACTCCGTGATAGAGCTTCAAAGCAAAGGCAATTGAAACTGCGACACACAAAACATTTTTTCAAACCCTTTTGATATATGTAAAAGATACTAAATTTCAAAATTAAAGTTCAGGTTAATTTATTCTTGTTTTTATTTTGGTATTGCTTTATTTTTATTAAGCACTTGTTATCATAATAAGAAATATTGCATATATTTCTCCTTAATCTTAAAATGGAAGTATTCTCGATTATCCGAAAATTTCGATTTTCCGAAAGATCATCGGTTCCAATTATTTCCGATAATTGAGGTTCTACTGTACTTGTGTATAAGTCGTCAGTCCCCCCCCCCCCCCCCCCCTTCATCCCAATTCTTAAACAGAATTTCGAAAAAAATTGAATTTTCGTGCATAAGTCGAACCACATTTCTGGTAGTATGTTGAAAAATTATTTGCAATCGCGGATTATATTAAAAAAAACAATATATATATCTATATATCTCAAAGTTTTAAAATTGTATAATTATATAAAACCGAAGAAACGTGGACTATTTTGAAACCTATTTACAACAATTTAATGATACATACAAAGAAAAAAATCTTTCAAAAATCTATTCAAGCCTTAATTACAAGGGTAAACAACCTCTTAGACTGCTAATATAGAGTACTTCTTTGTATTGTAGGACTTCTAGAAGAGATATCTAGAAGCATTCCCAAGTTGAACTCTTTTTAAAAAGGGGATTAAAATGTTGAAAGAAATGCCCCTGTATTGAAGGGAATTAATTCTATCCCAATAGAAAATGGGTGCAGAACAATTACAGGGACATTATTGCTAAGCTTTTTTTGTCAATCGCAGGGAAATGACCATTGTCCGTTTTTATTTCTCTCCCCAACATAGTGATATTATGTGATTACTTAAGACTTGCCCTTCGCCGATTATCTGCGAAAAATTTATTTTTACTAACTCGTGTAAAGTCGACCCCCCCCCCCCCCCCCCCGCATTTCCAATCCCCAAATTTTGTCTAAAATTCTTCGACTTATATACGAGTATATACGGTAACTTCCGTAAAATGTGAGTTAATTTAAACCAGTTTCAACATGTTTCGGACCAGAATTTTTAAAAAATAAATTGTATCAAACAAATTCCCCGTGGGAACGAGAAATTAAATTGGTGACGATACATCTAAAATATTTTCCGGTTAGAAGCCTGTTTAACCTGGTTTAAATTAACTCACATTTTACGGAAGTTAGTCGGAAGTTGGCAAGTATGCACTCAGACCATCCTCTGTTCAAATGTTGATATATATCTGATTTTTGTCATGTGACAGCATTTGTATTTATGAATCTATTTAGAATGTGATTAAGCATCTGTACAGGAGATAGCAAGGTCTCGACCAAGTACATGGGCCAGCTTCATCCGACATCTTGTTTCAAAATGCCGGCCACTTAGATTTCAAATTCAGAAAAATGTAAAAAAAAAAAAAAAATTTTTTTTTTTTTTAAATCTAAGTAGTAATACTTTTTGGTAGGAGGATTCCGGAGCATTTTTTGTTGCGCCTCTATCTCAAATAATAATAAAAAAAAGACTGAGAAACAGTTTGAAATTCTAGGGTGGGTGACATTTTGAAAAAAGACAACACTAGATTAAAAATATGGAAGTTACTTCCATAAACGTTTTATTACGAGTTTTATCAAACGCCGTTTCTCGCAAATTTCCTTTTATTGTAGTAACCTTTGTTCCGATACTTGGTGAAATATCCCAAAATTTTGAGACTAAAATAAGTCTCGCTATAAATGGAGCAAACTTGGCGATAGCTGACAAATTATTTGAAATTCCCATTCAAATAAAATACTGATGAAAAACTGAGAATCTTCCACAATCGGGTTCCACGCTTTACAGCTTCCTGCGATTGAGTAAAATTAGCTGAATTCTTAAAAAGAACGAATAGGGAAGCTACCCTTTCCTCTCGGTACAAGCCGGAAGAATGTTTTTATTCTTATTACTTCCAAAACGCAAGTCTGGTAAAGACGAAATTCTTAGAGTAAAATTGATACAACAAAACTTTTTAAAGCTATAAAAAAAGGGTAGCTGACATCACTGTGGGTAAAATTACTGTGGATCCAAAGTAATTTCCTATCCGTCTTTGTAAATCCTACTGTGCAGAAGAATTCAGGCGATCTGATTGGTCTACAATTAACAGCTCTGTGACAGAATTGGTCAATGTCGCCACGATGATTCCTGCAATGATCGCTAAAGCAAAAATGTAATAGGTAAACTGGTTGACAGAAGAGTTTGTAAACTTGCCCTTTCCTTATACAGAGTGTATCTGAAAAAGTGGGGAACTGAGGTAGTAAAGTTTTGTCCCTTTTTTCAGATATACCCTGTATAACACTTTTTTATATCAAAATACGCACTGTGGTATTACCTATAAATTTTAATAAGGCAATGTGCTTTTGCAAATCTCAACATAAAAAAAAAAAAAAAATTAAGTATCATGCAGGGTAGAATCGCGCAGTGTAATGCAGGTACATTAATGCCCCGTACTGGAAATGGACAACGGAAAAAAAGAAAATTTTACATAGCAAACAAATTTTAAATTTTATATATAATTTAGGTAATTAGCATCATATTAAATCAATGAGTTTTTAGTTTTTAGTACAATACTGAAGTCTGGTAAGGACAAACGACGAAATTTATAAGGCGGAAATTTCATGCAACAAACTTTTTTTCAATCTAATACTTTATAATGTCGAAATAAGCATTCTGGTATTACTCAAAATTTTTATAAGGCAATGCCCTTTTGTAAAACACTTCATTAGTCTTCTAGATTCAAATTAATCCAAATGAGTTCATTATTGAAAGAAAAGGAAGGGGTGGGAGATGGGGGGGGGAGTGTTATACGATTTCAAGCACTGCTGCAACCAGAGGTGAAACTTGCTTCAAGATAAAGAAGACAGATTTTGCGGAAAGGATTACACTAAAGCACTTCCAAGAAAGAAAAACTACGCCACCCAAACATGAATTGCCGGTGTTTAATTTTCCATGGTATTTTAATGGCCATGTTACAGCTCACCAGGGGGTGTAAAGGAAACTAACAACGCCCAATGCGGTTTATAATAAACTGCAATTACCACTTCATGGCCTATCACTTTTGCATTCATTCTTATAGCATTAATAATAAGAACGGGCAAAAAAAATTTAAATTTTACCTCCCTCCCCTCCTTTTTTTTTTTTGCTGTTGTAATCTGTGGATACGATATATATGAAAACAAGATAAATAAAGGCTCAAATATATTTTTTTAAATCATGCTGCTGCATCATGGTCGAAGACTAAGTGTCAGGTTGTACCGAACCCAAGAATTTCGTTTGAAGTCAACCCGATACTCGAACTAAAACAGACCAATTTTTGTCAACCCGTAACCGAACAAATTTTGATCTGAAACGAGAAATTAATATCTTGTTTTAATGCAATTAAGGGGGAAAAAAAAGAGCCTACAATCCAGTCTCTAGCAATAATCTTTTTTTAAAGAAAACTGAATAAATATAGCCATTCTTGTTAAAATAGATAGTTTTCTTTATCTAATAATATTCTGGTGTTTCTTTTGAAAATTGTGTATTCAAGAACCAAAACCAAACCTGCAAAAATTAATATCAACCGACATGAAACTGATCGGCGGTTCAGGTAAAATCGGGTTATCCACAGGGTTTTATATACTTCATTATAAGGGTAAACAGAAAATTAACATCATAGATTTTCATGTTTATAGTATTTGACTTTTTCGTTAAGGGGACAGATCATGTTGATGGCTAAAAAAAGGATTTTTCGCAAATTTCAGAATGGATACCTTCAAAAGTTACAAATCCACTGCAAAAAGAATTTTACAAAAATACCAAAACAGAAGTTATGGCTAAAAATATCTTTGATAAAAGCATTTGCTGTAATGTTATAAGTGAACTTTAAAGCCGTTTTTCGAAAAATTGATTTTTTTGGTTTTCCGTGGACTCTCATTTAAAAACTGTCATAGAACCTTGAAATTATATATATTCTTAGTTTACATGTGTTAATTTATGCCGAATCTCAATTTAGTCTGATTTTTGTCACAAAAATTGTGGATTGGAAAAATAAGCATACATATTTTGGTGAAATTTAGTGAATATGATTAGAAAAGCTATCAATTATGCTAAAGAATTTGAATATATTTTTAAATTTAGGTTCAGTGTAAAAGTATTATAAGTAACAAAATATGAAACATTAAACATATATCTGCAGTAAATTTGTAAAATCGTACGCGCAAAATGCATATTTCAATATTCATATTTTTCAAAAGCCACTTTTGTCTTTATTTTTTAATTAATTAATATAACTAAATATATGTGATTTGAAGATTTTATCAAACCATAAGAATGTGTGAAAGTAAAGAATAAAAAATGTTGCGTTTCATTCATTGGTTAAGGAGTTAAGAGTTTTTCGAACAGCTTTAAGTAGGGTCATTATCTGGCTGCTCAACGTGTTCCGCCCCCTTAAATTAAAAAATCAGATAAGTTAAAAAGATTACTAACTATAAAAACAAAACCGTTTTAAAACGTAGTATATCTTGAAGAATTCCTAATGAAAGTTATAGATGCAAAACTCGAATTCTTATGAAAGGTGCGATATTTTGGATTAATACTTTATTTATTACAAGATACATCTTTCATAATTACATTCAAATTTCTGTATAACTTTCCCAATAGCTCTATAACTAAGCAGCATAAAATGATATGTTAATATACTAATGCCATACCACATTCACATTGCATTATTTTCATTTAAAATATAACCTTTCACGCACTTCCTTTAAAATACATACATTTAAATTGCATACAGTTTACCGATTTCATTTAAAACAGTAAAAGGAAAAAAAAAATAATAGGAATTAATGCTAAAACTGTTGGAAAACGTCTCAGTGTAAGTGATTTTATGTCCAACATCACCTCGCTTGTGAAATGACAATTTCCTTGTGATATGTGCAACGCGCCTTCATTTTTTTTAGTTGTGAAATATGTTCCAAGATGGCGACACTTTCCTGAGCTATGGTGGCGTAAGATCACGGACTAGCGAACAATTGTGTAAAAGACTTTTGTTTCGAAAAGGCGACAACAGATAGCAGCACTAGAGAACTTTTCTGATAGACTCATTTTAAATAGAACCTTTTTTTTGCTTGTTAAGCAGTTTTTATTGTTTCAGGCTTTTTTACTCTGTTTTAACTCTTGTGGGCCCCTTTTTACTTCTCACTCGAATGGCCGATGTTGTCGGGCCAACAACGCACGAATTTCTGTGCGTTGTTCTATTGTTATAAAGAAAACCTTGTATCTGCGTGGATTTACATATCATGATTCAAAATTACATTACTAATCTTATTTTATTCTTCTTTTATAGTGTGAGTGTACGACCTTATGTAACCAAGATATAGCATTAGATTAAACGGTTTTATTCTGCACTTCTGCTCATCAATGAATACCACTTACACATTTTTTCAAATAAAATTAATCGAGTGTTTCTAGGTGATCAACGTGAGAAGTCAAGCACTCTGCGTTCACTTACCAGAAAGGTAAGAAAAAACTTTCTATCTTTCATTATTGATGTAAATACTTTTGGTATAATAATTTTATATTTATACTGGGTCCTTAGCTTCAACAGGGGCGCGCCTGAGTTGTTAGGCGCCTGTGTGCAAAACTTCAGCTTGCGCCCTATATCGCTCTCTGAAAAACTATCGTTTCATAAAAACTTACATGCGATCACAAATGAAATCTTACAAAATATAGTATAATTTTAAAATATATATAAACTAGAGAACAGGAATTCTGCTTTTTCAGAATTTAGTGTCGCCAACGGCATTTCCATTACTTCATTTTCTTCCGATGGACTGATGGTTTCTATTATTATGAAACAGCCATTATAAATGAAGTGTTAGGTGAAGATGAAAGAGCAGCCGTAAAAAGTTAGAACACTTATTTTCTGGTCAAAATGGGGGGTGGGGGTGGGATAACCATAATTTTTTTTTTTACGTCTGATCTTTCATCTTCACCTAATACTTCATTTATAATGGCTGTTTCATAATAATAGAAGCCACCAGTTAGAGTCCTGCATCGGGTCGGGTTACCCGCTTTTACCCGAAACCGACCCGACCCGCGGTTCGAGTCGGGTCGGGTTGGAGCTATATTTTCCAGTTGCGGGTCGGGTTGACTTAAAATTTTTTTGGTGCGGGTCGGGTTCGGGTTGGCTTTTTTATTCTTGCGTGTCGGGTTCGGGTTGACCCGCTTTTTAAAAGAATGTGGAAAATATTTTTTCCCGTTAAAATTCTTTATAAACCGCAGATCAAAATTTCACAAAAGCAAAATGTATCCCTGTCTGTTTTGTATTTAGTCATCCTTTCACCAGTCTTCGAAATAACAAACTGCATTATATTTTTATCGTATTTTAAAAATACAATACGCAGCAAAATGCTAAATGGTCCTTCCTGTCTATCAAGTGAATAATTTAATTGTGGTGATACATGATGCAGTATGTTAGACGGAAAAATTTTCAAAATAATAACTGCTGATAAACTAAAGGCAGATGGCCACTTGTGTAAAACATAAGGTGTACCGTTATAAATGGAACTTTTGAAACCGCAACTAATTTTAAAGCATATTTAAAGATTAGATTTTTTGTTTTATACCATTTAGAGTGATGCTTCGGATCGGGTCAAAGGTTTCACTATAGTTGAATATTAAAGAATATAGATTTGTTCATTCTGCTCTGTAAAACATAAAAATGATATTAGAGAATTAGAGGTCTGCACGGGCCGGAATTACCAGGCCCGGAAACGGCCCTCCCCGTCCCGTCCCGTGTAAAACTTAAAAGTTTGGCCCTAGCCCGGCAAGGCCCGTTTATAATTTTATCGGCTTCGTCTAAATATTTATATCGGGCCGGTAGACCGGCTTAATTGTATCTATCGGCCCGGCCTGGCAGGGCCGTTCATTTTTTTTTTTTGCCGGCCCGGACCGTTTATTTTGTTTATCAGCCCGGCCCGTTGAAAAAACTGTCCTAATAAAGCGGCCTCTGGCCAGTTTGAAATTTTGCCGAGCCACCGCGGCCCGGTACCGGCCGCGACCGGTGCAGACCTCTATTAGAGATACGTAGATAATTTTTCATAACTGTATTAAAACATGATTTGCTTTCCTTAAATCGCGGGTTCGGGTCGGGTTGCGGGTTGAAATATTGCGGGTTCGGTCGGGTGCGGGTTGATATACTTCGGGTTCGGGTCGGGTTGCGGATTGCCTGAAATTATTTTTGCGGGTTCGGGTCGGGTTGCGGGTTGCCGAAAATTATTTTTTCGGGCTCGGGTCGGGTTGCGGGTTGACTTAAAATGGAATTTGCGGATTCGGGTCGGGTTAATAACTCGGTTAAGCGGAACTCTACTGCAGTACAAAACATATTTCAAATTTTAGACTGAAAACACGCGTTTTATTTTATGTAAAATGACGCTTAAGAATTCCACATTTACGATCTACTCTTAAACATCTACAGTAAAGCATGCATAGCACATTACTATCACGAAATAATGCACAAATGCAGCAAAAAGATTCCGTCATTCACGAAAACCGAAAAAAAAAAACCCTTGCTATCTAATGATTCATAGATACTTACAATTAAATATAGTATATAATAGCTCCATTGTTTTAACAGAAATCATTCGTTTATATTTTTTTTCAAAATAGCACTTACTTTGATTGCATTTTCTTTCGGTTGTTACGAGAAAATGGCAACAAAAATATATAATTACTATTTTAAAACTATTTTTCCTTTACTTTCTACAGAAATGGAGTACTGCCGTTGCCAATATTAAGCAAATGGCTCCAAAAACTACAAAACAAAATTAATATTTCAAAAATAAATGAAGATACAGTTTTCAAACAAAATGCATTGAAAAGAACTTTTTTTTTTCCAATACGACGTATAAAAATCGAAAATGTGCGATGCTTAGAAGTTTAAAAAATTGCTAAAGAGTATTTAATCGTAATGCTTTGTTTTACAGCTACCTTCTGTAAGGTAACGTTATTTTTTGGACACAAAATAAGCTGGGAGAAAGAAATAGCATACCGTACCGGAGGCTAATAAATAAAGGTATAATACATATATATATATATATATATATATATATATATAGAAATTATAAAACGAATATGTAAAAGAAAAAATACATAAGGGTACAAAATCTGGAAAATAAAATAATTTACCTTGTGAATTAAAAAAAAATCGACAACCATGTTTCAGATTTCAGAAAATGGCTTTAAGCTGATTTACAGCTAAATGATTAGTTAAAATAGTTCATCGAGAAACAGAAAAGAAGAAAAATATATATATTTATCAGTATATCTATCTATCTCATGGCTGCCAACCTTTACGCTTTCTTCCTACCACTAAAATTTTCTTGTGAATATTGCTTTATATGGTCGAAATCGCACGATTAAAGAAGGTGAAAATCTTCTCTAAATTTTAGTGGTAGCAAAAAAGCGCAAAGTTTGGCAGCTATGCTATCTATATTATAAAGAACAAACATATCTGTGCGTGACGCATACGTCCTTTTGCGAATGACAACACTTTGAAATTTGAAATGAAATTTTGGTTTTGTAATTTTCTCTACTGCAAATTTTTAAACTTCTAAACATCGCATATTTTAAATTTTTACACCGTCGTATAAGGAAAAAAATGCTCTTTTTAAGTGCAATTTGTTTGAAAGCTGTATCTCAATTTACTTTTAAGATATTAATTATTTTATAGTTTTTAGCACCAATTTTGTAATTTTGGCAACTGAAGTATTCCATTTCTGATGAAAGTAAAGGGGAAAAAAATGAAAATAGTAGATTGCTGTATCTTTTTGTTACCATTTGCTCATGAAAACTGAAAAAAAAAAAGAAATTAAAATACATGCTATGCCAAGAATATCGTATGTTATAAAACTCGGTGAGTTTTAGCTTTATTTGTTTTTTATTTATCAATTAAATTATTTTTATTTTATTGCAATTTAACTTTACAAGCGATACAATACTTTCTCTTTACAAAAATGTATTTTAAAAAATATTTGTGTGACCTGAAAGAATCCAATTTTATTAATCCGTGTGTAATTACATTTTCCGAATTTTGAAACAAATATAAATGATAACACATGGAGCTATTATATAAAAAAAAAAAATGAAGTCATATAAATCATTAGATACCCAAGATTGTATTGCCGACCTTCTTAAATGGCGTCATTGCTTTCTGCTGGGTTTGTGTATTATTCCGCGATAATAGTGTCATTTGCATACCGTTCTATAAATGTTGTTTAAGACGGGATCGTAAAAGTGGGATGCTTTAGCGTATGCAATTGACGTCATTTTATAAAAAAAGCGTATATTTTAATTATTAAAACTGAAATATGTTTTGTAGAAGTTCGTCATTTTTCCCCCAGCTGCTTTGAAATTTTTCGGAGGGGAAAATGCATTATTTTTAAAAATAACGTAATCCAAATCACACACTTATAAAACGCAATGTTTTACAAACATTTAGAGTGACTTTATGGAAAAGCAGTAACGTACAGTGTGCTTGCTCTTTGTCCGAAAAATAGCGATTTATATTACAGAACTGGATGATTCTCTCTTGGATGCTCGCTTCGCCGAGTCAGACAAGCAATCAAAGAATATCTTGGCAATAATTCGAGGTTTAAAATAATATCAGGCTCCCCAAGTTTTTGTTCAAAATTATCTCTACTAATAAAATTTTATAGACATGATACTGTATTTTTATCAAAATAGCATAATTTGCATAATTTAATTTTTCATAATTTTATATAATCTATATACACTGCTCAAAACAATTAAAGGATATTTAAGTTTTATATAAAATAAAGATATAAACGAAATTTTTTTTGCCGAAAATAGAAGAAGAGAAACACAAATGCAAATTTTTCTGGTTTTCAAACTGTGGAGTATGCAAATTTTGAGTTCGACGTCAAAAACGTCGCTTCAGCGGCAGCGAATGAAATTTGACTTTCAACTGGATAAAAGAGAATGAAGACAAGGATGATCGGCATTCAGTGATTGCTTTGTTTCGATGAATACGATGTCTCAGCGAAGTCATTTGACAGATTCAGAAGCTTTGAGAATTGTTGGTAGGTTAGAAGGGGGCCAAACTCAAGCCGAAGTAACGCAAGCCATTGGAGTGTCACAAAGTGTCATTTCCAGGATCTGGAACCGTTTTTTGGAGAGTGGATGTGCAGGCCGAAGACCAGGGCAAGGTCGTAGACGGGCAACAACGCCCAATGAAGATCGGTATTTAGCGTTAACAGCTCGGAGACACCGAACCATGAACGCTACTCTTCTCCAACAACACCTTCGCTCGGCTACAGGCACCACGATTTCAACTCAGACTGTCCGAAACCGGCTCCATGCTGTAGGTCTGTATGCTCGCCGACCGATGGTATGTGTTAGATTAACATCAAGGCATCGTCGCGACCGCAGGGAGTGGGCAACCAAGCATGTCAACTGGAGGAGAAATGAATGGAGCAATATTCTGTTTTCTGACGAGTCCCGTTTTTCTGTGCATCCGGATAATAGGCGTATTTTCATCTAGAGGGACCGTGGCAGTAGGAATAATCCTGCGTTCGTGCACGAAAGTTTCAGATTTGGCGGTGGAGGAGTGTTGGTGTATGGTGGCATCTCCATTGACGGGCGCACTGACCTCTACATCATTCGAGATGGAGCTCTGACAGGTCGCCGATATAGGGATGAGATCCTCAGACCTATTGTAGTCCCTTACGCTGCAGCAATCGGAGATAACTTCATTTTAATGGACGATAACTGCAGGCCACATCGTGCAAACCTGGTGGAGGATTTCCTTTTGGAGGAAGGAATCGTTCGAATGGAATGGCCAGCGTGTTCTCCAGACATGAATCCAATCGAGCACGTTTGGGACGCTCTAGGAAGACGAGTTTCTGGCCGCCAACAACCCCCACAAACTCTCCAAGAACTGGAAAGAGCTCTTCTGGAAGAGTGGGGCAGAATACCCCAACTCGTCATTAATAGCCTCATTGAGTCCATGCCTCAAAGGTGTTCAACGTTGCTGGCCGCCCGTGGAAACCATACCCCCTACTGAAAATGATTTTCTTTGAAGAAAACACCTTTTCTTATTCTTTTTTTTCTCATATGCACAAATTGTGTTTTTTTCCTTTAGTACACAAATGCGCAATAAAATGCATTTTTTTTCTGCCAAACATGTGTAATTTATTCTCATATAACCTACTATGTCTGTCGACCATGTATCAATTAGCTAAACAGTTTACCAGATACAAAATCCACCTAAAACTGCAATATCCTTTAATTGTTTTGAGCAGTGTATTTAAAATACAAGAATGTTTTTTAGTCATCTGCCCTGAGCTTTCTGCTGAACCAAATTTACTAATAAATTTTTAACTGGAAGCTGTTCATTTGTAGATGTGCTCGCACTAGCTCTTTTTTTTTTATATATAACCCATTATTATATTTTAATTTCAAAAGTATTATATGAAACTTCTTCAAAATGGTGGTAATGAGATAGCTTTCATTATTGCAGAGAAGAGAGAAATAATGAGGTTTATTTACCTTTATTCGTGTGATTATCTGATAAAAATTGTTGTATAAGATTTGATGGTGCAAAATGGCATTAGGGACATAATACTTTGAACGGAAAATTACGTTACTGCTTTTGAAAACACGCATTTTCCTCATAAAGTTTCCATATTTTTTCCCCTTCTGTATGCGTACTAAGTTTCAGACACTAGGTGAAATACTTACGTAAGTGAAAATGACATCATATTTAAAAGAAAACGATGATTTTCTTAGATAAAACTAAACTTTTTAACACAAATGCGTCAAAAAACACAAATTACAGCAATTTTTACTCTTTGGTACTGAGATTAGAATCTGGAGTTAAGAGCGCGACTGTTCACATGCAATGATTTTGCTGACAATCGTGACTTCGCGTTTTGAGTTAAAATGATTTTAAAAATGATCCAATTAAAATACCAATTTTTTTAAAAGGATGATTGCGGGTCGAGAGGTTAATTTTTAAATTTATCTCTATCGCGTGGAGCTCGATTAAGAATGATTAATCCGTTTGTCCTTAAAACAACATAAAGAGTTCATCATTTTCTTACGACTAATATTCCGTAAATAAAAATAAAACTTCCTGTATGATTACATAAACAAAATAATACAAATAAAACAAATTTAACAGACATGTAATTGAACTACGCGCTTAAAGCTCTGAAATTATCAGAAAATATAATGATGTCGTAAGCAGCAAAATCTTGGGCTAATAACTCTTAGCATGTGGCTAATGCGAAAAAATTGCTTTTAAAAATTTTCAAAAATTTATTTGATTGCATAATCCATATTTTTCATGTGAAAAATTCTTTTTTATTTTTAGTGGGCAATCTAAGAAATATATTGCATGTAAAAAAAATATTACTTTTCAATAAAAAAAATAGTTTTAATATATTCGGTAACCCGGGAAGCCCTGGTACGATCCCCTAGTTATAGTAAAAATAAAACTCAGTAGCCTCATGATTAATACTCACAACGTCATTGACTATCCAGTTTAGACTACCAGTTGGATATAGCACGTAAAATGCACGAAAATTTGAATCTAAAACTCTTCTTTATTCTTTTTTTTTTTTTTTTTTTTTCAGGCAAATTAAATCCGTCTTCGTATCCCCGAGCTTTTGTATTTGTCTATTTTTTGTTTCAATAAAACAGTTTCAAATAGTTATCCGAAATAGTGTCCTCGGTGGAATCTAACATTAAATAGAATGCTAAAAAATGCCCTCTTTTTTTTTTGGGGGGGGGGGGGCGGGGGGGGGAAATGTTTCAAGTTAAATTTTTACGTTCTGGATTGAAATTGATTAATTTATCACATTTAATTTAAAGAATAATAACTTTTAATAAATTGTAAGTAATTTATTTGAGGTGTAAATCCATAAAATATAATTAAAATTTCAAGAATAATTAATTTTAATAAAATTTAAAAATATGTATTTTTAAATATTTCTTCCTCGCTTGAATTGCTTGGCGCCTTTATTATCCTGGCGCCTGTGTGCGCCGCACACTTTGCACAATAGGTCGGCGCGCCCCTGAGCTTCAAGCTAATCGCGAACTCACCCCTTCTAGATATTTTAAAAGATTATGAAGGCTGAGTTGAAAGGGAAAGTAAATAAATAAATAAAAAAAAACCCAGTAATAAAAATTTGTTTATCTGATTGTGATAAAATGATGAACAAGATGCACATATGAGATATGAAATATTGAAATATATACATGAAAATAAAAATAAATGTGCATGAATAAATAACGATATATATAATATCGCAAAAAAAAAAGAGTATTATTGTGAATAAATATTGATTGATTATTGTGAATAAATGATCATTTTATTTATATTTATGAATATATTCTAAGAAATTATTTTAAGAAAGTCACAAACTTCTTATAGTAAATATATTTGTTATCAAAGAATTTATAAAACTTGAATAACACGCTATGTCTGCCTCAAAAGAAATTACGGCAGTAGAGAAATTAAATGATA
The DNA here is from genome assembly GCA_963932465.1 of Maratus speciosus. Lineage (NCBI taxonomy): Eukaryota > Metazoa > Arthropoda > Arachnida > Araneae > Salticidae > Maratus > Maratus speciosus. The sequence goes on from OZ010789.1 coordinate 617,235,481, forward strand.
ATAATTATAATCATTGGTGTTTTAAATTAGAAAATCTGTTAATTAAAGATGATCTATTCAAATATATAACAGAATCTCCACCTGCCACACCCGATGATACATATACTAAAAACGCGGCTAAGGCGAAAGCCATAATTTGTTTGTGCATTGAAAATACACAAATTGTGCACATCAGACATTTGACATCTCCCAAAGACATTTGGGAAAGATTAAAAAGTGTTCACCAAAGGGCGAATTTATCATCCAAATTATTCCTTTTGAGGAAACTATATTCGCAAAGGCTCAACGAGGGCGGAGACTTAAATTTACATATCAACAATATTCTAACTATCCGCGACAAACCCGCTGCCATTGGAGAGCTCATAAATGATTCGCACATTGTGGCTCTTATGCTTTGCAGCTTGCCTCAGTCATACGCTCCTCTTATAACGAGCATGGAGGCTAGAGACGAAAAGGATCTAGACCTCGAGTTTGTAAAAAACAAACTCATCGATGAGTACTCTCATCGAATCGAATACAAAAACACCAGCACACGACCAAGGGACACAGCATATAAAATTATAAATAAAGGAAATAAAAAGTATTGCAGCTTCTGTCAACGAGATGGGCACGCTCGTTCAGAATGTTACAAATTGAAAAACAAACAGAAAAACAATTACCAAAGAAGTGAAAATTATAACAGTAATAAATTTAACAACCATGCCAACTTTAAAGCCAATTCGGTAAACACCAAAAATCAACACAATGGTAGTAAAACCGACTCCTCGAATTTTTGTTTCAACAGCAAGTCAAATATAGAGGATGAGGTCAACCAATCGATCATTCCTCTCTTCCCAGTGGAAAACAATTTTGAAATTGAGTCAGTAAAAATTAACCAAACACAAACAACAGATCCAAACACATATATCATTGACTCGGGTTGTACCAGGCACGTTGCATCAGCAAAAACAAATTTTGCTACATTCACAGCCGGGAATTTTGGGAATATAACAATCGCTAATGGAAAAAGGCTTAATTCGGAAGGTATGGGCGACGTAAAAATAAAAACAGACAAAAACCACTACATTACACTAAGAAATGTATTGTATTGTCCAGAACTAAAGGGCAATTTATTGTCAGTTAAGAAAGCCACTGAAAATAATATAAAGGTAATTTTCGAGAAAAATGCATGTTTATTTGTCAAAGATGATAATATAATCTTGACAGCTAAATTAAATGATAATCTCTACGTATTAAACCCTGAAGATGATTACGGCTATACTATAAGTACTCAAACTTTCTGTAACAATACAAATTGTATTTCATTGTGGCACCGAAGACTCGGACACAAAAATTTTGATGATATTAAATACCTTGTTAATCATGAATTAGCCAATGGGATAACAATTAACAAATGTAAACATGACACGCGATGCACCAAGTGCATTGAAGGGAAACTTTCCGCTCTGCCCTACCCTAAAGTAGCCACAAACAGAAGCAAAGACATCGGTACCCTCGCACATTCCGATATATGTGGCCCTATGAATACTGAAACGATAGGAGGGAAAAGGTACTTTATAACATTCACGGATGATTATAGCAGGTACACAATAACATACTTAATCGCGCATAAATCGGAAGCCGTTATCAAACTGAAAGAATACATAGCGCTAACAAAAAATAAATTTGGCAAGTTGATAAAGGCAATAAGGTCCGATAACGCAAAAGAGTATATAAGTGATGAATTTGAAAACTGCCTGATAGAAAACGGGATAGAGCGTCAATTGAGTGTTCCCTATTCTAGCCCACAGAACGGCGTTTCAGAAAGAAAGAATAGAACGATAGTGGAAATGGCTAGAACCATGTTGTCGGACGCCAAGTTACCTAAGCAATTCTGGGGAGAAGCTGTCATGTCCGCCATCTATCTCATCAACCGTCTACCAACAAAGGCTAACAAAAATAACATGACACCCTATGAACTTTGGCATAAAAGAAAACCCGATCTCTCGAACATCAAAACATTCGGATGTAAGGCATTTGCCTATGTCGACAAACCTAAAAGAAATAAATTAGATGAGAAAGCCATCGAGGGAATAATGTTGGGATATGATTTCAGAAGCAAGGGCTATAGGATATATACGGGTGAAAATAAAATTATAATATCTAGAACCGTAAAATTCTTCGAAGAAGGTATAAAAGGTGAGGAAATTAAACCCGCCAAAGAAAATCAAAACAACGAACAAACTCCCGCAGATAATATTGAAATTGATCTAGAAGAGCGCGTCGATGATCAGAATAACACCCCGACCGACACATCCCTTGAGCCGAGAAGATCGCAAAGACAAAATCGTGGCGTACCACCTAACCGTTATGGAATAAGCGCAAACCTGTGTCAAATTCAGGAACCAAAGTCATGGACAGACCTACAAAATATCAATGACGCAGAAACTAAAGATAAATGGCTAAAAGCCACTAGTGAGGAAATAGATTCTCTGAAGCAAAATAATACTTGGAGATTAATAAAACCTATCCCGGGAAAACGCGTCATAGGTTGTAGGTGGACGTTTAAGGCAAAAAGAGGAGCCAACGGGTCTATAGAGCGATATAAAGCCAGATTGGTCGCTAAGGGATATGCTCAAAAATTTGGAAGCGATTTCGACGAGACCTACGCACCCGTTGTAGCGCATACCACCCTGCGAGCATTCTTAAACGCAGCGGTGTACAAAGACCTTAAAATAACTCACCTAGATGCAGGGGCGTAGCTACAGATATTTTTTCGGGGGGGGGGGGGAGAATTCGAAAATTTCCCAACTTGAAACAAATTTCTCCAATTTTCAACTAAAGTGATGTGCACAACGTGTGTAATAATGATAAGGAAACTTATGCATTAAAAATTTCTTTCTAAAGAAAATTTTTAAAACTAGAAACATAAAAATTCCAATTATTGTTTTTTAATAAGAAAACCAACCAGCTTTTTACTTTCTTCTACCTTTACAAGAAGAAAGTATAGAATTCGTAAAAAAAATTCGACTTCCGGCTTTCGACGGATTGATATTATTGGTGCGGATTCACGATCGCCAGTCGCCAGGTGGCGACTTAATTTTTTGCTTCGGCGACTAATTTTAGGCATCTAAGTCGCCATCCTTTGGCGAATTTCGTGTTTTTTTTCCAGCGCTCCTTTGACAAAAATTACGTTTTTCTTCGGGATCTTTTTACGAAAATCACGGGTTTTTTCGCGATGTTTTGACGAAATTCGCGGGTTTTTTTTCTTTTGCACTCCTTTGATAAAATTCGTATTTTTTCTGCAATCTGTTGACGAAATTCGCGTTTTTTCTGCAATCTGGTGACGAAATTCACGTTTTTCTGCAATCTTTTGCCGAAATTCACGTTGTCTGATTTGCGACCCTTTGACAAAATTATCGTTTTTTCCAAGATCCCTATAGAATTGGTGGGGTTTTTTTCTTTGTTATCCTTTGACAAAGTTAATGATTTTTCTGCAAAGAATGGCAAAATTCGCATTTTCCCCGCAATTCTTTGACAAAAAGACGCGTGTTTTTTAGTTTCTTTGACGAAATTCGCATTTTTTCCTGATCCTTTGACGGAATTCGCGCTTTTTCTTGCTAATGATTGACAAAATTGATTTTTTTCGGCGTCCACTTGTCAAATTTATTGATATTTTTCCTCACCCTTGTAATAAACTGTGATAAGATTGTTTTTTAAGATAATTTTTCTTATGTATTCTTGAAAAACAAATGCTTGAATTCTGTTTTGACTTTTATAGTGCAAAATAATTTTACAAACTCTTATTTTTTTCTTTTATGAACTCTTGTATGGCAAAATGAAAATAAGAAATATTGTTTTCCTATTATTACCCACTACCATGATTCCTCAGCTTATTCTTATAGATATATATATTTTTACCTCTATCTTGCCCAACTTTATCTTCTGACAGTACATAGCTTACATATTATACTTAATTTATATCCAAATTAAAAGAATTGGGTGATTAAATGAACTATACAAATTTGACATAATTAGTCTGTTTCTTTTGTATATTTGTAGATTATTTTCCACTTTGATCTCCTGAAATTTTTTCTCATATAATTGCTACTGCTTGTATGCATTTCTTTCACAATGTGGCCACTCGATAATTCGGTTAATTGGACACTTTCAATACTGGACAATTCACCACTGGACAATTAGGAGCCACTGGCTCCTTAAAAACTTTGGAAATGTGCACCTATAATTGGTACGTTTTAGAACGATTTGACTGTTTTTAGAAAATGTCTGTCTGTGTGTATGTGACACAAATTTTGTGGGCACTCTATCTCAAGAACTAATGCGCGGAATTTAATAAAACTTTAGATTTAGTTATACCTTGATAAAAATTAATGCTGATTAGTTTTTGGTGTAAATCACCCAAAAGGTGGCGCTTCTATGCTGCATTTTTCACGATTTACATGATTTTAGCGATAGTTATATCTCAAAAAATATTGCACGGAATTTGATCAAACTTCATATTCTGTTAAACCTTGACATAATTTGGTGCTTATTAGACTTTTGTGTATATCATATAACAGGTGGCACTGCTGTGAAGCATTTTTCACGATTTTTGCGTTAGCTATATCTGAAAAACGAAAGCACGGAATTTGCCAAATTTCATATTTGGTTGCAATTCCTTATTGGGCTTGGGTGTATACTATCCAAAGGTATCGCTTTTGTGCTCTTGGTTGCAGACATCTAACAGAGTGTGCGCCCAAATTAAATGATTTGTTGGAAAAATGCGATGCTTCTATCTCCTTTTTAAATTCACACAATTAAACGGATCTATTCCTTTAGAATTCGTTTTGCATTGTGATTGCAAATTTTGAGGTATTAACATGTATTGAATAGAATAAAGTTTTGGGATTGGCACATCCGACTAGTTTTCCTTTAACATTAATTTTTCTGGTCTTCAAAGAAGCCAGCCTGATGATAACATCGTCCAGTTTAATAAAATCCACTATTTCACTTTCACATTTTAAAATCATTAGGCTGTCAAGTCTGTCATCCCTTTTTGTAGTTTGCAATATATATTTTTTAAATTTTTATTGGACTAAAGATTCTTTCATTAGATGTAATGTCATAAACTGCTGTGAATGTTCAGATACGAGTATATAGTTTGACGGCGTGTTCAAATAATCTTTGAATTTCAAGACATGAGAAAAAAGTTTTTTAAGTGAGTTGGGATTTGGTTTATTTCTATTTGACTCTGCAAGTCATGTGCATCCGGTTTCTCATATCCAGGTGGAAACATTATTAACTTTCCTAAGTTAGTGATACTCAAATTTGCCTTGCACAATTGTAATTTAAATATGAAATGTATTGGTGCAATATTCTCCTGATATAGGGAACATTATCATTTAAGCCCATTACTAAGTTTTTTTGTATTTCTTATAATTCTTTCCTGTAAAGCTTGTATGTATCAGTGTTCATTGCTGTGCTATTATTTTTATCTGTTCCCTTTGGCGAAACCATTTTTCTACGGTGCTTTCGGAAGTCAGCTTCTTCAGTCACATTCTAATATTCATAACTGTTTGTGAACTTGTCTATAGGGAAATCTTTACTGATTCAAAATTTTATTCAAGTGCAATGTGTCAGTGTTACAATGCATGTCGATTTTTTCTTCAGTTGATGGACTGCTTTCATGGTCATATTTCTGTTCCAAATTCAAATGGTCCACTTTTTACCTTTTTCATCCTCGAATGGATTTTTAGATGCTCCAAAACCTTGCACGAAAAATCTTTTCCTTATTATGAAGGGTTCTTTCGTGCGAAGATTTATAGTCATTTTTTAGTACAGTTTTAAAGACACAACACTGGATTTTTGGTTTAAAATTTCATAAACACCTATAAATATAAACGAACAGGACTGATATATATTTCCGCACTCAAATAAATGTAAAATGTGACAAATTTATCTAAACTAGAGACTTCTTATATTCATATTTGCTCATATAACGCTATTTTCTTGACAACTAATTTTTGCGGAAAAAACCATGAGAATGAGTAAAAGATTGTCCAAAAATCACGCAATTAGCTCAAAAATTAGTGCAATTTGTGAAAACTCATGAAATCTTCTTGCCCAGCTGTGTTTCAAGTAGGTAACTACATTCCTTTCTGTTGTGCTACAAGTGATCTCCAATTTTCAAAAGAAGATGCAATCCCTTTGGATTAAAATAGCTGGATTCTCTTTTGGGAAGAGAAGTGGACGTAGGGTAAAATTTTTCAAAAAGGAACAAAGTTTTGGAGGAAATAAAGGAACTGAATAGTCAACTTTTGATGGATAGGAGTAGAGAAATTTAGGTTTGGTAGATGTATAATATTTTTGTAGAACTGAAAAACACAATGATAGATTGAGTGTGGCTGATTTCTTTTTGTATTTCTTTTGATAATTTAACTTGTTTACTGTTACAGTATTCAGAAACATAATCACCAAAACAAAAATTTCCTAATTTTTTTACTAAAAAGGAAATGTCTCAAAAATCTAGAATTTCCCAACTCTAAGCTCAAATTTCCCAACTTCACATATATTGGGGGGGGGAGGCTCCCCCCCCTAACCCCCCCATGGCGACGCCCCTGCCTAGATGTCAAAACTGCGTTCTTACATAGCGATTTAGAAGAGGAGGTTTATATGCATCAGCCAGAGGGATACATAACAAAAGGGGAAGAAGATAAAGTGTGTAGTTTAAACAAAGCGATTTACGGCCTTAAGCAGGCAGCTAGGGCGTGGAACCAAAAAATAAGTAAATCTCTAAAAGAACTAAATTTCGTTGAATGCGATTCTGACAAATGTCTGTACAAAAGAGTCCAAGATGGAAAAATCGCATACATAATAGTGTATGTTGATGACATCTTAGTCGCAGGAGACAAAACAGACACACACGAAATATACACTGAATTATCAAAGCAATACGAAATCAAAAATTAGGTCAAGTAACACAATATTTAGGCATAAACATAAAGGAAACAGCAAACGGTAATCTAGAATTAGACCAGGAACACAAAATAATACAAATCGCAGAAAAATTCAATTTGTTAAATGGTAAGCCTACGTATACACCCATGAATACTAACTACTTTAATCTAGATCCAAACGGGAAACTAATGGGAGATAACGTAAAATTTAGACAGGCTATAGGAGGGCTTCTATACATTGCAACTTTAACTAGACCCGACATAGCATCAGTCGTTAACATCCTGGGAAGAAGGAATGAATCCCCAAGGGAAGTCGATTGGCAAGCTATCGAGAAATTAATTAGATATCTGCTTACTACCAAAGATCTTAAATTTGTCATAGATAAAACAAAACCTCCAATCCTAACGGCATATAGCGATGCCGATTGGGGGAACGACAGAATAGACAGGAAATCAACCACTGGAAACTTGTTTAAATTAGGAAATAATATATTGGCAGGTCATCGAGGAAGCAGAGTTGCACAGCACTCTCGTCCACGGAGGCTGAATATATCGCTGCCTCTGATGCAGGTCAAGAGATCTCGTGGTTGTTAGACCTGTTAAATGACCTCGAACTATGTCAACAACTACCCGTAACATTGTACGAAGATAACTTATCAGCCATAAGATTGACCGAAAACGAAAAGGCACAGACAAGAACTAAACACGTGGAAGTTAAGTATCACCACATCAGACATCTATGCCAGAATGACATAATCAAAATAACTTATTGCCCATCGAAGTTAATGCTGGCAGACGTGCTCACCAAGCCGTTGCCTAAGCCTCATTTCGAGTGTTTGAGAAACAAGTTAAACATTTTACGCTCGTCGGTTTGACATAAAAAGCGGGGGTGTTGGAAAACGTCTCAGTGTAAGTGATTTTATGTCAAACATCACCTCGCTTGTGAAATGACAATTTCCTTGTGATATGTGCAACGCGTCTTCATTTTTTTTAGTTGTGAAATATGTTCCAAGATGGCGACACTTCCCTGAGCTATGGTGGCGTAAGATCACGGACTAGCGAACAATTGTGTAAAAGACTTTTGTTTCGAAAAGGCGACAACAGATAGCAGCACTAGAGAACTTTTCTGATAGACTCATTTTAAATAGAACCTTTTTTTTTGCTTGTTAAGCAGTTTTTATTGTTTCAGGCTTTTTTACTCTGTTTTAACTCTTGTGGGCCCCTTTTTACTTCTCACTCGAATGGCCGATGTTGTCGGGCCAACAACGCACGAATTTCTGTGCGTTGTTCTATTGTTATAAAGAAAACCTTGTATCTGCGTGGATTTACATATCATGATTCAAAATTACATTACTAATCTTATTTTATTCTTCTTTTATAGTGTGAGTGTACGACCTTATGTAACCAAGATATAGCATTAGATTAAACGGTTTTATTCTGCACTTCTGCTCATCAATGAATACCACTTACACATTTTTTCAAATAAAATTAATCGAGTGTTTCTAGGTGATCAACGTGAGAAGTCAAGCACTCTGCGTTCACTTACCAGAAAGGTAAGAAAAAACTTTCTATCTTTCATTATTGATGTAAATACTTTTGGTATAATAATTTTATATTTATACTGGGTCCTTAGCTTCAAGCTAATCGCGAACTCACCCCTTCTAGATATTTAAAAAAAAACACTATTTCTAACTTACATACGCAAAATTTAAACACTGCTATTGGCGAGATTTGCGCACGTTTAACATAAAAGTACCCAATTTTCTTGTTAACCAGGAGTAAATGATAAATCGCCCAAAAGTATTTCAATTCCAATCTCTTCCAATGAAATTTTTTTTTTAACCTGTACAAACATTGCTTTCATATTTAAATTAAATATTTTCGCTCTATTATATCAATTTCTCATTAAACTTTTTTTTTTCATTTTAAATAAGATTAGTTAACAGTTTGCTTTTAATCAGATTTTTCGAGGCGTATTTTTTTTTTCTAACTGATATAGCCGTTTTAATTTAACCAAAATAATTGATTAACAAAAAAATTTAATTTTGATTTCTTCCGTTGCTATAGTAACGAATGTAGTCTACGAATGAATATAGATGACTAAGAAGAATTTACTTGATACCATTCAATTCAGCATACAAAAAATAAATTAAAATATATTATTTGACACATAACTACAAGATTCGATTTTTAAGGAATTTTTTAAAAGTTTGTTCCCCCTTTTACTTCCCTTAGAGGTGAAATTTTAGAAAATCCTTTCTTAATGCGCGGTTACGTCATGAGAAGTATTTTTCCACCAATTTTCATGTTTCTAGGTTCAGTAGTTTGGGCTGTGAGGGATTTCAAAGGTCACAGTCCAATAAAAAGAACTTCGAATCAGAAATATTTCACGTCAATTCAAATAAATGATATGCGGAACAATTTTATCTATTCATGATAAATCAACAGAACGATTTTTACTCATTGGAAGTAAATCAGCACTCAAATAATTAAAACCTCGAAGAACTGAATATTAATATTTTATTATCACCAGGCAGTCCTGGTTCAGATCTCATATAGCGGAGATCGCTCGCTTCAGAATTTAAATTACATCTACCTTAATAAACAAACTGAAAAATAGTAAAGTAAAAAATAGGGTTACCATAATTCTTGGCGGTGATTAATTTTCGCCAAGTCAAACAGAAAGAAAGGGGGTTTTTAACACACTGCCCCCGGATGAACAATTACTATTGTTCATCATTCAAACTAAATTTTTATCAAAGATTTCAAATTACATCAATAAGACAATTAAAAGTTAGAACATACTTACAATAATGAGACATATAATTAATTCTATTTTCACAGGAACAACTACTGAAACTAAAATATACAAAATACTAGATTAGAAAAAGTTAAAAAATGAAAATGTAAACAAATTGTTCGTAAAAATGAAATGTTCAATGTTAGTCCATAATGTCAAGTTCAAGTTTATGTAGCAGTTGAACTGGTCTCTTTATTACACCAGATTCAGTTTGTATAGCACAAGACCTAACTTTCGAATCTCTTCCTAAAAAGAGCTCTGTAATTCTGCCGCATTTCCACATGTGCTTTGGAGTTTTATCTTCATTAATTAACACAACGTCACCAATTTCGAATTTAGTCGGAGCTTTGACGGAGCTGAAAAATTGGCAGAACGCAGTTCTAGCAAATATTCCTGCCTCCAACGTTTCCAGAAATGGTTTTAAACTTGCTCTCGATATTTCAATATTTTTGTTAACGTTATTTTGTTCGATTTAGGTTCAGTAACACAATGAAAATCTGGTAGAGAATTTATTCGTTTGCCGATCAGGAAATGTGAAGGAGTAAGTGGAAGCGGTTCACTGTTTTCTTCATAAACATATGTTAAAGGGCGACCATTAATCATTGCTTCGATTTCAGTTAAAGTGGTTTGTATTTCTTCATATGAGAGACAAGATCTTCCGAGAACTTTCTTCAAAGGAGTTTTCACCGAACGTACCATGCGTTCCCAAAAACCGCCCCACCAACTGGCTCTTGGAATAATGAATTTCCATATGATTCTATTTTTATTAAAATATCGTAAAACTTCCTCTTTTGATATTCGGCTCCAAACTTCTCTAAGAAGATTATCAGCTTTGATAAATGTTTTCGCATTGTCACTGTAGATTGTTCGACAAATTCCATAATGGAAAACCTTTTCATGGGCGTTTCGAATCAACAATTTGGTGTAAGCACTCCCATATGGAAGTATAAAAGGGTGCTTTTCCCTGTGAGATAATTGTGAAAATTGTAATCTTCCAGATAAAATTAACAAATCATTCTCATCCAATTTTGGATTCAGACTATACAAGGTTGAATCTTTATCGATGGGCTTTCCCTTTTTTAGTAACTCAATTTCACGATTGAAGACAGATAACTGGGTTTGTTTTAACCAATAAAATTCTGCTTTTTCAATTTCTTGAGCTGTGAGCTCACCTGAAATTTTAGGTTTCAATTTATTGATATTATTTATAAATCTCAAGATCCAGGCTGTGATATTAAGTAATTTGGAAAGAGAACTAAAATTTTCTAATTTTAACAAAGACTCTGGAGGTACAACACCTACTGTACAAGATAATTGAGCAGAACTCAAATTTGTTGATTTTCTTTCGTTCAAAATATTTTCATTAAAAGTTATCTTTTCAGGTTTCGGCCAACTGTCCTTTGGTAATGACAACCATTCAGGACCGTAATACCATAATTTATTTTCTATGAGGTTATGTAAATTTTCGCCTCGAGTAAGAAGATCACTAGGATTATCCTTACCCGGGATATATTTCCATATTCTAGGATCAGTCAAAGATTGTATTTCTACAACCCTATTAGCCACAAAGGGCTTCCAATCCATGGCTGATCCCTTGATCCAATGTAACGTAACTGTGGAATCTGACCAGATATGAATTTCCAAATTTTGAAAATTAAATGCACTTTTCAGATATTTAGACATCCTTGCAGCTATTAATGCCCCCCATTAATTCAAGCCGAGGAATTGTCAAACATTTAATCGGGGCGACTCGGCATTTTGCCCAAATAAGACTAGTCATAATTTTATTATCACTTGTGGTACATCGAAAATAAGCTACGGCCCCATAAGCCTTAGGACTAGCATCTGAAAAAATATGAATTTCGATTGGGTCCGAAAAGTCTAAACCCTGTGGAAAATATTTGCAGGGTACCTCAAATTTATGTAAATGTTCGATTTCTGCACACCAATTTTCCCATTCAATTTTTAAATCATCAGGGAATTTTTCATCCCATTCCAAACCCCTTTTCCATGTTTCCTGTAGCAAACTTTTCATACGAACAGAAAATGGTGCAATGAATCCAATAGGATCAAAGAATTTTAACATGGCTTTAAGAACAACGCGTTTCGAGGGATTAAATTTCCAATCATCAGGAAAGGATTGTACTTCAAAACGTAAAATATCCCAATTAGTATCCCATAATAATCCCAAAATTTTTAGAGAATTATTCAAATTTTCTTCTGAGTCACATAATTTATTTTCTTTCCATAATTTTCTAAGTTTGACAGAATTAGTATTGAATTTTCGCAAATTCATGCTAGCTTCTTTAAAAATATGCGAAGCTGTTGAGGATAGATAATAAGCGTCTTCGTCAGATTTTGACCCCGTAATCAAATCATCTACATAAAAAGAAGAGTCCAAAATCTTAACAACTTCAGGATGATCAACATATTTACGTATATGGGATTTAATCGTTGCGGCCAAAAGAAAGGGACTGCAAGTTACCCCAAAAGCAGCTCGTGTAAATCTAAAAAATTTTAAATCATCCCTTTCGTCACCAAACCACAAAAATTTTAAATAATCCCGATCTTCCACTGTTATCCCAATTTGCAAAAACGCTTTCTCTAAGTCAGCGCTAAATGCAACATTAAATTTTCTGAAATTAAATATTACATTAAGAATGTTCGGGTTAAGGTTAGGTCCTGGATATAAACAATCATTCAGAGAATTTAAATGTTTTTCTTTAGAAGAAGCATCGAAAACCATTCTTACCTTAGTAGTTAATTTATCATTTCTTAAAACCGGCCTGTGCGGCATAAAATAACCACTTTCTGTTATTTTATCAGGACATTCTTCTACAATTCCAGCAGTTAATTGTTCTAATATAATATCTTTATAATTTTTACATAAGTCATTATCCTTCTCGAGTTTACGATTTAATTCCTCAAAGCGACTTCTAGCTATTCTAAAATGATTCCCGACTTTATTTTTCTCATATTTCCACAATAAACCCGTTTCATATCTATTATTTACGAATTTTAAGTTATTCTCAAACTTACTCACAATTTCCTTATCTGCATCAGAAATATTATCATTTGATTGCGTAATACCCAAAGATTCGATTTCCCATAAAAAATTCAAATCTTCCCCAACTGGAGTTGAAACACACAGATTTAAAACAGAAGCACTTTCCATTTTTTTTCTTTTTTCATCTTCATAAAAACCACAAAGTGAATATCCAAATAAACTATCACATAAAAAGAGAGATTTAGTTATTTTTTTTATTTCTCTATCGTAACAGATTTGATAAAAATAATCCGCTCCAATAAGAACATTTACATTAGAATGGGATGATGCAACAGCATTTGTTAATTTAAAAGGTGCCAGTTTATTTTTTATCTGTCTGGAAAGAAGGGGGGGGGGGAAATCCTAACGTTTGAAATTACATCTGTGACTAAAGCCTCGATAAATATGAAACGCGATTTGTTTTCAACATGGCATAATTTTAATTGCACAACATCAAATGTTTTTATTTGTGGTTTAACAGCTGCAAAAGAATAAATTTGAAGTTTTTCTTGACGAATAATTCGGGGATTTAATTTTGATACTAATTGCTCTGTGACGAATGACCTTTGACTCCCCAAATCATACAAGCATAATGCAAGCTCAGAGCCTTTATCAGATTCCACATTTACGCAAGATGTTTGTAATATAACCTCTTTAAAAGAATTTTCATTTTCATTTTCACATTAAGATATCGAACTAATAATTGTGTCAGCTGATTCGATTTCTTTTGGAATTGTCGGTTGAGATTTTTTTAAACAAATCGAATAATGATGAAAATTTCCATTACAAAATTTACATGGCTCTAAATTCGATTTACATTTAGCCGAGACGTGGAATTTCTTGAAACAAGTGAAACAGCGTCCTTGCATACGTAATTTATCCCGTTTTTGAGGAATAGTACACACTTTACACAATTTTGAATCATGTTCATTGTCACAAAATAAACAAACATTTTTTACGTTAGTAGCCAATGCAGAGGCTGAAGGAATGTCGCGTTTATAGTTGCTAAAATGTTTATAACTGTTATTATATTTATTCTTTTCTTTTTTAGCACTAAAACTATTTTCAGAGCTCTGGAGTGCCATAGTAGATTCTCGCGATTGAACTTCGTTTTTAATGAAAGAAAGAAGCTCTTCGACTTCCATTTTTTTACCATCGGTTCTTTTACGATTAAAATCTAACGCCATTTCAGCAGGTATCAACTTTAATAAAATAGGGCATAGGAGATGACCATAACTTCCTGCTGTAACTTCGAGAGAATTCAAATTTCTAATTTGTATTTCACAACTGTCATACAGTTCCCGAAGTTCTCTAACATTAGAAGCGTTCTTTACCTGTCTTAAATTTAATAATTTATTCATATGTGCGTTGATGACTAGGTCGTCACGACCGTAGCGAGTCTTTAATAATTCAACTGCAGATTTAAAGTTTTCCTCGGAAAGCGAAAATCCTGCAACAGCGTTATATGCACTACCTCCAAGAAGAGATTTCAAATAGACAAATTTGTCAATAGGAGTTAAATTGCAATTCTTTTCAATTGAATTAGAATATTGCCCCCAAAATTCTAACCAGGAACTGCTGTCACCAAAAAATTTATTTATAGTGAGCTTCGGCAATTTCATAGATCGCTCCAAATTTCCGTTTTGAGAACCGGATTCATTTTTCATAAAATTTTGAAAAGTATTATTCTGATTTTGGGAGTTATGTTCATTTAAGAACTTCGTTATTTTATAACGAGATTCGATTATTTTCTCACTATAGGTTTCGGAATTTTCGATTTCTTTCTCAAAATCGTCATCGGCGATAATATCCTGGATATCAGAGTTTAATTTTTTTAATAATTCATATTTGTCATTTAACTGGTCCTTACAAATGTTTAATAAATCCAGCTTATTTTCTAATGTCAGTGAATCGTCTTCAAGAGTTGTGCTTATTTTTGTACACAATTTTGTAGTTTGTGTACGTAATCCAGTTCTTTTCTTTTTTAAAGTATCAATATTAACAGTAGTTGACATATTTACTTTCAGTTAATCAACAATAAAAAAAATAGCTTACCTCAAGCTTTCAGATTCAGAAGAAAAAATATTCCATCGTCAGTCCAGACATCCTGACGCGGTTAGCCAACATGAGAGATTTCAAAGATCACAGTCCAATAAAAAGAACTTCGAATCAGAAATATTTCACGTCAATTCAAATAAATGATATGCGGAACAATTTTATCTATTCATGATAAATCAACAGAACGATTTTTACTCATTGGAAGTAAATCAGCACTCAAATAATTAAAACCTCGAAGAACTGAATATTAATATTTTATTATCACCAGGCAGTCCTGGTTCAGATCTCATATAGCGGAGATCGCTCGCTTCAGAATTTAAATTACATCTACCTTAATAAATAAACTGAAAAATAGTAAAGTAAAAAATAGGGTTACCATAATTCTTGGCGGTGATTAATTTTCGCCAAGTCAAACAGAAAGAAAGGGGGTTTTTAACAGGCTGTGCGTCGATTATAGGGTAAGTGGGGGCAAAGATACGCAAGGCGAAAAACACTCACTGGCTGATTCAATATTAAGCAAAACACTCACTGGCTGATTCAATATTAAGCAATATTTCTACAATCATGACCGCTAGGTTGAAGGTTCGGTTTCAAGTGTAAGTAGTTGTATGTTCAAATCTGGTGAAGAAAGTAGCACTACATACCAAGAAAATGAGGTAAGTTTAAATTTTTCAATTTTGATGCAATATTTTAAAAATTCACGTTATTGTTTAGCTGACAATACCCCCAATTTCTTATAAATCCAAAAATTCAGTGAAGAACGGAAGCTTTTTAGCTTCTAAATGCCGTGTAGTTTACCTCGATCGCATTTGTTTAAACTTGCAGGTTGCCAGTTAAGCAAAATACTGCAGAATAACGTTAAAAAGCGCATCCGTCTTGGGGCAAAGATAAGCACAAGTTTAAGGTGCGGATTTTTGCCCCTTCGTTTTAGCTATATGCAAAGCTTTACACAATTACGTTGTGGAAAGCTTTATATATTTTTTTCTAAGCTAGTATAGTATGAAGTATAATAGATACTAGTGATGCAACGAATAGTAGTTTGGCCGAATAACCGAATATTCGGCCAAGTTACAGCCGAAAATTCGGCCTATTCGGCCGCCGAATAATGAACTTATTTTTGCCTAAAAACAAAATATAGTATGCACTATATGCACAATTCTTGTATATTTCACAATTAAAATGTATCATTTTCTTTTAACCCCTTGAGGGGCGGTGGGATAAAATATATCCCACCTAATTTAAACAAGATTCTCACCATAAACTTTTAACTAAATATCATATTTTTATCTTTGAGGGCAAATTGTTGAAAAAATGCTCTTCCTTATTTTAAAATAAAAATTTTTGATTATTCCGGTGAGAATTCAATATTATAGAAACATTATTGCTTGCCCCTCAAGGGGTTAAAAAATTATTTTTATACAAATTTTTAATTTTTGAAAGCATTATTTTACTATGAAAAAATATTCGACTATGTTCGGCCTAAAAATTGACTCAATAACATGACCGCCGCGGCGAGCGGCCCATCTTCGTCCGCAGCCCTTTATTCTTCTACTCTACTCCGACTCTTTTGCGGAAGCAAGATTCTCAGGTCCCCAGCCACGTCCCGAGTAAGAGACTCTCTAGCAAAAGCCAGATTGAAAAAAAAAAATCATTCTATTCAGCCCCCCCCCCCCCCCCAAAAAAAGAAATTCTTAGCAAAAGTTCCTCATCAGGTATACTGTCTAGTTACATTTTAATAGTTATTATGTGTGTTGTTCATTTTAAAATAATGACAGAATTTTAAAACTAGGAAACATAAGTTTCAGCTTTCAGATGAAATAAAATAAAAAATAAGAAATCTTAATATCTTAAGAAAAACCACGGTAAGTAAAACACTCGGTAGGGTTCACGCGCAAGTTTCGTTTTCTCCTATGACGTCACTGGAACCCATCTCCAATCTTGGATAACGTATTTTTTCGCTTTGCATAAAGCTTACCGTTCATAAAAAAGTATTAGATACTTATTTAATATCCTATGAAAGATATTTGGAACATCTACTAACTGAACATTTTCAAATTAGAGTTAATATATTTATGTTTTTATCATTTAGAATATTTTAAAGGATCAATCTTCTGTTTATTAGTTTTTGGAAGTATTAACTTTCGACACATCATTAATAATTTATTTAAGCACGTTTGCGCAAAAAGCAAAAGTTTCCCTACTTTCTCGGTTCTATTTCATTATTTTAGATAAACCTTTTCAATATAATGTTTTACAATTTAGCTTTAATTCAAAATACTTTGAGAAAAATCGGAAAACTTTCGCTTAATTTCATAAATCTTTGAGAAAAATGCGCTTATAATTATTATGTTATATATTTTCAAATATATTTATTATTTATTCATAAATTAATAGGTATTGTGAAATTTTATATATTTATATATTTACAAACTCGTGATTTAACATTCTAAAAACACAGAACTGATGTAATAACGTTTTTCAAAGTTATAATTTTTCGAAACATTACAGTACACTTTATTCAAATATATATATTATTTATTCATAAATTAATATGTATTATGAAATTTTATATATTTACAAACTCGTGAATTAACATTCTAAAAACACAGAACTCATGTAATAACATTTTTCAAAGTTATAATTTTTCAAAACATTACAGTATACTTTAATACTATATTTACTATATACTTACAACACAATTTAAAAAATACTATACAATTTTCAAAGCAACTTTGGATAAATATAAGCTTTTTTTTTTTTTTTTTTTTTTTTTACTTGGGATTTTTTGGAATCCATAAATATTTTAAAGAAAAAAAAGTAACAATTTTTTAAACAATAGCAATAAACTTTAGATAATTTTTAGAAACCTCTCCCTAAATTTGTTTACATGCACTAATACAGAAATTTAAATTATAAAATTATTGAAAATTATTAGAATAGTCTTTATAGAGAGCATAAACGTCAAATTATTAAAAAAAATATTTTTTTTTTTTCAACTGTTGCTCTAAATTACATGCTTCAGTATAAAGAAAGTAAAAATATCAGTTAAAAAGAAATAGTTGTGATATTATTTCATTGATAAAAATTTGCCACTCACCATAATGAATTATTATTGCACTTTAGATAATTTCTTAGATTTTTTTCTTGATTCATCAGAACTGGAGAATTTATAATGCCTCTTTAGTGATCTCTTTTTATTGAGCGATTTTAATCTGATGAAAGTTCTTGTACGAACATAGCATGAAATTGCAAAATCATCTATTTCGGAAAATAAGTTTTTTAAAATGTTTGTCAATTTTCTCATCACGCCACATTCTTTTCTTAAATCGTTACCGTGGAATTTTTGAAATTCCTCTTCCATTTTAAAAACAGTTTGAAGCCATTTTTCTGTCGGTTCCATTAAATATCCTCTTGAAATTGAAGAGAGCCAGTCCTTATTCGGAGTTGGTAATTGATTGGTTGGATTACCATATTCGAATATTTTTCTTTTTGATTCTAAAGGCGATGTATCCTGCCAACATTTTTATTAAATCTGGGTTTTCTCCTGATGATGGATAAATATGATTTTCATTATTATTAGTTCTCGATTCGTAAACGTCTAATAATGAATCATCTTCACCTGACATGTCATCTTCCAGGGCGCTTACTGCTGATTGTTCTTCATGTTCATTAGGATCATCATTTTCTAAATTTAATATAATGTCGGCACTTAAGGTGGTCGTATCTTCTTCCTCAGAACAATTTCCATTAGAAATGATAGCTTTTGAGCTTCGACTCAGAAGCAGAAACTTTATTCTTTGGCTGACAGCTGTTGGTAAAGGATGATCCTAAAATTTACCAAAACCTCTTATAAAAGAAAAAAAGGATTCCAAAACATCCTTGTTGCATCTTGAAGCCATGAGATATGAATAACCTTCAGATTTTAATTCTGCATATAGTCCTTGAAGGCTACAAATTGAAATCAAAAGGCCTTTCTGGAATGGCAGCAAGTTTTTTTTTTTTCCAATGACACGAATAGATGCGCATAGATCATATAATTTTTTTAAAGCTATATTCTGCTCATTTATATTTGTTCCATATGCACTTTTCAGTTTATTGGTGCGGTGATGAGGTACTCTAGAATTTAATACATCGAAACCATCATTCACTATTTTTATAAATTCTGCCACATGACTGTTTCCTGGCAGGACATATTCAATGGCAGATACAACAGTGCCTGAAAGCAATTCAGCAGCTTTTCTTACATTCTGCCTCTCTGTATTGGTTAATATAATATGGTCGTTGTTAATTTTATATGCATATTTCAGATCGATGTCTTTTTGCTTTTCAATAAGCTGTTGTAAAATGTTTTTCGTAACTGTTTTTCCATTTGCTAGTTGATAGCCTTTATCTATCAGATGATTTCTCAGAAGTTTAAGTGCATGAGGGACATCACAAAATGCCCAGATATTTCTATCCTCACAAAAAGGATTTTTAAAATGTGTGCAACCTGGTTTGATACCTAAATCTGATATCAGTTTTTGATTTGAAGGCCCCATACCACTTACAAATGCCCGTACTTGAAGTCCTGTCAATTCAACCTGTTCCACGATACTAAAAAATAAATCTTTGCCAATTGGTTTGTCGAATTCATAGTATATGGGTTGTTTCCATTTTCCTATGAGTCCTTGTACCATCACAACTTGCACAGCGGAATGAGGTCCTAAAACTTTATCTTGTACGGGTTCATAGCATCGATCAGTTTTCACTTTCATTTCGTCGAAGCTTACTACAACGTCCTTTTCCATATCAGTAAAAGCCATTGCTTGAGCTTTCAGGACACTGAGACTGAGATCTATAAATCCTGGTTTTATAACGCAATGTTGAAGACGGCTTTTTTGTGTACTTTCACTAGGCAGAGGATATTTATACTCTTCTTTTAGATAAATAAAAGCTTTTTTTGATATGCATCTTAAGGCTATGGCTCTCGAAATATCTTCTTTGTTCCAAGAAACGCATTTACCTTTCAAAATAATCTGCTGCTGCGAAGATGAAAATTGCGACTCATACTGCTTTAAAATTTCTTTTAAATGGGAGTTTTCTAATTTTACATTTTCCATTTCGCACAAAATTTCTTTATTTAATTCCTTTAAATGTTGACTTTCTCTTTTTATTGAATCTAATTCAATATCTGATGGATTTCTAAGAGATGTGTCATTATTTTCTTGTTCTGAGGAGAGCGAAAATGAATCAGGATCATATTCTTTCGCATTTAACAAGAAGTTTATTTCCTTTCTGGTATCTCGTTTTTCAGCTCGTTCCCTTCTTCCAGTATTTTTATTATTTGATGAAAAGCTGGGTATTTTTAAGTGGGGAACCGATTTAAGCTTTAAATTTCGTGTAGGCTTCAAATCAAGCAGTTCTGACTTCAAATCCCTTTCAAAATCTGATTCTTCAAAGTGAATTGAACAGACTCTTGCATTATCAATGTAGAAATTGTCAGCTCTTTTGCATGCTTGTAGCCATTGTTTTCGCACTACGTCATTTATTGGGAATCGATGAAATGTAATTCCATAGACTTTGGAATTTCTGGTATGATTGGTACAACCAGAAACGGCACAACAAGGCATCTCTAATTATTTTAATTAATTAAACACCGCTTGCAAAAAATAGGAAATAGCATAAGGCATAAAATGATTGCACTAACGAAAAAAATAGCACTCCTTATCGCGAAAAGAGAAATAGATAAGAGAGGAGTGAAAATGAATGTCCAGTCCAGATACAGGAAGTGCTGGACGTTGGGTACCAGTGACGTCATGAACTACTGCACATCTTTTCGTGAACCCTACCGAGTGTTTTACTTACCGTGAGAAAAACCACTGATAAAAAAGATGAAAGCGATATCCTCTAAAATGGTGGCAAGAGATCATTGTAGACTTTATAAAGCTCACAATTAACAATTATTTTTTTTTTATCATTATTTTTTCTCTCTTTGCTATCAGCAGATAGCACTATTAAGAAGTGTATAGTGAATGTTTTCAGATTCAGAGGAAGGAAATATCTGTAAATAAAAGTAAATTACATTCATTGCATTTAACAGTATCTGATGCTCTAACATACCAAAGATCAATAAGTGATTTAATTGTTGTAGGTAAAAAAATCGTTTACACATTTTAATAATTTGCAATTAGTATGTTCAAGATTAACAGATATACAAATTAATGAGATAAAAATTCCTAAGAAGAAATTAATTCAAAGTGTGGCAACATGCTGGAATAGCACCTATTATATGTTGGAGGGATTACTGGAACAAAAAAATGCACTTTCTCTATATGCAACTAAATTTGGAGAAATAAATAATCTGACAGCAAACCAGTGAACTATTTTAGAAAAAATGCTCAATCTATTACAACCATTTGAAGAAATAACAAAACAAAGTGTCTCATTGAGATCATTAACTTCTGAAGTCATCCCAATAGTTACAGCATCAAAATCATATTTATTTAAATCTGGAGATTTTTTCGGTGTAGGCACCATCAAAGACACTCTTCTACAAATTTGGAGAAGCCTTTTGCATCAATTCAAGACAATGAACACTATTCCATTGCAACTGTTTTGGACCCCAGATTTAAAGTGTTCTTTTTCAACAAAGATGAAGCAAAGGATGTAGGAGTAAAGCCCAAATTAACTGCTTTATTAAGACTAAGAAAGGCTAGTATGAAACCAGTAACAGAATTTGAACAAAATATTTCCAACATAAAAATTCCATCTTCACAAGTTCCAAATTCTTTGTGGGCATGCTTTAATGAAATTGCAAGCCAATCGCAGAGTGAAGCTTTATAGATAGTTTCTTTCAATGTGAAGAAGTAAAAGAAATTAGTAATTTTCTTTCCCAGCCACTACTAGAAAGACAATAGTGTCATTTGGAGTGGTGGTCGAAAAATTCAGAAGACTTTCCAAACTTTTCACCCTTAGCCAAAAAGTACCTTTCTGCACCAGGAAGTATTACCATATATAGTGAGAGATTATTTTCAGAAGCAGGTAACATTTACGAAAAAAAAAAAAGAAATAGACTATCACCCGTGAATGCTGAATTATTATTTCTGCATCACAATCTACGTTTATTGAAAACATTTTAACTGTTTTTTAAGGCAAATATAAACAGTACAATGCTATTCTTGAAAAAAAAAACAAAAAAAAAAACATGTAAAACGTAAATGCATACTAATTAAAAGAATTTAGTACTTACATTTATTTCATTATTTAATAAGAAATAGTAACAGATTTAAAAAAAAATCACTTAAATTATACTTAACTTTTAAGCGTAT
Source organism: Maratus speciosus (assembly GCA_963932465.1). Classification (NCBI taxonomy): domain Eukaryota; kingdom Metazoa; phylum Arthropoda; class Arachnida; order Araneae; family Salticidae; genus Maratus; species Maratus speciosus. Next base: position 617,257,627 of record OZ010789.1, read on the forward strand.
TTTACTAAAAAAAATAAACAAACCCTTAAGTATTGCAACATATACGACTTAAATATCTTATACATATAATGCATCTATATCTAATTAATCATATATTTATGTTCTTTATAGGTATAATTCAAAATATTATTGAAAAAAAAATTTTTTTTTATGTAACAAGGGATAAATGTTAAACTTCCCATTATGAAAAAAAAAAAAAAAAAAAAAAAAAAAATTGAATTTCCTTGTACAGCTGTATTAAAACAATTTTGAATAGATTAATTTTAAATTTAACAGATTATGTTAGCTTATTACAGATACTTTTTGTACTTATTGATACAGCATAATTTTTTTTTTTAAACATGATTCCTAAATTAGCCTCTTATATAAAAATGGGTAGATAAAATCCATTCGGGGTATGAAAGTTAATGGGAAAAAAGTGTTAGTTAATTTCAAATAAAATTTTCATTATACATGATGAATATGAATCGTCAAATTAAAAAGTTATACTGTGTAAATATAAAAAGTCCTTCCGGCCAGTGCCGGGAGGAAGAGGTAGCTTTCATATTCCTTATTTTTAAAAAGCCAACTTATATTATTCAAACACACGAAGCTCAATTAAGTGGAAACCGAATGTAGGAGATTCAATACTAATTTTTATCAATACTAAATCATTATGAATGAGAATTTCGCGAAATTAGTCAGCTTTACCAAGCTGCTTTTATTTAAAGTCACTTATATTTGGCTGCCAAATTCGGCGATTTCTTAACGTGCCCGCCATTTTAAGACAACATGGTAGATGAGGCTAACCAGTGAACTTGGTCGAGACCTTAGTAATTGCTGTGCACATGCTCACTCATATCGGAATCGGTTGATATATACGAGTGCTGTCGCAGGCAAAAAATCAGATTTTTCAAAATGTCACCCACTTTAGAAATTGAAACTGCTATATCTGAGCCATTTTTTAAGATAAAGACAAACAAAAAATTGCTCCTGAATCCTTATATCAAGGTCAAATACTTAAGAAAGAAACCTTTTTCAATTTCTAATTTTTTTTGCACCTCACTTTAAATATATTTTTTTTTTAATTTAATGGCCGCCATTTTGAAACAAGATGGCTGATGAAGCTGGCCAACGAACTTGGTCGAGATATTGATGTATACTATCCACATGCCTTCTTCCATAGAAATAGGCGAATAAGTGTGGTATCGCGTGACAAATACAAGATCGTTTCAAAGTGTTAGCCATGATAGAAATTCAAAGTGCTATAATTCAACCACTTTTTAAGATATAAACAAAAGAACAAATTTTCAGAAACAAAAACTGCTCCAGAATCTTTGTATCAAGGCCAAACACATAGAAAAAATCTTTTTCATTTTCCAATTTTTTAATACCTCATTTTAAATTTTAAATTACATTTTTTTTTAAATGGCAACCCTTTTGAAACAAGATGGCGAATGAAGCTGGCCAACGAACTCGGTCGAGACATTGGTATGTACTATGTACAGACCAAGTTACATTCAAATCGGTTCATAAATACGCCTGTTATCGCGTGACAAAAATCAGGTCGTTTTAAAATGTCAGCCACAATAGAAATTCAAAATGTTATAACTCAGCCATTTTTTTAGATGTAGACGAAACAAAACCTGTTCCGGAATCTTTGTATTAAGGTCAAACACATACAAAAAAATCTTTTTCATTTTCCAATTTTTTGGTATCTCATTTTAATTTTTTTAAATGGCCACCATTTTGAAACAAGATGGCGAATGAAGCTGGTCAACGAACTCGGTTGAGTTATTTGTATGTACTATGTACACACCAAGTTACATTCAAATCGGTTCATAAATACGCCTGTTATCGCGTGACAAAAATCAGGTCGTTTTAAAATGTCAGCAACAATAGAAATTCAAAATGTTATAACTCAGCCATTTTTTTAGATGTAGACGAAACAAAACCTGTTCCGGAATCTTTGTAATAAGGTCAAACACATACAAAAAAAATCTTTTTCATTTTCCAATTTTTTGGTATCTCATTTTAAATTTATTTATTTTTTAATTTTTTTAAATGGCCACCATTTTGAAACAAGATGGCGAATGAAGCTGGTCAACGAACTCGGTTGAGTTATTTGTATGTACTATGTACACACCAAGGTACATCCAAATCGGTTCATAAATACGTTTGTTATCACGTGGCAAAAATCAGGACGTTTCAAAATGTCAGCCACGCTAGAAATTCAAAATGCTATAACTCAGCCAATTTTTAAGATATAGACGAAACAAAAACTGCTCCCGAATCTTTTTATCAAGGTCAAACACATAAGAAAAAAAATATTTTTTCAATTTTCAATTTTTTGCTACCACATTTCAAATTTAAATTTTTCTTAAAATTTTAAATGGCCGCCATTTTTAAACAATATGGCGGATGAAGCTGGCCAACGAACTCGTTCGAGACATTGGTCTGTACTATGTATAAACGAAGTTACATCCAAATCGGTTCATAAATACGCCTTTTATCGCGTGACAAAATTCAGGACGTTTCAAAATGTCAGCTTCGCTAGAAATTCAAAATGCTATAACTCAGCCATTTTTTAAGATATAGACGAAACAAAAACTGCTACGGAGTCTTTGTATAACGGTCAAATACATAAGAAAAAAATATTTTTCCATTTTCAATTTTATGGTACCACATTTCAAATTTTAAATTTTTTAAAAAATTTTAAATGGCCGCCATTTTGAAATAAAATGGCGGATGAAGCTGGCCAACGAACTCGGTCGAGACATTGGTATGTACTATCTACACACCGAATTACACCCAAATCGGTTCATAAATACGAGAGTTACAGTGTGACATAGGTCAGATATATATATATATATATATATATATATGTCAAGTCAGGAAACGGTATGTGTCACTGACCGATGGATGTGATGCGTTAGAAGTCATATAAACAGCTCACGCCTAACGACAAGCTGATTCTGCAGTTAATGGCGCAAACTCAGCTAAAGTTATATCAAGCACTTTTCATAACGTCGCATGACTAGCCACGTTGCACGATTCCCTTGTTAGAAAGTGGCTTGGTCAGCAGATATTTCCTGTTAAATACTGCCCAAAATCCTTTGTGGGCACAGACGCCTGTTTTTTGCCAATGCATACGGTCGTGCGTTTTGCCGACCGCGTCTGTAATCTCATCAACCAACTTGTATATACTCTGTAAATACTTTATCTTATTAAACAAGTGTGCTTAAGTACGTGTACTAGCTCCTTGACATGGGGGCTCGGCCTACTGAACGTCCAGACACCCCTAGATGGATAAAGCCCAGCTGACTGAATGCCTAAGCCCTAACCGATGGGTTGCTGCCCTGCCCGATGCAAGCCCGGTTCCAGATGCCGAATTCTCCGGTTCCAGATGCCTGAATTCCCCGGTTCCAGCCAGCAGCCCCGACTGACGATTGCCCGAATTTCAAGCCTTCAGCCCTGATAATGTCACCCTACGCCCGATGACCACAGCTCCGGTACACAGCCCTCGACGATGTGTCCTGCCTCTCACCGCCCGTCCTAGACAGCCTAAGATGCAAACCCGTCCCGACCTGCTCCACTACTGCAAAACCCTGAGACGCAGGCCCCGCGCATAGAAGAGATCTTTTTTTTCCCTCAACATCGCAGACCGCACGGATAATTTTTACGTCCTTTTCTCTGCATTAAGAAGAAACACGAGAGAAAGATTTTCTCCAACACAAGAAGATATAATTTGACCTACTTACCACAGGAAGATTGAAGAAAAAAGAGAGAGGAAAAAGGAAGGAATACGTATTTTTCCTAACTACGAGGTGCGATTTTGTTTCCACTTTCGCTCAAAATCCCAGGTCCCGCTGCAAACGAGTGAGTACCAAGACTCTCTATAAATTTTATTTTATTTTCCCTAGTCTTATTAGTTAAATTAATCATGTTTTTAGAGGATATTCCCCAGTTGAAGTCGGCGCTTAAATTCGTTAAAGCAGACAAAATTAAATTATTGCATCAATTAATTTTCGACAAAGATGAAGCAAGGTCCAATCGAAAAAATTTACGTAAATTTGAGGGTTTTTCATATGATGCAAAAAGCAGTGAATTTACGGCTAAGTTACAGGACATAACTACTAAATTTTCGAAATTAGAATTAATAGCTGTAGCAAATTTGATGGCCATTGAAATTGGTGGGACTGAAGATGAGCTCGCAAGTCGTATTTTAACTGCATTAACAGATTTAGAAACATTCGCGAATTCCATTAAGATAGCGACAGATTCAGAATTAGAGGATGTTACACCCGATCCCCCCCCGGCAACCATTTCAGCTACAAATATAAATTCAATGGCTGCAAGAACTACTGACCCGATCCCCTCGAAGCCAATAATTTCATTTACTGATTTTGAGAATTTAATCCCCCCCTTTCGCGGTTCACGCACAGAAAATATCCTTAATTGGTTTACACGTTTTGAAAATTTAGCGCAATCGTTCGCCCTGTCGGAAATTCAGAAATTTATCTTTGTTGAACGTGCTTTGAAAGATTTAGAACTTTTATTTGTACAGAGTGAACCGTACATTACCTCGTACGATAAGCTTAAAAAAGCATTAATTGCAGAGTTTTCATGTTACTCAACGCCCGCCCATATCCATAAATTACTGTCATTTCGTACGCGTAATCACAGAGAAAATTCAATACAATATTTTTTGCACATGCGAGAGATTGCGACTAACGGCAATATTGACGACAACTCATTAATGCATTATGTGATACAGGGAATAGCTGACGCACCCCAAAATAAAGCCATATTGTTCGGATGTACTGATTTAGCGCAATTTAAGGAAAAACTTTTGATATACGATGAAATTTGCCAATCCAGCCGCGAGTCACGCTCCCGTACTCAGAATTTTACAGCCAGTACACCACGCGCACCGCCGCCCAGACCCCAAAACAAAATTAACTGTCATAATTGCGGAGCTAATCACCTGGCCGTGAATTGTCCCAATAAAAATAAAGGTCCTAAGTGCTTTAAATGTAATTTGTTCGGACACGTAAGTCATAATTGCGGAGAGCGAACCGCAGAACGCAAGACGTCCACTCAAGGCACCCCTCCTCCCAAAATTCACACAGTCGAGCGCGGTCAACCGCACAAAAATATGAAAAAATTTGTAAAAATCGCAAACATTGCAGTAGAAGCCCTGATCGATACCGGTAGTGAGATTTCGGCGATGAGACACGATTTTTACCGACTAATTGGTTCCCCTCCCCTAAGCGAAGACAGTACACATGTAGAAGGTTTTGGAAAATCTAGTATAAAACCACTAGGATCTTATCAAACGAATATACACATAGATAACACCCCATTTTCGACCAAAATTTTCGTTATGGATTCGTCCCACATGTCTATTCCCGTCATTATTGGTCGAGATGTCCTGGCACAAGGTACCTTAATCTGTAATGAACACGAAATTTTCCTTGAAAAAACCGCACAAGCAACCATAAATTACATTGGCGTGAGCCACAAACAAAATTCCTCTAAGACGGATACCATTAATTTAATGTTAACCAAAAAGAATAATATGAATGTCCCTAAGCATACTGAAAAGCTTCCCGTAGTCACTAAATCCTTAGCCGAACACGAATCTAAGTTACAAAATTCTTCCCCCCTCGAAATCTGCTTAAATAAAGAAACTGATATTTCGTTATCAGAGGTTCCTGTCGAAGTGACCGAAAAAGTGAAACCACCCGATTTAAAATCTTCCCCCTTAAATGATACTTTTCCTGCAGGAGTGAAAAGAATTATCCCCACCGATAGAGCATTTTTCTCTGAATTTTTAAGATCTATAACAGTACTAGCGATCATTACTATCTGTATATTGATGCACTCTCTCGTACGCATATCTCAAGCACAAGATGAACCCCATCGACTGACTGACCTACTTCTACAGCTTACCATAGACGCAATATTTCTTGCCCTCTATATGATAATGCCTGCTTTTAAGCGATCGCACATAGCCAGCGTCAAGAAGAAGAAAAAAAGACGTAGACAGAAAATTTGTATCTGTAAACAAGATGTTGAATCATAAGATGTATATAGCCCAATTGGACAATTTTTTTTTCTCTTTTTCATATCCGTTGTTTTTCAAGAATTTAAAAGTGTTACCGTGTACCAGTGTTTTTTTTAAAGTGTTCGAAGAAGAGAGCAGTGTACAGCTTGAATTTATAGTGACAAACCTCTCCAGTGATTCAACAATTTTTTTTAATATTATATGTCGATTTTCTTTTCCTCTTCACGTGCACCTTTGATATTCAGAAATTGTTTTGTGTATACATTTTACGTCGCATCTTCCAAAGTATTTTTCGGATGAAACGAAGACTTTTTTTTTTCTTTTACCAATCCGAAATATCTGGATTTTACAGTGAAAAACCTTACGGGTTATTTTTTTCACTTCTTCAAACAACAACGGTGTTTTCTCAACCCAAAACTGATAGTGAAGCGAGTGATTTATTTTTTTTTGTCGCTCACTGATGTTATTTTCAAGTGTTCTTCTCAGCTTCATCATGTCTAATGGCATGACTCAAGACCTTTCACTCATGAGGTTGTGACTAACTTTAAGTCCATGATAAGACATTTTACGATGCAATGGGATAAGAAAGAAGAAAAAAAAAAAAAGACTATTTTTTTTCCTGTAGACTATATTTCATTCCAGTAGTGATCGACATTTTCAGACAGTTCAAGATTTAAGTGTACATTTTTATTTACATGTTTATTTTTTGTATCAGTGTATCAGCGGTAAGTTTCCTTTTTTTTTTTCCTGATAACTATTTTTAAATGTTTCCGATAGAAGAAACAGATTATCTTTTTTTCCTTGTGTACTTACTGTATGAAAGTTGTATTGTTATTTTCATTTAATTAGCCTTTTCTTTTATGCGGTAAAGAAATATTTTTTTTTAAAGAGAAAAGACTGACAGATTTTATTGACGTAAAGAATTTAACATTCGCATCATTCCTTTTTAAAGACAGATAGGAAAATTAGTTTTTTTTTTCCCTTATTAAGATGTAACTAGTTTTTTTTAATTGTTAAATAAGACTCTTAAGAAGTATTTTAGCTCTAGTAAGATAGTTAAACGATGTTATAGTTTCTTTTGTTGTGTTTTAAAGATGATGAAGAAAGATGCCTTAATGACTGTAGATGAATATTTTAAGATGACTATTTTAAAGTTGAATCTTTTAAAGACGTAAAAGCAGAAATTTAAGTTCACTTAAATTTGAGAAAGACGAATTTTTTTTTCAGAAGACACAGTCTTCAAAGATGTGAAAAAAAAAAAAAAAAAAAAAGAAACACAACATCAGGAAGTAAATTTTTTCTTGTTTAAATTTTGAATTTTTTGAAGAAGCACAGGTGAATATAATAAAGCTTAATGATGTTCTAATACACTTAATTTTTTTAACTTAAGGTTTTGATGAAATTTTTTTTTTAAAGTTAGACAACTCAGAAATATGAAGAATTAAGCGGTATCATTTTACTTTTTTATTTTCGTAGTATATTTTGAATTCTTAGTAGTTACTGTTTCATATATTGTTTTATATTGTGTGTAGTGTTTTGCAATTCTTATATAGTGTTAGTGTTGTTATGCGTCGCTGTTCTGCGTTACTTCTAGCGGTCAGAGGGCTAACCGCAATCAAAATGGCCGAGTGTCAAGTCAGGAAACGGTATGTGTCACTGACCGATGGATGTGATGCGTTAGAAGTCATATAAACAGCTCACGCCTAACGACAAGCTGATTCTGCAGTTAATGGCGCAAACTCAGCTAAAGTTATATCAAGCACTTTTCATAACGTCGCATGACTAGCCACGTTGCACGATTCCCTTGTTAGAAAGTGGCTTGGTCAGCAGATATTTCCTGTTAAATACTGCCCAAAATCCTTTGTGGGCACAGACGCCTGTTTTTTGCCAATGCATACGGTCGTGCGTTTTGCCGACCGCGTCTGTAATCTCATCAACCAACTTGTATATACTCTGTAAATACTTTATCTTATTAAACAAGTGTGCTTAAGTACGTGTACTAGCTCCTTGACATATATATATATATATATATATATATATATATATATATATATATATATATTGATATATATATATATATATTGATATATATATATATATATATATATCAATTTTGAACGGAGGGTGGTTTCGGGGTCTGGGGGTCATGATCGATGAAAATATACCAAAATTTTTTGAAATCGCTTTCCTCCGAACGGCTGCAATAGGTAGCTTTTTGTAAAGAAAGCTACCTAAAATATTTATTACAGTATTATTCGGGCAAGGCCGAATAATGAACTTGCTATTCGGCCGAAGTCGAATATTCGGCAAATAGGCCGGATGGGCCGGATATTCGGCTTCGACCGAATATTCGTTGCATCTCTAATATATACTTAACTAACATAATCTACTTAACTGCCTTTTCTCTTTTCCAGTTAAGTTTTTTAAAATACAGAACGTATAGGTATCTACCTACCTTTTTAAAAATCAATATTCTTGTTTCATGAAACGCTTCTGTTTTAAGCCGTAACTCCTGTTAGTGATTTCGCAGACCGCTGCTATATTCAGTTTTCCCCGTTTAATTTTTAATTTTCAGTTCAACTATTGATATTAGTGAAATTTTGATTCATTTGGAAACTTACTAGAATAGCTAGAGACTTCTGAATAAGGAAATTTTAATTATAATAGGCCTTTGCATAAAGTTTAGTACAGAAACAGTATCTTATGAGTCAGTCGAACCTTTTATTCATTCTACAATCAAGCAGTCTCGGAGTAGTCTCAGTCTCAGTAGTCAGCCTCACAGTATTTATGGAACAATTTTTGTCACAGCAGTTAAAGGTTAACTGCTATTGTTATAGTTTGCGGGTTTTTTCCCCCTGGTATTTTACATAAACGATTCGTTTTAGTGGAAATGGAGCAAAACTCGCAGAAAAATACGCACTGCGTATCTTTGCCCCACCACTGCGGGATCTTACCCAACCAATGGGGCAAAGATATGCAGAACAATGATTTTTAATGCTTTCCAACAAAGTTGAAAAGTGTTTGACTTCGGTTTGTTTGTCCGTCATTCCGCGCTTTTATTCTCGTTAATATACTCGAATTGCCCTGAAATGTTTGGATGTCATTGACGTTTACCCTAGCACGTTCCTTATTTCAAATAAAGTTTGTAGCATGTTTAGTTTATTTACAGGGACAGTCAAAAGTATTCCGTTACGTTACGGCCAATGGGAAAAAACGTTTCAAATGATTTTTAATGATGTTACACGCTTTCAAACTTAATAAAATTTATATACATTTATGAAGTGCACATATGCATTCTGTAGAATATGCGGTGCAAAGGATAGTTATTATTAATTTACAGGGCCACACAAAAGAATTCCGTTACATAATGATAGGGAATTGTTTGCGGTATATTTTAATTATGTTAAACTATTTCATATATAATGAAATTGATATACCTCGCTGAGGTTTACTATAACGTATTTCATGTATAATATGAAGTGTACAGCATTTACAGGGACACAAAAAAAATTTCACATACTATATTGTATCCGAAGCACTGTGTGTATATTAGCGATGATTGCTAGAAATGCATTTTTAGTTATGATATGTGCTTTTACGTTTCACTATATTTATGCATACTATATGGTGTGTATAAATTAGGGATGCACCGAATAGTGATTTTGGCCGAATACCGAACACTGACTATTCGGCCTACAGGCGGACCGAATATCGAATATTCGGCTTGCCGAATAGTAACTGTTAGGCCGAATACCGAATATTCGGCTTGTCGAATACTTTTATATTTCAAAATTTAAAGGCATTAAACTGTTAAATTTCAAAACAATTTTACAAAATATTTAAAAAAAACTTTCATTTTGATAAACAAGAGCTTTTTTCAAGTAAACTTTATGCTGAAAAAATCTGCTTTGAGTTTATTTCAGAACAGGATAGTTATAAAACTTTCTTAATTAATAAAATTTTAAATTTCATGGCTTCTGTGAATTAAAACAAATTAATAAAATTTTCTTAAATTCTAAAACAAACATTTTAAAATCAAAGAGAAATCGTGAAAAAAAAAATGGAAGAAAAATTGTACAGGATCATATATTTGTTTGTCAGGAAGAGATTAAAGTAAAAGTAAATAAATAACACAATCTATTCAAATTTTACATTGTGGCAACTCAGCAAGAATAACTGTTCTACTTAGAGATCTGCACGGGCCGGGCTCGGGCCGATTTTCATTCGCCGCACTCGGGCCGGGCCAGGCCGAGCCTAACTTAATTTTATGAAATATTGACATCTGTAACAACATTTTGAAATATTAAAATGTATGAGATAGAAGAAAGTTTTAGGATTGGTACATCCAACTAGTTTATTACTCGTCACGTCGCTGCTCAGCATTGAAGTCAAAAGTGAGGTATAAAGTAAGATTGGAAGAAGGGCCTATGTTGCATCAGGTACTCAGGACATTGCTAATCAATAGCATTAATAGTTTTTTCATTTCTCGACATTTTAAATTTGTAACACAGGCCTTTTCTTCCAGGCACCCATTCATTTGTACGAATCTTATACAGTTTATCAGTTTTATGAAATGTCCTCTCATACTGAATTTTGAAACAAATACAGGGTGTCCGTAAATTAATGTACAGCCGTGGAAAAAAGTAAACACACCTTACTAACTCTGCAAAAAAATATAGTAGAAGAAAGTTACTGGTACAACACGATTGGTAATAAAGTCTACTTTTAAATTATGTTTATAAAATTTGTTTAGGGCCATCTACATATTAAAACGAACCATAATTTTGTTTTTTTTCAAAAGCAGTACACAATTCTAACAGCATAAATGAACTCTACACCCTTCAATTAGCCTAAAAACAAATTTTTATGCTATCCGTACAAGTTTCGGTGAAATTAATTATTTTAAAACGAGGGTATTTTAGGAGCTGTATCCAAATTAAAGTTCGGCACTCGATTCTTGACCGAGAGAGTCCCCTTCTTGATCAAGCGCTACTCAAGAAGTCATTGCAGACTGCTAGATTACAGGATAGCATAAGAAATTTAAAAATATCTACTCACTTCTATCAGACGGCCCCTTAAACCATCATTTTGCCGTTTTAAAGCATAATTTGAAAACTACTTGGAAGAAAAGTGTGAAATTTTGGATTTTCATAAAGCAGGATTGTCTATATCTATATTGTATCTATATGTGTCTATTTCATAAAGCAGGATTGCATAAATCTAAATCCATCAAAAAAATTGTAGGTTGCAATTCATAATTTTTCGAACATTAATTTCATAATTCATATCATAAAATTATAAAAATTACAATATTCAGCATATTTATGTTTGAGTATATTAGTATTATTGCTACACAAAATATTAGCACATTAGGAGCATAATTTCAGGAGATATAAATAAAAATATGAAAAAGTAATTTAACATTAGAAGCATTAAATTTTGAATGTTTATAATTCAAAAACTTATCATTCAAATTACAAAATTTGGTGTCTAGACAAAGTCTGAACCGAAGATTTGAAATATCTTGTTAAATTTGGGTATTGCCATTAAAAAAAATGAAATTTAGGCTCGTTTTAATATGTAGATGCCTATGTAGAGACTTTATTTCCAATCGTTCGGTACCAGTAACTTTCTTCTACAATAATTTGTTGAGGAGTTAGTAGGGGGTGTTTACTTTTTTTTTTTTTTCCACGACTGTACCAGTTATAAATTTTAATAGTGTCAACTGTAAGCGTTGTAGAGTGTTGGTTCAAGGTGACAAAGAATAACTCAAACAGTTTTAAATAAAGGAATGTGTGAGTACTGCTTTGTTATTGACTAGCTTGCTTTGCCACATACGCTAAATGGCGACTCCTGAGCGTAAAGCGTTATTGCTGGGCTGGAGATTTAAAAGCCGTTAGTGCCATGCGATTTTTTCCTTTGGGGCTTTATAAAAAGGTCGTGTCTACGTTCAGCCGCTACCTCATAGTTTGCCAGTGTTGAGACACCGATTTGAAGAGGCTATTTATTGTTTCCATGACTCCGGACTTGTTAGCCGAAGAGTGGTAAAAATTGGACTTTAGGTTGGACGTGTGCCGTATAACTCAAGGTACACCTATTGAACATTTGTAAGAAAAACTAGATTAGTTTACCTTCAATTTGATGTATGATTTGTTGTAAATAGTCAAAATTAAACTGTTATAATATACCATTGAAACTGGGACATTCCTTTATGGGCATTCTGTATAAATTTAACACATATTAATTAATATATGAACACTATTGTGGTTGAAATATTTGGTGTTTTTTTTTCAACTTTCATTTTTTAGACACTGATACACACAATGCTAGAGAAAATAACTTCGCATTTTTCTAAGAACACGAGAAATCCGACTGACAGGTTTATTTACGATCTACTAATATCTCACCAAACAAACCCAAATTTTTACTTTTACAATGGCCCATATCTTGACAATTTCAAAAACATATCATGCTAAAAAAAACCCTCTAGAGTAGGTTGACATTTCAATGAGGTTTGACAGGCAGACAATATGGAAAGAAAGTGATAATAAATATCCCAAGCTTATCTAATTCTGAAACAGTCAAACAATCAGCTTAGATTCAGAAAATTTCTTGGTAGCATTTTGTTTTTCTTCTTTCTCCTTATCGCGTTCTACATACTTTCAACTATTTCATTCCTTACAATGTACATACCTTGTGGTTCTTTCTTCTCACTAGGCTTAAAAATTTGCGAAAACTTTGATTCTTTCTCTGAATCTGAAAAAATCAAATTTCTAAAGCTGCGAGTGAATTTTGAAAGTCACAAAATAGCTTAAGGCTGTTCTCAAATCCAAAAGGGCAACTTTATGACATAAGTTTTAATTTATTATTGTTCAGAAATGCATGAAACTAACACGTGTTGTTGTTCAGAAACTATGTAATAGAACTGTTTTTTCCGTTATTTTTATTTTTATTTTTGAAAACGCAATAGATCTTTCAGAAAATAGTGTCAAATTGGGCATTTTGAACCGGATTTCCGCGCGAAATAAGAATAACCACTCAAGAAAGGATGAAAAATGCGTTTGTAATGTGATCAAAATCGCTTATAACTCAATAGGTAATTTATTTATTAAAAAAATGGAAAATACAGTTCGATTCCAAATCGCTTCCATAGTCAGGCCACCCAATTTTATATCTTTCCGTTAAAAAATGAATTTGTAAATGTGTAAAACGTTTTGCGCTCGTTGAGCAGAGCAGTTGAGATCAGACTTAAGGGGGCTGGTCACTCAGCTTCGGAATTCTCCTCCATAATGTAAAGTCTATGGGCTTTTGATGCCTTCGTTTATTTAAAATATCTTCTCGGGAAATTCATATTTTTAACATCTTTTTTCAGTGTACTCTTCTTAAAGGACGTCTCTTTTTTTCTTTCTTTTTTTTTTTTTTAAAGTTTTCAAAATATTTCTAAAGTCTGTGCTGAATTTAATATGTGTTAAAAGCGGGCGATCTGTGAGTAAGATTTTCACACTGAGAACTAAGAAGAAAAGAGACATCTTTTAGGAAGTACCTACAAAATATAGAAGTTAAAAATATTAATTTCCCGAGGAGATATTTTAAATAGACGAATGCACCAAATGCCCATATACTTTACATTAGTGAGGAGAAATCGGAACCTAAGTGACCAGCCCCCTTAAGTATAACTCGCAAATGTACTTCAAATAACAATCACCTGCATATACGTTCTATGTAAAAAATACCCAGAATTGTTAAATAAAATACAAATATTCAAGGAATTTATTATGTCGCCTTCAAAGTAAGGCCCCATAGAGCCCAATACAACTATACGGCGTTTGACCCAATACTCCATACATTTTTAGTAGGCTGATTGATGTATAGTCTCCAGCTCCCTCAGCGAATTTTCTTCTGTGTCTCCATTACCTCAAAATTACCTCCATTACCTCGAAGCAGTCATTTTAGCTTTTGGAGCAGAAAAAAAGTCACACGGGGCTTTAACCTCTTCGGTCCCTAGATCCCCAAACGGGGACCTCTGTTCATTTCCTTATAAAAACTAAAATATCCGATTTTTTTATATTTTCACATCACTTCTTTTAAATAGCTGAATGTATTTTGCGTTCAAAGCAAACGAATAAATAGCAGCATCTAAGCTGATTCCCACATAAAATAAATGTTATTTTCATCCGAGTTTGCAAAATGTCTAAAAATGCCCAAAATGACCAAGAAAGTAAGAAATTTTCGTAAGTATTTAAATTAAATCTTTTTCAATAAAAAAATTTGAGGATTTGTAGATTTACTTGTGTAAAGCTCTTAAATTTGTGAGTGCGTTCATTTAGGTTAATGGTTATTAAATTGATGTTTTAAGGGGGTTTATATTTTTAGATCCATATTTTTTAACCTAAATTACTAAGCGCCTAAAGGATCAATTTCAGAAAAGATATTTTTTCTGTCATTTACGATGCCATTTTGTCTGGAAAAAATCAATGAATAAGCATTTGTATTATTATTTTAGATTCGGAACTGAAGAAGATAAGGCGAGTGCGATGCTTGGTCGAGGATATTCGTTGCCTTTTTGGCCAAAAACTCTTGCGCAATGATAACTTTGTGTGACGCTACAGTTGTGGGAAAAAAAAAAAAAAAAAAAAAGTAAACACATTCTACTAATTCTGCAACTTATCATGGAAGAAAGTTACTGGTACCAAACAATTGGAAATAAGTCTCCCTTTAAATGATGTATAAAAGATTCGCTTAAGGGTTCATCTACAAATCAAAAGCAGACCAAACTTTGTTTTTTTTCAAATGGCAACACCCAATTTTAACAGTATATTTTAAATCTTCGGTTCAAACTATGCCTAGAAAAGAAATTTCAACTAATTTGGATGATAAGTTTTTGAATTATAAACATTCAAAGTTGAGAGCTTCTAATGTTAAATTACATTTTCATATTTTTATTAATATCTTTTAAAATTATAATCTTGAAGTGATATTTTTTGTTGTTTGGTTATAATACTAAAAAAGCCGAACATAAATACATAGAATTCGTAATTTAAAGAAATTTGTAATATGAATTTTAAAATTAATATTCGAAAAAAAAAAATGAATTGCAACCTACACTGTAAAAAAAAAAAAAAAATCTGACCAGTTTTCCTGTAGGAATCGAAAAATAGTTGCCCTTATCGTACCGGAAAATTTTCCGACCCAGCTCAGAATAAAATCCGTAAAAAAAAGGAAATAGTCAATAAAATGGTATTTTACGAATTTTATTCCGATTTTACGGATTTTATTTCGAGCTGGGTCGGAAATTTTTCCGGTACGATAAGGGCAACTATTTTTCCGATTTCTACAGGAAAACTGGTCAGATTTTTTTTTACAGTGTACAATTTTTTTGATAGATTTATATTCATTATGATCTGCTTGATGCGAATTCTCAATTTCAGTTTTTTTCTACCACGTACTTTTCAAATTATGGCCTGGAAGCGGTCATTTTAGCTCCGGGAGCAGAAAAAAAAGTCCTGCGCGGGTACCAGACTATTCAGTGTTGTAGTTGGAAGAAAATATTTGAGGAAACTCACCTTTTCGTGTAGATGGTACCGGATTTTTGCTAAGCCAATTTCCAATTTAAAACATTTAGCCAAAAGTCAACTTTTTTCAATTAACACTTATAATTATTACAGTAGACTCCCGAGTATCCGAGTTAATATGGACCAAGCTCACCTCGGATAAGCAAAAAACTCTGATAAATCGGATTTACACAAATCGGCACCCACTAAGAAGATGAAATATAAATTTTCACTTTATTCATTTTACCACAAAAACTTACCAGTAAATTTTGCATAATTCAATCACCAAAACCTAATAATTGTCAACGATTAAACATAGGAAAAATTTGTATTAAATTTTAGAGGTAACGAAACCGTACAAATTGGCAGCTATGTGATTCTATTAGTGTCATGAAAATTGCAGGTGTAGCCTCTTTTTCTGCTCAAAGAATTAAATAGTTTTTTCAATCGAACTTACACTTTTGGAATGGATCATTTTCTGCTGATGGGCTTATGGCTTCTATTATTATGAAACAGCCATTATAAATGAAGTGTTACGTGAAGATGAAAGAGCAGCCGTAAAAAGTTAGAACTCTGACCAGAAAATCAGAATGGGGAAAAAAATGGGCATAATAAAAAAAATTATGGCCATTTTTCCCCCCATTCTGACCAGAAAATCAGAATTCTAACTTTTTACGGCTACTCTTCCATCTTCACCTAACACTTCATTTATAATGGCTGTTTTATAATAATAGAAGCCATCAGTCCACCAGAAGAAAATAACTCGGTTAAAGCGGCTTATGAAAATAAGTGAAACGGAACTTCTTAAAACAAACCAAATATTTCTGGGAACGGTGTTCCCACGCGTTTCCACCCAACTACAGCACTGAGACGATTACGATGCTTGGTCGATGATATTCAGTGCGTTTTCGTCCAAAAATACTTGCACAACGATAACTTTGTGCGATGATGCATTATCGTGGTGCAAAGATCATGCAAAATTTCGGCGATTTTTAAGATGTTCGGCCCACGAAATTTCATTTAAAAGACAAAATTTAAGCGAAGCCTTTGTTCAACTAATTTTTATATTGTCAAAAATCGCAGAACACTGAAAGGTAATGTACTAAAAAACAGCTGCTAACAACACACTAAGTCACAAATGGCGCTTAAAATTCGCTTTCTAACTGGGTGTAGTGGTACCAAAAAAATTGGTGTTATCCTTTACGGGCGTCTTTTAACCCTTTCAGGGGCAGAAAAATTCTGTTCGTAAAATGATGAAATAATTGACTGACACCAGAATATTCAAACGAATTTCTTAGAAAATAAAAGCACGCTATTTTGCACTTTCATTACAAAAACAAAATGTTATTAAAATATTCTTGGTGCCATCTGTCAGTTTTGGAATTAAAACTAGGTGGCTAGATGCCTCTAGCCACCGAGCTTGAAAGGGTTAAATGATAAATTTCGGGTACTTTGTTTAGACAGAATGTGTTAATGAAATTGAAAGTTTTGTAAGAACAAAAAGTCAGCATCAGCACAAATTATGAGGCACTTTCCAATACTAACGAGATATTAAGAAATTTAATATTTTTCTTATAATAAAATTATATATCTGAATAAGCAACATAAAAACTCAGTAAAAATCTATTTTTAGCAGTTTCTGTCCGTATCCGGTAATATGTGCAAAATCTTTCATGTAGCCCTGTATGCGATCTATAGAGTTTATACACACCGCCCAATACATTCTAGTATGAAAAATTTGTTTTAAAATTTAACCAAAAACACCTACAGAGTTTTCTAAAATTAAACTATGTAAACTTTTTAAAAATGTATATTAAAAGATAATACATTTCCTTTTTGTCACATACTTTTCCTTTATTCAGCTCCTATATACAGTTATAATATGTTTGCTATTACTTATTCTTATATAGAAAGGAAATTTAGCCGATTCTTTAGTAATCATAAGGTTGTAGATTAATATACAAATATTTACGCATTTATAATTCATCATTTCAATACTTAAGAATATTTAACTTTATTAGAAGCAAATTGAATAGTATAAAGTGTACTTTTAATCTATAGTAAGAGGAATGACCACTTTATGAAAATTTTCAATTACTTTTAAAAGGATCGTTTCACTGAAAATCTTTTAAAACTTAAATATATTTTAATTGTTTTGAGCAGCAGTGCACTTCAGTCCTTCTATATATAAAAAGAAGTTTTGATTTGTAAATGGACCAATGAAAATCTGCGTAGATATTCCCGGCAGATCGGCATCCAATTTGAATGCTTAAGCATGGCCTTTCTTCGTTAATATTAAAAAAATTGCTGCATACAAAAATATGAAAATCGGTAGTATTATAGAGAAATGTTTGATAAACACGCTGATGCCGACAGTTTTCAAATCGAAGAATTATTTTAAGAGATATTTAATGCCAAAGTTGGACAAAATCGTTCCATTAAAAAAGTTTTATAGGAGCAAAAACTGTACATAGGAATTTAATCATTTTTAGATCATTTTATGCGTCAGAATTTCCCGGTGTGCTGGCTGCATTTAGTTTTTAATTTGGCTCATTTTTTGAGGTTTTATTTCTATTTTAATTTCAAATTTTCAGCATTTCGAAAGATATTTTTTTACATATTTTAAAAAATTGTATTAATTTAAACTGCTGCCAACTGTATAAACAGCGCAAACAATGTTTGCTTCAAATTAAAAATTTATTTTACACGTGACTATTATAAACAGAAAATATAAAAAGCAGGAACTCATTGAAAATTACGTCATAAAAACTATATTTACACGTGAATTTTAAAAGAGAAAGAATATTGTAAAATAATAAATTCATTAACATGCGTTAGAAGTCTTAAATAGGAGAATTTACGTCACATTTACGTCAAATTGCACTTATTACGTAAAATGAACAAAAAATAATATTGCAAAACAGTTTAAATTTAAAAATTGTGCGAGACATTTTTTTGATATTTTAAGAGGATCATAATATTTCATTTCTAACAAAAGTATTTTTACGTGAATATTAAAAAAAGAAAGAAAAGTTTGGTGAAAATTACGTCAGATTATAATTGTCAGATTCAAATTATAATTCAATCTTCTGAAATCTTTTTAAAGCCGATCAAATTAGCGTGCTGTTACAGACTGCGATGACTGAACGGGGGTTGACGAGCGTAGCTCGTAGGAGGCGGAGACCCCTAGTCTTATATAAATTAACATTATAAGGAATTTTTTTTTTTTTGCAGAAAATAGAAGAGGAGAGTCACAAATGCAAATTTTTCTCATTTTCAAACTTCGGAGTATGCCAATTTTGAGTTTGACGTCAAAAACGACGCTTTAGGAGCAGCGAATGAAATTTGACTTTCAACTTACTGAAAGACAAAGCGGAAAACAATGACCGACATTCAGTAAGTGCATTGTTTCGATCAGTACGGTATCTCAACGAAGTGATTTAACCGAGTTGTTGGTCGGTTAGAGGGAGGCCAAACACAAGTCAAAGTAGCAGAAGCCACTGGATTTTAAGTGTGATTTCCAGGATCTGGAACCGTTTTTTGGAGACTGGAAATGCAAGCCGAAGATCAGGGCAAGGTCATAGACGTGCAACAAAGCCCAATGAAGATTGAGGCTAACGGCTCGGAGACAGCAAAATATGAATGCCACTGTTCTTCAACACCACCTTCGCTCGGCTACTGGCACCACAGTTTCGATTCAAACTGCCCGAAACCGGCATCACGCTGTAAGTCTGTTATAGAGATGGGCAACATCGTTCCTTTTAAGGAATCGTTCCAGCCGGAATCGTTCACCGAAAGGAACGAGTTCATTGGAGTCGTTCCTTTCGGAATCGTTCCGAGAAAAAGGAACGATTCCGAGAAAAAGGAACGATTCCGAGAAAAAAAGAACGATTTTGAAAAATAAAGGATTCCAAGGGGAAAAAAACACTTCCGAGATAAAGAGAACCACATGCAATCCATAATATTTTTTACTAATTTATTTTCTTATGTACCCATCCATTTTCTTAGGCATCCAGTCGCTTTAATTTTGTAATGTTTTGGACAGATGATTTTGTTTTTAAGAGTTCATTTCATTGATCAGCGTGTGCAATTAATTTGCAGTTATTTCTAACTTTATGATTTATGGTATAAAGCATAATTCCTCTTGGAAATTTAAGGGCGGTGCAAGGTCTATTCGATTTTCAGTGTAATCATTGGTTTCTCTTGAAAATATGTCGTCAAATGACCGTCCATTTATATTATTATTTTATATAGTGTGTCTTTACTCTCAACGATGTTCAGTGGCTAAGTCCTAAACCGTTAGTCATAGACCTATAGTTCCAATTACAAAAATGTTTTAAATAAGGTAAAAAATTATTCTGAAAGTCGTTTGGATCAATAAAAATATTTCTAAAAAAGTTACGAAATTTAATTTTTTATACGGTCCTCCGCGCTATAAGAGATATTTAGTAAAAATTTCCTGTTCTCTTAAAAGAAAGACAAAAAAAGTCCCATTCATCTAACACTAAAATTCATGAAGTTATACGAAACTTTGAAATGCAAGACTTATGCCACTTTTCTGCATCCGAATACACATGAGTTTAGCCATGCTTCTAGGGGTCATAAACAAAGTGCTTAAAGTATATGAAGGATTTATTTCATGTGTAGCTGCGCTTTGAAAGAAATCGTATTACGACAGATTTTTGTAAGGATTTGAAGCTGTTTCTTTTCATGATTTTTTTAACAAAAACTATGCTATTTTTATAAGCTTTTATTTAACCTATTAACCGCCAAAACTATAAGTAGGAATTTTCAAATTTCTTGTTGAAAGTCGCTTGTCACCACAAATTCAGAAAGGTAATTTCCGCTTTATTATTAAAATATCAAAATTTCTGCCAATAAATAAGGCAATTTTTTTAATTGTAAAATAGTGGTGACAAAGTAATTAATGTAAGCATGAGCAATTATTTTGACCGTTGCGTGAACGCAACACCAGCGGGTAACGGGTTAACTTGAAACGATCGTATGTATGTGTTTCCAGTTCAAAATTTGTACTCGAAATTCAACTCACTTTAAAATATGCGATCGAGGTTAAATTTTACATATTGACGTAAATCAGATGACAATGTAATATTATTATGATTTTCAGTGCTTACCATTATGTACTTATTTTACAGGGTAACACAAAAAATTTCGGATAGATTACTGCCAACAAGTTTTCTAAAAAGTTTTAGATTAGATAACACAAGACTGCGATGGTTGTGTTTTTTTATTTTTAAAATTATGTATTTTTAAAATTATGATTTTTATGTATTTTTTAGCACTGAATCCGAAAATTATCTTCATTTTTAACCATCATGTCAGAATTTTTCGCAACGAGTAAATTTCAAAATAGTAAATTTTAAAATTGAAAAAATAGCTAATACTATAAAATAGAGTCGATGGTTGTATTTTTTAACTTTTACGACTGATTTGTATGTGCTTTTTAGCACTGAATGTAAAAATTACCTTCGTATTTAACCATCATGTTAGACTTTTTTTGTAAATGGCAAATTTCAAAGTTAAACTAGTATGTTGTGGCCATCACAAAACTTTCTTCTAAATAAATCACGTCAATTAAATCATTTAAATAGTAAAAGAAATTACATCAATTTAGAACCAATTCATATCAAAGTATACCTGAATTTGAAGTTTGATGAAAATTCGTGCATTACTTATTGAGATAGAGCTGTAGGGCAAATTCTGAAAAATGCAGCATAGCAGCGCCACCTGTTGAGCGATTTGCACCAAAACACAAACAGCACTAATTCATATTAAGGTATACCGGAATCTGAAGTTCGATGAAAATCGGTGCATTAGTTCTGGAGCTAGAGCTATTGTGGAAATCACAAAAATGCAGCACAGCAGCGCCACATGTTGAGCGATTTACACGAAAAGGTACAAAACATCAATTCATGTCAAGGACTAACAGAATCTGAAGTTTGATGAAAATCCGTGCATTAGTTCTGGAAATTGAGCTATTGTGGAAATCGTGAAAAATGCTGCATACCAGCGCCACCTATTGAGCGATTTACACCAAAACATAAACAGCACTAATTCATATCCAGTATACCTAAATCTGAAGCTTGTTGAAAACCCAAGCATTAGTTCTTCAGATAGAGCTATTGCGGAAATCTCAAAAAGCGCAGCATAGCAGCGCCACCTGTTGAGTGATTTACGCCACAAGGGGCAAAACGTCAATTCATGTCAAGCACTAACTAAATCTGAAGTTTGATGAAAATCCGTGCATTATTTCTTGAGATTGAGCTATTACGAAAATCGTGTAAATGCTGCAAAATGCAGCATAGCAGCGCCATCTGTTGGGCGATTTGCACCAAAACTTTACCAGCACTAATTCATATCAAGGATTAACGGAATCTGAAGTTTTATAAAAATCCGTGCATTAGTTCTTGAGATAGAGCTTTTGCGGAAATCCTGCAAAATGCTACATAGCAGCGCCACCTGCAGGGCGATTTACACCAAAAACTAATGAAGGTCATTTTCGGATTCAATAGTAAAAAATACATAAAAATCAATTATCAAAAGTTAAAGAAATAACAATCACATCTATTTTATACTATCAGAATCAGATTTCCGAAAATTTTTCACTTTTTAGCTTTCAAATTTACGATTTGCAAAAAATCTGTACTTTGTGATAAAAAATGAAGGCCATTTTTGGATTCAGTGTGTAAAGAATCGAGGCTGTTGCTTTTCAACATTTTATTTAACGAAAATTCTATTATTTTTTTCCTGTTATATGTTTAGTACAAGCTGTATATTTTGCATTAATATTTCAGAATGATTATGGATTTCAAATTTATAATGCAATGTTAATTTTACTATCAACTATATTTTTTATATATCTGAAGATTATTTATATTTCTAGTAAATTTGTAAATGACCCCTATTTCGCAGCAAAAAATATGCTCCAAGTTGAAACAGCCAGTTCTCAGATTCGGTCAGTTTTAGTCGTAGAATAATAGGACTTTTATTTGTCTTACTTGTAAGTGTAATAGGAAAGTTTTACTAACTATAACTTGAAGGACCGGGGGATCGTATAAAAAATTAAATTTCATAATTTTTCAAGAAATGATTCTATTGACCCAAATCACTTTTTAAATATTTCTTTACCCCCATTTAAAACATTTTTGTAATTGGAACTATATGGCTACGACTAACGGTTTAGGAATTAGCTATTGGACACCGTTGAGAGTGGACATCCTGTATAGGAAATTTTATTATTGCTCTGATATTTGTCACGAGGGTCTAGGAATTTTTAGTCTCATAGATTCCTCTTCAAAATCTACCTCTAGGTAATCTTAATTTCATTTTTCATTCTGAATCTCATTTTTCATTTGGATGGCCCTACTGGTTTGGATATGTAACTAGTTAAAGTAGATTACATTTTTGTTCCAGTGTCCGTACTTTCAATAACTTTATGCCCTTTATCGTCTTTCTCCTCAGCTCCCTAACTTTACGCACACAGGATATTTCGCATAATTCATCAACATTATTATCACCGCCTTCAGGATCTGGTTCAGAAGTGAAACACCCTATTCTATAGCAATCATCTTGTAGTGCAATTCAGTGATATATATCAATTTCAATGCATTTGAAATAGCTTAATGTCATTAAAATGCGCTGCAAACGATTTTTTCCCGTTGACCATAATGTAACGAAATACTTTTGAGTGCCCCTGTAAATAAACTATTAATGCTACACTCTTCATATTGAATACCAAACATCCCATGGTAAACATCATTAACATATATCAATTGCATGGGAATCCGAGTATATTTACGGGAGTTAGGTATATTACACACTGAGACCACACAACGACACAAAGCGCAACATGAAGTGCAAAAACCGGTCGAAACAAAGAACGAAGTAGTTGCAAACTTGTTTTAAACCAGTTTTTCTAGCGAATTCAAGCGACATGTCTTATGTGTCGCCTTAGTGTGTGACTTGCCTTAGAGCGTGAACAGACGGTCTGACGGACAGACAAACCGCATTCATAAACACTAACTTTATTGGAAAGAGTTAAAAAGTAAAGCACGTTTTTGCACACTCTCTTTCCTGAGTGACTGATGTATGTCTTGTCTTTTACCCTAACATCGCTATTTGTGAACTGCTGTTAACTACGTAGAATTTCAATAAACTTACAACTCTTTTTGAATCTCCAATTTCACGAGAACCTACCGGAATTTCTCTAATTTTACACCCTCATCCGCCGTCACCCTCTCTTCACTTATATGATACAGAACCTCAGTTCGGTGTGAGTGAATTGCAATGCTAATATGTTTGTTTGGATTGGGATCTTTGGAGCTTTATAACTCATGAAGTCATGGAACACTTGTGTTACACGAAAGGGTAGAAGTTCCTTCAGATGATTTGTAAACAGATTCATTAGCAGGGCTATGGCTAGTGATATTTATAAGATAATATTATATGCATTAATATTATAATATAAATATATATATATAGTAATATATATGATTTTATTCATATATAGTACATATTATCTCCGCCAAAAGATATAGTGATTCACTAAACTTCAAAGTTCTATTTCTTTAAATTTGAAATTTGCCAACATTTTAACTGAAAAATGGTTTATTGGTTTAATTAAATTAAACAAATTAAAAGTATGTCCATTATTATTACAGAGTGTAGTACTATATAAAGAACTATCCTTTTGACGATGTTTCGGCCGTTGAATGAAAGATATCTGTTGTAAACGTATTATAGATAATACCAACCTTAATTTTTTGAGAATTTAACTATTTTTTATTCGGAGTTAATCTTTTTATTGTCAAAACTATTTAAAATATATAAAACATTTTGTTAAATTCGAACTTTTCAGAAAACTTTATGTAATTTAAGAAAAAAAAGAAAATAAATAAATAAATCTTCTAAGTGAAAAGAATAACAATAAGAAAGGAAAATACATAAAATTTAGTATCGTATTTGCAGTAAGTTTTACCTCAATAAAAACGGAAATTTGGTATTAGGCTTGAAACATTAAATTTAGTTTAGCATGAAGGGAGCCTTGATTTGCTCGAAATTAAACTCAGATATGTATTATCCATCACCACAGTAACAGGCATTAATCGTGGCATTGAACTCGGGATTTACGAGTATCAATAACGATCAAGAAATCTGAATTATTATAAGAAATTATTACGATAAACGATTTTTTTTGCTTTTATTTTACGTTGAATTAAAACAAAGTCACAGTTATTTAAATTCTAATTATTTAGCAAGAAATAGAAGTAAAATAACAATTGAAAAAACTGTACAAAATCACAACGTGCATTCTTTGGAAACCAATAATTAAATTCGTATATTGTAAAAATTTTAAATGCAATATTAACCTTCCGCATACGAGACCGGTGCAACAGGACCCGATAGATACATTCGAATTGATTTTTCACATTTTAAAAAATGAAAATTTTGTAAATATGTGACTTTTTCTGGAATGTTCTACTCAAAAGAATAGAACATCCCAGAAAAAAACCCATATTTACAGAAATTTCAGTTTTTAAAATAAATTAGAAATATCATTATAAATGTACCTGTCGGGGCCATTGAACCCCTCTGGTAGGCGGAGGGTTAACATAAATCTATTAAATCGAAACAAGCATAAAATATGCAGCTTTATATATGTCGCAGTGTTGGAGAAAGTCCGATAATCTATATGTAGCACGTGATTTTTCTTTCCCGTTTTTATACTCAAAACGGCCATTAAGAGAGCGAACCGCGGTTAAATTATTTCAATCCCACCCACCACTGTTACTGTTATCTTATTACTGTTATTAGACATTATGCTTTTTGAAATATTCATTATCTTAAGAAAGAAAGAAACGTTTTACAAAAATTCCTTGTTCTAACAGATTTTACTCTATGTAATAAACCTCAATGTAAGTTGATTAAAACAACAATCTTAGGGAGTTTCGAGATTTTTTTAATCATCTTCTTCAGGAGAGAAAAACAAGACGCCAAACAGTGGAAATAAAGTGGTACTCGAGCGCTCGTAGCTGGTCATATATTTATTTTGACAAAGAGGATTCTCAAATTGAAATTATGTTTGAGGAAAAAGCATGAAATAGTGAAATATGCATGAAAGTGCGTAACTTTACAATTATTAAAATAATTGAAAATCAGTTATTATTATCCTATTAAAATGCAATTTTTATGGCCTAGTGATATATTTCTTACATTATTCAAAACTGTTTCTAGTCAGATTTAAAAAAATATTTTTCACTAGTAATTAAACAAGCATTTTCTTTGTTTTTCTTAAGGCTGTTCTTAAGTGATCTGCTCAACAAGCGTAAAACGTTTTGACACATTTAAAAATTCATTTTTTAACGGAAAGATATAAAATTGGAATGTTTGACCATGGAAGCGATTTGGAATCGAACTGTGTTTTCCATCTTTTGATCAGTAAATTACCTATTGAGTTATAATCGATTTTGATCACGTGACAAACATGTTTTTCACCCATTTTTGAGAAATTATGCCTCTTTCGCGCGGAAATTCGGTTCAAAACGCCCACTTTGACACTATTTTCTGAAAGGCCTATTGCGTTTGCAAAAAAACGAAAAAAACAGCTCGATTACATAGTTTCTGAACAACAACACCTGTTCGTTTCATGCATTTCCGAATAAAAATAAATTAAAACTTTTGTCACAAATTTATCCTTTTGGATTTGAGAACAGCCTTAAGAATTCATTTAGAAAAAATTCATTTCGTATGATACATTTACCAATTAGAAAATGTATTAGTGTATTAAAGTACACATGGTGTTCCATTACCCTCGGGGTCCAGGTACTCAATCGGTAAAGCACGTAAAGTTTCTGGGTTCGAATCCCATCTCGGGCACTTTTTCTCTCAGGTGTAAAAAATCCAATTCGTATAAAATATTTTTTTTAATTATTTCTTTCAGATTAATTTAGCACAAGAAGATGAAATAGTAATGTTTATTAAACGCCCTACTCCGCCCCGCACTTCAATTTCTTTTTTATTTCTTTCTTTACTTTTCTTTTTTTTTGGGGGGGGGGAGGGGGGGGGAGTGGCACACACATTAGAAGGATATTTTGGCAATAAAGTCAGCTTTAATAGAATCAAAATCTGTTATTTTGAAATAAAATAGCGTATTTTAATTTATTAAAACTGGCCAGTCTACAAGAAAAGAACCGATTTTCGAGGAATCGGTCCTTTTCGGAACGGTTCCTCGGATTCGGTCCTTTTTGGAACGGTTCCTCGGATTCGGTCCTTTTTGGAACGATTCCGAAATGGACCGACTCCGAGGAATCGGTCCTTTTCGGAACGACTCCGAGGAATCGGTCCTTTTCGGAGTCGGTACATTTTGGACCGATTCCGTGGAGTCGTTCCTTTTCGGAATCGTTCCAAAAAGGACCGAATCCGAGGAACCGTTCCGAAAAGGACCGAATCCGAGGAACCGTTCCAAAAAGGACCGAATCCGAGGAACCGTTCCAAAAAGGACCGAATCCGAGGAACCGTTCCAAAAAGGACCGAATCCGAGGAACCGTTCCAAAAAGGACCGAATCCGAGGAACCGTTCCAAAAAGGACCGAATCCGAGGAACCGTTCCAAAAAGGACCGAATCCGAGGAATCGTTCCAAAAAGGACCGAATCCGAAAAGGACCGATTCCTTTTTACAGAATGGAATCGTTCCTTCAGTTTCACTGCCGGAATCGTTCCTTTGGAGTCGTTCCTCAACAAATGACACATCTCTAAGTCTGTATGCTCGCAGACCAATGGTATGTGTTACGTTAGCAGCAAGGCACTGTGGTGCCCACGGGGAGTGGGCAACAGATTCTGTGAATTGGAGGAGAAATGAATGGCGCAGTACTCTTTTCTCTGAAGCGTCCCGTTTTTCTGTTCATCCTGTTAATAGGCGTACTTTCATCTGGAGGGAACGTGGCACTACAAACAATCATGCGTTCCTGCAAGGAAATGTCAGATTTGGCGGTTTGGGAGTGATGGTCTATGCTGGTATCTCCATTGATGGGCGCACCAACCTCCACATCATTCGAAATGGAATTCTGACCGGTCAGCGATGTAAGGGCGAGATCTTCAGACCTATTGTAATCCCTTACGCTGCAGCAATTGGCAATAACTTTATGTTAATGGCCGACAATTGCAGGGCACATCGAGTTTACTTGATGAGTGATTTCCTTTTCGGGGGAGGAATCATACGAATGGAATGGCTAGCGTGTTCTACGGACAAGAACCCAATAGAGCATGTTTGGAACATCTTAGGCAGACGAGTTGCTGGCCGCCACGACCACCTTTCTCTCGACGTGGGAGAGCCGACAGACGGACGTTCATATACACCCGGGCAATACATAGCCCAACTACTGAAGACTGTTGCACGTAGGGTTTGCACTAGAACTTTAACCTTTAATTACTCAGGCAACCGATTGAATTTCAAAAATCGTGTCACATTATTACCTCTGTTTTACAGGGATCCGTGTTTGTGGTAAGTTACATTGTAATTGATAAAGCCATTGCTAAGAAATTGTATTCATTTCATTGTCAGATTGGAGTGAATACTTAGGAATTTTCCTTTGCTTTCGGCTCATTGCACCTCAATTAAACGGAAATTTTAAAAATAATTACGTAAGCTTTTTCAAAATTCCAAAAACGGACGTTAGCTCTTTCTTCTACCGAGGTACAGATACATAAATTCAGAAGTCATTTTTTAGACTGAGTTTTGTTAATTAATATAATTTATCCCCTAAAGTCTATCTTATAAAGCTATATGAAAAATATGTGTAAACGTGCAAACGATTGGTTTACGGTAATCTTGAAATCATATATTTTTCAATGCTTTATTTAAAAAAGTTTTAGATCTAAAGAACATTTGTGACTTACCTACATCACTGCAACCATTCAATGTGCTGTTGTTGGCAAGAGAAGCTATTTTTGACAAGGCTTCTGTGTACTGCTTTGAAGCTATTACCATAGCTGCAAAAAAGAGATGAAAACAAATCAGATTTCAGATATAATATAATAAATTAAGGACTAGAGTCGATAATACTATAAAAGTGGCTTCTGCGACATTTACATAAATTTTAATTATACCATAGAACAAAACGACGCACAATTAAAATTATTTAAACAAATTGGAAATTGCACATCAAACGTGGCGATTGTAGTGCGTTCGTACTGTGACGTTTTATCTGAGATCACTCAGAGACCAGATGGCCATAGCGAAATAAACATTCTTAATTGCGACTTCCAGATGCCTAACTATAAAATTCACATGTCAGTGTTTCACAGAATCCAGATGGAACATGTAAACAGATTTAATGAGGTAAATATCTTGCAAAGGCTGCGTAGAAATCTATAAGAACTAAAACCTTTTGACTAAAATGACTCAATGTATACCACGTGGGTTGGCTAAGAGATAGACTGGACTCTCTCGGAAAAGGGCCCCGTGGAAGGAAATGTCCTTAGGACGCGACCGAAAGAGGTAATTTTTCGGCTCTGCTGATGGAGCGATCCGCTCCGGAAAGGAAAATTTTTTTGATTATGTGTATAAGACTAATGTGTGCTTGTTGTGTGTGTGTCCATGTGCCGTCAATAAAACTGTAGAAAATGAACTCCAGGTTCTTTTCATTTTAGTTAAGAGTAATTCTTTAAGTTAGTTTTATTTGGCGTTACAGTACTATAACTAGTTTTATAAATATTTTTTGCACCGCATATTGTACTGAATGTATATTTTAGTGCACTTCATAAGTGCCTATCTATTTCATTCTGTTCTAAAGGCTGTAACTTCATTAAAATGCACTTGCAATAATTTTTTCTCATTGGCCGTCATGTAACCGAAAACTTTTGACTGTCCCTGTCATTAAACTATACATCCGATTTTATAAAATTTGAAATGCCTAGACAAAATATTGCAACAATTGTATATTTAAAATTTCAGACCATTCTGTTGGGTAGCTTTTGCTGTGTTATATACGGACAGACGGACGGAGCAAACGACGACTGCAGGTGCTACGTATTTATGTAATTGCGAACGCACCTAAAAATGCTGAGTTTATAACACGTATTGGGTATTAAAAATGACAATATAAATTGATACTGGGCCATTCCATGTCACGTGTTGGACAGCTTCTCTACATATTACTGACGTTTTTAACAATGCTATTATATCCTCAAATTAAAAGAACTATGCTAATATGAAAATTTACGGTTTTTGATGAATAGTTTATATCTTAACAACTTATAAGTTAATAGATATAGGTATTTATGCAAGTGTCATGCACATGACATTTTGTTCGTTTTTCATGGAATGGCACTGAAACGGGTAGATTACTTGGGTCAAAAGTGGAGGGGACACCGTTTGGCGCGTAATTTCCTCCCTCGATATAGCTACCCTATATATAAAAAATCCTTATGAAACTAATTTTTGAAACGACTGATCGTGTTTCAGAGCTTAAAATATGGAACATTTGGCGGTGAAATTAACACCAATTATTCGTACTGATTCGCGTATATCACAAGTCATATTAGAATTTTGAAATTTGAATTAGTTTTCGAGGTATTAATATTTTTTCTAATTTTAATGACATTTCTGTAATGATGGCAATTAAATTACTCCATTTTTAAGAAAAAAGGGTTGGTTGGTTGGTTGATTTTTGACGGCCGATTATCTACACTAGGAATATAGGCCCCTTAAGAAAAATCGGAGAAATTATGCTTATTTTTTTTCGTCATTGTCAAAATGAAATATCTTTTATTTCAATCGATAGTAGAGACAATAGTGTGATTAAATTATGTTTTTCTGAAAAATTTGAAAAAAATAAAAACTTTTTTTTTTACATTTCGATCGTCAGGAATCATTTTATTTTATAAACCAAAAATTGTCTGTCATCTTTAAATTCCATAAAAGTAAAAAAAAAAAAACTAGAGAACTGGAATTCTGCTTTTTCAGAATTTAGTGTCGTCCCCGATATTTTCCATTTACTTCATTTTCTTCTGATGAACTGACGGCTTCTATTATTATGAAACAGCCATTATAAATGAAGTGTTAAGTGAAGATGAAAGAGCAGCCGTAAAAAGTTAGACCTCTGATTTTCTGGTCAGAATGGGAAAAAAAATGGCCATAATTTTTTTTTTTTTTTTTGAAAAAAAAATTATGGCCATTTTTTGCCCCATTTTTTGCCATTAGAAAATATCTCGGTGAAAACGGACACTCGGTTAAGCGGAACTCGGATAATCGGGTCTCTACTGTAGCTCAGTTTTAAGACTTAAAACAAGTGATTTTATTTATATAAAACGGCGTCATCCGAATCCGCTGAAGAAGTCCGCATTTACGATCCAATCATAAACATCTACAATAAAGTATGGGTAGGACGTCATTATCTCATAATACACAAATGCAGCAAAAAGAAATCAATTCATTTATATATTTTTTTAAATAGCACGTATTTTAATTACTTTTTTTCAGTTTTTATGAGAAAGTGGCGACAAAAAGATATAATTACTATTTTTCAACTATTTTCCCTTTACTTTCTACAGAAATGGAGTATTTGAGTCGCCAAAATGAAACAAATGTCGCTAAAAACTACAAAAAAAATTAATATTTCAAAAACAAATGGAGATGCAGTTTTCAAACAAATTGCATTAAAAAGTACTTTTTTTTCCCAATACCACCGTCTAAACATTGAAAATGTACGATGCTTAGAAGTTTTAAAAAATGCTGTAGAATATTTAATCGCACAATGAAACATCGGCTTTTGTTTTACGGCTGGCGTATACAAGATAACGTTATTTATTGGAGACAAAATAAGCTGGGAGAAAGAAACAGCAAACCGGCGGCTAAAGAAAAGTTTTTCTGTTCAATTTTAAATAGGAAATGACATTTATCCTTTTCTCTGTCTCTCATGTACAGCAATCAAAAAGTTTGCTGACGCTATTACAGAAATGACATTAAAATTTAAAACAAATTAATACTTCAGTAATATTACTTTAATATTTTATATTTAAAAATTTTATAAGAGTTATTATGAGACCTTCGGAGCAATTCGAATATCAAACGAATATAAGACATAATAATTGCCCAACTGAATGCAAAGAGAATAAAATTTCTCCCTTGTTTTCTTTTCAGTTTTAATGAGAAAATGACACCGATAATGCGAAAGTGACATCATTTACTTTTTCCAGTCTTTCATTCACAGCAAGAAAAATAAATGTTGCCACTATTAGAGAAATGCTATTAAAAGTTAAAAAAACAACTCAATGTTTCAACAACATTACTTTAATATTTTAAATTCAGAAGTTTTAAGAGTTACTGGGGGTATCCCGCGGATATTTTCTTTTACAAAC
Organism: Maratus speciosus; assembly: GCA_963932465.1. NCBI lineage: Eukaryota > Metazoa > Arthropoda > Arachnida > Araneae > Salticidae > Maratus > Maratus speciosus. Next base: position 617,289,603 of record OZ010789.1, read on the forward strand.
AATGACCGTGCAAAGGCTTCAGAATCAGTATTTCTCTCCTTATATCCAACATCTCCTTATATATTAAAAGTAAAACTTTCCACCCTAACATTCATATTCCTTTTTTAATAAAAAAAATATTTAATATTTTTATAGAAAGTTTCGCTTTAAATGATTGCTTAAAATAGCGATTAAATAAGGAGAAGTTTACTATTAAATAAAACTGGTATGAATCATTCTCTGGTCTCATCCTATGGATAACTCTGAGCTCTCATTGTCGTTGACAAATGAAATTTATCGTTATTCCCGTTTCCGTATATCCGTTGTCGTATATCCCATGCCGTGTTATGCATTTCTATGAAAACCTCGTCGTGCTACAGATTATATTTCCGAATTACGGAATTTTTTCTTTTAACTTTACTTTTGGATCACCAGGTATAACTAAACATAGTGGCAATATTGTAAACATTCATATCTGAATTGTACTGGAACATTTAATTTACATTTATTCAAAAACTAGAACTCAGAAAATGGGATAACATTAAAAAGCCACTTCACATCACTCAACTCTTAGAACCACATTAACACTCAGAATTTTACTGTTTCACAGCTTGTGTAGCTGAAACAGCGCTTGCCGGTTAAATACGGAACATACTAACTATACTCTAATGATACACAAACGTTCACCGCATTCTATATCACCGACCTCGGAACCTCCCCTTGTTAGTGCCGGAAAAATCTAGAAGCTTACTCTTTCAGGCACATTCGTAGAAAAATATTTAGTTTTACCAAAAGGAAATATTACTATGACGTTATTTTCACTCACTGAAGCCATCTGAGATTAGCGTCTCAATCTCAGTATCAGCGGAATGAAAAAAATAACGAAATGTAACAGCTTTATGAGTAAAAATGCGTTTTTCAATCGTGCCGTAATTTTCTGTTAATTTTTTAAAAGTTATTTTTAAATGTAATGCGAAAACGGCATCCGTAATAATATGTTAACTCCCATTGTTTCCTTTCTCTCTCCAACAATGGGATTAACCCGATTGCCACCTATGTGAAGAAATTTCCTAAAGGTCTTTTAAAAAATAGTGAGTGGGGGCACATCTACAATTAAACTGCTTTTATTTAAAAAAATAATTATCAATTTTGGTTCAGTAGAAAGCTTAGGCCACGTGACTATGACTAGCCTTGTTTTTTAAATATATAGATTATAAGATTTTCGGAACCATGCGAATAAGTCACAGTAGACATAGAAGTAGAGGTAACATCAGCTGAAACTCAAATAATTACATATGACTATATATAAAAAAAGAAACTTTAAAATAATTAAATAGTGACGTGTTAAAAGCAGGAAATAAAGAAAATTAAGTCATAAAACTTAAATTTACACGTGAATATTTAAAAAAAAAAACTTTAATTATTCTACACGAAACTCATTAAATGGTGACAAATATATAATGACATATGTACAATGCCTAAATATTTAATATCATATGTAAAATGCCTAAAATAATTAAATTATTACGCGGGAAAAACTTTTAATGATGATGTCATTTTTGAAAGCTGAAATAATAATATTCCCAAACACTTTTAACTTTAATAATATATTTACATGTAAAACTTAAAAGACAAAAACTTAATAAAATTATTACACACGAAACGCATTTAAGGTGAAAATTATTTCATATATTAAAACTGTACATTTAAAACGATTTTGAACGATTGAAAAGTATTCATGTGGCGTCACAAAAAATTACATCGTGTAAAAGTAACGCAAGTGGCAAATTAGTTTATGTATTTCATCACTTGATGCAGCATAAGTACGGTTAAATGCATGCACAAAATATTTTCGATATATTTTGTACGAATTCGATAAATACATATTAGAAAATTCTTATATACATATTAATTAAAATTAAAAAAAAAATTGCATTTTAAAAAGAACATGAAAATATGCATCAGGGTGCATTAAGATATATAAAAGAATTCATGCTTAAGTTTTACATTTTCCTGAAATGATTTAAAACTGGTTCAAAACATAAAATGTAAGCGTAAAATTTCAAAACACAGTGCTTTTCAATACCGTGGTTCTGAATGTTATTCCCAAGCAGATGGAGTTTTTTAACCTCGAACTTAATGGAAGAATATTGTCCATGGCGTTCTTATATAAGTCCGAGGAATAGCGACAGTTTTTAACCTAACCATTTTATTTATACAAGCTGATTTTCAAATGTATAATTTATCTTACTTGTCAATCCCAAAAACAACCGTCAACTATCGCGACAGTGGTGGAAGAGGCCATGGTAACCGAAAAATGGAATGGAAAAGCACGGTAACCCGATTACAGAAGGTAGTCGCCTTCCTTTCGTGATAACACTTTTCAACTATCCGTAACCAGGTAGTCTTTTAATACAGGATACATTACCCCGTTTTTAGAAGCTGCGAAGTCTGAACGGTGGCTGGCGAGCAGAGCCCCCTAGAATAAAATAATAATAATAATAGGAGAAACTGACACAAATTTTACTCACCGTGTAAAGATTTCAGGTATGTCCTCCCTGCTGAAACTAAGTGTTTCGTGCACGGCCCAAATTCTTCAATGATATTCTGAAGAAAAAAACAAAACATATGCATTCATTAGTTATTCAAATTAATCAAATATGAAATGATTAAATTTCATAAAATAAATAACACATTATTTAAAACTAATATATCTATATATATAATGTCTAAAGAAAAGCGTTGTTTTCAGAATTAAAAAAGAAAAAATATGTGACCTAACTTTGTTGTTTGATAAAAATTGCGAACTAACTTTATAACAGCTACAATAAAACCATTACAAACACACAACTAAAAAAAGAGCTTTTTTGAGTTCATTTTATTTCATTTTTAGGCATCAAACTATTATCGTGTTCTTCTATTTTTTAATAACAATATTTTGAATACTACCAAGAGTGCTGTAAGTATATCATGTAAATGACCAAAGAAAAAAAATAGTTGAAAAACAAATTTAAAATCACTTATTTTAACAAAATTTAAATTGTTTAATTTTTTTCTGGATCAAGCAAACTAGTTATGTCATCTTCTATTACACATTAAAAACAGTCTTAAAAAGAGAAAAGTTTGGTTGGATAAAAAATTATAACGATATCAAAAGACAAATCCCCCTCCCCTTATCTTAGGATATCATGTACCAGATCACCCCCCCCCTCCCCTCTGAAAGTGATAACGCTATATATGCATAGCCTCTAAATGTTTCCAATATCAATGCAGCACTTTTCATTCCTTTGTAATTTCAAAATGTTTATCTTGTAACATCTACTACTTTCAATTTCATTTAATAACTTATCAATTGAATTCTGTTATTTTCTGGCTTCAAAGATATAGATATTATAAATATATATCATAATCTAGTATCTTGCTTCATCCGTGCCACATTTTATTTCCTGATGAGTTACTTCTATTACTTTTTTTTTGTGTGTGTGTGAATTTCAGATATAAAGTAATTTATTTTTTGGATCTCTTAATATTTTTCAATTTTTTTGGGGGTTTTTCGATATTTTATAAAAGGAGCTTAATATTGTTATTTTTAGGCCTAACCCCGATAGTATCTTTACTATGAATTATGTTACGAAGCTCTACTGAAGAATGCATAAGATATTCATAGTTTCTTATTTTTTGCATTTTCCATTTCCTGTGTTTATCGTTTGTATTATTTTTTCCAATTATTTCTACATCGGCGGATTTATTTTAATTATACATATGCATGTATAAAACTCTTTGCTAATTATTAAATCACAAGAAAATCACATACATATATATACACTAAAACCTCCCTAAAGCGACCATGTTCCGTTCCAATAAAAATGGGTCGCTCCGAGAGGTGGCCTCTAAAATGGAGGTCATGTTTAAATCTAGATTTTAATTGTTCAAAAAAAAAGTAACAATGTTACTAAAATTTATTTTTCCCATTAGGAAAAAATATGAAAATTTAAGTATTAAAACAAAAATTAATTACGTAAATTAATTACTGCAGTGTTTAAATACATTGACATTTGCTTTGATTTTACAGTTTCACTTTTTAGAACTTTTATTTCCAAGTCCTTTCGAAATTCAGTAAATAAATGCATTTATTTATTTATTTATTTATTTTTTTTTTTGGGGGGGGGGGGGGGTCGGGAACAAATAATGACGATTTCATTAATTTATCTAGTTCTTTGAGAGTTTGCTGACAGAATAGGGCAGGGGAGTTTATTGATCGTCATTCTTAATTTGTCATCATAGTTAAATCATCGTTCATCTCGTCATCAATCTCGTGTCAATCAGAGTTTCATCTCGTTGCCTAAAAAGGCACAAAAGGGTTTAAACACTTAAAAGTTACCGGTATAAAAAAAAATTCTGAACTTACTTTAGACGTTTGATGAATAATGCGCTTTCCAGAATTATTTTTCTACTAAAACCTTCTTCATGCGACCAGGAAAAAACGGAATTTGTTTCACTTTCTTCAAAGAAATGGTCGCTCATGGAGGGAGTTCACCTGAGATGGTCTCTGAATGGAAGTAAAATTAGTATTGAGTCTATGGGAATAAATTTCGTTCCATAAAAAAATGGTCGTTCAGGGAGGTGGTCGCACAGGGAGGTTTCACTGTATATTTAAATGAAGGAAATATTTTGAAAACAAGTAACAGTACTGAGGGATACAAAATTAAAAATACTTTAAAGTTATCTTCAAAATTTTTATAAATGATAGAGATGACCTTAACTGCCCTGTAAGAACTTGAAAAAACAAAAAACTCTAAAAATAGTATAATTATTTCTCCTATGTCCAAAATGTGTCACCGTACTGACAGAGGACAAAGCTTTCCAGAAAGAAAATTCATTAGCATTAAAGACAGATAAGAATTAATTTTAGAAAGTGCAAGGCCTTAATTATTATTTGACGTAAAATATTAAGTCATCGTGCGACAATCACACACCCAAGACTAAAATAGCAGCTATACTCCACCCAGTGTCATTTGCTTTGGAAGCGACATTACAATGAATTCGGACATTTAAGAGTCATTGCAGTGATAACCCGTTTTTGAAGTGCTCTTTTGTGAAATATTCATCCTTTACACAAGAGTTCTTACATCTTTTTTTCTCGTTGCTTCAAGGTTACATCAAAAAGAAATATCGCTTTTATGATATATTTTTGATGCAAGATATACAGAATAGCCCTTGTGTAGGATTTTCAACAGGAAGGTGTTAAATGTAAAGCAATTCCTAAACTTAAAAAATTGCTTTCCATATGTTTCAAACTTCAATTATTTCAACAAAATCAACTGTTTGGAAAATAAATCATAGGACTAGTAGTTTTTTCAACTGAGTAAAAATGTGGGACTCGAACTCAGAACCTTTGGCTTTAATTGACAATAAAATTCCAATGGACCACACTCACTTGGCGGAGCTCGCAATGCTTGTGGGAAATTACTCGTATTTGATTGGCTTTTGGCTAACACCTGTGGGGAAAATTGGGGCGTTGATTAGCTATATAAAAGAAAATCGCCACTGTGACGATGGATGACGTCAGAAATGCTTGTCGTCCATTGAGCTACCTGGACAACATCGCAGCCAACACAATATTCACGCAGAAACCATTTGGAAAGGACATCTGGTCTTATTTTAAACAGATCGACCACTAATCGAATGATTTATTTACCAATCTGGGTTGAAATAATTAAACTTAAATTGCGCATCGATAGTTTGAGTTCCTTTACCTGCGGTTTATTCTGTCAAAGTGTTTAAAATAACAGACCAGATGGCCTTCCCAAATGGTTTCCGAGTGCATACTGCGTTGACTGAGATGTCGTCCAGATATATCAATTGGAAGAACTGGCAATTAATTCCAAAGGTTCTGGATTCGAGTCCCGGACTTCACAGATTTTCAATCATATGGGGAAAATTACTACTCGTATGATTTCTTTACCAATCAGTAGATTGTGCTAAAATAATTAACTATCTATCCATAATCTTACTATTCATATGATCATCAGTTGCAAGTTTGAATCATAGTACTTTCGGCTTCTGGAATGATACTCTTCAAATTCGGAGTAACAGGAGACGTATATTTAGGTCCAAGTTTTAAAACAGATTTTTTTTTCTTTTGGCTTAATTCACGATTTATAAAATCGAGTCATTCTACGGGTATTTAGGTTCTAGTTTTAAAACATCAGATTTTTCTTGGCTTAATTCACGATTTGATAAGTTGAGTCAGTCTACGGGTATAGGTCCACGTTTTAAAACATCAGATTTTTCTTGGCTTAATTCACGATTTGATAAGTTGAGTAATTACCGGTTGGCAAATTGGTTTTAAACTTCTGAGATTTTATCTAATAGTTTATTTAACTTACATTGTTGTACTATCTTCGTTGTTTTGAATGTTTCTATAAAACTTCGAATTTGCATTGTAAATTAACGGGAGAATCTTAAACAATTTTCCAATGTAGATCCAAAATTCTTTTTTCTAATAAATCCACTATCTATAAAATCTATATTTCTTATACATAAATCTAAATACTTTTGCTCAAACGTACAATTAGTATAGGAAAAAGTTTTCTGGGAGAAACTTGTTACGGTTCTTCAAGGAGTTAGGGATTGTATCATACATGACAATAGGAATTGTAAATTCAAAAGGTCTCGATCTAAACAATGTCGCTCATCTTAAAACTCGATACTGGATAAAATGTTGGAACAGAGAACAATCTCAAGTTTTTAATTTAAACATTTCAGTTGTGGTGGTTTTGCAGATTACTTCTTATAAATCCTACAGATACTATACAGGGCGCACAAAATAATTAGAGTACATTTCCTTTTATTGGCAGATATTGATAAAGGATAATTTTTTAACTGTGTTCAGTGCCTGACTAATGCAGCGGCATGCGGGGCAGCTGCCCCATGGAAATAATCAGGATTTTCATTAAGATGTGCCAAATGGTTAAAACTGGCCAAAAGTTATCCAAATTCATATATTTTCAAACATTTAGGAAGTGCCCCCCGCCCCCCCCCCTCCCCCCCCCCTCTTTCTGCTTCCCGTACCACTCCACCCATGCAAAAAAAAATGAACTGTATCATTGGAAAACTAATGATTAAAATTTTATTATAACAACTTATTATTATTTTGTTTTCAAAAGAAATTCTTTATTGACGTTTTCCTCGTAAAGAGGCAAGTTTAAACCACTAATTATGACCCATTGGGGGAATTTTCTTTTATACATCTTATAACATGCGTTGATAAGCAAAGTAAAAGTTTTCAAACAAATACTCCTGTCAACCAAGCCATCATTTTTCTACAATTATTCCACTAGTATTTTTTCTCAAAGTTGTGGCCCTCTATCTGCGATACCCTGTATACAGGTGTGAATAGTACCTGGTACGAATTTTATGCAGACATACAATTTCTATGAAGTTTATTACTATAGTCACTTCCACATTATTCACGAGCAATTTCTATGGATAAATCGAACCCCCTTCCACCATCCATAAACACAACTATTTTAAACAGTAAAACTTATGAAAGCGGAATCACTATACTGTAAAAAAAAAAAAAAAACTCTCTCAAATTGACAGTTGCGCCAGTGTAAAACAGTTTAATTTACAGAAAATATCTCAAATTTTTCATTTAAACAGTTTTTTTCTGTAAAAATTAGGAAATCGACATTTCTGTACAGAATTTTTTTTTTCTTTAACACATTTGTTTCTGCAAAAAATACAATTTTTTTCTACTGTTTTTTTTTTTTTTTTTTTTTTTTTTTTTTTTTTTTTTTTAACTGTGTAGGGGCTGAAACAGAATTCCAATTTACCAGTGTAATTGTATAGTATTCCTATCGTCGTCGGGACAATGGAATTTTTTCTGTTAAAAGAGAATTCCGTTATAAACAGGTTTCGTTTACACAGGGTTTACTGAACAAAGTACAATAAAACTTGTGAAAACAGAATTGCTAGGAATTGCAAACAATTTCATTTCAGATAAGTTTCCGTCTAGGCATGTAGATTTTAAGGTATTCCTTCGTAGGGACTCTTAAAAATTTTCTGTTATAGATAGGTTCTGTCTTCACAGGTTTTACTGTATTCAGTTCCACTCGATAGGTTAACGAATAGCATGGTACTCAAAGAAATTTAAAATAATTTGTGCATTATTAACAACAAAGTACAAATCATGTGTCAAGCATCGATTATGAAACACTTTCCAACACATTCAGGATAATGTAACTAATTTTCACTGTGTAATAAGTGAAATAAGATGTCTAATTGAAACATTTGGAAACGCATTAACACATTTGAAAACTCAATTTCAGCAATCCCCATCTACAGTCGGGAAATTATCCGAATTCTTTGAGCAACCCTGTATACGATATATACATTTGTATCTATTAACTACATGCACTCAAAAATTTAGTTCAGTTAGGAAATACATACCATAGTTGAAAGTTCCTTTCAGCAATTTTCGCTAATAAGGAGAATGGTACGTGAATTCTTTTGTGCATCCCTGTATGCGAGGTATAGAATTTATACACAACGATTGACATGCAAAAAGTTAGTTCAATTTAAAAGAGCATATCGAAATTGAAGACTCACTTCCAACAGTTATTGCTCAAAGATAGTACTGTAACCGATTTCTTTTATGTGTCCCTGTAAATTATCGACAAATGCAATGAACGCCCTATTCTATAGTAATCATCTTGTGGTGAAATTCAGTGATTTATACCAATTTCGATACATTTGAAATGCGTAATGTCATTAAAATACGCTGAAATTTTTTTTTCCTATTGACTCTAATGTAACAGAATTATTTTGAGTGCCCCTCTAAATGAACTATTAATGGCACACGGTAAACATTAGTAACATATCAATTGCACGAAAATTCGAGTCTATTTACGGGAGTTAGAGCGTGGACAGACAAACTGAATTCATAAACACTTTTAAACTTTGTTGGAAAGTGTTAAAAATTGGGGAGCACGGCGCAGTAGTTACGCGGGACAGGCCTCGGAGCCCCTGAAAATCGGGACATCTCGCATAAATCGGGACACCTGGCAACACTATGCACAAGTTTAATATACTAGATTGGCATTTAAGTGTAATGACAAAGACGATTTTTAGTTGCAGCCAAATTTCTGCCATTTATCCGAAGGGATACAATTGATTTTAACAGGGAAGAGAAAAAAACCCTCCTAGAAGTAGAGAACAGGAAATCTGCTTTTTCAGAACTTAGTGTGGCACCCGGCATTTCCATTACTTCCTTTTCTTCTGATGGACTGATGGCTTCTGTTATTATGAAAAAGCCATTATAAATGAAGCGTTAGGTGAAGATGAAAGAGCAGTCGTAAAAAGTTAGAACTCTGATTTTCTGGTCAGAATGGGGGGAGGGGATGGGCATAATTAAAAAAAAAAATTATGGCTGCTCTTTCATCTTTACCTAACGCTTCATTTATAATGGCTGTTTCATAATACAAAAAAAAATTATGGCCATTTTTTTCCCCATTCTGACCAGAAAATCAGAGTTCTAACTTTTTACGGTTGCTCTTTCATCTTCACCTAACACTTCATTTATAATGGCTGTTTCATAATAATAGCAGCCACCAGTCCATCAGAAGAAAATAACTCGGTTAAGCGGGACTCTACTGCAGTACAAAACATATTTCAATTTTAAAACTTAAAGCACACGTTTTATTTTATGTAAAATGGAGTCATTCGCACCCGCTTAAGAATTCCACATTTACGATCTACTCTTAAACATCTACAGTAAAGAAGGCATATGACGTCACTATCGCGAAATAATGCACAAATGCAGCAAAAAGATGCCGTCATTCAAGAAAATCGACAAAAAAAACAAAACAAACCCGGCTATCTAATGATTCATAGACACTTAAAATTAAATATAGTTTATATAGCTCCATTGTTTTAACAGAAATCATTCGTTTATATTTTCTTCAAAATAACACGTATTTTAATTACATTTTCTTTCGGTTGTTATGATAAAATGGCAACAGAAATATATAATTACTATTTTAGAACTATTTTTCCTTTACTTTCTACAGTAATTGAGTACTTCCGTTGCCAATATTAAGCAAATGGCTCTAAAAACTAGAAAAAAATGAATATTTCAAAAATAAATGGAGATACAGTTTTCAAACAAAATGCATTTAAAAGAACTTTTTTTTTTCCAATACAACGGTATAAAAATCGAAAATGTGCGATGCTTAGAAGTTTAAAAAATTTGCTATGGAGTATTTAATCGTACTGCTTTGTTTTATGGCTAGCTTCTTTAAGGGTGTATTCGAAAAAATATTTTTCCACCCTCAACAGCTCGAAATTTTCTGAGACATTTTCAGATTCATTTTTAAAAGTAAAAACATGAAACTTGCCGGAGTGATTTCTGAAGACATGTTTAACATGCCGTGTGATTTCATTTTCAGCTCAATTAATTAGAATTTGATTTTTAAACAATTATTTTCTCAGTATGACCATTTTTTTCATTCCCAGATCGCCTGCTTCGGAAAATTCGGTTCTAAACGCCAACTTTGACAGCGTTTTTTACAGTATTTTCTGCATTTATCAAAAAATTAAGAAGCACCGCACATTATATAGTTTCTAAATAAGAGAATTTCCAAGTTTGATGCGTTTGAGAGCAAAAATGAATTTTAAAATGAATCAGAAAATAAGCAATTTGGATCGGAATACACCCTTAAGGTAACGTTATTTTTTGGAATACACAAAATAAGCTGCGAGAAAGAAATAGCATACCGTACCGGGGGCTAAAAGACAAATGTAGAAAAATCAAAAGCACAACCGAGTCGCTCACGGCAAATCTTTAAAACATCCTACAAACGTGTTTGTGAATACATTAATTTAGGTAAATGAACAGCTGAATGAAATAAGAGACAAAAGTATTTCGTGCTATTAATAATTCACACCTCTACATGAGGGATGTAGAAACAAAATGAAAAATTTCAAGGCTATTTCGCGACTGAAAGTTTGTAAGCTTTTACATCTATTTCACTTACCGATAGTTGAATTGACGAGCTCTTAAATCTACCCGTATATAACGCGCACTCTTGCACAATACCACCCTGTTCTTGAGAGGGCAATATAGTATATATCTCGTATATAAAGAGAATTGTCCTATAGAGATAAAATCGAACTTAAAAATTCGATCTTTTTCCTCGAACATATAAATTATCATATTTCATTTCCTTCTTAAAAAAAAAAAAAAAAAAAAAAAAAAAAAAATAGCAATTTATCAAATTACAACGACCATTTGGAAAACGATTTTTTTGAAGACTAAAATTTAAGACATAAAAAATCGCACGGAGTTGATCATACATTACGTACGCCATGAATTAAACATCAATAGTGTTATTATACGTAAAAATTGCAAGCCAAAAATATCACCTTGCGACCCGTCAGATTTCATGAAACTTAAGTATTATCCACCTGAAACTTACGTAAATATCCAAGCATTTCATTGGCTGTTCGGGAAAAGGCTTTTCCATCGTCAGATTTCCAAGAAATCTGACTACCCATTTTAAATGAAATTTCATTCTTAAACTTCTAAACATCCGACAATATTACTTTTTACACCGTCGGATAGAGAAAAAAATGTACTTTTAAATGCAATTTGTTTGAAAGCTGTATCTCAATTTGTTTGAGTTATTTTTTTTTTTTTAGTTTTTATTACTTTTTTGTCATAGTGGCAACAGAAGGTATCCATCGTTATTGAAATTAAAGGGAAATACAGATTACTGTATAGACCAATCATAAAACGAATAAAATGCGGATCAATCCAATGAAAACCTTCAGATATGCTTTTAATTTCCCATCCTGGCGAGAACAATAACCATTTTTCCAAATGGTTAAAAAAAAAAAAAAGTTCCTGTAATGTGTACTTTTCTTTCATAAAAACTTTCTATTAAACTATTTATTAAAACTAGAAATCTTTTTCGTATATTTGACCATAATACAGAAACCGCGCCACACAACAGAGTAAATATTTTGCTTATTGCGCTCACTACTTTTATATTCGCAGACTTTTTTTTGGTGACTTAGTGAAAACATCTGCAATTTCATATGGTTCTTTAATTGGTAATAACCGGGAAATTCCATTTAAAATCAACTTGAAACCAGACACAAATCCAACAGATTTTTTTTCCCCCTTAACCTAAAACTCGGCCCGAACCCGATAAAATGTTTACGTCGATCCCGAACTCCAAATATGTATATCCAGAACCAGACTCTAAACGTGAAATCAAAGAAAATTAACCCACAATTTAAAGTAATTATAACAAGTCGGAAATAGCACGTCAAATGTGGCAAATGAGGTGCATTCGTACTATAACTAGTTTTATAAATATTCAAAACTTACTGCAATAGCTGTTTACTCTTATGCAAAAATGCACGAATACAAAATTTATTACGATTATGTATATTAAATTCAGTAATACGGAAATAAAAGGACGTCATCACCATGGCAAACTAGTATCATTAACTACTATGGGATATCATTGAATTAATGACGTGCGATAGGATTTAATAAAATGAAGAAACTTATTAATATCTTTTTAAGTTTTAATTCGATTTCCATAAAACTTGAACTCAATCGACAAAATTCTGCAACGATTACATATATTTTGAATTTCAAACCATTTGGTTGGGTAGTTTTTGCACTGTTATATGCGGACAGGCGGACGGATCGGACAACAACTGTGCTACGTATTCATATAACTGCGAACTCCCCTAAAAAGAAAAAGGTCTATAATCATATCTCTAATATCAATTTTATGCTAAATAGAAAAATTAACATTTAAATATCGATTTATATTCAAATATATAGTTTTTCAACGAAAATAATATTAAACTAAACTAATATTTACTTAAAGGGATAAAATACTTTTAACAAGGCGAAAAGTTACCTTTATTTATTCATATTAGACATACAGTGGTGGCCAAAATTGTGGACACTTTTAGGTAGCTTTCTTTACAAAAAGTAAAAAGCTACCTATTGCAGCCTTCCAAAGGAAAACACTTTGGGAAATTTTGCTGTTTTTTCTTCGATCATGACCCCCAGATACCACCCTCTGTTGAAATGCTGACTTATATATATATATATATATATATATCCATATATATTATATTTATACCTGAATTTTGTCATGCTGTAACTCTCGAATTTTTGAGCCGATTTGGATGAAATTTTTCATGTATACTAATGTCTCGACCGAGTTCGTTGGCCAGCTTCATCCGCCATCTTGTTTCAAAATGGCGGCGGCCATTTGAATTTTTGAAATTTTTTTTTTTTTGTTTTCTAACATTGTATACTTATAGAAAATGTTACGTTTCACAAAATGGAAACTCCTATGTATCATTTTAAACAGAATGTTAGAAACATTAAAAGATATTTTAAAGAGTCACACAGTGGAAGTTAACAACGTAGGTCATTTTAAAGAAAAAGTTAGGAAACCTAAAATTTTCCAAAAGTGTCCACAAAGTTCAAATGGCCGTCATTTTGAAACAAGATGGCGGATGAAGCTGGCCAACGAACTCGGTCGAGACATTAGTATGTACTATGCATGTGAAAAATTTCATCCAAATCGGTTCAAAAATTCGAGAGTTACAGCATGACAAAATTCAGATATGAATAAATAAATATATATATAAGTCAGCATTTCAACGGAGGGTGGTTTTGGTATGTGGGGGTCATGATTGGCGAAAATATAGCAAAATTTCCCGAAGTGTTTTCCCTCGGACGGCTGTAATAGGTAGCTTTTTACTTTTTGTAATGAAAGCTACCTAAAAGTGTCCACAATTTTGGCCACCACTGTATGTTTCACTGCTCTGACGGCAACATTTTCAATTGAGAAGGATCCCGTCGGAGCAGTGAAACATAAGTCTAATATGAATAAATAAAGGTTTTTTTGCCTTGTTAAAAGTATTTTATCACTTTAAGTAAATATTAATTTTAGTTTGATGTATTCAAGGGATTTTCATATAGTTTTATGGAAATGATATTTTTTGGATTTTCTTAGGAAAAAACAGTATTGACTCTTAATTGCTGAGACAGAAATTGTGGCATAGCTACCGTGAGCGGTCTTTAAGACAAATTGATCCAAAGTTGAATAAAAGGCTGGATTAACTCATAGGACACTTTTGTACTAAATTTTATGTGCAGGACTATTATAATTCAATCTATTCGGAAGTCTCTAGCGATAATACTAGGGTTGAATATGAAAATTTAGTTAGTATTTAAAGTTAAACTGAAAATTGCAAATTAAATTGTGGAATTTGAAAAAAAAGTAGCGGTCTCACTGCTAACAGCAATTAAGAATTAAACCTGAACATCACAAATTAATTCAACCAGAAACCGACTCGAACCCGAAACTATTAGAATCAACCAGATTCTAACCCTACTAGCAACGAGAAATAATTATGCAGGATTCTAACACAGTGGCGGATAAGCTGAAAGCGACAACGAAAAATAAATACAAAGTTATTCACCAGCTGCAATCAAAATCAATCGGTCTATACAGCGAAATACGCGACAGAAAAACAAGTAATAACTGGAATTGCAATTGCTACAGCAGTTTAAATTTTATTCCCAAGGCCACATTGTCAGTTTCAGTATACTGCTGTTGCACCTGAAAAACATTCCTGCAGTTCGTTTGCCACCTTTAAAATCCTGAACATTTTTAATTGTGGAAAACGATCGTGATATTTCTGGTGGCCTTGCCTTAGTTCCGGCTGACGTGAATCAATTTAATGGTTCATTATACACTCGCTCTCATAAATCTATGAATGGTTTTTCCTTCACTGTCTGATGATAGGATCGCCGTCTTCATGATCCCTGAGCGAAATTACACTTCTTTAAAACCTTCCCTTTGTAATGAGTCAGAGGAACTCATTAGTAAAGAAGAACCTATTATTAGAAAAGTTAAATCCGGATTATTCTGTTAATATTGGTAAGCCAGAGATTCTCATAATTTGTGCAGGATTTATGAAAAATAATAAAAATAAAAGTAACAAGACGAAAAAATCATGTGTCCAGCATAGATTATGAAACACCTTCCAACTTGTTCAGAATACTGTAACAAAACTTCACAGTTTATTTCGGTTTCAGTATACTGCTGCTGCACCTGAAAAAACATTCCTACAGTGTCGTTTGCCACCTTTAAAATTCTGAAGATTTTTAATTGTGAAAAACGATCGTGATACTTCTGGTGGCCTTGCCTTAGTTCCGGCTGACGTGAAGTAATTTTAATGGTTCATTATACACTCCCTCTCATAAATCTATGAATGGTTTTGCCTTCACTGTCTGATGATAGGATCGCAGTCTTCATGATCCCTGAGCGAAATTACACTTCTTAAAACCTTCCCTTTGTAATGAGTCAGAGGAACTCGGTTAGTAAAGAAGAACCTATTATTACAAAAGGTAAATCCGGATTATTCTGTTAATATTGGTAAGCCAGAGATTCTCATAATTTTCGTAGCAAATATAAAAAATAAATAGCAATGTAGCAAGAACGAAAAATCATGCGTCCATTATAGATCATGAAACACTTTTCAACATAAAATATATAATGTGAACATTAAAAAGTCCACAGTTTTACTTAAAAGGCGACTAAAGTAATGAAAAAGAAGTTTAAAATATACATTTTATTTAAAACTTCTTAGTACTTTCAAGCTTTCCAGCTCATCAGAGAATATTTTAATAACTAATTATTGTTTTTTTATACAAATACGTCACTTTGTTTTGAAAATGAGAGAGCCAATAATTACTAGAGTTGAAAGTAGAAGTAGCAGAAGCAGTTTCTTAGATTGAATTTAATTACTGCTACTTCTACTTTCAATTCTAGTAATTATTGGCTCTGTCATTTTCAAAATAAAGTGACGTATTTGTATAAATAAACAACAATTAGTTATTAAAATATTCTCTGATGATGAGCTTGGAAAGCTTGAAAGTACTAAGAAGTTTTAAATAAAATTTATATTTTAAACTTTTTTCATTACTTTAGTCGCCTTTTAAGTAAGAATGTGGACTTTTTAAAGTTCACATTATATATTTTAGTTGAATCAAGGTGAAAAATTGAGTTTCGTCTTATGATTTTATTTACACTTTCCAACACTTTCAGAATACTCTAACAAAACTTCACAGTTTTATGAAGGTGAAAGACAAAGTCCGACTTAGGCTATTTAGGGCCCCGGGACAGGCATCATTCTTGGGGGGTGGGGCTTCTATATATCCATAAAAATAATGTGGAAGTGACTAGTACTAAACTTCATACATATTGTATATGTATGCAATGCATACATTTCATACCAGATACTAGTCACATCTGTATGCAGGGTATCACAAAATGATGGTCAACTTTAAGAAGAAATACTAGTAAGGTAATAGTAGAAAAAAAGGACGGATTGGTCGACAGGAGTATTTTGTTTGCAAACTTTTACTATGCTTATCTACATATATTATAAGAGGTCTAAAAGAAAATGCCCCGTCGTTCATAATTAATGGTTTTAACTTGCTTCGTTACAAGGAAAACATCAATAAAGAATTTATTTTGAAAACAATAGAATACTAAGGTCTTATAATAAAACTTTAATCATTAGTTTTCTAATGATATAGTTGTGCAAACCTCTATTGTGAATAATACATAAAATCATTGTAAAAGCAACTTTTCCCCCTTTTCTTTTTGCATCATGCGAAAAATTTCTTTATCAGTATAATGAATCTTTATCAGTGAATTTTCATAGTTTTAGTGCCAGAAAACGTGAAAATTCATAAAGTTCAAAGCATGATAATTTGATAATTTTTAGGCGAACAAAAAGGAAACTTTTACTGTTTTACTTGTTAGAGCATTTACCGGGTGTCCTAAAAAGGACTGACTGATTTTTAAAATCAATAACTTGCAAACGGTGATAGATATTTAAAAAATTCTTGCAGGAGGGTTATGCATAAGGTCAAAAGTTCTTTTACAGTGATTTTCGATTTTAGTTCGAATTACAAATAATAGATGGCGCTGCTATCAATAGACGCTAAATTCAGGCTCAATTTTTGGTACTTTCGCACTCACTCAATACATTTTCTTCTTTTTCGGCATGGAAGAAGAGAAATGCCAAAAAATCGAGCCTGTATTTAGCGGCTATTGCTCACAGCGCCATCTATTGTTTGTAATTCGAACTAAAATCGAAAATCACTGTAAAAAAAAACTTTTGACCTTATGCATGCCCTCCTGCAAGAATTTTTTAAATATCTGTCACCGTTTGCAAGTTATTGATTGTTAAAATCAGTCAGTCCTTTTTAAGACACCCGGTAGATTGTTTTTTCTAAATATAACTGCTCCCCAAAGACTGTATAAAAATTTAAATTTCGAAACGTTAAAAAAAAAAAAAAAAACACTAAATATTTTGACATAGATGTAGCTTTACAGATTGCAAAACAACATTTGAAACATATTCTCAATTGGTTGGAGCTATGGATTCTAAAGTACAGTTAAGGAATTAGTTATTGGTCAAGGATAAGAAGTGAGACCCTTGTACCCTTGCAACATCTAAAGCCCTTCTCCAACCCTTCAATTCTTTTCAGATAGTGACGTCAGCTTAATGTGACTCTGTATCCATATTATTATAGGTAATATTTAGAAAAACTGATTTTGACAAGAAAAAAAAATCTTTTTGTGGGTAAAAATTGAGAATTTTAATTTTTTTTTAAAAAATTTAAAGAATTTTAAAGTTTGCTGTTCTTTTATACACTGCTGTGTTTAAAACACTAAAACTTCTATAAATATTATTTCTTTCTACCCTCAATATCGTGTACTTAATAAAATGATGGATCGATTTTACAATTAATGAAATAGTTTGAGGGAAAAAATATATACAAACATAGGCAAAAACGCAGCAAAAATCATGATTTGCTCAACGTTTTGATTTAATTTTTTAAAATTTCATTTTATTGTAAAATCCATCTCTAATTTTATTAAGCCCACTATATTAAGGATACAAAAAAAAAAAAAAAAATAATAATGGAGTGATTTAACAAATATTTGTAGAAGTTTTAGGGTTTTAAACACAGTAATGTATCAAAAAACAGCAAACTTTAAAATTATTTAAATTAAAATTCTCAATTTGTACCCACAAAATGATTTTTTTTTGGTCAAAATCAGTTTTTCTAAGTATTACCTAAAATAATGTGTGTGTATAATAAATAATTGTACATCAGTAAAAAGAAGTTCTTCAAAGGCTACCGAGCTCCCTTAAGGTTGTTCTCAAATCTAGAAGAGCTACTTTCTGAAACCTTTCTGAATTAATTTTTGTTTTGAAACGCATGAAATTGACAGGTGTTCTTATTCAGAAACTATGTAATGGAATTACTTTTTCAATTTTTGGTAATGTCAAAAGATCTTTCAGAAAATACTGTCGAAGTAGGCGAGTTGAATCGAATTCCCGGCGCGGCATCTTGAAAAACGGGGAAAAACAACTTGTCACGTGACAAAAATCCCTTATAACTCGATAAATAAACTGTCAATCAAAAAATGAAAAACGTTATTAGATTCCAAACCGTATCAATAGTCAGGGGTGCCAATTTTTATGCCTTTACGGTTAAAAAAAAAAAGTAAAAAAATCTGTCGAAGTTTCGCGATGTTGAAGTAGGGAATTTGAGAAAAGGAAAAAAAATCGGTTCTTTCGTAAATCGCATGTATGCGTAATAAATATGGGACAAGTCCGTATCAAAATAGCGTTGAGTGAAAGCAGTGTTGCGTTACGACTTATCCTATCGGACAGATATGTAGACCAGTCGTCCGCCTTACTTCAAGAGGCGAGCAAGATTCACGCAAATAAGTGAAAGGTCACAGATGATTGAGTGACAGATGAAAACAACACTCTTAATCTGATCGTCCTACAGACAAAAATGCAAGGGTGTTAAAATGATGTTTTATGTGCCAAATAGATTCTTCGCATAATTCAAGGCTTAAAATAAAATAGGCGGTATTCTGGTTATCTTTTTATGTAAGTTGTCAAGTGATGTGAATTTGTACATTATGACAATACGGTCTCAACAAATATGGTTGCCAGTTCGCCAGTAGCGACCAAAATATGTTATATGTGAAATTTTATGCGCACCATCGTTGGAAATAAAGGTGATCACAATAGCAGAATTTTTTCTTCTCACCGCCGCGAACTGATATATTCGTTCACTAAGCTGCAGGTTTCACTGCAATAGAAGCATTATTTAAATTAATATAATTTTACAGATATAATCCAGTTTTAAACTAGTATGTTGTGGCCATCACAAAACTTTCTTCTATATAAATCACGTCAATTAAATCATTTAAATAGTAAAAGAAATTACATCAATTTAGAACCAATTCATATCAAAGTATACCTGAATTTGAAGTTTGATGAAAATTCGTGCATTAGTTATTGAGATAGAGCTGTAGGGAAAATTCTGAAAAATGCAGCATAGCAGCGCCATCTGTTGAGCGATTTGCTCCAAAACACAAACAGCACTAATTCATATTAAGGTATACCGGAATCTGAAGTTAGTTGAAAACCCAAGCATTAGTTCTTGAGATAGAGCTATTGCGAAAATCACAAAAAATGCAGCATAGCAGCGCCACCTGTTGAGCGATTTACACCAAAAGGTGCAAAACGTCAATTCATATCAAACACTAACTGAATCTGAAGTTTGGTGAAAATCCGTGCATTATTTCTTGAGATAGAGCTATTGCGAAAATCGTGTAAATGCCGCAAAATGCGGCATAGCAGCGCCATCTGTTGGGCGATTTGCCCCAAAACGTTACCAGCACCAATTCATATCAAGGATTAACTGAATCTGGAGTTTCATGAAAATCTGTGCATTAGTTCTTGAGATGGAGCTAGTGCAGAAATCGCGAAAAATGCAGCATAGCAGCGCCACCTGTTGGGCGATTTACAAAAAAAAACTAATCAGCACCAATTTATATTAGGGACTACTTGAATATAAATTTTTACTAAATTCCGTGCATTAGTTCTTGAGATAGAGCGCCCACAAAATTTGTGTCACAGACAGACAGACTCACAGACAGACATTTTGTAAAAACATGTTTTTTGGAATCTCTGACCTTTAAAACGTGTAAAACCGTCGAGAACCGGAAGTCGAAATTTTTTACGAATCCAATACTTTCTTCTTGTAAAGATAGAAGAAAATAAAAATTAAGTTAAGATTAATATTCTCAAGGCTTATATGCCTATACGTAATAAAAATTCTCATATGTTGGAAAATACACCTTTTTTAGCATTTAAAAAATTACAGAAAACAACATTACAATTTTGCCCATTTGCTCACCGGTGAGAGGGGGGGGGGGGAAATCGATTAAAATAGTTTCTCTGAAGCATTGATACGAAAGTAGGATTCTTTTTTTCCGTAGCAATAATTCGGAATTACCCGAATTCACTGGACGAGCCTCGGCCTTTCATTGATGAGTAGTAAATCAAATAAGAACATTTTGTTGTGTGATGTAACACGGAAGAGATGCTAGTGTTGAAAGCTAGCAAGAATCCTTCACACGTTCATAAAAATATCAACCATTCAACTGCTATAGCATTAACACACAATCGGTACCTCTTGAAATATAATGCACATTTCAGGCTCTACGCTTGAAGACACGATGTAACTCAATAAACGACTCTTTAATGCAACCTAAAATAAAACGAACATAAGAAAAACAGGATGTTCAACAGTATATCCTTTCCCGATGATATCTTGACTTAAAATCTCTGTAGAGTCAAGGAATATATTTTAAATGCAGCAGTAATATTCTTAAGAACTGCATAGCTGCCTAAGCGTTTAATATAATTGAAACAGAAAAAGAATTTGAGGCAGGATGAACATTTAAATTTCTGGAATATTAATCTTTGAAATGTTCAGGGATCTTTCATACTTGAAAAATAAAAATATTAAAAAAGGTTTTCAGTTAAAGCATTTAAGGGTGTTAGTCAGCGAGATCTAAAATTCCCGAAGCTAATGTTAAACCTATGGGCATGCAATGCATTCGTATTTTTTAAATATCTCACACAGATCTCTAGCAGGTCTATCTAGTATATGTTATTCCAATATTAAGAACTTCATTGTTGAAAAATTAGTTTATTAAATTCTAGCTAATTAAATTGCTTTAAAACAAATTAAAAAAAGTTTTAAAATGTGCAGTTTATAATTAAAATCAATTGAATATATTTTAGTGATGCAACGAATAGGGGTTTGGCCGAATCACCGAATACCGAATATTCGGCCAAGTTACAGCCGAATATTCGGCCTATTCGGCCGCCGAATAATGAACTTATTTTTGCCTAACAACAAAATATAGTATGCACTATGTGCACAATTCTTGTATATTTCACAATTAAAATGTATTGTTTTCTTTTAAAAAATTCTTTATATACAATTTTTAAAGCAGTATTTTACTCTTGAAAAAGTATTCGGCTATGTTCTGCCTAAAAATTGCCTCAATAATATAATTCAGCCCCCCCCCCCCCCACAAAAAGAAAAAAAAATTCTTAGCAAAAGTTCCTCATCAGGTACTGTCTAGTTACATTTTAATAGATATTATGTGTGTTGTTGTTACATTTTAAAATAATGAGAAAATTTTAAAAGTACTAGGAAACATAAGTTTCAGCTTTCAGATGAAATAAAATAAAAAATAAGAAATCTTAATATTTTAAGAAAAACCACTGATAGAAAGGGTGAAAGGAATATCCTCTAAAATGATGGAAAGAAATCATTGTAGACTTTATAAAGCTCACAATTAACAAAATTTTTATTTATCTTTAATTTTTTTTTCTTTGCTGTCAGCCTCTATAGAAAGTGCCCCTCAATGTGAAGAAGTAAAAGAAATTAGTAATTTTCTTTCCCAGCCACTACTAGAAATACAACAGTGTCCTTTGGAGTGGTGGGTGAAAAATTCAGAAGACTTTCCAAACCTTTTACAATTAGCCAAAAAGTACCTTTCTGCACCAGGAAGTACCATATATAGTGAGAGATTATTTTCAGAAGCAGGTAACATTTATGAAAAAAAAAAATAGACTATCACCTGAGAATGCTGAATTATTTCTGCATCGCAATCTACGTTTATAGAAAACATTTTAACTGTTTTTTAAGGCATTACAATGCTATTCTTGAAAAAAATATCTAAAACGTAAATGCATACTAATTAAAAGAATTTAGTATTTACATTTCTTTCATTATTTAATAAGAAATAGTAACAGACTTAAAAAAATCACTTAAATTATATTTAACTTTTAAGCGTATTTTACTATAAAAAAACCAATTAAGTATTGCAACATATACGACTTAAATATCTTATATAATACATCTATATCTAATCAATCATATATTTATGTTCTTTATAGGTATAATTCAAAATATTATTGAAAGAAATATTTTTTTATGTAACAAGGTGGGTTAAATGTTAAACTTCCCATTATGATAAAAAAAAATTTTGAATTAGCTTGTACAGCTGTATTAAAACAATTTTGAATAGATTAATTTTAAATTTAACAGATTATGTTAGCTTATTCCAGATACTTTTTGTACTTACTAATACAGCATAAAATTTTTTTAACATGATTCCTAAATTACTCTTATATAAAAATGGGTAGATAAAACCCATTCGGAGTATGAAAGTTAATGTAAAAAAAGTGTCAGTTAATGTCAAATAAAATTTTCATTATATATATGATGAATATAAATTGTCAAATTAAAAAGTTATTCTGTGTAAATATAAAAACATTTATTAGTATTATTCGGCCAAGGCCGAATAACGGACTTGATATTCGGCCGAAGCCGAATATTTGGCAGACAGGCCGAATGGGCCGAATATTCGTTGCATCTCTAATATATTTTTAATTCGATTTTTATGAACACATTTCTTAAATGAAACAGTGCTCCTTGAATTTTGAATAAATAAAATCTCTTTTTAAAAAACATATATTTTTTTCTTTTTCTTTTTTCTTTCTTTTTTCTTTTCTTTTCTTTTTTTTTTTTTTTTTTGTATAACTAAAATAATTAAACAGCAAGAGAATGAACAGCTAAGAATTTTACGATGGGGAAACGGAGAACGGTTTTTCCCAAAAATCCTTCATGGAAATTAATTTTCAGTTTTTGTAGATCTATGTGTTAAAATTTTATCGAAAACGGGTGGACGAAGGCAGTGAAAAATGAAAAATCCATGAAAATCAATCTGGTTTTAAAAAGGTCAATTTTGACCCCCCCCCCCAGCCCCAGCCCCCCCCCCCCCCCCCCCCCCCAAAGAAAAAAAAATCTGCTTAAAACCAACGAAAGCGATCGGCGTGGCTTTTTTTTTTTTTTTTTTATAATGTTAGGCAGCTTTTATGTAACATTGCAATAGTAAATTTTCTCTACTTTTTTTCATTAAGAAAAAAAAAAAAAAAAAAATCCCAGACCTAGACAACATCAGACGGGTCAGCTAGGATATAAGCAAAACTGCAACTAAAATTGAACTAGTATGTTGTGGCCATCACAAAACTTTCTTCTATATAAATCACACCAATTAAATCATTTAAATAGTACAAGAAATAACAACGATTTAGCAACAATTCATATCAAAGTATATTTGAATTTGGATGAAAATTCGTACATTAGTTCTTGAGATAGAGCTATAGCGGAAATTCTGAAAAATGTAGCATAGCAGCGCCACCTGTTGAGCGATTTACACCAAAAATAAGCAGCACTAAATGATAAAGGTACACCTGAATCTGAAGTTGGTTGAAAATCCAAGCATTAGTTCTTGAAATAAAGCTATTGCGGAAATCGCAAAAAATACAGCATAGCAGCGCCACCTGTTGAGCTATTTACACCAAAAATTAAACAGCACTAATTTTTACGTTAATTCATGTCAATGACTAACTAAATCTGAAGTTTGATGAAAATCCGTGCAATAGTTCTTGAGATACAGCTCTTGCGGGAATCGTGAAAAATGCAGTACAGCAGCGCCACCTGTAGGGCAATTTACACTGAAAATTAAGCAGCACTGATTTATATCAGGGACTAACTGAATCTGAAGTTTGATGAAAATTCGTGCATTTTTTCTTGAGTTGGAGCTATTGCGATAATCATGAATAATGCAGCATAGCAGCGCCACCTGTTCGGCGATTTTCACCAAAAACTAATCAGGTCCAGTTTATATCAAGGTCTAACTAAATATAAAGTTTTGTGAAATTCCGTGCATTAGTTCTTGAGATAGAGCGCCCACAAAATTTTTGTCACATACAGACTCACAGAGTGAGAGGGTGACAGAGTGACAGACAGACATTTTCTAAAAACCATCAAATCGTGTTCTGGGCATTCTAAAACGTATAAATCCGTCGAAAAACGGAAGTCGAAAATTTTCGCGAATCCAATACTTTCTTCTTGTACAGATAGAAGAAAGTAAAAATGCAAACGATAAACATTAGAGATCGACCCTTTGCATAGCCTATATGAAAAGATCAAATTTCCCGCTGGCATTTTAATATTTTCAAAATGAAAAGAACGCTCCCATAGTATTAACATTCGCTGGCGAGTTTCTTCGCGTAACTACTTAAGAAAAAAGATATTCCAAATGAAATAATATGTCTTGTCTCAATTTGACGAATTCACAAGAGTTCATAAATGGTACCATGAGCCTACATGAGCGCAAAAATAACTCTTACTTATACCAGTGTTTTTGATTTTCACAATAATTCATATACTTGCATTTACAGTTTCATATATGCTCCCTATTCACAATGGCCAATTTTCAATTAAGCACAACTCATTCATTTTTAAAAAGACAAGTATGCAGTTTTATGTAATGATCTCGTTGCAGAAAAAAATGTAAAATGCAGTTCGTATAAAAATACAAAAACTATTTTTTTTTAAACTATTACAATAATATAATCTTATTTCCTGTCTCATTTTCAACATCTTTGCAATTTGCATTGCTTATTTATCTGTAACTGATACACATAGCTGCCACCTTCTACGCTTTTTTTACTTTCTTCTATCTTTACAAGAAGAAAGTATTGGATTCATGAAAATTTTCGAATTCCGGTTTTCGACGGATTTACACGTTTTAAGGGTCAAAGAACCCGAAAAACATGTTTTTACGAAATGTCTGTCTGTGAGTCAGTCTGTCTGTCCGTCCGTCTGTCTGTCTGTGTGTGACACAAATTTTGTGGGCGCTCTAACTCAAGAACTAATGCACGGAATTTAATAAAAATTCATAACCAGTTAGTCCCTGATACAAATTGATGCTGATTAGTTTTTGGTGTAAATCACTCAACAGGTGGCGCTGCTGTTCTGCATTTTTTGCGATTTACGCAATGGCTCTATCTTAAGAACTAATGCACGGATTTTCACGAAACTTCAGATTCAGTTAGTCCCTCATATGACTTGATGCTGATTACGTGTTGGTGTAAATCGCTCAACAGGTGGCGCTGCTATGATGCATTTTGTACGATTTCTGCAATGACTATCTCAAGAACTAATGCACGGATTTTCAGGAAACTTCAGATTCATTTAGTCCTTGGTATGACTTGATGCTGATTACGTGTTGGTGTAAATCGCTCAACAGGTGGCGTTGCTGTGCTGCATTTTGAACTATTCCCACAATAGCTCTATCTAAAAAACTAATGCACGAGTTTACATCTAACTTCAGATTTAGTTAGATGTTAACACAAGTTGTTGCTGATTAGGTTTCAGTGGTAATCGTCCAATAGGTGGCGCTGCTATGCTGGAATTTTCATAATTTTCGCAATAACTCTATCTCCAAAACTCATATACGGATTTTCCCCAAACTTCAGATTCAGTTAGACTTTGACATAAGTGGTGTCTTGGTGATTTTGGGTGTAAAGCACCCAATAGGTGGCGCTGCTATGCTGAATTTACACGATTTCAGAGATAGCCATACCTCAATACATAATGCACGGAATTTCATACCTTTAGAATCCTTATGATTGGCATAGATTGCCGTTTAACATTGGCAGTGTGAGAGCGAATTTTCCAGTATTAACATGTATGAGATAGAAGAAAGTTTTGGGATTGGGTACATCCGACTAGTTACATCATATAAACGTGCTTTGAACCCCCAAAATTATTTTATAAAATATGGTTTGGCGTATATTTAATAAAGAGATGTACATATTTTTATTTTATTTATTTATTTATTTATTTATTTTTTTTATGATTACCGATATATCCGGTTAAAATGTGCTTACTTGACTTAAAATAAGCGTGATAGTTAGCAGCCATATAAAGAGGAAAGAAAAGAAAAATGCCTGTTTCGATCTTTTTAGGATATTCAGAATACTATGGCTTTTAAAGTTTTATATACGTTAGAAATTAGAAATTTTATTTAAAACAAATTAAATATTTTAAAAAAATAAGCTACAAACGATAATAATAATAAAGAAAGAAAAAATCATGCGTCAAGCATAGATTATGAAACACTTTCCAACACATTCAGAAAATGGAACAAAACTGCACCATTTAAAAAATTAAAATATTACGTCTAATTAAACAATATAAAAACGCATAACACATTTCAAAATCCAGTTTCAGCTGTTCCCATCCACAATCGAAAAAATATCCGAATTTTTTAAGCAGCCCTGTATATGATATATACATTTGAATATATTAACTACATGCATGCCAAAATCTAGTTCACTTAACCTCTTGGGGATGAGCGACCCGCATACGTGCCGCGTAAGGTGACCAGAATTCTTGATTATTCTCACCAGTAAATTTTTATTGTAAATTTTGCCTTATTTAATCCGAGCATTTTCCCGATTCAATTAGGCAAAAATTTCTGTTACGAAAAACCGGTGATAAAAGATTAAAAATTTTGTAAAAGACGCTCGTCCCGAAGGGGTTAAGAGATACATATACTTCAGTTGAAAATTTACCTTCAGCAATTTCCTCTAATAAGGAGAAGGGTACGTGAATACTTTTGTGCAGCCTTGTATTTGAAATATAGAATTAATATATAACGAGTAAGATGCAAAAAATTAATTTAATTTAAAAGCGCATACCGAATTTAAACCGTACATTCCAGCAATTATTACTCAAAGACAGTACTGTACTGTAATCGATTTCTTTTGTGTGTCCCTGTAAATG
The DNA here is from genome assembly GCA_963932465.1 of Maratus speciosus. NCBI lineage: Eukaryota > Metazoa > Arthropoda > Arachnida > Araneae > Salticidae > Maratus > Maratus speciosus. The sequence goes on from OZ010789.1 coordinate 617,316,736, forward strand.
AATAAAAAATGCTATGAATGTCCTGTTCTAACGTGATCGTAGTGAAATTCAGCGATTTATATCCAGTTTCAATACATTTGAAGTAGCGTAATGCCACTAAAATACTCTGCAATCTATTTTTCCCATATACCATAATGTACTGGAATACTTTTGAGTGCCCCTGTAAATGAACGATTAATCCTACATACTTCATATACAATACCAAACATGCTTTAGTGACCCTAAATAACCTTTATTAATTTCATGAATATCCGAGTATATTTACAGAAGTTAGAGAGTGGACAGACGGCCAGACAAACTGAATGCATAACCACTTTTCAACTTTGTCGGAAAAAGTTAAAAAGAATATGTATGAAGAAAACATACTACACAATAGGAAATTTAAAAGTTCCGTTTACTTAAAAGATGGCAGATAATACTAATACAGATTTTATTAGTTTAAAATACACATTTTATTTAAATTTCCTAGTACTTTCGGCCTGCAATCCCGCAGCCATCGCCAGGGAATATTTTCATTACTATCCCCTGACAATGATGAAATAAATGAATTGATGAAAAAATGATTAATGAAAATATGCTCTGGCAATGGCTGCGGGATTGCAGGCCGAAAGTACTAGGAAATTTAAGTAAAATGTATATTTTAAACTTGTAAAATCTGTATTAGTGTTACTATCTGTCGCAGTTTAAGATCTTTTAAAGTTCGTATTGTGTAGTTTGCGATTGAACAAGGTGAAATATTGAATGTGGTCTTATGATTTTATTTACATACTGAATTAATACACCATATACCTGCGTAAAACTGTGAGGTATGTTAAAACTGCATTTTCCGAATCTTGTGCTAAGATTAATTTCAGACTTACCAAAAAGGAATCGATAAATCCTAGAATTTACAGAAATAGTTCGGTAAATGTAAGGAAGTAGGATCTTTTTTACCAAATCATGCTCGTAAATGTTATGATTCACTGGTACATCCTAGGATTTATCAGAGTTCTGACTTTGGCAGTAGCACACATATTTGAGAATGTACTGTATAATTTTCCCCACATTTATTTCTCAAATGGTCGTAGGAGTTATACAGATAAAAAAGAACTTCTTTGTGATAAAATGATAATTTATGAATGTACATGTAGTACATATAAAAACATATTTCCTTCTTCTTTTATAAATAAAAAAATAAAAATATCTAAAAACAATTTAAAAACATAAAAAAAAAGATTAAACAAAAATTTTGATAATGAGGTATGCAACTGCATTATATCTTTACATTCAATAGAATGCCCCCCCCCCCCCCCTCCAAAAAGACTTCTGACAATTCAAGTTTTTCAGTCACCCAATGGCACGACGTTTTCGTCGACGACTCAAAGCAATAAGCAACTCTGTCGTTTAACTTTTTTTTTTTTAAATGCAATTCTAATAAAACTCGCCAAACGAGAGATAAAAACAATATGCTGGAACGACTTTTTAAATTATCCTTTCGAAGTAAACTTCGCTTTTCATTATCAATCTTCCCTAGCAATGGCATCCCGTAGCGCTTATTGATTCAGCACGTTAGCACACACACAGAGCAGTTTTGTAGTCAAAAGAACTTGTAGTCTCTTCTCTTCTGTCGTTGCAGCTGTGGCAAAATCTTGGAATTATTGAACGTTTATTTATTTATTTCTGAACTCTTCCGCTTTAAATCAAATACATCTTTAAAGGCCTGTTCTGTCAAAGGCTTCAATAATAATTTTATTGAATTTTGCCGAAATAAAACATGTCCTGCCGTTTAAAGCTGTTGGAATCACAGCAAGGGCTTTATTGAAAAATATTTTTCGGGTAACATTAAATGAAAACACGAAAAAAGTAGTTTGTAAAAACGGAATGATTTTTTTTTCTGTATTGGAAAAGAAAAAATCGGGATCGGTTCTCTCTTCCTCCCCCTCCCCTTGCCCCTATTTCTATCTCTCTCTCTATGTATATTATTATTATTATTAGGGATGCACCGAATATTCGGTATCTATTCGGTATTCGGCCTATTCGGCCATGTTACCGAATATTCGGTTTGGCCGAATAGCAAACTATTCGGTATGCCGAATATTCGGCTTGGACGAATAGCAAACTATTCGGTATGCCGAATATTCGGCTTGGCCGAATATCAAAATATTCGGCTGAGCCGAATACTTAAAAAAACTTTTTAAACATATTTTTAAAAAAATTATACAACTTCTACATTTAAGAGTCAACTTATAAAGATATTCAGAATAATTAGAAACAAAGTCATATTTAAATAAAAGAGAATGTTTTTACATTATTTATTTGCTGTTTGTTAAGTATTATTTAAGAAAATTAACCAATCACGAGGATTTTCAGAGGAAATAATTATGTACAAAGGCAAGTTACTGAACATTATCCAGTAAATAGTCTGTTTTTTGCTAAGATTTCAGAACAACGTTTACAATCTCTGAAAATGATTGCCCACTCCAGATACCGATCTAGGATGCATTTAAAAGCTTCCTTGCTTAATCAAACGGAGTAGAACGGTTATTCTTGCTAAGTTGCCACCATATAAAATTTGAATAGATTGTATTATTTATTTACTTTTACTTTAGTCTCTTCCTGACAAACAAATAATATATGATCCTGTACAATTTTTCTTCCAATTTTTTCACAATTTCTCTTTGATTTTAAAATGTTTCTTTTAGAATTCAAGAAAATTTTATTCATCTGTTTTAATTCTCAGAAGAAGCCATAAAATTTAAACATTTTTTAATTAAAAAAGTTTTGTAACTATCTTCTTAAATAACCCAAAGCAGATTTTTTTCAGCATAAAGTTTATTTGACAAAAGATCTTAAAATAAAAGTTCCTGTTTTAAATATTATGTAAAATTGTTTTAAAATGTAACATTTTAGTGCCTTTAAAATTTGAAATATAAAAGTATCGGACAAACCGAATATTCGGTATTCGGCCGAATAGTTACTATTCGGCAGGCCGAATATTCGGCATTCGGCCTAGCAGTTACTATTCGGCTAGCCGAATATTCGGTATTCGGCCAAAATCTCTATTCGGTGCATCCCTAATTATTATCATTATTATTATTATTATTGGTTAATTTATATTGTGTCGTTTATCTTTATAAACAGTTATTTAATTAAGATTAATAGTTATATTATTTTCAGAAAGATTTATTGTTTTGTTTTATACTAACTGACCCGCCCGCTGTTGTCCGGGACCCGGTGATAATAATCTTAAATGAACCCGAAATTTGTATGATTTTATATCTTTAGCTCAATTTTGTCTGAATTTATATTTTTAAAAGAAAAAAAATCGTGAAAAAATGTTCATCTTTAGTGATACAAGCGCTCGTAAGAAGACTTTTTTATTTGAGTAACAAAGTTTCACCTTTCTTTACAAAATGTTTTTTTACAAAATTATAATAAATTCCACAACCTACATTTGCCCGAATGCTAAAATATTTAGATATGTTATACAAAATGGGTGTTCACTGACTCTCTAAAAAATTGTTTAAAAAGAAAATCTGATATTTAGTGGTAAAAGGCGCCGAAATAACTCCAACGGAAAAATTCAAGAGGCGGAAAGGGAGGGGGAGGGAATCTAACGTTTAAAAGAATACATTTCTTGTTGTCTAAATCCTGTGTAATAAGTTATAAATAGGCTTCCGACGACAATGGGTAATTTTTGTGCTAAAATATTGATATTTAGTTGTAAAAATCACTGTTTTACGCATAATTTGTTTTATTTTATTTATTTATTTTTACATCGAAATCCTGAGTGATTTTTTTTTTTTTCAGATTAATTTTTTCACCCTTAAACCAGATTATACTTGATCAAACCAAATCGATACTTGATCATTAGCTAAAAGGTTAGTATGTATACACATACCAATATTAAAATCCAAGAGCTATTGCATAAAATTAAGTATATTTTTAGGTATATTTTGTATGAAATACTACCTATTGCGATCTCTCCTATGTTGGAATTCCTGAAAAATTTTTGCAGATCTACACCGATCATGACTTCAACCCAAACCACCCTCAGTAAAAAAACTTTCTCTCTCTCTCTCTCTCTCTATATATATATATATAACTTTTTTACGGACACGATAACTTCCGTAGTTCTCCGCAAATCTCTTCCAAGCTGATACATAAAATCAGGGGTAGAAAATCTCTGTCAAGTTCGTTAATGGGCAAAATCGGACAAACGGGGTTGAAAGAGGGGGGGGGGGGGTGTTCTGAAAATGTATCAGAAATATTAGAGTTGTTGAGCGGGGGGAAAATATACTTTTTTTATACCGACTTAATGATTTTGATAAAACAACTCTTACAGAAAAATGAAATTAAAAATTCGTCAAAAGCGGCAGATAAAATTGTTAAACCGGGTTTATCTCATCTTGATTTAGTTTTTGTTGGTGTAATCAGTAACTTAACTTCGAAATCTATCTCCACCTGTAGGCTGAGCCGGACGGTTTTTTTTTTTTTTTTTTTTTTTTTTTAATGTGCGTAATGTTAATCCTAGGGCTAAATGCGCCTAAAAAAAGTGACTTCGTTAGCACTGGACCAAGATAGATCTAAAGCTTGGCGAAGCGAGATTAGTCATTCTCGATGAAGTAAAATCTTCGACCAAATATAAACTGCAAATGCATCCAAGAACATCTTATTTAAAATTATTTTTATATCTAAATAATATCACAATTTTTCTCATTTTTTAACCTTTTATATCCGAAATTATAAATCCATGAAAATTTCGTCTTCTAAAGCATTTTTTCGCGACTTCTTGAAACTACATTAGAAGATTTATACAATCATTTAAGGGGTCTCAGGACTCTTAAAATTGCAAACATTGAAAAAAGGAGACCATTTTCAACATTTCATATCTTAAAATGTATATTATTTTAAAACACAATTTTTATTGGTATGGAAGATATAAGTACGGCCTATCATTTTATGTATATAAAAAATTGCAAGATGCAGAATTAGCATTTGCAGGCGGCTCCAAACTGTCAGATATTTGACGAGCAGAAACTTGGTATAATAGCTTACGCGCACGATTACAAAATAAATATTGGAACTAGAATGAAAATTTTGGTGCCTATTGATTGTAATAATTACCCTGAACCTAAATAAATTTGTATTTATATCTCTTTTTAAATTTTTAATACAAAGTTGTATTTAGCTAATACAAAATTTTGAAAATTTTAACAACATAATCACCTAAGAAAATATTTTTTTGAACAACAAAAAGGAAATTTTAGATACATTACATATTATACAGATTAACATGAAACGTATGTTTTGAAAATTTCATGAAAAAATATTCAAAAGCTTTTGAGGTATCCCTATGCGTTCTGCCCAAAAAAGTCATTTGGAGAAAAATTGCTTCAAAGTTTCGGAAACGCTGCGTTAGCTATTGAGCGGGTATAATTCTAAAAGCCATAACTTCTGTTCTAATGAGAATTTCAAGAAAAAAATTATATTAAAAGTTCTGAAAAGAGAGGCGTTTAACATCTAAAAAAAGTTTAAATTTCGGAAAATTTGAAGCTTTAAGAGTCCCGAGACTCCTTAATACATTTTAGAAGAATTTTGCAAGTTAAAATTAATTAAATTTGAATTTATAGGGATTTTGTGCACTATTTATAACTCCAGTCAAATCTTTTATTTAAAATATTTTTTTTTAGTATTTTATAGAATTAGGAAATGTACAAACATAATCTCTTACAAAAGAAATATTTCCTGACTGAAACTTTTCCCCCACAATCTTCCAACGTCACGAAAGCTGAAAAGATGCAAATGAAAAAGAAATCATCCTTTTGAAAATATTTTCGTTTTGTGCAACCAGTAATGCTTTTGGAACGAGATAAAGTGAAGTATCTATAACTCATTCTAAACTGTATTACTACTAATCGATGTATTAAGTTAATTTTCTAACAAGCTATTTTAATGGTACTTTAAGGGGTCTCAGAACTCAAAGCTTCAAAATTTTGGAAATTTAAATTTTTTTAGATGTCAAACTTCTATGATTTTTTTCCCTTGAAATTCCCATTAAAACAGAAGTTATGGCTATTAGAATTATACACGCTCAATAGCTAAAGCGGCGTTTCCGAAAGCACTGAAGTTATTTTTCTCCAAATGACGTTTTTGGGCATAACGCGTAGGATATCTCAAAAATTTGAGAATATTTTTTCATGAAATTTTCAAAACACATGTTTGAAGTTAGTCTGCATAAACGGAACCTAAAATTTCATCTTTATTGTTAAAAAAAAAAAAAAAAATTATAGGTGATTATACTGTTGAAATTTTCAAAATCTTGTATCAGCTTTAACACAACTTTGTATAAAAAATATGAAAATGCTTTAAGTACAAATTTATTAAGGTTCGGGGTAATTATTGCAATCTGAAGTATAGATAGGCCCGCAAAATTTATTCTGTGATCATGCGCGTAAGCTGTTAGACCAATGTTTTGCTCGACAACTGTCTGACAGTTTGGAACGCCCTATAAATACTAATTCTGCATCCTGCAATTTTTTAAATACATGAAATGAAAGAACATACTTATATTTTTTATCCCAATAAAAATTGTGTTTTTAAATCCTATTCATTTTAAGATATTAAATGTTGAAAATTGTCCTTTTTTTAGGGTTCCGTACTTAAAAAGTAAAAACGGAACCATTATAAGATCACTCCTGTGTCTGTCTGTCTGTCTGTCACAGCCCTTTTACTCGTAAACTATGCAACGTGGAAAGTTCAAATTCGGGGAAGTAATATAGACTGTTGACCCATATATTTACAGATTAATAAATATTCATAAATATATTTAGGAAAAATGTAGAGGGGCTAATTAAGTTACTTGAAAAAAAAAAATCTTTTCTTTGTATATCGTGTGGGGTATCGTGTGAAAGCTTTCGTAACGCTGAAATCAAAAATATATTTCATTTAGTTTTAGGTATTATATTTTCAAAGTTATGGTGGAAAATGTAGTGCAAAAATATGTTCCCTCCCATCTAACTCCGAATCTATTGAAACTAAAATTATGAAAAAATTAGAGGTAGTAGACATTAATTTAAACCTTGCAGGAAAATTATAGCGGTTACCCTAGGTTACATAGTTTGAAAAAATCGCATTTTTCCGTTACACTCAAATTTCGATTTACGTGCTTCAGCAAAAGCGTTGAGCAGAGCTGGAGCACCTATCGTAGCAGAAGTATAAAAGCATTGCTGATCATGAATTTCGAAAAAAATCGTTGGTAATTAGACGAGATATTAACCCTTAAAGACACGGACGGTTTGGACATACATAATGACTGGGACGGCGTACTCTATGCTCCATCGGCTTTTAAAGCCTACATAACAAAATTTAAGGATATATTTATGTAATGAAATGCCCAGTAGCAGTATTAAAGCAATAAACGCCAAATTGTTAAAAACAGTCTAATTTAATGAGAATTAGTCACAAATACTATGGGATTCGCGATTAGTTTCCATTGAGTGGCTCTCTCAATACACCTACTATCTATATTATAAAGGACAAACATATCTGTGCGTAACGCATACGTCATTTTGCGAATGGCAACACTTTGAAATTTGAAATGAAATTTTGGTTTTGCAATTTTCTCTTCCGCAAATTTTTAAACTTCTAAACATCGCACATTTTAAATTTTTACACCGTCGTATAAGGAAAAAAATGTTCTTTTAAATGCAATTTGTTTGAAAGCTGTATCTCAATTAATTTTTGAGATATTAATTTTTTTGCAGTTTTTAATACCATTTTTCTTATCGTGGCAACAAAAGTACCTCATTTTTATTGAAAGTCATTGAAAGTAAACGGAAAATAGTTGAAAATAGGAGATACTGTATGTTTTTGTTGCCATTTCTCATAAAACCTGAAAAAATAGTTGAATATAAAATATGGGCTATGTCAAGAATATTGTCAGTTATTCCGTGATAATGACGTCATATGCACACTTTTCTATAGACGAAGTTTAAGACTGGGTTGTAAAAGTAGATTGCTTTAGCGGATGCAAATGACGTCATTTTATAAAAAAGCATGTATTTTAATTCTTAAACCTGAATTATGTTTTGTAGAAGTGCGTCATTTTCACAGCCCAGCTGCTTTGAAACTCTTCACAGGTGAAAATGCTTCACTTTTGAAAATATTGTAATCGAAAGCACACACTGATAAACGCAATGTTTTACAAAAATGTAGAGTGTCTTTATAAAAGAGAGGTGACATGCAAATAATAGCGATTTATATTACAGAAATGGATGATTCTCGCCTGGATGGATTTGCTTCGCCGAGTTAGACAAGCAAACAAATAATTCGTGGTTTAAAATAATATCGTGTTTCTGAAGTTTTTGTCAAAAATTCTCTCGAATAATAAAATTTTAATGCTATTCTTTAGGACATTCTACTATAATTTTATCAAAATAACATAATTTGCTTAATTTAATTTTTTCTAATTTTATATAATCTATATATTTAAAACACAAGTGTGTTTTTTAGTTATCTGCCCTGATCTTTCTGCTGAACCAATTTTACTAATATATATTTTGTTAAACCGAAAGCTCTTCCTTTGTAGATGTGGTCTCACTATCTGTTTTTTTTTTAAAATATCCCCACTTTCATATCTTAATTTTAAATGCATTTTATAAAATTTCTTCAAAATGATGAAAATTAGACAGCTTTCATTGCTGCAGACAAGAGAGAAATAATGAGGTATTTTAAACTTTATTCATGCTATTTTCTGATAAAAATTCAAAATTGTTGATAAAAATTGTTGTATAGGGTTTAGTGGCGCAAAATCCCATTAGGAGCAGAATATTATATTAGGGGCATAATAACGGAAAATGACATACTGCTTTTGAAAACACGCATTTTCCTCATAAATTTTCGATAGTGATTTTCCTTCTGCATATGTACTAATACTAAGTTTCAGACACTAGGCGAAATGCTTATTTAAGTGAAAATGAAGTCATATTTAAAAGAAAACGATCATTTTCTTAGATAAAACCAAGCCTTTTAACAGAAATGCGTCTAAAAACCATAAATTACGGAAATTTTTACTCTCCAAAATTGAGATTAGAATCTCAAATAAAGAGTGCGTCTGTTCACATAAAAGATGATGCTGGCAATCTTGACTTCAAGTTTTGAGTTAAAATGATTTTTAAATGATTAAACAAAATACAACTTTTTTTAAAATGATGAATATGGATATGAGAAGTGCGTATACAAATTTTGAGAAGTTGAAAATTGCTGTTTTCATTCCGGAAATCCATGCATAAGAGCCTCAATTGATAACCACATCCTAATAACTGATCTTTATTATATTTTATTGATTATGTATCTATATTATAAAGAACAAACGTATCTGTGCGTAACGCTAACGTCATTTTGCGAATGGCAATACTGTTTTCGCTACTGCATTTTTTCAATCTTCTGACCATCATACATTTTCAATTTTTGTCGCATAGGGAAATAAATGTACTTTCAAATGCAATTTGTTTAAAAACTGTATTCATTGACTGATGTATTATATTTTCTAAAATAATTTTTAAGCATGATTTTTTTAAAGTTTATCTTATCACGTGCCGGTTTCAATACATAAAATAATAAACATTTTTCACATAAAGCAACAAACATTTTTCAGCATTTGTTTCTGACTATTTTTGCATAATGAAATTAATACTTCCTTTATAAGCAAATAAAAGAATAATATTAAAAGAACCACTAAACTAACATATTTGTGAAAGACAAATTAACGAAATTAATACTTCTTTTATAAACAAATAAAAGAATAATATTGAAAAAACACAAATGTAACATTGTAATCGTACAATTTAAATTTTTAGATCACCAAATAGGATTTTTTTTTTTAAATGGAATTTGTTTGGAAAGTTCATCTCAGTTTACTGATTGTCTATGGTTTTAAAAACAATTTTAAAGCATGATATATTTTTAAATTTATCTATATCGCGCGGAGCTCGATTGCGAAAGATTAATCCGTTTGCTCCTAAAACAAAATAAAGAGTTCATCATTTTCTTACGGCTAATTACCATTAAAAAAAACTTCCCTATGAATAAATAAATAAAATAACATAAATAAAACACAAATTTAACGGACATGTATAAGCTCTGAAATTATCAGAATATGCCATAAGTAGTAAAATCGTGGCAAATAATTCTTAGCATGCGGCTAATAAGAAAATATCGCTTTTGATAAATTTCGAAAATGTATTTGATTGTGTAATTCGTATTTTCCATATGAAAAATGCTTTTTTAATGTAAGTGGTCAATCTAAAAAAATTATTGCATATAAAAAAATTGTTAGTTTTCAAAAAAAAAAAAAAATGTTTTCACCTATATTCTTTAACCCGGGAAGCCCGGGTACGATCCCCTAGTGTCTTTAAAGGTTAACTAAAAACCTATATGGAACAACAAATATACAGAATAGCTATATTTGCTATTGTTTAGGTTCCACATATCTTTGAACTTTCATGGTATAACCATTTATACTTTTCTGGTATACAGGGTGCAAAGGAAAGTCCCTTTAACCTGAAAATACTTGTGAACGGAGAGAGCTACAGCTATGCAAGTGAGGTATAGTAAAGCGACTAAGCCCGATTTAATGAAAACGACAACAGCGCCCTCTAGTGGCGAAATTTGAAGATAGCCACTGCAAATCTTAGACGAAAAGAGATAGAGCAAAATTTCCAGTTAGAAAGTTTTAGAGCATCAATTAATTAATAGAATAAGACATTTGGTTTACATGGATAAGATAAATCTTCGCCTGTTTACCCAAAAATGTCCGAAATCCATGCACTCCATTTTATGTAAACGTTTGAATGGAATAGTCAGAAGTATGAAGAAATACGTCAGTCAATTATTTCATCAGTTTACGAACAGAATTCTTCTGGCCTTGAAAGGGTTATTCTAAAATTTTAAATGCATTGCAAATTGAATCTTTACAGACATTACAGCACAGTACAACGTCACAATCTGCAATTGTGCACTGCTACATTTCCGGAATGTGAACAGGCAAAGTAGAGTCGTCGCTCATCGATTTCGGACATTTTTGGGTATGCAGGCGACGATTTATCTTATCCGTGTGAACCAAATATCGTTTCGTACTAATTAACTGATGCTCTAAAACTTTCTAATTGGAAAATTTGCTCTACCTCTTTTCGTTTTCGATTTGCAATGGCTACCTTCCAAATTTCGCCACTAGGGGTTCTGCTGTCGTTTGCATTAGGTCGGGCGTAGTCGCATTACTGTACCGTTACCTCACTTGTATAGCTGCAGCTCTCTCCGTTCGCAAGTATTTTCAGGTTAAAGGGACTTTCCTTTGCACCCTGTATACTATACAGCTATACCCAACCCTACGTTGTATAGTTTTTACAAAGTCTTAGTATTCTTTTAGCAACGGTAATTTTTTAATAATACACTTACTAATTCATATATTATTGTACGGAACCCTCTGTGCGCGAGTAATACTCACACTTGGCCGTTTATTCTAATTTTAAGAGTCCTTAAAGTACCATCGGGGCATAAAAGGTTAAAAAGATAATAGGAATAAGAAACCGACGGTACGTAGGACAAATGATCAAATCGAATTTGTGTAATTTCATAATTGAAGCATTAAAGTTACGCAATATTTTTTTTCATCATCGAAAAATCAATTTTAAGCTCATCAGTTATATTCTGGCAAGATGCTTCAAAATGACTTTTATAATCTAATAAATACAGGGTTAATGGGAGTAACTATAATAGGGATGTATCAATTAAGTTGTCCAAAGCTAATGTTAGTAGAAGGAGATTGACATCAGGTTCACGGCCTGTTGTAGTGAAGGACAACAATAAAAGTTAATTTACCAAATATGTAAACTAATTTTTGAATTCCGATATTGAAATATCTACACAGAGGAGCACACAAAATGCATCCAAAGTTCGAAAGAAATCGGGAAAATCTATCACGTTTGTAAACTTTTAATGGAAAAGATAAGACTTCTCTTTTTATGGTTATCAAACTGTGTCAAGGGAAGGAAAAAGTGACCACCCATCTTTAAATTATTTTAGAAGTTTCGATAAAAACAAAAGAAAAAAAATCGATAACATTAATGGACTGATAATGGTTTGTATAGCTAAGATAATATGGAGATAGAAGGATTGGACCATTCTAATGTATAATTATCATATCACGATTTGTACTTAAAATTTCTAACAATGCTGCAAGGAACTTGGTAAGTTAATTTACCTACCAGTTCGTACATTCGTTAGGCTATACACTAATTTTCTTAATAATATGCCATCATAATTATTAACATAAAAATTATTGCTCTTTCTTATAATCTATTTCTACAGTAAGAGGCGCATTGACTTGTCTAAAAAAAAAGGGGGGGGGGGAGATCAGACTGAGGTTTAACTTTTAAAAAAATCTGGTTCTATACGCTAAAGTAAAAGAAAGCTTTTTTTCTCAAAAATAATGAAACAAAAAAGAAAATCGTGCGCCACGTCTAAATTATGAAACACTTTCCAACCCTACCAGAATGTTGCTGTCATCTTTACCTGCAATAAAAGAAAAATAAGAAATAAGGGAACGTCCATTCGTTACTCTTGTGATAATTAGAGCAAATTTTCATAAATAATTCCAATTATTTTATTACAAAATATAAGTAAGATAAAAATTGATATAACGAACTAAATACCACTGTGTTCTACACACAAACATATATCTAATTTATAACAAAAAAAAAATTACTTATGTATATATTAAATGACTCTTGTGACACTCTGGTCACAAGAGTAACAAAATTTTGATTGATTATATAAACAAGGGAAATGCTTTTTGTTACAAATTAGATATATATTAAATGAGTGGAGCACAATAGTATTTTACTGGTTATATCACTTTTTATCTTAATTATATTTTATAGTAAAATAATTGCAAGTATTTGTAAAAAACCGTACGAATGGTCACAAGAGTAACAGTGGACGTTCCCATAAACAATTTACAAAACGCAGAACACAGGTGAAAGACCATTTTCAGTATATACCACCCATAGATGACAATGGGTTCGAAAACTTTTGCGTAGACCTGTAAATGATCTTTATATTTTTACACACGCTATATAGTATACGGAGATTTCATGCAGTTCGAAGCACTTCCGGTAATCACCATCCATTGACGGAAAAACATCTAAATTCTTTTGTGCAGCGATGTATATGAATATGCCTGTGTTACACTCATATACCATAATATACTAAGGCTTGTTTTTTAAATGAGCATCAATTTCGGCCCGTCTAATTAACACTAAACATACCGATATTTTTTTATACCTATTCCTACCGGAAGGGGTCAAATGGCCCCTATATAAAAAGTTATCTATTTTACGATGTTTTGCAAAAAATACACCAGTTGATACATTTTTGTGTATGAATAAAACTTTTACAAATTGTTTATTTATTAAAGTAAAAAAAATTATAATTGCGCAAAAAAATTAAGAAAAAAATTAATTATTTCAAGAAATTCAAAAATTTAATAAACAAATTTTATAGTCTCAATAGGTTCCAGTCTGAATACATTCCACTAAAAACAGCCCTTCGGTCTGTTTGAGTTCCGGATAAAACATACCCCACAGTCTCAAATTCCATAATAAAATCTCATTAAATACTCAAATACTACATATAATCAAATATTAATATTAAAATTGTATAGATAAACTATTGTTTGTATTTTAATGCCTAAAGGTGCAAAAAAATCCGATATAATATCGGATTTTAGTAAAATATAAATACACCAAAAATGTTTTTAAACCCATTGTTCACTGGAAAATGCCATTTAAACAGTTTATGGTACCAGGATAAATCATAAATCATTTGTTCTGTATATTTTTGCAATTTATTGTTTGCTCTTTTTTAAAAACACTAAAACGTTAAAAATGTAAAAAATATGTAAAAAGAAACATTTTGAAAACAAAATCAGATTTAAATTTTCCTGCCAAAAAAATATAAATTCAAAATAATTTTAACTTCTCAATATTCAGATATGTGTAGCTTTAAAACTAACATTGCACTCTAGGATTGCCGCTTATTTTTTTAGTTAAGATAGTGGAATCCATACAGACTGGTATTTTGACAGACTGACAACAATATTGTACAAATTTGTTTTATGTTCCACCACATATTTTTAAGATTATTTCGTTCTCGATATAATCTGAAATGTTCAAACTAGAATGTCACTCGAAGTAAAGTCAATTTTTAATTATACCATCACACATTAACAAATATGATGTAATACAGTAGAATATATGATGTAATACAGTAGAATAAATGATGTAATAGCAAAAATAAGCAATTTACTACTGTTGTTGCAAAATAAAACATTTATACCTTTATGATTTAATATAAAATTTATTGAGGGGACAAATGACCCCTTTCGGTAGTTAAACCTAAAAGATTTTTTCCTAGGCAAAAAAAGTAGTTCAGAGATGAGGCATCTTAAGGAATAATATGATAATATATTTTAATAAAAGTCGTGAAATAAAAAAAAACTTTCGTAATGTTTTAGTTTAAGAAATTAAAAGTTCAAAAAGGGTTATTTGACCCCTCGCGGTAGTTTTAGCGTTAACAAAGACATAAAATTAACGGTTTTCGAAAATACAATCGTGATTTACCTGTAGTTTAAGATAAATTCTTTTAAAATTTTACAAATTTCACAAAACTCTCTGGAAATGTTGTTTAACACATGTCGCGAGTTTTTATAAAATTTTCACATTTCTATGCAATGAAAAGTAAAAAAGCCAAAAACAGAATGGTAAAAGGTTGTAGAGTACACTACAACTAATTTTTCTAGATAAATCAGGGTCGCATTTTCTTTATTCAGTTAAAAAAGGCAGAAAGAAAAAAAGTATCACTCTAATCGGACAAAGATTTCCGTTCAGAATCATAAACAATAATGGAGACTTCATACAAAAATTTATCCTATTAACTTTTGTTTATGTGAAATGTGTTCAAATCATGGCGAATGCATTATTTCGGCGAGTAGCACAGTATGTACTAGCTACATTCCAAATTATGTTGCATTTAGCTCAGTAAAGTTTGAACGCAAATGGTGATCACTTCTTATGATGTTATATTTCACAGAAAGCAAAGTAAGTCTGTTGTAAATATCGCTAAACTACTTTCATTATAGTCCAATATATGAACGAAAATCAGAGTTTGGTTTAAGTGACATACCATGCATTTATGACTGAATAAGTGGATTGCAACGCTGGTTTTTTCTAATCGAAAATTGTTTAATTGTGTTATCGATCACCTCTCTTAAACCCTTAAAGTCCCGGAACTTTTTTGAAATACCATGCATGCATAAAGATTCGATTTTTCATTTTTTTTCTTACTTTTGAAACAGTAGTAGGGGAGACCGGGGCTAGTAGGCGCAGTTTTTAGTTTTTGATTTTTATAAATTTAAGTTTTATAACAAACTTTAACTACACTTTTAAAGAACAGACATTTGGCTATAAATACCCGGAGTTTTGAGTTTGTAGCTTTTGTAGTTTATGTTTAGCGGAAGCCTAAAGTAAAAGGAAAATTGTGCGCCAATCTACCCCGTCAGGCGATTTATGAGGACTGCGCCTACTTACACCTGTAGCTAACTACCCCGGTCTCCCCTACCCACAAGAGTTGATACAAACAAAAGTAGAAATTCATTTTACTCAAAAATAAGGAAACAGACTGCAGATTTGAAATCAGCATAAAAATTTAGTCTAGAAAAAAATTATGTCAATATTGTGGCGACTATTTAAAAATTGATTTGTAATAGGTGTAGCAAACATTACACCACAGAAAAATATGCAAATTAGGCTTAATAACTGACAGATAAATCTTTAGAATATGCAGATTGTGACATATATCTGAAGCAAGTAATCCAGTATTCAATATCTAGAAAAGGTAATTCAGTCTAACATTTATTGTACCTAAAATTTGCAGTGACATTTATCTGAAGCAAGTAATCCAGTATTCAATATCTAGAAAAGGTAATTCAGTCTAACATTTATTGTACCTAAAATTTGCATAAAATAGCACAAAAAAGCTTAAATTTGCATAAACATAAATATGCTAATTTCTCAAAAACTGAACAACCTTGATTAAAACGGACAGCATATTTGGAATCAGCGGAAAAAACTGATTCAAAATCAACTAATTTCAGCTTTGTGACAGAACCACACTGTACAAAAAATTCGGTTAAAATACGCAAATTGTACTGGCAATCGAGACGCTAGTACTACAGTAGAACCTCTATTTAACGAAGTCGCTAAATCCCGGTTCAAACAGGTTTGAACGGTAAAAGTTCGTTATATGGAAAATTCGTTAAATAGAGATTCACCATTTAAAATACTTTAGACTACATAAAACAGATTTTAAATTCATAAACACTTAATATTTTTACTAAAAGTAATTAATCACATTTTTTTACATTTTTTAATATAAATTATATCGATTTTTTTTATTTATTTTACCCACCAATATCCATCATCAATTCATTTTTTCTATGTGTTTAAATCTTTGAATTCTGCAAAGAAAACAAAACATTGTCCGGGGATACACTGTATTTCTGTTTAAAGTAAATAGTTTTACATTAAAATTAACGAATTTTAATTACCTTATCGTATTTATTATTATTATAACAAATAATTTTAACCATACATTAACGTATGCGTCCTTAAATTTAGTTTCTGAAAAACTCTGTTAATTTTGTCAGAGTTTTTTCTTCTAAAAAGTTTTTCCTCTCATAATACGTCTCGCATCTTTGCAATGCACCCAAAACCCCTTCATGCGTATTTTCTTCTAACTATAATCCGCGTCGGATTGTTTCAAATGATTTTAGCATTTCATCATATGGTGTTTTGTTAATTCCTGCATCATGATCATTTCCATCATCATCATATTTGTCTTCATTACAATTCATTGCTGTATTGTTTTTATTTTTCACACTGTCGAGAATGTCCAATTCGGATAGTGTTTCCGAGGTCTCAATTTCAGAATTAAGTGAAATACAATCATCATGGTCAATTTCTTCTTTTTTTCCTCATCTGTATCCACATTTTTTTAAGTTACACTAAGGGATTATCGTCTTCGTCCTCCGTACTTACTGAATTCTCACTGATGACAAAGAAGGTGCCTGATACAACCAGTTCAAGGCTATTGAACATCATAAAATGTGTTTAAAGAAAGAATAAGTTTGAAATGTCCAGAAATATTTTGAGAAATGGGGAGAAAAAAAAATTAGATCAAGAAAAAGTTCGTTAAATAGAGAGTGCACTTCGCTATTTGGAGGTTATTTTACGAAGAAATTCGCAAAATGTTCTTGGTTCCAAGGAAAACTTCGTAAAATAGAGAAATTCGCAAAATAGAGGTTCGTTAAATAGAGGTCTGACTGTATTTCCTTATTTTAACAGAAAATTTCCCCCATAAATACCAGAAAAACGGAAATTTTTCTGGAATTTACGGGGAAATTTTTCCGTTAAAATACGGAAATAGTACTGGCGTCTCGATTGCCAGTACAATTTCCGTATTTTAACGGAATTTTTTTACAGTGCATTGTTGTCCAGTGTAATTAACATCAGTTAAAATTAAGCCCTTAAAACTACTTCTCTACCAGATTTTGATCCTTTCAGAAATTTTACAAGGGTAGCAATGTTTCAGCAAATGGAACTAAAAAAAAAAAAAACCCATTTGCTCCATGTGGCTGATCTGAT
Organism: Maratus speciosus; assembly: GCA_963932465.1. Classification (NCBI taxonomy): domain Eukaryota; kingdom Metazoa; phylum Arthropoda; class Arachnida; order Araneae; family Salticidae; genus Maratus; species Maratus speciosus. The sequence continues at coordinate 617,334,477 of OZ010789.1, forward strand.
GATACTTGTGAAAGGCAAGCCCAGATACTTGACACTCCCTAAGTTCTTAGAGAGCTCACTTAAACTTTCGCGGCATAGAAACACATACCGAGTCCTTTGTCCAAATAAATCAATTAAACGAATGGTTTCAGGGAAACGTTTCTTTCTGCGGCAAATGTTAAACGGGCCCTTCTTACAAGCAGGCATCAAAGTAGGATCATACTATAATGATAATGAAAGACGCTTTTTAAACAAATCTTTATTAAGTTTAAGAAAACTTATGTTCTGTGTATTACCTCAGAAAACATTTTCCTTACATCAGCAGTCCACAACCTTTTATCTATGCCGACCCCTTGCTAAGGTTTTTTTTTTATTATTATTTATGAGTACCCATACCTTCAAGCAAAAATGTTTGTTATTATTTCTCAGAAATGTTAATACGTTAACCTTTAACTGATGTGACAGAAATTGTCACGTAACTAGTGTGAAGCGGTCTGTCAGACCGCTCCATCGAAAGATGAATTAAAAGCGCGGTTAACTCATAGGATGTTCTTTTTGTACTAAACTTTTTGTACAGGACTGTTATAATTAAAATTCACCTATTCAAAAGTCTCTGGTGATAGTACTAAAGTTCCAAACGAAACAAAATTTCGGTAGTGTTTGTAGTTAAACTGAAAATTACAAGTTAAACTACAAAAATATAAAAAAGCAGCGGTCTGTGAGACCGGTAACATCAGTTAAGGGTTAATTAATAATCAAATAGTTCAAATTAACTTAACGACGTTTACCATTTACAGGCTTGATATTACATTTTGCAGTTTACTTTTATTATTTTTTTTTTCAAATAATATAACTGCCCTTAAAAGAAAAAAAAAGTAACGTTAAAACCATTTTAAATGCAGGTAAAAATTCACAAAAGTTATTCATCTTGATGATGATTAAATGCGGTTCTTGATAAATTCAATGTGATGTCTCAGCTGACTTTTTAGAAATAAGTTGAATGAACTACAGATATAATCTCAATCGGGAGCTCTGTCAAACTGATTGTAATATTTATTTTTAATAAATACACAAGGCCGCTCCTTCTTCGTCAAGGGCATTTAATATTGCTGCATTAACTGTTACTGAGTTTCTAATAATCTTATTTCCCTTCTAACCCGAAAACAATGACATTTTACTTTTTAAAATCAGTTTTACAAGACTCGGTCAAAATCTTAATTTTTCAAAAATGTTGTCGTTAAGTTATAGATTTTTAATGCGATTTGTTTTTTCTGTTTTCCGCCATTACCAATATTATTTTCGCATATCTCCCACGGGTCAACCATTTATCCCAGATTGAGAATCGCTGTCATATATCATTCTAGTACATCAATTTAAACATTGGAGTTGTTTTATTGAAAAAGCATAGTACAACAATATCAGTGGAAATGAAAATCTTTTCTAAAAATTTAATATGCTATACTGCGATCTTATTTTTTAGGAGTCCGAGAAATCAGAGGAGGGAAGTTACTTAAATTTACTAAACTGGCTTTTAAAGAAGTAACTAAGGACCTTATAGATTGTTCTAAAAAACTGTGAAATTTACAGTATCAATTGTTAATGTGCTCTATCCTATATAGGACAAATTAAACGTACTATAAAATTTAGAAGAATATTGAATATGTACAGTCGTGGAAAAAAAAAGTGAACACCCCCCTACTAACTTCCTCAACAAATTATCGCAGACGAAAGTTACTAGTATCGAACGATTGGAAATAAAGCCTACTTTTAAATGATGTATATAAAATTTGCTTAGGGGCCATCTACATATTAAAACGAATCCAAACTTCATTTTTTTTCAATGACAATATCCAATTTTAACGAAATATTTCAAATCTTTGGTTCAAACTATGCCTAGACACCAAATTCCAAGTGAATGATAAGTTTTGAATGATATTCCATTTGAATGATAAGTTTTTGTATTATAAACATTCAAAATTTAGTGCTTCAAATGTTAAATTACATTTTCATATTTTTATTTATAACTTCTGAAATTATGATTCTAATGTCCTAATTTTTTTTCTGCAGCAATACTACTAATATACCCAAACATAAGTACTTTGAATTTGCAATTTTTATAATTTTCTGATATGAATTATAAATTATGAAATTAATATTAAAAAAAAATTATGAATTGCAACCTACAATTTTTTTTTTTATGGATTCAGATTTATTAATTCTTGCTTTATGGAAATCCAAAAATTCACATTTTTCTTCCAAGTAGTTTTCAAATTATGCTTAAAAAACGGCAAAATGATGGTTTAAGGGGCCGTCTATGATAGAAGTGACTAGATATTTTGAAATTTCTTATGTTATCCTGTAATCTAACAAGCTTAATTGACTGCTTAAGGTGCCTTGATCAAGAAGGGAGCTCTCTCGGTTACCAATCGAGTACCGAACTTCAATTTGGATACAGCCCTTAAAATACGCTCGTTTTAAAATAATTTCTTGGAAACTTATAGAACGAATTGCATAAAAACTTGTTTATAGACTAATTGAAGGGTGTAGAATTCATTTATGCTGTCAGAATTGTGTATACTGCTATTGAAAAAAAGTTATGGTTCGTTTTAATATGTAGATGCCCCCTAAGCAAATTTTATATACATCATTTAAAAGTATACTTTATTTCCTATCATTCGGTAGCAGTAACTTTCTTCTACGATAATTTGTTGGGGAGTTAGTAGGGGTGTTTACTTTTTTTTTCCACGACTGTACAAAGAACGCAAACAACCAAATCACTCGGTTAAACATTACTGGTACAATAACCGTAAATTGATTTTGATCAGGCTAAAATAATTTGCCCTAAATAATAACCCCTGGCCGCCAAAACTGAATTTTTCGGCAACTTTCATATTAAAAAAAATATATATATATAATAATCTTGTGACTATTGAAATCGCTGTTCCGTCTATTTGATTGTTCGGAAGTCTTGCATAAAAATTTATTTTAATATTTCTTTGTTTTCTTTCCATTGTTTATTCCGAGATGTTTTTGTTAATATATGTGAACTCCTCTCAACAAAACTCTAATCTAGAAAAGAAGAGAACTGTTTCATTTACTCCGGACTTAAAGACAATCCTTTCTTCTTTCCCAATGCCAGTGTATCTGTATTTTCCCTTGCTCATCATTTTCTGCAGCTAAGTGTGGTTAAAATGTAAAGGCATATGTTTCGCCTCCTTTTTTCTTCCTCTCTGACACTTGTTCAGTTACTGTTTATCAATGTATCTGTAATGACACGTATTAAACTCTGTCTCGTCTTTTTTGTTGTGTGATCAAAATATATTAAAAGAATAGTGAAGATATTCCAGATTTTCCATTTTATTGAAATGAGAAACTTCATGGGTTACTCATAAATAAGACCATAAATTAATACATTATTTTTTCTTTCCAAATAAAATATAGCCATGATCTTTGTGCAATAGGAATGAAGAATTACTACCGAATGCATCCGGGATCGTATCGTACGGCGGATCTTTCGTCATCGGGACATCAGGTAAGAGAACCAATTTCCTTACCTTGTTTTTCTTATGAAATATTATTGAATATAAAATAGAGGGTCCTCCACCAATATTTATAATATATTTATAAAAGTTTTCCGAGAAGTTTCCCAGCTTTCGCACTCTCGGTAATTCCGATTTTTTCAGCTCCTTCAAGCTAATTAACTTTGGATTGGTCAGTTCCATGTTCACCATTTGCACTGACGACGATAGCTAATACGATACTGAAACTAAACATTTTTTTAAGTCTGCAGTTATGCCATTAAATTTTTGTGTTTGCAAGGTCTGTTACAGTAACATAATGAAGTCGGAGGATATCCCTTGTCTATCCTCGTTTTTTGTTTGAAGTCGTTTTTCAGAATTATAGGAACTCATGTCTATATGTCATACTTATACAATGATATTTTAAAAGATTAAGAATTGGACTTTTGCAGAGTTCTGGTAGTGATTGTATATATGTAATAAGTTTGCTGTTTTAACATATTTTTCAGTGTTATGAAAATCACGAGACTGTCATGAAGAAGTTATAATTAATCCTCATTTCTATGAAAGGAGATTTTAAAATGTTATTAACAACAATATTTTAAAATGAGAAAATTAATCCTGAAACGTTATTAACAATGATATTTTAAAAGAGAAAATTAATCTTGAAACATTTTTAAAATGTTATTAAGAATGATATTTTAAATGAGAAAATTAATCTAGATACAAATTTAAAAACGATAGTAACAATGGTATTTAAAATGTTATTAACAGTGATATTTAAAATGTTATTAACAACGATATTTAAAATGTTATTAACAGTGATATTTTTAAATGAGACAATTTTAAAAGGTTATTAACAATGATACTTTTAGATAAGAAAATTAATCTTGAAACAAATTTAAAATGTTATTAATAATGATATTTTTAAATGATAAATTAATCTTGAATCAATTTTAAAATGTTATTAACAATAATATTTTTAAATAAAATTAATCTTGAATCAATTTTAAAATGTTATTAACAATAATATTTTTAAATAAAATTAATCTTGAATCAATTATAAAATGTTATTAACAATAATATTTTTAAATAAAATTAATCTTGAATCAATTATAAAATGTTATTAACAATAATATTTTTGAATGAGAAAATGAATCTTTAAACAATTTTAAAATGTTATTAACAGTGATATTTAAAATGTCATTAACAATGATATTTGAAATGTTATTAACAATGATATTTAAAATATTATTTACAATGATATTTTTAAATGAGACAATTTTAAAAGCTTATTAACAATGATATTTTTTAATTAGAAAGTTAATCCTGAAACAAATTTTAAATGTTATTAACAATGATATTCTTAAATGAGAAAATTAATCTTGAAACAATTTTAAAATGTCATTAACAATGATATTCTTAAATGAGAAAATTAATCTTGAAACAATTTTAAAATGTCATTAACAATGATATTCTTAAATGAGAAAATTAATCTTGAAACAATTTTAAAATGTCATTAACAATGATATTCTTAAATGAGAAAATTAATCTTGAAACAATTTTAAAATGTCATTAACAATGATATTCTTAAATGAGAAAATGAATATTGAATCAATTTTAAAATGTTATTAACAATAATATTCTTAAATGAGAAAATTAATCTTGAAACAATTTTAAAATGTCATTAACAATGATATTCTTAAATGAGAAAATGAATATTGAATCAATTTTAAAATGTTATTAACATTAATATTTTTGAATGAGCAAATGAATCTTGAATCAATTTAAAAATGTTATTAACAATAATATTTTAATGAGAAAATTAATCTTAAAACAATTTTAAAATGTTATTAGCAATATTTTAAATGTCATTAACAATGAAATTTGAAATATTACTAACAATGATATTTAAAATATTATTTACAGTGATATTTTTAAATGAGACAATTTTAAAAGCTTATTAATGATATTTTTAAATGACAAAGTTAATCTTGAAACAAATTTAAAATGTTATTAACAATGATATTCATAGATGAGAAAATTAATCTTGAAACAATTTTAAAATGTCATTAACAATGATATACTTAAATGAGAAAATTAATCTTGAAACAATTTTAAAATATCATTAACAATGATATTCTTAAATGAGAAAAATAATCTTGAAACAATTTTAAAATATCATTAACAATGATATTCTTTAATGAGAAAGTTAATCTTGAAACAATTTTAAAATGTCATTAACAATGATATTTTTAAATGAGAAAATTAATTTTTAAACAATTTTAAAATGTCATTAACAATGAACGATATTCTTAAATGAGCAAATTAATCTTGAAACAATTTTAAAATGTTATTAACAATGATATTCTTAAATGAGAAAGTTAATCTTGAAACAATTTAAAAATCTTATTAACAATGATATTCTTAAATGAGAAAGTTAATCTTGAAACAATTTAAAAATCTTATTAACAATGATATTTTTAAATGAGAAAATTAATCTTGAAACAATTTAAAAATGTTATTAACAATAATATTTTTGAATGAGAAAATCTTAAAACAATTTTAAAATGTTATTAACAATGATATTTTAAATGAGAAAATTAATCTTGAAACAATTTTAAAATGTTAACAACAGTGATATTTAAAATGTCATTAACAATGATATTTGAAATGTTATTAACAATGATATTTAAAATTTTATTTACAGTGATATTTTTAAATGCGACAATTTTAAAAGCTTTTTAACAATGATATTTTTAAATGAGAAAGTTAACTCTGAAACAAATTTAAAATGTTATTAACAATGATATTTATAGATGAGAAAATTAATCTTGAAACAATTTTAAAATGTCATTAACAATGATATTCTTAAATGAGAAAATTAATCTTGAAACAATTTTAAAATGTTATTAACAATGATATTTTTAAATGAGAAAATCTTGAAACAATTTTAAAATGTTATTAACAATGATATTTTTAAATGAGAAAATCTTGAAACAATTTTAAAATATTATTAATAATAATATTTTTGAATGAGAAAATCAATCTTTAAACAATTTTAAAATGTTATTAACAATGATATTTTAAATGAGAAAAATAATCTTGAAACAAATTTTAAAATGTTATTAGCAATGACATTTTTAAATGAGACAATTTTAAAATGTTATTAGCAATGACATTTTTAAATGAGACAATTTTAAAATGTTATTAGCAATGACATTTTTAAATGAGACAATTTTAAAATGTTATTAGCAATGACATTTTTAAATGAGACAATTTTAAAATGTTATTAGCAATGACATTTTTAAATGAGACAATTTTAAAATGTTATTAGCAATGACATTTTTAAATGAGACAATTTTAAAATGTTATTAGCAACGATATTTTTAAATGAGACAATTTAAAAATGTTATTAGCAACGATATTTTTAAATGAGACAATTTAAAAATGTTATTAGCAACGATATTTTTAAATGAGACAATTTAAAAATGTTATTAGCAACGATATTTTTAAATGAGACAATTTAAAAATGTTATTATCAACGATATTTTTAAATGAGACAATTTAAAAATGTTATTAGCAACGATATTTTTAAATGAGACAATTTAAAAATGTTATTAGCAACGATATTTTGTAAAGGAGACGATTTTTAAACATTATTAACAATGATATTTTTAAATGTGGAAATTAATCTGGAAACAATTTTTAAATGTTTTTAACAAATTTCTACTGCATACTTTCGGTATTGAGCTCGGGCATGATAAAATTTTTCGTGCTCGGGCTCCCCCAAAAAAGACCTCGAACTCATTTCTATTGTATATCAGTATCATTTTATATTCTAACGCCTCAAAAGTAAAATAGAAAGAATATCAAATTGATCAAAATTCGCATAAACCTGATTAGTATTGCTCATAAATTTATCTTCAAAGAAAATTAGTATAAATGCGTTTAGCATAGTCAATGACAGCTGTTCTGTGCTACATATTCAATTGAATTTCAAAGCTTTCTCTTTGTGAATGATATGATACGTACGAAAACCTAATTTAGGACAACTATCCATCAAACGAAATCTTAAGATCTTTCATACGTCTCGGGGTTATTACATCATTATAAAGAATATCAAAAAAGGAAAGGCTAAGATGACAACGATAGAGGGTTGCTGACAGAAAAACTTATCTTCATTATCTGTTATTATATTGATGAAGGCAAATATTTTGTTCGAGTCCATTTTTTGTTTGCAATGGGTGCTGCGAAAGAATAAACTCGTTAAATGCCTCGCTGATAAAAATTTGCGTTCTACATATGGCACTCAAAAAAGGGCAAAATATCTTTATTTACTGCGCTACATTTAAAAATATTGATAAAAATTTTATGAATTATTTTTATTTAACTAATTTTATTGGTTTTTTTTAAAAAAAAAAGATTATTCAAATTTTTATTATTTCAATACAGATTTATTTCCTATTTATAAAAGATTATTTTTACTTTCTTCTATCTTTACAAGAAGAAAGTATTGGATTCGTGAAAATTTTCGACATTCTCTTTTCGACGGATTTACACGTTTTAGCGGTCAGAGATTCCGAAAAACATGTTTTTACAAAATGTCTGTCTGAGTCTGATTATGTGAGTGTCTGTATGTGACACAAATTTTGTGGGCGCTCTATCTCAAGAACTAATGCACGGAATTTAATAAAAATTTATATTCAGTTAGTCCCTGATATAAATTGGTGCTGATTAGTTTTTGGTGTAAATCGCTCAACAGGTGGCGCTGCTATACAACATTTTCATGATTTCCACAATAGCTCAATCTCCAGAACTAATGCACGGATTTTCAACAAACTTCAGATTAAAGTATATCTTGACATGAATTGATGTTTTATAAATTTTGGTGTAAATCGCTCAACAGGTGGCGCTGCTATGCTGAAATTTTTGAAATTTCTGCAATAGCTCTATCTCATGAACTAATGCTTGGATTTTCAACAAACTTCAGATTCAGGTAGGACCTTGATATGAATTAGTGCTGTTTATGTTTTGGTGCAAATCGCTCAACAAGTGGCGCTGCTATGCTGCATTTTTCAGAATTTTCACCATAGCTCTATCTCAATAACTAATGCACGAATTTTCATCCAACTTCAGAGTCAGGTATACCTTGATATCAATTAGTGCTGTTTATGTTTTGGTGTAAATCGCTCAACAGGTGGCGCTGCTATGCTACATTTTTCCGTATTTCCGCTATAGCTCTAACTCTAGAACTAATGCACGAATTTCCATCAATCTTCAAATTCAGATATAATATGATATGAATTGATGCTAAATTGATGTAATTCCTTGTACTATTTAAAGGATTTAGTTGTCGCGATTTATATAGAAGAAAGTTTTGTGATGGCCACAGCATACTAGTTTTTATATTGTTGCCAAATTGTAAAACAATGCAAATAATATTTCCTTTCAATTTAAAAAAAAAATGTATTTACACGTGAATATCAAAAACAGAATGAAAACTTTAAAATTATAATTAAATTATTACACATTAAAATCAAAATGATCAGTATTTAAAATGATACATTTAAAACGACTCATTTAAAACAATTTTCTTATAGCGTCGTTATAAAATTAAGGGAGGCAGCGACATTGTTTACTTACTTTTTTTCCTACACGCTGATTTTCAAATGTTTAATTGATTTTATTTAATCCATCACAAAAAACAGCCATTGGCTGTCGCGACAGTAGTTGATTCAGCGTTAAGAACAAAAACCTCCTTCAAAGAGAAATGACTAACAACTCCTTTATAGAAGATCGCCGCTGGTCGTTTAATTATAATTCACTCTTCCGTAATATTTTTTAAAACAGAACAAATTAGCGTGTTTTTGTTTTTTGAGCATGCGGTGTCTGAATAGGGGTTGGGGAGAGTAGCTTGTAAGGAAGAGTGCCACCAGTTTAAAAAAAAAAAAAATCGCTGCCAGTTCGACCTACAGGTAGATTTCGAATTAAGTACTAATTTCACCAAGGGTTGGCGAACCTATGGCACGCGTGCCAAAGTTGGCACGTAAGCTAATGTTTCTGGCACACGAAATTTTTTTATTTGGTATTCTTTATACAGATAAAACCCATTATTTATTTCTGTTATAACCAATAAAATTATATTCCATATCACAAATAATGCAATTATTTTTTTCATCAATTAATGCATCAGAATAACTTTTTACTTTCTTCTATCTTTACAAGAAGAAAGTATTGGTTTCATGAAAATTTTCGAATTCCAGTTTTCGACGTTTTACACGTTTTATGGGTCAGAGATTCCAAAAAACATGTTTTTACAAAATGTCTGTCTGTGAGTCTGTCTGCCTGTCCGTCTGTCTGTCTGTATTTGACACAAATTTTGTGGGCGCTCTATCTCAAGAACTAATGCACGGAATTTAATAAAAAATTATATTCAGGTAGTCCCTGATATAGATTGGTGCTGATTAGTTTTTGGTGTAAATCGCCCTGCAGGTGGCGCTGCTATGTAGCATTTTGCAGGATTTCCGCAAAAGCTCTATCTCAAGAACTAAAGCACGGATTTTTTATAAAACTTCAGATTCCGTTAGTCCTTGACATCAATGGATGCTGTTTACGTTTTGGTGTAAATCGCCCAACAGGTGGCGCTGCTATGCTGCACTTTGTAGGATTTACGCTATTTTCGCAGTAGCTCTATCTCAAGAACTAATGCACACATTTTCATCAAACTTCGGATTTAGTTAGTCCTTCATATGAAATGATGTTGACTACGTGTTGGTGTAAATCGCCCAATAGGTGGCGCTGCTGTGCTGCATTTTGAACTATTTCCTCAATACCTCTATCTCAAGAACTAATGCACGAATTTTCATCCAACTTCAGATTTAAGTATAACTTCATTAATATTGCCGCTGATTATGTGTTGTTGCAAATCACTCAACAGGTGACGCTTCCATGCTGCATTTGTCATGATTTGCGCAATACCTCTATCTCAAGAACTAATGCACAAATTTTCCTCAAACTTCATATTCAGTTAGACGTTGACATAAGTTGGTGATAATTAGGTTCTGGTATAAATAACCTAATAGGTGGCGCTGTTATGCTGCATTTTGCTGGATTTACACGATTTCAGTGACAGTCATACCTCGAGAACTAATGCACGGAATTTCATATTTTTAGAATTTTCATGTGAAGTATTGGCATGTATGAGATAGGAGAAAGTTTTGTGATGGCCACAACATACTAGTTTTTCCTGTCCGCAGCGTTTTTGACATGTATTTTGCCTTTATATATAAATTTAAAAAGCTGTCATTTTCAACTGAATTTCATTTGACAGTCACTGCAATAAAATGGCAAATGGATCCAATTTAGCAATGTATATTTGTGTCAATAACAAAATATGAACCAAATATAAAGAATTTTTCATCCAACGTTACAACTGCAAAAATCTCATCAATACGTTATTAGTACATTGTTTAATGCAACTTGGAAAATTATAATTGTGATTTTGTATTAATAATAAGTTAAAATTTAATGAAATAAAAACTTTTTTTTTTTTATTACAATACATACCGCATCAATGAATCCTATTTACGAATTAAAAATTCATTAATTTAACAACTGATTCGAATATACAGAAAAATCGCATTTTGATTTTTAGTAATTTTTAATTATTAATGCATGGTAGCAACTGATTTTATAACTAGTGTTTCGTATAAACACTTACTCTTCAAAATTATTTTTGTATAAGTTTGGAACGTTACACTGTTGGTAGATATTGCTTGTGAATTTTCGGCACGCGCACGTGAAAAGGTTCGCCGAGCCTGGACTAGTAATGTTGTGGCCATCACAAAACTTTCTTCTATATAAATCACGTCAATTAAATCATTTAAATTGTACTAGAAATTACATCAATTTAGCACCAATTCATATCGAAGTACATCTGAATCTGAAGTTTGATGAAAATTCGTGCATTAATTATTGAGATAGAGCTACAGTGAAAATTCTGAAAAATGCCACCTGTTGAGCGATTTGCACCAAAACATAAACAGCACTAACTCATATCAAGGTATACCTGAATCTGAAGTCCGTTGAAAATCCAACCATTAGTTCTTGAGATAGAGGTATTTCGGAAATCGCAAAAAAAGCATAGCAGCGCCAACTTTTGAGCGATTTACACCCAAATGTATAAAATGTCAATTCATGTCAAGGACTAACTGATTCTGAAGTTTGATGAAAATTAGTGCATTAGTTCTTGAGATACAGCTATAGTGGAAATTCTGAAAAATGCAGCATAGCAGCGCCACCTGTTGAGCGATTTGCACCAAAACATAAACAGCACTAATTCATATCAAAGTATACCTGAATCTGAAGTTTGTTCAAAATCCAAGCATTAGTTCTTGAGATAGAGCTATTGCGGAAATCGCAAAAAATACAGTATAGCAGCGTCACCTGTTGAGCGATTTACACCAAAATGTATAAAACTTCACTTCATGTCAAGGACTAACTGAGTCTGAAGTTTGATGAAAATCCGTGCATTAGTTCTGGAGATTGAGTTATTGCGGAAATCGTGAAAAATGCTGCATAGCAGCGCCACCTGTTGAGCGATTTACACCAAAAACTAATCAGCACCCAATTATATCAGGGACTAACTGAATATAAATTTTTATTAAATTATATTCATGCATTAGTTCTTGCATTAGTTCTTGCGACAGAGCACCCACAAAATTTGTCACATATAGACAGACAGACATTTTGTAAAAACATGTTTTTCGGAATCTCTGATCCCTAAAACGTGTAAATCCGTCGAAATCCTTAAGTCAAAAATTTTCACGAATCCAATACTTTATTCTTGTAAAGATAGAAGGAAGTAATAAACCCAATTTAACAATTTTACCTGGCCGGTTTTGACGAGTTTTTAATTTCAATTTTCTGTAAGGGTTCGTTTTATCAGAATCATGTTAATACGATATTTTTCTCCTTCAACCACTAATTTTTACTTTCTTCTATCTTTACAAGAACGTATTGGATTCATGAAAATTTTCGAATTGCGGTTTTCGACGGATTTACACGTTTTAGGGGTCAGAGAACCCGAAAAACATGTTTTTACAAAATGTCTGTCTGCGAGTCTGTCTGTCTGTGTGACACACAAATTTTGTGGGCGCTCTATCTCAAGAACTAATACACGGAATTTAATAAAAATTTATATCCAGTTAGTCCCTTATACAAATTGATGCTGATTAGTTTTTGGTGCAAATCGCTCAACAGGTGGCGCTGCTATGCCGCATTTTTTACGATTTCCACAATGGCTCTATCTCAGGAAGTAATGCACGGATTTTCATGAAACTTCAGATAAAGTTAGTCCTTGATATGTCTTGATGCTGATTACGTGTTAGTGCAAATCGCTCAACAGGTGGCGTTGCTATGCTGCATTTTTTACGATTTCCGCAATGGCTCTATCTCAGGAACTAATGCACGGATTTTCATGAAACTTCAGATTAAGTTAGTCCTTGATATGACTTGATGCTGATTACGTGTTGGTGCAAATCGCTCAACAGGTGTCGCTGCTGCACTGCATATTTTACGATTTCCGCAATAGCTACCAAAAACTAATGCACGGATTTTGCCCAAACTTCAGATTCAGTTAGACTTTGACATAAGTGGTTGCTTGGTGGTTTTGATGTAACATAGGTTTTGGTGTAAAGTACCCAATAGGTGGCGGTACTAGGCTGAATTTGGCTGGATTTACACGATTTCAGAGATAGCCATATCTCAAGAACTAATACACGGTATTTCATATCTTTTGAATCCTTATGATAGGCATAGGTTGCCTTTTAATTTTGGCAGTGTGATAGCGAATTTTCAAGTATTAACATGTATGAGATAGAAGAAAATTTTGGGATTGGTACATCCGACTAGTTTTTTCATCCCTTGAGAATATTTTTAGTAATATCATCCTTTAGTACACAGTTCATCTTATCAAAATTTGTTACTACAAAAGTTACAGATAATATTAAGAATATTTATATAACAATAAATTTAAATCGTAGGGCGATTGCTTCATTAAATGAACCATACAATATATTTTAAATTCTGACGTCTTTTTTTATTGAGACACCCATATGTTTTATAACACAATACTATATATAGCATCTCTGAGGGTTATCAAAAATTTTTATCACGCAAATGATACTTTTTTACCGCCTCATAGGCGGTTTAATGGAGATGTTAATTTTTTTCTTCTACAACCCCCTCCACCCTTTTTTTTTTGCTGTAAGGGGTTGGTCTTATCAAAAACTTCTGAATATAAAAGTTGTAAAGAAGATATATAATACATTTAAGCGGATTTGATGTCTTGTGATTGACGAAGTTATTAACTTTTTTTCTTCAACAACGCCCCCCCCCCCTTTTTTTTTTGGCTGTAAAAGATGGTCCTATCAAAAACTTGTTAATATAAAGGTTGCTGATAAATATTAAGAAGATTTATAATAAATTTAAGTGGATTTGATATCTTGTGAATTGACGAAATTGTGAATTTTTTTCTTCTTAAAGCCCTATTTTTTTCGTCCCTTCAGTCCATTTTTAATTTTATCACAAATCTGTCATACATAAATTTTTGACACAAGAAGTAATAACTTTAAACTGATTCGATCTGCATCATAATTAAGAAGTTCTGGGTTTTTTTTTCTGTTTTCACAAACCCCCTCCCCATTTCCGCCCCCTTCGTCCGATTTTACCCATTAACAAACTTGAATGAGATTTTCTGCTCCTTGATTTTCTGTATCAGTTTGGAAGAGATTTGTGCAGATTTATGGAAGTTATAGTTTCTATAAAAAAGTGATATATATAAATAGATACATAGATAAAGTTTTAACCTGGGGATGTGGTTTTGGGTTCTAGGGGTCATGATGGGAGTAGATCTGCAAAATTCTTTTCAGAAATTTCAACATAGGGGAGAATGTAACGGATAGTATTTCTTACGAAATCTACCTAAAAAGCCTACAGCTACAGATTTAATAAGTCAGTTTTAATGAACGAATATCTCAAATTTTACATTATTGCATAAATTTTCTAATTTATCGTCAAATTAAGAAGAAAAATCTTGATATAGAATAAATCTTAATTCATAATTTGTGACAGAAACGATTAAACAACGATTCCAATTAACATTCCAAATCAATTTTAATTATATAAAAAAAAAAATACTTTGCTGTCAAACAAAACCCATCTTGATAGTTTGGTAACATTGCAATCTGTCACTAATGAAGACAAGTTAACGTAATAAAATACAGCACTTTATCGTATTACTTTACTGAAACAATGACAGAAATAACGGCAGGAAATCCTCGACAGGAATTACCTACATCCACAAAAATTTACTGAAAGTATATTGGGTCAAGAACAATGCTTTTACTTTCTTCCAACAATCTCATAAAAAAATATGCAGTGAATAGGAAATGATTCCGGAAAAAAATTTCGAGTTATGATTCAAAATTCGCTGCATGCAATAAAGTATTTTTAACATCTTCAGTCATTTTATTTTGAATGGAACAGAGAATAAGAGCTAGGAGTGAAAATATTTTCTTGAATTCCCAATTCATTTACTTTTAAAAACTAAAGAAAAAGTAGGTTAATGGTTCATGTCAGAAAATAAGTGGAAGAATGAAATGAAAAAGTTTCTTCTTGGTCGAAACACCGGAAAAATGTCACTATAAAAGAAATTCTTTCAGGATGTAATTGGCAAAAATTGTCCTATTTGGATGAGAAAATTATTGATAAGCAGCAGAAAATCTAATTGATGAAGAAGGGAGTTTTATTTAATCTTCAGCGTCCGCGCTGTCGCAAATATAAGACACTTTTTTTTTTTCAAAATTTTATTTTCCCAAACGGTATTAAAGTTCAATTCATACTAGTAATATGTACAATTGATATTATTAGAAGTCTTGTATTAACTGCTATGAAATATTTTAACATTTGTAATAGAGTAACTACCACATGTAAACATAACTTGCGCACTCACTAAAAGGTTAAAATCTGTACTTCTCCAATATTCCATCGATCTCTAAGCCCCCTAAAAAAATCGTTAAACTATTATGCACAATAAAATGTAAAAATGTTATTCTAAATTTTTTAATTTTTACAGACAAGATAGGAAAGGGATAAAATTTTAATAGTAAAAGTATTTATTTTGGCAATATATTTAAACAAAGTTAAATAAAAAACTTAAGTGTACATAAATTAATTTATATTTTATATTTTTTTTAAAGAAAATGTAACTAAGAAAAGTTTTTATTTGTTAAAAATAAAATTTTCCGGAATTTCCAATTTTTTTTTTCCCTACCAAGTTTCGGAAATTTTAACATCTCTTGTGATTTAAACTTGGATTAACGAATTAAATAACTGCAATTCACACGAAGAAAGATGCTGATTGTCGTGCAAAACAACATTTTGAAATTGATCACTTGAAAATATAAAAAAAAAATATTTTAGTCTCACTTACGGCGTAAAGCAATTTTCCTTTACATTTTTTTTTTTTTTTTTTTTTTTTTTGAAGAGCTTACATATATGAACAGGTATTCAGAATACTGCCTTACAATGTCTTTGACGTAGCTGAAAACGACAGAGATAAAAAGAAAAAAAAGTCCCATCAAAACGTCTCTAATATGCAACATTTGTTAGAATGCCTTTTTGAATGTTTGAGGAAGTGCGTACACTTAAGTTTTTGTGCTCCTGAACAATGCCAACTTTGTGAATAAAACAAAAAAGATTAAATTCATGGGCGAATCCACGTTTAATGTTCAAAACAATTTTGTAAAAAAAAAAAAAAAAATGATTGTTAAAATTAAATTTTTCCGGAATTTCCAATTTTTCAGAGAAAAAAACTTTTTCCACCACTTCAAAGTTTCCGAAAATTTCCCATCTCTTATGATTTAAACTTGGATTAACGAATTAAATAATTAATTACAATTCACAGATATTGATTGTCGTACAAAACATTTGGCGACAAAACGTACAAAACATTTCTTCACTTGAAAATAAGAAAAAAATATTTTAGTCTCACTTACGGCGTAAAGCAATTCCATTACATACACCTATTTTTTTTTCCATTACATACACCTATTTTTTTTTTTTTTTTTTTTTTTTTTTGAAGAGGTTACATATATGAACAGGTATTCAGAATATTGTTTAACAATGTCTTTGACGTAGTTGAAAACGGCTGAGATCAAAAGAGGTCCATCAAAACGCTTCTAATATGCAACTTTTGTTAGAATGCCTTTTTGCATGTTTGAGGAAGTGCGTACACTTAAGTTTTTGTTCTCCACGCGCTCTTGAACAATTCCAGCTTTGTGATTAAAGTAAAAAGCTTAATTTCATGAGCAAATCCACGTTTAATGTTCAAAACAACGATTTTGTAAAAAGAAAGAAAAATATGATTCTTAAAAAAAAAAAAAAATCCGAAATTTTAAATTTTTCCGAGAAAAAGGAATTTCTTTTTTCCCACCACTTCAAAGTTTTCGAAAATTTCCCATCTCTTGTGATTTAAACTTGGATTAACGAATTAAATAACTGCAATTCACACGAAGAAAGATATTGATTATCGTACAAAACAACTTTTGAAATCGATCATTCGAAAATACGAAACAACATTTTAGTTTTTTGTTACGACGCGACGTAAAGCAATTCTTTTAAATACACCTATTCATTTTTTTTTTTTTTTTGAAGCAGTTACATATATGAACAGGTATTCAGAATATTGGCTAACAATGGCTTTAACATAGTTGACAACGGCAGAGATCAAAAGAATCCCATCAAAACCCCTCTAATATGCAACTTCCGATAGAATGCCTCTCTTTGTATGTTTGAGGAAGTGAGTACACTCAAGTTTTTTGTTCTCCACGTGCTCCTGAACAATACCAGCTTTGTGATTGAAACAAAAAAAACAAACTTAAATTTATGAGCAAATCTACGTTTAATGTTCAAAACAATGTCTCGAACTGTTTTTGCTTTTCTCATATCATCACGAAAGAGTTTTTCATATCTCATTGGTCAAAGTAATCTAATATAAGCTATTTGATGTAGAGTCCTGCATGGGCCAGGTCGAGGACTCGTACGCAAAATTCTGCTCAAAGTCAACCCGAAATCAGACCCGAACTCGAAATATTTAAAATAGGGATGCACCGAATAGTGATTTTGGCCGAATACCGAATATTCGGCCAACAGGTGAACCGAATACCGAATATTCGGCTTGTCGAATACTTTTATATTTCAAAGTTTAAAGGCATTAAAATGTTAAATTTTAAAACAATTTTACATAATATTTAAAACAGAAACTTTTATTCTAATAAACAGGAGCTTTTTTCAAGCAAACTTTATGCTGAAAAAAAATCTGCTTTCAGTTATTTAAGAACAGGATAGTTATAAAAAAAATTTTTAATTAATAAAATTTTAAATTTCATGGCTTCTTCTGAGAATTAAATGAATAAAATTTTCTTATATTCTAAAACAAACATTTTAAAATCAAAGAGAAATTGTGAAAAAATTGGAAGGAAAATTGTACAGGTACATATATTTGCTTGTCAGGAAAAGACTAAAGTAAAAGTTAATAAATAATACAATCGATTCAAATTTTATATGGTGACAACTTAGCAAGAATAACTGTTCTACTCCCTTTGATCAAGCAAGTAAGTTTTTAAATGCATCCTAGATCAGAGTCTGGAGTGGGCAATCATTTTCAGAGGTTGTAAACATTGTTCTTAAAATCTTAGCAAGAAACATATTATTTACTGGACAATGTTGAGGAACTTGCATTTGTACATAATTAATTCCTGTGAAAATCCTCATGATTGGTTTATTTTCTTAAATAATACTTAACAAACAGCAAATAAATAATGTAAAAATATTCTATTTTATTTAAATATGATTCTGTTTGTAATTATTCTGAATATCTTTATAAGTTGACTGTGAAACGTAGAAGTTGTATAAGGTTTTAAAAAATAATTTTTAAACTTTTTTTTTAAGTATTCGGTTCGGTCGAATATTTTGCTATTCGGCCAAACCGAATATTCGGCAACATGGCCGAATAGGCCGAATACCGAATAGATACCGAATATTCGGTGCATCCCTAATTTAAAACCGAACCCGAAGCGAAAGAAAATCAATTCATATTTCAATTATGGAAAAGTTGTGTACAATTATAGATCTAATATCAATTTTATCTTTTTTGTTTAAAAAATGAACCCAAATATGCTCATTAATATTCAAATTATCCTTCAAAAAATATCAAAGACTTTTTTTCTTTCAATTCCGGGTCAACCGGACTTGAGCCAAAAGAATCAAAATTCAACCCGAAACAGATCAGAACACGAAACGTTTCAAGACAACTTGACTCGCATCGAAAAAAAATTAGCATCAACCAGATTCGACCCAAACAATCGGTCGGATCGGGTTTGGGCAAAATTGGGTAACTAGACGCAATACAAGACTTTAATTTGATGTAAATAAATTTATACTAAATTTTTTTTTATCGCTTTAATTTCGTAAGTAAATTTTGCTTTTTAATTTCTAATTTTGATTGTTTTATGCATTATATTTCGCGCTTTTTGTACCATAATTATTTAAAAAGAAAATTCCAAAAATCTTCTATACAATATTTAAAATGTTTCAGAAGTTTAGACAATTACGATGAGCTAAACTCTTATGTCCTAAATTAAGAGTTAAAAAAAAAAATCATTTCAATATTTTCTTCAATTAATATTTGAAAGCAGATAAAAAAAAAAAAGTATAATAACACGAAATTTAAAAATGACTTGTTCTTTAAAACAAACCAAACATTATAAGCATTCTAACATTAAAAAACAATTTTCACTTTCAAATCACAAAAGCGTAAAACTTTCACATCCTTACATCAGATTTTAAATTAGTTTCAAGAAAATTATACAAGAAGTATGAGCTTGTATATAAAGTTACTTTTTATATAGATTTACTTAGATTTCAAATTGTCATGCAAGCAAATTCAGGTGTATACATTTTTATAATATCCAGTTAAAACAATAACATAAGGGATTCATTTTTTTTTCGAAAATTTTTGGGAAATATGTCTCTATAATCCAATGCATATGGCCCCAAACCCAGTTCAGATAAGTAACACTTACACACGATTATTCAAATGCAATTTAACTTGTGCAACATTTATTTCTTTTACACGAAGGCCGATTTTAGTTATGGCGCATTCTCACATAATTTTAACTTTTAATCCCTGAATAATTTTTTATTTTAGTACATATCCCTTTTTTTTCTTATATTGGAAAACATTGCATTGCATGACTGAATAACAATATTAACGAGATAAATAGGTTTTGGACGATGTTGGGGTCCAAATATACCACGAAATTCCTTACCGTCCCGTGTCCCTGATGTTGTTTTTTTACGTTTATAGATGTCTGTATAAAATTGTTTCAATAGAAGTAATTCGATGTAATTTTTTTGCAAAACTGGGACTATTGTTTTATATAAATATGTAGCAAAAAATTAACCTGCACACATTTTTACGGTTGTTATTATTTTTTTTAACTCTGTCCCTGGATTTTAGATTCCTTACCACCCCTCTTACTAAAATTACACTGAAATTTACTTCAGATGTAGCCACAGAATTGTTTTCACCTTTTTTTTCATGCAGAAGTATGCTAGAGAAAGAAAGACTAAAATTCTTTTACATAAAATTTACTGCAGAATTTAAATTAGCATTTAAATATCAATTTCAAATATTGCGGCTTTATTGGTAGTCTTACCGTCCCCAAGGTTTATTACTGCACTTTTCGAGGTAAATTAATTTTTTTTTGTTTAATTTAATCCAATGTAAATAACTGTTGCTAAAAATCAATGAACAGTATGGCTATCACTTAGTCTTAATACGATTTGCCTAAAAATAGGTGGTAATTTTCCTTACCGTCTCTTTTTCCTTACAGTCCCTTCCTTAACATCCCTTTAAGACAATGTTGTACCAAAATTTTATACTAAAATACTACATTGTTATTACATTTCTTATTTGAATGTTCTATGGATACTATGCAATGCATATTCATTATAAGTAAAAATTTAGAAGTAAATAAAAAGTTAGAGAGGTAAAATGTCAAGGGGGCGGTAAGGAAAATTAAACACGCAAGTTTAGCTTAAACCCCAGTTAAATAAATAAAAAAAAAAATCGTCGCTGCTGACAATTTTTTCTTTATTTTGAACCATTAAGGCATTCGTCTATAAGTTTAAATTGTTATTTTATTAAGTTTAATTGGTACTTCTTAGTTATCCCGTCGACCCATTTTGCCAAGTTATATAAATCGCCAAACCACTCGCCAAATTATACACATTGACATAATTTATTTTAAATAACGAAAGAACAAATTAGTAAAACATTAATAAAAATACAAATAAAACGTCGAATTAATGGTTTTATTGGCCATTATTGGCATTTAATTTTACAATTAATTAATTAATGGCAACCATTATTGGCAATTAATCTTACCAATTTGGGGACAGTAATTTGGTCGACGGGATAACTAAGAAGTACCGGTTAATTTCACCAGATTTTTATTCCTGAAAGTAAAATTTTGTGAGAATGCCTCATACTTTTAAATATGCATTCGAAAATAAAACAAGAATGAAAAATCATGCCTTCAACATAGATTATGAAACACTTTCCAACACATTCAGAATACTGTAATAAAGCTTTACAGTTTATTAAGGTGAAAGCTACCCAAATAAACAATTTAAAAAATACATAATGCATTTGAAAACCCAATTTATGTAACTACCATCAATAGTGGGGAAAATATTAGAATGTTTTGTGCAGCCTTGTATAGGATGTATAATTTTTTTATGTATACTACATAGCATACTAAATGTCAGTTCAATTAAACGCATATCACAGTTGAAAATTTTCCCGCTCTGCAATTTCCGTCAATAAATGGAAATGTGCATGAGAATTTTCGTGTAGCCCTGTATAGGACCTAGAGAATTTATACAAACCAAGTAACATGGGAAAAAACAAGTTGAAAATTGCTCGTCAAACGTGGCAAATGAGGTGCGTTCGTGCTATAACTTGTTTTATAAATATTTTTTGCACCTCATAGTGTACTGAATATAGCTTTTAGTGCACTTCATAAATGCCTATCAATTTCATTCTGTTCGAAAGGCTGTAACATCATTAAAATGCACTTGAAATATTTTTTTCCCATTGCCCGTAATGTAACAGAAAACTTTTGACTGTCCCTGTAATTAAACTATACATAGTATTTTCATAAAATTGGAAATGACTCGACAAAATTTTACAACAATTATATATTTAAAATTTAAGACCATTCGGTTGGGTAGTTTTTGCTCTGTTATATGCGGACGGACAGACAGACAAATGGATCGAACGACGACTATAGGTGCTACGTATTTATATAATTACGAACGCACTTAAAAACAATAGTTGAATTTTAAAACCCCAACTGAAAATGCACTTCCAGCAATTATTCTTCATAGACAGTACTGTAGCGAAATACTTTTGTGTGTCTCTGTTAGGGATGCACCGAATATTCGGTATCTATTCGGTATTCGGCCTATTCGGCCATGTTACTGAATATTCGGTTTGGCCGAATATCAAACTATTCGGTATACCGAATATTCGGCTTGGCCGAATATTTCAATATTCGGCCAACCGAATACTTAAAAAAAACTTTTGAAACATATTTTTAAAAACCTTATACCACTCATACGTTTAACAGTCAACTTAAAAGATATTAAGAAGAATTAGAAACAGAATCCTATATTTAAATAAAAGAGAATGTTTTTACATTATTTATTTGCTGTTTGTTAAGTATTATTTAAGAAAATTAACCAATCACGAGGATTTTCATAGGAATTAATTATGTACAAATGCAAGTTCCTGAATATTGTCCAGTATTGTACAATCTGTTTCTTGCTAAGATTTTAAGAATAACATTTACAATCTCTGAAAATGATCGCCCACTCCAGACAACGATCTAGGATGTATTTAAAAACTTCCTTGCTTAATCAAAGGGAGTAGAACACTTATTCTTGCTGAGTTGCCCCTACATAAAATTTGAATAGATTGTATTATTTATTTACTTTTACTTTTGTCTCTTCCTGACAAACAAATAATATATGATCCTGTACAATTTTTTCACAATTTCTCTTTGATTTTAAAATGTTTGTTTTAAAATTTAAGAAAATTTTATTCATTTGTTTTAATTCACAGAAGCCGCCATGAAATTTAAAATTTTAGTAATTAAAAAAAGTTTTATAACTATCCTCTCATTAATTAACTCAAAGCAGATTTTTTCTCAGCATAAAGTTCACTTGAAAAACGCTCTTGATTATCAAAATAAAAGTTTCTGTTTTAAAATTTAACATTTTAATGCCTTTAAACTTTGAAATATAAAAATATTCAACAAGCCGAATATTCGGTATTCGGCCGAATAGTTACTATTCGGCTGGCCGAATATTCAATATTCGGCCTAGCAGTTACTATTCGAATATTCGGTATTAAGTTCGTCTGTGGGCCGAATATTCGGTATTCGGCCAAAATCACTATTCGGTGCATCCCTAGCCTCTGTAAATGAATGATAAGTTAAGCATACACATTAGATTCTACAGTAAGCGCCCTGTAGCACACTTCAGTGATATACATAAATTTCAGTATGTTTAAAATAGTGTAATATCTTTAAAACCCAACACAAACGATTTTTTCTCATAGGTCGGCATGTAATGGAATTCCTTTGTGTGTCCCTGTAAATGAACCGTAAAAGCTAATTTTCGATTCCGAACATACCATGGTAAATTCCAATAAATATATGAATTTCATGGCAATCTGACTACACTTACGCAAGTTAGAGCACGGACAGACAGATATCGCTCGTTTTGCAATAGGAGCCTAAGGCATATATTTTTCAAAATTGTGTTAAGAGCAGGGCTTAAATTGCGCCGGAGCCCACCGGAGCTCGGCTCCGGCACTTCTCTGTTTTTAGTAAATATTTCAATATTGATCGGAATTCACCGGAGCCCATAAATGCAGGGCTCCGGAGCCTTGTGCATTAGCGCTTCCGAAAAACCGAAGCTCTCGAACTCAATGTGTCTGTAAATTAAAAATTTTATTTACTCAGGTATAGAAAAAATAAAATAACTCCCCCCTTTTCAATGCTATTTTGATCAGAATAGGAGAAACGGAAATAGTGTTTTGGTTATCCTACTGATATTTTCAGATTTATGTCTGGCATTGATTTCGGCGACATGTATATTGGCGCCATTCAAGAGCGCGAACATTGAATTTGTTTTCAGTTTGATTTTCTTTTCTGACACTAAGATATTTTTTAATTGAAACATTTTTTTTTATCTAGATATCTAACAGGAAAAGAATATTTTCTTTTTTTAGTCAACGAGCATCAGCTTGAGATATTCTTTGCTTGAGGTTTTTAGACTTCCATCGCGTAGGAGTACGAAAATAACGTTAGTTATCCATTTATTTTTCATTGTGAATGCGGCTCTGCTCTGCAGATTTAGAAAGTTGTAAGCAATAGTCATTTGTAAGTAGATATAATTGTCATGTATTGTTATTTTTATAGTAAGTAATAGAGCAGCGTTTCCCCTTTTCCTATAAAAGCATCGAAACTTTCCGATCACGGTGTGACACAGAGTGACGTCAATGGGTGATGGTGGAAAGGGGCAGAGGGACGCTACGGTTATTAGTATTAGGGCAAAATATTAGGGCTCCGGTACTTTTTTTGTTAGAAATTAAGCCCTGGTTAAGAGACTACACTAGACACCCAAAAAGACCGGATGATAATGTTAATCCTATGGCGAAGTTATTTTCAAATATCTCGCTTAAATTTTGATATTTTCGAATGATTTTTTTTTTTTTTTTTTTTTTTTTTTTTTTTTTTTTGCATAGGATAGCTGAGTACGATCTACAACCGGGCTAGTTTTTACTTTTTTGATTTTGGTTTCATATTTTATTTAATTACTTTTACTTTCGGAACCGGTTTGAACCGACCCATATTGGCGAGATTTTTTTTCCGACGCCAATTTGGCGAAAACATCAACAGCAATAACAACATCCGGGTTATCATATCAAGCAAAATAACATCACATTGGCGCCAGTTAAGTACCCGCTGCATATATGACATTCGCGTCAGAAAAAAATCGCGCCAATATGACATCTATGCCATCATTTGTACCTTGTGCCCTTATTGCAAAACAGTAGCGATATGCTGAATTCATAAATACTTTTCAATTACATTGGAAAATATAAAAAAACCAACTCTCTATTTTGATATTACTATAAATATACTTAGAAAGGGTGATAGAATCTAGCGAGACATGTAAGAGATTAAATAACTATTTTTTAATTATTACTGAAATAATTGAATAGTATTGAAGGAGATAATCGAGAAACATACACTTTTAGAAAATTCAGAAGAAATTTAAACAATCTTTTAGAAATTTAAACATTAATAGTATAAGGGGCATGAACTATGCGAGTACAATTGTTTAAACAGTTACATAATATTGAAGAAGATAATCAATCATAAAGAGACTCTTGCGTCACAATAATTTAGAAGCCGGCGACGCTGACTGGGCAGATAAATCGTGAATTAAAGAAAAGATACCTGTTATATAACTTCTAAAAATAAATATTTGTTAACGTAAATTTCTAACAACAAATATTTTAAGCGAAGATAGTTTAAGTATTAGAGGAAATTGTCTGAGGCGTACAGAAAGGTGGGTGACAGCATGTTAAAACAAGAAATTTTATTTAAAAAAAAAAAAAAATTAAAATTACACGAGGTGTTGTAAACCGTCGAATTTCGATGAAAGAAAATGTTTAAAAAGGGACTCTTACATTGAATTTATAATAAATCTAAAAAATCATTACTATAAAAATTCATGCGACTTTGGGTAGTGCAACTCTTAAAACAAATATTATTTTAAGCCTAAAGTTACAAAATACTATTTCAATAAATTCCAACTGTTCAAATTGTTCTGTAAACTTCATTGGAATACGTAATCAGTAACACATAATAAAGATAAGTAATTTTGGTGAAGTTATGCATTGAGGGATTTATGCTTGGTATCATGGAATGAAAAATCAGCAAAAATGATTTTACTTTGATACAATCATACAGCATGTTATTTTTCCATGAAACCTAACGTCATTTTTTACCGTAATTTATTTTTCCATGAAATCTAAACAACGTATTTTCAGTGTCTTAAAATTTACATACGCACCTCTCAAAATCCATAACCACCATTTAAAAAATATTTTAACGTGAAGTAGGATATTAACCCATTTATGCCTGAATTTTTGTTTACTCAAATTTGTTGGTAAAATCCCTTTAAAATGTTTCAAAATGAACTAGAAAAATACTAAAAAAAAAATTATCCAAAAATATTTTTGTATTTATTTGATAAAATATAAACGTACTATAAATATGCGAATATCCATGTGTGGAAAAATGCATAATTATACATTTTGTTTAAATTTATATAAATTAAGCTTTTAAATTGCATGTTCTATACTATAATTAATATTTTTATGAACCCTTAAAAAACATATTTATTTCTTTACAGAGGCTAATAACATTATAAGTATTATTAATAATGAATTAAGAATAATCGTATTTGAGGATAATAAACAATTTATTTCAAAATCATCTTGAAAAGGACTTTATATAAATAACTGTCCCCTAAATGGCTAATAGAAATATATACCCCTTTGCGCCTAGAGCACTATATTTTGTACGTTACAAACAAGAATAAAAAATAGGCTTGAACATATAATTTCGCAATTTAAAAGAATGCGTATTTCAAAGAACTCTACAAGCTAAGATTATGACTTATTTGGATCCTTGATAGAAAAAATACAAATAAGCTTACTTTTTACATTTCACTATCTTGAACCGAAAAAAGGGCTTCATTTAAACCGTTCGGGACCATGGGTGCATATATGCACCCTCAAAGAGTGCTTAAAACGCTCGAGTTGATACCAGTAAAAAAGAAAAGTAAAATTGATTTTATTTAATTACGACATTTTCTGATTTACAAAGTTAATTCAAATAATTAACAAAAAGTGGTGCCAAACGAATAAAATTCGTGTAAAAGATGCCGGTCCTGAACGGGTTAAACCAGTGGTTCCCAAACTTTTTTAGGCGGCGCCCTACCTAAGCATCTCTAAAATTATGATGTCCCCCCCCCCCCTTCTATATCATATAAATCTTATTACATATAAAATGGATTTCTATTTTTCCAAGAAGGATCAGAAAATAACATTAAATACTGATAAGTGATTTCACATTCTTTAATTTATCAAAATCATTTTTTTTTACAAGTATGTTTTTAACATAACTATGAATGCAATGAGACCATGGATCTTTGCTTTTATATGTACAAAAGTTTCATTGTTTTTTGGCAACTCACCTCAACTTTAAATGTGATGAACAATCCACATTTTTATCCTCGCAAATTTCTTTAAATATCTCTCGCGTTCAGTATTACATCTGATGGAATCGATGCTTTTTACAATGGATTTTAGTACTTCATTAAGATAAAGTAATATTTGTTTATCATCGAGAATGTGTGTATAACATAATTCAGAAGTAATATATCCGGATTCCCGCTTTTATCCATTTTAAGTAACTATTTTTATTCCCCTTCATAACATACTTCTTTGATAGCGGGATTTCTTTTTCCCATCATTATTATTTGGCCACCATGTTTTCTCCGCTTTTAAATTTTAAAATGCATATGTCATGAAAAATGCTTATATATTGTGTATGTGGTCTAGAGAAGAGCCACAAGAAGTTTACTTTCCTTCCGTGATGCGCACAGGGATTTATTAATTTCAGCAAAGTAGTACCTCATTTTGATAATCGAAATATTTTTTTAATTAAACATGTCGAAATAGTCAATTTTAGATATACCCTTCAAAATTTCATATGTAAAAGATCCATCATGGGTCATATTGCACTAGGAATAAATGAACAAGTTTTTGTATAATATAGTAAAAAAAAAGTGTGTTTTACTAAAATAATATTAAAACAAGAATAATTAAAATAATTTTTTAATATGTAAAAAGTGTTAAAATATCTAAAAGAATACTTATATAATTATTCTGGTGGTTTTTTTGTATTTTTTATTTTTGAATGGAAACTTTTCGAAAATTAATTATTATTCAGTTATTTTTCAATATTTTCAAATATTATTTTTATTCTTAGACAACGATACAACTTTCATTTAAAAAAAAAAGAAAATATGACAAACTTTTTTAATAAGAAATTGCCCCCCTGAAAAGTCATATTGCCCCCCAGTGGGGCGTACGCCCCACGTTGGGAACCACTGGGTTAAGCAAATAAATATCAATCTTATGCTGTCATATCTCGGTAATAGATAAAGACATTTATAGGCAATTACTTCATACAATTTTCATGTTGTAAAGAAGAAAATGATAAAAATTTATTAAAATTCGAAACGTCCCAAAAATGGGACGCTAGGCATAAATGGGTTAACGTATTTCTTAACTTGGGGTCATGTTTGTCAGCTACAGCTTTGCATGTATGTGAATATTTGCTCTCTTGATTAGAGGGTCTGATCTTAGTGCCGGCGATTAAAAATTCCAGGAATGTATGTTTTTTAGAGCCATTCGTTGTAAAAAAAAATAGTTTCATTAAAGAAAATTTTAAATACGATGTCATTTTCATTCACTGAAGCATTTCAGCTAACGTCACAAACTCAGCTTCAGCGGAAAGAAAAAATATTGAAATGCAACAGCTTTATGAGGGAAAATGTGTATTTTTTAAAGCGTGACTTCATTTTCTGTTCTATTTTTTAAAAATATTTTTAATTGTAATGAGAAAATTGCATCAATATAGATAGATATAATCAATAAAGATAAATAACCACCATTATTTCTATTTTCTCTGCAAAAATAGATGTAATCCGATTGCCACCATTTTGAAGAAATCGCATAAAAAACTTTTAAAATAAAAGTAAAAATATAAAAATGGATTAAAAAAAATATCTAGTGATGCAGACACATTTACAAATGAATGGCTTTCATTAAAAAAAAAAAAAATAGTAAAATCGATCTAGTAGACAGCTAGTCTTGCAGATGACTAAAAAAACCAGCCTTGTGTTTTAAATATAGATAGTGAATTTCTCCCATTCCTCATACAACATTGACAGTGAACTAACTTATCCTAATATTTAGAATAAGCCACTGAAACTGCATAAAAAGTCATTTGAAAGGCTAAACAGCAGAACAAGTCTGCTGTATATGAAAATTGAAAAGAAATGCATAAATATTAATATTAGGATGCAGGCTACACCGTAAAAAAATTGTCTATGGAATTACAGAGAATCTACTGGTAATCCATTATTTCAAGTCTTGTGTAAAAGTACAGAGATTACAAAAACAAAGATTGTGTCAAATAACAGAAAAATTATTCGGTAAATTTACAGTGGAGTCTGTAAATTTACATCGATAAAAATACACCACACTGTGTAAAATTAGTTTATTTTTAATGATATATATATTTTTTTTTTTATAAATTAGTGAATTTTTAAACTTAAAAGAATCATAACTTTTCGAGTGAATTTGAACTGAATTAAATGGTACAGTCACCATTTAATTATTACAAGATTTATTTCTAGCAGGCCTGAGATTCGATCCCTAGTCCTCCGGGTTGGAAATAAACATTGTGCAGCTGGGTCATTCTCCCATAAGTATACATTTTCAATACACATTTTTTCCCGTAGAAAAATTTTGTTTTTCAACGCAAATGTTATCATTTTTAGAAACTTATCATTTACTGCAAGTAAAAATCAGCAATAGCCCAGCTACATATTATATATGTATAGATTTTTCAGAAAGTTTTTTTTTTATTAACATCATTCACGGAGGTGAACTTTATTCTACAGTTATGTTTGTCTGACAGTATAAAAAACTATTCATTCTATTAAATATATAACTAAGGAGTAATTCTATATAAGAACCCATAATGAATTTATTTGGAATGAATAATAATAATAAAAAAAACTCTCAAAAGATTCATCTCCCATCCGGAGTTTCTTTTCTTCACCCATCTTTTATATGTTACTCAATTCCTCTCTTTTAAAGTTTTGAAACCATCTTTTTTGATTTACAGTCATTGCAAATTCTTGTTAAGCATTTTTCTGTACATTTTCAAAATTGTGAGATTCACGGAGGTGAGGAACATGCTCTTAATATTAACTTACATATTTACTTTTTTGAGAAAAATTATTTTTGTTCTTTAAATCAACATCTATTGACATAATTATACAAGCAATATATAAGCATATATGCTAGTGTTGATTTAGTCACCTTGAATTATAGTTCACGAATGTGAGAGTCTTGGTTGCTTTTTTATGACAAAACTTAACACTTGAGTATAAAAACAAATTTTTTACTTATAAACAACAGCAAACATACTGGCTAACTTTAGCATCATGTGGAACAAAATCTAATGATAAATTTGCCACTTATTAACATGAAATTGCAACTTAATGTTTGGTTCATGGAGGTGATAATTTATTGTGTGACGTTCTTTTCCGTACTCAGAAAACAAAAATACTCGTACAAAGAAAGTAATTAACTATGCTAAGTTACTTTTCTCTTGAGATAGTAGTAGCTAAAATAATTATTTAACTATTTATTTTCAATTGAATAAGTGATCAAGCATTTTCCGATTGGGTGTTTGACATGACACGGAGGTGAGATCTCGCATACTGTGTACTAAGAAATAAAAAATATAAAGTAACTATAAAAAATGTATGCACACACTACATTTAGTCTTTTTTCACTTTCGATAGAAAGCATAAATTAATTCAAAAATATCCATGTCAAATACTGAAAAATGCTTTGCGATTGGAATTGTACACTTTTAGGAGAATGATCCAGCTGTGTTAGAGGAGCTTTTTCTACAATTATGCAAAGGATGTCTTTTATGATTCAACGGGTAAATGCTTTTACTTTAATATTATCAAGATTCATGCAGAACTGCAAAGTGATTGTCGCTAAAATATCCGCGCTAACTCCACAGAGACGATTTTTTATTTTCTGAAATATTCTAATTTTTAATAAAACAATTTTTAAACCAGTTTTTCTTTAATATTTCTAATAAAATGTAAAAGAATTTTAAAAGTTTATATTTGAATTACAGGTTATAAAAAAGATAAAAATATCTTTAAATAAAGACATGGAAATCCCTACAGAGAATTTGATAGAAGGAAAGGGGAATATCTGTCAAATGATGGCCAAGAAACTCAATCGAATACATTTAAGCAAAAACTTGTGTACATTTACAGAGTCACTTTTTTTATGTGTTTTTCCAGAAATTTTCAGCAGTGTATATGTTAAAGCGATGTATATATAATGATCTTTATAACTTTGATTGCAAGCTGAAACAGCTCGACTAATTTTGATAAATGAAGTATCAAGGGATTTGATTTTGTCGTGAATTTTTCGCGTGTCACTGTAAATAAGCAAAAAATGCTATACCCACCCTATTTTTTAGTAAGCATCTTGTCGTGCACTTCAGTGATGCATATCAATTTCAATATGTTTGAAATGTTGTAACTTTATAAATACCGTCGACCAGGGCTACTTAGGTCCTTGCGGGGTTACTTAGGTCCATCACATAAAAAAGGGTTTATTCTTTGTATTGAACAAACAATACAAGATAATTTGGAGTTTTTGCCCTTGAAAAACAGTTTTTTCCCTACTATAGGTTGTTTGAATAGTTTGGAGGGTAATTTAAATTTTTGTTAGTGACAACACTTGATGTGTTTGTAAACAATAGTTTTCGTGTGTACATTTTAACTCTCCAAACTTTCTATAGTGAAACAAACTGGAAAAGAGATACAAATAAGGTAAGTGTCAAAATATTATCTCTAGTAACCTGTAACCCATGTGTGATCATAGTTTTTCCTTTAACTTTTATTTTGACAGGAAAAGTTTACGTTTTCATAAAGCCAACATGAAAACTACTTTTTCGTGGCTACTTTGTGTCAAGCCTTTGTTTGGTCCGAAATAGCCCCAGTTACTTAGAAATGCCTTTTATACAACCAAATCTCTTTAAAAATGTTTTAAGTAACATTTCTTTTCAAATGTTACTGTAGCAAAATGTTACATTAATTGTTTTCGTTTCAGTTGCTGAGGATAACATGACGAAAACGGTTTCGCGTGTCTTTAATATTTACGATTGGTTTATTGCGGTTAAATGTAAAAACACCATTTGTTTATCGAGTTTGCAGTGTTAATTCATTAGCAGATCCAATTGCAAGAGAATTTCAATAGTCCAACATATGAAATTAATTCAATTTATATGAAACTGAGTGAATGGATCAAGGGCTACTTTGTTCCAAAACTTTAAAGATAGTTAAAAAAAATAATAATAAATAATTGCCTCTTTAAAACCATAAAGTTTGCTTCATTGTTTCATGTTAATTGTTTACGACTCAATTTTGAAGTTGAAAAATGATATATAATATGTTTTAATAATGAAAATGTTAGTGGAACCAAGAAAAAGTGGCCCAAAGTAGCCCTGGTTGACGGTATATATATATATAGTGTAAACGATTTTTCATCATAAACCATAATGTAAATGAATTAATTCTTTTGAGTGCCTCTGTAAACCAACTAAAAATGCTATACTCTTATTTTCAATAACGGACATGCCATAGTAAACCACAACAACATATATTAATTACATGGCAATCCTAGAATATTTACGTGAATCAGAGCACGACCAGACAGGACTAATTCATAAACATTGTTCAACTATGTTGGAAAGTGTTTAAAAAAAATTTCCTTTTTAAGAGAGATATTTCAATAGAGAAACACCGAGATGTAGGTGTTTATAACCGTTTTTTTTTTTTTCTCAGAACAAAGACCTCAATGAACTCTATTATAAAAGACTTATCTAACGTTTGCCACCTGAGACCGTCCTAAAGTGTTTCAAACAGGAAGTTACCACTGCACAGTCCATTTTCAATCCAAATTTCTTGAAAATAAAAACAAATAACGAATTTTATCGAAGCATAACAGAAATTGACGAGCACCCCATCAAAGAATTAAGTATGGACACGCTTGGACTGAACTGGATGTTTTCTGCGGCTATTTCTTGGCTCACCGGTCCATTCTACGTAAACTGTGTCTCATAAAAGATTTCTTCGCAATGTAATAGTATTTTCACGCCTAATTTCGCACACCAACTGGCAACATTCTTCTGCAGAAGTTCATTCGTGTGGATTTGAAAGTAAAAAGTTCAAGATCTATAAAAGAATAATGGTGATGTATGAAATTGCTGTCGTTTTGTACAAAATGGGTTGGAAAACCCATTTTCTTTATTATTGGAAATTTTATACTAGTAAAAGAAAGATGTTTGTGTGTATATGCGTCTGTTTATCTGTTGGCGGTGGCCAGCGAAATCTACCACACGCAGAAGTCTGAAAATTTAGATGAGGATAGCGCAAGGAAAATCCTGGTGCATGTGAGGTTCAGATTTTTATTTTTTTGTTAATTAGCCGAGTTATTAATTAAAAACGAAAATGAAAGTTCATCAAAAAATCATTTTTTTTTCGGCTCGCGCACACCTGTACAGTTAAAGACAATTCCGCAAAACCTCCCTGCAGAGGAGAAAGGTCAAGTCAAGTGGGGTTTTTTTTCGCCCCGCGTTTAGTAAACCACGCATAGGCCAAACCGTTAATAACATGGAAAAAATTAAAAACATATTCTTAAATCTCGTACCCTTTACTTTGTGACAGCGCAAAACCCATACAAAAATACAAATTTTAATCTTTCAAAAAAATTTTTGAAAAAGTTCGACTTTACGGTGTTTTCCTCCTTTTTTTTTAACCTTTTATTTATTGGGCTCGGTTTTAAAGATACGGGAAAACGAAAACTACTCGTTTATTTTGGACACATTCTTTTCTACGGCGTTGCAATTCGTTTAAAAAATACGAAAAAATTCGTTGAAAAGAATTCAAAGACAAATTTTCGAACAGTTTGGACAATGAAAAGTATTAGTATTAAATGAGCCGATGTGAAGGAAAAAAAAAATCCGCATACTTTAAAATTTTCAATCTGTTTTTTTTTGATGAGGGATCAATATCTTTGAAATAGTGCAAGATCACTAAAATATATTGCAAACGATTTTTCCAGACCCTTAATGCAACAGAACTCTTTTCAGTGTCCATGTAAACGAACTATGAACACTATACACGTCATTTTCAGTACCCAACATACAATAATGAACCTCAATAACAATAATAAATTACATGGCAATCCAAGTATACTACGGCCAAACAGACAGACGACCAGACAGAAAGATGGCCAGACAAACCGAATTCATAAACACTTTTCAACTATGCTGGAAAGTGTTAAAAGAGAAAGGTCGATTTTCTTTCTTAAATTATAGGTACTTTAAAATAGAGTTTTAAATTCATAAATTGATGAAATTTGAAATAGGAAGGATACAATCTATTTACGTGCAATTCACAGTGAAGAACGTGTAATACTCCGATGATGAAAAGAGCATGAGTTACCGACGAATAGCAAAATCGTAATATCGATGAATTCTTGTGCAATCCTTGCGTACAGTCGGCTAAAAAAAAAAAGAGAACTTCCATGCATATTAATTACTAAATCCCCCCCCCCCCTACCTGTACACAATCAGCAAATAGTAAGGTAAAGGACCCTAAAGCTGACACCCAAAAAACAGTTCCTAAAGCTAACATCTTTAAATAAAACAAATATTTAAAGCATTACCAATTTTCTAAAATAGTTTAGAATAAGTTTTTCTTTCTTCTTGAATAGCAGCCCTTCTTAAATCCAAGATATCTTGGATTTGTAAAATTGGTAATGCTTTAAATATTTGTTTTATTTAAAGATGTCAGCTTTAGGAACTGTTTTTTGGGTGTCAGCTTTAGGGCACTTTACCTTATAGATCAGTGTTTCTCAACCTTTTTTACGTCACGGCGCACTTAAATTTTGAATTTAATGTGTGCGGCACACTAAAATTATGATGACTTAAAAAAGGGAAGGATTATCTATCATTACATAAGAAATGACTTTATATTTTTTTATTTATTTACTATCACAAACAAAATAGGCCATCCGAGCCGAATAAAGGAAAAGAAAATTGTTTTAAATAAAATTCTTATAACCTTTTTTATATACTCCTCTTTAATTCGGATCAATATTTATAAGCAGAAGAAACATCGTTTTAAGCAACTTTTTAGCACTAGTTTCGATATCATTCAGCATATCATCATCAGTGCAAAGCATAATGGAATTTTACCCTATATATGGAGAGTGGATTCGAGGTATAGGTTTATTGATCAATAGAAGTGCAGGAAATTACAGGAAATATAGGAAATTGTATAAGGAAAGGAACTGGTAATGTTAAAAAATATCTTAATCTGTCCGTAATTTGCCACGTTAGCTTAGCATTTAAAGAGATATCCGAGTTTGACTTTTTTAAAAATGAGAAGACTTTCTCTGTGTAAAATAAAATCTTCGGATAGGTATACTCTTAAATCATTTTTTAACGATATTTTCTACTGTATTTTAAATTGTAATCTTTTTGCTTCAAGAGAGATGTTTTTTTTTCTGAAAGAATTTAATTCAAAAGACGTAAGACCATTTTTAGGGTTTCCTCGTATACTCTAATAATGAGTAACAGAAGAAAAATCTCCCAAATAAAGCAAATTTATGACACTAAACTTTATTTCAAAGTAAATCGTATAATATGAAATGCCTGATATTACATATTCGAATTTTTAAAAATTTGATGCAGCTTGCTTAAAAGTTTTGCGGCACACCTGAGATCTTCTCGCGGCGCACTACTGTGCCGCGGCACACAGGTTGAGAACCACTGTTATAGGTAGAACGAAATGAAAAAAAAAAATCCGAAATGCACCTATATCCACGCCCCATACTTTGAAATATTTAGAATAGCACGTTATAGTAAAATACCATTTCTTCTTTTAATTTGACATATTTGCCAGACAAATGGGTTGATCTCGTGTAAGAAGTTTTTTGCTTCGTTTCACATTCTCACTGTCGAAAAATTCTCAAGTCAATACTCCATTGTTTTGTAACAGAATAGTAGCGTAACTAAACCTTCTTGTCTGCATAAAATGTATAATCTTTGTTCGATATGTTTACAGAGGATCACCGAGAAAAAAAACTATAGCGCACCGCAGCTTTTTTTCCTTGAACTAATTTTGGCAGCGAATGTCCATGTTCTAAACGTAGCGAAAACATAGAAGCAGGAAAGTTTTTAAATTGATATTTTCAAAGGATGAATATTAGTAGATTGATACTTTCAAGAGAGAAATATTAGTAGATCAAGTGTAAATATTTCCTCGACTTTCAAAGAATTTTTTTTTTTTTTTTTTTAACCGCTTTCTATCAAACGTAGTTGAAAAGTGTTTATGGATTGGGTTTGTCTGGTCCAATCAAACATAGTTGAAAGTGTTCATGAATTGGGGTTTGTCTGGCCAAGTTTTTGAACTCTGATATTTTAAGGAGAGAAATAGTAAAGAAAGTGTAAAAATTCCCTCAACTTTCAAAGAATTTTAGCACTTTCCAACCAACATAGTTGAAAAGTGTTTATGAATTGGGTTTGTCTGGTCCAATCAAACATAGTTGAAAAGTGTTTATGAATTGGGTTTGTCTGGTCCAATCAAACATAGTTGAAAAGTGTTTATGAATTGGGTTTGTCTGGTCCAATCAAACATTGTTGAGAAGTGTTCATGAATTGGGTTTGTCTGGCTAAGTTTTTGAGCTCTGATATTTTAAGGAGAGATAGTAGTAGATAAAGTGTAAAAATTCCCTCAACTTTAAAAGAATTTTAGCACTTTCCATCCAACATAGTTGAAAAGTGTTTATGAATTGGGTTTGTCTGGTCGTCCGTCTGCCTGTCTGTGCTGTAGTTCACGTAAATACACTTGGATTGCCATGCAAATGATATATGTTATAAGGATTTATTATGGCATGTTCTGTATTAAAAATTAAGTGCGTAGCATTTATAATTTGTTTACAGGGACACTCAAAAGAATTCCGTCACATTATGGTCTATAAGGAAAAAATTGTTTGCAGTGTATTTTAATAATGTTACACTGCTTCAAACATACTGAATTGTTATACATCAGTGAAATGCGCTACAATATACTTACTGTAGAATAGAATGTGCATAGCATTTATTGTTCATTTACAGGGAGACACAAAGGGGTTAGGTTACAGTGCTATCTATGAGCAATAATTACTGGAAGTGCGTTTTCAATTGTAGTATACGTTTTAAAATTTAATTTCTTGCATAATTTTTATAGATCATATCCTGCGATGCGCAAAAGAATACGGGTACTTTTTTCACTGTCGATGGTCATGAACTAAATTGTGCTTTTAAATGTATTATGCGCTTTTTACACTGTTTATTTAGACATCTTTCCCTTTATGACCCGGCGGTATTTTAAAATTAAAAATAACTTGTTACAAAATTAATTTAATACATCGGTTAGTAGTAATACAGTTTAGAATGAGTTAATACTTTACTTTATCTTGTTCCAAAAGCACGATTGGTTGCATATCACAAAAATATTTTTAAAAGGATGATTTCTTGTCATTTGCATCTTTTTAGCTTTCTTGACGTTGAAAGATGAAAAGTTTAGGAAATACTTCTATTGTAAAAATCTTATATTTGTACATTTCCTAATTCTATAAAATACTTAAAAAAATATCTTAAATAAAAGATTTGAGTGGAGTTGTAAATATTACGCAAAATCCCTATAAATTCAAATTTAATGAATTTGAGTTGGAAGTTTGAAGTAAGTTTAATTCGCAAAATGCTGCTAAAATGCATTAAATGACTGTATAAATCTTCTAATGTAGTTCCAAAAATTCACGAAAAATGCTTTAGAAGATGAAATTTTTATTAAATCATAATTTAGGATATAAAATATACTTTTTTCACTGTATATGGTAGGGAACTACAGTGAACCCTCCCTGTGCAACCACCTCCATTAGGCGACCACCTCCCTGAACGACCGTTTTTTTCATGGAACGAAATTTATTTCCATAGGCTCAATACTAATTTCACCTCTATTCAGAGACCACCCCAGTTGAAATCCCTCCATGAGCGACCAGTTTCTTTGAAGAAAATGAATCAGATTCCTTTTTTTCCTGGTCGCTTGAAGAAGGTTTTATAAGAATAATAATTCCGGAGAGCGCATTATTCATCAAACTTCTAAACTAAGTTTAGAATTTTTATTTATTCGGGTAACTTTTAAGTATTCAAAACACTTTGTGACTTTTTAGGCAATGAATTTAACTCTGGTAACAAATTAAGGATGACGGTGAATAACCTACCCTGTCCTATTCTGTTAGGAAACTCTCAAAGAAATAGATAAATTAATGAAATCTCGTCATTATTTGTTCCCGTCAAAAAAATACATTTATTTACTTAACTTCGAAAGGACTTGGAAATAAAAGTTACAGAAGATAAAACCGTAAAATCAAAGCAAATGTCAATGTATTCATTTTTTTAACTCTGCAGTAATTAACTTATGTAATTAACTTTTGTTTTGATACTTAAATTTTCATGTTTTTTTCCTAATGTGAAAAATAAATTTTAGTAACATTGTTACCTTTTTTCAAAAATTAAAAATCTAGATTTAAACATGACCTCCATTAAGAGACCACCTCTCGTAGCGACCAATTTTTATTGGAAGGGAACGTGGTCGCTTCAGGGAGGTTTTACTGTATGTTTGTATTTATTAGAATTAAGTTTTTAGAAATGCAGGGTGATCCTGAACATTACAACAAAATAAGAGCAGTGATAGAACATATCAAGACAATTTTAATTATGAAACGTGGAAGCACTAATATACTCGCTTTAGGGAGGTTTTACTGTATATTATGTTTTTAAATATATTATGCGTTTTTTTACACTGTTTATTTAGACATCATCTTTCACCTTCTTAAACTGCGAAGTTTTGTTGCAGTATTTTGAATGTGTTCCAAAGTATTACACAAATTATGCTTGACTGATTTTTTTTTTTTTTTTTTTTATTATTATTTTACATAAAAGGAAAATGTGAAAAACTAAGCCAATTTATTTGGAGCGAATGCAATATAGCCGCGTACTCACATCTGGTGTATCGTGTTTTCTCGGCATGGTCTGCAACAAATCATGCGAAATATGATGTCTTGAAATTTTAATGTATTCAATTTTTAAATTTCCTTCACTTTCGTGAGCTCTTTAATCACTGGGACATTAAATGTCCGCAATTTCTTTACCTTTAACCTATTGAAAATATGATTAATTGTTCTAGAGAATCAAATCCGAGATCCCCTGGTTATAGCATATACGTGAAAACATTTTTTAAAATTGAGAACTAACAGAATTTTTACATTTTATTAATTTTTTAGATTGTCCATTATCAACAACAAACAGCATTATTCTATGTCAAATATCAATAATGTATTTAAACAAAGTTTTAAAATTTATTAAAACTGATGGGAAAAAATAGTTAAAGAAATTGCCAAAAATTTTGCTAGTTACAGCAATCTTTTTGATTCTGATAATCTCAGTGGTTTAAACTTGAAAATTATTTAAAAAACCATAAGAAATCAGTGAATTGAGATACAGTTTTCAAACAAATTGCATTTCAAAGAACATTTTCCCCCTATTTGACGATGTAAAAATTGAAATTTTGCAGCGATTAAATTTCCTTAATCATTGTAAATCATTTAAACCTCTTTAAATCATTTAATTTTCCATAGAAGTTTAAAAAATATTGCAGTAAAATCGAAATTAAATTGTTAAGTGTTGCCACCATGAAAATGACATCAATGTTACTCACGACATGTTTTTTCTTTATATTATAGATTTAGAAACTAATTTTAAAAAAATATTTTAGGTATATCCAAAGTTAAGTTTACTGAGTTTTGCGCATGTGCAATTTTTTTTTCTTTTTTATTAATCGGGATTTGTATTTATAAGCATTGCATTTACAAGTTCAAAATTTAACAGATAATATATTTTACATACAACTATGTTTGAAGAATTGTGAGCTTTTGCGTTTAAAAATTTAATTTGTATCTAACTTGCATCTTTTTAATCAGTGATAGTTTAGTTTGAAATTTTATTCCTTTCCACAGCATTACATGCATGATATCTGGGATAGTCACTTTTCAGTAAAGGGAACCTTCTTCATTAGACAAAAAAAAAAAAAAAAAAAAAAAGCACTTTGATTTTTTTTTTTTTTTTTTTTTTTTTGTAAGAAAACTGCATGATGGATCTTTTTAAAATTTTAACAGTTTATTGTACATTCTTAAGGTATACACAATAATTTTTTTATTAGATTTTGTTGCTTCTATTCTAAGTTATAAACAAATATGTTCAACCACATTTTTTGACACGGTGGGCAAGATTTAAAAAAGAATTACTCAATGGATCATCTTGATTTTTTTTAAAAATTAAAACTTGTTTAATTGCCTTCGATATGAATTAAAGCTTTTACTAAAATTATTTTTTAAAAAAGTTATTAACAAATAAGAAAGATTTTTTTTTAACAAATTTTTATTTTTTTAATCACTCATTACATAATTTTTTTTTAAATAAAGTTATGGTTTCCTTTAATTTAACTAGAAGTTATACTCACGAAGTTTACGAAAAAAAAAAATATATTTTTTTGTGTTTCAGATAATTCTACAAGGCGCTATCATACCCACCGTCCAGACGAAATTTTCCAAAGCAGTTGAACATATTTGTTTTTAACTTAGAGCAGAAGCAACAAAATCTAATAAAAAAATTATTGTGTATACCTTAAGATATGTACAACAAACTTAAAATTTCAAAAAGATCCATCAGGCAATTTTCTTACAAAAAAAAAAAAAAAAAAAAAAAAAAAAAAAAAAAAAATCATAAAAAGGGTAAGGTCAATCTCCAACAAGATTTTTTTTTTTAACCATTTGGAAAAATGGCTTTGTCCTCGTCAGGGTAGGAAATCAAAAGCATATCTGAAGCTTTTTATTGGTTTAATCTGCATTTTATTCGTTTTCTGATTGGTCTATACACTAACCTTTACTTTCAACAGAGATGGGTATTTCTGTTGCCACTATGACAAAAAAGGAATAAAAACTACAAAAAAAAAAAAATTAATAACTCAGAAACAAACTGAGATACAGCTTTCAAACAAATTGCATTTAAAAGTACATTTTTTTCTCTAGACGACGGTGTAAAAAGTAATATTGTGGGATGTTTAGAAGTTTAAGAATGAAATTTCATTTAAAATGGGTTTGGGAAAAGCCTTTTCCCAAACAGCCAATGAAATGCTTGATAATACGTAAGTTTCAGGTGGATAATACGTAAGTTTCAGGAAATCTGACGAATCGCAGGCGATTTTTAACTGTAATAACACTATTAATGTTTATAATCCATGGCGTATGTAATGTATTATCAACTCCGTGCTATTTTTTATGTCTTAAATTTTAGTCTTTGAAAAAATCATTTTCCAAATGGTCATTGTAATTTGTTAAATTGCTTTTTTTTTCTCCTTTACAGCTTAACTATAATTTAATATCAGTATTATCTTTGAAGTTTTTCGTGATAGTGAAAACTTGTGCAATTATCAAAACACGGATGTCTCGACTTTTGTTGACAAAGTGATTCACCAATGGGGAATCTAAACAACCAATAAAAGCAAAAATTTTAATTTAGCTTGCAATGAACTGGAATTTCGGAAATGTTGACATGAAGTCGAAAATATTTTTTTACGACATCACAGATAAGAGCGGAAAATGATTGGCTTATCATATGTTTTTCCAGATATTCGCATAAAACGAAATCTGTTTTTTACTCTCTATTTCACATACTGATTTCAACCTGTCAATCACACAGGGATGGGAAGGGGGGGGGGGGGGAGTAATATGTCATATCTAGACGAAGAATGTACTATTCAAACATGAATGTCAGTAATAAGAAATAAATCGGAATAGCAAAAAAGATTAGAACCTTGTTAAACCATCGCCTCTTCGCACCCGACGATTGTGACGTTTTAAACTAGGTGACGGTTAGAGATCTGCACGGGCCGGCCCGGGCCATATTTTTTTCGGAAGGCTCGGGTCTAGTGGCTACGCTTTACGGGCCGGGCCGGGGACTTACTTTTTTTCGGAAGGACCGGGCCGGGCCTAACTTATTTTTTCTGTATAGAGCCGGGACTGGTTTCTTTCCTAGTCTTCACGGCCCAAAATTTTCAGTCCTAGTTTTGCACTAGCGCGTATGAAAATCGTTGTCTCGGCGTGGCCTGTCTCTTCAAAGGTCAGTAAAATTAAGCCTGGCCCAAATATTTTTGCAAAAAATGCATAAATTTTTAAATTGCCATTATTCTACAATTAAACATTAACATTTATTATTTTTAAAGAATAGTAAATTTCTACGCTAAATAAAATATAGCTAAATTAAAATATAGTAAAACGTGTGAAAAAGAACCTGCCTATGACGGAATACTGTTTTAAATTGAAAAACGTGTTGATCTATACAAAATTAATATACTAATACGTAAGAAAAGAATATATAATACATTTACACTTGCTAAGAAGGGAACTTGTATAACGTATTTTTTCCCTTTTTCTGTGTAATTGAGTCTTAGAAGATTTTACTGTATAGCATTTTTCAGATTTTTAACACTTCAATACATGGAATATGGATTAACAATACTAATGATAACTGAAACATTTACATACAAGAAATAGCGATTAATTAAAAAAATAAATATTGCAGCCTGCGACACTTCTATGAAAATGAAGTGTAGAAACATGAAAAAAACAGTTAAGATAAATATTTTTGTTCATAACTCCTCGAACGAGACAAATTTTTAACCAAATGGATTTAACCAAAATCAATGTTCTGTAGAAATTCACTCGGCCCGGGCCGAACTTTTAGCTGTTATACCGGGCCGAAATTGTTTTTCTATGAGTCGGGCCGGACTCGGGCCTGGAAATTTCGGCCCGTGCAGACCTCTAGTGACGGTACAAGTGAATTACCTTATTTACTGCAGTTAAATAAGATATATTAATTTCATCATACACGCGGTGGAACTCGTCCAATTTTGACGAAAGAAAATGTCTTAAAAGGAACTGTTACATTGATTAGTAATAAACCTACAAAATTAAGTATAATAAAAAGTTCACCTTACATTGATTTGTCTAATTCTTAAAAAAAAATATTATTTTAACCTAAAATTATTAAAATACTATTTCCATAAACTTCAATTGTTTAAATTATTTAAAAATTAAAATGATGAAGAGGTTCTTATGCTTGGTATTACGGAATGAAAAATCAACAAAAATTATTTCACTTTGATGCAATCACAGATTCTTTTTCACGATGAAATCTAAATATAACGTCATTTCCACCGTATCAAACTTACACAGGCACATTTCAAGTCCGCATCCACCATTTAAAAAAATACTTTAATATGCATCATATTATTAATAAATATATTTCTAAACTTTAACTCACATTTGTCAACTAAAACTTTGCATGTGAAAAGGTAATAATTAGTTTTATAAAATAAAATGATCGTTTTTACCTACCCATCATGCGTAGTATAGGGTAAGTCTTGTAATCGTTTAAAAAATCGAAAAATTTTTTTTGACGGATTTACACGTTTCAGACACTGGAGATTCCGAAAAACATTTTTAGAAAAAAAAAATTGTCCGTCCGTCTGTATGTGTGTGTGTCTGTAAACGCTGTATCTCCCGAACAAATTGAGATAGAGACTTGAAATTCGGTGTGTACTTAGGGAGTAATAATGAGAAGAAGCCTATTGAATATCAGTAACCTTGATTAACCGGAACTATTTTTTCGGACTCTTGAAATATTCGTTCTGATAAAACGTAAAAACAAATTTTCGAAACTGTTTATTTGAAGGAGTGAATATAAAAGACAATAAAAAAACATAAATTTTGCATCAGGAATGAACTCGATCGGATAATTAGTTGCCGAGATATTTGTAATTCTATTTTTCACACTCTTCGATATTTCATGACCCTGTATTTCATTCAAATTTCAATTCAAAGATATATTTTAATTGGAAATGAGACGCTTAATCCGACGCAGTAAACTGTTAGTTAATAGGGTTATAATTTTTCGAGTTATAAGGATGTATCTTTTACGCAATTCGGTACTACTCGATTATCCCGCCGATCAAAAAACTATCGCCAAACTATAAGATTAAATGCCAATAATGGCTTATCGTAAATGTCAAGCATTTAATGCCTCTCCATGCCTATAAGGGGGTTTACCATAGGGGGGACCCTGTTCTGTCGCCAAATACCGCCAAGTTTGTCGCCAACTTGGTGGTATATCGCCAAATTTGGCGGGGAAATGAGTTGCCAAAAGTGACGCCAAATTGGCGGTATCTCTAATATTTCGCCAAATTCCCATAGTCTTCCATTGTAAACCAATAGCGTTTACTTGCTCACAGAAAATCAACAATTTGAGATTTTTTAATGCAACAAAAAATAATATTAGCTTAAGGGGTTATATTCATTATATGTAAGGAAGTCCAAGTAAATTAA
Organism: Maratus speciosus; assembly: GCA_963932465.1. Lineage (NCBI taxonomy): Eukaryota > Metazoa > Arthropoda > Arachnida > Araneae > Salticidae > Maratus > Maratus speciosus. The sequence continues at coordinate 617,378,634 of OZ010789.1, forward strand.
ATTATGAATAAAAGTAACATGGTACAATGCTTAGCAAATATCACATGTTTTATTTTCATATTTTATGTTATCTATATCCATGATGGGTAAGCATTACGGTGGCCCCCAACGACTAGTTTTACTTTCTTTTATCTTTACAAGAAGAAAGTATTGGATTCGTGAAACTTTCGGTTTTCGTCGGATTTACACGTTTTAGGAGTCAGAGATTCCGAAAAACATGTTTTTACAAAATGTCTGTCTGTGAGTCTGTGACTGTCTGTCTGTGTGTGACACAAATTTTGTGGGCGCTCTATCTCAAGAACTAATGCACGGAATTTAATAAAAATTCATATTGAGTTAGTGCCTGATATAAATTGGTGCTGATTAGTTTTTGGTGAAAATCGATCGCTCAACAGGTGGCGCTACTATGCAACATTTTTCACGATTTCCACAATAACTCAATCTCCAGAACTAATGCACGGATTTCATCAAACTTCAGATTCAGTTAATCCTTGATATGAATTGACGTTTTATATATTTTGGTGTAAATCGCTCAACAGGTGGCGAAGCTATGCTGCATTGTTTGAGATTTCCGCAATAGCTCTATCTCAAGAACTAATGCTTGGATTTTCAACAAACTTCAGATTTAGGTATACCTTGATATAAATTAGTGCTGTTTATGTTTTGGTGTAAATCGCTCAACAGGTGGCTCTGCTATGCTATATTTTTCAGAATTTCCGCTATAGCTCTATCTCAAGAACTAATGCACGAATTTTCATCAAACTTCAAATTCAGATATACTTAGATACGAATTGATGCTAAATTGAAGTCATTTTTTGTACTATTTAAATGATTTAATTGACGTGATTTATATAGAAGAAAGTTTTGTGATGGCCACAACATATACTAATTTAAATATGACGTAATTTTTACTCACTGAAGCATTTCGTTTAGTCTCAAACTCAGCAATAGCCGAATGGAAAATATTGAAATGTAACAGCTTTATGAGGGAAAGTGCATGGTTTTTAAAGCGTAACGTCATTTTCTGTTCAAAAATGTTTTGTTAATTCTAATAAAAAATGGCATCAAAAAGGATATAATGAACAATGGATAAATATTAATAAAATGCATTATTTCTCTTACTAATCAAGAATGAAAGTAATCCGATTGCCACCATTTTGAAGAGATCTCATAAAGCTTTTAAAATTAAAAATATAAAAATGGGAATATTTTTAAAAAATAGCTAGAACGGTAGAGGCCTGCACGGGCCGGAATTTCCAGGCCCGAACGAAAGCTATCTTGGCCCGGCCCGGCCAAGTGTAAAAATTGGAAGTTCGGACCGAGCCCGGACCGCCCGTTTGCATTTTTAGAGTTCTCGGCCCGGCCCGACACAATTTCTACAAAAATAAATAAATAAATAAATAAATAAATAAAAAAAAATAAATAAATAAAATAAAAAAATAATAATCCGCTTTTTCTCAACATACAATTAAGATTCTTTTAATGAATACCACATACATATGTATGGGAACATTTTACAGTATATTTTACATTACTATGATGTTCGCAAAACAGAAAACACACAATAGTAAACATTAACGATTACTTACAGTGTTTTAGTCATCGTGTCTACAGACATTTCAAAATGGAAATAAGGATTCATTAAAAGATTAATGTAGTTCAGAATAAAGGATTAAAAACATGATAACTTTTGAAGCTGTATAATAAAAACTAGATTTATGAAAATATTTCTCTCATTTTTAAGGCTTTTCTCAAATCCAAAGGAGCTACATTTCGACACATTTATGAATTCTTTTCTTATCGGAAACGCGTAAGATTGGCTAGTATTCTTATTCAGAAGCTATGTAAATGTCGTTTTTTTTCATAGATAAAAGCAATATATTTTTAAAATACTGTCAAAATTAGCGTTTTGAATCGAATTTCCGGAAGCGATAGCACAGGAAAGGAGAAAAACGTACAGTCACGTGGCAGGAATCTCTGATCTCTGTAAGTAATTTATCAAATATGGAAAAAGCTATTCCTTTCCAAATGCCTTCAATAGGCAGGCCTGTCAATTTTATGCCTTTATAGTTAAAAATTTTCTCAGAAAATGTGTCTGAAAGCTTCGCATTGTTGAGCAGTGAATATGAGAACCACCTTAAGGTATATTTCCAAAGATACTGTTAAGAAAAGTTCATTATCACTATTAATACTACAAAACACAATAACTGTTCTACACATCCTGAGATCGATTAAGACCAATTCCTTCCCGGCACGAGTCTGTTGAAAAAAAAATTTAACTCGGAATCAGACATTTTGTAACTGTACGATGCCGATCTCTACGATGGACATGTTACATTTCTGTATTGATGTTGTTAAACTCGCATCGGCTCGTGACGAACATTTATACTTCTAGAGAAAATCATATTAAATGAAAACGGCTCGTATTTTATCTGCTTAGCTTAAATTCTTATATCGTGCCGATAGGCTCTATTAATTTTTTTGCCGGCCCGGCCCGTTGAAAAAATTGTCCTAATTCTGCCGGCCCGGCCCGTTTGAAAATTCGTCTTCATTCCGCGGCCCGGGCCGGGTACGGGCCTTGGGCCAAGCCCGGGACCGTGCAGACCTCTATAGTACGGGCACATCTACAAATGAACAGCTTTCAATTATAAAAATAATTATCAAAATCGATTTAGTAGAAAGCTCAGGCCAGATGACTAGGAAAACAGCATCCTGAACACCCCGTGAAAAACCACATTTAATTCTAGTGTTGGTAATCTTGAAGAGGAATTTTAGTCGGGGGCGGGGGTGGCGCAGAGCTCCTGGCAAAAAATGAAAAGGAAAACTTTTAATTCTCCATTTTAAAAAAAGGCAGGTAGGAGCTAGCTTTTATATTTTTAATTATTTGCTTTTTTTTTTTAAATATCTTTCTTGTTTTGTCTGATTTTGTATTGCTTTTTTTTACTGATATGTCTTATAAGGAGGTTTTTGTAAAAAAAATTCTTAGGTCAGCTTATTTAAAGTTTATATTTTTCATTTTAAAAAACACGTCCTGGGTTACTTGCGGACCGCAGGTATTTCAGTTCAAAGATTTTATCCTTTCATGATATCGTACCACCGGCGTCTATGCGATAATAAAAAATATCAAAGATTCGTTTTGTGTATATTTTTGCAGCTTCGTGTTTATCGATTGAGAAATACCTGTTCATTCATCTCAGTTATCTTATTCATTTATTCATGATGATGCTGTCATGACAGAAAAGACTGTGGCGTAATTCAAACATTTTGAAGTTCCTCCCACGTAACTACGAACAGCTGAATAACAGCAACCTGTGTTATTGATACCTTACATCCTTTTGAGATAGGCAGGAGGGATACCGATAACATTTCTTGAAGCACTAAAATTTACTTAAACTTTTCATTTCACATTCTTTCTTTATGTGAATAGGCGATATCGAATATCTAGTTTTTGTTTAATTAAAATTTCGCCAACCATTACAAAAATAGGACACATCAAGAAGTTTCATGGGATAGAAAATACATATATAGAGGGTGTCCCAAAAGTCTCCGTACAACTTCAAAAATTGATTACAAAAAAAAAAAAAGGCCTACAGCAAAAATAGTTACAACAGTACATAGAGTAATTCAAAAAGTTTTTTTCCACTATCTTAGTATACTTCTACATGAGATCCTTTCGTTACACACGACGTTTTGATGCGATGAAGCATTTCAATTGCAAATTCGAAGAGTTTCGCATAATCATCCGTTTGTAACGCCTGCACAATCTGAATTTTGTAGGCTGAAAGTTGTAATCGTTTATGAAGCACTCTGTGTATTGTGATTTTTAACATAATAAGCTCTTGCGATGCTTTTCGAATTGATTTTACAGGGCTCCTAGAAAAACTTTCCCGTACTCGTTCCGCACTTTCTTCACTAGTGCTAGGGTGACCACTTTTTTTTTTTTTTTTTTTTTTTTTTTTTATCATTCACACTTCCCGTTGTCATAAATTTCTCATACCAGTCATGAATGCTTTGCAGGCGTTACAAACGGATGATTATGCGAAACGCTTCGAATTTGCAGTTGCAATGCTTCATCGCATGGAAACGTTGCGTGCAAGGAAAAGATTTCATGTAGAAGTATACTATGGTAGTAGAAAAAAAAAACTTTTTAAGTTACTCTATGTACTGTTGTAATTCTTTTTGCTGTAGGCCTACTATTTTTTTTGTAATAAATTTTTGAAGTTGTAGGGAGACTTTTGGGACACCCTGTATATTCTGAAAAGTTTTCAGTACTCTTTAAATCTTTTCTTTTTTCCAGAAATATTAAATGTACTAAACTGTAAATTACAATTAACCCTTAAATTCACAGCAGAGGATGTTCACACATTTTTTAAACGATTTTGACTTTATGATTTAAATTTAAACGAAAATAAAAGAACTATATGGCAACAATTTGGAACAGGGTTTAATTATCGTCTGCATCTTTAAAAATAATTTTTGCTTTAAAATATCGCTGGAAAATAAACAATGGATCGAGGTTACGTGTTTGCGCTTTACGAAGAGAAATATTCTTATTCGACTGTTGGAAAAAGGTGCGAAAAGCAAGTTAATATTTCTAGACGTAAAATAAGTGAGGTAATGACAAGAACGAAAATCATGCTTCCAGCATAGATTATGAGTCACTTAGATTACCTTAGATTAGACAACAAATATCGAAAGTTTGAATTTGTGTATTTTCAAAATATTTTTATGCAGAGCCCGATAAAGCTGAAGTTGCCCACCCCCCTACCTCCCCATTCCCGGCGACACTTTCTGAAAAAAAAGTAGGTTTATTTGATGAGTTGACAAAGTTGTTTGGGTGAAAGTTTCAAGTTTACAAAAAAAAAAATTAAGGGAACGTCCATTGTTACTCTTGTGACCATTAGAGCAAATTTTCACAAATACTTCCAATTATTTTATTACAACATATAATTAAAACAAAAATTGATATAACCAGTTAAATACAATTATGTTCCACTCGCATAAAATATATCTAATTTGTAACAAAAAGCATTTCCCTTGTCTATATAATCAATCAAAATTTTGTTACTCTTGTGACCAGAGTGTCACAAGAGTCATTTAATATATACATAAGTAAAACGTTTTTTGTTACAAATTAGATATATATTTGTGTGTGGAACACAGTGGTATTTAGCTGGTTATATCAATTTTTATCTTAACTAGGGGGCTCGGCCCCCTACGAGCTACGCTCGCCAACCCCCGTCCAGACACCGCAGACTCTAAATGCACGCTAATTTGATCAGCTTTAAAAAGATTTCGAGAGACTGAATTATAATTTAAAAAACAGTGGCGATCTCCCTATAAACGAATTTCTATTCATTTCTCTTTGATTGGGGAATTTTAACGCCAAATCCGCTGCGGTACTACTTGATTATCCTGTCTACCAATTTCGCCAAATTATATAAATCGCCAAACCACTCGCCAAATTATACAAATTGATATAATTTTTATTTTAAATAACGAAAGAACAAATAAATTCGTACAACATTAATAAAAACACAAATAAAACGTCGAAATAAAAATAACTTGATGACGTATACACGTGTAACAACATTTCAAAATAAGCTAATATAAAAGGAATTAAGTAAAGAGAGTCTTTTTCTCCTGGTATTTTTTAACAAAGCGAAAAGAAAGTTCTTTTAAATGAGACATTTTAAATTAATTCTCAAAATATCAAATAAATGTCTAGCGCAATTTCTAAATTTAAACTTTTTTGCAATATTATTTTGTGTTCATTTTATGTAATAACTATAATGTGACGTAAATATGACGTAATTTCTCCTAAGACTTCTAACGCATGTTAATGAATTTATTATTTTACAATATCCTTTCCCTTTTAAAATTCACTTGTATACTTTTTACGACGTAATTTTTAATAAGTTCCTGCTTTTTATACGTAGTTATTTAATTCTAATTTGAAAGTTTTTTTCCTGTTTATAATAGTCACGTGTAAATAAATTTTTAATTTGAAGCAAACATTATTGCTTGCGCTTTTTATACAGTTGGCAACAGTTTAAATTAGTACAATTTTCTGAAATCTGTAAAAAATATCTCTAGAAATGCTGAAAATTTGAATTTAAAATAGAAATAAAACCTAAAAAAATGAGTCAAAATAAAAAAATTAATGCAATCTGCACTCCGGCAAATTCTAACGCATAAAATGATCTAAAAATGATTACACTGCCATGTATAGTTTTTGCTGCTATAAAACTTTTTTAGTGGAACGATTTTGTCCAACTTTAGCATTAAATAACTCTTAAAATAATTCTTCGATTTGAAAACTGTCTGCATCAGCGTGTTTATCAAACATTTCTGTATAAAACCACCGATTTTCATATTTTTGTATGCATTATTTTTGTTAATATTAACGAAGAAAGGCCTCCGGTCACAAAAAAATCAAAACCGGCGGCGGCGGCGGCGGCGGCGGCGGTGACAGCGGTAGTTACTTTTTTTTAGAATAGAGAGATTATAATTTGTAATAAAATAATTGGAATCATATATGAAAATTTGCTCTAATTATCACAAGAGTAACGAATGGACGTTCCCTTAACTTACAAGAATAATCAAGAAAAGGAATGCAAGAATCATCAAGAAATTTTACCTTTCATATTTTATAAAACAATATTATTTGGAAAGTATTTGATTAAAGGGAAAAAAAATCAGCCACATAATTTATGGGCCCCTGAAATTGGTGGGCCCAGGGCCAAGGCCCCGGAGGCCCGTGCATTAATCAAGCCCTTTTTTTATGTATAACATGAAAGCTTGACTTCACAGAATTTGTACATTATTGAAATTAAAATAACTTTTTTACACTGCCATACAATGAATTATTAGAATTAGCTTAATTGAGGCTACCGCAACTAGAATAAATAGTATTCGACAGAAAAATTTAAAATCCTTAATCGCCTATTCATCCGTCGCATGTAGGCTTTTTAGGGGCATATTAGGCATGGCTCGCAGCCTGATTTTTACATAAATTGAGGATTTTGTAGTTTTTTTCTGTAATGAAGAATAATTTATTTTTAAAATATTATTTTAAACCACAATAATTTCATGAAACATGTAAAAAAAAGTATTAAAAAATTTAGAAAAATTTACATACCAAATTTCATAATACATGCATATGTTCTCAATACATCTTGAGCTCAATGATTGAAAACTTAGTTTTCCGAAAACCTATACGTCGAAGTTATAACTTAAATACCATACGACAAATGGATTTTATAATGGATCTACTTGCGATAACTTCAGTTTTAATTGAAATTTTTACATGCGGTTTGTTTTAAAATACTTCTGGTGAATTATTTTATAATAATAAGTGGAACTTAAAAAAAAAAAAAAAAAAAAAAAAAAAAAAAAAAAAAAAAAAAAAAAAATGAAGCCTTAAAAGATACAAGACCCCCTTAATAATATATCAAAACGGCACTATAAAAACACTGAAAATGTAGTTAAAACATGAAATTGTAGTTAAAGTTTAAATTCTACAGAGATCTGCGTAAATTTTGATTGCCATGTCGCCAAGATCTAATTCTGCGAGGAACAGGTCGTGCATTTGAAACCAAACCCTGTAAAACCCTTTTTTCGGCAACAGAATTCTTAATACGGGAAAGAATAACACAATAAATTGTATTGCTTTTAAACAACTGGTAAAACTATTAATTATAAATCAATTTCATTTCATTATAACCAAAGTATCAAAAATTGAGATACCCGATTTACAGAATACTACTTCATAGGCGAAAATTTTATTTTTAAAATTTCATAGGCGAAAATTGCCCACCCACCAACACCAAAATTTAGTAATATTATTCAAATAATAAAGTTTCGAAATGTATTAAAAACTACACTGCAAATTCGTGAAACACTTTTGCAACACTAACTGAACATAATAATCAACACTTCTAACTAAAATCATTTTCGATTGTGTTGTGAACTCGTTGCGAATGTGTTGTGCCAAATAAAAAGATTGTGCAAAAAGTGTTGTTAAAAATTACAAGAGGAGAAAATGTATTTTCAAATATTTCAAAACATTTATTTTTCAAATTGTGTTATAAATGTTTAATAAATAGTATGTTTTAACTGTGTGTGTGTGTTATTTTAAAATCACCATGTAGAAAGTGTTTTGAAAGCGTTTTACATGTGTTGTTTTATAGTGTTCTAAATTGTGTTGTGTTTACAATGTGTTGTTAATTTGGTGACAAAGTGTTGTGCAGCGCAACACTATTGTAAGAAAATTTTTTCATTAACACTATTTACAACACGATTTCAACACAATTAACAACACTATTTTTAGAACACATTTTTAGATAGCAACACTTTTGCAACTTATTAAGAACAGACTTCTAGATAGCAACACTTTTACAACATATTAAGAACACAATCACAACACAAAAAATATTTTGTATATGAAGTTTTCTAATTCACAACACATTAATGTGTTGTTAATTTGGTGACAAAAGGTGTTGTAAAATGTGTTTATTTTTGTGTTTGAGAATTTGCAGTGTACATGTTTAAATGAAATAAGCAGATACTTTCCTTTAGTTTTTCAAGATTAAAAAAATTAAAATCATATTTGGATCAATTATTAAAAAAAAAAAAAAAAAAAAGCAATTTAACAAATTACAACGACCATTTGGAAAATGATTTTTTCAAAGACTAAAATTTAAGACATAAAAAATCGCACGGAGTTGATCATACATTACGTACGTCATGAATTAAACATTATTAGTGTTATTACACGTAAAAATTCCAAGCGACAAAAATCGCCTGCGACTTGCATTTGGTGTGAAATATTTATATGTATTCATTCCTGTCCTATTTATCTTTTTCTTTTTTTAATTGTCTTATTCCATTTTTCTTTTGCACGTGAAGATCTTACAAATTAAAATTAACTCTTTGGCAGAAATTGTTATTCATTTTCTTTCATTTTCATTAGTTATTATCCAACTGAAACTTACGTATTATCCAAGCATTTCATTGGCTGTTCGTGAAAAGGCTTTTCCATCGTCAGATTTCCAAGAAATCTGACTACCCATTTTAAATGAAATTTCATAAACTTCTAAACATCCGACAATATTACTTTTTACACCGTCGTCGGATAGAGAAAAAAATGCACTTTTAAATGCAATTTGTTTGAAAGCTGTATCTCAATTTGTTTCAGAGTTATTAATTTTTTTTGTAGTTTTTATTACTTCTTTGTCATAGTGGCAACAGAAGGTATCCATCTCTGTTGAAAGTAAAGGGAAAAACAGATTACTGTATAGACCAATCATAAAACGAATAAAATGCGGATTAAACCAATAAAAACCTCCAGATACGCTTTTGATCTCCTATCCTGACGAGGACAATAACAATTTTTTCAAATGGTTAATAAACCTGTGTCTGTGCGATACATGAAGGATCGGGACCTACAGTGGTGGCCAACCGTTTATTTGACTTGCTGACAACTCGGTTTATTTAATTATTTAAATAAAGTCATAAAAAGTCAGTAAATTAAGTTATACCATTAAAACGAATTTTATTTAAAGGTACACTTTTTCTATTTGATGTTATAAAAACTTAAATTATGCAACATTCAGAACAGACTATGTGCGCGATAAAACGAAGGCGCAACTTGTTGCCCCATTGACGTATAATGCCAATGTTAGGGGCACACATGTTTTTGATTTATGATAAAAATAAAATCTATTATTAAACTTTCTTTTAAAATTAGTTAGTCACGTCTAACATAAAGATAGTGACTCTAGAAAAACTGCAAAAGACCGTTATAATTATGTTTTCAACTTATAGGTTTCATCATCTCTTATAAAACTTTTTTGTTTGGAGGTTTGAAGGTGGGGGAAGGACAATTATTTATTTTTTTCTATTTGAGGCAGGATTCCGTTAGATATAGGTTCCATTGTCACATGGTTCATTGCATTTCCTTTTGCAAATTATAATTAATCGAAATTTTATTTTCTAGCAGTCACGTAAATGACATTTGATAAGAGGCTATATTTTTATTGATAATTTATTTATTACTATTATATAAACTATAAACCCTACTTAAAACGAAATTTTGTTCAATCGGAGATGCATTCTTAATACAGCAATATACAGGGTGCAATATGTTATCTATCGCCGACCTTTAATTTCTTAAACGTTGGTCGTAGACATATAGTTCCAGTTACAAAAACATTTTAAATGAGTTAAATATTCATGTTGTGGCATTATTTAAAGTGAAAAATCAATTTTATAAAAATTACGAAAACTAACTTTTTATACGGTCCCCCAGTCCCTATAGTTATATTTAGTAAAAGTTTACACATATCATAACAGATATAACACGAAAAGTTTGACATCTGTACTACAAAAATTGACAAAGTTATTAAACTTCAAAGTTTGAGATTTTTGCACATGACTGTCTTTCATTGAGGGATCAGTTAAAAGATGAATTAAAGTAATTCGAGATCAAAACCAGGGTGCAATGTCCTTTTTAAGGCAAACCCCCCTTTAGCCGGTATCGCCAAATCGGGGAATCACCAAATAGGGTTTTTTTTTATCTAAAAATTTGAGCTAACTTTTGTGGGTCGAACAACATTCAAACGTACCGACGATACCGGCTAAAAGCGGCTTCGCCATAAAAAGGACATTGCACCCTGATTTTGATCTCGAGTTACTTTAATTCATCTTTTAACTGATCCCTCAATAAAAGACAAAATCATGTGCAAAAATCTCAAGCTTTGAAATTTAATAACTATGTCAATTTTTGTAGTACAGATATCAAACTTTTTGTGTTATATATGTTATGATATGTGTAAACTTTTACTAAATGTAACTATAAGGACTGGGGGACCGTATAAAAAGTTAAGTTTTCGTAATTTTTATAAAATTGATTTTATACTTTAAATAATACTACAACATGAATATTTACCTCATTTGAAACGTTTTTGTAATTGGAACTATATGTCTACGACCAACGGTTGAGAAATTAAAGGTCGGCGATAGATAACATATTGCACCCTGTATATTAAAATTACGTCTTGGAGTCGTGACTGGTGCTATTCTTATTTAAAAAACCCACAATTCGCGCACATATTACTTTATTGGCTTTCTAACTATTTGAAATGTTAACATGGAACAGATATAGAAATTCATTTAGCAACTAAGGAGAAAATATAGTAACAATTGTTTCAGGAAAAGATAGAATAAAAGTAATAGAGCATGGTATCAATTTTATAATATATAATTAAACTTAAAGCCGACACTATCCGACGAAATAACTTATATTTACTATGAATGCCGCAATGAAGCTCCTCTGAAGAAGATATTCATAGTTTCTTATTTTTGCATTTACCATTTCCTATGTTCACTTTTTGTATTATCTTTTCCATTTATTTTCGTATATATGATTTCATGTTAATTGTACATATATAACTATATGTATAATATATGCATGATGCCTATACTATAATAGGCATTCTCTGGAACAAATAAATTTAAAAGGGTTTTATAGGGTCAGCGTAGGTTTTTACAACTGCACTTAAGGAAGGATTTATAGTTCCGTAACCTCAGAATAAACTTTCAGAAACTCAAACAGTAGATAAGTATAAACACCCATAAGGGAGAAAGAAAATAAAACGTAAAAATAATTGCATACGATCTTGAAGAAAGCAAACTTGGGCTTCTCTAGTGAAGTTCATCAACCGTAAACAATTGCAAATAATGGGCGAAAGTTTTTTCCAAATGTCGCAATTCCAGTTTTCGTTTAAGTTACTGTAGAATTTTCGGAGAAGTAAACACCTGTATTATGGAAATCATAGATAATTGCGTAGAGATAAAAAACGCACGATAAAGAAATGAAGCGGTTCTCATTTGCTAATCATTTTAGAGGAGGGAGAAGTGCAGCATGATTTTCTTCTAAATTACCTTCAGTCATCTTCATTTTAAACATAAATTTTGTTATTGCTAATGAAGATACTTGCCTATTATGAAATTTGAATGTGGGCTTTCATCATGTTTATTGTTAAAATTTATAACTGAGCATTTAAAGGACTGCAGACTTGGAAACAGCAACAAGTGGGAAATTGTACGTTAACGTAGTAAATGAGGTGCGTTTGTACTATAAATAGTTTTATAAACAATCAGATCTTGGTGCAATAGTTTTTGCACTCTTATGCAAAAATGCATGAATACAAAATTTATTATGATTCTATATATCCAATAGGGCGTCAATACCATGGCAATCTAGAATCCTTACCTATTATGGGATATCACTGAATTCATTACGTATGATAAGCGTTACTAGAATGAAGAAAACTTTTATTAATATTATTTTAAGTTTTGATTCGAATTTGATAAAATTTGAAACGACTCGACACAATTCTGCAATGATTATACATATAAAATTTCAAACCATTCGGTTGGGTAGTTTTTACGCTGTTATGTGCGGACAGACAGAAGGATCAGACGACGACTATAGATGCTACGTATTTATATAATTACGAACACACCTAAAGAACAAATTTTTGTATTTATTATAAAATACACCAGGCAATCCAAACGAGGCTACAAATGCTCGATATACTGCCCGAACGCCAGAACATAGATGAAATAATTTTTAATTGAAGACTAGTAGAATTTTTTTTATATCTCTATAATCTAAAAAAGTAACTAACGCTGTCACCGGCGGCTGCCAAGGTAAATGATTTTTTTGAGACTGGAGGTCTTTCTTCGCTAATATTAAGAAAACTCCTGCATACAAAAATGTGCAAATAGGTAGTGTTATAGAGAAATGTTTGATAAACACGCTGAAGCAGAGTTTTTAAATAGAAGAATAATTTTAAGATCTATTTAATGTTGAAGTCGGTCAAAATCGTTCCATTAAAATAGTTTTATAGGAACGAAAACTATACATAGGAATTAAATAATTTTTTCTATGGATATACTTCACAAACTAGCGGTGTGCAAACTTAGTTTATTTTTTTATTTGACTCATTTTGTGAGGATTTTTTCAATTTTTTATTAAAATTTTCACCATTTTAAGAGAATTTTTTTATGTTTAGAAAAGGTCCCTTTTTTTTATACGGATGCTAATTTGTAAAATAGCGCAAAGAATTATATTTCATCTTAGATAAAAGATATATTTACACGTGACTATTATAAACAGAATGAAACTTTAAAAAAATGATCACGTGTTAAAAGAAGGAAATAAAAAAATTACGTCATAAAAATTGTATTTACACGCGAATATTAATAAAGTAAGAAAATCTTAAAATAATTAAATTATTACACGCGAAACGCATTTAATGTGGACAATTACATCATATGTAAAATGCCCCAACATTAAATATCCCTACATCTAAAAAGCCTAAAACTTTTAATGGTGAAAATTAGGTCATACTTGAAAAGCTCAAATAATAACATTCCCAAAGACTTAAATTCAATAATATATTGACACGTGAATCTTAAAAGAGGAGAAAAAAATTATAAATTATTACCCGCGAAACGCATTTAATGGTGAGAATTACGCCATATATTAAAACTATACACTTAAAACGACTTTCTTATGGACAATATTCATGTTTTACGTGACATTGGGAATTACAGGGTGTAAAAGTAGGGCGTCTAGCACATTTGTTTATTTTTCATCATTTGATGCAGCATAAATACAGGTAAAGGCATGAGAAAAATACTTTCTATTTATTTTGTACGAACTATTATTAAATAAATACATATTAGAGAATTCGTATATACTTACTAATTGAAATAAAAAAATTAACAAATAACATGAAAATATGCATGATAGAGAAAATAATTCATGCATAAGCTTTAACTATTCCTGAAAATATCTAAAACTCCATCAAAACATTATGAGCGTCTGCTGTGTATTTAATAATGTCAAGCTATTTCAAACATATTGAAAGTTATATAGATCACTGAGGTGCGCTACAAGATGTTTACTTATAAATTACGGTATGCGCATAGAATCTAGTGTTCATTTACCGGGCGACACAAATGAATTCGGTTACTGTACTATCTATTAACAATAACTGCTGGATGTACGTTTTCAATTGTGATATGCGTATTTAAATTGAATTAATTTTTTTCACATCACTTGGTGTATATAAATTTTATAGATCGCAAAGCGTCGCACAAAAGAATTTGATTACATTTGTGTTTATAGACGAAAATTGCTCAAGAGGAATTTTCAACTGTGTTATGAGTTTCCTAACTGAGCTAGATTTAGGCATACAATGTAGAACATAGACAAAACGATAGATCATATACAGCTGATATCCAAAATATTAGAATAATTACTTTTTTTACAAATTGAAAATATCGTTTGGTAATTTAATGTCAATGCACATATGCAAACGATATTTTTATTAAGAACTTATTGCTGATTAAACTTATTATCTTAAAATTAATATCCTTTTTGAAAAGATTAATTTATCAAAAAAATTATTTTGAAAAGTCAAAATATTAGAATATTTATTCAAGTGGTTCAAAATATTAGAATATTTCACATTAATTCTCCTTTAATTATCACCAATTCATAACTGGTGGCTTCATTAATTAAATTCAGAGGATTTTATTTAAAATCAGTATTCTTTTTGTAGTTTGTTTGCTTTTTCGTCTTAAAATGGGTCGTGTGAGTGATATTCCTGAATCTATTAAACTTTGTATGGTTGATTTGTATCGGCATTGTAAAAATAAATGTTATACAGCGTATTACAGTAAACTTTCTGTAAGGCGGACTCTGTGTAAGACGGAAATCTGCAACTCAAAGATTTTCAAGCCCCTGCGAATCCATAGACAGAGTAAAATTTGTCTAAGGCGGAATATTGTCTACTGCGGAAAATTTTCTTGATCCCGATAGATTCCGCCTTAGACAGAGTTTACTGTATTTACATTGTTCGCAATCAAGCGTTAGTAAAATACTAACACAATATTAAAAAAATGGAAAATTTCAAAATAATCGCCGAAATGACGACCGAAAACCAAAAACATCTGCTAGAGATGACAGGAAACTGAAGCGTATAGTTAAGAAAAACGTTTTAAAAGTGTACGATTCTAACACCGAAAATGGAAAGAAGGAGGAGTTGAAATTTCTACATCGACAATATTAAGACGTCCCCATAAATTTAAGTTTGAATCTCGTGTACCGAAAACAAAACTTCTCATGACGGCAAAACAAAAGCGTTTAAGATTGAATTGGTGTAAATCAAGACGTTTATGGAGCGAAGAAGATTTTTATTTTATGCCTAAGTGGAGCAAGATCACCAGATCACTAGGATCTGGTGTAGACCTTATTTGCTCCACCCGGTAAGTTCCCCGACATGCGGGGATTCACTACACATAGTTCCAGTCCTCGGACAAAAGGCACATGCCAACGAGGGAAAAAAAATTACATTAACACATAGATATACATAAAAACTAGCCGCTGGAGCACAAAGCTCCTACGCGACAGGCAGCGGTGGGTTGATCCTGGAGATAAAAGTCCATAAATCAAAAAAGAAAATTTGAGGATTGTATAATGATTCCGGACCACATCGTCGAGATGGTATGTGCGCCGGAGACCTGCTCCTGCACGACAAGGGGCGCTAGGACTGCCAGGAGCTCGACAAAGGCTCTAACGCGACAAAGGGCGAGTCTCAGGAATGCAGATGCAGAACAGCTAGGAAGTAAGATTGGTCAGGTCCATAAGGAAGTGAAATATTTCTGCCAAATGGGGGAGTAGTCTTGGGCGAAGTGTTTTTGAGCCAAGTACCTGGGCGGCGGTTAGGGTACCTAAGGTGCCAGGCCTCTGTGAGTGTGCAGAAAAAATAATAATGATCTGGGGACCCAAAAGCCCCGCACTCGCAGAGGTCCGTGCCAGAGCGTTTGAAATAATTGAGGTATGTTCTAAATGGACCATGACCGGAGAGGAAAGCTGATGTGGGAGGGGAGAAAGCTAAGAGATTATAGGAGACTTTTGGGATTAGGGAATAGGTGTGCCTGCCTTTACGTGAGGCATCCCAGTAGAGTTGCCAGTCTGAAAGTATGTTCCTTTTAAGGAAACAGCGAACATAAGATGAAGGAACAGGAAGGGCAAGATCTATGTTTGGACGTGAGGTGGCCTCCTTGACCAGCGTGCCAGCCAGCTCATTGCCAGCTATGCCGATATGAGCGGTGACATGGCCGAGAGAGACCCTATGGACGAGAGTTTTTAAAATTAATTTGATTTTGAGTACTACACTGCAAATAGAGGCGTCTTAAATTCAGACACATATGTGACTGAAAAAGTATTTCAGACACTTAAGTGTCTGAATATGAAATTTCAGACATCATAGATGTCTAAATTTAAGACACGTAAATGTCTTACTGTGATCATGGTATGGATGAACTAAATAAAGTGTCTTAAAAATGATAATACGTTTGAAATTAAGACATTTAGAAATCAGACACCTAAGTGTCTGAATGTAATACAATTGTATCATATGTATGATGACTGTATATACAATGGCAATATAAATGTAAGCAGAATTAGAAAACGCTTTCGAATGGTTGAAAGACGTTTAAAATTCCATGCATTAAATTTGGTATTACTTTATAAAACAAGCGACGTGATTAGACCATGGGGCGTTTGTCAAAATTGCAATACTAGTTCGTTCACTAAGTTTTGGAACTAAGTTATTTTTAGTGCAATAAAGTAATTAACGAATTGCCTTTCACAAAATATAAAGTTCTCCAAATAATTGTATTAAAATAACGTACCAGCTAGGCACCACCCCCTCCCCCCGACACACATGCTCACCTAATGGCTTAGCGTAGGTTTTTGTGCACCAGAAGCAATTTAAAATACTGCGACCCTACCTTAGTGGCTATTATAGTTTCATGCTATAATTTTTATGCAACAGTTGCTGCCCGCCTTAACTAGTTTCTATCGGGGTAATTCTCCTCTGCTTCCCATATGCTAAGTCAATGTCCGTTAATAAAAATCTTCTTCCATATTTACACATTACTGTTTTATAATTAGATAATAAAAAGTATGGTATAAAAAGTCGCTATATTAAAATAATCCCTGGATTTACTAAGTTTAATTTGAAATGTAGCAATTTATTACTAATTTATTAAAATTTGATAAGTTATTTGAAAGTTTGACGACAAAATATTTATTTTATGCCTTTGTCTGAAAGCGTCCTAACTGTAATAATTATATCTTATAATAGATAATTGTAACGCATTAAAAAATATACTAATGAAGAAGAAAAAATTGTATTCGTTATTCCTACATTATTTCATTTCCCGATGATAAAAATCAACTGAAATTCATTCTGCAAATCAGGACCGAGTTTGAGCTGCCAGTCTCTTAGCCAACGATTGCGTCATTAACGGAAATAATGGGCGCGGAAAAATATGCTGACAGGGTATTTCTATTGTGAAGATGTGTCTAATGTAAGATTGTTGGCCGATTAATATTTCAAGTGACGGTGATTTTAAACGACCATTAGCTTTGTGATAAGCTCCTGATTTCTTTAGTTAAATGCAGTTTTCTTTAGTTGTGCAGTGCTTGACAGAAATATTATTACAATATTGAAACACCATGTATTTTTAATATTTAAAGTGACGGTGATTTTAAACGACCATTAGCTTTGTGATAAGCTCCTGATTTCTTTAGTTAAATGCAGTTTTCTTTAGTTGTGCAGTGCTTGACAGAAATATTATTACAATATTGAAACACCATGTATTTTTAATATTTCAAGTGACGGTGATTTTAAACGACCATTAGCTTTGTGATAAGCTCCTGATTTCTTTAGTTAAATGCAGTTTTCTGTAGTTGTGCAGTGCTTGACAGAAATATTATTACAATATTGAAACACCATGTATTTTTAATATTTCAAGTGACGGTGATTTTAAACGACCATTAGCTTTGTGATAAGCTCCTGATTTCTTTAGTTAAATGCAGTTTTCTTTAGTTGTGCAGTGCTTGACA
The DNA here is from genome assembly GCA_963932465.1 of Maratus speciosus. Classification (NCBI taxonomy): domain Eukaryota; kingdom Metazoa; phylum Arthropoda; class Arachnida; order Araneae; family Salticidae; genus Maratus; species Maratus speciosus. The sequence continues at coordinate 617,396,629 of OZ010789.1, forward strand.
GAAATATTACAATATTGAAACACCATGTATTTTTAATATTTCAAGTGACGGTGATTTTAAACGACCATTAGCTTTGTGATAAGCTCCTGATTTCTTTAGTTAAATGCAGTTTTCTTTAGTTGTGCAGTGCTTGACAGAAATATTATTACAATATTGAAACACCATGTATTTGGATGTACACTACGTATAACGTTCTTCTTAAAGAAAGAAATGTCTAGTTATTTTTGACTGTGTGTTCAGAAATGCATGCGGATTTTTAAATATCGCATTCGTAATGATTTTTATTATGTAGCGCATTAAAAAAATATGTTGTATCACAATAGATGTATGCAGTATCAAGAATATTTTTTAAAGTGCATATAACTTTTTTAAAAATAGTGTTTTATCGCTACTTCGTGAAATACTTTATTTCATGTTTGTGAAAATGGATTACACTGGTAAAAGGTAAGAAAGAACCCTTTTGTACGATTATGTGAACTTTATTTCAAGCTGAAATTTTATAGAAAAATAGTGACTTTTATTAGATAATTAAACATATAATGCTATTTAAAATCTAAATTATTTTTATTTTAATAATTTGCATATTTGGTTCTTTTTTACATCCAATAAAATTAGTTTTGTTTTAAAAGGCTTGTGTGTTCATTTGTGTGTTTTCAATAAATGCATATCATTTTCAAAATAATGAATTTGTTTAATATTTCTTTAGACCTCTATTTTATAAATAAATATTTTGTAGTCCAGAAGTAATTTTCCCTGCTTGTTATTAAAAAAAAACAATGCATATATTTAGATATTAATGCTTGCTAAATAGCTTGATCAAATTGCAATTATCATTTAATCTATATAAACAAATGCCCATACATAAATAAAAAGAATCTAATTTCAAATGATATTTCATTATTAAGTTCTTTTTTTTCAACTTTCAATACTTTATATTATACTTAATTTTACATATTAATTTTCATTTTTTGCAACAATGACAAAAGTATCATTTCATTTCATTCTCTTACAGAGTATATTTTCGAAGTAAATGTTTCAATATTATCAAATTTAACCTTATATATGATTTATTACAAGCTGTGCTAAAAAATTATTTTAAAAAATAAAGTTGAATAAAATCCTATTGAAAAATGTGCTGATATTTAATATTTTGGGAAGGTAATGAGGTTTGAAAATATAAATATTCTTATAATTATGTTTGATCTGCACATATATTTTTATATTATCATCATTTTTTTTTCCTTTCAATTTTCAGTACATTTTGTATTTATGATATAATTTTACATATTACTTTTCATTTTTTGCAACAAAGACAAGAGTATCATTTCATTTAATTCTCTTACAGAGTATATTTTCGAAGTAAATGTTTCAATATTATCAAATTTAAACTTATATATGATAAATGTTGTGATTGCTTTATATGATGGATGTAGAACATGAAAGGAAATCGTGAAAGCACCAGAGTGAAGTTATTTGGAATATCTGAATATTTTATAAATATTTTTTAGTTTTTCCAATGGAAAATAAATCCTACCTCTATAGTATTCATTTTTTTTTTTTTAATAATTCTACCGAAAGTTTACTTAAAAGGTACAAAATCTGCTTTGATTTTCTGTGTTCCATCTCAACAACATATTTAATTTTCAAGCCACAGAGTCATCTTGAAAATATACTTTAAACAAGGAATAGAAATTGTTGTAATTAATCAAAGCTGTGCTAAAAAATTATTTTAAAAAATCAAGTTCAATAAAATCCTATTAACAAAAATGTGCTGATATTTAATATTTTGGGAAGGTAATGAGGTTTGAAAATATAAATATTCTTATAATTATGTTTGATCTGCAAATATAATTTTATATTATCATCATTTGCTTTTCTTTTTCTTTCCTTTCAATTTTCAGTACACTTTGTATTTATGATATAATTTTACATATTAATTTTCATTTTTTGCAACAATGACAAGAGTATCATTTCATTTAATTCTCTTACAGAGTATATTTTCGAAGTAAATTTTTCAATATTATCAAATTTAAACTTATATATGATAAATGTTGTGATTGCTTTATATGATGGATGTAGAACATAAAAAGAAATCGTGAAAGCACCAGAGTGAAGTTATTTGGAATATCTGAATATTTTATAAATATTTTTTAGTTTTTCCAATGGAAAATAAATCTTACCTATATAGTATTCATTTTTTTTTTAATAATTCTACTGAAAGATTGCTTAAAAGGTACAAAATCTGCTTTGATTTTCTGTGTTCCATCTCAACAACATTCTTAATTTTCAAGCCGCAGGGTCATCTTGAAAATATACTTTAAACAACGAATAGAAATCGTTGTAATTAATCCAAGCTATGCTAAAAAACAGCTGTGCTAAAAAATTATTTTAAAAAATCAAGTTGAATAAAATTCTATTAAGAAAAATGTGCTGATATTTAATATTTTGGGAAGGTAATGAGGTTTGAAAATATAAATATTCTTATAATTATGTTTGATCTGAAACATATTTTTATATTATCATCGTTTGTTTTTTGTTTTTTCTTTTCTTTCAATTTTCAGTACTTTATATTTATGATATAATTTTACATGTTAATTTTCATTTTTTGCAACAATGACAAGAGTATCATTACATTTAATTCTCTTACAGAGTATATTTTCGAAGTAAATGTTTCAATATTATCAAATTTAAACTTACATATGATAAATGTTACGATTGCGTTATATGATGGTTATAGAACATGAAAGGAATTCGTGAAAGCACCAGAGTGAAATTATTTCCAATATCTGAATATTTTATAAATATTTTGAGTTTTTCCGATGGAAAATAAATCCTACCTATATAGTATTCATTTTTTTTTTTTTTTCATATCCTACTGAAAGCTTGCTTAAAAGATACAAAATCTGCTTTGATTTTCTGTGTTCCATCTCAACAACATATTTAATTTTCAAGCCACAAAGTCATCTTGAAAATGTACTTTAAACAAGGAATATAAATCGTTGTAATTAATCCAAGCTATGCTAAAAAACATCGTAATTAATCCAATCTGTGCTAAAAAATTATTTTAAAAAATCAAGTTTAATAAAATCCCTTTAAAAAATGTGCTGATATTTAATATTTTGGTAAGGTAATGAGGTTTGAAAATATAAATATTCTTATAATTATGTTTGATCTGCACATATATTTTTATATTATCATCATTTGTTTTTTTTAATTTCTAGCGAAGTAAGTTATTTTTAACGTCATGTTAACAGAAAGAAAATGTTTTTGACTTCAATCTCAAGTTACTTTTTATGTATTTAATATGGGGAGAGGAAGAGAGACCCATAACAATAAAGAATGACCTTTTTTTTTTGGTGAGGTTGGGGGGGGGGGGATCGGATTTTTAGGATTATTTTGTTTTGTATTTGATAATGTAGCAACTCAACGCACGTTATGTTAGTTTCATTTAAATTTAGTATGTTTTTATGACCAAAAATAAATAAAATAATAAATAAACTTGCATTGAGATGCTACAAGGTTAACCCTTAGTATCATCGTGTTGCACATCTGCAACATACACAAAAGTCAATGTTACTTACACAGTAAGCTTTAAAATACAATTTCATTTATTGTTCCTATTTCCCAATACAGCAGAATATAAATTAACCAGAGAATTTTAACAGACAGAGATAATGAGTTAACTTTTTATATCAAGGATTTTCTTTATCTTTTGAGCAGTTTCACATATTACTAAAATTAACTTCGTAAATTTCGTCAAATTAAAAAAAACTTAAGACTATCGAAAATAGATTTGTACAGTGATATTTTCTATATTATTTATCGCTTAAAAAGTGTCAAATAGGCATGCTGTCCATCCAGAATCCTATAACTACTGTTCGCCTTAGCCGCCGATATGCGGTTATCAAATGTTTATGTATTTATTTGTATGATAAATAGTATAATAATAAAACCGAAGAGACATAAAAAAAAATAAGAGTTTCTTACTCAATTTTTTTTTTTTTTTTTTTTTTTTTTTGGGAATCTCATATACTTCCAATTTTGTGGAATCTAGTGTTAGATTTTATTTAACACAGATATGAAAATGCAAAAAAATTAATTCACTGGAAATATCCAATTTAAACGGGAAGAAAATTGTTCAACAAAACAAGGATGGGTTTCATTCCGAAAGGGGTGAATCATTTTTTATAAATGGGAATAATTTGTTACCATAAAGCAGAGCTGTTGCAGCTTGGACAAAGTGGGCTGTTTCTATGGGTCTTTTGCTTTACGGGCCCCAAAACTTGGTATTAAATTTCCATAAAGCTGATATTTTAAATTTGTTTTGACCTTATACGTATTTTAATAAATATTTTGTACTTTTAGATCATTATTAGGTTAAAGAAAAGGATATATTTGTCCAAATATGTATTTGATGACATCGAATAGGCTTATTTTTTTTTTTTTTTTTTGTAACAGTATATGAAGGCGGTGGGGGGGAGAAGGAATACCAAGTCTCTGGCCTAGAATTCATTTGAAGTTGTCTTTAAAAGTAATTAACATTTTTGACGCCATAGGGCATATATGATATCACGTAAATACATATTTAGGTGAATATACTGATTATAATCATCCCAAGGTCAAAACATATTTAAAATATCAGCTTTTTGAAAATTTCATACCCAATTTGGGGTTCCCTAAAATCAGGGGGCACAGAAATATCTCAGTTTTCTCACGCTGCAATCAGCTTTGCTTTATGGTAACAAATGATTCCCATTTGTAAAAAATGATTCAATGTGGTCAAACATGGCTGCGTATATGGTTTAGAAAGAAAAGTGGTCAAAGATGGCTTCATATTGACAAAAAATAACGGGACAAAGATGGCCGTAATTAAGACATTTGAAATGTCTGAAATTCAGACGCAAGAAGTGTCTAAAAATTTTAAGACATTTTAAAACGTCTGAAAATCGAACACTGCTGTTTCAGACACTTAAGTGTCTGAAATTCAGACGCAAGAAGTGTCTTAAAATTTTCAGACATTTTAAAACGTCTGAAAATTGAACACTACGTTTCAGACACTTAAGTGTCTGAATTTCAGACATTTTAGTTTACAGTGTAGGGGTGTTTAGTCCTATGGGCGAAGATTTCTTGCAGGCTGGAAAGGCTGTCACTATAAAGGTGAAAGTATATAGGTTGAGGATAGAAAGCAATCCATTCCATGGCCCGGAGGATTGCAAAGAGAAGATTGGAAAAATATATTATTTAGTGATGAAATTATGTTTTGTATTTCATACGTAATCAAGGTATTCGAGTTAGGAGAATGAAGCAAGAAGCATTTCATAAAGAATGCCTTAAAAGTTCCGTACAATTTGCTGCTAGTGTCATGGTTTGGGGTTGCATGGGTGCAGACGGACCTGGAAAGTTATGCATCGTCTACGAAAAGGTTAACTCTCAAATATATCAAGAAATTTTGGAATATTACATGATTCCATCATCAGAAGATTTATTTGAAGATGATTTCATCTTTCAACAAGATTTAGCGTCGCCGCATACCTCGATGTCAATTAAGAATTAGTCCCGCCAACGCAACATTAAGGTACTTCCTTGGCCACCAAACTCACCAGAACTTAATCCCATCGAAAACTTATGGTATATAATGAAGAAAAAATCCAAGAAAATCCTCCTTCACATAAAACTGAGTAGCATGTATAAAGTCTATTTGGGCTAATATTGATAAAAATGTTTGTAAACACCTTGTATATAGTATGCAAGATCGATTGTACGCTGTTATGAAAGCTAAAGGGGATGCTACAAAATATTAACTACCATTTACTTCATGTTCATAAGGTAATATTGCTGCGGAAAATAAAATATTCTAATATTTTGAACCAATCTAAATTTTATTCTAATATTTTGATGTGTTTCAGAAAGCTGTTATACCTAATTTAAAATACTGTATTTTATGTTTTGTAAATGTTAAAATCTTATCTAAACATTCCATATTTAATTTATAAGAAATTTAATTGCATTTATTTAGTATTAAAAATAAATAAATGAAAAAAAAATTTTTCTTATTACTTTTTCTCAATTATTCTAATATTTTGAATATGAGCTGTACAGGGCTGCACAAACGAATTCGAATATTTTTCCGATTATAGATGGTAAAGGCTGAAATTGTTTTCTCAAATGTGTTACGCGTTTTCCCGTATTAGAGATCACCTTTCATTTCATTAAAGGGAATATTGAAGTTAAAGACCAGTCATTTTGATTAAAAAAATTGACAAAAAATCGAATTTCACAATTTTTTTTTTTTTTTAATGTGCCTTAGTATTTCTCAGAACATTCTGTCCAAATTTCGGAACGATTCTAAAAATAATAAAAAGAGATAGATATACATAAGTCATAAAGATTAATATCATTTATGTGTAAATGAAATGTTTAAACAAACTCATTTTTCTCAGTTCGCAATTTTATATATATATTTTTTAATCGAAATGCTAAAGCTTCTAAAATAATTAAGCAAATTGTCTGAAATTTTTTAAAAAGTATCTTTAGACCCTGTGTGTGATAACTAAGTATCAGATTTGTATATGTTTAAGTTAAAAAAAAAAAAAAAAAAAAAAAAAAAAACTTAGAAACATGCTTTTTTTCCCCGCGTTTCTTCCATAATACATTCACTATTTTTTTTTTTCTTCTGATCTAACGGATGCATCAAAAACCCAATACTTACATTTATAGAAAACTCTGAATAAAGGATACAAAAATCTATTTCCAAATATGAAAAATGAAAAAGAAGACGGAATTTTAAAATTGTTAATTTAAAAAAAAAGGTTATTGCTATATTGAGAATTTAACACTTTTTAGGTGCGTTCGTAATTATATAAATACGTATTAGCACCTATAGTCGTCGTTCGGTCGGTCCGTCCGTCTGTCTGTCTGTCTGTCTGTCTGTCCGCATATAACAAAGCAAAAACTACCCAATCGAATGGTCTGAAATTTTAAATATATAATTGTTGTAAAATTTTGTCGAGTCATTTCAAATGTTATGAAAATCGGATGCATAGTTTAATGACAGGGACAGTCAAAAGGTTTCCGTTACATTACGGCCAATGGGAAAAAATTATTTCAAGCGCATTTTAATGATGTTACAGCCTTTCGAACAGAATGAAATTGATATGCACTTATGAAGTGCACTAAAATATATAATTGTTGTAAAATTTTGTTGAGTCATTTCAAATGTTATGAAAATCGGATGGATAGTTTAATTACAGGGAAAGTCAAATTTTTCGTTACAATACGGCCAATTGGAAAAAATTATTTCAAGTGCATTTAGATGATGTTACAACCTTTCGAACAGAATGAAATTGACATGCACTTATGAAGCGCACTAAAAATATACATTCAGTACAATATGCGGTGCAAAAAATATTTATAAAACTAGTTATAGTTCATACTTTGCCACGTTTGACGTGCAATTTCCAATTTGTTATGATCTATTATGACTATGACACATGACCCTAAACATGAACCTAAAAATGTAATATAGGTTTATAGTTTCAAAATACAGTTTTTTGGTACCGAGTTCCCTTAAATGGTAAATTTTGTTACAGTATTTTGAATGTGTTGAAAGACTTTCATAAACTATATTGAAATAAATTTCATAAACTTTCATTTTCTGGAAAACGATTCTTCTTTCTTGCTGTTTCTTCATTTCTCCGAAAAATGCATATTGCAAAGCAACATCGATCAAATAATAATATTAAAACAGGAAGAAAAGATTCCACTAGCAATTTCTGTGGAAAAATGTCATTCACCTTTATGATGACTAACCCAACCGGATATTAAAATCGTAGATTTAAACTTAAAATATTTCCAAATCTCTTATTTGTGGAAGGATTGCAAATAAACAATTCCTTTTAAAAAACAAAAAATCAGTTTCTCGAAATTATGGCTAACGCATTTAACTTCTAATACTTGTTTTGTTAATCACTTTCTCCCAAAAGACGAATTTCAAGTTCGAGTTCTCAGAGTAGTTCATTTAAGAAAATTACGTCAGCTATTTTTTTCTTTTCTTCTTTCATCTATTATTTTTCCCGCCAATTCTGTTTGCTCGAAAAGCTGGCTTGGATGTTAAGGTCGCCCCAAGTATGTTTCAGGGCCGTTTTCGACAGGTAGAAGGTCGGTCAGCCAGTAGTGTTGTAATGGAACGAACGATTACAGAGTGTTCAGAAATGAAGCTTTGTTTACACAGCTGGAGTTATAAAAGGTTCTGCGTTTTACTTGTTATTACTTTTGTTGTATAACTAACTCGGATCTATCATACCACTACCGTAATACGTCATCTGCGATGTTGAAATTAAGAAAATTGCTTTTAATATTTCCTCATAGATTTTTTTAAATATTTTTATCCAGTGATGAACATATGTAGAAGTCATCATTTATACGGGTCATTGGTTAACTGTATCAGCCGCTTAATGGTATCATATTCAGAATAGAACAAAATCCCAATTACACAGTTGCCATCATCCGATTTTTTCCAAGTCAATAAAAAAAATTTTTGAACCAGAAATTTTGTTTAATAAGTGAAATCTAATAATAAGACACGTCTAAATTAAAAAAAATAAAAACAAAACATGGTTCAAGACATTTATTTGAGTAGGAAAATTAATCGGCCAAGTGCGAGTTCTTCTTCACAAAGGATTCCGTACAACAAAGATCTTGTGCAAAGTTTAAACTTCGCATTGTGCCAAGCGCGCTTCAAAAACAGGACCCAAAGTTGTAACGTCGCCTTGTTCCGTGCTGCTAGTTTTCTAGATAGGCTTTTAATTAATATCTCGGCAAATTACATGCAATTTTTTTCGAAAATCATTATCAAAAATCCTTGGATGTTTTCGTTAATCATGTAGTTGCTAGATATCGTTTACAGGGACAAGAAGCAGAAGGCTAGTTCCATGAGTACTTGTAGTGTAAATCACGCGCTTCGATTTTTGTCTACTAGTATTTTAGAACGGAAAAACGTGACTTATTTTATTAGAGATGTCTCATTAATTGAATAAGGCGAAGCAAACTTTTCGAAAAGAACGGGGTCCAACAAAGCATAGCAGTTATAAGCAATGCGACTTACACTACAAAAACCCATGGAACTAGACAGAACTGATCCCCATGAAAACGTTTGAAATACTGAACGAATTCGAACTTACAATACTACTAAATGCTTTTTTGGAAAAGGAAGCTTACTTTTACCGATGATCTATAGTTTCCTTTCAAATAATTTATATTCATTACTATCAGGATGTATCAAAAGCATTTTCGTTTTTTGAATGCTTGTATTATTAAGTCTGTAGCTTGGCACTTTCTCATTACTATTGTTAAACATAAAATAGTTGTTTAAGAGAGGATATATGTCACCGCATAACATATAATCATCATACAGACTTATTTTTAGGCCACATAATGGGACAGTAAATTAATCTGCCGGTATCTAGAGCGATTTCGTTAATCAAGTACAGATCATTTACAGGGACACAAACACAAGCAAAACTTATCCTCATGATAAAGTTCGAAATTCTGAACCAATTTAAACTTAACTGGGATAGTGTAATCTTGCAAGTATCATGGATGAATTCATTAATCAAACATTGTTTCGGCACCCCTAGGCGATCAATTAAAGGGAAAACTGACTCTGTTCAAAGCAAAGAGTATAAAATTACCGAATACATTTTTACTTTGACCCATTGAGCTCCACAATAGTAAGAAGTGCTAACTCCCTATTCTGACACATTGAATCCAGCAGTCTGCCCATGACTACAATGCCAAAGATTTTCCGAGGAAAATTTTTAGCAAAATATAGATCTCCTCTCATATAAAGCAGTATGGAGTGGATATTTTCAAATTGAATTATCTTTCAAAAATAGGGCAAAGTTTCGAAAATTTTCAGCGATATGTATTTTTTTATTGAAAAATTAACAGATTTTAAATAAATTCATCCTAAATTTTTTATTTGATATTAGTCAAAAATGAAACTTTAGGTAAACCCAATAAGATGAAAAATTTGTTACGTATTGTTCATAAAAATGTCAAAAAGGTTTTGAAATAACCCAAATTTGGTAAAAAGTATGTAGAAAAGTGACAAAATGCTTCTAATATTAAGAAAAGTGCAGGATTTATTACTTGAGGGCATTGAAAAGTGTGATGCGGTCGAGGCAGAAGGTGGATCTGTGAGTGATCTCTCCGTACTTGGCTGTTAGTCCGATTGCATGACTTTTTTGTCCAAATTTCATGTTTTTTTTAAACACTGAGCGACGAATGAAATCTCCTTTTAGCATCGCTTTCTACTCTGGTGCCCGAGGATACGCCCTCACCCCCGCAGATTCGGCCATGGCACTGATTGCATAGCTGCCAACTTATATGGATTTTTGTTACCACTAAAATGTAATAGTTTCTTGTCTTATTTAATCGTTAAAAATCGTTCAATTTCGGCGATTTTAAATTAGGCAAAATTTACTATTCAATTTTAGTGATAACAAAAATCCGTACAAGTTGACAGCTATCGGTCATTCCATGTCAAATCAACCAAAAAATTTCAATTTTCAACCTGACCATTTCAGATTTAAATGAAACTGTCAGGGATCACTCTCTCCGGTCATATAAATGAGAATACATTTTTATAATTTTTTTTATCGCGTTTTTTATCGCGTTTTAAATTTTCATACAATTATTTATTTAAATTTTGAAAAATCATCATTTTTTGGGTTGCATAAGTTTTTCAATTTTGAATTTCTCAAGTTCTATCAGGCGTACAGAATGTTATGACACCTCATTTTAAAGAAAAATTTATAAGGTTTAATTTGATACCCAAGTTGACTATGCTCAGTTAAAAAAGCAGTTATGCTCAGTTTTTTTTTTAATTTTAAAATTTAAACATTTTTCAGATAGTGTTTTTAAAAATTTTGAAAAAAATGTATGTTTGTTGTAATATTATAAGTTAAAATTTCTGAAATTTTTAGAGTGGGATCTCAATGGGATCAAGAGTTATGAAATAAAAACTGAAAATTACCATTCAAATAATACATAAATAACAAAATAGCTAGAATTAGATTGTTATTTGAATGGTAATTTTCAGTTTTTATTTCATAACTCTTGATCCCATTGAGATCCCACTCTAAAAATTTCAGAAATTTAACCTTATGATATTACAACAAACATACATTTTTTTCAGAATTTTTAAAAAACACTATCTAAAAAAAATTTAAATTTTAAAATTAAAAAAAAATTAAATTTTTTTTTTTAACTGAGCATAGTCAACTTGGGTATCAAATTAAACCTTATAAATTTCTCTTTAAAATGATGGGTCATAAAATTCTTTATGCCTGATAGAACTTGAGACATTCAAAATTGAAAAATTTATGCAACCCAAAAAATGATGATTTTTCAAAATTCAAATAATTAATTGTATGAAAATTTAATGTGATAAAAAAATTATAAAAATATATTCTCATTTATATCATCAGGGAGAATGATTCCTGAGAGTTTCATTGAAATCTGAAATGGTCAGGTTGAGTCACTGGTTGATTTGACATGGAATGACCCCTATGTGATTGACATGCTGCTATAATAGTTGAATCAAATTAGCCTTATTAAGTGGGTCAAATTCATTTAATTTTCCTTACTTTAGTTTGCTTTTATTATTTCTATTACAAAGTTTGTTTTTATCAAAATAATTTAAGATATTTCAAAAGATACACTATTTTTTTATGTTTTAGGATCATTGATAGAAATATTTTATTGGTTAAGGTAATTTGATGCGAATTTAAAATAAAAAAATAATCAGAAAAACGTCTTAATATACTGTGTAGAAGAGTTTAGTATAAAATTTTAATTACTTTTATCTTAAAATATAACAATTGACCAAAATATTCTGTTCAAATGCTTTTTTGGAAAAGGAAACTTACTTTTACCGATGATCTATAGTTTCCTTTCAAATAATTTATATTCATTACTATCAGGATGTATCAAAAGCATTTTCGTTTTTTGAATGCTTATATTATTAAGTCTGCAGCTTGGTACTTTGTCATTACTATTGTTAAACATACAATAGTTGTTTTAGAGAAGATATATGTCACCTCATAACATATAATCATTATACAGACTTATTTTTAGGCCACATAATGCGCGATATAATAAATATTGAGATTTTATCCATTTTTAACCCTTTCAGAAGCAAATAATTGTGTTTTTGTAATGTTGAATTCACGCTAGAATTTCTGAAAATAAGGAAACGCAATTTTACAGCCCTTTTCAAAATAGTTATAAAAGTAAATTCCTTTTCAAAAATTTTGGTATAAATCTTGATAAAAATTAAATGGTATAAAAAATGTCTCAATGACCTTTAAGGGGTTAAGGCATTATTTCAAATTAAACCTTAAAGACACAAACTATTCCTAAAATTCGTGAAGTTTGCTGGGACAAGTAGTGTCTGAATAGTACAAAACTGGTTTAAGGAAGGAAACTTCAGCCTTGAAATGAAATCAAGAAAAGGCAGACCATCAGACGTGAATCTTGAAGAATTGGAAGGGAGATGAGAATACAAACACTAGCACGCTGATACCCATAGATATAGGAAGGATAAAAGGGATTCTTTCTTATCGTAACCAGGGGCGTCGCCATGGGGGGGTATGGGGGGGGGGAGCCTCCCCCCTCCAATATATGTGAAGTTGGGAAATTTGAGCTTAGAGTTGGGAAATTCTAGATTTTTGTGACAATTTCTTTTTTAAAAGTAAGTAAAAAAATTACGAAATTTTTTTGTTTTGGTGATTATGTTTCTGGGTACTGTAACAGTAAACAAGTTAAATTATCAAAAGAAATACAAAAAGAAATCAGCCGCACTCAATTTATCATTGTGTTTTTCAGTTATACAAAAATATTATACATCTACCAGACCTAAATTTCTCCACTCCTGTCCATCCTAACTATTCAGTTCCTTTATTTCCTCCAAAACTTTGTTCCGTTCTCAAAAATTTCAACCTACCTCACCCTCTCCTCCTAAAACAGAATCCAGCTATTTTAATCCAAAGGGATTGCATCTTCTTTTGAAAATTGGAGATAACTTGTATCACAACAGAAAGGAATGTAGTCACCTACTTGAAACGCAGCTGGACAAGAAGATTTGATAAGTTTTCATAAATTGTAGTAATTTTTAAACTAATTTGTCGATTTTTGGACAATATTTTACTCATTTTCGTGATTTTTTGCCCCAAAAATTTGTTACTAACCCTTCGCAGTAAAGAAAAGGGCGTTATATGAGCAAATGTGAATGTAAGAAGTCGATAAATTTGTCACATTTTACTTTTATTTGTGTGTGCGCGAAATATACATTAGTCCTGTTCGTTTATATTTATGGGTGTTTGTGAAATTTTAAACCAAAAGTCCAGTGTTGTGTGTTTAAAGCTGTTCTAAAAAATGACTATATATACCAGAACGAAAGAATCCTTCATAATAGGAAAAGAATTTTCGTGGAAGATTTTGGAACATCTAAAAATCCATTCGAGGATGATAAAGGTAAAAAAAAAAGGACGATTTGAATTTGGAAAGAAATATGATTATGAAAGCTGTCCATCATCTGAAGAAAAAATCGACATGCACGGTAACGCTGACACGTTGCACTTGAATAAAATTTTGAAGAAATAAAGATTTCTTTATAGACAAGTTCACAAACAATTATGGATATTAGGATATGACTGAAGAAGCTGACTTCCGAAAGCGCGGTAGGAAAACGGTTTCACCAAAGAGAATAGATAAAAATAATAGCACAGCAATGAACATTGATACACATACAGGAAATAATTATAAGAAATGCAAGAAAATTTTGGCAATTTAGTAATGAGCTTAAATGACAATGTTCCCTATATCAGGAGAACATTGCACCAATACATTTCATATTTAAATTTCAATTGTGCAAGGCAAATTTGAGTATCACCTCAGAGTAATCATATATTAGAGGGAGAATTCCCCACACTTTCTTCAGCCAGGATAAAATCACGTGACTCGGGGCAAGAAGCTTCCCGGTCAGCTTGCAAATAGCATTGATTTCTACGGAAGATATTAGACAATTTCATGTTTAAGATTCAAAAATACCACGGTAGCAAGTTGTTGTGTCTATGGATGTACAGAAAGAGCAAACAAAACAACTTCTGTTACCTTCCATTGCTATGTATTTATTATTTATTTATTTTTATTAATATTTAAAGGGTCTTAAAAAGATATCGTTGGAACTATGATATCGTTTATTCGCGTTGTTACGATGAAAATACAAAATATTTTACTTTTAATAACATAAATGTATGTAATAATAGGATTTACTATTATCTAGTGTTATCAGTTTAAATATTAAAATTGTAAGTTTGATTAATTTGAATTTTAAGAACATTTCGTATTAAGGTGTTTGGCGATACATTTTTTCGCCAAAAGAAACTTGTTTTCGTCTCTTTAAAACCTAAATTCTTATGTTCTTGTTTTTTTAAATCTTGCTTTAGATTAAATGTATGCTTTAAATAAAGTATGCTTATAAAGTACGTTTAAAATGTATTAACAGGTCTTTAAATATTATCTAAATTTAATATACTAATAAGATACGCAGCTACATTTAATGCACTCATAACTTTTAGCAAAAAATAATTATAAGAAAAATTAATTAATCGCTCCAAATTTATTAATAATGCCAGTATCAAGAAATCACTATTTTAATTATTTTACACAAAATATTTAAAATTCAAAACTTCGCAGAATTACGAATGAAAGAAGAAAACAGTGGCTTCGTCGCGCGGGGATAGGGGGTGGGGCAGAACCCCTTCTTGTATAATAAATTTAAAATACAAGTCTGGGCATATTCTAAATGCAATGTATCTTTTTAACCAATGTAACTTAGCTTGATGCTAATTTATATATTAATATAGCTGATGTTAATTAACCGAAAATGAAAATTAGCACTGAAGTGCGGTAGCATATAGTTAATCCGCTTTATATATATATATATATATATATATATATAAAACTACTGTTTTCTTTCTTTCTTTATTTAAACTAAATGTATCATTTAATAAAACTAGTTTGTGGATTATAATTTTATTTATTAATGGATTTTTTTGTGGAATAGTTAGGATTCATTGTTATATAGATCGGAGGTTGCCAACCGGTGGTCCTTGAGAAAATTTCGGTATTCCTCAGAAAATTTTGGACATTATTTATATTTTTAATGTAAATTAATAATTGTACTGTATAAATATTAAAACTATTAATGATAACATGATAATACTCTAAAATCCTGTATTTGTAAAAATTTAGATGTGTAGTTTTGAAAATTTAAATTATAGCGGGCATTGGTAATTATATTAATAGAGATTATTTAGTATACGCTTTTTTTTGTTGTATTAACACAGATAAGTATTAACTTTGGACTCTCCCGAAAATATGAATATTCATTATTGACTGGAAAAACAACGAAAATTTTGGCTTAATTTTGAACTTACATATTTGTGTGAAACAAATATTTCGATGATCGGGTCACAGCAATTAAAACTCGTTACTGGTCTCACCGTGAAATAAAAACTGCTCTCTGTGTTCATGGCGATGTCATGAACTTATTTTAAAGAAACAGTAATAAATATCACATCAAAATGCGTGATTCTTAAATAAGCTTCAATTATTTTGTAAGATTGAAATTAACGTTAAGGCTGTTCTCAACTGCTCTGCTCAACAAGCGCAGAATGATTTCACGCATTTACAAATTCATTTTTTTAAGGAAATATATAAAATTGGAAAGCCTGACCATGGAAGCGATTTGAAATCGAACTGTGTTTTCTATTTTTTGATCCATAAATTGCCTATTGAGTTAGAAGCGATTTTGATCACGTGACAAACATGTTTTTCATCCTTTCTTGAGTGAATTTATTTCTTTCGCGCGGAAAAGCGGTTCAAAACGCTCACTTTGATACTATTTTTTTGAAAGATCTATTGCGTTTGCAAAAAAAAAACGGAAAAAACAGCTCGATTACATAGTTTCTGAACAACAACACATGCTACTTTCATGCATTTCCGAACAAAAATGAATTAAAACTTATGTCATAAAGTTGCCTTTTTGGATTTGAGAACAGCCTTAATAATTTTGATACAATTAAACAAACTTTTGAAGCTTTTTGTTATGATTAAATAAGGCGGTGATTGTCATTAAAAAATAGTGGTATCAATCTCGTAGGCAAGAAAGTGACACCCCACATTTATAATTTTATTTTATTGAATATGTACATTTCATTTTAATAGAATAAACATTCTCTGATAATTATTGTACAAATACATTTTATTGTTAAAAAATTCTTATTAGTAGTCCGTGTGATTTCAAATTATGAATTTAGTGTTCCGTGAGGCTCAGAAATTGGCAACCGCTAATATACATGAATTAAGCATAGGCAAAAACCTTTTTTTTTTTTTCTATTATTTCTGAAACTGAAATTTTGCATTTTGGACTTTTTCTATTTCTAACTACTTTGTGTGTATTTATGCAATTTATATTGTAAAATAATTCCTGTATGTGTGTTATAGTTGTGTACTAAGTTATTATTTATAAACTTGCATCCATGAAGCAAAATTTGTAAATAAAATTATGTGTGTAAGTTTGAGTTCAGTTAAACATTTCAATTAAGGCTGTTCTCAAATCGAAAAGGACAACTTCCTGACATACGTTTTAATTTATTTTGGTTCGAAAATGCATTAAACTAGTTGGTGTTGTTGTTCAGAAACTATGTCATCGAGCTGTTTTTTTTTTTTTCATTTTTTTGTAAACGCAATAGATCTTTCAGAAAATAATGTCAAAGTGTACCTTTTGAACCGAATTTCCACGCGAAAGTAGAAAAATCGTCAAAGAGCTGGCGAAAAACGGGTTTGTCACGCGATCGATATCGCTTATAACTCAGTGGGTAATTGATTGATCAAAAAATGGAAAAACCAGTTCAATTCCAAATCGCTGCCATGGCCATGCTTTCCAATTTAATATCTTTCCGTTAAAAAATGAATTTGTAAATGTGTCAGAACGTTTTGCGCTTGTTCAGTGGAGCAGTTAAGAATAGCCTTAACTGAATGTGTTGTTATAGATGTATTTTTTTGGAAAGAAAAACAATAAACATTTCATGAATTCAGAAAGTTTAAAGATGACACTTTTTTTTTCAATTAAAATGTCCTTTATGTAATAGTGTTTTTCAATTAAAATAATTATTAAATTCTTTAAATTTTTTTAATTTACAAAAAAGACCTGTTTGTTAAATTTGTAATTTTGTAGTAATAATAGGTAAATAATTCATCACCTAAATTTCACTTCCCTCGAAATTTCACCTTTCTCTCCCCCTCCTCCCCCTATCCTTTGGCCTTCTAACACACAAAGTTAAACTTCTTAACTAATTTCTTTATTCAATTTTTGTCCTATTTTTTACTTTGTATTAACAAAAAAAAAAAAAAAAAAAAAAGTATTTAACGAAATTAAATATATAAACAAAACCATATCAAAGATTGAAAACAGCTAAATTATTAATTAAATATATACATACATATTTGTCTAAATAAAAGTTTCATAATTTTATTATTTATTTACTATTACTGATGAGCCAATCTTTCAATGATAAAGAAAACATTAGGATAAATATCCGGTGTACATTCAGATTTCTTTTACTACTGATTTGTATTTCTGTCAACTCTCAAATTTCTGAATCACAGCAAAAAAATACTGCACTCCTGCCAAGAGCTGCAATAAAGCGACAAAACTAGCGTTGCTTCTAGTAACCTTTCATCGGCAAATGCCAACTGTCACGTGGGTCGTCCTGGCCCCACTTTTTACGAGCGAAAGTAACGGGGGTGAGCTCTCTATTTAATATTTACTCTGAGAGTATCACTAACTTAGAAAAGTTAATAATGCTTCCACCTGTATATGAGAAACGGATGTACATGACTTGCAGAGTCAAATAGAAATAAACCAAATCCTAACTGACTAGCTGCTATCCGATTCACCAACTTTTCAGCCGATTTTAAACCCAACTTTTTCCCATTCAAAGGGAGAAAAAGGTTGTCGTTGCTCAAGTTGGAGGAAAACCAGTACTACTAGTACCAGTCGTTAATATTTATTACCTATTCGTATCAATCGCTTATCTCTGATTGGCTGAAAGGTTGAAAGTTGGGGGAAAAGGCGGGGCTAGCGCATACCTTTTTAGAGCTGTGGATAAACAGTTGGTGATATTGCTGTTTGCTATCACACTGGGTGTCGAGACAATATTTCACGAAAAGTTGGAGGAAATCAAGAGTTGGCTCAAAAATTGCTCGAAAAGTTTGTGAATCTGATAGCAGCTTTAAACAAACCTTTTACTCATGCCATGAAATTCAAAGACTATTTGGGTCATGCCGTCAAACTATATACTCATATCTTAACATTCACAGAAGCTTATCTTTATGGCATTGCATCTAATGAAAGAATCTTTAGTCAAATAAAAATTAAAAAATATATATATTACAAACTACAATGAGGGATGACAGGCTTGACAGCCTAATGCTTTTAAAATGTGAAAGTCAAATAGTGGATTTTATTAAACTGGATGACGTTATCATCAGGTTGGCTTCTTTGAAGACAAAAAGAATTAATGTTAAATGAAAACAATTCGGATGTGCCAATCCCAAAATTTTATTCTATCCCATATATGTTAATACCTCAAAATTTGCAACCATAATGCTAAAATTAAATAATAATTCTATGCCCATAATAATGAATTCTAAAGGTATAGATTCGTTTAATTGTGTTCATTTAAAAAGGAGATAGAAGCCTCGCATTTTTCAAACAAATCATTGAATTTCGGCAGACACCCTGTTAGATGCAACCAAAATTCCAAACCCAAAGAACACAAAAGTGATACCTTTGGACAGTAAACACCCAAGCCCAATAAGGAAGTGCAACCGAATATGAAGTTTGACTAAATTCCGTGCATTAGTTTTTCAGATATAGCTAACGCGAAAATCGTGAAAAATACTGCACAGCAGTGCCACCTGTTATATAATATACACAAAATCCTAATAAGCACCAAATTATGTCAAGGTTTAACAGAATATGAAGTTTGATCAAATTCCGTGCAACAGTTTTTGAGCGATAACTATTGCTAAAATCCTGTAAATCGTGAAAAATGCAGCTTAGCAGCGCCACCTTTCGGGCGATTTACATCAAAAACTTATCAGCATTAATTCTTATCAAGATATAACTGAATCAAAAGTTTTATTAAATCCCGCACATTAGTTCTTGAGATGGAGCAACCACAAAATTTGTGTCACATACACACAGACAGACATTTTCTAAAAACAGTTAAATCGTGTTCTGGAACTGCATGTTTGTTTTTTATTAAACAAACCAATAATTAGATTTTTTATGTTTCCAGTTTCGAAATTTTTCTTTGGAAAGGAATTTTTTATGCATAATTTTCATTATCATTATTATACACATTGTGGTACATGTATTGTACACACTTTAGTTGAAAGAATTTGTTTCAAGTTGGGAAATTTTCGAATTCTCCCCCCCGAAAAAATACCTGTAGCTACGCCCCTGATCGTAACTATGGGTTTGTTTTGCAGTTATTAAGTTGCACCGCTATTCGTCGAGGTAGTGTAAAAGTTGCGGCGGGACAGGATTTCCAACAACATATGGGCATGCATTCCAACATGTGTATCATTGCAAAATGTAACCCCCGTCCTAAATCAGTAGTCTTATTGTACCAAAAATGTATTTCTTGTGCAATAAGATCGGCCAAATAACAGTATATGAAACGAACCCTTTTGATCAGTTAGTCCTTTACGTAAAACTACCAATATAAAAACGAAGGTAAATTCAAATATATAAATGGTGACTATTTTGCAAAATGAGTTCATTTAATGAATCCATTTTATGTTAATTATGTCTTTATAGTCATCCCTACCTCACTGTAGTCATAAGCTACAAACTATAAATCGCAGTGTGTATGGGCCCCTCAAAAAGCAAATTAATACTGCTTTTGATGCCTGGGTATGTGTAAATAAAAGTCCTAAGACAATTTATGACATCCCGTTCATTTTTGTTAGAGATGCTCCACTGGCGTTAACACCAGTCAATAGTAGAGATGGGAATGCTCGGAAAAAATCCGGAAAAGTTGAGAAAAAAACTGTTTTTTTTTTTTTCAGTTTTTTTCCGAAGGCTTATTTTTCCATTTTTCCAAACTGCAAAAATTGAAATTTCATTTATAAAATAAAGTATTCAAAATTTTGTAATAGCCACATTCTGATACTTTTTATTTTATTTATTTTTATGTTAAGTCTCACACGAAAACATTAATGTGAGAAATCTGATCTGTAAGAAAACTTCAAAAGATCCCTTAAAGGATCCTTCATTTTTTTCTACTTTGAAACACAAGACCCTTCACAAAATCTCTCTTAAAAATGGCATTTCAAAAAAAAAAATAAATAAATAATAATAATCTCTAAATTGAATCTTTCACAAATGTAATGATTGAAGAAAAAAAATTATGTCATAACAGATGAATCTTATCAAGTTGTATGTATATATATATGTATGAAGAACTTTATTGAAAATGTCTAAATAGGAACCTAAATATAACGGTAATTTCTAATTTACAAATTCTGATTACATTTTGTACAAGTATATACACTATATGGCCAAAGGTGACCGGTCACTTGCGATTTTAGGCGTTTTCTTAAATATCTAGAAAAATACATGAGGAATTATCTTGAAACTCCAGGTGTGTAAACAGAATAGTGCAGGTCATATATTTCCGTGAAGATTTTTTCCCGAAATCCCATAGGGGACCGTCAACAAATTGAAAAAGAACGAATATCTTTTGGATAACCGTGTATAAACTAACGTAGCAAAAGCGTTCAACACAGTAGATTAGGATAAAGGGCCTTGTTGCAATAAACTGTTCATTTTTATGAGAAGAGCATGTATATTCGTAGAGAAATTAAAGTTTTTATAAAAAGAGTCCCAAATTTTGCCAAGTTTTTTGCTTATAATTTGTAGAGTTCTTAACATAAAAAAAAGTTCTTTTCAGAAAATATGACAAACACATTGTAGACAATACCCTGCAATCAGAATTAAAAAATATTAAAAATTGGATGAAAAATGAGCAGGTTTACTAAAAAATGTTTCGTTGCGCATGCGCGAATGCAATAAAAATATAATGTGCATAATTCATTAGCAAAGTGTATAGAGCAACTTTTGTGAAAGTCTCAAAAACATGGCTTGAAAATTCTGAAAATGATCGTTGATAGAATAAGCTCGAAATCCGTTGTTTCCAAAATGAAGCAAAAAAATAAGGAGTTGCTTCCATATATCCATTAACTAGTGCCAATATAGCATACACAATATTGCACGTACTACTGTATTTGGATACATCCCCTCATCTTTTGCTTCATTTTGGGAACAACGGATTTCGAGCTTATTCTATCAACGATAATTTTCAGAATTTTCAAGCTATGTTTTTGAGATTTTCCACAAACATTGCTCTATAATCTTAGCTAACAAATTATGCACATTATATTTTGATTGCATTCGCGCATGCGCAGTGAAACACTTTTTAGTAAACCTACTCATTTTTCATCCAGTTTTTATTATTTTTTAATTCTGATTGCAGGGTATTATGTACAATGTGGTTTGTCATATTTTCTGAAAAGAACTTTTTTTTATATTATGAACTCTACAAATTATCAGGGGTGCAGAAAATGTTTCTACTCCCAACATTTCTCCAATCTACACGAAAATATCCCCAAAATTTTACGGTATGTTATAGGTAAGTGCTGTATTACCGTAGGTATAGAAAATTTATTTTTCAAATATTTCTCAACTTCTGCGCGAGTATATATGGCAGAGGTGACTGAGTGAAAGAAAATTTCCTAAAATTCACAGCAAATTTTCTGAAAGGTTACAGTAGAGTGGGGGAAATCCACTCCCAAGACTATGCATTTTTCATGGATCTTTTGACGCAATTCGCATTTTTTCGCGAACTTTTGACGAAATTTGCGGTTATTTCGCGATCTTTCGACGAAATTTGCTGTTATTTCTCCTTCTTTTTGACGAAATTCGCAATTGTTTTGTTATCATTTGATGAAATTCGCATTTGTTTGGCGATCGTTTGGCGAAATTCGTGATCTTTTGATGAAAGTTGTGGTTTTTTGCGATCTTTTAACGAAATTTGTGATTCTTTCGTGATCTTTTGACAAAATTTGCGATTATTTCGTAATCCTTTCACAAAATTTGCGATTATTTCGTGATCCGTTGGGGAAATTTGCAGATTTTTTGCGATCTTTTAACGAAATTTGCGGTTATTTCGCCCCTTTAGACGAAATGCGCGGTTGTTTCGCAACCTTTTGACAAAATTTGCGTTCATTTCGCGATCTTTTGACGAAATATGCGATTGTTTCGCGATCTTTTGACGAAATTTGCGATCGTTTGGCGACATGTGCGATCTTTTGCGATCTATTGAAAAAATTTGCGTTCATTTCACGATTTTTTGACGAAACCTGCGCATAACTGCCAACTCTTCCGATTTTTTCAGAATTCTTCCGAAAAATCGGCATTTTTCCGATTTTACGCGCGTAATGCGTTTTCTTCCGCTTTTCGTGATTTTCTTCCGATTTTCGGTCTTTTCTTACGCTTTTTACGCGAGTTTCGTCAAAGGATAGCGGGAAAACCCGAAATTTCGCCGAAGGTTCGCGGAAAAGACGCAAATTTTGTCGGCAGATCGCGTAAAAAAACAAGAATTCCCTCAAAAAAGCGCGTAAAAACACGAATTCCGTGAAGAGATCGCGAAAAAACGCGAATTTCGTCAAAAGATCGAGTAAAAAAAGCACCATCAAAAGATCACGTAAAAGCACTATTTCCGTGAAAAGATCGCGTAAAAATGCGAATTCCGTTAAAGGATCGCTGAAAAAATGCTCGTTTCGTGAAAAGATCGCTCCAAATTTCACCGATGGATCGCGGGAAAGACGCGAATTTCGTCAAAAGATTGCGTAAACAACGCGTGGGGGTGATTTTGGTCCGAATTTTCCGAAAATTTAAGGCATTCATTTCTAAAAATTAAAAAAAAATCGGCCACCAATTCGAAAATTCTGACATAAAAAATATCGCGAATTTCGACATCTTCGCCGAAAAACAATTTTGTCAATCGCTTGCAGAAAAATCGCCAATTTCGTCAAAGGATTGCGTGAAAAACGCTAATTTCGTCAAAAAATCGCTAAAAAACGACAAATTTCGTCAAAAGATCGCGAAAAACGACAAATTTCGTCAAAAGATCGCGAAAAAACGGTTAATTTCGTCAAAAAATTGCGAATAAACACAAGTTTCGTCAAAAGATCGCGAAAAAAACACGAATTTTGGCTAAAGATCGCGAATTTCGTCAAAGGGCCGCGGAAAAAAATGCATAGCTAGAGTCGGAAATGGATTCCCCTCCTCCTCTGCTGTAACTTTTCAGAAAATTTGCTGTGAATTTCAGATTTTTTTTTTTTTACTCAGAATCACACACACAAAAAAAAAAAAAAAAAAAAAAATAGTAATTTTTAATACATTTAAGTTATTCTTTTTTGTCATAATATATATTGTGTAATTGCAAATTAGTGAATATTTTATTCGAGTTTCTCTTTGAAATTTGTTTATTTATAAGGATTCAGCTGTTTATTAATCCTTACTGAAAGTGTTATAAAACTTAAAAAATCTTCTGATTTTTTGTCCAAAATCTTCTGAGTTTTACCGAAATTTAGTTGGCAAGTATACCTGTGGTTCTTTCGCGATCTTTTGAAGAAACATTCGGTTTTTTTCACGATCTTATGACGAAATTTGTGGTTCTTTCGCGATCTTCTGACGAAATGTTCAGTTATTTTGCGATCTTGTGACGAAATTCACGTTTTTTCCGTAATTCTTCGCGAAAATTCGCGGTATTTTTATGTCCGAAATTTCAGATGACCGATTTTTTTTTTTTTTTTGAACCGAATGTCTTAAACTTTCGAAAAATTCGGAACATAATCACCCCTGATATACGGTACATATTATTCTGAGATCGATTTTGTGAAGGTCGCCATACGGATATTTTTATTCGTACTGAAATTGTTCTGTCTCAGGGAATTATGGAATTCGTTGTTAAAATCGAAATCAATTGTATACGTTTCTGAAAAATTTCCCCAGGGTGTTAAAATTTCCCCCGATCCTAGATCGCCGGATCGGACATATTCTGCACCCCTGCAAATTATAAGGAAAAAAGTGGCAAAATTTGGGACTCTTTATAAAAACTTTAATTTCTCTACGAATATACATGCTATTCTCATAAAATGAGCACAGTTTATTGCAATAAGCCACTTAATCATAATCTACTGTGTTGAATGTTTTTGCTACGTTAGTTTTTACAGGGTTCTCAAAAAGATTTTCGTCCTTTTTCAATTTGTTGACGGTCCCCTATGGGGTCTCGGGAAAAAAATCTTCACGGATATATATGATCTGTACTATTCTGTTTACACACCTGGAGATTCAAGATAATTTCTCATGTATTTTTCTAGATATTTAAGAAAACGTCTAAAATCGCAAGTGACCGGTCACCTTTGGCCATATAGTGTATAAAAGTTCACAATTTCACAAAAACAGGATTACATGAAAAAAATCTAGATATATGCCTGGTAAGATAATTAAATGCAACTTCTCTTGTTAAACATGAATTCATGTGCAAAATTATGTAAATAATATGCTGATTAATGGAAATGGTAAAATTGAAAATTTAACATAAAATTTGAAACATGCATTTATTTTTAATGCCATAGCTACAGTTAATCATGTAATCGGTAATTAATAAGAATATCTAGCTAATTAAAAATAATAACAGCCATGCATTTGACATTAATTACTCTGTTCAAGCTATTTTCCTAAAATATAGATTCGCAGGCTTATCTAACTATACATATTTTTTCATATAAAAATGTAGATTAAATAAACTTTTCGAAGAAAATGTTAAACAATTTCCTGTGCAAAAGAAAATGTAAACAACTTCCTGCGCAAAATGTTGTTGAAAAAAGTTTTTATACTTATAAAAAAATACCATCACTTTTTATAACGTTATGTAAAGAAAAAAAAATATTACTTTCATATTAAAGAGAAGAAAAACAATTTTTTTAGTTTCCATTTTTTCAAACTTATTACAAAATTTATAGTTAATTTTATTAAAGCCTTCATTCTAAGTCAGAATCTGAATTAGCTGATTCTGCACTGCTAACACTGTCTGTGTCTGGAGTTAGAACTAAATGTGTGGAAAGTATGTATAAAAAGTTTTGGTTTAGTTTTATAACACAGGTCTGCAGAGAAATAAATTTTTTCAGCTGCATGGGATATTTTTGGTAGAGTTCTTTTAAGACGCTGAATTCAAAAATGACCTCCATTCCCCTCCATCAACATGAGTATTGTTGCAAAACATGGGGAGTTTACATTAGAAAAGCACAACTGCAATGAAAAAAAAAAAAACAGTATTTTATTACAAGCAACTATGTTTCCAAATTATACTTTATCTCTTGACTACACTTTGCATTCAGTAGTTGTATGAATCATAGTAGCATCTTAAGTCTGTGTGTAACTGCTTCTGTTTGTTCCTCGAATTCCTCGCATTTTCTATTTGTTGTACTGCGTTTTGTAGTTCATATCTCTTGAGTGTCACTCGTAGAAATATGAAATTAGCATATGGGAACATTTATTGGATATGGCTTTTTACTCAAGAATAGGATACCAGATTTCAGGTTAAAAAGAGAAATTTTATTCTTAATTAAACTAAAAACATCAATTTTGCGGGAAAACTTGATGTGATGGATTCCCCCCCCCCCACCCCCCGGTTTCAGTGAGAAAAAATCTAAGTCAATAAATCGTATGCTGTTTTTTGGTTGCAGACCTGTGTAATCCAAACTAAAACTTAGTTTTGGTTTGAGTTTAGACTATAAAACTAAATCAAAACTTTTTATATTTGGCTTGAGTTTAGACTGGAAAGCTATATCAAAACTAAATATATTTTATATAGGAAATGAAAATTTTAAATGTAGAAAGAAAAATGTAATATTGTAAAAATATACATTTTTTTAAACAATAGAAAATTTGAATATTGATATTTATAATAATGACAAAACTGCAACAATTTGTTTGATTAAACTAGCATCATTATACTTAAAAATCAATACTATGTAAATGGGATGCATAATATAATTGATTCAAACTGCAGAGATATTGGCTGCTGTTTTTGTATTAGTTCAAATGGTAATTAAACAAACGTAACTGAAAAATCCTTTCAACAGAGACATGACATAATAATAAATAATAGCGTTAAAAATAAAACGTCAATGCTACTAGGAAAATTCCGAGACTGAAAAACTAAACTTTTAAAAGCAAGCTTTGCTTTTTTTTTTTTTTTTTTTTTTTGTAATGTAGTCATATAAAGTGAAAATAATTTTCTTTTAGTGCGGATAAATGAAAAAAAAAATGTTTATTATTTAATATTCTCTAAGAAAATATAATTTATTTGGGAGAAACATTTGTGAAAAATCAATTTTTCCAAATTTTCCCGAAAAAAATCCGGAAAATAACCGGTTTTTTTCTGCCACTTCAATTTTTACGGAAAATTTACATCTTTAGTCAATAGTATGGTGGTTTTTAAAATTTCGAGAATTTCTCACAGAATCCTGAAATATTTAGACTCGGATTTTATGCCATCTTACTTTTCTGAAAGGCAGGCTTATGCCGTAGCAAATCTTGAAAACACCAAAAATTCTGAACAAACTTCAAAATTGCCAGAACCATCGACTGTTCATAGCCTTAATTCAAAACCACCGAAAGAATCAAATCCTTCTACACTAACCCAGACTAGCACTTCTGAAGAAGGTGTTCCTTCAAGTTCCACTCAAACGTTCCTTGTTGCTTTTGAAGAAGGCATTCCGCCTACATCCAAACTTTCCCTACACCAGGGGAAGCTAGGCTTTTTGAGAAGACTTCTCTTAGTAGGAAAACACAGCGTGGAAAGAAAAAAAAAAGGAAGTCGTCTATACTGACTGAGTCTCCCGTTAAAAATCAACTGAAAATGGAAAAAGATTTATCTTTAAAAAAAGGAAACTGCAAAAAGAATCAGATAAAAGGGGCGCGAAAAAACAAAATCCAATTCCGGCCAGGAAGCTGTATGGAGTTTGGGCCTTCATCTTAAAATGTAAAATGCATTAAAACATCAAAGCCTAAAAAAAGGTATAAAAAATATTACATTCAAATGATGAAGATGAAGACTGTCATTGCATTTGTTGCTTTGAACTTTACTCCGAATCAAAGGCAAATGAAAAGTGGGTGCGATACAATAAATGGGCGCATGTAGACTTCACCAGAGAAGATGTTTCTTTTTTTGTTTGCGTTCATTGTTATTCATACAATGATGACAACTTTTGTTTAAAAGAAATGACAGTTGACAAAAAGACAGTCTTTGTAAAATCATTCAGTGGTATTTCTTTACTATATTCACTTAAATTTTATGTATATGTTATGCCTTTGTGGTTTACAATAAAAAAATACATGTTAATTAAGAAGCAATATTTATTTCCTGTGTTTTACCATTTAAAGCATAGTTGGGGAATTTGTCCCTGTACATTTTTAGTAGGCTGGAACATTTGCTCCGCATACTTTCCAACAGACATATTTATCTCGGGCATATTTTCCAACGTTACATGATCAGATTTAACCATTTTCTGTTAAAAACTATATTTAGTTTTTTTCAAAAAAAATAAGCTAGTTTGCAAATAAAGGTCTAGGGCAGGGATGGCAAACCTATGGCACGCGTGCCACTTTTGGCACGCGAAAGAATAATTTTGGCACGGCCTTGCTTGTGACTAACTGAAAATAAAGTGAGATTACATACAAAATCGCGACTAATCTTTTCAAAAAGTAATTGTAGCATGTTATATTACAATCTAATTAATTATGGTCTCAAATTTTTTCAAACAAAGACGATATTTGAAAACTATCGGCAAGAATTGGTTATTCTAAATTCCAATGGTAAAGTTATGGCAACTTTGGAATTTATTTCAGAGCTATTCAAAGAAACTGACGTTTGTTATTTTAATAGTTTTTCTGCCTATCTATACTTTCTAATCACTGTTTTCGCAAATGAATAATATCAAAACTCAAGCTGAAAGCACTTATCAGACAAATCTGGTTCAGTTTTCATTAAAATTAATTAGATATAAAGATGCAACAACAGAAATCAAATTACATTGCATTGTTTTTTTATATAAATTTCTAAAATACATTTGTTTCCATAATTATTATAGTGCATAATACCTACATATGTTCATCACATTTTTTAAATCATAATAGAAAGTTTTAAGTTATTTTAAGCTATTATTTTCCCACATACTAAATTTGTTTTTTAGTTGGCACGTCATGGTCACGTAAAATACATTTTGATCAAATTTGGCACGCGATAAATAAAAGGTTCGCCAACCCTGGTCTGGGGAATACAATGATATCCTGTTGATCTCAAAATATATAAAAATAAAAAATACAAAAATAAATTTCTAAAAAGTTGGAAAATCTGTCCCGATCTTCCCTAACCATTGAAACTGGGATAATCTTGTATGGACACACTTTATATCTGCATACTAAATATCTGTTAAAGTTATGCACTGCAGCAATATTTTTTTCCCCTGTCAATTATTCTTACTTTTAAATGAAAATGTAATAATTGTCCCATTTCCTGAAATTCGGTCATGAATTTGATCTGGCGATAAGGTGAACTGCTATCTTTGTACAACAGTATATGAAACATTTACTTACGGCAGAAAAAAAAAAAAAATAAAAACATGATAAACAAAGAATATAGATCAGGCGTGATTTTTAATATGTAATTTATCAAAACGTTGCGAGTTTTACTCAATGTGCCGAAGATAAGTGCGAATCGTGACTCTATAATTTCGGCCAAAAATGCGAAGTTTTTCTCCAGTTTATTGATTAAAAATGTTGAAAAGCATGCACAACCACGTCAGCTTATGTAACACTTTAAACGCTTTTACTTCGAGTTGTTTTATTAATGTATTGAACATGTGGTTTTCGAATTAATTGAGTGATCCAACAGGTATCCGTTAATTTAATCAGAAATAATCCAAAATAAAGTAAAGAAAAATTTCTTGTTCAACCATTTCCGTGACCTGAAACTTAACTAAAATATTTATCATCTCACACTTACTTTTTATAAGTAAATCGCAGCTTTTTTGATAAAAGAAAAATAAAATACTTTCCTCTTTTTTTTTTTTTTTTTTTTTTTTACAGTGCATCATAAGATTAACAATACATTGTCTAATTTTAAAGGATAATGATCCATTTAAACAGAAATTGTGCATCTTAAGCTATTTGCATTCTTATACCATCTATCTGCAAAAAAAGATATTCATAGAAAAATTTCAGCTAAATGTCTATTCTATACATGCTTGCCAAATCTCTAGTTTTTAGCACGAGACTCCGGTTCAAATAAATAGATTTGATCCAGAAATGTTATTCAATGAATGAAACAAATGAATTTCAAATTAAATTTAAACTAGTATGTTGTGGCCATCACAAAACTTTCTTCTATCTCATACATGTTAATACTTCAAAATTCACTATCTCAGTGCCAAATTAAATGGCAATCTGTGTTCATCATGAGAATTCTAAAAATATGAAATTACGTGCATTAGTTCTCGAGGTATGACTGTCGCTGTAATCGTGTAAATCCAACAAAATGCAGCATAGCAGTGCCACCTATTGGGTTATTTACACCAGAACCTAATTATCACCAACTTATGTCAACGTCTAACTGAATATGAAGTTTGAGGACAATTCCTGCATTAGTTCTTGAGATAGAGGTATTGCGCAAATAATGACAAATGCAGCATAGAAGCGCCGCCTGTTGAGCGATTTGCAACAACACATAATCAGCAGCAATATTAAACAAGTTATACTTAAATCTGAAGTTTGATGAAAATTCGAGCATTAGTTCTTGAGATAGAGCTATTGAGGAAATAGTTCAAAATACAGCACAGCAGCGCCACCTATTGGGCTATTTACACCAACACGTAGTCAGCATCATTTCATATGAAGGACTAACTAAATCCGAAGTTTGATGAAAATGTGTGCCTTAGTTCTTGAGATAGAGCTACTGCGAAAATAGTATAAATCCTGCAAAATGCAGCATAGCAGTGCCATCTGTCGGACGATTTACACCAAAACGTAAACAGCATCCATTTATGTCAAGGACTAATGGAATCTGAAGTTTCATAAAAATCCGTACATTAGTTCTTGAGATAGAGCTTTTACGGAAATCCTGCAAAATGCTACATAGCAGCGCCACCTGCTGGGCGATTTACACCAAAAACTAATCAGCACCATTCTATATCAGGGACTACCTGAATATAAATTTTTATTAAATTCCGCGCATTACTTCTTGAGGTAGAGTGCCCACAAAATTTGTGTCACATACAGACAGACAGACAGACTCACAGACAGACATTTTGTAAAAACACGTTTTTTGGAATCGCTGACCCATAACATGTGTAAATCCGTCGAAAACTGGAATTCGAAAATTTTCATGAAACCAATACTTTCTTCTTGTAAAGATAGAAGAAAGTAAAAATCAAAAAACCCGACTGCGTAAAAGACTAACTAATTAATTATTTCTCATCAATGTGAAACTATTTTTTATATTACTTATCTATATTTTTTTTATTTACTTGTACTGATGACTTTTAAGTTGTGTTTAATTGTTAATTCCTATCTAAAAACACTGTTTTGATGAGGCCTATAGTTGTCTATGATGGTTAGAGTTGCAGTAAATCTAGAGATACTACCTACACAACTTTCAGACTGTATAATATTTAAATGGAGCTTCTGACTGTAAAATAGTCAATGAAACATCGTCTTCATTTCGAAAGACCAATCCAATGATATGCCACTCAATAGGGTGCGTAAAAAATTTTTTTCGTCTTTATCGCCATTTTGTATTTTACGGCCGCCATTTTGAATTTATAAAAACAAAACCTAGCCTATAACCATAGGACGGTTAAGACGAATCGATAGAGATATCATTCATTAAAATTCATCCAGCCGTTGGGATGTTTCGAGGGTATAAAGAAATCCACATACCCCGATACGCGTAAAACACATAACCCTTCTTGGCAGCCGGGTAATAAGTACCAACATAGAAAGAAGATATATTTAACTAAATAAATTTTCTGGTTCAAAGTAGGGTTTTTTTAATTAAAAAAATCTGTTAAGATTGGCAAATATGAATCTATTATGCTAATTTCAAAATTTTTTATACTTCGGATTTTTTACATAAATATGTGTTAAATTAATATAATTTTGCATATCATTTTCATTTTTTTAAACAGTACTTTGCAATTGTAAATACATATCGAGTTCAAGATATAGGATAAATACTCCACTAGCCGGCCACAATGAAATAAAATGCTGCATAAATAGTTTATTTTTGGTACCAAGCAAAATATAATGATTTTAAAATGCTCATTTTTTTTTTTTCTTATTTGATTATAGACCGGGAGCCGGCAGCACAGACAATCACCTCATCGAGTTCACGGCTGAAATTTCAGAATTAGTTAAAACTCGATTCGCATATTAAAACGCAATCGATCTGCCAAGTCATATCTGGGTGGAAAACACCTGAAAACCCGATTTTAGCGGTTAACTCTTAGGTTTACCACTGTGCTCTCCTGCACACAAAAATATGAAAACATGGAGGACTGGGAGCAGGAAAACATGGAGGACTTTCCACCAAGATATGACTTGGCAGACCGATTGCGTTTTAATATGCGAATCGAGTTTTAACTAATTCTGGAATTTCAGCTGTGAACTCGATGAGGTGATTGTCTGTGCTGCCGGCTCCCGGTCTATTAGCAATCAGTCAATTTCTTTTTACATTCTTCTATCTATACAAGAAGAAAGTAATGTATTCGGGAAAAATTTAAGACTTCTGGTTTTCGAGGTCTGCCTGTAATGCAACACAAATTTTGCGTGCGGTTGTAACTCATGAATTATTGCGTAGAATAGGGCGAAATTCCAATATGAAGTTTGATCTTTATGTGAACTGATGCTGACTAGTTTTTGTGCAAATTTTGCCAAGAGAATCGATACAGCAAATCGAGGATTATTTCGACTTATATCTCCAGTTTATGTATCCAGAATTCAACGAAACATTAAATTTAGAATTCTCAAGATAGGGATGGATTCTCAGTTAATTTTGATTGCGGTCATCTAAGAGGGAGTGCCGAAATTAGATTATTGTTCGAAATATGCGGTGCTTATATCACGTTTAAATGAACAGAATTCAAGGAAACGCCACACTTAGCATCTTTAATATGGGAATGCATTGTCATTTAATTTTGGTTGCGATCATCTGCGACGGAATGCCGAAAATCGATGATTTTCGAATGATTCGAAAATCGTCTGCTCCACAGTTTTTCTTTACATCATTTAAGAAAATATAATTCAAATATCGTCTGCACAAGTTCGAATTCTTTACTTTTGCTGGAAAAATTCACTGTTTTTTGGATGTATGTGACTATAACTCATAGAAATAAAATTAAACAAATAATTTAATTGATTCGATTTAAATAGAAGAAAGTCTTGTGATGGTCAAAACATATCAGTTTTTTGTGGTATAAGTGGCTGATTACGTGTCTATACCCTACAATGTACAAGCAAAGATATTTAAGAAGTTTCGTTAAAACAGTCTATTAATTTTTTTCAACAAGCAATATGAACTTACGTAAAACTAAAACCTATAAGCCGTATATACAGCTCTATTAACAAACGGTTCAGGAGGACTAAAACTCTGCGTGATGCTGCATCTATAAACATAGTGTGTTTTAGTAAATACTGGTGTTTTGTTACTCTAATATATATTCAGAATATGCACATAAATTTTTAAATCTTCTTGTGTATATATAGGAAGCAATAATGTTGTTCCAGGTGAATTCCCTTTCTGCAGACTGTTGAACCTTAACATAATGTATCTTTGCATGTGAACTCAGAAGAAACTTAAAACAACTAACCAAAATAAAAAGAAATAAAAGATTGACATAAGTAAAATGTACGGTAAATTCCTATATTTCGTTCATTCCATCCGCAAACATGAGTGCTGAGTTAATGCTACCAAGAAAACCGCTTGCCATTCTTTTTTCAGTTACATGTTGACATTTGTTTGATACGGTAGATGACTTTTATTTCGCCTAAATCCAGTAATCACGGGCCTTCTTAGAGTAAGAGCTTGTTTCCCAAAGTATACATTACGTATTTAGTTTTTACACAGTTAAGTCCCGTTACTTTTTTGAAGAAGAAGTGAAGCTAAAATCGTAATAAAGGATAACACGCAGCTGAGTGCTTCATATCATAACAATATAATTTAGCCTCGACCTCAAGGAGAATCCTTTCCAATCTTTAACACAGTTCTTTTTTTTTTTCTTCCTTTTCTTTGAAACTATGATGGCAACAGCTTTTGTCAGACATTTTTTTAAAGTTGAGAATGATTCAACAATAATGTACACGTAACATACAAGAAAAAAAAAAAAAATAACGGAGTGTCTCAATTGTTGATTTTTTGGTTTCTACTTTTCAGATCGTGGAATGTGACATGGTAAAATCTAAACAATGAAGATATTATGTTCTATTTATTTTAAATTATATTTTTAAAACTTATCTAATGATATACTGGGAAAAAAAAAAAAATGTTTCAATTTTTTTTTTTTTTTTTTTTTTTTTTTGCAATTTTTTAAGTTGTTTAAAGAGATACGAAAAATAACCTAATGCAAATATGAGGAAATAAAAACTAAATGAACAACATAAATATATAGCAAATTAACAACTTGCAATAATGCACTAATTTTAATTGCTATAAAGTGTAAATTAAAACTTTAAAAACAGTAAAAATAGGCTTATTCGACTATTTATTATTAAAAATTATTATTTATTATTAAACAGTTGAATAAACCTTTTTACTGTTTTTAAAGTTGAAATTTACACATTATAACAATTAAAATTAGTATATTAATAAACAACGATTTAAAACAATAGCAACTTCGTGCTAGACTATCATTATTAGTGACAGCTTTGAGAAATTTCATAAATTCACAGCAGCAGACATAATATGTAATGCGCAGAATAAAGTATATTACCTTACAAATGTGATATAATGAAGTAGCTCGATCACAAAAATGACTTAGCTTTCCTTAATACATCACGCGACGTTTTAAATAATAGAGTAAGAAAAGTGCTGTATCAGCAACGAAACCTATGATTACAGTAGCTGTATATATTTCCAGCGGCAAACAATTTGACAAACATGAATATACTTTTCCTTTCAATCTGAAAAGGCAGCGGAACGTATTTAGGTTACTTCTTAGTATTATTCTCCATATGTAACATTGTAAAGGGCGGAGTAAATAACCTATTAATTTTACCATCAAACGATTCGTGCTAATTAGCCTACAGTTTAACTGTCACAGAATACCGGAAAACAACAATGTCTGGAATATCAAACATTCCATTTGGACAACAATATCTCTGAATTCAACATATTTGTGATTTTCTACCTAGTAAAATTTATTACCACTACTAGAACCGGTTGCTGCACGTGCGTAGATGTCGAAATATTCCAATTGGTATTTGTATGTTTAATAAAATTAGGAGTAAATTATACTACTGCAGATATCTTAAATAATTCTAATTATACTATATCGCCATCGCTTCAAAAGTGCCACAACTCAAAAATTGGGTTTTTTGAGTTATGGCTGCCATTCTGTTTAGTTTTTACGCCTCTACCAATCACCTACAGTACGAGATAATGCACTGAAAATGGGAAAATCCAGCCATTAGGTAGCAGTTGTGTTTGCAACATGGCCACTAGGGATGCACCGAATAGTGATTTTGGCCAAATGCCAAATATTCGGCCGACAGGCGAACCGAATAGTAACTGTTAGGCCAAATACCGAATATTCGGCTAGCCGAATAATTGTATATTTAAAAGTTTAAAAGGCATTAAAATGTTAATTTTTTTAAACAATTTTACATAATATTTAATACAGAAAAAAACATTTGGCTAAACAAGAACTTCTTACAAATAAATTTTATACTGAAAAAAATCTACTTTGAGTTATTTAAGAACAGGATAGTTATAAAGCTTTTTTAATTAGTAAAATTTTAAATTTCGGGGCTTGGTTCTGCAAATGAATATTTTCTTAAATTCTAAAACAAAAAATTTAAAAAGAGAAAATGGGAAAAAATTTAGAAGAAAAACTTCACAGAGTTATATACTGTTTATTTGTCAGGAAAAGACTAAAGTAAAAATAAATAATACAATCTATTCAGATGGTGCAACTCAGGAAGGAAATTTTTATATGCATCCTAGATCAATGTCTGGAGTTTGCGATCATTTTCAGAGACTGTAAACATACAGGTTGTTCCTAAAATCTTACAACAATCTTTTAATGGAGATAACATGGTCAAGAAATTTTTTTTTTAAGCATTATCTACTAGACAACATTCAGAAACTTGCATTTGTACATCATTAATTTCTATAAAAATACTCATTAATAGTTAATTCTAACTGAAATTTTACAAACAGCAAATAATGTAAAACATTATTTTTTATTTAAATATGATTATCTTTATTTAATTGTTCTGAATATCATAAGTTGACAGTTAAAATTAGAAATTGTATAAGGTTTTTAAAAAGGTTTTCAAAAGGTTTAAGTATTTGGTTCAGGTGAATACACCGATATTTGGCCAAGCCGAATAGTTTGATATTCGGCCAAACCGAATATTCGGTAGACCGAATAGTTTGATATTAGACCAAATCGAATATTCGGTACATGGCTGAATACCGAATAGATACCAAATATTCGGTGCTTCCCCAATGGCCACTGACCCTTCAACAGAAAACAGTTTTTCGAATTTCTTAAAAAACGGAGATTTTTGAGTTGCGACATGTTGAGGTAACTTCATTTTTGTACCGCCTATAAGGTGAACGCGACATTTGAATTAATAAAAATAAATCCACTCTAACATATTTACGGGCACTCCTTTTTAAAAATCAGATACGATGCAGTGCACTTGAGACTATCATCTATCGTATAGTAAAAGAATTTTTTAAATCGGTTCAGTAGTTTCAGAGTCTACAGTATTAATATAGATTGATTCATCATAAGAATCAAAATATCGTAAAGAAATTAATTGGAAAATATTGGTTTAGTGTATTTATAACCGTCATTTTTGTACGGCAAAAAGCTAAATATGAAATACTCGGCTACCTATTTGGCAATCATGTTTCTTTATTACTATCATTTTAACTAATTATAGCAGTTACTGATATTTATGTTGTATCGCATTGCGCAGGCGTGACAAATAATTGATTTTTCAATTTTTTAAAATTTAAATTAAAAAAAATTGCTTGTGTTCTTCTCAGTTTCAGAGAAATCGAAATGAAAATATAACTGTAGGACACTTTTTTCCCATTTCACACATTTCAAATTATCATAACAAAAAAAAGTTTTCTTTATGAACATCACGTTTTAATACAGACCTGAAAGTTAAATTTACAATTTATACACTCAGTAGTTTCAGAGTAATCATGATTATAGAACGTTTTCCAATCATTTCATTCTTTTAAATCTAGAATAACTGAACACGAGTCCTTAAGCGAGTATTTACGTCTTAAAAGTAACCACTATATCAAATTTAATTTTTCAGATTCAAAGAAATTACAGATTTAAAAAAAAAATCAGAATTTTAGAACATTTTTGCTTCTTGCACCCCTTTGAGGGCAGTTTCTAAAATGACAAAATATAGCCAATTTTAAGCAGCAATGGCCATCATTATTATCCTCAGAATAGATTTGAAATCAAGTCGTTTCAAAGTAGGATCGTAATTTTAGAACGTTTTCAGCTCATCAACACCCTTTTAAATTTAGAAATTTTAGAAAATGCTATGAGCGAGCATGAATGTCTTAAAAGTAATTACCATGTCGAATTTTAAGTTTCTAACCCCAGCAATTCCAATCGTAATTTAGAACGCTTTTAGAAGTTTCGGTTCAATTCCCTTTTACATATCGATATTTTTAGAACCGCTCTAAGCGAACATTTACAGCTTAAAAGTAACTATTTTTATGTTTCTTGCTTCAATATATTCAAAGTATTCGTAAATTCAGAACTTTTGTCGCCGTTGCACTTCTTTGACAACTGTTGCACAGAGATAAAAAGTAGACTAGTTTTAAGAAGGTTTATCAGAACGTTGTAGAATGGTTTTCGCTCATCTTACCCTTTTGAACTTCGGATTTTCAATAAAATTGTTCTTAGTGAGCATTTTCGTTTTAAAAAGTAACCACCAGGTTAAATTAAAAGTTTCAAGTCTCAACAATTTAAAAAAGAAATCTTAATTTTAGATCGTTTTCTATACTTGCACCTTCTCGGGTGCAGGGTTGTCGGGATTAAAATAAATAGTCAATGTATAACAGTTTGAGTGCAGAATAAATCTTGTGGTTATATGCCAAAAATGCGAATGTGTTTGGGTATATATATAAAAAAAATTACTTGTAAGCCGACGATATACACAAAAATCGTACGCTTTGCTAGTGCAACCAATTTAAATGCATACCAAACTGACAAGGGAACCACTTTTGGTGTTGCTCGCACCTATTATTAAGACCTGGTGCATTTTAAAGCCCTATATTATGAAGTTTGAGAATCGATAAAATTTCTGTTAAAATAATATTTCTTGATTTTACAGCAGCATAACTTTCTGAAAATGCAATTTTCGAGACCACTTATCGGGCTATTAACATTGAATTTTTTTAAAGAAAAGCATTTAAAAATAAAAATTAGTTAATAATAAGTGTAAAATATTGAAAAAAGTTTTAAAATTCCTTCAAAAACCCACGAATTTGATTTTGAAAAATTGCAACTTTATATTCATATTTTTGGCGGGGAAACAGTTGGCGTTTATTTTCAAAAGTAGAGCTTTCTGGCAACCCTAGCCAAATGTCATAGCTGTATTTGTAATAGCTAAAAATTGCATGTCCCACATATTTCGCCGCAGTAATTTTTCTAAATTGTGCAAAAATATTAATTTACTTTATGATTACTTTTACCGAAGGACCATTTAATGCAGCAACATTTCATTTTAAACATTCGAAACTTTATTTCAATCGATTTCAAAAGAAAATAGTTTGTTTATTTTGTATTTCACTAAAAAATTGTTTTCAATGATCTTCAAAGCTTTTATAGAATTATATTTATTACTTATATATTTATCGTCTGCATAGAAAAAAAAATGAAAACCTAATATTTGTTTCTTATGCTATCAATTAAAAAAAAAAAAAAAAAAAAAAAAAAAAAAAAAAAAAAAAAATCACAATCTGATATAATTCTAGTACTATATTCTGTACATTTTCTCTTTGGAATAAAGCGGGCGGAAAAATTGTAGCGCCATATTTGGCAACTTAACTCACTTTTGGCGTGAAATAAATAAATATGTAATAATAAAAAGTATAAAAAAGTATATAAAATATTATTTTAACAGAGAAATTTTTTCGGTTCTCTAACTTTTATGTATAGGGCTACAAAACGCACCAGGTCTCGATCCTAGGTGCGAGCAACACCAAAAGTGGTTCTCTTGTGAGACGAAAATAAGAGCGTTATCACCCTCACCACAACTTTAGCATAAAACAGGAGGAACTCTCTTCAAAGTCAAACGATTAAGTAGGGATAGTCATTATTATAATGCTGAAAAAAGTTTCGAAATTGGTTCGGTAGTTTAGAGTAACCGTTATTCTAGAATGCTTCCCGCACATTTCACTCTTTTCAATTTCGATATTTTTAGGAAGTGTTTTGTCAGAACATGTACGTTTTAAAAGTAACAGACATGTCAAACTTCAAATTTTTCAATTCGAAATAAATTACAAAAGTTTTTCATTAGTCATTTCAGCCTCTTAAATTTTGAATTTTTTAGAAAGAGTTACTAATAAACATTTATATCTGAAAGGTAACTACCATGTCAAATATCATGTTTCTAGCATTAACATACTCGTATTTAGGGGGATCGTAAATTTAGAACTTTTTTCGTTCCTACATCTCTTTGAGGATACTTATACAGAAATAAATAATATCCCGATTTTATAGAAACTGATCAATACTACTAAAAAAACATTTTTGAAATCGTTAAATATTTCCAAAATAATAGTAATTTAAGAAAGTTTTCTGAACATTTATTTCACTATTTTAAATTTTGATTTATTTTTTTAAACCATTCTGTCAGAGCATTTACATCTTAAAAGCAACAACCATGCCAAATTTCAAGTTCCTAGCCCTAACAAATCTAAATAAATCACAATTTAGAATGTTTTTAGAACGTTTTTCGCTTATTCACCTTTTTAAAATTTAAAGTTTTCTAGAAACCGTTCTTTTCGAGTATTTATATCTTAAACGTAACAACCATGCCTTTCATATTTTTATCCCCAACGGTATCGCAGAAATCTCAATTTTAGAATGCTTTTCGCCCCCGCACCCTTTTAAATTTCGAATTTTTTAGAAAGTTATCTGAGAGCGTTTCTATTCTAAAAGTAACAACCATGTTGAATTTAAAGTTTCTAGTTCTAATAATTCCAAATAAATCGTAACTTAGAAGGTTTATAAAATTTTCTTTACAATATTTCGAAAATAAGATTTTTTTTTTAAATGGACTTTTTTTTCCATTATAAATCTTTGAGCGTTAGACAATATTTTTGCATATCTCTTCATAAAATGATGTCTATCCAAAGTATCAGTATGTATATTGGTACTTATAGCTTTCATTTTCATTTATCTTATGAGTACAAACATTTATTTTCTAATGCGTTTTCATTTTAAGAGGCTACTTCAGTCACCTGAAAAGACCCGCTCACTAATGCTAATCTTATGGAAGAAATTTTTAAAGATATCTCGTTTGCATTTCAGCATTTTTAAATTTCTTTACGCATTGGCTAGCCGAGATGGATCTGTATAAAGGGCATTTTTTACTTTTTCGATTTTGTTTACAGATATTTTTAATTAGGACACTTTCATTTTTGGAACCTTTCGAAAGTGAAAGCATCCTCGCGAAAAAAATCTGTAAACCAAATCGAAAAAGTAAAAAAGGGCAGAGGTAGAGATCAATCTCAGCTATCCAATTAAAAAAAAAAATCATTTAAAAATATTAAAATGCAAACGAGATATCTTAAAAAAATTTCTTCCATAGGATTAGCATTAGAGAGTGAGTCTTTCCAGGTGACTGAAGGGAGGACTGATCCATTAATACATTTGTCTAACGTTGTTACACCTTCACTTCATGGTTTGGGAACATACAAACTGAAAAATGTCTTTTTTTTATAAATATGTATGAAATATTCTTTTAAAAGACTTAATTGTGCGATAGTTCTAGTTAATAAATACATTGGCTCATTTGTTTAGAAATTGAGTCAGGCCTAATTTCATTATTTTTGGACCGGGCCGGACTATGGACTTCGAACAAATAAGCGGGCCGGACAGAGCAAACCCGAATTTTTTAGCTTTTACACCGGGCCAGCCAGTGCCAAAATGGATTTTACTTCGGGTCGGG
The DNA here is from genome assembly GCA_963932465.1 of Maratus speciosus. NCBI lineage: Eukaryota > Metazoa > Arthropoda > Arachnida > Araneae > Salticidae > Maratus > Maratus speciosus. The sequence continues at coordinate 617,437,334 of OZ010789.1, forward strand.
ACTGTACTTTCTTCGAAGATTCTTTTATTAAGAAAAACAGTATATATTGACAACTATCTATATATTTCCATCAAAACTATTAAATACTATCCATGAGCAAAAATGTGACATATAGAATGTTCATTGGGGTGGGGAGGGGAGGAATCAGTGGATGATTAAATTTTACAATTAATTGGAAAAATATGCATTTACTTAGGCTACTTTAAAATATTCCCTATTATTTCTTTAACGACTTATACTATACCTATTAATAAAAAACTAGTTAATAAAACTAATTCAGCAGCAGGTTTATCTTCTTAAATTGGTATAGTTCAGCACAAAATTATCATGGGAAATAACGATGAAGTCACAAAAAAGTCTGAGAAGAAATTCTAGATAGGAAAGAAATACTTTATTGCTCTTTCTTTCCCTCCAACCCCACCTCTTCCCTGAGATGAAAAGAATCAGTGATATATTAAGAACTTTAATAGCGCACAGTACAAGCATACAAGATTACATGCAATGCAAAAATTTACAATTAATTAGTGGCATAAGCTTCATAAATGAAAATTAAAAACAAAATGGAACCTAAACTAAACATACTTAAAGAACTACAAATTTGGAATAATTCGTTGATTTAAAAAATAAGATTTTTCTTCCTTCGTTTCTGACGAAATATTTCTAGCAGCCATAACCAAACACCTGCGGTCCGCTGGTCGTGTATGGCCCGGCAACATTTTTTGTGCGACCCCAGACATATCATTAATCCACATTTAAATAAAATCGACGTTCAGAAAAAGTATTTAAGACCTGCTCTGCTGTGCTGTTTTATATATTTTCATGGGAAGATAAAAATCTTTTCTTTATCTGTAATTAACCTAAAATCATTAAAACGTCTTTATGCCGTTCGCTTAGTCCAACGGTCTGAAACCGAAAAAAAAAACTTTTTTTTAAATAACCCTTTTTTTTTTTCAAATGCCTGCCACTGTGTTAATTTTCATCCTTAAGGAAAATTGATTGCAAATGACTCTGGCGATCTGTCGGATCCCGCCTAATCGTCAATATATCGGAAGTATATTGGTCCTGGGGTTACTTTGGTCCATCCCATAAAAAAAGTTTTTATTCTTTGTATTGAACAAACAATATATTATTTGTGCATATATATTATTTGTGCATTTTCATATATTATTTGTGCATTTTAAACGTTGGTTTTTCTGCTTTTTAATACAAGATAATTTGGAGTTTTTGCCATAGAAAAATATTTTACACCCTACTATAGGGTATTTGAATAGATTTGGAGTAATTAAAATTTTTTTAGTGCCAACACTGGATGTGTTTGTAAACAATTATTTTCGTGTGTAAATTTTAACTCTCCAAACTTTCTAGTGAAACAATCTGGATAAGAGCTACAAATAAGGTAAGTGTCGAAATACTATCTTTAGTAACCTGCAACCAATGTGTGATCGTAGTTTTTCCTTTAACTTTTTATTTTGATAGAAAATGTTTACGTTCTCATAAAGCTAACATGAAAAGTAGTATTTCGGGGCTACTTTGTGCCAGGCCTTTTTTGGTCCGTAAATAGCCCTAGTTACTTTTATAATTTGCCTTTTGGAAATGCCTTTTATATAACCAAATCTCTTAAAACATGTTTTAAGTAACATTTTTTTCAAATGTTACTGTAGCAAAATGTTACATTGTTTTTGTTCCAGTTGCTGAGGATAACATGATGAAAACTGTTCTCGTTTCTTTAATATTAACAGTTTGTTTATTGTGTTTAAATGTTAAAAGAAAAACATTTGTTTATCGAGTTTGCAGAGTTAATTTATTAGCAAATGCTATTGCAAGGGAGTTTCCATAAAAATGTATTCATTTACATATGAAATATATTCATTTTATATAAAACTAACAAGGGAACCACTTTTGGTGTTGCTCGCACCTAGCATTGAGACCTGGTGCATTTTAAAGCCCTATATTATGAAGTTTGAGAATCGATAAAATTTTTCTGTTAAAATAATATTTCTTGATTATACAGCAGTATAACTTTCTGAAAATGCAATTTTCGAGACCACTTATCGGACTATTAACATTGAATTTTTTGAAAGAAAAGCATTTAAAAATAAAAATTAGTTAATAATAAGTATAAAATATTGAAAAAAGTTTGAAAATTCCTTCAAAAACCCACAAAAATGATTTTGAAAAATTGCAACTTTATATTGATATTTTTGGCGGGGAAACGGTTGGCGTTTATTTTCAAAAGTAGAGTTTTCCAGCAAACCTAGCCAAATGTCATAGCTGTATTTGTAATAGCTAAAAATTGCAATGTCCCACATATTTCGCCGCAATAATTTTTCTAAATTGTGCAAAAATATTAATTTACTTTATGATTACTTTTACCGAAGGACCATTTAATACAGCAACATTTCATTTTAAACTGTCGAAACTTTATTTCATTCGATTTCAAAAGAAAAGGGTTTGCTTATTTTGTATTTCACTAAAAAATAGTTTTCAATGATCTTCAAAGCTTTTATAGAATTATATTTATTACTTATGTATTTATCGTCTGCATAGAAAAATAAATAAAAACCTAATATTTGTTTCTTATGCTATCAATTATTAAAAAGAAATCTCATAATTCCAGTAATATGTTGTACATTTTCTCTTTGGATAAAACGGGCGGATAAATTGAGCTCCGTATTTGGCGACTTAACTCACTTTTGGCGTGAAATAAACAAATAAATATGTAATAATAAAAAATTAAAAGTATAAAAAAGTATATAAAATATTATTTTAACAGAGAAATTTTTTCGGTTTTCTAACTTATGTATAGGGCTACAAAACGCACCAGGTATCGATGCTAGGTGCGAGCAACACCAAAAGTGGTTCCCTTGTAAGTGAATGGAGCAAAGGAGCCCCCAGCAGGGGCTACTTTGTTCCCAAACTTTAAAAATAGTTAAAAAATAAAAAAATAAAAAAGTTCCTCTTTAAAACCATACCGTTTGCTTCATTGGTTCATGTTTAATTCTTTACAACTCCATTTCGAACGTTGAAAAATCACGTATAATATTTTTTAATAATGGAAATGTGAGTGGAACCAGGAAAAGTGGCCCAAAGTAGCCCCGGTTGACAGTACACGGCGCGCACGCTAAAATATCCACACACGCAACTCGAGCCGAATCCATTTTTTATATAAAAAAAATGTTTTGAAATGTTCTTCAAATGATTATAAATAACAAGCAAAAAACCAGGGCTAAAATCTTCATTTCTATTCCAGAAAAAAAAAGCTAATAAACACCCTTTTTTCATTTTTCTATAAACAGATATTCCCCTTAAGGCTGTTCTTAACTGCTCTGCTCAACAAGAGCAAAACGTTTTGACACATTTACAAATTCATTTTTTAACGGAAAGATATAAAATTGGAAAACCTGACTATGGAAGCGATTTGGAATTGAACTGTTTTTTCCATTTTTTAATCAATCCATTACGTATTGAGTTAGAAGCGTTTTGGATCACGTGACAAACCCGTTTTTCGCCCGCTCGAGTGCTTTTTCTTCCTTCGCGCGGAAATTTGGTTCAAAATGCCTACTTCGACACTCTTTTCTGAAAGATCTATTGCGTCTGCAAAAAAAAAAAAGGAAAAAACAGCACTATGACATAGTTTCTGAACAACAACATCAGCTAGTTTCATGCATTTTCGAACAAAAATAAATTAAAACTTATGTCAGAAAGTTGCCCTTTTGGATTTGAGAACACCCTTAAGGGAAACTGTTACCTCATTTGCCGACAAACGTGGCAAATCAGGTGCGTTCATACTAGAACTAGTTTTATAACTATTCAGATCTTGGTGCAATAAGTGTTACACTTGAGCAAAAAGGCATGAATACACAATTTATTACGATTCTATATATTAGATTCAGTAATACGTAAACAATAGCACTCCATCTTCAATAAGACGTCATCACCATGGCAACCTAGAATCATTAAAATAATGGGATATCATTGAATTAATGACGTAGGATAGGATTTAATAGAATGAAGAAAACTTTTATTAATACCTTTTTAAGTTTTGATTTGATTTCCATAACATTTGAAAGGACTCGACAAAATTCTGCAATGATTCTCTATATGTTAAATTTCAAACCATTCGGTTGTGTAGTTATCGCGCTGTTATATGCGGGCAGACAGACAGATTAGACGAAGACTATAGGTGCTACACACAGTAGAAACTCGATTATCCGAAGTGATTGGGACCGGCCATCTTTCGGAAAATCGAAATTTACGGATAATCGAAAATGCTTCAATTTTAAGATTAAAGAGTAATATTTCTTATTATAACAAGTGCTTAATAAAAATAAAGATATAGCAAAATAGAAACAAGAATAAATTACATGAATTTTCATTTTGAAATGAAGTACCTTTTACATATATCAAAAGGCTTTGAAAAAATGTTTTGTTTGTCGCACTTTCGATTGCCTTTGCTTTGAAGCTGAAGCTCTATCACGGAGTTTTTCAATATTATTAGTTCACCAGTATCACAGTCTTTCTGCTGCTCCAGCAATGGCAAACATTTAGCAAAACATTCAAAAGATTCAGAATTGCTAATTTGTTCGTTTTCTTCGTTCCACTCCGCAGCTTACAAGAGCTCAAGGTTAAATTCAAAGGAACTCTAAGAAAGGGGATCGAAAATATTTATATGTACTCGTAGTTCGGAAAAGACCGCTTGCACACAAGGAATATGATAGTTTAAAAAAAAAGATTTCAAAATGGATTTTTCACACAAGGAATGTGAAAGTAAAAGCTTTAAAAATGGATTTCGGTTAACCGAGAGTTCCGGTTAAAAGAGTTTCGAATAAAAGAGGTTCTACTGTATTTATTTAATTACGAACGCACCGAAAAATCGTGAGATACTAATATTTATGACCAGCATACTAAACGAGCGGGCTGGATAAGGATAGCCTTCTTACACATGAGTTCCGTATTTATAACGAACAGTATTTACGGTAAAAATAGCAAATAAAGCCTTTGTGCAACAATATTAAAAAGCAGAAAAACCAACGTTTAAAATGCACAAATAATATATGAAAAGCAGCAAACAGCTGTTTCGAATCTACTAGCGAGATTCTTCTTCAGTGCAAAAGGAACAGCGTGCTAGAAAAAGCAAGGCTGAGAAAAAGAAGCCTTGCTTTTTCTAGCACGCTGTTTGCTGCTTTTCATATATTATTTGTGCATTTTAAACGTTGGTTTTTCTGCTTTTTAGTATTTACGGTGTTGAATTCAGGGGTGGCCCGGGAGAGACATCCCCCCCCCCCCCCGGAGCAATGAGATGTTCCCCCGGAAGATTCGAGATTTTGTGTTTTCAATGGTCAAAAAGTGCAATTTCTCCCCTCCGGAACCCTGCAATGTCCCCCCCCCGGAGCTACGCAAATCCCCCCCCCCCCCCGGAGAAAAGTGTCTGAATTCAACACTGAGTATTTAACAAAATTAACTTTCCATTACATTGAAAATAACGCATAACAAATCATGCAATATGCGTAATAAAATAAATAACTAAATTATTCACATAACTCATGGTTTATTAATGGAAAATTTTTATTTCACGAACTGTGCTGGTAAGGATTATGCCATAAATTTTATTTTCTTCTTTTATGTCTAGACTTCCTTTTTACTAAAAAAAGTTATTGACCTTCCCAAATTAACTTTAAAAGAATTTTCGGAAGAAAATTATTTATCTCAACGAAACAGAAAAGAAATTGAAGGGAAATACAGAAGAATAAAGTCAAAGTACGGAATTTGAAATTTTATGACTAGCTAGCTTAGTCATTATTAAATACTAAAAGCATTCGGCATATCTTGGAAAATTCGAAATCTTTAAAAATTGAGAGAACAAGAGTTTATTACTAGAAAACAGCAATAGATTTTCCGAGAATTTAGCTTTTAACATTCCAAAGAAAGCAAATGTGCTTTTCATTTGGAAATTAGATAAATTCTTGAAATGTAAGAGGAAGCGTAACGGTAGATAAACTAAGATTTCCATGTGCATTTTAATAATTTAAAAAGAGAATCGTGTTGCCATTAATAATTTGATACTTACAAGGAAAAACTGTGGCATAAAACTTTATTTGTTATTAAAATAATTATAAATAATGTTGCGAACAATAAAAATTGCTATAATTCTGAAACGCAGACAATTTCATAAAATTAAAATCCGGCTATTTTGACATAATTTAACTTAAAGTTCAATATTTTATTTAAAAAAAAAAATTCTATTTGGTGGAATTTTTGGTATGTATCATCTATTGAAATAAAATTCATTTAGATTACATCTCTCTTATAAATACAATGGTATAAAAACCAACAAAATGGTTTTCCCAAGCAAAATTATATAAAGTTTGTTTGGACTTTTAAAGTGATACAGTAGTACCTCTACTTACGTTAGCAATTCGTTCCAAGACTAGCGACGTAAGTCGAGGTACATTCAGATGAGCAATAAAATTTAAATTTAAAAAATCAAAAAACCCGACAGCATGAAAAGCGAACTAATTAATTATTTCTCATTAATGGGAAACTATTTTTTGTATTACTGACCTATTTTTATTTACTTGTATTGATGATTTTTAATTTATGAAGGTTAGAGTTGCAGGAAAGCTAGAGATCCTACCTACACAAACTTCCAGGTTGTGTAATATTTAAACGGAGCTTCTGACTGTAAAATAGTCAATGAAACATTGTCTGCATTTTGAAAGACCTATCCAATGATATGCCACCGAATAGGGTGCGTAATTTTTTTGTCTCTACCACCGTTTTGTATTTTACGGCCGCCATTTTGAATTTATAAAAACAACACCTAGCCTATAACCATCGGACTGTTAAGACGAATCGATAGAGACCTCATTCATTAAAATCCATCCAGCCGTTGGGATTTTTCGAGGGTATAAAGAAATCCACATACTCAGATACACGTCAAACACATAATCCTTCTTGGCAGTCGGGTAAAAAAGGATGAATAATAAAAATTCTCTAAAATCTAATGAACATATTCTATTGTATTTAGGTATTGTTACATACATTTAACATTAAAAAAAAAAAAAAAATGTGTTTCCAAAACAAGAATTTGGAATAAACCAATCAATTGTTAACTTCTAGTTGTCCCGTTCGAGTCTTTGAGGTTGTAAAAAGTTCTTGCAATAAGTTTGAACTAACAATTTTTTCTTATTTTTTTTCTTTTAAAAGCTCTTTGCAACAGCAGAGTGAGTTTTCTAAGGTTTTTCTAGCGACTTTTCTTATTTGCTTGTCACTATTACGTGACGGTCGCGAGAAAGTTTCCCTTCATAACCCAAAATCTTCTAAAAAGTTCCAAATCCGTCTTAATTAAGGATTTTTTTTTTTCTATGCCAGGCGACGTAAATGCGGGATGACGTAAATCGGGGTACTACTGTATTTAGAAAAAAGTATACACAATTCGAGTCTTAGAAAGATTTACTCAATGGTTTCATTGGCATCTTATTAAGTTTACTCGAAATTTTATCGAACTTCTGTAAAAGTTGCAGATAGCTTATGGTGAATATAAAAACAAATTGTTGAAATAAAAGCAAAATGCAGATGCTATTTTTTTTTTTTTCAGGGATACATTTTCTAAAAACTGTAGAATGATATACCTTGTAATTTTTTGAATATTTCATTTATGTACAGTCGTGGAAAAAAAATAAAAATAAAAACCCTTATTATTTCTGCAACAAATTATTGTAAAAGAAAGTTACTGGCACCAAACGATCGGAAATAAAGTCTTCTTTCAAATGATGTATACAAAATTCGCTTAGGGGGCCATCTACATAAAAAAAAGAACACTGTTTTTTTTTTTTAAAGCAATACCCAAGTTTGAGACCATTAATAACTTCTACATCCTTCAATTAGCCTAAATACAAATTTTCATGAAATTCGTAGGATTAGTTTCAGAGAAATTATTTTAAAATGCTCCTATTTTAGGGGTTGTATCCAAATTGAAGTCAGTACTCGGATTGTTGAAATGCTATAGAATGACTATGTCATTTTTATTAATGTATTATTTCTTGCCAATATGACCCTTTCACACGCTTAATATGTCTCGACTGCTGCCAGGCCAAATGTTTCCATAAAATGAGTAAAATATATTTTTTTCAAATTAAGCATTTCTGCACATCATAGACGGCCCATTAAACCATCATTTTGACGTTTTTAATGATAATTCGAAAATTACTTGGAAGAAAAATTTTAAATTGAGAATTCGCATAAAGCAAGACATAATAAATATAAAGCTATAAAAAAATTGTAGGCTGCAATTCATATTTTCTTTTCGAATATATAATTCGTAATTCATATTATAAATTTTTTTAAATTACAAATTCAAGTTATTTATGTTTGGGCTTTTGAGTATCTTAACCACCCAAAAAATTATCACATTAGGATTATAATTTCAGGAGATATTAATAAAAATATGAAAAAGTAATGTAACATTAAAAGTTCTCATTTTCGAATATTTATAATTCAAAAACTTATCATCCAAATGATTTGAAATTTTGTTTGAAGGTTAGTTTGAACCGAAGATTTCAAATATACTATCAAAATTGGTTGTTTCTATCGAAAAAAATTAAGCTTGGTCTGGTTTTTATTATAAATTATCCCCTAAGCAAATTTTATTTACATCACTTAAAAGTAGATCGTTTGGTACACTAACTTTCTTCTATTATAATTAGTTGCAGAGTAGGGGGGTGCTTTTTTTCACGACTGTACACAGTGTGTCCACTTTTACTCTTTGTCCAATAGTTAATTGCTAAAACAGTAAACTTTAGAGATATAATTTCAGTTGCAAAATTATTACAGATCTTGTTCTGTATCGTATTGAAAGACATTTACATTAAAACAGTTTTAATTTATGAAACAAATTTTTACACTGCCTCTGAGTTTTATAAGTTATATTTAACAAATTTAAATCTTTATTGATAAGCTAAAAACTTTGAAGGTGGAAGCTAGTCTTAGAATCCCGGAAATAAATTCCATTCTATATGCAAAACTAAACTCATCCAGTTTAAATAAGGAAGTAAAAGTTACTGTGAATCTACAAAAGAAAACAAATCGGTTAGGAACAAACAATGTATTACGAAACAATAGAAAAGCAACCCCCCTTCCAATCCCACCTTCTTTAATCAAACCAAAATCTCAACTCGAAGCTACTCAAACGCTGATTTATTCTTCTTGATAAAAAAAAAGAAAAAGAAAATGCATTTTAAATAGCAAAATTTACTTAAAGGTTAATCGTACTTAAACAGAATTCTTCTAGAAACAATTATCGAAATATGAGAAACAGGATGGAGACTAATTCAAAATGAATTTATAAAATAATGCAGTGTGTTTTTATTTATTGTATTTATTTGTGGTTAGAAAAATGTTTTATACAAAAGAATTATTATTTAAATTATAAAATATTGAAGAGAAAAATATTTTTCGATTTATTTTCGTCATCTCTAAATAAACAGAAAACAAATAAAATATGAAACATTCAGGAAGTGCTTAACAAACTTTTAGAATGCACACAACTTTTGTTTTCGAATGCGAGAATGCACCTGTAAACTTGACATGTAAAAACTAACAAAGGAAAATTTATCTGCTCAAAACATTGATTTATTCTTCTTGATAAAAAAAAAAAAAAAAAAAAAAACTATCATTAAAAATAGCAAGAGTTACTTAATGGTTAATCGTACTTATACAGAATTCTATTTAAAAACATCGAAATATGAGAAATAGGATGGAGTCTAATTCAAAATGAAATTATAAAATAATAATACAGTGTTTTTATTTTTTGTATTTATTTGCGGTTAGAAAAATGTTTTATACAAAGGAATTGTAAATGGCAAAATAAAGAAAAAGTTCTCTAGATTATAAAATATTAAAAAGAAAATTATTTTTCGATTTATTTTCGCAATTTGAAATATTCGGGAAGTGTTCAACATAAAATTTTAGGATGCACACAACTTTTCTTTTCGAATGCGAGAATGCACCTGTAAACTTGACATGTAAAAACTAACATAAAGGAAAATTTATCTGCTCAAAACATTGATTTATTCTTCTTGATTTAAAAAAAAAAAAACTATCATTAAAAATAGCAAGAGTTACTTAATGGTTAATCGTACTTATACAGAAATCTATTTAAAAACATCGAAATATGAGAAATAGGATGGAGTCTAATTCAAAATGAAATTATAAAATAATAATACAGTGTTTTTATTTTTTGTATTTATTTGCGGTTAGAAAAATGTTTTATACAAAGGAATTGTAAATGGCAAAATAAAGAAAAAGTTCTCTAGATTATAAAATATTAAAAAGAAAATTATTTTTCGATTTATTTTCGCAATTTGAAATATTCGGGAAGTGTTCAACATAAAATTTTAGGATGCACACAACTTTTCTTTTCGAATGCGAGAATGCACCTGTAAACTTGACATGTAAAAACTAACATAAAGGAAAATTTATCTGCTCAAAACATTGATTTATTCTTCTTGATTTAAAAAAAAAAAAAACTATCATTAAAAATAGCAAGAGTTACTTAATGGTTAATCGTACTTATACAGAATTCTATTTAAAAACATCGAAATATGAGAAATAGGATGGAGTCTAATTCAAAATGGAATTATAAAATAATAGTGTTTTTATTTTTTGTATTTATTTGCGGTTAGAAAAATGTTTTATACAAAGGAATTGTAAATGGCAAAATAAAGAAAAAGTTCTCTAGATTATAAAATATTAAAAAGAAAATTATTTTTCGATTTATTTTCGCAATTTGAAATATTCGGGAAGTGTTCAACATAAAATTTTAGAATGCACACAACTTTTCTTTTCGAATGCGAGAATGCACCTGTAAACTTGACATGTAAAAACTAACATAAAGGAAAATTTATCTGCTCAAAACATTGATTTATTCTTCTTGATAAAAAAAAAAAAAAAAAACTATCATTAAAAATAGCAAGAGTTACTTAATGGTTAATCGTACTTATACAGAATTCTATTTAAAAACATCGAAATATGAGAAATAGGATGGAGTCTAATTCAAAATGAAATTATAAAATAATAATACAGTGTTTTTATTTTTTGTATTTATTTGCGGTTAGAAAAATGTTTTATACAAAGGAATTGTAAATGGCAAAATAAAGAAAAAGTTCTCTAGATTATAAAATATTAAAAAGAAAATTATTTTTCGATTTATTTTCGCAATTTGAAATATTCGGGAAGTGTTCAACATAAAATTTTAGAATGCACACAACTTTTCTTTTCGAATGCGAGAATGCACCTGTAAACTTGACATGTAAAAACTAACATAAAGGAAAATTCAGTTGCTCAAAACGTTGAATTATTATTCTTCATGATAAACAAAAAGAAGAAGAAAAAAAAAAGCAATTTAACAAATTACAACGACCATTTGGAAAATGATTTTTTCAAAGACTAAAATTTGAGACACAAAAAATAGCATGAAGTTGATCATACATTACGTACGCCATGAATTAAACATTAATAGTGTTATTACACGTAAAAATTGCAAGCGACGGAAATCGCCTGCGACTCGTGCGTATTACCCACCTGAAACTTATGTATTATCCAAGCATTTCATTGGCTGTTCGGGAAAAGGCTTTTCCATCGTCAGATTTCCAAGAAATCTGACAACCCATTTTAAATGAAATTTCATTCTTAGACTTCTAAACATCCCACAATACTTCTTTTTACAACGTCGTATAGAGAAAAAAATGTACTTTTAAATGCCATTTGTTTGAAAGCTGTATCTCAATTTGTTTGAGTTATTAATTTTTTTTTTTGTAGTTTTTATTACTTTTTTGTCATAGTGGCAACAGATCTCTGTTGAAAGTAAAGGGAAATACAGATTACTGTATAGACCAATCAGAAAACGAATAAAATGCGGATTAAACCAATAAAAACCTTCAGATATGCTTTTGATTTCCCATCCTGACGAGAACAATAACCATTTTTCCAAAATTGTTAAAAACATTAAAAGCAGCCAAAGTTACTTAAAGCTTAATCGTACGTACATACGTAGAATTCTTCTAGAAACAATTCTCGAAATATCAGAAGTAGGATGGATGCTAATTCAAAATGAAATTATAAAACAATAATGAAGTATGTTTTTATTTATTGTATTTATATCTGGTTATAAAAATGTTTTATAGAAAGGAATTGTTAATGGTAAAACAAAAAAAAAGTTGTCTAAATTATAAAAAAAAAATAAATAAAAATAAAACATTTTTCGATTTATTTTCGTCATCTCTAAATAAACAGAAAAAAAAAAATAAAATATGAAACATTCAGAAGTGTTCAACAAACGATTCTTTACACTTTTAGAATGCACACAACTTTTGTTTTCGAATGCGAGAATACATCTGCATACTTGACAATGTAAAGAACTAACAAAGGAAATTGCTGAAAAAGAGAATAAGTAATGCGATTATAGCTATTTCAAAACCTGAACAGGAACCTCTTTTTCAGTGTAAAATGAAAAAAAGAAAGAAAAATCCAAGTTCAAAGCATAAATTATAAAAGACTTTCCAGCATATTCAAGAATACTATACAAAAATTTCACCGTTAAGTTGGATGATGCAGGATATCTAAGAAGTAGGTAAGCAGTCGGCACTGCTGATAGGAAGATTATCTAGGCGCGTATCAGATTTATTCCGATACCAGGTATCAAACCCGTTCAGCTGATAAAAGGCACACGGCAGGTAGGGCCTGGCCATCCTTAGAAAGAAGGGAATAGAGCGAATGTACGCTAATGGCGCCTGGTGCATGTAAAATCCGACATAGCGGCAAAATGCTCCAAGTTACCTATGAATTATACCTTTGGAGGTGCCTTGCCAGGTGAAGGTCTCATCACCTGACCAAGGTTCTAAATTACGAGATTAACTTGAGTAGCAATGTGCGAGTGCCAGACTACAAGATACAAATGTAAAGTAACCGGCTTAACAAATTTCACAACTAAGCAGTAGGCACTGCTGATAGGAAGACGATCTAGGAGCTCGTCAGGTTTATACCCGCTACGCGGCGATTAGGCTTCCGATACCGGGCATCAAACCAGTTCAGCTGGGGCTACCTAGCAGGTATGAGCCTGGTCATCGGTTAGAAAGACGCATGATCTCGCATGTGTGAATTAAATGAACAAAAAACACAGTATGTACATTAGATTTAAAATGGATTATTAATTGAAAGTGCAAGTAATAAAGAACCATAAAATTCACCAGATCTTACAATTAATCGGGGAAATGGACGAACGTTTAGAAGACTATAGACAAACGTTTAGAACAACATAAAGATAATTTCACTGTGATGAATCATGTCAGGATTCAGATATCGAATTCCGAATACAGCATGATTAAAAAATAATTAAAATTAGTTATATATTACAAGAATAATTACAGGTTAACAGCAAACATATTGTCAATTTTAATTATTTTCAAAATATACTGTTCCCCCCCCCCACCCCCACCCCCCCCAAAAAAATCCACGTATCGCAATTTCATTTCTCAATTATAATAGTATAGTCAAATGAACACACATAGAAAAGATTCGGATCTTATTTCAAAATTTCACTGCCATTTGTTTTGCGTAACAGGTTTCAGATGACAAAATGCACTTGGAACACCTGTACAGCAAATTTTTATCTTTCATTTTTCTGGAGATATAAAATAGTTGTATGGGGATTTATTTGGTAGTGATAAAAATGAAACAAAGACGTTTAACATTCCAGAATAATACACACGACGTAAAAATGTTCAAGGTAAGACGATCCCGCGAATGTTTTTTTTCTTTTCACGTCGGACAAAATTTTATAGCTTGTACGAAAGGTGAAAGAAAATCATAATTTAAGAAGGGTAGGTAGTTGAAAGGAGGATTAGCAAGTACAGTCGAACCTCCAATGGCGGATGTCACGGGGGTTATGACCCCCTTCTGAACACCAACAAAAATATTCTAAAGATCATTTAACAAATAAAATGTACAGTAGAGACCCGATTATCCGAGTCCCGCTTAACCGAGTTTCCGCTTTAACAGAGTTATTTTCATTTGATGGACTGATGGTTTCTATTATGAAACAGTCATTATAAATGAAGTGTTAGGCGAAGATGAAACATCAGTCGTAAAAAGTTAGATTTCTTTTTTTCTGGTCAGAATAGGGAAAAAAATGACCATAATTAAAAAAGGCCAATTTTCCCTTTTTCTGACCAGAAAATCAGAGTTCTAACTTTTTACGACTGTTCTTTCATCTTCACCTAACACTTCATTTATAATGGCTGTTTCATAATAATAGAAGACATCAGTCCATCAGAAGAAAATGATATATTCCAAAGGTATAAGTTCGATTGAAAAAAAGTATTTATTACTTTGAGCAGAAAGAAGAGACTACACAGCTGCAATTTCCATGACACTTATAGAATTACATAGCTGCCAATGTGTACGGTTTTGTTACCTCTAAAGTTTAATTCAAATTTTTGCCATATTTAATCGTTGAAAATTGTTAGACTTTTTAAACTGAATTTGCGGGAGTGACAGCCAATTGTTCCCTTGTGACGACATTTCTGTGACTGTCAACTCGTAAAACTTGAATAAAAATGCTTTGACAACATTTTCTGAATGAATCTTTACCTTTATAAGAAAATGGGAAACTCTTTAATTTCTTGGTATCTGAAGAAAATCGGTAAATTTTATACTTTTACGAATATTAATGCAAATATTTTGTATTTACGAATGAAAATGACTTCGCGAAAGTCAGAAAAGTAGTTAGTTTCCATTTGGGAATAGCTTTCAATATATAAATTCTCATAAAGAGATGTGATCCTCTCCCACCCGAAAAAAAGGAAATCCAGAACCCCCCTCTCTAAATGGTGAGCTGGATCCGCCTTTGCGAATCTTGTTAACGCAAACACGCTTAACGCGAATTAATTTAATACTGTTTCCAGTTATCCCATCAAGTTGTATAGGCATTTACTGTGATTTTAGTCCTTTTAACAGGAACACAACGCGAAATATTGTTTTTCATGATTTGAAAAGGATCGGCCGTTGAAATATTTCCTACTCTTAGTACGAACGAAGTAAGTTTCCCCAAATTTTCGAAGCAATTGTACAGAGTCCTATTTTTCCTAACTCCGAATTTTCGAAAGAATGTTAATTTCGGAAGGGAAATGGCCTCAGTTTTGATAGCGACTGACTAGCAATTGCAAAAATGTCAGGCGATTTCTCTTTGTACCCACTCCAAAACATAAAATTCTATTGTAAGAATTGCATAGAGGGATGAAAAAAAAAGTACGTAACGCTAATTAAAGTTGTTTTCACAAAGCTGTTTACGTAGGCTAATTAAACTGATGATCGCTATGACGGTAATGACTCAGTTTCTAATCTGCAAAAATAAATCGAGTTGGCTGGCCGGAGCTTTGACGGATTTTTTCGGATGTAACGTAAATACCAGACAGTTCTCCTTGAAAAGACTTCTAGCGAGAGATATCCACGTGTAGACAGTTGTTCGCATGCTTTTTTTTATATAAGGCTTAGAAACACAATTTACCATAAATACAAATTTTAAATTTAATAAATTTTGCAATATTATTTTTTGCAATACATTTTGCATTATATTTACCAATATTTAACTATCGACATTAATGATGTTAAGACACATCATTGATGATGTTATACCACATGAGTTATAACACTAAATGCATAATATGGCCTTATAATTTCAGTCCGAATATACTGCCAGATAATCATAATATCCGGCTACTGCCAATTATCCGGCATACTGGCCGGATCAGCTGGAGACAGTGTGTTAACCGGATATCCATTGCACCCCTAAGAAACCCTTTAATACATTTCTTGTCAAATATTCTAAATGGCTTCTTATAATTTTACATTCATCGAAACAAACCATTAAGATATCTGAAACTACACGAGTACGCATGGCAGACGCTTATTACATAATTATTATTATTATGCAGATAAAATTGAAGTAAGGCCATTATTTAACCTTCTATCTATCGAAGCAACAGTATTAAAAGAAAGAAAAAAAATGTCACTCAAAGAGGATTTTTGCCTTACATTTGCTTCTGTCATTATTTTGATTGATTTATTTCCTTCTCTGTCAATAAAAGGACAAAAAAGAGGCAAGACGTGGATTTCACAATTCATGCAAGTATGTATTTGTTTCAGAATATTAATAGATGCATCAACTGATGTCTTAAGAATGAAATTATTTCTTTAAAAAACAAAAGGATTGATACTGAAAAGAAATGAAACAAACTGATTTTTTTTAAACTATTTCTCAGTAAGTGAGAATAATATGCCGTTTTAAACATTCCAAAAATTTTTATTATTAATTTTCCGGAGGTTTTTATTTCAGTTAATAAATTTCACCAAATAAAATTTCGAATGTTATGAACTTCAGTGGTGCCAACTTATATGGCCCATGGGTCAGAGCCCACCCAATAATTTGCTCTTAGCACATCCAATTTCCTTTACACTATTTTGTTACTTATTTACTTTTTAATCTCTGGAAAAATAATTCTTCCACTGAAAATCATTTTGTTTGAAAACACAGCAAGAATAGCAGTAACAGGCACACAGGAACCTAACCCAACCCATTTAACTTAACTCAAGTAATCCAGTTAAAATATTACTGTCTCTATATGATAGAGATGGTAATGAATGGTTACAATGTATGTACTTCACAAAGAAATTCTCTGTGAATACATTCAGACTCATTCTTTTTATGTGTTATAGTCTAACTTTATAGTCTAAATTAGCAAATAAATCCACACAAAAGCTGTAATACTAGGCTGTTTTTAAATATTGGCTATTTTCTGTTAAATTGCCAAATTCATTTTTCATCCTAAATGCATGAAAATAGCAGGTGTTCAGAAACCAAAAAATCAAATAGAGTTTCCATTTTTAGGTGCGTTCGTAATTATATAAATGCGTAGCACCTATAGTCGTCGTTCAGTCCGTCTGTCTGTCCGCATATAACAGAGCAAAAACTACCCAACCGAATGGTCTGAAATTTTAAATATATGATTGTTGCAAAATTTTGTCGAGCCATTTCAAATTTTATGAAAATCGGATGTATAGTTGAATTACAGGGGCATTCAAAAGTTTTTCTTTACATTACGGCCAATGGGAAAAATTATTGCAAGTGCATTTTAATGATGTTACAGCCTTCCGAATGGTCTGAAGTTTTAAATATGTAATTGTTGCAAAATTTTGTCGAGCCATTTCAAATTTTATGAAAATCGGATGTATAGTTGAATTACAAGGACATTCAAAAGTGTTCCGTTACATTACGGGGAATAGGAAAAAAATTATTGCAAGTGCATTTTAGTGATGTTACAGACTATGCACTTTATGAAGTGCAAAAAATTATAGATTCAGTACAATATGGGGTGCCAAAAATAATTATAAATCTAGTTATAGTACGAACGCACCTCATTTGCCACGTTTGACGAGCAATTTCCAACTTGCTTTTCAGAACATGCCATCAGACTTTTAAACTATTTTTGACAAGCGTCATTTTTTAGTCATATTCATAGCATATAATAGTTAATATTACGAGTCCATAAGATGAAGACCTCATATGAGAACATAATTTAATAAAATCATAACTTTATATTCTATTTTTAAAAAAATTATAACTTCACTATCGTAACATTCCCATCTATTGTCCTTATCTTCAAAGAAAACAAAATAACCATGTCCTTTTACCCTAAAATGTCCACCCAATGCTTTTGAAAAGTTGGCGTCACTAATGAACTTATTATTATTCTGGATATAAATAAGAAGTACAGGGTGTAACAGGGTTCCCGCTAGCTTTTGACGATTAGCGATTTGGCGATTGAGAAACGAAATTTTTTTTAGCAATATAGATTCGGCGTGAAACACTGAAAAATCTATCTTTAAGGGGACCGGGTAAGCTCTATCTCCGCCATGTTAAAATAACACCAACTTCATGTACCTTTTTCTCAGAAATGGTGAAATATAGAGGTCTAGAATTTTTAGACTAGTTTGAGTAACATGCTTTACGTATTTTAACAGACCATTTTCTTTCTGAGTGAACCTGAAAATTAATTAATTATTAATTTTTTATTGAAAGGCATTTTTAAATTAGCATTTTTGGTAAGATTTCACTGCCTAAAATAAATAATTCTCAACAAATCATTAAATCCCTGTGTTAAAGTATACAATCTAACAAAATGAAAGTATTTAAAAATAATTGAGTTCTTAATTTTAATAGATATTTAAAAGAAAAAGGACACAAACATGAAAAATCCAAGTTTTGTTAAATTAGGGATGCACCGAATATTCGGTATCTATTCGGCCATGTTGCCGAATATTCGGTTTGGCCGAATATTAAACTATTCGGTATGCCAAATATTCGGCTTGGCCGAATAGCAAATTATTCGGCATGCCAAATATTCGGTTTGGCCGAATATTGAAGTATTCGGCCGAATCGAATACTTAAAAAAAACTTTTAAAAATTATTTTTTAAAACCTTATACAACTTCTACGTTTCACAGTCAACTTATAAAGATATTCAGAATAATTACAAACAGAATCATATTTAAATAAAATAGAATGTTTTTACATTATTTATTTGCTGTTTGTTAAGTATTATTTAAGAAAATAAGCCAATCATGAGGATTTTCACAGGAATTAATTATGTACAAATGCAAGTTCCTCAACATTGTCCAGTAAATAATCTGTTTCTTGCTAAGATTTTAAGAACAACGTTTACAACCTCTGAACATGATTGCCCACTCCAGACACTGATCTAGATGCATTTAAAAACTTACTTGCTTGATCAAAGGGAGTAGAACAGTTATTCTTGCTAAGTTGTCACCATATAAAATTTGAATCGATTGTATTATTTATTAACTTTTACTTTTGCAACTTTAACAATTTTTCTTCCAAGTTTTTCACAATTTCTCTTTGATTTTAAAATGTTTGTTTTAGAATTTAAGAAAATTTTATTCATTTGTTTTAATTCTCAGAAGAAGCCATGAAATTTAAAATTTTATTAATTTTTTTTTATAACTATCCTGTTCTTAAATAACTCAAAGCAGATTTTTTTCAGCATAAAGTTTGCTTGAAAAAAGCTCTTGTTTATTAGAATAAAAGTTTCTGTTTTAAATATTATGTAAAATTGTTTTAAAATTTAACATTTTAATGCCTTTAAACTTTGAAATATAAAAGTATTCAACAAGCCGAATATTCGGTATTCGGCCGAATAGTTGCTATTCGGCAGGCCGAATATTCGGTATTCGGCCTAGCGGTTACTATTCGGCTAGCCGAATATTCGGTATTCGGTTCACCTGTTGGTCGAATACTCGGTATTCGGCCAAAATCACTATTCGGTGCATCCCTAATTTAAATGGCCATTAAGCTGTGAAGTACTCTTAGAAAGTATGAATAATTCCAACACTTCTTTTTTTAATCTATAAACATGTGTGATACATCGTTAGAAAGATAAATTTTTAAACTATTTAATGATATAAAAAAGTAAAAATCGATTTTTTCCCCAAATTTCGCTTACATGGTCCCCTTAACCCTTTATTACATCCCGTTTTCCAATATGTTTTAAAATAAACTAATTTTCGCAATTACTTATACAATAGAAATTCGGCTATCCGCTTTAGAAAGTATTTAAAATAAATAAATTCTAAATATTTCTTAAATGTGTGATTGTTTCAGCCATTCTTTTAACAGTCTAAATAACAATTCAAAACAGCGGTCTTTGATTTACCGTTATGAAATATAGATTAAAAAGCTACTATGAGATTTCGACTCTAACCGATGGAAAAAATTTACCGGCCAATGATGCTTTGGATACAGCTAATAAATAGTGGCTAACAAATGGCTAATTTTAACGCCGCATTATAGCAAAACTTCTCTCTATTTGGCGCCTTATACGAGTAATTTTGTGTTTTTACCGGCGCGGCGCGGGCTCATAGATAGAAATTAACTGACAATAAAGAAATACCTTTCTGTGTCTTGATACACACACACAAAAAACGAGCAAAAATTTAACACTCGCAATTTGGCGAGTCTAATTGTTCGTTTACGCGCCAAATGAAGCATTTTGTCGCAATTTGGCGCCATGGCGAGCGGCAGCCAGAACCCTGTGTATACATAAATGAATATCCCAACTTTACAGGACTATTGGAAGAAAAAGTACAGCCTATTTGTTCATCTGAAATCAAAAATAATAGATGGGTAGGCGGCTTTACAGACCATCCCCTTATCGAGTTGGAGACTGAAATTCCTGGATTAGACAGAACTCGATTAGCATTATTAAAATGCAATGGGTCTGTCAAGTCATCTTGGTGGAAACCACCTGCAGGCCCGATTTTAGTGGTTGACTGGCAGTTTATCGTATATTCCGGCACCCAAAGATATGAAAACCTAGGACTGAGAGCAAGAAAACAAGATAAATCTACCAATCAACCACTAAAATAGATTTGCAGGTGTTTTCCACCAAGATAGGACTTGGCAGATCCGTTATATTTTAATATGCGAATCGAGATTTAACTAAATCTGGAATTTCAGGCGTAAAGTCGATGAGGTGATGGTCTGTGCTGCCACCTCCTGGTCTAAAACTATAGTTTTTTTTTTTTTTTAAATCGTGAAATAACTAAATAGCTTAGACATTGCTGTTACATCGTAAATATAGGTTTCTCAGCGGTGACTTTTTGGCTACCATTATTTCCGTACAGTAATCATAATGATAGCTGTTGCACTCTTATGCAAAAATGCATGAATACAAAACTTAAGTCAGACGGAAACAATACGACTCCATTTTAAATAGGACGTCATCACCATGGCAGCCTAGAATCATTATCTATCATGGGTATGATTTAATTAATTACGTATGATAGCATTTTAATAAAATGAACAAAACTTTTATTAATATCTTTTTAAGTTTTGATTCAATTTTCATAAAATTTGAAATGACTCGACACAATTCTGCAACGATTGTATATATTAAATTTCAAACCATTCGGTTGGGTAGTTTTTGCGCTGTTATATGCGTACAGACAGACAGGCAGGCGGGCGGGCGGGCGGACAAACCAGAATACGACTATAAATGCTGCGTATTTATATAATTATGAACGCACCTAAAAACTGCAAAAATCATTTCAACGTCAAGAAAAATTAGAGAAAAGACCAATTAAATCTCCACAGTAGCTTATCAAAATATCAGAAAAAAAAAAAAAAAAAACATGAATGTTGCATTAAATACTTTCATGGCAACATAAATAAATGGCTCCACCCTTTTCCTGTGAAAGTGGCTCGAAAACAGGGGAAATGACCAATTGATGCGAAGCTTAAACACCTTTGAAAAATTAATCTATTGTCCTATTTTATATTCAAAATTTAATGAGTTGGTTATTTGACAGGAAATGCATTAATTATAATAGACTTGAGTTTTCCAAACTGTACGAAGATTGAGTATTTTGTATGAAACGATAAATCAATGTCTTATATACTATGTTATGTGGATAAAAAGCTCTTTAAGGGGTCACAGGACTGTTAAATATTCTGAAAATTAGTTTTTATATATATCCTAGCTATAAATATATACCGGGTATCCCAAAAATGACTGATGGATTTTAAAATTCAATAACTTCCGAACGGTGACAGATATTTAAAAAAATTCTTGCAGGAGGGTTATGTATGATGTCAGGAGTTTTTGTACTGTGATTCTTGATTTTAGTTCGAATTTCAAACAATAGATGGCGCTGAGAGCAACAGGCGCTCAGTCCAGCCCAATTTTTGGTACTTCGGGATCCATTCAATACATTTTAATCTCCTTTTTTCTCATGGAAGAAGAGAGGCTAAAAAGTCGAGCTTGGATTTAGCGGTTATTGCTTGCAGCGCCATCTACCGATGTTATTTATAACTAAAACTGACAATCGCAGCATAAAAACTCCTGTCATCTTACATAACACTCCTGAAAGAATTTTTTAAATATCTGTCACCGTTTGCAAGTTATGGAATTTTAAAATCTATCAGTCATTTTTGGGACATCCGGTATATAGTACTAGGTTCAAGTAATTATTGAACTTTCTTCCCTAGCTCTGTAACTAAGGAATGTAGTAGAACGATGTGTTAGAGTGAGACACATTTGAACACTTTTCAGAATAATAAATTTACCTGCTAAATTTTCATGAAATTGTAAAAAAATCTTCTAAACTTTATAAATGCACATAAAAAATAGTAAATAGTTATTTGTTGAGAAAGTTGGTATATAAATTCTTTTGTAAATCAGTTCAAACTGGTCAGATATGCCCCATCATGGGGATACCTATCTATGATCGACTATGGGGCACTTTTGGTAATTTATTTGAAAATCAATAAAATGAATTTTAAACTTACAGGGTACAAATTATCTTTCTCAAGTAAGATTTTAATATCAACTTATAGTTGTTTTGCAGTGAGAAAAAGAACCAGATGTCAAAAATTAAATAATAAATAAATAAAATACTGATGAAACATGAAAAATAAAATCCCACCCAAACTATTGATATGTGCAAAACCTGTGTAATGTCAATTGAGGATATTTATAATTTTCAAAGAATGGTAAATGTACTATTTATAGGATTATATATTGGGACATTTTTATAGGAAATGTAATTGCAACAATCGCCCGAATAGTTTCTCCTACAAGTGATGGAGACGGCAATTTAAGAACAATGTCATCAAAGTCCAAAAGGCCTAAATCTGGAATGTCTGGCAAATCCATATCTTTTTTTCTCTTTAGAAACTTGATTTTAAAATAGGGTGTAAAAAAATCATGATTTAAAAGAAAAAAAAGGATTTTTTAAAATTTAAATCTGATTTTTATGATTTTTTTTCCCAGCATTCAAATACTAAATAGCTACCAAGAGTTTTAGGTTTCCAAAACAATTAAACCACTAATTGCTAACATAATCTATGTTTTTACACTTTAATTAATAAAATTATAATTATTAGTTAGTAATTACAGAAATTATAAAAACTGCAAATTTGTATGTTATGTACATTAATATTGTAATAATTGTGTAAAACTTTATAAATACTAGTGATATTTAACATTTATTAAAATTATTAACTGCATTTTATATTAATGTGGTAGTTAACACCACTTCAAATTAATAATTATTAAACAATTAACTCTCTAATTAGGAACATATTATACATTTTTAAGCCTTAATTATTAAAATGATAATAATGTAGTATTCATTTTAGAAAGAAAAAGGGACAGGATTCCAAAAAAAGGCGCTATTTCACGAGGAAATATATTAGTAATGTGTTTAGTAATGAATGATATAAAAAAAGAATAACTTTTAGTATAATAAATAAAGTGTCCTTAATTTTTAATATCCTGTTTTTTCTAAAGAAATAAAGTTCTATTATTTTTGCAAGATCTTGGGCCACATGAATTTAGAAATACTGTTGAATGGGGACCTCTGGCTACAACTACAGGTGAATTTCAGCTTTTTTTTAAGGCAGGGTGCATTTTGCCAATTTCAAAAGGGGCATGGTGTGGCACCATTAAAAATATGGCCTAGAAGAAACAGTATAATTACAGAATTATTAAAAACTGCAAATTAGTAATTTCATTAGTTAGTAGCACAAATAACAAAACTAACAAATAATTTTTGCAGCTCGTTTTGCATTTGTATTTAGGAAAATTATTGTAAACCACCAAAATCTAAACTTACATACATGTTTGTGTATGCTAACCAAACAAATTATGAAAATGAGTTAAACCCATTCATATAAAATAAATATAAGTTAGCCACTTATATATGAAATCCTCAAAATATTTAAGTAACGGCATTATTACCTCTCAGAGTGGATTATTAGCTTTCAATGGTACTTTTTTTTTTTTTTTTTAAGAAAAGTTTTGCTGCCTTTTCAATCCCTAATTAATTATTTTTATTTAGCATACATGAGTTACAAAGTTTAAAAAATAAATAAATAAATAAATATTCAACCTATACCAAAGATCTTGCTGTGCTTAGCATTTTTATACCAATTATTTCTTTTTCTCTTATTAGTCCAGGCAATAGAAGATTTTACCTTGTAAAATACCCCCCAAAAAGGTTTTTATTAAAAAAAAATTTTCATTGTTTTAGGGAAAAAATATCTAGAAATTCAGAAAGTAGACAAAATTTGCAACAAATAAGATACATGACATTATGACGTAGGATGAATGGGGCGAGGGGGGTCTGCCTCGGAGCATGCGCCGCGGTGCTGCGTGGACAAAGTTGTGCAATTTCACTTAACCACTCACATCGTTTACATTCGCCCTCCCGTCTCCCCTCCGAACTTTCCCTATAAAGTTTACTTTATGTTTTTTGGGTCGCTGAATCCGAATTTTTAACTTCCACCCAAAATTCCACACCCTCGAACCTCCCCCAAAAAAGTTGTTTTTAAATTACATTTTTTATTGTTTTAGGGGGAAATTATGTAGAAATTCAGAAAGTAGAACGAGCTGTTATACACTAAAACCTGCGCCCCCCCCCCAATAAAAAAGTAAAAAAAAATAATAAGTACCTAACTGACAATATAAGTCCATAAAAATTCGTTTTTCCAAACGTGAGTTACATGCGTTTGGAATGATATACGAATATTCATTTTATATATACAGCAGACGAGTGAAAGAGCAATGTTTCATGAGCATTAAAAAACTGTATAAAAACACTCCCTTTAATTACGTTATTTATGATTGAAAATCTATCAAGTGTTTTCTTTAAATTTAATTGTTAATTTTTATTATGAGAAAATTCCCGTCTGTTTAAATATATATCTTTATGCATTAACGACACAGCGGCTTAAAGTTGAAGAATGAAAAGTCTTTTAGTTGAAGAAAAATAGGAGACCATTCAGAAAATTCTCAGATACGCAATTATCAACAATTGCCTTGAATAATATGTAAATTAAAATCAAACATATGAAAGTTATTTCTTTATTTTTTTACAACACCACTTCGTACCCTAATTTATTTTAAAAGCACAGTAATGTGCAATTAAGATAATTTTACTTTCTTTGTAAGCGTTGTTAGATTATTAATGATCAATAAAATAGGTCAATATATCTTTTTTTTTTTTTTTTAACTGTTTGAAATAAATTACATAGAAGTACTACAAGTTAAAAAAAAAAAAAAAAAAAAAAAAAAAAAAAAAGCTACAACTGTCGTTAGATGGAACGGATTAGCCTCACCGGCCTAACTTCTCTCACTCAAGTGACGTTCAGATCTCTATCTGCTAATTACAAGTTTAGTTTATATTGCGCGCCTGATTGTTTCCCGTAACTAATTTTGAAACTCATTAACTGAGCATTACAAGGTGAACTGTCATTAAATTTCTTTCTGCTAAACATGCATACGTGCTAGCATTTTGCGACTGTTGTTATAGCTCTGAAAACAATAGAAAGTTTTAAAGGATTCAAAACTTCTTAATACTTGTGCGGGAAGAAAGAATGTAAGTACCTCATTCGCAACGAACAATGTTATCGAAATGCAGAAACAACTAGCTGTGATGAAATTGGTTTGGATAGGTCTGATTGTGTTAGTTTTAATACATAATTATAAATGCAGTCGAACCCGATTAAAACGCTCACAGTTAATACGCGATTTTTTTCCGATTCCTTGAACGTCGCCTGCAAGACTAACGCTAAAATATAACGTTTAATACGCGAACGGTTATTACACGAATCCGCTTAATAGGTGATAGATTTTCGGTCCTTTGAGGCAGACCAAGATGCGAATTCCTTCTCTTTTCTTCAGTGCTGCCAATTTAGTAGATTTTTTTATTATTATTATTCAGATAAAAACCACTGTTCCCGAATATTAATGTTCGATTCATTTAATAACAAATTAATTCAGGCGAATAGTATTATTCGGAAATAGTGGTATATATTTTAATAATAAAAAATCCCTCTAAATTAGCAACACTGCAATTCTTTGATTCCGTGTCCTAACGTTCTTTTTCTCTCGCTTCTTGTATGTTTGTTTTCACTGTACGTAGAGAAAAAACACGATTTCAGGATGCTCAGATGCTTCATAAAAATTATTATGATTAGAGATGATTATACCTGTTGTGTTAGTGATGTTTTAAATAGTACGTTATAGACAAAAAAATTAAACTCATGAAGATTAAACAAATACGACTGTGTTTGTATAATTCTTTTACATCTTTGTTTTGTTTAGTTTTTGCTATGCTAACATTATTTTTAACACGAATATTAATAAGGTTAGTTTTTTCTTATTAAATTAAAAATGAAGGTCAGATTACAATGGTACTCATTACAGGGTTGCAAAAAAGCCGGCTAAAATTAAAAAAAGCCACGCCGGTGGCTTTTCCTTTTTTTTTTGGCCTTAATTGGCTTTTATACAATGAAGCATTGTAATTATAAACTACACATTTTAAAGTGTCTTTAATTAGTTTTAGTGACATTTAATTGATTTAGAGTTTGATAAGTAACCCAATTTCTCAATAATGAAGACATTAATACTAGAATAAAACTTAGATGGCTTTGCTATAGTGATTTGCAGTCAGAATTGCAAATATGTCAACTACGTTTTAAAAGCGCCATACCAACTTGCTTTATCTGGTTTACACTGACCTTTAACCCTCCCCCCCCCCATTTTTTTTCATTTTTACAGCTTTATAAAATTAAAGAGGACAATGGTTACTTAGTTACATGTTTAATTAATTTTAA
Source organism: Maratus speciosus (assembly GCA_963932465.1). Lineage (NCBI taxonomy): Eukaryota > Metazoa > Arthropoda > Arachnida > Araneae > Salticidae > Maratus > Maratus speciosus. Next base: position 617,464,082 of record OZ010789.1, read on the forward strand.
GAGATATTAATATACAAGTCTTATTTTATTTCTAGCAAATATTTAAAATTATACATAGTCATATAATAAAAACATCATTTCTCACTATTAAAAACATTCTGAATAGCACATGCATGAATAGCAACAAGCTTTTCAAAATTTTATCTATTTTTTCTTGTTTAAATGCTCTATTTATTATATACTTTATGTACCGAACTCTTCTCAAATATTATATCCTTTCTAATTTCTCTTTTAACATTTATAACTTAATCTCTCCATATGGATACATAAGAATGTTTCCATTTTGATGTGCTACATTTTGTCATTGTTTAATTAAATATAATCTTTAAAATGTGCAAAATATGTGGAGCTACGTAATATAGAATTTCAAAACATCAGTTTGGAGTCTAACTTATATTCTTTTCAATATTTATTAAAAAAAAATTGGACATAATGCCTTCACAGTTGCCTTCTAGCAGTTATAAGGACTTATTTGACAAAATTTAATAGAAATTTGTAATTTTCTTAGTAGAAAATACTTAAGTGTATTATAAATTAATTGATCCAAATTTAAAATGAATTATCAGTAAACCAACTTTTAAAAATAAAAACCGGCTAAACCGGCTTTTTTCAATAAAAGCCGGCAACCCTGACTCATTATCACAAGTACTAAATATGAGTTTAATAACTGGTTTGTGCTTCAAAGATTTAATTTTTTTCTTCGTGATATAAATATTAGTCCCGCAGGATAATAATTTTGCTGTTTTATTTACGCTTGTAACATATTAATCGACAATAAACACGTGTTTGAATCCATATTTATTTTCAGTTGTTATTCCAGTTGGTCCTACAAAAAGAATCAATGCGTTAAAGTTGAATACAATTAAAATTTAATTATTAAATTTTAATCTAAATATATGTGTATAAAGGCACTTACTGATTGCTCCGTAAAACAGATGCTTTAAGCGAAAATAATCTTTCCCACTTAACTCTTAACTGTGTGATTTTATTTAATGTTATAAAAAATTACCTATGCTCTCGAATGGTGTAATAATGGGGAAAAAATAGGAAAAAATAATCTTTATAAGTCGAAAATTTGAATTTCATTGTTCATAACCAGGGTTGACACGGTTTAAACCAAGTGGTTTTAACCATGGTTTAAACTACGGATTGACCGAAGCAGCAATTTTGCCGAATAAAGAAGCTTCGGTCAAAATGTATACCGAATATTCGGTATTAGGCAACCGAATACTTAAAAATTTTTAATACACATTTTTGCATATACAGTGAAACTTCTTTTAAAGGCCACCCTTATTCAAGGGCCACCTCTATTAAGGGCCAATATTTTTAGTAACGGAATTTTTTCCCATATACATAATGCTAAATTTACTCCTATTAGGGGCCACACCTACCTCTCATAAAGGCCATTTTTTTTCCACATGTGCCTTAAATCCTAAACAGATGTATTGAATTCCTGAACCAAAAGATAAGAATTCAGCAAACAACTGCGCTTGCAACAAAGAAGGCAGGGGATGGGGAGGATTTAGTAACACAATGAAGGACCACAGACTTTTTCACAAGTGAGACAAACGGGTGTTCCTTACACTTTGTTTGACCTTTCAACCAGTAGGAGTTGGGTTGGAGGAGAAACTTGACCCTTTGTTGTGGGCACACAGAGGATAACAGGTTATCTAGAAAAACTGATTCCACATTTACTAAAACTGTGAATGCATATTGAAGCACAATTTTTACACCTTTCAGGAAAATGCTAACAGAAATAAACTAATATCTCATTCTAAGGCATTAATAAATGATGCAAATTTAAGTAATTTGTTCCATAAAGTAAAAGAATCATTAGAAACCAAAGTTGTCTGCGAAAAAAATATGAAAAATAAACATACTTCAGTAGAAATTTTTTTCAAATCATGCATAGAGTTTGAAAATGCAAATTAAAAGTTTTTTCACCTACATCCTATATAGATTTTGATTTCCTTATTTTAGTTTTTTTTTTAATCATCCCTATACAAGAGCCACCCTTCATAAGGGCCAATTTTCAATCTAACGGCAGGTGGCCCTTACAGAGAGGTTTCACTGTATTAGCTTTTTTTAATATTTAATTAAAATTAAATTCTTAATAATTTAATTCAGTTACATTTTTATTCATAAATCTAATTGCACAAAAAAATTGAATGACTTCTTTCCGCTCACAAATTCATTAACCTATCACTAATTTTTTTTATTATTTTATCACTATTAAATACCCAAAATAACCTATGAAAGTATTAAACTATACAGGCTATTATTAAGGATAAGGATTGTCAGAAAAACAAAAGTTCATTCAAATAAAAAGAAACGTTGTCATTAAGCTGATTTTACTGATTGTCTAAATATAAAGGTATTGAATAGGAATGTTCTCAAATACAAAAGGTATATCAATTTGTACATTTAACTACTTTCTGTCAAATTATTGATACATATTTATATTTTGATTAATATTTTAACATTGTGGTGATGAAGATAACAAATTTGAGCAATTTTAATGGTTATAAAAGCTATAAGGTAGGTATAGGGGTATACTTATTTGATGCATTTTCTTTAATATACACCTTAGATATACAGAGATGAACTCTGATATAATTATGTGAAGTGTATGTTAAAGAAAATGCATATTAAATAAATTTAAATTAAGAAAACTAAAGTAGAAATAATTAAAATTAAATGATAAAGGGAATATGCTTTCACCCCTATGTAGACTATTTTAGGAAGTAAAAAGTTTTTTTTATTTATTAAAAATGGACTTTGACTTGTTTTTTGTAGTGCAATTGAACTCTGAACTACTACTACTTCTACTTCTAAGAAAATACTTATCTGCAATTATTCGGCCGAATGCCGAATATTCGGTTTACATGCCGAATGACCGAATACGGAATCGACTATTCGGTATTCGGTCAATCCCTAGTTTAAACCACGGTTTAAACCAATTGGGTTTTTTGTCAAAAAAAAAAAAAAAAAAAAAAAAAAAACCATTTGGTTTTTTTTAGAATAAATTTAATGTAAAACATTCTTTTTTGTAATTTAAGTGTTTTAAATTATTGAGAGAAGTAATTTCTACTTTTAACACTTCATCTCAGCAGTCAACATGAGACATGATGAGCCTAGCTCATGTTTCTATGCATGTAGAATGAAAATTAGCATGCATGTGCTGATGAACATGTGTGGTACTCTAAAGATTTAAATTAAAACATACGAAATTAGAAGAAAAGATAAAATAGATAAATAATTTTCAATATTTAGCATAAAACATTATCATTTAAAAAATGCAGATTATTTACAGCAGTTAATAACAAAATATTTTGTCAAGTTGTGAAAGAAAATTTTCTGGATTGGAGAGATTATTCTTAAAGAATTTTAAAAAAGTAACTTAAGATAATAAAGTTGAATAACACAGCTTGCAAAAATTGAGTGCTAGTTATAGCATTTCAATAATGCCAATCAATCTTTTTTGTTATTTGCTGAATCTAATGGTCTCTATCCATTATCTATATTCATGAAACTGTATCAAATATTTATTGATTAATTTATTATTAATCAAAAGATTCTTCATGCGATTTTAAATGTATCAATGTTTCACTATGTGGAGCAGTTTATTATTTGAACATAAGGCTCTTACCAACATTGTTTAAATTAGAAATAATTATTTTCTATTTAATTGACTGTAACTATTTAATTAGAATATTTTCAAATGAGGTTACATTACTTATATAATATCCAACAATGTTTATTTTATCAACAGATATGAGTATGCAATAGAAAATTATATATTAAAAAAACCCGGTTTAAAAAAAAAGGTTTAAACCAAATAAACCGGGTTTTTTTAAACCCGGTTTTTTGACAACCATGTTCGTAACTCAAGCGGCACAAAATTCAATTTATCTATTAAATCTATCTTTATCTATCTTTATTGTCTTTTAAATTGTTACATATTCATGAATAAACCACAGAAAAAAAATCGATATATATATATTGCATAATTTTCTATTTCTGATTTTTCTGTAATAATTACTATGCAGCTTTTAAAAATGAAATAAAAAGTTAACATACATTACATAATTTTCGATTTATTGAAAACCCTCCTCTAGATCTCAGCTAATTCTAATTAAAGATCATCCATTCTTAATAAAAACTCAAATAACGGAGTCTTGCGCTATCTCTGCCATCTATTATTTTTAAAAAGAGTCTTATGCAATCTGCACTTTAATCACGTTATAAAAAACTTTTCAAGGTTACAATAATGGCGCTTTTATCATGCAATATTTTAGTGCTTTTATTCACGTGATATAGTAAGGATTTAGAAAAGGTCTTCGGAACATTCATGAATTGTGATAAGCGTAGTTGAAAAATGCACAAACTTATGATTTCTGCAACTATATAATTTATAAGCGAATGTTACCATGAAGCTTTATCAAATTTACGATGAGTTTATGCATATAATATTGCAGTTACATATACAGTTTTCACTTATATTCTTCAAATATATTATTTTAGATTACAATAAAACAAAGTTCCCTTATAGAAATTTAAAGAAAAAATATGAATATATTTACATGAGATCTTTAAAATGCTTTGTTAAATAATTGCTTTGTTAAATATTGACTTAAAATAGTGTAACATCTTTAAAATACCCCCCCCCCCCCCTGCAAGCCTTATACGCGGTAACGTAACGGTGTTATTTATGACGGCCGATTATCTGCACGAGGGATATGGGCCCTGGGGGTCTTTCTAAGGGAACCTAACCCGTATTTACGCATGGAAATCCAAGGTTCGAAGAAAAACACGGAAAACTCCGAATGATTAGGTCGACGGGCGCGATTGAGTTCGAGTCCAGCACCTCCCGTCTATCAGCTTCGAGAGCAGAACCTCTCGGCCACTGCTGGGGCCCTTAATGTAACGGAATTCTTTTGAGATTCCCTGTATACAAACTATAAATGCTATATACCTCCATTTCAATACCGAAAATGACATAGTAAGCCTCAATAATATATGTCAATTTCATGGCAATCCGAGTATATATAAGTTAGAGCACGGGCAGACGGTAGGCAGACAGACCGAATTCATAAAAAATTTCCAGGAGGTGGGGGACACGCCAAGCTAATATAATTCTCGATGTAATTCTCGGGATGTTCGAGGAATAAAGTTCGAGAACCACTGACCTGACGTTTTTAGAATAAAGTTTATTTTATCCCAGTATTTACATCATTAATTTAAAGAAATTAGCCGGTGGCATTTAGTATGGAAACTCGGAAACGTGTTAAGTATAGTAAATGATAATTCATAATTTATTAGATTTTTAATGTATGAAAAATATGTTAGTTTAATTTGTATTCAGTTTATTATCTTCTTTTCTTTATGGAAAATAATTGATACTTTGATTTGTATTCATTCAATTTATTACCTTTTAAACTACATGAAAAATATTTGCTAGTATGATTTGTATTCAATTTATTATATTTTTACTGTATAAAAAATATTTGATAATTTGATTTGTATTCATCTTTTTACTGTATGAAAAAAATTTGACAGTTTACTTGTATTCATCTTTTTACTGTATGAAAAATATTTGACAGTTTATTTGTATTTAATTTATTATCTTTTTACTGTATAGAAAATATTTGACAGTTTGATTTGTATTCAGTTTATTATCTTTTTACTATATAGAAAATATATGACAGTTTGATTTGTATTCAATTTACTATCTTTTTACTATATAGAAAATATATGACAGTTTGATTTGTATTCAATTTATTATCTTTTCACTGTATAGAAAATATTTTATAGTTTGATTTATATTATTTATTATCTTTTTACTGTATAGAAAATATTTTATAGTTTGATTTGTATTCAATTTATTATCTTTTTACTGTATAGAAAATATTTTATAATTCGGTTTGTATTTAATTTATTATTTTTTTTACGTACGAAAAATATTTGATAGTTTGATTTGTATTAAGTTTATTATCTTTTTACTTATATGAAAAATATTTGGTAGTTTGATTTGTATTCAAATTATTTTTCTTTTTTACGGTATGGAAAATATTTGATACTTTGATTTGTATTCTTTCAACCATTTCTTATTTTTAAATTTAAAAATAGTGTGGACATATTTTCTTTATTAACATTGAAGATATTACCCAACAAAACAGGGGTGTAGGGCAGGGTATACAGTAGTATATGTCGTATAGCCTCTGAATTTTTTAAAGAAGGTTCGTATACCCAGTCCCTGAATTAGACTATATAGGGGCCCGGGACAAAAAATGTCCTATTATCCCTTCCTATCTATCCATCGAAAATTTTCTTGAATTATTCTGAAGTTATTAAATTTTGTAAATAAATTTCGTACTAGGTAGGTACTATTCACATCACTATACAGAGTGTCATAAGAAAGATTTTAACAACTTTAATAGATGATAGAATACACCTTTTTTTACATATATACAGGAATATAAGAGCTCATGTGGGACGTTGAAATGTAAATACAGGTCTTTCAGTCATTCTTGTCTATTTGTCATAACATCATACGTATGTCATAAGATGTCTAAAAGAAAAAAATGCGCCCAATTAGTTATCACTAATGGTTTTATTTAGCCTTATTTCGAGGGTAACGTCAATAATCAATTGCTCTGAGCAGCTGCCCGAATGACCTTGCATTAGTCAAGTTCTGTGTATATTTAGTTGCTCAAGTATATATTGCATACTATCTGCCTATAGCGTATACCATCTTTTTTTAATTTTTTTTTTTTAATTTTTTTTTTCTTCTTCTTTACGACTACGACACTACTAACAACTAACAATGGAATGGAGATAAAGAAAAAGAAAAAAAGGGAGGAAGATTTGGGAAAGTGTTTTAAGCAAAGAAACTAAAACTAAGTTGGTACTATAAGCATTCTTTAAAAATAATTTATTCGTAACATTTTTGTGACAAAGGTTTTTGTCCCTCTTCAATCGTGAAGTACAGAACAAAAACAAATTTCAGGAGTCTTATTTCTCCCATTTTAAGCTTTAGGAATAGAAAAGAGTAATTAGACCCACAGAATGCCGAGTCATCTTAAGTCGAGCCCTGTTAATCTTGATCTCAAATTACATACACTTAGTGCTCTAAAGAACTCTCTAGCTGCAACATGAAATTTATCTTAGTAGCACAATTGACGCTTTGTAAAAGAAAATTCAATATTTTATGCACTACTATTTTCATATCTTGTCTTTAAATACTTAATTTTTATTTATTTATTTTTTTAATATTATAACTCCAAGAATATTTCTACTGGTCATAATATAAAAATTATTTTTATTCTTGCAATAAAATTTGCGTCGAGTTTCATTTTTCTAAATTAAATGCATGCAAGTTTTAAAATACGGTTGTTTCTAATTTATTGCTTTGTTCATAAGGGGGAAAAAATACACCACATTTTATTAAAATGCAGGGTGGTTAATAAAGTGATTTTCCCTGTTTGAAGATAGAACGCAATGAGATCACTTTATATTTAGACTTTCGAAGTCATGGAGAAATGAATTCAGTGAAGAAAAAAAAATTATACATATACATATATAGTGCCAATAATTATTTAGAAATTAGTGATTATCCATAGAGTTTATTTTAGCACTTTCTGATACAATAACAGTAAGATATTCTCTATTAATCGGCAGAATTTTTTTTTAATTAATTAATTATTTTTTTTTATGTAGACAGGTGGCAATAGCAACACTAATCTCCCTTTAAAAAATATTGAAAATGTATGACGTTTACGTGAATAATTCAGTCAGATGTGCTCAATTTGTGTTCCATCCTAGCTATAGTAAAGTGTATAGCCGAAATTCAACCATCCTTGCTTTGAAAAGCGGAAATACAATAGACTCTCTAAAATCCGCACATTGTTTGCAGATGTAAACAATCGAACTTACGAGATTTAGCAGGAAAATTAAAGATTTGTTTCATTTTTATATCATTATGTACACATTTTAATATGCAATTCTGATTAATGTAACTGAACTCATGCTTTCTCTTAAAAGAAGTATACACTTCTGATATCAGTGGCAATTGCAATCTTTTTATCAAACACATTTGTGTATTAATCAAGCTTTTAGTATTATTAAGCCTGACTAAACATGAAATAATTTTATTTTATTTTACAATTTTGATATAAAATATTAGTACACCTTTACGAGTCGAGTTTCATAGAATAATTCAAGAAAAAATTATCTCATCATTATTATGCATATTTCGTTATATATTGTTAATTATTTACTTGACCTTTACTTTTAATATTTTACTAATTTTAATTTTCTTACCTTTCATTATTTTACTGTATTACTTTTAATATTTTACTAATTTTAATTTTCTTACTTTTCATTATTTTACTGTATTACTTTTAATATTTTACTAATTTTAATTTTCTTACTTTTCATTATTTTACTGTATTACTTTTAACATTTTACTAATTTTAATTTTCTTACTTTTCATTATTTTACTGTATTACTTTTAACATTTTACTAATTTTAATTTTCTTACCTTTCATTATTTTACTGTATTACTTTTAACATTTTACTAATTTTAATTTTCTTACCTTTCATTATTTTACTGTATTACTTTTAATATTTTACTAATTTTAATTTTCTTACCTTTCATTATTTTACTGTATTACTTTTAATATTTTCCTTAATTATTTTAATATTTTATTTTATTTTAAGCATTCATTATAATTTCCAGCGCATTACGATGCTCAAATTACTGTTTAAAATATGTCAAACAAAACAGTGACCAGAAATCCGCAAAATTCTAAAATCTGCACAACCTCTGGTCCCAAGCTCTGCAGATTTAAGGGAGTCTACTGTTAAAATTTGGCGGTATTCCGTTTTAGTTTATAATTGCAGATGCTTTCAAAGACAAAGTTGCAACCATCCTGTTCATTACAAAAGAGCTGCTGATGACGCATCTAATATGTATTATTTTAACCCTTAAATGCGCGATTTTTTATTTTGTTTCGAAAAAATTATATATGATTCTCTGAAAGATTTATTGCATAGGAAAAATAATGAAAAAAATCTAAGATACATTTTTCATATACTAATACGTCAATCTTTTCTTCTGTTGCACATCTTGCAATACAAGTAAAAACTACTGTCGTGTGGCTGTTTTACGCTAAAATATTGCAAATTAGTAAATATTTTAATAAGTATGTCTCCAAATACCTTACGTTATATAATTATTTATTTTATAAAGCTTAACCTTTAACCCTTTAATTTCCATGATAGAATACGTTCTAGAAATCACGTAGTCCAGAGAATCTGACTTTACACCAGAAAGTTTCAATGGTTAATTTCGCTTTATTTAAATACGGAAAGTCTTATTATGTAAGGCAAATATTGCTATTTCAATTTTCTGGTTTGAATTAGGTATATACAAATAAAAAAAGCTATTAAATTGAAAACACTGTTGTTTGCATATATGCAAAGATGCGCACTAAAGGGTTAAATGTTTGTTGTTTTAAAGTCATGTACGTCATGAAGGTAAAGAAAAAGAATAATTCAATCAAAATTGGATCAAGCCACTAATCGTCACAAAATTTAGCCACAGCAATAATTTCCCATTTATCACAGCCTTCCCAGCTAAAGAGAAAACAAACCCAATGATAAAAAAAAATGACACTATATATATTTTCATGAGTGCTTTAGTATATTTTAGATGAATCTATAAATATCTTATCATTCACCCTTTCGATAAGCTATCGAACAAATTTACATGAAACTGACAGATTAAATGTGTTCCATTGTATTGCTAAGATTGCTAAAATCCATATTGCGAAGAAAAAACATACACGCAACTAATGCTTACGTCATATCGACGGTGGTAACGATCTAAACAATCAATTTAGTTGTATCCGAAAATTTTTAATTTCTGAAAGTCGCACAAATTCAATTTTTACACCATCGGATAGAGGGGTTGGGGGAGGGGAGGAATGTATTTTCAAATGCAATTTTCTTGAAAACTGTATGCCAATTTATTACTTTTAATTATGTGGTAACCAACATAATTAACATTCCTTACATTTTAATTATGCCTATTCGGTTTTCTTACCAAATTTCTATATGGATGCCATTCAATTTAGATAATTTAGTTTTGACTCATTAATAAACACGCATCATTTGTGAAATATACTATCTATATTATAAAGCTAAAATATGCCCGCCAGTAACGCTGACGTCATATTGACGATGACAACGATCTGAGCAATCTTTTTTGTTTTAAAACAGTTTTTCTTTCTTTTAAAATCAGATATATATTAACTTTTAAACAATTGCCGAGTTTAAATTTTTACACCGTTAAAGGGCGGTGGATGGAGCGGATGTATTTTCAATGCAATTTGTTTCAAAACTGTATCTCGAATTACCGATATTTTACGGTTTTAAAAACAATTTTCAACTATATTTAAAAAAAAAAAACTATTCACCACTTACATCTCGATTACAGTAGATTGGTCCGCTTATATTTAAAACAATATAAATAGTTCAGCATTTGTTTCTGGCTAATATTCTATAACGAAATTAACAGCATAAATACGCAAATAAATATAAATAAAACACAAATTTAACAAATATGTAGTCGAACTATGTGAATTAGAGAGTGAAATAATCAGAATGAAAAAGGCTGCTGTAAGTAGCGAAATGTTTGACGATTTCTTCGGCTATGAACCCATGCGGCTAATACGAAACTACCGCGTTTAATAAATTTTAAAACTTATTTTCTACATAATTGATATTTTTTATTAAAAAATGCTTTTAGTTGTTATTAGTGTGCAGCTTAGAAAAATATATTAGATATATAAAAAAATGTAGTTTTCAATAAAAAACGATTTTCCCTTATGTTCTGTAACCTTGGAAGCACCGGTTAAATTGCCTTGTAATCGATAACATAGATTTTCCTTTTTGCGTAAATGCATTTTTAATTTCAATTTAATGGAGATTAAAAAGTGTTGTTCAATTATCACTTGAATACATTTAATATTACTTATAAACATATCTAGTTTGTGTTATGATGTTGCGTATAGAACATCGAATCACCACAAACAAAGTCTTGTGCAATCGCGAATATTTATTTATAAACACCGTACATATAATTGAATTGATAGGTGTACAGTACATATACAGTAATCCTTTAACATTCGCGGATTTGACTTTCGCGAGTTTTGATTATTCGCGAACTAGAAAATGAAGAACATTTCAACATTCGCGAATACTTGACTTGGTTATTCACGAATTTTGTTTCGTAAGGAATATTCTTTTTTTATAATGTAATCTCTCTTCGTTTTACCAATTCCACAAAACTATTTGACACAGGACAGCTAGTTGCACTGTACTGTATAGTCCAGGGATGGCGAACCTATGGCACGCGCGCCGAACTTGGCACGTAAGAAAACTTCTCTGGAACGCGAAAACACTTAGATTATATTTAGTTTATGGAGAACAATCCATTTCATGTTGTTTTTACAAAAAATACAGTTTTGTGTGACAGGTATACAATTTACTTTAAAATAATCCGTCATTTTTGAATGAATTTTTCTCGCCAAACCATTCAACATTAGTGTTTTCCTAATAATTTTGCTTCTCTATCAAATTTCAAAGGTTTCATTTTTGAAAATAGAATTTTAAGAGATAGTTTGCATAGTAATATACTTAATTGTACTTCTTCTACTTCAGATTAGATTAGATTTTATTTAGGTTTTATTATATTTAGGTTTTAATTTTGAAAATTGAATTATAATTGTTAGTGTAAATAATTATGTATCTATTGAACCTTCTTCTAACTGAAGAACTAAAAATGATCTGGTTCGGAAGTATACAATAAAAGAAAAACTCATTTATAGATTATTAATACGGAATTCGATGTAATGAGTAAATACAGCATAATAAATAAGTTAGAAATCGAATTTAGTGTAAGTGTCAAAATATTTAAGTAAAAATTATATCAAAATTAATTATTGATTTTATATAAGCTAAAATGTTTCTGGCACGTTTTAATGTTGGTATATAAAAATTTTGAATCTTTTGGCTCGCATACTGAAAAAGGTTCGCCATTCCTGGTATAGTCTAAGTTCCGAGAACTTCAACCCTTGTTTTGAGGCAAACTATAGATCAGTAATTCAGAGTAACCAGAAACACAAATTAATGCTAAAACTAAAAAAAATCATAAAGTTTCTAAAATTCAAAAATTTTAATTGAAATCAAAATGTTTTCTGGAAAATTTGTACGGGAAATTTTAAAACTTCAACAACTTTAACGTCAACAAGTTACGTATTGCCGTAGAGTGCAGTTTGGCACCACGAGACTTGTAGAAAAATGGGATAATTGTAGTAAATAGTTTAAATTTTTTTCTTCTTTTGCCACAAAAAAAATCCGGCACTTATTAAGTCTTATGAGGTCTTATATTCGATACTGTTTTTAAATGAATTTTTGAAACCTGAACGGACTTATGTGACTTCCTGTACCATACAATACCATATAAATGTAATTGATGCTAATAAAAGTTCATTAAATGACAGTTATTTAAACTGCACTTTAAGAGAGAAATGTAAAAAGCGTACTTGCGTATTATCCGAGCCAGGTCATATTCACTTCGCCAACAATGGCGCTGAAAATATTAATTGTATGGTAACCCTTTTATTTATTTTTGCCATCTCTATTTTAAGAGCACTAGTTGCGTAGCAACCCGTTGTGTTGCTTTTGAATTGCATGAGACAATCGATCTTTTTGCGAAAAATGAAATCTTAACTTTATTATAAATTTAGAAAGCCATTGCAATATTAATTTTATTAAATATAATATTTCAAATAATAAGTTATATTTACAATTTAAGTCAAAACTTTTCCAATAAAAATGCACATATTCTATAACTTTATTTGCCTAGAGCTTTTCGCTCTTCCAAGATTTTGCTTCGAATTTCGGAGTTCGTAGAAATGATGTCATTTGGGTCAACTTATACAAAAATGAATTTGTTTGGACGAATTTATTCAGAAGCATTTTATATTTATGAATTAAAATAAATATTTAAAGAATTATTTTTTTTTCTCGCTAAAACTTTTCTCTTTTTTTCCTCGCTAAAACATTTCTCTTTTTTCTTCTCGCTTTTTCGCATTTTTAATGTCCGCTTCTGAAATGTTTTATTAAGGCAATGGTTGAAAATCTACTTTACGACTTTAAATTAAATGAAAATAACGTACGATGTTTTTTTTTCTTTTGACGTCAACAGAATTTATCTCAATGTTCTAGTCGAGAGTCGAATTTGTGTTTCTAAAATAAACGGATTCCTGAAGCTTGAATATGTGCGAGTTCGTATTTCGTGAAATTTTCTTGAAAACTACAATCATTTTTTTTACTATTTATTCATATATACGTTAATTTCAATTTAAAAATGATTTCAAACAATGATACCTAATAATCCTTGTCATTTTCCCTTTTCTCTCTTTTATCCACAAAAATGGAGCAATTTTAGTTTCCATCATTACAGAAATGTCATCAAAAATAACGTAAAAATTTATATCTCGAAAACTAAACAAATTTTAAAATTATACGACCACATTTAACATCCTCGAACCCATGCGGATAACTGGCGTTAATTTGATCACCCAACATTCCATATTCTAGGAGGAACAGCTGTGAAATTCAAATGGACAGTCACTTTTTAATATTCATTGATGAAGTTTTAATTTCGCTATAAAAAATTAGTCAGGGACAAATGCTGAATTATTTATATTATTTTAAGTGCAAATGGCTTATTCCGTAATGGAGCCTGTACGCAGTGGATATAGATTAAAAAACATTATTCTTGAAAATTATTTAAAAAGACATAATAAATAAATCAATTAAGATAATGTTTTCAAGAAAATTGCATTTGAAAGTAGATTTTCCCCCCTATATAACGGGTGTAAAAATTGAAGATGCGCAATGTTTAGAAATTCAAAAAATTGCAGTAGCAAAGATTGCAAATCCGACATTTAATCGTCAAGCGTTGCCATTCTCAAAATTACGCCAGCCGTACGCACGGACATATATTTCCTTTAGATAGATTTTCAAACGTAAAGTTCCGTTTGTCAGCTAAAACTTTGCATGTGAAAATGCATTTTTTTGGCTTGAGGGTCTAATTTCAGTACCGCGAAGTACAAATTCCAGAAACTGATCTCTTTTAGATGTATTCGTGTAAAACTATATAGTTTTATCAAAGAAAAGGAATGTTTTCTTTTAAATATGGCACTTACTGAAGCATTACGCCAAGTGTCTCAAATTCGGTATCAGCAGAATGAAAATATATTGTAACATTAGCTTTATGAACGAAAATGTTTTTTAAATAGTGACGTCATTTTCTGTTCAGACTTAAAATAAAGTTATTTTTAATTGTAATGAGTAAATGGCATCAATAAGGATAAATAAACCCCAATATTTCTTTTTTTCTGCAACAGTGGAAATAATACGATTGCTACCATTTTGATAAAATTTCAAAAAATCTTTTCAAATTAAATTAAAAATATAAAAGTGAAAATATTTAGAAAAATAGCTAGTGCGAGGACATCTACAAATGAACAGCTTTCATTTAAAAAAAGAATTATTAGCAAAATTGGTACAGTAGAAAGTTCAAGGAAGATGTCTAAAAAAGCTATCTTGTGTTTTCAATATATAGATTATTTTTTCTCTTTTACTTTAACAGTTGCCTAGCAACACTATTTCATACAAATTACATTTAATAGCACATATTTTTCCCAATTCGGTTCTAAAATTAAATTGTTCGACTACATATGTTAAATTCGTGCTTTTTTATATATTATTCTTTTATTTATTTATTGATGAGGCTTTAATTTCTTTGTAGAAAATTAGCGGGAGAGAAATTCTGAACTTTTTTTTATGTGCAAATTGTTTATTAATATTTCGCACTGGAGCCGGCACGGCAAAATCATTTAATTGATAAATAACAACGAAATAATGCCAGAACTCACTGGGTTTTATAACAGACGATATTCTTGACATAGCGCGTATTTTAATTTAAATTTTTTTCGGTTTTTATGAGAAAATGGCAACAAAAATATACAGCAATCTACTATTTTCATTTTTCCCCCTTTAGTTTCAACAGAAATGGAGTACTTCAGCTGCCACGATTACAAAAATAGTAATAAAAACTACAAAAAAATTAATATCTTAAAATTAAAATTAGATACAGCTTTCAAACAAATTGCATTTAAAAGAGAATTTTTTTCGTTATACGGCGGTGTAAAAATTTAAACTGTGCGATGTTTAGAAGTATAAAAATTTGCAGTAGAGAAAATTACAAAACCAAAATTTCATTTCAAATTTCAAAGTGTTGCCATTCGCAAAATGACGTATGCGTTACGCACAGATATGTTTGTCCTTTATAATATAGATAGTTAATATTATAGCTCTCGTATTAAAAACAGCGGCAGAAGTATTTATATACGTGCAACTAGTATATAATGCGATACAGCATAGGTTCAGATATATTCATTAATACAATATATTCATATTACATAATATTTATATTCCATTCTGATGGACATAAACCACTGGAATTTTTTTAAAGTTACCATCGTTGATAGCGTTTATTTCTAAACTCATTCAATTTGACTTTATGTATTTAACCCATTATCTACTGACGGTAGGTACTTATAAGTACTATTAAAATAACTTTATAAAATTCATGTAATACATCGAGTAGTTGTAATACAGTTTATAATAAGTTATAGATACATTACTTTATCTTGTTCCAAAAGCATTATGGGTTACACAAAACAAAAGTATTTTTAAAAGGATGATTTATTTTGCCTTCGCATCTTTTCAGCTTTCTTGGCGTTGGGAGGTGGGGGAGAGGGATTTTTCAATTCGGAAATATTTTTATATTTCTTTTTTAAGAACATTATATTTGTACATTTTTTAATTCTAAAAAATATTAAGAAAAATATTTAAAATAAAAGAATTAAGTGGGGTTATAAATATTGCACAAAATCCCTATAAATTCAAATTTAATTAATCCTTCTGAAATTTATTGAATGATTATGTAAATCTTCTAATGTAGTTTAAACAATTCACGAAAAATGCTTTAGAAGATAAAATTTTCATGAATTTCTAATTCAGTATATAGGGTCACCCGGGGTAATTCCTGGCCACAGTCTTTTTTATGTTTTAAGAACGCTTCACCAAAATGAAAAAAATCATAGAGGTACTATGAACTATCCTTATTGGAATTTATTACTTAATTATGAGTTTATTGATTATTTATTTTGAAAAAAAAAATCTTTTTTGAAATGGCTTGTTAAATTTCTGTAAAGTGACACTGGCCTTAGTTATGATACATTTTTACAAATATCTTTGTCACAACTCAAATTTTAAATATTTTTCTTTTCTTTCTTTTTGGTTCAATTACCAACTACTTTAGCTATTAAAAAATAGTCTTGAAATTTTTTATACTATTTTAAATAATTTACAGAAGTTGGTCATATATTGCCTCATGTATCCGGGGTAAATCTTGGTCACTGCACAGAAAAAACTGCTTTGTTGAAATTACTAAATTTTGGTTCATATAGCTTCATCCAAATATTTTGGTTGGAATGACCCAATTTTGGGTGGGCTAACCAAACGATTTGTTGAATGAACAAAATAATTTGGTTAATCTAACCAAAATTTAATTATTTCAACCAAAATATTTGGATGGAGCTATATGAACCAAAATTTAGTAATTTCAACAAAACAGTTTTTTTCCGTGTGGGGTAATTCCTGGTCAATGTTTTTATCATCATTTAATTCCTTTTTATGGTCACATTTAGTGATTTTAATTGTTGCAAACCCTTTGAGAATTAACTGCAACCACGCTGTTCACCACATTTTAGTTAATTGTAGTTCTTAATAAAGTAGTCACCCGTGGTAATTCCTGGTTACTGAGTTTCTGAAGTAATTCTTGATCATTTTCGCTTTTGTTATAAAAATAACGATTAATGAAACTGTAAAAAATCTCAAAGATACTTTGAATCCTTTGCTTTGAAATATATATTCCTTAATTATCCATTTAGTTGAAATTAAATATTTAAAAAAAATTATATTCAAAACTGCTACTCAAATTTCTGCAAAACATCGATCTTGATTTTTACACATTTTACAACAGATCATTATCATTTTTGAAGTTTTAATTATTTTATTTCAACTAATGACATATTACAGTCTTTAAAAAAAAAAAAAAATTTTCTCTACTATATTAAACATTTTTAAAAGAAGAAAACAGTAAGTGCTCAGAGAATAAAACACTCTATGACTGAATAATTTAAGTAGAAATACTATCTCATTGCAAAATGCCAAAATGGTGATAAAAATATACATAATGCAATAGAGGAACCTAATTATTATGCTGTGTATTATATTAAAGGTCTGTATTGAAAATTTCTTGAAAAGGGAGCCGAAAACTTCAGTTGGCCTAAGCAAAATAAAATTGATAAACATTCAGTTATATTTTTATTGACCAATAAGTTTGCAAGTTATTAATAAATCCATTCACAGTGGATACTAATGAAGTAATAAATAATGCTTATAAATGTTGTAAAAATGCGTAAAAATTCTTTGGCTAATTAAGGTTTTATAAAATGTACAAGAGTCTTTTGCACATCAAATAACTTTGTATTTATGCTCAAAACAAAGTCTGTGCTTTATTATTCCACAATTATGAGATGAATAAAACTTTTAGAAGATTGATTCAACTTTTTTTATTTCTCAGTCATAAAAAAAAATTAACTGTACTACTTTATTTACATGAAAAAGGATGCTGACCGATAATTACCCCAGAAGTGACCAAGAATTACCCCATTTCTGGGGCAATTCTTGGTCATTTAAAAATTATAATTATTTTAATTATAAGTGCATATATATTTAAGCAAGCATTTTATAATATAGCCATCAGAGGGGGCTTATTCCACAAAAAAATTGGGAACAATACCTTTAATAGTTTTTATAATAATTAGATGTTGATGCTTTTTGACCAGGAATTACCCCGGGTGACCCTAAAGGGTTAATAAATGTATACTAAATTACAGTTTTGTGTTATTTTAGTTTTCTTTTATATTATTTACTACCATGTTTAACTCCCAACATATTAAATGTACATCAAATTACCGTTTTAAACACTATTGGCGATTGGCAACGATAAACAAAATTGGAAATTCACAACCAGTTTTGGCGATCTATCCACACCTGGCCCGGATAATACGTAAGTAAGAAAAAAACTACTGTCCTTTCACAGAATGTTATTTCAATCACTTTGGAAACCTTTTCCGATTACTCTTAGTAGGAAAATTGCAAATCGAATTCCAAAAGAAGTGCTTCATCAGTTATATTTTTCACCGTTCACTCATTTATCTAGTTATTCCAGTGCATTTCGAAATTTCACGTCTGCCGTATCTTTGTGAAGCTGTCTGGATAATTCAGTTATCAAAGAAGGAGCTGCAATCGTAAATATAGCCTTGAGCCGGACCACGGAACTAGTAATTCCAAAGAAAGGAAAGTTTAAAATATGTTATTACTTAAAAAAAGGAGGAAGAAATATGATTAGATTTAGGCTTAAAAATTCAGATGCCGATTCAGCAAGTTGTATTGTAACAAATATTAAATCAGCATGCAAAGGTTATTTTTTTTTTTAATTCCAACATTACAAAGAGAAGCACAATTTTTTTCTATTTTAATGTATCCACACACCTTCGGAGGTGATTTTTCGAAATTTTCTCTTTATACCAATTTTTTATGATGACATTTAATTAAAACTTTGGAAAATATGTAAATATTTTAGCTATTACACAGAAATATTTTTTTTAAAGTGAAAAATAGTCAAAATTATGTGAAAAATATTCATTTCCGCAAAACATGATAAAAACAAACCAATGTACCGGCATTTTGTAAATTGCATAATAAAGAAAAAGACTTTCTCTAGGACAGACTATTCGCATTATATAAATAGTGCTGTGGTAGTGAAAGTAGGGGAGAGTGGAGTGGAATGGAACAATGGGAGGAATGGGACAGTAGAGTTTTCTCGTTACGTATGATTCAAAACATTTCATCAATCGCACACTAGATGAAGCAGTGGTAGCCTAATTTTCTGTTGAAAAAAGTTGCTGATCTGCATAATTCTAAAATTGTATAAAGAAAAATATTATTCCAAGAATCAAAAGTAAATTAGCTTCATATACATTTTTTTTATGCTTGCTGTATATTAATGACTTGTTTATGTGTGTAGATGTAATAGTTTCTCTATTTATAGAACATTATACTGTATATTATCCATATTTAAACTAAGCTTAAAAGCAGCACTGTTGTC
Source organism: Maratus speciosus (assembly GCA_963932465.1). Taxonomy (NCBI): domain Eukaryota; kingdom Metazoa; phylum Arthropoda; class Arachnida; order Araneae; family Salticidae; genus Maratus; species Maratus speciosus. The sequence continues at coordinate 617,483,463 of OZ010789.1, forward strand.
TATACAAGTAATTTAACATAAAAGAAGGAATGGGACATGCTAACAAAGGGAGGAATGAGACAAATCCAATTCTTTCTTTTGAATAAGATAAATGTAAATTAATAATATGCAAATATTTTAATAAAAATGATTAAATTTACAAAGAAATAACTGAAACATTGAACAGAAAATATTTTAAAACTTAAGCCAGAGACATAAAGCAAGAAAGCAAAAAAAGAGATAGTTTTTAGTTTTCAGAACCTTCCAGTGATGAAGAGACTGAAATTTGATATTGTGACACAGACATTCACCTTTTCACATTACCACTGAAGATAAAAAATTCCTAATGTAGGAAATCAATTGGTCTAATGATAATGTTCACCACTGGTGTAAATGATTTTGTTCTTGTTAAAAATTATGCAAGAAAATAGACATAAATTATATAGGGATAATTGTAGCTATAGAGGATAATTTTGATTTTAATGTACGATTCATAAGAAAAAAGAATGAAAACTGGAGATATCATTTTCTTTGGCAACTTGACATAAGTTAAGTTGAGAAGATAGACGTTCTCTTAAAATTGCCAGCTCCACAAATGATTGGTCAGACAGTCTGGTAATATTTGCATTTCAAACAGATTTATCAGCTTATAATCTGTGTTAGACTGCATACTTAGCCAATAATAAGACTGTTTGTGCCTTATGTTTCTGTATTTTAAGGCTGTCCCATACTTTCCTGAGTTAGGAGGGAGGTATGGAACACATTTTGAAACTAACAATTTCTTTAATTATAAAATTCTTTTTACATGTTATGTTTTTATATAGTTTGGGTACATTACAAAGTGTTTCATCTTGTATACAATGCATTAAAATTTTTGCTTTTCTGTAAAACAAATTTGATTTTCTTATTGTGTCCCATTCCTCCCCTCTCTCCCCTACTGATGTAATGAAAAATTTGTAAAATTCGTTGCAACTTTGTCAATTATACAATTGTAAATATAAAACTAATCATTATATTACCACGAGTGCAGTCTATTCCCTCAATAAAAATTTGTAAAAGAAGTACACAACATTTCAAGGCATTTCATGCATAATTTGTTGCTATAGGTATTTTTTTGCCTATACTAAGAATTTGAAAAGATTCATTTTGAGAAAAAGCTAAAAATTACTATTAAACGCAATTTAAACGCCTAATTTATTTAAACACAATTTAAACACCTATTTAAACACAATTTAAACACCTATTTAAACACAATTTAAACACCTATTTAAACACAATTTAAACACCTATTTAAACACAATTTAAACACCTATTTAAACACAATTTAAACACCTATTTAAACACAATTTAAACACCTATTTAAATACAATTTAAACACCTATTTAAATACAATTTAAATACCTATTTAAATACAATTTAAATACCTATTTAAATACAATTTAAATACCTATTTAAATACAATTTAAACACATATTTAAATACAATTTAAACACATATTTAAATACAATTTAAACACATATTTAAATACAATTTAAACACATATTTAAACACAATTTAAACACCTATTATTTATATACAATTTAAACGCCTATTATTTATATACAATTTAAACACCTATTATATTTCCGTATTACTGAATTTAATATCGTAATAAAATTTGTATGCGTGCATTTTTGCATAAGAATGCGACGGCTATTGCACCAAGATCTGAATATTTATGAAACTAGTTATAGTACGAACGCACCTCATTTCCCACGTTTGACATACAATTTCCGACTTGTTTTACTTTTATAAATGCATTTTAGCTGCAGAATGTCTTCCATCCATGTCGTTATAGAAAAGCCTGGGGATGAAATATTCAAAAGGCATGAAATCGATAAACACTAGTTTAACATATACAGCTAAAGCAGCCAACTTAATTTGTACAATTATACTAAAACGTTTTACCGTCGCGTTCTCAATACATTCATAACTGCAACGAGTTAAACATAACAATGAGTAACTTAGCCATTTTTTTAATGCCAAAATGTATTTTTAGAGATTTTATACACCATAAAAATATAAAAGGAGGATTTAAATATATTACTATTTAATTTTACTTCTTTAAAATAACTGAATGTCTTAAGAATGTATGTTAAAACAACTGCATTTTTTTCTTTTTTTCCTACTCTGAGAATACTGAATAAACGTAACATTCTTCTTTACTTAATTTAAATAAAGTTTATTCAGTTATACAATATATCTTTTTTATCTGGATAAAATCTTACCTATAGCACATCAACATGTTTCGAAGTGCTCTGAAGCATACAAAATTTACACAGGAGCTTTTTCGTTGTAAATGATTTTTAAATTTCCTCGGGTTATAAAAACTAGTTGAAATGCTCAACATCTTCATAACACTAACGACAATAAAGCGTGCAATAAAAGCAAACTGTCACTGCAAATTTTCAAATCGCGTAAGTCCTTAACTCTTAATATCCGAAATTATAAATTCAGAAGATAACAAATACGGTGTACTAAATTTATAAATTGATTTTTATGTAACTTTTCTTCGGGATTAAAATTATTAAAAAAAATCGATTTTTTAATTAATTTTAATAAAAGAAATTAGTTTTACGTAAAAACAAACAAAATAATAGCTTATAATACAAAAAGAAAAAAAAAAAAGAAAAAAAAACGATATTGAAATTGCTTGAGTAGTTCCAAGAAAAAAGCAAGCCAATATAATCTATTTAATCACGGCATTTTCTATCTGATGAATAATCCACACCCCAAGAATTAACACATAAATATACATTCGAAGAGTTATATAATATGCAATTTACAAAAGCATTCGAAAATTTAAAACTGTGTTATAGAAACCCTTATTATCGAGCTTTCTGTAAAATACTTACAACAGTTAGATTAATTAACAATTAGTAACTTTTTGTAAATGTCTTACTTCTTTCTTCTTATAAAATAATAAGAATAATAGCAGCCGATAAGCAGAGTTGTATAATATACACGCACGCGCGCACACCGTGCGCGGAAAATTTTCCGCAAAATTCGGAACTTTGCGGAAAATTTCTTAGAAAAAAAAAAATGTAATTTTTGTTCTTGTTCTTTATTTTTTTTTTAAATACCGAAAAATAAAAAATGCTCCCCAATTTTATGTACGGTTTGTTTATTGCTTGCCAGGTTTGATTCTGTTCCGAATTCTCTGGAAATTTAAGGTATTCGGTTCCGAAAATTTATAAAAATCGGCCGTCAGTCCGAAAATTCAGACATAAAAAAATATCACTGAAATATATTGCGGATTTCAACAAATGGTCGCCGAAAATAAACCAATTCCGCCAAACGTTCGCAGAAAAAATAACCAATTTTGTCAAAGGATCGCGGAAAAAAACGTGAATTTCTTCAAAGGACAGCAGAAAGAACGCGAATTTCTTTAAAGAATCGCGGAAAAAAATAATTTTGTCAAAGAATCGCAGAAAAAACACATTACGTCAATGAAGCGCAGGAAAAAAACGAATTTCGTAAAAGCAAAGCGGAAAAAGCGCGAATTTTGTCAAAGGATCGCGAAAAAAAAACGCAAATTTGGTAAAAGAATCGCGGAAAAAAATAATTTCGTTAAAGGATCGCGAAAGAAACAAATTTCGTCAAAAGGCCTCAGAAAAAACGCGAATATCGTCAAAGGATCGCGAAAAAATAGTGAATTTCATCCAATAAGCGCAGGAAAAAAACAAATTTCGTAAAAGCATAGTGAAAAAAGCCCGAATTTTGTCAAAAGATCGCAAAAATGAAAATTTCGTAAAAGAATCGCGGAAAAAACTAATTTCGTCAAAGGATCGCGAAAAAAAAAAACGCGAATTTCGTCAAAACACCGCGAAAAATGCGTAAATTTCGTGAAGAGATCGCGAAAATGCAAATTTTGTCGAAGGACAGGAGAAAAAAAGCACATTTTGTCAAAGGATCACGAAAAAAAGCGCGAATTTCGTCAAAGGATCGCGAAAAAAAACGCAAATTTCGTCCAAAGAATCGCGGAAAAAAACGCAAATTTCGTCCAAAGAATCGCGAGAAAAAAAACCAACGCAAATTTCGTTCAAAGAATCGCGAAAAACCTCCTCAAATTTCGTCCAAAGAATCGCGGAAAAAAACGCAAATTTCGTTCAAAGAATCTCGAAAAAATGCAAATTTCGTCAAAAAATCGCGGAAAAACGGAAATTTCGCCAAATGATCGCCGAAAAACGAGAATTTCGTCAAGGGCAGCAATAAAAACTCATCGGTAGTCTCTTTAATGATGATACCTATGACTGGACCTCTCCTTACAAAATGCGATTCAGTTGTTTCAGAAGCAATGTCCTTTATTTTTGAGAAGAGAGTGACTGGCATTTTGTGAGAAGAGGTCATAATATTAAGGATTGGGCTGTTTCTAAATGCGATGACTGAGAAAATTAGTGATAAGAATTCACCCCTTCTTATCATGGATTTTCTGCTTTATTATTTTTTTAGCCAACATAATTATTCTGTAATTAATATTAATTTTTAAATTAAATGGTAATGATTTTAAAACTACTGTTTAAAATTCATCAAAGTAATATAACACGTTATTTTATTAAACATTAAATTAATTTGCAGAAAGTTTTTGACCCAATATTTATGTGCGCAGAAAGTTTTTGGTTTTATACAAGTCTGCCGATAAGTAATCCTCCATAAGACACTACATTAATTATTACCTGATTGGTAATTCTCGTATAATCTTTTATATTGGCAGTCGGATGATTAACCAATTCGTAGCAATATATGAATCGTCTGATAAAGTTCAAATGCTTATGAATTCCATTCAGTGTTGTAGTGGGTAGCTGCCCGGGTACCTGCCCATCTGCCCGCCCGGGCTGTTTTTTTTTTTTTTTTATAAAAAACCCGTTTAAAAAGCCCGGATTTTTTTAAATATATTTCTGGAAAGGAACAAATGATGTATTTGTTGTTTTGTTTTATTTATTCACTTCTTTGAATCTTAAAAAATATATTTGTACTAATTTACTTGCACTTTTAGATTGAGAACCCTATAATTTTAAAACGTTTTAGCTTTTAATTTAAAACGTAAATTTAAGCTTTTCAGTTAGCTTCAAGAGTATTATATTTACTAAACTTATTATATTTATTAAATTATTTTATGTACTTTTTACTGCTGAATCCGAAAATGACCTTCATTTTTAACCATCACGCAAGGAAAATTAAATAAAAAAAGTTTTACATCTGTTTTATAGTATCATTTTTTGCCGCTGAATTCGAAAATGACCTTCATTTTTAACCATCATGTCAGGAAAATTAAATAAAAAAAGTTTTACATCTGTTTTATAGTATCAGATTTTTGCTATATTTTAACTTCGACATTTACGATTTGCAGAAAAATTATAACGTGATGGTTAAAAATGAACATCATTTTCGGATTCAGTGCTAAAAAGTACATAAAAATCAATTATCAAAGTTAAAACTCAGCTGCCTCTTCTATTTTTTAGTATTTGATTTTTGTTATTTTTTAACTTTCACAATTTACTCTCACAATCCTGAGATGATGGTTAAAAATTAAGGTACTAATTCTCGGATTCAGTGCTAAAAAATACATAAAAGTTAAAAAACACAACCATCGCAGTCTTATGTTATCTAATCTAAAACTTTTTCTTAAACTTCTTGGCAGAAATCTATCCGAAATTCTTTGTGTTATCCTGTAAAATAAGTATGAATGGTAACCACCGAAAATCATAATAATGTTATAGACCGGGAGCCGGCAGCACAGACAATCACCTCATCGAGTCCACGGGTGAAGTTCTACGATTATTTAAATCTTGATTCGCATATTAAAACGCAATCGGTCTGCCAAGTCCTATCTTGGTGGAAAACACCTGAAAACCCGATTTTAGCGGTTGACTCGTAGGTTTATCATTGTGATTTCCTGCACCAAAAGATATGAAAACATGGAGGACTGGGAGCAGGAAAACACAATGGTAAACCTATGAGTCAGCCGCTAAAATCGGGTTTTTAGGTGTTTTCCACCAAGATATGACGTGGCAGACCGATTGCGTTTTAATATGCGAATCAAGATTTAAATAATCCTAGAATTTCATCCGTGAACTCGATGAGGTGATTATCTGTGCTGTCGGCTCCCGGTCTATTAGATTGTCATCGAATTTACGTCAGTATACATGTAAAATTTAATCTCGATTGGATATTTAAAAGTGAGTTAAATTTCAAGTACAAATTCTGAACTGGGAAAACATACATACGATCCTTGAAGTTAAATAAAATAACTTAATATTTGTTAAAAGAAATGGTCTCAAATCCTTACAAAATAAAACATATGTTAAAATACAATAATTTTAGCCAATCTGAAACTTAATAAAAGTTAACTCAATCGTAACACTTGTACTATTTTTTCAATGCGCAGATACACATAAAAAGTTCTCCGAATACTTTAAGCGCTTAGGATATGACCCCTCAAAGCATGTCCAAACTCATTTGTGTTCAGATGCAGAAAAGTGGTATAAGTCATGCATTTTTAAAGTTTCATAACTCAGTCAATTTTAGTGTTATATGAACGGGACTTTTTTTGTCTGTCTTATCAGTGTGATAAGAAAATTTTATTAAATATAACTTATAGGACCGGGGTCCATATAAAAACTTAAATTTCGTAATTTTTTAAGAAATGTTTTTATTGACCTAAATCGCTTTTAAAATATTTCTTTGCTTCAAATTAAAACATTTTTGTATTTGGAACTATATGTCTATGACTAACAGTTTAGGAATTAGCCATTGAACACCGTTGAGAGTGGACACTCTGTATATACATCTAAGAAAAAATTTTCTGTTGTAAGATATTTTTTATCCACATTTGCTAATCTTATGATAATTTCAAAGGAGCAAGTTTTTTTAAAGTTATATTTATATTTTATTATTAAATAACACACAATTGATAGCTTTGCAATTTAAAATTTGTTTGTTATTTAAATTAAAGGGATCATATATATATATATATATATATATATATGTATTTTAAGAACAGAGAAAAATATTGAGATCATTATTAAGACTATGAAGTCATTCCCATCTATTAGACTATGACGTGTTCACAAAGATTGTATTTGAGATCAGGATTGCCACTTATTTCGGCAATCAAATTCCTTGAGCTTTCTTAAGCAAAAAATTAAATTTTCCCTGAGTAATTCCTTTGCGAATTTTAAAACTTCAACGGATAAATTTTGCAAAGTACCAAAATTTAGTAACATTTCTTGTTTTTAATATTCATTTTTAAATTCCCTCACTTTTTCCAGTTTTCCCTATGCAGTGGCAACCCTGAAGATTATTTGGGAGGAAGGTGGAATCATATTCCACATTTTGGCATTTTAACCCAATTTACCCGGGGAAAATTGCCCATTTAACCCGGGTTTTTTAATAAAACCCGCTCGGGCTGGGTTTTTAACAAAAAACCCGGGTTTTTCACAACCCTGATTCCATTTGACTGTCTGTCAGACTTATGTCTTTATGCTCTATCTCGCGTAAATATATTCAAATGATATTATTGAGGTTCATTATAGGATCGTCTATATTGAAAGTGAAGTGTATAGCATGTACAGTTCGTTTAGATACACACACAAAAGTATTCCGTTACATTATGGTCTATGACTGAGAATTTTTTACGGTGCAATTTATTGATGTTACGATATTTCAGATATAATAAGATTGATATGCGCCATTAAGGGGGATTACACCATGTTGTCTTATGAGTATAGAGTAAGTAGCATTTATAGTTCGTTTACAGGGAGTCGCAAAAGAATGCAATTACATTATGGTCTACGGCGAAAAATCATTTGCGGTACATTTTAACCCTGTTATTTATTGTATTTCAAACTTAAGGTTGTTCTTAACTGCTCTGCTCAACAAGCGCAAAACGTTTTGACACATTTACAAATTCATTTTTTAACGGAAATATATAAAATTGGAAAACCTGACCATGGAAGCGATTTCGAATCGAACTGTTTTTTCAATTTTTGGATCCATCATTTACCTATTGAGTTATAAGCGCTTTGGATCACGTGACAAACCAGTTTTTCGCCCTCTCTTGAGTGCTTATTGACCGTTCGTGCGGAAACTCGGTTCAAAACGTCCACTTTGACACTCCTTTCTGAAAGATCTATTGAGTTTGCGAAAAAATGGAAAAAACAGCTCGATGACATAGTTTCTGAACAATAACACCAGCTAGTTTCATACATTTTCGAACAAAAATAAATTAAAACTTATGTCAAAGTTGCCCTTTTGGATTTGAGAACACCCTTAAGGGGTCTCAAGACTTAAAATTGGGGAAAAAAAAAAGGAAATTTTCAACATTTAATATCTTTAAAATGTATATGATTTTAAAACACAATTTTTATTGGGATGAAAGGTATAAGTATGTTCTTTCATTTCATGTATTTAAAAATTGCAAGATGCAGTATTAGCATTTATAGAGGGCTCCAAACTGCCAGACATTTGACAAGCCGAAAATTGGTGTATAACAGGTTACGCGCAGGATTACAAAATACGATCATTCCATGTCAGTTCACCCAGGCCATGACACCCACCGACTCAGATTTTCTTGAAACTTTGTAAACTAGATACTACCACATAGTCAGTGGCGTAGCCAAGGGGGTGGGGGGTCCAGGGGGTCCTACCTCCCCCCCCCCCCTTTTCCTGAACGAAGAACTAGTTTATTGAATCATGGATAGAACAGTAAAAAACGGCTAAGATAGAATCACAAATAACCTATGAAATATTCCGCATTAAACAGGTGTTCGTCTTAGAAGGTATAATTAAAAGGTATGTCTTCCGCGGGGACTATGAACATTTCCGTTTTAGACAGGTTTTCGTTATAAGCACTTTCCGTTTTCACATAATTCATAAAAACTGCTAAAACGTACTCACTCTACAGTACAGCTCTGAAGAGTATAAATGTATTACAGTAAAATCAGTGAAGATGACCTATCTCAAAGGAAAACAATTCAAGATTCGACGAAAACAACACTATATATTTATGCTTGTTAACGTTTGATACCCATCTGAAATTAAACTTGTTCCAATTGTGATTTTTTCTTGGCAGGTATTCTGTGAACACGGAATCATCTCGTAAACTGAAACATTTTAATGTCCAGAGACGGAAGGATAACTATGCAAGTATACATACAGTCAATCCTGTCAAGCCGTGATCGGAAGGGACTGGGAAAAAGCTCCATTTTAGAAAGGCTTCCGTTTGTTTAAAGAAGTGTAATTAATTATACTTCTAAGATACACTACCTCAATAAGATATGTTGGCTCGTTTCTTCGGGATCCTGAAACTCTTCCATTTGAGACAGTATTCCGTTGCGTTATAGAAAGATTCCGCTTTCAGTGGTTTTACTGTGTTTCACTAAAGAGCGGTAAAAATCCCCTTTCAGACAGATTTTTAGCAAATTTAATTGTATGGCGATACATATTAAGACCATGTAACGCTTCCGTTTAAGACAGGATTCTGTTAGAAATAATTACTATTTTGACAGGTTTTACTATTCATATAATATAAAAAATAAGTATATTTATATAAATACACAAAACTTGTAAAACTGGAACCTTCCTATAACAGAATTCTGTGTTAAACGGAAATGTTCCACGGTGCTATCGAAAGGAATATTATTCAATTACACCAGCAAACACTAAAACCTGTGTAAAACGGAATGTTTAATCGATATTTGCCATTTTATCTTGACAAGCTTTACCATGTATAACCTGAAGGAAAAATTTTGGACACCCCCCCGAAACGAAATCCTGGCTACGCTACTGCACATAGTTACAAAGCCATGTAAAATTTTTCTTCTCTGGGCCTCATAGTTTTTGAGATATAGGGGATCGAATTTTTCAAAAATTGCTCGAAAATGCAACTAGTCATGCTTCGTTTTTAATGTGAGGTGCAACAGAAAAAAATTCCTATCTCAGTGCCTAATCAACAAATCACTTTGAAATTTTTTTACCTTTCAATCAAAATATGGGGATTTCGGAAAAAAAGTTATAAATTTTGTAACTAGAATGAAAATTTTAGTGCTTACTTATACTTCAGATTGTAATAGTTACCCTGAACCCAAATAAATATGTATTTAAAGCACTTTTTTATATTTTTAAAACAAAGTTTTATTTAGCTAATGCAAAATTTTGAAAATTTCAACAGTATAATCATATTTTTTAACAATAAAAGGAAAATTTTAGGTTCAGTTTATACAGACTAACATAAAACATGTTTTGAAAATTTCATGAAAAAAATATTCAGAAGTTTTTGAGATATCGTGCGCGTTACGCCCAAAAACGTCATTTGGAGAAAAATGACTTCAAAGTTACAGAAAAGCCGCTTTAGCTATTGAGCGGGTATAATTCTGAAAGCCATAACTTCTGTTCTAAAGACGATTTCAAGGAAACAATTATTGTTAAACATCGATTATCCATAGTAATTAGGACCGACCCTCTTTCGGAAAATCGATATTTTCGGATAATCGAGAATGCTTCAATTTTGAGATTAAGGTGAAATATGTGCAATATTTCTTATTATGATAACAAGTGCTTAATAAAAATAAACCAACAGCAAAATGGGAACAAGAATAAATTACCTGAATTTTAATTTTGAAATTAAGTACATTTTACATATATCACAAGAGTTTGAAAAAATTTGCTTGTCGCAATTTCGATTGCTTTTGCTTTGAAGTTCTATCACGGAGTTTAATATTATTAGTTCATCAGCATCACAGTCTTTCTGCTGTTCCAGCCATGACAAACCTTTTTCAAAACATTCTAAAGCTTCAGAATTACTAATTTTTTCGTTTTCTACGTTGCACTACGCAGATTACGAGAGCTCAAGTTAAATTCAAAAGAATTCTAAGAAAGGGTATCAAAAATATTTACTCGTAGTTCGGAAAGGACCGCTTGTACACAAGGAATATGATAGTTTAAAAAAAGTTTCGAAATGGATTTTGCACTCAGAAAAGAAAAGTTTTCAAATGGATTTCGGTTAACTCAGAGTTTCGGATAAAAGAGATTCTACTGTATATCAAAATGTTCAGAAAAGACAGGAGTTACATCTAAAGAAAAATAAATTTTCGAAAATTTTAAAGCTTTAAGAGTCCCGAAACCCCTTAATGAAATTATCGAACTACAACATGATTTCTATATATTATGGACTGCATACCACTTATCATTCACTTACGGAGACACAAAAGAATTCGGTTAAAAGACTGACTATGATGGAAGTTTACTGGAAGTGGGTTTTCCACTATGGTATACATTTTTGAACTTTACTAATTTCATTAGCGTATTACGTGATATGCATTAATTCTATAAAACATATACAGGGCTGCGCGAAAGAATTCGCACACATTACCGGATATGGATAGCAATTGCTGAAAACGTTTTTTTACTGAGTTGCATGTTTTTAACCCGTCAGCACATGCGCCCCTTTCCATTAAGATACTGCACGCGTGGGAGAAATCTCATCGCATTTTGTCTCCCATTATATTGTTGGCTAAATGCGTTTTAAAAACAAATCTACTTCTCTATATTGTAAAATGCATCAGCACTACTTATTTTAGGGGGAAAATCATGCTTTTCATATTTATTTTCAGATTTTGTAGCAGTTTCTGTAAAAATCATGTTTTTTTTGTTTTATATATATATATATATATATATATATATATATATAGAAAATATTTAAACAATTTGTTTCACACATTAAAAGATAATTATTTCACAAAATGGATATTAATTACATTTAATACCCTTTCATCATTATATACTAAGTAACTTATGTTAGTCTTCCATTAAAATTATTTGAGTGCGTGTTATTCCGTAAGAAATGAACGTATTGAAATGAAACGTTTGTACACGCGCGGTATTATTTAATCTCAAGAGGTATATTTCTTTCTAGCGAACAAAGAAACGACATTGCTTCACCCACCCCTTCTCGACCTTCACAGGTACAGGGCAGCTCAGAAGCGTCCTCAGAAAATTTATCTCCCCCACTTTTTTTATGGTACTTTTCAGTTAGCCGGGCGCCAGTGTTATATATACATATATATGTATATATACATGTATGTAGGGGAGAGTGGGGAGGAATGCGGCACTTTACAAAAATAAGAAAATCAACTTTGACACACAAACAAAAATTTCGATATATAGAATACAAAATGAAACACTTTCAATTTCCTTGAACAATATGGAAACATAATTTGCAGAAACAATTTTATAAATAAAGAAATTGTAAATTTCAAAATGTTTCCCGTACCTCCCCACTAACAGGGAGGTATGGGAAAGCTATAAAACAATGTATGATAAGGTACAAATAGTCTAGTGTTGGCTATATGTACACTGTACAGTCTAACAAAGATTGTAGGTTGATAATGTCTGTGCTACAATATCAAATTCCAGTACCTTCATTAGTGGAAGGAAAATTCAGGATTGTCAGTGAGAGATGACATTAAAAAATCATCAGTTCAATTTATTTACATTTTGAAGTAATTGAATATCTATATTATAAAGGACAAACATATCTGTGCGTAACGCATACGTCATTTTGCGAATGGCAACACTTTGAAATTTGAAATAAAATTTTGGTTTTGCAATTCTCTCTACTGCAAATTTTTAAATTTCTAAATATCGCACATTTTAAATTTTTACACTGTCGTATAAGGAAAAAAATGCTCTTTTAAATGCATTTTGTTTGAAAGCTGTATCTCAATTTATTTTTGAGATATTAATTTTTTTTTTTTGTAGTTTTTAGTACCATTTTTCTTATTGTGGCAACAAAAGTACCTCATTTCTATTGAAAGTCATTAAAAGTAAACAGAAAATAGTCAAAAATAGGAGATACTGTATCTTTTTGTGGCCATTTTCACATAAAACCTGAAAAAAACAAGTTGAAAATAAAACATGTGCTATGTCAAGAATATTGTCTGTTATTCCTTGATAATGATGTCATAATTTTGAGAGTGGATTGTAAAAATGGATTGCTTTAGCGGACGCAAATGACGTCATTTTATATAAAAAAAAAAGCGTGCGTGTATTTTAATTCTTAAACCTGAATTATGTTTTGTAGAAGTGCGTCATTTTCACAGTGCAGCTACTTTGAAATTCTTCACAGGTGAAATTGCTTCACTTTTAAAAATAATGTAATCGAAATCATACACTGATAAAACGCAAAGTTTTACAAAAATTTAGAGTGTCTTTATAAAAGAGAGGTGATATGCACATAATAGCGATTTATATTACAGAAATTGATGACTCTCGCCTGGATGGATTTGCTTCGCCGAGTTAGACAAGCAAACAAATAATTCGTGGTTTAAAATAATATCGTGTTCCTGAAGTTTTTGTCGAAAATTCTCTAGAATAATTCATTTTAATGCTATTCTTTAGGGCATTCTAATATAATTTTAAGAAAATAACATACTTTGCTTAATTTAATTTTTCCCAATTTTATATAATCTATATATTTAAAACACGAGTGTGTTTTTCAGTCATTAGCCCTGATCTTTCTGCTGAACCAATTTTACTAATATTTTTTTTTAACTGAAAACTCTTCCTTTGCAGATATGTGACTGCACTATGTTTTTTTTTTTTTTTTTTTTTTTATCCGCACTTTTATATTTTAATTTTAAAAGCATTTTATGAAATTTCTTCAAAATGATGAAAATTAGACACCTTTCATTGCTGCAGAGAAGAGATAAATGATGAGGTATTTTAAACTTTATTCATGCTATTTTCTGATAAACATTCAAAATTGTTGATAATTGTTCTATAGGGTTTAGTGGCGCAAAATATCAAGAGCCACAAGAACCTCAATTGACAACCACATCCTAATAACTGATCTTTATTATATTTTACTGATTAAGTATCTATATTATAAATAACAAACGTATCTGTGCGTAACGCTGACGTCATTTTGCGAATGGCAACACTTTGCGATCAAATTTCGGTCTTGAAATTTTCGCTTCTGCAATTTTTTAATCTTCCAACCGTCGTACATTTTCAATTTTCGTCGCACAGGGAAAAAAAATTACTTTCAAATGCAATTTGTTTAAAAACTGCATTCATTGACTGATGTATTATATTTTCTAAAATAATTTTTAAGCATGATTTCTAAGTTTATCTTATCACGTGCCGGTTTCAATACATAATAATAATAAACATTTTGCACATAAAGCAACAAACATTTTTCAGCATTTGTTTGACTATTTTTGCATAACGAAATCAATACTTCCTTTATAAACAAAAATAAAAGAATAATGTTAAAAGAACCACCAATCTAACATATTTGTGAAAGACAAATTAAGGAAATTAATACTTCTTTTATAAACAAAGAATAATATTGAGAAAACACAAATCTGTCATATTTGTAATCGTACAATTTAAATTTTTAGATCACCAAATAGGATTTTTTTTTTCAAATGGAATTTGTTTGCAAAGTTCATCTCAGTTTACTGATTATCTATGGTTTTAAAAACAATTTTAAAAGCATGAAATATTTTTTAATTTATCTATATCGCGCGGAGCTCTATTACGAAAGATTATTCAGATTGCCCTTAAAACAAAATAAAGAGTTCATCATTTTCTTACGGCTAATATCCATTAAAAAAATTCCCTGTGAATAAATAAATAAAATAACATAAATAAAACACAAATTTATAAGACATGTATAAGCTCTGAAATTACCAGAATATAAAAGGATGCCATAAGTAGCAAAATCTTGGCAAATAACTCTTAGCATGCGGCTAATAAGAAAATATCGCTTTTGATAAACTTCAAAATTTATTTGATTGTATAATTCGTATTTTCCATATGAAAAATGCTTTTTTAATGTAAGTGGGCATTCTAAAAAATTTATTGCTTATAAAAAAATTATTGGTTTTCTATTTAAAAAAAAATGTTTTCGCCTATATTCTTTAACCCGGGAAGCCCGGGTACGATACCCTAGTATTTATAATGTTATAATTAATATACTACCCTCTAAAAATATTTGCATATTAGCAATTTACATTCATCTTATTAAAAAGAGGGAATTAGACTTGTCCCATTCCTCCCTCAACCTTCTTTTATGTTAAATTTCTTGTATAAACAAAAATGCTGCTTTTAGGCATAGCTTAAATTATGGATAATATACAGTATAATATTCCATAAATAGGGAATGTATTACATCTACACATAAACAAGTCATTAATATACAGAACGCATAAAAAGGTTATGAAGCAAATTTACTTTTGGTTCTTGAAATAACCGTTTTCTTTATACAATCGCAAGCTTATGCAGATCAGCTACTTTTTTTCAACTGAAGATACCATTGCTTCATCTAATGTGTGATTGATGAAATGTGTAGAATGATATATAAAGAGAAAAACCTGCTGTCCCATTCCCCCCACTGTCCCATTCCATCCCTATATACATACACACACACACACATATATATTAGTATATATACAATATATGTAATATATGTATATTTACATATATGTATCTATATAAATATGTATATATAACACTGGCGCCCAGCTAACCGAAAAGTACCTTTATTTATTTTTGAAGAAAAATGTGATTGAGGTGATATTTATCCAAGCGCGTGTGCTTACGGGTTACATTTCTTGTATATCATTTCATTGTATAAAAAAAATGAAATTTCTTCATAATATTTTATTAGTATTGGAAGCTGTTTCGTATACCTGATGTATGTTTTTTTTTTTTTTTTTTTTTTTTTTTTTTCCCTTAAAATGAAAGCAGATGTTTCAGATATGAAATTCAGTTTAAACAATGTTTCAAGGTGATGAGAAATTCCAATATCTTTTAATAGGCGAGATGTGGTGAATTTATGAGGCATTTCAGTTTCTTTGAAAGTGCAAAGCCATTTTTTAATGCTTTTTTATCGCATTCTAATCTTTTAGATGACTTTATTTTTATAGAATCGTCACAAATAGAATTTTGCATGCACATGACTCGGATGCAATTTTGTTTTCAATTTTTGCCATAGAAATATCGAAGCTGCTCAGACTGAAAATTTTAATATTAAACTTAGATTAAATAAAGTATGATACAAAGAAAATAAAACTAAACTAAATCGGTTTTCCTAACTAAAAGATTTGAACACAGAAAAGTAATAAAATAATTTTATTTTAAAAGTAAAAAAAGTAAATTATATTGCTTGATTTTTTTTAACTCTTACAATTTACAGAAATATACATAGTGTCAGATGGTAAAAAGAAATTAAATTTTAAAAGCAGAAAATCGTATAAATATTTTAGCATAAACACTCACTCTGGCACACATATTTTAAACAATTTTAAGTAGAATGTATACACAAAATTTAGAAAAGCTTTCTGAATTAACAGAAGTCATTATCTTTTAAAGGAAATGTCATTTTTATGTTTTTGGAAAAAAGATATCGCTAACACGAGTGTTTAGATTACACTTGGTCAAAAAAAAAAAAAATTTAAAGCATTGAAATCATTGATATGCTATTTACTTTTTTGTTTAAAATATTTACGTTATATAAATGTTTTCTTTCACAACTGCTTTAATTAGTATGTACTATTTATTACTCAGTTTCCACCTCAATCCCACCCGACTAATTTTGAAGTTTTCAAAAAATCTTTATTCATTTACACTAGTCACAAATTTTAACTTTTTTTTTCTGTATTTAGCTCGTAAATGGGTGCATTAAACTAATTTTATGATGCTGAATTCAGTGGAATAATCAGATTCTCTCAATCATGTCACATTTATTAGATACAGGGGAGTTACATAAATACAAAAGTGAAATTTGACAAAAATTCACGGATACAAAGAAAATATAATATTCATCAGTAAAAATGTTTTCTTGATTACTTACCCCTTGAGCGGCAAGCAATTGCGTTTGCGTAATGCTGAATTCCCACCGGAAAATTAAAAAAATATTTTTTAAAATAAGGAAAAGCAAATTTACTGCTTTTTTCCACCAAAGTTAGAAAAGTAAAATTTCGTAATTTTTTTCTGGTGTAAATCTTCATTAATCGTAGGTGGGATAAGATATATCCCACCGCCCCTCAACGGGTTAACGCAAACTATGAGCACGAAATCGTTGCATAAAAACCTACAATGTTAATATTAAAAACGTTATCTTTCAAAACAGGATGATGTGTTTCGTGCGGATAGTGCTGAATGATGATTTTTACAGCAGAATGCATCCAAATAAAAGGTTTTAACTAAAATAGTCATTCATTTCGACCCCAGCTGATTTTGAAGTTTTCAAAAAACCTTTATTCAATTATTTAAAAACAGCAGTACTCAAACTTCGACCCGCGTCTGACATCCAGATATAGTCTTTTGTATAATCTTCTAAAGAAAATATGAACTAAGCAGAAAGACGAGAACAATGATAGGTATAATACTATAATGTGAAAATGGAGTTATCAAATTTTCTACTACATGCAAAAAATGCATGTATTAATGAATGTCCACTAAACTCCACAATACATTTATAGGAATAAAAAAATCACAGGACACTTGATTTTAGGTGTTTTATCGAATATCTAAAGAAATACTTTAATACTTTTAGAACTTTGGGAATATAAAGAACATGCTTGACCTTATATTTTTCTACGAAGATTTGATCACGAGGCCAATTAGGGGACAGACAAATTGAAGAAGAAAAAAAACATTTGCAATCATACTGTAAAATTAAAATGCACGAAATGATCTGCCGCTGCAGCATATGACTGTGTGAATGTTGTACAACATTAAAACCTACATTTAAATAAACGTAGGACCCTCAAAAATTTTATTGACCCAGACTTCTATAACCCTCCAGTACTCGCGTCGGGTCATAGTGATCCCGTTAATGGCTTGTTATTTTTATTCTCAAAAGAAAAATACAAAGAGTCAGTTTATTGGGCAAATTTTGTATTCAAATTAACGAGAATTAAACCTCTTTACAGATTTTTTTTTTTTTTTTGAGGGGGGTTGGGTGGGGGTGGGGGGGGGTGTTACTATCTTTTTTAACTACAAAATTTACATTTTCGGACAAAAAGGACCCGACGCGAATGCTGGAAAGTTTAGTTTACTTAGCAACGCCGAAGATTTGAATCCATCTGCGAATTAAGGTTGATAATTTGAGATCGGTCCATGATGAGGCTCATCGGCCTTGGACGCATCTGTAAGTTGCGCCCAAGGTCCGATTTCTAAATGAGATCGATCAGGTTTTTCACAGTTTTAGTTGATCTTCAGGAATGAATTGTAATGGAAATAATTCAGGCTTTTGCAGATAGAAGGTTGTTTATTTTTGTGTGTTAATTACAACTTTTATTGTAATTTTATTACTACTTTAAATGTAATTTTATTACTATATTTATTGTAATTCTTGTACACAACACTTTTAAATTTTTTCATGATCAGGCATATTTTACCGAAAATAAACAGGGAGGGAGTGTAGACAGAGTCCAAAATCATTTTCAACAACAACCAGTAAGCTTTTGTGATACCAATTTTGAATATGTAATACAGATTTTGGAATAAATCATACTAACGTAAGAAGCAAAAAATGAAATGATTTTTGAGATTTAATAAGAATCTCGGAATACCTTTTTACGTTTGTTTTTTAAAAAGTTAAATATAAAAATATTAAAACTAAGCGGTGTGCCATATCTTACCTCTTTACCATCTCTATCCTTACTAACACTTGTTAAGATTAAAATATCAAAATTAAATTATACATACGTTACATATTAAAATTAAAACTAGCGTAGAAATCAATGTTTATACAGAGCATTCAGCCATTTATTTTAACTTAGGACTCATATAGGGCAAGTGCGTCAATAATTAACCAGCGAGGTTGAAAACGGCGGAAAAAAGTAATGAATGCATATGTTAATTTTTGTTGGTAAGTACAGATATGTTAATTTTAGTCGGCATACCAATCCCAATTAACACAGAAGTGTATTAATTTTTGTATACAATTTTGTGCCTCACTGGGCAATTACACCATTACAATTTTTTTTTCACAGTTAACATTAAAGCTCTTTTCTCATTTACAGAAGTGTAAAAAAGGGGGGTGAATTTAGGGGATTTACGGCTGTTAGCCACTGAACTCCAATTCCCCATCGCTAATGTTAAACCTAAAGCGTTGAATGCACTCTTATTTCCTCGGGAAATTAATATTTTTAACATCTGTTGTTTTGTGTACTCTTCTTAAAGAATGTCTTTTTCTTCTTAGTTGTCAAAATATTTCTAAAATATATACTTATTTTTATGTGAAGTGTTATAACTTACTCATATCTTGCAAAACACATAAAATATTAAATTAAGCGCATGTTTTAGAAATATCTTGATAACTAACAAAAAGAGACATTCTTTAAGAAGAGGACAAACAAAAAATAAGTTTAAAATATTAATTTCCAGGAGAGATATTTTTAAATATACGATTGCATCCTACATTCTACTTCCATAGGTTTAACACTAGCGAGGGGAATTGTTAAGTTCACTGATTGACACTTTTAAGTATTCTCCAATGAAAACAATTTTCTCAATCTTTAACTCTCATGAGTTATTTATTGTAAATGAAAATATATATATATATATATATTAATTTATTTTTTCTCTCTTGATGTGCTAAATTATTAAGTTATTATACAAAAAATATATGACTACAGACATTCAGATAAAATTACGAAAAACGAATGAATGAACACAAAACGACTCGACTACATGAGGACTACGGAATGTAATGTTTTAATTGGTTTTGGTATTTTTATCAATGAATGCCTGTGGTCATATATTTTTTGTATAATTAATGGTTTTCCAGACATAATTATGTATTTTTGAATTATTAATTTATTGTTTCGAAAATTTTTAAAAATAATTTTCTATTTAAAACAGTAATAGTCAATTTAAATTATTAGTTATTCTTGCAGATATTATTAATACTAATTATTTTGATTGTTTGAAAAAGTGCCTATTTGATCTTCTAACATAATACTTAGACTGCTATGCCCACTGACCCTTTAATTTGCGGAATAAAATTGCATCATTAAACTTATACAATTTTCTAAAATGATATATGGCATGGTAAAAAAACAGGGATTATAAAAACAAATTTTATGAAGAATTTTAAACTGACAGAAATTAAAAATTATGAAATTAGAGAGAGAAAACAAAATCTTTACTGATTAATGGGGCACGAAATTAACGAATCTATTGATATATTAATTTTAACTGCTAAAAGGTGTAAATTAAAACTTTAAAAACGCTAAACATAGGTTTATTTGGCTGTTTACATGTTTCGACCCTACAAGAGTCATTTTCAAAACAAATAAATAAAAATATTCTAAACTTGCACAGTCTATGAAACGCCATCATTCAATTTTTCACGTACTCTTTCATATTTTGCACGTTATAATTTATTTTATACTTAGATGTTTATTTTTAATTTCGCAACCATTGAGTAATTCGAGTCATAATTTTGGTAAGTTAAATGATTCTGCATCGTGACATATTGAATGTTTGCGTGTTACATTCATTGAAATTTATTTGAATGGTTTCTTCTTGATATAATCTTGCTAGGGATGTGGCTTTTCCATTATATTAATATCAGCTACATGCTCCTTTTTTCTATATTTAAATTTCCTGCTAATCATACCAATACAGTAATTTTTTTATCCGTCTGCTCTAATAAATGGCATTTCATATATTACTGAGTTATAATATTTAATCTATTAATGTTGCACGAAATTAACTAATCTAACTACAATATGCGATAAAAAAAAAAGACAATTTACAATTAAAAAGAAAATTTAGTAAAATAAATTTCCTAATTTAACACAGTCGAAAGAATTCCTAAAGCATTATATATATTTTTAAAAAGCAAACAAACAACAACTGATATCTAAAGCAAACACTCAAAAAAGACATCAAGCTTATCTAGACATAACGGAAAATCTAAAAACTTACCTTATACGTCGTATCCACTATTTTCGCCGTATTTTCACTGGTATCCATGGTTATATTTATTTAATCAGATGCTTTGGCAGGTGAACAGGATACCTCTTTATGATCTTTCCAGAAAATGTCCAGACAAATTTTCAAAAACACACACAAAAATTATCCAAACCGAATACTTAGAGGGAGAAGAAAAACGAAAATATTACTCGTAGAAGTAAAGATGATACTCACTCATCCCACCTGTTGGATCATCTTCTGATCCAGCAGCCCGTACTTTACCAACAACAGATAACACAGAAGTTCAGAGCGAAGTCCAAGTGAGGCGCGCGACGGGTTACAATGAGGAAGCACGTGCGAAGATTTACATTTGAAAAAAAATCGCCAAATACTCGCCAATAAAAAACTAAAGCCAAGAACGAAAGTGAAAACAACTTGCGTAATGATTCTCATAAATTGGTTATTTCGGGCGATATAGTAAACATAGAGAGAAAAGCGTCATAGATGACATATTTTAAATTTAATTATTTTTTAGATATTTATACTTATTTTTGAAAGGAGATTTATTATTTTTTTTACTTTAAAATTTAAATTACTCTAAAATAAAAAATTGTGGAAATTAATAAAAAGTGAACGAAATGCTAAATTTATAACACGCTAAAAGGGGAAAAATGTACATTCAAAGGGTTATATTATGTTAGTGTTACTGTTAGTGTTGTTTATGATTAGAGGATGTTTATTGTACCTTAATTTTAAAAACAAACCCTCCTACCAAAAGAATGGCATGTGATACAGTAATTTCGTTAACATATTTTTATTTAGCAGAGGGAAATCTTAAGAATCAACTATTATTTTTACAGAGAGGATTTTGGTGCCGACCAGAGTTATTAGAAAATGCAATTCATAGAGTTTAAAACAGGATGTAACTCTACAGCTCATATTCAAAATATTAGAATAATTGAGAAAAAGTAATAAGAAAAAATTATTTTTCCTTTATTCATTTTTGATACTAAGTAAATGCAATTAAATTTCTTATAAATTAAGTCTGTAATGTTTAGATAAGATTTTAACATTTACAAAATATAAAATACAGTGCAATAAATTAGGTATACAGCTTTCTGAAACACATCAAAATATTAGAATAAAATTTAGATTGGTTCAAAATATTAGAATAATCTATTTTACGCAACAATATTACCTTATGAATATGAAGTAAATGGTAGTTAATATTTTGTAACATCCCCGTTAGCTTTCACAACAGAGTAGAATCGATCTTGCATACTATATACAAGGTGTTTACAACCATTTCTATCAATATTAACCCAAATAGACTTTATACGTGCCACTAACTCAATTTTACTTGAAGGAGGATTTTCTCGGAGTTTTTTCTCCATTATACACCATAAGTTTTCGATGGGATTAAGGCCTGGTGAGTTTGGTGGCCTAGGAAATACCTTAATGTTGCGTTGGCGGAACCGATTCTTAGTTGACACCGAGGTATGCGGTGATGCTAAATCTTGTTGAAACATTAAATCATCTACAAATAAATCTTCTGATGATGGAATCATGTAATATTCCAAAATTTCTTGATATAACTGAGAGTTAACCTTTTCGTAGACGATGCATAACTTTCCAGGTCCTTCTGCACCCATGCAACCCTAAACCATGACACTAGCATTAAATTTTACGGAACGTTTAAGGCATTCTTTATCAAATGCTTCTTCCTTCATTCTCCAAACTCGAATACCTTGATTACCATATCAAACACAAAACATACTTTCATCACTAAATAATATATTTTTCCAATCTTCTTCGCTCCATAAACGCCTTGATTTACACCAATTCAATCTTATACGCTTTTGTTTTGCAGTCATGAGAGGTTTTGTTTTCGGTACACGAGATTCAAATTTAAATTTATGGAGACGTCTTAATATTGTCGATGTAGAAACTTCAACTCTTTCTTCTTCCCATTTTCGGAGCAAGAATCACACACTTTTAAAACGGTTTTTCTTAACTATACGCTTCAGTTTCCAGTCATCTCTAGCAGATGTTTTTGGTGTTTGGTTTTCGGCCGCCATTTCGGCAATTATTTTGAAATTTTCCGTTTTTTAGGTGCGTTCGTAATTATATAAATACGTAGCACCTATAGTCGTTGTTCAGTTCGTCTGTCCGTCGGTCCGTCCGTCCGCATATAACAGAGCAAAAACTAATAAACCGAATGGTCTGAAATTTTAAATATATGATTCTTGCAACATTTTGTCGAGCCATTTCAAATTTTATGAAAATCGGATGTATAGTTTAATTACAGGGACAGTCAAAAGTTTTTCTTTACATTATGGCCAATGGGAAAAGATTATTGCGAGTGCATTTTAATGATGTTACAGTCTTTCGAATGGTCTGAAATTTTAAATATATAATTATTGTAAAATTTTGTCGAGCCATTTCAGATTTTATGAAAATTGGATGTATAGTTTATTTACAGGGGCAGTCAAAAGTTTTCCGTTACATTAAGTACAATGGGAAAAAAAAAAATATTGCAAGTGCATTTTAATGATGTTACAGATGCTATGCACTTATGAAGGGCAAAAAAATATACATTCAGTACAATATGGGGTGAAAAAATATTTATAAAATTAGTTATAGTACGAACGCACCTCATTTGCCACGTTTGACGAGGAATTTCCTGCTTGTTTAATATTGTGTTAGTATTTTACTAACGCTTGATTGCGAACAATGTAAATAATTCTCCATATAGCATTGATTTCTACCGTGCCGATACAAATCAACCGTACGAAGTTTAATAGATTCAGGGATATCACTCACACGGAGCATTTTAAGACAAAAAAGCAAAAAAAAAAAAAAAAAAAAAAAAAAAAAAAAATACTGATTTTAAATAAAATCGTCTGAATTTAATCAATGATGTCACCAGCTAAAAATTGGTGATAATTAAAGGAGAATTAATGTGAAATATTCTAATATTTTGAACCACTTGAATAAATATTCTAATATTTTGACATTTCAAAATAGCTCTTTTTTCAATTAATCTTTTCAAAAATGATATTAATTTTAAGATAATAAATACGTTTAATCAACAATAAATTCTTAATAAAAATATCGTTTGCATATTTGCATTAAAAGACATTAAATTGCCAAAAGATATTTTCTATTTGTAAAAAAAAGTAATTACGTATTCTAATATTTTGAATACTAGATGGTACCCGTCAAGATTTGACGGTAAATAACTTGAATGAACTTAGAAAAATTCTTGAATTTTTAATGAACTGCTTTTAAAAGTAGTAGGAAAAGGACAGTACGGGGACAGGAGGATGCGGGACCGTCCCGCATCCTCATCCCGTCCCCCCTCCGGTACCGCCTCCAGCACCCCCTCCGGCCCCATCCCCCATCCCGCATCCTCATCTCCCCTCCTGTGCACCCTCCGCCACCGCCCCCTAGCGGGAAAAATGGCGTTTTTAGAGTATTTTTCTGCTATAACACGACAGTTGAACGTTAGATCGACTAGATTATCATACTATAAGATGAAGATTAAATTTACATTTGAATTTTGAACAATCTTTACCTTAATGAGTATTATTAATTAAGCAAAATAATGGAAAATAACAATTTTAAAGGAAAAAAGCTGATTTCTGTAGATTTTCTTTCAACTGCAAGATCAGAATATCAACTTAAATGGAGAAAGTTAAACATATATTTGAATTTTGGATGATTAACATCTTAATGAGCATTATTAATTAAGCAAAACAATGAAAAATATCAATTTTTAATGAAAAAAGATGAATTTTTTCAAGTACAAGATCAGAATATACTCTTAAATGGGGAAAGTTAAACGCGTACATTTGAATTTTGAAGAATCTTTACCTTAATGAACATTATTAATTAAGCAAAACAATGAAAAATAACAATTTTAAAGGAAAAAAGCCGATTTCTGTAGATTAGTTTCAACTACAAGATCAGAATATCAACTTAAATTGAGAAAGTTAAACATATATTTGAATTTTGAACAATCTTTACCTTAATGAGTATTATTAATTATGCAAAATAACAAAAAAATATAAATTTTAATGGAAAAAAGCTGATTTCTGTAGATTTTCTTTCAACTGCAAGATCAGAATATCAACTTAAATGGAGAAAGTTAAACATATGTTTGAATTTTGGATGATTAACATCTTAATGAGCATTATTAATTAAGCAAAACAATGAAAAATATCAATTTTTAATGAAAAAAGATGAATTTTTTCAAGTACAAGATCAGAATATACTCTTAAATGGGGAAAGTTAAACGTATACATTTGAATTTTGAAGAATCTTTACCTTAATGAACATTATTAATTAAGCAAAACAATGAAAAATAACAATTTTAAAGGAAAAAAGCCGATTTCTGTAGATTATTTTCAACTACAAGATCAGAATATCAACTTAAATGGAGAAAGTTAAACATATGTTTGAATTTTGGATGATTAACATCTTAATGAGCATTATTAATTAAGCAAAACAATGAAAAATATCAATTTTTAATGAAAAAAGATGAATTTTTTCAAGTACAAGATCAGAATATACTCTTAAATGGGGAAAGTTAAACGTATACATTTGAATTTTGAAGAATCTTTACCTTAATGAACATTATTAATTAAGCAAAACAATGAAAAATAATAATTTTAAAGGAAAAAAGCCGATTTCTGTAGATTATTTTCAACTACAAGATCAGAATATCAACTTAAATTGAGAAAGTTAAACATATATTTGAATTTTGAACAATCTTTACCTTAATGAGTATTATTAATTATGCAAAATAACAAAAAAATATAAATTTTAATGGAAAAAGCAGATTTATTTATTTATTTATTTTTCCAACCATAAAATGAGAATATCGTCTTAAAATGGAAATTAAAACATACATTTCAGTTTGAGAACAACCCTCACCTTAATTAATTTTGATTAACTGAACAAATAACAAAAGTTAATATGGAATAAAAAGATGAATTTTATTAACTTTTATACTAGTTTGAGATTTTAGCAGACATTTAAACACTAGTTATGTAAGATTTAAAACCTTAGACAAATACGTCCTGAGACATATATTAATTAATCAAAATAAATTCAATTTTCAGCTTAATCAATAACTGAAAATTTATCATTAATATATATATATATATATTTTCATGATTGTACATATAAAATCGTATCTCTATTATCGTTCGCACATGCCACAGTTAAAAATTATTTCATACAACTGCTCATATTTCCTAAAATATTTAACATATTTATATTCCAATTGCACTATATTGTTTCTACTATATTTTGTCAATTTTTCTGAAACCGACGTTAAATTTGGTTGAAAACCCTGCATGTTATAAGCAAAAAACATGCAAGAATTTTTTAATTTTTTTTAAATAAATCGCTATATCTCTGTTAATATACGTGCTATTCTTACACAAAAGAATACACATATTACACAATGTCTGTTTATTTATATTCGGTAGCGGTAGATCATTTCGTGCATTTTATTTTACAGGGTGATCCCAAGTATTATTTTTTTTCTTTGATTTTTTGTTGGCCCCCTAATTGCCCCCCTTAACAAATCGACATTTCTAAATATGAGGTCATACCTGTTCTTTTTAATCCTGAAATTTCAGAAGAATCTGACAAGTATATTTCTAAATATTCGACAAAATGTCTAAAATTGAAAGTTGCCGGTCATTAATGGCTATATAGTGTATATAATGAGCTGTATAATCTATCCGTATGAATGTAGTATTTGGAAGCAATGAGGTCTCTCTCTCTCTTATTTTTTTATTATTATTATTTTTTTACTAACAAAAATCAAATGTATATTTTTTCATATATTTTTCGATTTGTATTGAACTTTTTAGAGTTTTTTTTTTTTTTTTTTTTTTTTTTTAAATATTTTTTTAGACTAAAGTAAATACCTATGCTGAACAGATAACTATTTGTTTTAATATAATGAAATACAACACTACATAATAGATTCGGGAAAAAATTCTTAAAAAATATTTATTTCCCTAAAATTAGCAAATTACGTTGGTAGGTTGTTAATTTTTAAAAATCCAGATAAATAATGCAGTTTTACAAAATCAGGATAATTAGTACATTTTTCAAAATCAGGTAAGTGGTAAAATTTTACAATATCAAGATAATTTGTACAGTTTTTTTTTAAATCAGGAAAACTAAAGCGGTTGAAAAAGGTCAAGGATTCCCTTTAAACAATGTGCAAACTTAGAGATTAGTAAGGGCAAATTCACATATACAGGAGGATTCAAAAGGTGATTTTATGCGTTTATTCCCCATTCTATCTACAAAAGTGATGCGATTTAATAAATAAATAAAAGAAAGAAAGAAAGTAAAGTCGATTAACAAATGCGTTAATAAATTATTAAGAATGCTTTTTTTAACAATAAGGTGCTATACATAACTTCATTGCAAAAAGGGCGAAATTATTGGGAAAGAAGAGTGCATGCATATACGCCGTTGAATAGCAATTGAAGAAGCTATTCGAATACCAAAGAGCAAGGTGTCGTTCAGGCCTTTTTCTTAAAAAGAGAATGCTTCCAAATATGATAAAGCAGCGGTACCCAAACATTATTGTTATACGACACCCACCACTAAATTATATTTCAAAATATTAATATGAACCAAAAAAAAAAAAAAAAAAAAAAAAAAAAAGAAAAAAAAAAAAAAAAAAGAAAACCAAGGAAAAAACTTAATGTGATAGAAATTTTAAAAGTTTGATTTGTTACACGAATCATGTAAACTAAAAATAAATTGCAAAATAACTTCAATAAAACTGATACAGTGTACGAGGGCAATCCAATAAGTAAGTTCCGTTTTCAATTTTTGTCCCGGAAACCCTGAGTTCGTGATTTCACGCATGCATGTCTACTTTACTGATTAATTGGCAAACAATGGAAGTTATTTGTAGATCTCTGAGTGTTGCGTCGGCTGCTTATTGATCGTTTAAAATATGTTAAAAAGTTGAACCTCCAACTGCAGGCGAAGAACGGTCTGTATGCGAAGAGAACTTTCTGAATGCTAGGAACACTAAACCTATAGAAATTCAGAGACAAATTTGTGAAGTTCATTGACAAAATTCCAATAAATATTTTTTTTTCTAATAACACAGGCCTGCAAAATTGAAGTTTTTGAAAAATACAAGATAAGTTTTCGCTGATTTTTATGTTATTTGGTGTGCTGATTTCGAAAATGACCTCCATTTTTTCCCATCACGTCAGAATTTTTTGTAAAATCGATATCGATATATTTGCTAAAATCTTATTTGAAAAGGAATTCTCTCAAACAATTTTGCATATACTATCTGGCAACAGTGATTTTTATCCATTTAAATCTATGTAAAATAATTGATTCTTGGGGAGGCTAATTGATTTTTCAGTAATCGATTATTTTTTATATGTATGAAAATCACTTTTGTCAGACGGCACGAGCCGCTTCTGGTCGAGAGAAAAACAAAAAGTTCCCTTGAGTTTAAACTATTTACTTCAAATTATGGTGCATTTTTCTAGAAAAAAAAATCATCAACATACTATTTTAATTTGTTTTTATTAAGGTAACGTACATAAAATATACGATTAACTAAGAGAATCAAATATTACGTATGTGTACATGAAAGTTTCAAACAAATTTTATACTGAGCAAAAAAAAAAAAAAGAAAAAAAATTAAGTACGTAATTTTCTTTCTTTGAAGCTTCTTTTTGCCGTTCTTCTTTTATGTTCAATATCAGGCCTATCTCGTGTTACCATCCGACAGTAGTCGTCTAGATAATTCTTGTCCCGTCTTCCTTTATATTTGCGCTCCATATATTTGATGTCTTGATGGAACTTTTCACCCTGTTCTTCGCTGACTGATCCTAAATTTTCGGGGTGAAGTCTACATGTGAGTGAAAGCAATGTATTTTGACACTCATGGAGCAACCCAATGCTTGAAAAATTTCCAGCATATTCATTACAATTGGTTTGTAGTCAGAATACTCGTAATTGCACAGAAATTTACTGACCACATCTTTGAAGGCAACTGAAGCTTCTTTTTCTTTTGTTGTCCTTCTACTCTCAAATTCTTTATCCTTCACAAACTTGCGGATATCTGGACCAACAAAAATTTCCTCTTGCAACTTAGCTTCGGATAAACCTGGAAACTTTTTGCACAGGTATTTGAAACAATCGCAATCTTTTGGATCAATACAATTTTTGGCTCAACTAAGCTGTTACGAATCACATTCTTGGGGCCTGTTTAATGATTTTGTCTTTCCAGCTATTCTTTTTTGACCCAACGTTGAGTCTTATCACGTCTGTCCCACTCGCAAATGAAACATTGGTACTTTGAGCATAAGGTCCATGAGGAACGGGGAAATGTCCGATGAAATTTTCATAAAAATCCAAGTAAAATTGGATTTTTCAAAAAAACGTGACGTGATAGAATTTTTTCATTATTGTTTTAAAATTTAGCACCAAAAAATACATTAAGTTCAGCTATCAATTCTCTTGTATTTTTTTCATCGCAGGCCTGTGTAATCGTTTCCTTTTGTTTAATTGCTTAACGGAATTTACTTTCTGAATTGCCCTCGTATATACAAAAAATTATTTATTTTTATGTAAATGTCATTTATAACTTGAATTACAATTATCCAAAATTTGTATGTATTTTAATGTTTTACACAGGTTTCATTTTAAGAATGTAGGTGTGTTTATAGCATTTTTCTTATAAGAAGTTTCACGTTATCATAACAGGCTCTTTTGCAATTGATAAAAAATATTTTATCTTTGTTATTTTATAAGTATACACATTGACTCACCCATGGGGATGGGGGGGGGGGGGGGGTAAAGGGGCCCTCTTAACGAATTATTTAGAGTTTTCTAAAATTATGAAAGATTATTTTTATTGTTTTTAATAGCTTCTTAGAAAAATGGCTTATCACTAGGCTTCAATGGATTCTGATTAAAGGATAATTTTTAATTAAAATGAATTTAAGCATTTAAAATTCTGGAAAATTGATTGCCGATCAATACTATCTATTGTTAAAGGGGGGGGGGGGGTTCTACCTCTTTGGGTCAATATTTTGTATATTCTTTATTTTATATTTTTGGCACCCTTCAAATGTGTAGATTGATGTCCTACAGCGGTTTCGTGATATTCCAATTACAGCATTTTTTGATCAGTAAATGTAACGCTATTGTAAAATTAATTAACGTAATTTTCTAGAAACCTTTTTTTTTTCGAAATGGGCGAGCCTTTTTTCTAGAACTATTGGACCGATTTCTTTCATTTTTTTTATTTAAAAGAAAGCTAATCGGATTTTTTTTCTAGAGGTTATGCCACCGAAAAATATTATTTTCATTTGTTAAATCCTATCTAAAGTACCCGGCTGATATAACTTTAGGGCTTACTAAAGTTGTGGAACAGACACCGTGATTCTAGGATAAACTAACATAGCTTTATTGGAATAAGAACAACCTCACTACATAGCGACTAGCGCACAACTGCGATCTCCGATCGCAACAAACGCTCAGTAGAGGCGCCATCTGTTGAGAGGAAGATATTACAAACACACAACATTCCCTCCCTCCTTAAAGAAAGTACAAGATGTAAATGTCATTACATATAGACAGTTCAAAACAAAAGTCTTTTAAAGAAAACAGTTCAAAAACCAACGAACAGTCTGTCAGTCTATAATTTTAGATGTAACAGTATTTCACAGAGAACAGTTCAAAAACTAACGAACAGTTTGCCAGTTTATAACTGGAGACGTACTGGTTTTACTCTTACACGTTTTGAACGTCTAATCAATGGAGTACTATTTTCATCACGAGTGAGCACTTGTGGTGATAGCACTGGGGGTTCTGCAGGCGACTTGCTCACTCCGCCTGTAGAACTTACCTCTGAGGAGAGCACAGGAGGTTTGGGAGCACAAGTGGGTACCTCAGTCTGCAAGTCAGCACATTCTGATTGTGGTGCAGCAGTAGCTGGTAACTTAAGTGAAGTAGGAATTTCACTAGTCAGCTCTTCCTGCCTGAGCCTTAACTGGTCGATGTGCCGAGTCCAGTTTCCCATGGGGGTTGAAACCTCACACATAACTTTTCCCAATGGACGTAAAATATTGCCAGCAACCCATGGTGGGCCACGACCAAATGCACGCACCCAAACTGGGGTGCCCTCTGAAATTTTCTTTGACCCTGTCTCTTTCATCTCACATGTCTGGGTCACAGGATCTCGAATTAGGTCCAGTCGTGTTCGAAGAGGCCGACCGAACATTGCCATGGCTGGAGATATTCCCGTCACTGCCGATGGTGTATTGCGGTAGTTGAAAAGGAATCGACACAGCCTCTCTGCGAAAGTCCCTCCAGTCATTTTCTTCAGGGCTGATTTGACTGTACGGACCGCTCGTTCAGCTAAACCATTCGAACGTGGATGGTATGGTGGTGTTTTAACCTCGGAAATGCCATTGTTAGCTAAAAATTCACCAAATTCTGCACTGCTGAAACCAGGGCCATTGTCGCTGACCAGACTTTTGGGAATGCCGAAACGAGAAAACAGGCTACGTAACACCATTATGGTTACACAAGATGCTGTACTTGAGACTTGTGCCACTTCTAACCACTTTGTTTTGGCATCCACGATTACTAGCAACATGTGGCCTTCCACTGGACCCGCATGGTCAATGTGGATCCGCTCCCATGCTTGTTCTGGCACAGGCCAAGAAGAGTACTTTGTTGGAGGTGCTGAAGCATTTTGCTGGCAAACAACACAACCCTTCACTCTTGCTTCAAGATCATTATCTAATCCTGGCCACCAAACACTGGAACGAGCATGGGCCTTTATAGCCGTTATGCCTTGGTGAGATGAATGAAACTCATCTAGTATGAATTTCCTAAATTTTGGTGGAATAAATACACGTGAGCCCCTGAAAATGATGTCTCCTTCAAAAGATAATTCATCTTTTACTCTTAGAAAAGGGTGCAGATTTTGCTCAATTTTCTTCGGAAAGCCGTTTAAGATGTAAGATTTTAGCTTGCGTAGATCCGGACATTTGTTAATTTCTGTTGCAATCAGATGCCTCGTCACTGGAGTGTCGTCTAACTGTGTCAACAACAACACTGACTCTGTCGGAGCTGGCAGATCAGGATGCTTCGTATTTAAGGGCAGCCGACTGCAAGCATCTGCATTAGCATGCAAACTACCTTTTCTGTATTTGATAGTGTATGAATATGCTGCAAGGGTCAGAGCCCAACGTTGAATTCGCGCAGCAGCCACAACAGGAACAGGCTTGTCTGCAGAAAGGAGATTAACTAAGGGACGATGATCAGTAAGTAATGTGAATGTTCGTCCTAACAGGTATTTACGAAATTTTGTTACGCCAAAGACCAGAGATAGAGCTTCCTTTTCTATATGGCTGTAATTCTTTTCAGCGTCAGTTAAGGAACGTGACGCAAAAGCTATTGGGCGATCACCATCTTCGGTTACATGAGATAATACAGCTCCAAGACCATAGGGACTGGCGTCACAAGCCAATACAACTTCCTTCTTATTGTCAAAATGTATCAGCAGTGATGAATTTCGTAAGGTTTCTTTCACTTTAGAGAAAGCTTCTTTCTGTAATTTATCCCATTTCCATTTGGTTTTATCTTTTAAGAGCTCATATAATGGCGCTAACAAAGTGGCCATGTTTGGCAGGAACTTAGCATAGTAAGTAATCAATCCGATGAAGGAACGTAGTTCATCCTTATTCTTCGGATCTGGTGTATTGACAACTGCTTCGACTTTAGACTCTAGCGGATGAAGTCCTTTACTATCAATCCGATGACCAAGATATTCAACTGAAGTCTTCAAAAATTCGCATTTGTCAGGGTTGAGTTTCATACCAGCTTCCTGTAACCGCGTTAGAACAGCCGTCAAGTTCTGTAAATGTTCAGCTTCATCTTTTCCGAACACTAAGACATCATCAAGATAGCAAGCAGCCTTCAGACCATACAGAATTTTATCAATTTCTCTCTGGAACACAGCTGGAGCAGAGGCTACTCCGAAAGGTATTCTGGTATACCGGAACAGTCCTTTATGTGTGTTAATGATGACTAGATCTTTTGACTCTTCATCCAGTTGTAACTGGCAGTAGGCATCACGGAGGTCCAATTTAGAGAAAACGACTCCGCCTGATAGCTGGGCAAATAAGTCTTCGATGTTAGGAAGTGGATACTGCTCTAATTCAGTCATCTTGTTCGTCGTTAATTTGAAATCTCCGCATATCCTGATGCGGCCGTCACGCTTCAACACAGGTACAATTGGCGCTGCAGAATCAGCGGTCTTCACTGGTTCAAGAATGCCTGCTTGAACCAGCCGAACTATCTCTTGGTCAACTTTGTCTACCAGAGCATACGGTATTGAACGTGCCTTAAAAAATTTTGGAGTTGCAGAAACTTTCTTAATTAAATGCACCTTGACATCTTTCACAAGACCTAATTCTGGTGAAAATAGATCTTTAAATCTTTCTAAAAGGTTCTGGAACAACAATTCAGAAGTTGGCAGATTGTTTATGGCATAAGGATGGTTTGCATTTTTAAAAACATTCATTAATTGCAATGGATAAATCCAGTTACGGCCTGCTAAATTAATACTTCCTTGTCCAACAACCATCAAAGGTAATGAGTGAGACTTTGCTTCATAGGACACTTCAACTTGAGTCATACCAATCACTTCGATAGGATGCTTAGTATAAGAATTTAGCTTAATTGAGGTTTGCTCCAAAGGAGGAAAATACTCTTTTACTTTATTAAATTCATTTAAAGGCATTAGAGAAAAGGGGGCACCTGAATCCACTTCAAAAACGAACGGCTTACCTTGGACTAGACACTCAACTCTAGCAGGTGGCAAGGTTTCTTCCATCCCTGAGATGTTGAATAGTGTGTAAGTTACAGGTACTTTATTTTCAGCCTCCTCCACTTGCACATTATGCACCCGAACTCCAGAATCTTTCTTCTTAGATCGGCAAACTTTAGCGATATGGCCAATTTTCTTGCACGCATGGCAAGTTGAATTTTTGAAACGGCATTCGCTGGACACGTGATTACCTCCACATCGATTGCATTTTTCGGTATTTTGCGTTGAAACACGAGAATTCTGACTTTTGGGTACAATATTCTTCTCTAAATGAATTTTATTTACTTCCGAGCCGGATCCGGATGCCATCCGTAGGTTGCTAGCGTCCCTGGCCGCAGTCTCCATAGTTACCGCGATTTCTGTAGCCCTCGTTAGGGTTAACTGGCTTTCAGATAGGAGTTTTCTCTGGATACTTTCATCTTGGATCCCGCAAACGATCCGATCTCGCAGCATTTCATCGAGAGATGCGCCGTAATTGCAATGCTTAGCCAAGCTGCGTAACTCCGCGATGAAATTGGCGACTGATTCGCCGGCGCGTCGCACTCTGCTATTGAATTTATATCTCTCAACGATCTCGGACGGCGCTGGATCAAAGTGCGAATTCAGAACTCGAATTATTTCCTCCAGAGTCTTCGTATTTGGTGCCGCAGGCGAAAGGAGATTACGTATTAAGGCATAGGTAGTTGGGCCGACGATAGTTAGAAAAATAGCCCTTTTTCGATCTGCTTGATCGATCCCATTAGCTATAAAAAACTGTTCCAGTCTTTCCGTGTACAAAGTCCACGATTCTGCTGATGAATCGTACTCTTTAATCTGCCCAAAAGAGCCCATCTTATGCAAAAAATACGCACCAATGCGTTAGGCTTCGTACGGCGGCGTGCGCTGCTACCGGCGACCGCGTGTTAGGGTTAACACGGCGCGGCAAGATCGGCGGCGTCATTCCAATCAAGGAAGAGAGAAGAAAAAAAAAAAAAAATTCTCTTCTTTTAACATCGAATCGCATCCTCGTCGCCAATGATATAACTTTAGGGCTTACTAAAGTTGTGGAACAGACACCGTGATTCTAGGATAAACTAACATAGCTTTATTGGAATAAGAACAACCTCACTACATAGCGACTAGCGCACAACTGCGATCTCCGATCGCAACAAACGCTCAGTAGAGGCGCCATCTGTTGAGAGGAAGATATTACAAACACACAACACCGGCGATGCCCGGAATTTTAAGAATGTTTGTTCTGAAAAATCAATTTTGAAAAATCAACGATTGCGTGTTAATTTAAGTAATTTCCACTCTTTTTTTTTTTTTTTAATTCAATCCCGACGACAGATTGTCCTACTTACTTAGTAAATATAATCTGTGATCTGGATTGAGACCGAGATTAAAACCTTTTGATGAAAAGGTACTTCCGACTATTTTGTTATTTAAATAATTCTTTCATGAATAAATAAAAATGGCAAGCACAAAAATTCCATCAATTTTATTTTTAAAAAATCTGAAATCTTTATTTCAGTTCTTCACTAAGAATGAGCTCTATGGACGTAAAAATTTGTGGAAATTCTAATATATACGCATACAAAGACTTATGTATATGTGGAATAGATTTTAAAATGGCGAAAAGAAATTCAGAAAACCTCAAAATGTTAAAACATGCCAATATTTCCATAATAGGATTTTTATCATGTTTCAATACGTTTTTTCAAACTTATATGACGTTATATTGGGTGAGTGCAAAAGTTCATGCGGAGTTTGAGAGTAAAAGTCACACAGTGATTAGGCAAACAAAGTTCTTTATTCAATCAATGATATATGCTCCATCGTTTTTTATAATTTGTTTCTAACGTTCTGGCAGCATATAGATGCCACGATCATAAAAACTGCGCGGTTTAGATTCGAAGAAAAAATACATTGCGTTTTTTAAGGCATTCAAAGAGTCAAGTTTTTTTCCATTTAAATGATTTTGCAATCACCGGAACAAGTGATAATCAGATGGTCCGATACCAGGCGAATACGGTGGATGAGTTAGGACATCCCATTTCAGGCTGTTCAGTTTGTGCAGCGTCTGTCTCGAAACGTATGGTCTGGCGTTGTCGCGATGAAAGACTACGCCCTTGCGATTTGACAAAATCGGACGTTTCTGTTTTATTTCTCGATTCAGATTGGTTAATTGGCGACAGTACTTGTCCGAATCAATCGTTTGGCCAGCGGGGAGAAACTCAAAATAAATTATGCCCTTGCAATCCCACAAAACACAGAGCATCACCTTCATCGGGTGCAAACTAGCCTTTTGCCATTGTGTCACCATGCTCATCTGCCTGTTTCCATGTGTGTTTGCGCTGAACATTGTTGTAAAGGACCCATTTCTCATCGCTCGTCACTAATCGATCCAAAAACGACTCGTTTTTGAGCCGCTCGAGTAAAGAAACGGCAGCAGAAATTCGCTCGATTTTGTTCCTCCCGGTCAGCAAATGGGGCACCCATATATCGAGCTTGAAATTGAATCCCATGTTTTTTAAACGCCGAAAAGCGGTTGATCGGTCAACGTTAAGTGATGTAGCAACTTCCTCTGTTGAAATTCGTATTCTGAACTAAAGTACGCACAACATCGTCATCAATGTGTGAAGTTCGACCTGTGCGTGGCTCGTCTTCAAGGTTAAACTCTCCGCGGCGAAATTTCGCAAACCATTTTTTCATAGTTCTTTTAGCTGACCTTTTAGCTTGATAAACCTCTTGAATGTTTTTTACGGCTGCTGGAATGTTTATTCCCTTCCGAAACTCGTAAAGCATAACATGCCGTAAATGCACCTTATCGACACTCATTTTGAAAGTAAACTTTCTCGAAGCAGTTTGTATCTACACAAATTATTTTGTTTGAAATGAAAGCTGCACACGTCACCTTTCCAACGATCTGTCTTACGTAGATGGCAGTATTAATGACAACACTTTACGCCGCTTCTAACGCCATCTATTGCGCCTCCGCACGAACTTTTGCACTCACCCAATATATTTACCTGCTGACGTCCATTATACTTCCAATATGACGTAATATTCACTTCTTTTTTTCTTTTTTTAATTTGTCAAACTATTTATTTTATCTTCATTTTTAATTTCGTCAAACTATTTATTTCATTTTAATTTTTAAATTCGTCAATCTATTTATTTCATTTTCATTTTTCACCTGGAAATTTTGCAATAGAAAAGTAATTGTTCTGGTAGGAATTATACTGTGGATTTTTAATTGCTGTCAACTGCTGTAACGAAGAATGTTTAAATTTGATAGAAAATTGCTGTTAAATTGGCGGTTGGTCATTATTTAAAACTTAACTACAAATTATTTCGATTCCGGATTATTTAGTTGTCTCGGCCGTGTGTTTTAATACATACGCACGTACACTGTAAAAAAGGACTAAAATACGAAAATTGTAACTGGCTATCGAGACGTCAGTACTATTTGCGTATTATAACGGAATTTTTTCTCCGTAAATTACCGAAACATTTCCGTTTTTCTGGAATTTACAGGGGAAAACTTCCGTTAAAATACGGAAATAGTACTAGCGTCTCGATAGCCAGTACAATTTCCGTATTTTAGTCTTTTTTTTTTTTTTTTTTTTTTTTTTTTTTACAGTGTAACATTTCATAATTCTGGCTACTGAACTGTGGATTTTTATAGAATTACAGACAGACAAATTTTCGTTTTTATATATTAGACTTTTTAGAGATCGCAAAAGTAATAAAAAAGCGAACTTTTTTATTCAAATGATCGACATTTTGTCAAAATCAATTTTTAAGCTAAATGTTGGTATAAGCTCCAGATAATTTAACGCCCTTTCACAATAGAGTGACTAAATTTGTCTGAGATGCTTGTGACCGGAGAAAAACGGTCGCCCGAATGGAAGTTCACAATGTTAAAAATGTGCAGCAAACTGTCCAATCGTTCGACCGTTTTTATGGAAAACCACCCCATATTCCTAATTTATTTCTATTCTGGCCAGAATATGGGCAATAATGTGGTCAGAATAGAGTTAAATCACGGTTATGTAATCATTTTTATAGGAAACGGTGGAATGACTGAACAGTTTGTTACAAATTTTTAGCAGTGCATGGCACGCCTTTACAGTCGCACAAGACATATTATTCATTTTTTTTTTACACAAAAAATTAAATGTATAAGCGAAATGGTAATAAATATGATGCAAAGGACATCTTTTTAGCAAGAAACCAAAAACAAGTCGGAAATTGTACGTCAAACGTGGGAAATGAGGTGCGTTCGTACTAGTGCCTGCCACTTTGTGGATTTTCATCCTTAAGAGGGCTGGTCACTCAGCTTCGGAATTCTCCCTCGTAATGTTAAGTCTATGGATTTTTGATGCATTCGTATATTTAAAATATCTTCTCGGGAAATTCATATTTTAAACATCTTTTTTCTGTGTACTCTTCTTAAAGAATGTCTCTTTTTTTCTTAGTTTTCAAAATATATCTAAAATCTATGCTGAATTTAATATTTTATGTGTTGAAAGCGGGCGGACTGTGAGTATGATTTTAACACTTCCTATAAAATTAAGTCTATACTTTAGAAATCCTTTGAGAACTATAAGAAAACAAGAGACATCTTTTAGGAAGTGTAC
Organism: Maratus speciosus; assembly: GCA_963932465.1. Classification (NCBI taxonomy): domain Eukaryota; kingdom Metazoa; phylum Arthropoda; class Arachnida; order Araneae; family Salticidae; genus Maratus; species Maratus speciosus. The sequence continues at coordinate 617,521,959 of OZ010789.1, forward strand.
ACAAAAAATAGAAGTTAAAAATATTAATTTCCCGAGAAGATATTTTAAATATACGAATGCATCAATATATTCCATAGTCTTAACATTACGGAGGAGAATTCCGAATCTGAGTGATCAACCCTCTTAAGGAAAACTGATTGCAAATGACTCGGGCGATCTGTCGGATCCCGCCTGATTGGAAGTACACGGCGCGCACGCTAGGACATCCAGCCACGCAATTCGAGCCACATCCACTTTTTATAAAAAAAAGTTTTGAAATGTTCTTCAAATAATAATAAACAATATGCAAAAAACCAGGGCTAAAATCTTCATTCCTATTCCAGAAAAAAAAGGCTAAAAAACCTCCTTTTTTCAGCCTTCTATACACAGATATTGCCTTTAAGGGAAATTCTTACCTCATTTACCGCAAAGGAATAATTCTAAAATAAACAAGTCGGAAATTGTACGACAAACGTGGCAAATGAGGTGCGTTCGTACTATAACTAGTTTTATAACTATTCAGATTTCGGTGCAATAGCTGTTGCACTCTTATGCAAAAATGCATGAATACAAAATTTATTACGATTCTATATACTAAATTCAGTAATACGGAAATAGTAGGTCACCATCTTATATAGGACGTCATCACCATGGCAACCTAGAACTTTGACTTACCATGGGATATCATTGAATTAATGACATACCATAGGATTGAATAGAATAAAGAAAACTTTTATTAATATATTTTTAAGTTTTGATTCGATTTTCCTAAAATTTGAAATGACTCGACAACGATTCTGTATATTAAATGTCAAACCATTCGGTTGGGTAGTTTTTGCGCTGTGATATGCGGACAGGCAGACCGACGGAACAGACGACGAGGTGCTCCGTATTTATATAATTACGAACGCTCGTAAAAATCACGTAAATTTTAGGTAAAAAAAAAATAGAACCTCTCCTTAAGAACCAATAATGTCCTGACAATAACTAGTGGAGTAATGTCGACCATCGGCAATTCTTATGGTATAACCAAGGAAGGTCGATGTCCTGTAATGTTCTTACTATAAAACGCCATTAACTTAGTGTATAACTGTTAGGATATAACGTATCCAATCATCTCTGATTCGTGTGGTCGATATTAGAAGGAAACACGATCTCTGCAAAATCCAACATAATCTACTTCAACAGCAATCTTAAGTAATGTCTTCGTCTGAGTGTGTCTCGAGGAGTGTATTAAAAAAGGTTTGGAGGATTTTAAGCTTATGGTCATTGCTGAAAAGGAAAATTTCCAATTTTTTTTCTTTTTTTTTTACATGTTCCTGGATATAAGAAAACAAGAATGAAAAATCATCCGTCAAGTATTAGATTATGAAACACTTTCCAACACATATAGAATACTGTGACAAAACCATTAACCCATATATGCTTTGCGTGCCATTTTTGGGACGCTTCGAATTTTAATAATTTTTTTAATTTTCTTCTTTTTTATAACATGAAAATTATGTGAAATAATTATCTATAAATGTCTTTATCTGTTACCAAAAGATCAGCATAAGATGGATATTTATTTTCTTAAATGAAGGCATTTTGGGGGAGTTTATAGTTTTTTCATTTTTCAAGATGGCGAAATGTAAAAAGTAAGTTTTTTTTTTTCTAGCAAGGATGCAAATAAATATCTCATAATCTTAGCTTGTGGACTTCTTTGAAATACGTATATTTTTTTATTGTGAAATTATATGTTCAAGCCTATTTTTTATGCATTTTTGTAATGTACAAAATACAGGACGCTAGGCACAAATGAGTACATATTTTTATTAGCCATTTTGAAGACAGTTATTGATGTAAAGTTCTTTTCGAGATGATTATGAAACAAATTATTTTTAAGCCTCAAGTACGGTTATTCTTAGTTTATTAATACTAATACTTACAATGTTATTAGTCTGTGTAAAGAAAAAAAAATATTTTTTTAGTAGTTCATAAAAATACTAATTATAGTATATAATATAGAATTTAAAAGTTTATTTTATATAAATATAGACAAAACATATAATTAAGCACATTATACTATTACAAATATTATGCATATTCCCATATTTAGAACGTTTATATTTTATCAAACAAATACAAGAATTTCTTAGCGTAATTTTTTTTTGTATTTTCCAGTTCATTTTGCAACGTTTTTAAGTGATTTTACCAACAAATTTGTGAAAACAAAAAGTCAGGCACAAATAGGTTAAATTACGGGAAAGATGATGACTAAGTAAACAATTTAGGTGGTGGTGGTGGGGGGGGGGGATATTTTTGCACTATATTTTTGACGATATCTCTACAACTATAATACCTAAAATTAAAAAAAATCTATTTTTGAGTCCAGCGTTATGAAAGCTTTCACACGATACCCCACATGATATACAAAGAAAAGATTTTTTTTTTTCCATTAGCTTAATTAACCCCTCTACATTTTCCCTAAATATATTTGTGAACGCTTAATAATCTGAAAATATGTGGGTTAATAGTCTTTATTACATCCCCCCAATTTGAACTTTCCACGTTCTATGTTTACGAGTAAAAAGGCTGTGACAGACAGACAAAGACGTGATCTTATAATGGTTCCGCTTTTACTTTTTAAGTTCGGAACCCTAAAAATGAGATAGATCTGCAATGTTCATTGCAAAACTGCACCTCCTGTTAAGTGACCCAAACGACAATTGAATTAGAATAATTTTTTATCATAAGCATTTTATATATTAAGCCTCGTGTAATTCCATTTTACATACGCTGGGATGCAGCTATAGCATATTTCAAATGAAAATCAAATTTCAAATTATTTTTGCTTAATAGGCGCAAAGACCAACTTAGTGAAAAAAATATTCCATGCCGGGAATCGAACCCGGGTCATCAGTATAGCGCACTGACGTTCTACCACTAAACCACATGGAACGATACCCAGCCTGGAACTTCTTACTATTACAAGTTGGTAAGGCTACAAACGCAGCACAAGATGGAATATTTTCCGTGAGCCACCAACATGGGGCAAACACAGACACTTAATTAAATCCAGCATCGATGAATCTACAATATTTGGAAATTTTTCCAGAGAGAAACATTCGCCTTGAATACAATATTTCAAATGAAAATCAAATTTCAAATTATTTTTGCTTAATAGGCGCAAAGACCAACTTAGTGAAAAAACTAAGTTTTTTCACTAAGTTGGTCTTTGCGCCTATTAAGCAAAAATAATTTGAAATTTGATTTTCATTTGAAATATTGTATTCAAGGCGAATGTTTCTCTCTGGAAAAATTTCCAAATAGTGTAGCTATAGCTCACATTGTAAAACCACGACATATTTATTTTTTCGAAATTAATTTTCAAAAGCAATATGAATTGTAACCTATAGATTTTTAGAAGGTTCAAATATCGCCAAAATTACAGCTTATTCCGCCAAGTAGTTTTAGAGTCATGCTTTAAAAACTTCCCTCGTTGTAATGTGCTTTGGAACGATTATAAAATGAATTTAATGTTAGGAGTTTCAAAATTTAACTATGCCTAATTCCTAAACTACTTGATTGAATGACTCCCCGTTTGGTATCTAAAGGTAAAATTTAACGACGATACAAAACAAGATGTCAAAATTAGCTAATTAGTATTAGAACTTTTAAGTTTGGTACGATTACTTTAAGTATAGCATTGATTAGTTAGACTTATATTACTAATTGATTGATACCAATCGTATTTTTTATATGCGGAATAGTTAGTATGGTATCCATTTTTTTTTACGACTGTATATTTAGTATGTTTGGAACTATAAAAAAAAAATCGCATGCATATATTGTGTAACTAACGGGCTTCGCTCGCTACACTTTGGTATTTGGGTGTGTTGGTGTTGTTTGTGACGGCAGATTATCTACTCGAGGGATATAGGCCCGAAGGGGGAGTTGCCCTTCGTGGGGGTCTTTCTAAGGGAGCCTAACCCGCATTTACGCAAGGATATCCAAGGTTCGAACACAGCATCTCCCGTCTACCAGCTTTGAGTTGGGTTGGTTTGATGTTTGACGGCCGATTATCTACTCGAGGGATATAGGCCCTAGGGGGGGGGGTGCCCTCCGTGGGAGTCTTTCTAAGGGAACCTAACTCGTATTTACTCGTGGAAATCCAAGGTTTCGAAGAAAACCACGAAAACTCCGAAACGGTTAGGGCAACGGACGAACCCAGCACCTCCCGTGTACCAGCTCAAAGCCACCTCAAGACTACAAGCCAAACACAAGGTTTCGTGACGTCACGACGCGGGGCTTAGATCAGCCGTGGAGAGCACATGCGTTATTAAAACATATTAATTCTTTCCTCTATATTTCAACTTATTATCACAGCATATGGGAAAAAATAAAAACTTATAGTTTAAAGACGCTAATTAAGTGCTTTTTAATCAATTTCGATCACTCTAAACAATAATAATAACGATAACACAAAAACAATATTTATGAAATAATATCACTGTGTCAATGAAAATGTTCATCAGAATTAAAGTTACATTAAAGAAAATTCGTTCGTTAATGAAAAAAAAAATCCCAAGTATTAAATTTATTTTAGTAGACAGTTTTTATTATTTATTCTACTTTGAAATTTAGAAACAATATCAATTATCTATTTGGTATATATTCAAAAACAAGATATTATACATTATTACATACATATATATATATAAATTTGTAGTTTAAACACATAAATTGAATTATTTTGCTTTCAGTTATTTCAAAATAAATAAATAACAATAAGTGTGCCAATCAAAACCCACATTTAAAAATTAAATTAAAGTGGAAGAAAAGTGAATGCTAAATGAAAACAAATTCAAGTTGTGTTCTATTTTTATTTTTAATCGGGCTTGAAATTATACAGTAAATATCCTATTAAATATTAAGTGATTTGAAATCTGCATATAATAAATAGTAAAATTAAAGTATACATGAAATTAAGTATTCTTATAAATAAATTTTCGTACTGTAAACTTTACTTATCAGAAATGGGTAATTTTCACATAAAATCCATTAAATTAAAAAACACAAAACTGTCATAATACTAAAGCAACACAAGTTCATGAAACAGAAAATTATTATTTAGTTTTGTATTAGTTTGATATATTATGTAAGGTACAAGCAATAGATTTTTTAAAAGGTGTATTGACATATGAAGAGAAAAATAAAAGAAAGAAAGAAAAGACTTTCATCAATTGGAATTAAAATATTCCTAATTTATGTTCATTTTCCTCGAATGTTTAGGTAATAGCTGATTAAAAACATCGAAAAACACAAAAACCTTCCACGAAAATATTTCATTTCCAAAATAATGTTGTGTGGGTTCTTAAATGTTTGTTCACATCTTTTAAGCTTAAAATAATAAATTTTTATGAGATAAAAAGTATTTCCTGACTAGATCTAAAAGTAAATTTATAATTATAGAATAATAATTTTATTTATTGTTACTTTTAATTAAACATTAAAATGTATATGAAAACACATAGGATTTTTGCGAAGAAGGTGTGTATGTGTGTGTGTGTGTGGGGGGGGGGCAACTACTGTTTTGCATAAGGGTACTAACAACCCTTCCTCTAGTCTTGTAAATAAATTGTTTACAGTTGTGGCAAAAATAGAGAGATTCAAAAACATTATCCCCATAGCTCTATTTACGCAGTACGTAATTAAGCATTTATAATTTAACAAAAAATTATAAAAAGAATTTTTATTAAGATAGCAAACGTTTAAGATTAAAAAACAACAAAATTGATACATGTATATCGATCGGGGCTTGCTTTAAAAGAAGTAAACAAGATAAAAATGCTATGTATTCACAGCGACTTTTATGAAAATTTCTGAACAAATTAGAAAGAGAGGATGGTGTGACAAAATACAAATTAAATGATATAAGTCTTGACACGATTTAGGGATATGTTTGCCATTTTAAATTATTGCTCTATGTGGAACGAAACAGAACTACAATAATATAGTTTCGTTTTGAGACACGGTATTATTGATTAGAATCGTACTAGGATTTGCTAGTTAATTTATTTCAAAGAAATTAAAAATAAAAGATTTTGAACACAAGAAGTAAAAATTGTGCTGATAGCATATAAATATAATTTGAAAATAAAACTTACCTTGAAAAGAATATGTTATCAGGCTGAGTAAAACACACGTGCACGTAAAATAGCAAGATACAAAATTCAAATGTTCGGGGCTGTCGCGTTGGCAGTTAGCCAGCCCCAGGCTGTGACGTCACACGTGGGGGGATGAAGGGCGTGTCTGGCTTGTAGTCTTGAGGCGGCTTTGACCAGCTTCGAGAGCAGAACCTCTCAGCCATTGCTGGGGCCTACCAGCTTTGAGAGCAGAACCTCTCGGCCACTGGTGAGGCTTTGGGATTTGGGACAAAATAATAATTCTTTCAGAACCATTTTATCCATCAGAAGAAAAGTTTTGTAACCGCGTAAATAGTTTTTCTTTCTTTCTTTTTTTTTTTTTTTTTTTTTTTTGGATTATAATAACATTCAAACTAATAAATAAAAGTAAATACGAATAGTTTAATCCAAACACTTTTACAGGCCTTTTTTATCGCCAGTTTTTGACTAAAATTGACATTTTTAAAGTTTATTGTCCTTTCAAGAATGATTATTATAATTTTCTATTTATACTCGTATTTACAAAAAACAGAAAAACGTGTTGCTCATTCGTTAGTTAAAATGTCTTACGATCTTTCTTTCTAGAAAATTGTGTTCTCTGTACATCAACAGTGGAACTTAAATATGCGTAGTTTAAGCGTGCATCCAAGCATTAGGTAGGTATACGCAATGAAGATCGGAAGATTGAAGCAGAAAAAAACTTTTTTGAATGTAAAAATAAGTTACGGAAAAAGAGGGAAAGTGATGAAAGAAAATAATATTTGAAAAAACTTAGAAAATTTTCCAAATTGTACTAATGGAGAATTTTTTATTGGTAATTAGTATATATATGTGTATTTTTTAATTTCTTACTTAAAAAAACTGAATAAAAAGCCAAATCTTCTCCATCTACGTACAGTAGTTGCCAACCTTTTTTTCGCCCCGCCCCACCTAATCATCTTTAAAATCGTGACCCCCCCCTCACCACCACCAACAACAACAACTCTCCATTGTAGCATATAATTTTTATTATATAAAAAATGAATTGTTATTCACACGGAAGAAGCCTAAAAGAGATAATTAAGTATGATAAATTCTTTCACATTCAGAAAGATAAAGGATAAAATTTTTGTTATAAATATGTTTTTAACATAACTCTCTGAATTTCAATGAGGCCATACATCTTCACATTTACATATAGAAAAACTGTGTTGTTTTTGCCAGCTTACCTCAGACACAAAAGTGATAATATAGTAGGCATTTTTATCTTTAGGAAATTTATTGAAGAGACTCTCATATTTACATCTGATATCACAACTACATCTGACAAAATTGACACATTTTAAAACGGATTTTTGTACTTTATTAAGAACAGGTGAAGTTTTTTTAAATAGTCAGTCTGTATGAATAACATAATTCACAAGTAGCATTTCCAGATTTGCAACTTTATCAATTTTCAGTCGTCGTTTTTATTTCCTCTCATAACTTACTTATGTGGTGCTGACTTTCTTTTTCCCATTATCGTTAGTTTGCCATCATGTGTTATTCTATTTTAAATTTCTAAATGCGTTATATAGTGTTGTCAGGGCTGCCACAAGCGATGAGGAATACAGCATAATGTGTGTATTTTAAAAATAGTGGTGCGAATAGAATATAAAAATAGTCGCCTGTGGCAGCGCTGTGTTGTATATTTATACAGGTTGTCCGACAATTCATGGACACATTTTAAAATTCAATATAAAATCAAGTAATTGTCGCACAGGAGTACGGTTTGGAATAAACTATTTCTCAGGTTGAAAAGCAAGCAGCTTCAAGCAAATGAAATAATTAGTTTCAAATGTCGATCATAGATGGCGCCACTTGTCTGTATGCTTGCTTTGAAACATGCGTTTTTTTCTGATTTTCACATTAATTTTGACACTGTGTCGCAAAAATGATTGCTCTCGGCACTGAAAGTCGTCATTACTATATCACAGCGTCAAAATTAATCTGAAAATCAGAAAAAATGCATGTTTGAAAGCAAACATACGGTCAAGTGGTGCCATCTATGATCGAAAATTGGAGCTAATTATTTTCATTTGCTTGAAGAAAACTTTTCAACCTGAGAAATAGTTTAGTCCAAACCACACTCCTGTACGACAATTACTTGATTTTAAATTGAATTTTAAAATGTGCCCAGGAATTTTCGGAAACCCTGTATATTGTGTATGTCGTCTGCACAAGAACCATAAGATGTTTACTTTTTATCCATTTCCTTCTTTGATGCTCATTTGGGGACTTACAATTTTATAAAGGTAGCACATCGTTAAGATATTTTAAACATTTTTTAGGTTAAATGTGTTCAACATAGTCAATTTTAAATATACCCTTATATAATTTTACGTATTGCATTGTGAATAGAAATACGAGTTTCAATAAAAAGTAATAAAAAAAAGAGGGGTCGTTATACACTAAAATAATACTAAAAGTAGAAAAATTGTAAAAATTTTAAAATACAGTCGACGCTTGTTACAAAGACCTCTTGCGTGCCAGAGAAAAGGGTCGTTATGGGAGGTCGCTATAGCGAAAGTGAACGAAAAAAACTCTAATCAGATGTAGAAAAATTAAGTTTTCAAAGGAAATTACATTATACAATATTATTACAAATTTTGTTTACTTTCGTATGAAATAAACATTGACAATGAAGCATTATAAAAAAAAAATCCATTTACGAGAAGACTTTGCGTATTACTAAAGTAAAATTTAAGGAAAATGATAAATCACAAAAAAGTAACTTACGTATTAATATTTATTTTCTACAGAAATAATTTGAAATTGTTATTTGTTTTTTATGCATTTGGCTTTTTCTTAAAACAAAATTTTCCATCTCCGTTAGCGATGATAAGTAACTTTCAGTGCTTTCTTGTCTTTAAAAAAAAAAATGTTTTAACGGTCAATAGCATTTGAAACACTTTTCACAGGTATCGGCAGTGACTGCATACTTTCTTCATCCGATGAGTCTATTTCTTCTTGTATAGCATAGCGAGAAATAATATCACTTCCCGTCAGATTATCCACACAGTCTATGTCACAGTCAATCATCACATAATCATTAAAAGTCACATTTTCCTCCAAATTCATTTTTTTCATAAATTTCTTGCATTATTATTTCTTTCTCGTCAAAACTTTCATCATTGATTCGTAGATTATCTGACATTTCATCGGACGATTTTGCAGGTTCCGACTGCACTTCAAAACCAGCATGACGAAAACAAATTTTAGTGGTTTTCTCTGCTACTGCATTCCAGACTGCTTTGGAAAGGTGCAATGCTGAAAGAATATCCACTTTATAAATCTTGTCTTCATCCAGTGCACAAACAATTCTCCTTAATTCCTGTAATTTCCTGTAATTGCGTTTGAAACTTAAGATGATTCCTTGATCGAGATGCTGGAAAACTGACATGACGTTAGGGGGGAAATATGCCACTGTTATAGACTTCAAACCATCAATCTCTTGATGTGCACTATAGTTGTCAATTACAAGGACGATTTTTGTGCCTTTATTTGTCGTTTGCTTATCCAAACAACGTAGCCATTCCTCAAAAATGCTTGCTGCCATCCACGATTTCGCACTATTTCGATAGGATAATGGTAAATTTTTAATCCCTCTAAAGCATCATCTAGGATTTTTTGATTTACCTACAACTAAAGGTGGAAGTTTTTCAGTCCCCGACATATTGGCACATAGGAGAACTGTAATTCGTTGCTTAGCTTTCATCTGTCCACTGTTAGATTCGTCTTTAAAAACTAAAGATTTGTCAGGTATCATCATAAAAAACAACCCAGTCTCGTCCGCATTAAATATGTTTTCTGGTGCATACCCAGGGCTTAATTTGCGCCGGAGCCCGGCTCCGGTACTTCTCTATTTTCAGTAAATATTTAAATATTGGTCGGAATTCACCGGAGCTCATAAATATAGGGCTCCGGAGCCCAGTGCATTAGCACTTCTGAAAAACCGAAGCCTAAATTATCCTTTCCTTCCCCTTCCATGTCCAAGCTTTTGCATTGTTTTCTATCAAAACACATATTTGTGACGTAATGTGTCTCACTAACGTAGGAGAAGGAGATGAAACGGGAACAGTCTTCGGCGGGCTCCATTTCAATCTGTCTTAAATTCAAAATTTTATCTATTCATGCATAGGAGAAAAAAGTACTTTACCTCCTTTTTACAGCTATTTTGATCAGAATGAAGGAAAAACAAAAATCATATTTTTTTATTCTAATGATATTTACAGAGTTTGGCGCGATGAGTTGGTGTGGCGCCACTCAAGCGAGCGAACAATGAATATGCTTTAGTTCGATTTCCTTTTGTGATAGTAGGATATTTTTTGATGAACGCTGCCCGTGCTAAGGCTTTGCTCTGCACCTATACGAAATCACTTTCATTTGTAAGTAGATATAATTCCCATATATTGTTTTCTGATAGAAAGCAATCGAACAGTGTTTTCCCTTTTTCTATAAAAGCATCGAATCTTTCCAATAACTATATCAAATTTATAACTTAATCTGATTTTCAGGGACTCATCACAAAATATTGTTATGCGGAAGGAATCGATTACAGCATAACATATGCACCTTTTGTAGAAAACTGAAAAACATTGTTCCATTCTGCAGCATATAAATATTAATTTCTGTTAATTTCATTCATTTTTTCATAAAAATGCATATTTGCGAACTATCCCTTTTTTGTGTTGACACTATTTCCGATCATAATCCTTACCATATTCAATCGCTGAATTTTGCAATTAATTAACATTAAAATTAGGCAAAGATTACTATTCGGAAGGAGTGATAGCTAAAAAGTGGAATAGTTCACAGCTAAGTATATGCTTATAGTTATATTTAAAATTTTTATTTTGCTAAAGAAAAAAAAAGCTTTAAATTTTGCAAATAGTGTATGAAATATAAATATGCAGATTGGAGTAACGGGGGTGGGGATGTGGGGGGTACAGTTGTTGTACCAGTACCGCAGAATATTAGGGCTCCGGTACTTTTTTTGTTAGAAATTAAGCCCTGTGCATACCTCTCGATTATTGTTCTCAGTTTGTTCTTTTTCCACGCCTCAACTGTTTCATGATTCACAGAGCCACTTTTTCCACAAAGCTTACGAAAACAAACACCATCTCTCACTTTAAAATTATGCAGCCATCTGATGCTTTAAATATTTCTTCATCAATGTTCATTTTTTCTGCAAAAAATTGGACTTTTGTCTTTATCAAGTTCCCATCTACGGGGTTTTTTCTCGATCTCATAAGTTTTAGCCATTCATACAATGCTTTCTCTAATTGCTGACATTTCCCTTCTCGCGATCGATTATGAGTAGCAGGTAGAAGTCTGCACGGGCCGGAATTTCCAGGCCCGGGCCCGGCCCGGCCCGAAAGAAAGCTATCTTGGCCCGGCCCGGCCCGGTGTAAAAATTGGAAGCTAAGCCCGAGCTCGGCTCGGCCCGGCCCGTACAAAAATCAGTGAAAACAGGCCCGGCCCGGCCCGACACAATTTCTACAAAAAATAAAAAATAATAAAAATAAATAAAAATAAATCCGTTTTTTCTCAACATACAATTAAGATACTTTTAATGAATAATACATACATATTTATGGGAACATTTTACAGTATATTTTACATTACTATGATGTTCGCAAAACAGAAAACACACGGGAACATTTTACAGTATATTTTACATTACTATGATGTTCGCAAAACAGAAAACACACAATAGTAAACATTAACGATTACTTACAGTGTTTTAGTCATCGTGTCTACAGACATTTCAAAATGGAAATAAGGATTCATTAAAAGATTAATGTAGTTCAGAATAAAGGATTAAAAACATGATAACTTTTAAAGCTGTATAATAAAAAGTATATTTGTGAAAATATTTCTCTCATTTTTAAGGCTTTTCTCAAATCCAAAGGAGCTACATTTCGACACATTTATGAATTCTTTCCTTTTCGAAACGCGTAAGATTGGCAGGTATTCTTATTCAGAAGCTATGTAAATGCCGTTTTTTTCATAGGTAAAAGCAATATATCTTTGTGAAAATACTGTCAAAGTTAGCGTTTTGAATCGAATTTCCGGAAGCGAAAGCACAGGAAAGGAGAAAAACGTACAGTCACGTGACAGGAATCTCTGTTATCGCTGTAAGTAATTTATCAAATATGGAAAAAGCTATTCATTTCCAAATGACTTCAATAGGCAGGCCTGTCAATTTTATGCCTTTATAGTTAAAAATTTTCTCAGAAAATGTGTCTGAAAGCTTCGCATTCTTGAGCAGTGAATATGAGAACCACCTTAAGGTATATTTCCAAAGATACTGTTAAGAGAAGTTCATTATCACTATTAATACTACAAAACACAATGACTGTTCTACACATCCTGAGACCGATTAAGACCAGTTCCGTCCCGGCACGAATCTGCTGAAAAAAAATTAAACTCGGAATCAGACGTCTTGTAACTGTACGATGCCGATCTGTACGATGGACATATTGCATTTCTGTATTGATGTTGTTAAACTCGCATCGGTTCGTGACGCACATTTATACTTCTCGAGTAAATCATATTCATTGAAAATGGCTCGTATTTTATCTGCTTCGCTTAAATTCTTATATCGGGCCGATAGGCCTGATTAATTTTTTTGCCGGGCCGGGCCGGGTACGGTTATCGGGCCAGGCCGGGGCCCGTGCAGACCTCTAGTAGCAGGGACTCCAAATTCTTCGGCCCTCAAAATCGAATCACGGTTTTTAATGATCGTAAATAAAGTGCTTTGTGGCATGTTAAATGTTTTAGCAATTTTAGGTTTAGGCATACATTTTTCATCAACTGCTGCGAAAATTTAAATTTTGTATCCAAAGGATTAGCATTTCGTTTGTTTGAAACTGCCATCTTGGGAAAATGCACATGTGCATCGAGCTGAATAAGCGTGCAAGCAACTATAATACGCGCATGCGCATATGCTTACGGTAAGGAGAAACAGATCACCGCCCCCCAAATACTAGGCCTGAGCGCTCACACAGAAATGGTGGCTGCCGAAGCCGGATTTTTGTAAACGTAGGTACGGTCCCTTAAATATAGACACCAGTATTTTATAAAAGATTTCTCTGACTTGTTTAATCTCAGAAAAATAAAGCGGAAAAAACTTAAAAAAAATTATTGATACGAATATTTCAGAAACTGTACGCTGAAAAAAATCCGCCTTCGGTAGCCGCCATTTTTATGTCAGCACTCAGCCCTAGTATTCAGGGGGCGGTGAACAGATTCAAGCGAGTCATTACTAAATTTCACCGCAGGAAAAAATCTATTCCCTTCGGATCTTACTCGGCAATCAGTCTTTGGGGAAAGAAAATCGAAATCTTTTCTTGGAAAAAAATCGGTACGAAAGGCCAGTTCGGTCGCTGTATTGGGAACCGGCAGTTGGCCGGTCGTTATAATGGGTGTAAAAATAACATACCATAAAGGGGGATATGTTTCCGGACATTTTGCATGAGTCGTTATAATGGGCGGTTGTTATAACGAGCGTCGACTGTATATGTAAATATCCAACAAAAATTTTCATACAATTATTCCGGTAATAGCTGTGTTTTGAACTTTTATGGGGAGAACTTCGTAAAATTTATTTCCATTTAGGTAGTATTTTAAAATCTTTAAGTATTATTTCTAGTTTAAGTCTATACAGCATCACTTCATAACAACAACAAGAAAAAAAAGCAATTTAACAAATTACAACGACCATTTGGAAAATGATTTTTTCAAAGACTAAAATTTAAGACATAAAAAATCGCACGGAGTTGATCATACATTACGTACTCATGAATTAAACATTAATAGTGTTATTACACGTAAAAATTGCAAGCGACAAAAATCGCCTGCGACTCGTACGTATTATCCACCTGAAACTTATGTATTATCTAAGCATTTCATTGGCTGTTCGGGAAAAGGCTTTTCCGTCGTCAGATAGCTAAGAAATCTGACGGCCCATTTTAAATGAAATTTCATTCTTAAACTTCTAAACATCCCACACTATTACTTTTTACACCGTCGTATAGAGAAAAAAATGTACTTTTAAATGCAATTTGTTTGAAAGCTGTATCTCAATTTGTTTCTGAGTTATTAATTTTTTTTGTAGTTTTTATTACTTTTTTGTCTTAGTGGCAACAGAAGGTATCCATCTCTGTTTAAAGGGAAATACATATTACTGTATAGACACATCAGAAAACGAATAAAATGATGATTAAACCAATAAAAACCTTCAGATATGCTTTTAATTTCCTACCCTGACGAGGACAATAACCATTTTTCCAAATGGTTAAAAAAAAAAAAACCCTCAGAGGGAATGAGCTAAAAGTCAAATTGCTTCCACCGCCCTGTGGGAATATTTAGAAACGCCAGAAACCAATATAATTTCCGAAATTTAAAGAAACATTTATGAAACCATGATTTCTTTTGCTGCCCCTGATATTCGGAAATGTTTCTGAGTATTTTTTTTTTTTCTAGTGTATTAATCAGTTTTCTAACACCGGAATATCGGTTTTTCGGATGCTGTCCATTCCCAAGTACACATTCATAAGTTCAACAAACATGTTTTGCAGACAAACATCATAAATTAACAGCATTAACATTAACCCATTTGTGCCTAGCGTCCCATTTTTGGGACGTTTCAAATTTTAATGAATAAGTGTAATTTTCTTCGCCTTTATAACATGAAAATTATATGAAATCATTATTTATAAATGTCTTTATCTATAACCGAGAGATGACAGCATAAGGTGGATATTTATTTGCTTAAATTAAGGCTTTTTTCGGTGTTTATAAATATTTAATTTTTCAAGATGGCGAAATGTAAAAAGTAAGTTTATTTGTATTTTTTCTATTAAGTGTTTAAAAACGCAAGTCATAATCTTAGCTTGTAGACATTTTTGAAATACGTATTTTTTTAAATTGCGAAATTAAATGTTGAAGCCTATTTTTTATGCATTTTTGTAACGTCCAAAATATAGGGTTCTAGGCACAAATGGGCACATATTTTCCTTGGACATTTAGGAAACAGTTATTTATGTAATCTCCTTTTGAAGACATTTATGAAATAATTTGTTTTTAAGTCAGCAATACGATTATTCTTATGTTATTATTAAAATTAGTTATAACGTTATTAGTCTCTGTAAAGAAATAAATATATTTTTTATGTAGTTCATAAAAATTCTAATTATATTAAATAATATACAATTTAAAAACTTTTTAAATATAAATATAGATAAAACATATAATTATGTATATTATTCTGCTAGAAATACTCATATTTAGTTTTTTTACATTTTATCAAATAAATACAAAAAAATTTAAGCGTAATTTTTTGTAGTATTTTTCCAGTTCATTTTGCAATATTTTAAAGTGATTTCACCAAAACATTTGAGAAAACCAAAATTCAGGCACAAATGGGTTAACATTAAAATTAACATCATTTTGTTACTCTTGCCTCTATGAATTGAATTACGCAGCTGAAAATTTTTAATTGAGAATGGATGGCATCCTGAAAAATTATATTTCGGTTTGAGAAAAATGATTTATACAATCTAAAAATTACTCGAAAACGTTTCAGAAAATCAGTGGCAGTAAAATATACTTTGCATTCATAAAAGCTTCTTTAAATACTCAAAATATAATATGGTTTCTAAAGATAAAGAATAATAGATAAATCTTTCTTTTTAGTAATAATCTAAGATAATTCTTTTCGGAATCGTGGGTTATTCGGAGGAGATTATTATACATTTTCGTTCGTGGTTATATTATATCGCTCACCCGCAAGAAAAGTGACACATCTCGACAAAAATTCATTTTGCGTTTTATTCCACTAATAGGATTGTCACAGGTGTGTCTTGCTACACAAACGGTTTCATAAGTGCAGTTATACGGTTGGTTGATTTTTGACGGCCGATTATCTACTCTGGGGATATAGGCCCGAGGGTGGAGTGCCCTTCGTGGGGGTTTTTCTAAGGAAACCTAACCCGTATTTACGCATGGAAACCCATGGCTCGAAGAAACCCCCGAAAACTCCAAACGATTAGGCCGACGGGCGCGATTGGGTTCGAACCCAGCACCTCCCGTCTACCAGTTTCGGGAGCAGAACCTCTCAGCCACTGGTGGGCACAGTTATACGGAAACTCCCTTTATTACGCCATATGTCCATTTGTGACCACAGAAGGGGGGTGGATTGTGTGAGGAGGTAAAATTACACAACCCTCCAAACCTCATCCTACGTCTTCATTCTTAAGGGTTTTATGCTTTTATGCACGTTTTTACTGCTCTATACAGAGCTAAGTGCTGAAATTTCATTTTGTAGTAAAATTACGCAAACTTTCCTTTTGCCTCTCCTGTGAAATTTACTTTTGTCGAGATGTGTCACCTTTGTTGCTGGTGAGCGATATGTTCGCAGATTAAGAAAAATGTGTCTATTTTTACAGTAGGGTAGGTGGGGGTAAAGATACGCACTTTCCATAAATTTTGATTTTGAATGAACACTTTGGTTTAAATTTGTTTGGTGGCTGAATAAAATGTTATAAGTCGAGGTAAATTACACGGCATTTAAAAGCTAAAGAGTTTTTTTTTTTTTTTTTTTTTTTATCTTCACTGAATTTTTGGATTTGTAGACATTTGCAGTATTATCATTTCAACAATCACACGATTTTTTTAAATTATCACATCAAAAATGAACGAGTCGGAAATTGTGCGTCAGACGTGGCTAATGAGGTGAGTTAGTATTATAACTAGTTTTATAAACATTCAGATCTTGGTGCAATAGCTGTTGCACTCTTATGCAAAAATTCATGAATACAAAATTAACTACGATTCTATATATTAAATTCAGTAATACGGAAATATTAGGACTCCATCTTAAATAGGACGTCATCATCCTAGCAACCTAGAATCATGACCTATCATGGGATATCATTGATTTAATGACTTATGATAGGATTTAATAGAATGACGAAAACTTTTATTATATCTTTTTTACGTTTGGATTCGATTTTCATAAAATGTGAAATGACTCGACAAAATTCTGCAAGGATTTTATATATTAACCCTTAAATGCCTGGTGTTGCTTATCGGCAACATACCCAATTTAGGCTCTAAAATACTGTTAGAATATTATTGAAGCTATAATGCCTAATGTTGTCAATAAAATACATTCTGAAAATATTATTAAATCGATTTTCAACATTTAGATGGCAACACTTGTGCTGTTTAAGAATAAAGATAAATTTATTTTTTCAATTGTTGCTACTTGTTCTTTTTGTTTTGTTTGGAAGCTTGCGAAATACCCTATTTTGATCTGCAGTGAGCAAGTAAAATTTATTTCTTATTATAGTTCCTAAAATTCTTGCGTGTTTAATATTATAGAATTTTATCAAGGCAAATTATTTTTTTCAATTAAACACCAGTATTGCCGATTAGTAACAAACTGTTTTTTAGACGTAAACTATACTTAAAACCAAATATGATTTTTTAAAGTACTTTTCCCATGATTTACTTAAAAAATGAAAGCCGAAAAACATTATTACAATGATTTTTGAAAAATCAGGCATTTAAGGGTTAAATTCAAACCATTTGGTTCGGTAGTTTTTGCGCTGTTATATCCGGACAGACGGGCAGACAGACAGACGGACTTACCAGATGACGACTATAGATGCTACGTATTTATATAATTACGAACGCATCTAAAATTGGAACTTACATAATTTTTCCTGCATAGAATGCAACTTTCTTCGCATGTTATCAATACACAACAGGCACTATTGAAGCCTAACTGTCAACTATTGTTTATTGAAAAAAAGTTGCTTTCATATTACATCAACCGGTGAGTGTTTTTCCCCCCGTGCGTGCCTTTGTCCCCACCTACCGTATGATATTAAACTTTTATTAAAATTCCCTTACTTTTTTGTTTTTTTCTAATTTTAACATAATTCAACAAAACTCAACGATATCAATATGCAACATACGACTTTCAGTTGTTATTTCTTTTGCTAATCTTCAGAAAACGTACCATGATCACTGCACAATGATTGTTTTTTTTTTTTGTTGTTGTTATCATTTTTATACACAAGACTTTTTAAGCATCTTAATTCAAGCATACGTGACAAGTCACTTTTGTTTTCGTTATTCTGGTTACTTTGTGTGGATTTTTTTCGCATTTAAATTGCTATAAATAATGAACAATGCTTGTCTCTCTTTATTCTAAAGCTGCTTCTTTAAATTCTCGAGTAACTGGGAATAGGTATGTAATCTTAGTGATCATAAAAATAAGATAAGGAAGAAGAGAAAGTGATGAAAGCGGGAGGGGGGAAAGTAAAGAAAATCTTAAAGAAGCTTAGAAAAGGTCGAAATGCTTTTACATAGGTACACACTAGAGATCTGCACGGGCCGGGCTCGGACCTATTTTCCTTCACGGAACTCGGACTGGGCCGGGCCCGGGTCATACTTTTATCTGAAGGCTCCGGGCGGACCTGGTTCCGGTCTTACTTTTTTTTCTGAAGCATCAGGTCGTGCCTTAACTATTTTTTTCCGTACAGAACCGGGACTGGTTTCATTCTTACTAGTCTTCACGCCCCGAAATTTTCAATATTGCTTTTGACCCGGCCCGTATGAAAATCATTGTCTTGGCGTGACCTGGTCTGTTCAAAGACCTGTTCTAAAATTAGACCTGGCACCAAAATCTTTGCAAAAAATGCATGCATTTTTAAATCGCCATTATTATACAATTAAACATTAAAATTTATTCTTTTTAAAGAATAGTGGATTTGTACATTTATTTAACCCTTAAATGCCTGATTTTTCAAAAATCATTGTAATAATGATTTTCGGCTTTCATTTTTTAAGTAAATCATGGGAAAAATACTTAAAAAAATCATATTTGGTTTTAAGTATAGTTTACGTCTAAAAAACAGTTTGTTACTAATCGGCAATACTGGTGTTTAATTGAAAAAATAATTTGCCTTGATAAAATTCTATGATACTAAACACGCAAGAATTTTAGGAACTATAATAAGAAATAAATTTTACTTGCTCACTGCAGATCAAAATAGGGTATTTCGCAAGCTTCCAAACAAAACAAAAAGAACATGTAGCAACAATTGAAAAAATAAATTTATCTTTATTCTTAAACAGCACAAGTGTTGCCATCTAAATGTTGAAAATCGATTTAATAAGATTTTCAGAATGTCTTTTATTGGCAACATTTAGGCATTATAGCTTCAATATTATTCTAATGGTATTTATAAGCCTAAATCGGGTATGTTGCCGATAGGCAACATACCGGCATTTAAGGGTTATTACCGGTAACATCGGCATTTAAGGGTTAAATATGGCTAAATTAAAATATAAATGAAACGTGTGAAAAAGAACCTGCTTATGACGGTATCCTGTCTTAAACTGAAAAATGTGTTGATCCATGCAAAATGAATATACCAAAACTTAAGAAAAGAATATATAATACATTTACATCTGCCAAGATGGGAAATTGTCTATGATACATTTTTTTTTCTTCCCTATGCAATTCCGTCTAAGATTTTACTGTATAGCATTTTTCTGATTTTTAACACTTCAGTACATGGAATATGGATAAATAATATAAATTATAACTGAAACACTTACATACACCAAATGGAGATTTATTTAAAAATAAATATCGCAGGCTGCGACACTTCTATAAAAATGAAGATTATAAACATGAAAAAAAAAATAGCTAAGATAAGAAATTTGGTTAGATCTACTCGTACGATGCAAATTTTTAACCAAATGGACGTAAAGATCAATGTTATGTAGAAATTCACTCGATCCGGCCGAGATTTTAACTTTTTTCCGGAACGGGGCGGGCTCGGGCCTGGCAATTTCGGCCCGTTCAGATCTCTTGTACACACCCGACTCTGTGTAATTAGAACTACTAAGGGACATGTAAAATCAAATATTTCAAAATCAGTACAGGCAAAATTAACCCAAAAATTGTGTAAAATACAACAACTGATGGCAATTCACGAAAATATTGGAAAAACTTCGTTTTGGCAAAAGAAAGGAAAATCCGATGAGTCAGAAAAAGTTTTTTTCTTCCTTTCGGGAGGGGGCGGGGTGACAAAAGCGAGGAATTTTAACTTAGGGAAGGAGTAAAAATTAAAGTTTTTAAGTCAAGCGGGGTATCATTTGTTATGATTTTTTTAATTTTGAATCGAATGATACCATCCACAAGTCGATATAATCATTTGTTACAAAGTTACGTTAGGTTTTATGAAGTCTGAAGTTTTTTCTTCAATGCAGGCAAAATAGGTTTTTACAGAAAGAGCTTATAACCATTCACGAAAATTTGGGAAAAACTTCGTTTTGGCACTAGGAATGAAGATCCGATCAGCCCCCCCAAAATTAAAGTTATTTTACCGTCGTGATTTGGGGGGAGCAAAAGGGGATCATTTTAACGCAGGGGCCAGAACTCAACTTTCTTTTAATCAGGTCAAGTGGGGTATCGTTTATCATGTATTTTTTAATTCTGAATTATATAGCACAATCCGAAAGTCGATGCGATCATTTCTTAAGATGTCACGTCAGGCTTTATGAATAGAAAGTCGAAAAATTTACTTTATTATTGAGTACAACTTTGTTAAATTTATATTACGTTCAAAACATGTTCTTTACACCATATTAATCCTTTATCCACTGACGATACTTATAAGTACCATTAAAATAACTTGTTATAAAATTCATTTACTACATCGATTAGTTCTAATACAGTTTAGAATGAGTTATAGATACATTACTTTATCTTGTTTCAAAAGCATTATTGGTTACACAAAACAAAAATATTTTTAAAAGGACGATTTCTTTTGCCTTTGCATCTTTTCAGCTTTCTTGGCATTGGCGGAGTAGATGGGGGGGATTTTTCAATTCAGAAATATTTCTACATTTCTATTGTAAGAACATTATATTTGTACATTTCCTAATTCTACAAAATACTAAGATAAATATTTAAAATAAAAGATTTGAGTGGGGTTATAAATATTGTGCAAAATCCCTATAAATCCAAATGTAATTAATCCTTCTAAATCCTTCAATCCTTCTAAATCTTCTAAAATGCATTAAATGATTATGAAAATCTTCTAATGTAGTTGAAACAATTCATGAAAAATGCTTTAGAAGCTAAAATTTTCCAGTGGTGTAATCGTAAAAAAAGCAGAGGGCATACGCTTTAAGCAGAGGGTATACGCTCAAGGCAAAAGGTATAACGTACAATGTATATACTGTAGCTTTTTTGAGAAACAGGGGGTATACGGTGTTCCTTACAAAAATCCAGAAGGTATACGGCGTATACCACCATATACCATCCACTACATCCCTGAAATTTTCATGAATTCTATAATTCAGTACATAAAGGGTTAATTTTTGGAGGGACCCATCGGATGTTCATTTCTAGTCCCAAAACGAAGTTCATCCCAAATTTTCGCGAATGGCCATAAGTTGTTGTAAAAACCTATTTTACTTGCACTGAAGTATAACTTTCAATTTTGTATTAATAAAATCTGCCGCAACTTTGTAACAAATAATCGTATAGACGTTCGGATGGTGTCATTCGATTCAGAATAAAAAAATACATAATAAGCAATAGCCCATTTGACCTTCTTAAAAATTCGTTCTTTTTCCCTCTCCCCGAGTTTAAAATTTCCCCTCCCCCCAAAAAACAGGATAAAACAACTTTATTTTGGGGGGGACTCATTTGATTTTCCTTTCTTATGCCAAAACGAAGTTCTTCCCAAATTTTGATCAAGGACCATCAGTTGTCTCTGAAAATGCCTATTTTACATGTATTAAATTCGAATGAATCAAAATTTGCATATGAAACCCAAATCATAAAAGTATAACGCTCTAAAAGATACTACCGAACGTAAATAATATTTCTATCATACATTGCAAAAAAAAAAAGATAAATGTTTATTAAATTAAACTACGAAAATATACTATAATCACGAACTAAAATATATAATAAACTCCTCCGAATTACCTATGATTCCGATAAGCGTTTTATATTTTAAGAAACCTCAGAAACTAATATATTTGATATATTTGAAGAAGCATCTATTATATATTATGTTATCGTACGTGGCACAGAAATCGCGATTATTTGTTAATTGTATAATGGCAATGCCCGAATGAAACATCTCATTCTTTATTGAACAGCATTTAATGCATCTCCACACCTATAAGTAGGGGTGGTTACCGTAGGGGGGACCCTGTTCTGCCCCCCAGTTTATAGTCAACTTGGCGATATCTCTAATATTTCGCCAAATTCCCATAGACTTTCATTGCAAACCAAAAGAGTTTACTTGCTTACAGAAAATCAACAAATTGAGATATTTTAATGCAACAAAAACTAATATTAGCTTAAGGGATTACATGAATTATGTTTAAGGGAGTCCAAGTAAATTAAAATATGAATAAAAGTAACATGATACAATGCTTAGCATGCTTTCCGAAACATAAGTTTTAAGGGAGACCAAACTGATCGCCAAGTGCGGCTAGTTTATATATATAATAATTTATAAAGTTTCTCTTGGTGCAACGGATTTTCGGAAGCGCTTTTGAATAGTTTTTAGAGCATATTAATACGTTTTCGCAAACCAGAATATCGGTTTTAGGATGCAAACCATTCTCAATTAAACATTGAGCTGCGTAATTGAATTTAGACATGAAAGAGTAACAAAGCAATATTAATAATGAAAATGTTAGAGCTGTTAAATTATCAAGTTTGTCTGTAAAGCATGCTTGTTAACCCTTTCAAGGGCAAGGTACTTGTATTCATAAAATGTTGGAATAATTTATTGACACCAGTATTTGCAAGAGAATTTATTTGTAAACAAGTAAAAGCATATTTTCGCGTACTTAACAAGGGTGAAATTTTCATTATAAAATTCCGGTGTCAATGTGTCAATTAAGGATTAAAATTATGTGATGCCGTGACGGCATCACCGCCCTTCAAGGGGTTAAACATGAAAATATTTACTGGCAATGAGTCTCATCTGGAAAACCTGTCTTCCAAGTTGAGTAAACTGATTAATAAACTAAAAAAACTATTCGGAAACGTTTCCGAAAACCACAGGCAGCAAAATAAACTTTGGTTTTATATATGTTTCTTTAAATATCAAAACTACAGTAAAACTTCCATTTAAAGAAATCTCATCGTTATAATTAAACACTTCGTTATGAAGAAAATTCGTTAAATAGAAATCAACTTAAATTCCCGAAATTTGTATAATAAAATATATACTTATAAAATGAAAAATACACATAAAATGGAAATAATGGAAAAAAGTATTCTAATTCGGGCAGTAACTTTTTTTTTATGCAATGTAGACATATGAGAAAAATTTAATTAGAATAATGTCTAAAAACATACACAATAAAGAGAGGTAAAGAAACGCTGAAGCGTGGCTTATATTTTCCCTTTTTTTCTCAGTATCCAAATCCTTAACTTTAAAAAGTCTGTAATATTACTTTGTACAGATTTCTTATAAAAAAAATACACCGTTCATAAAAGTTTTCGCTCTTTTGTAAGTATCCGAACAATTCATCAGACACATTTTCGTGAAACTGGAATCTCCTTCTTATTGTATCGAAGCTTTTAGCATTTCTTTTTTTGAAGGTCTTTCAATTTCTTCATTGCCATCTTCATAGCCCGCTGTAGTTTTTTTTATTACATTTTATTACACTTTGCAATATATCATCGTCAGTGAGATATTCAGTTGTGATAAGTGGAATAAACTTCGTTGTATAGAAGAAATTTTTCGTAGTACGGAGATTAATTTGCATGTTAATGGTGTTCAAAGTCAAGGTTCAGCATAAAATTTCGTTAAGTAGAAAACTTCGTTAAATAGGCAGGGGCCTCGTTAAGGGGGGGGGGGGGGGAGCCTCCTCCCCCAAAATGTTCGTGAATGCTGTTACACTTATTTCAAATGAAAATCAAATTTCAAATTTCAAAGTAATTGCTTAAAAGGCGCAAAGGCCAACATAGTGAAAAATATTCCAAGCCGGGACTCGAACCCGGGCCATCAGTATAGCGCACTGACGTTCTACCGACTAAACCACTTGGAACGATACCTAGCTCGGAAATTTTCTCACTATTATATGTTGGCAAGGCTACAAACGCAGCACAAGATGGAATATTTATCGTGAGTTACCGACCTGGGACAAACACGAAACATAATTAAATCCAGCATCGATAGAAATTATATTAATACATGGAAATTACTCCAGAGAGAAATATTCGCCTTGCATACAATATTTCAAATGAAAATAAAATTCCAAAGTAATTGCTTAAAAGGCGCAAAGGCCAACATAGTGAAAAAGATTCCAAGCCGGGACTCGAACCCGGGCCATCAGTATAGCGCACTGACGTTCTACCGACTAAACCACTTGGAACGATACCTAGCTCGGAAAATTTCTCACTATTATATGTTGGCAAGGCTACAAACGCAGCACAAGATGGAATATTTATCGTGAGTCACCGACCTGGGACAAACACGAAACATAATTAAATCCAGCATCGATAGAAATTATATTAATACATGGAAATTACTCCAGAGAGAAATATTCGCCTTGCATACAATATTTCAAATGAAAATCAAATTTCAAATTTCAAAGTAATTGCTTAAAAGGCGCAAAGGCCAACATAGTGAAAAAGATTCCAAGCCGGGACTCGAACCCGGGCCATCAGTATAGCGCACTGACGTTCTACCGACTAAACTTTGCTGTTACACTTGGCAAATTTATGAAGTTAGTTGGTGAATTTGTGTAAAACTTTAATGAAAACTATAATACACTTTCTATTTCTGACAGACTTTGCAAAAATTACAAATCTAATTGGGAATATTATTAAACTTTTTACGAATAAGAACTATATATTACATTTTCTAATTGTGGTAAGTTGGCAAAGTTATAAAACTAGTTGGCAAATACTGCAATTTGACTTGGCAATTTAAGGTCCTCTCCCCCACCAATAAAAAGTCTTCGCGATGGCCCTGTAAATAAGGACTTCGTTAAAGGAAAGTCTCACTGTACATTTTTTTTAAAGCTTTCTAAAGATCGAGAACTCTTTTCGGAATCATAGGTAAATCGGAAGAGGTTACTGTTATATTGTTTGTGCTTTCGTTAATGGTTATATTATGATGTTCCAGATTCAGAAACACTTTCTTGTTTTTTAACAATGTAAAGAGGTTTTGTGCTCTGATTTTAGGTGTAGTATTTAAATTATTACTCCAGGCTGAGGAGCGCTGAGCGGGTCAGCTAGTTATAAGTACAATAGAACCTCTTTTATCCGAAATTATTTTAACCGAAACTCTCGATTAACCGAAATCCATTTTTAAACTTTTTTTTTTTTTTTACTATCACATTCCTTGTGGGCAAAATCCATTTTGAAAGCTTTTTTTAATGTCATATTTCTTGTGTGCAAGTAGTCCTTTCCGAAGTGCGAGTACATATATATATTTGCGATCCCCTTTCTTAGAATTCTTTTGAATTTAACTTCAGCTCCCGTAAGCTGCGGAGTGGAACGAAGAAAACGAACGATGAAAACGAACAAATTAGCAATTCTGAAGCTTTTGAATGTTTTGCGAAAGGTTTGGCATGGTTGTAGCAGCAGAAAGACTGTGACAGTGGTGAACTAATAATATTTAAAAACTCCGTGATAGAGCTTCAACGCAAAGGCAACCGAAACTACGACAAACAAAACATTTTTTTAAATCCTTGTGATATATGTAAAGGTACTTATTTTAAAAATTAAAATTCAGGTAGTTTATTCTTGTTTCTATTTTGCTATTGCTTTATTTTTATTAAGCACTTGTCACTATAATAAGAAATATTGCATATATTTCTCCTTAATCTTAAAATTGAAGTATTCTCTATTATCCGAAAATTTCGATTTTCCGAAAGACGGTCGGTCCCAGTTACTTCGGATGATCGAGGTTCCACTGTATATCCATATTATATTAGTATTTTAAGTTATTAACGCACAAAAAATAAGATTTGCACTTAATGTACCTTTTGTTTACAGATTTCAAATATATTCCGTTAAGAATGGCCCGGAATCTTTTAATCTTTATTAGTCATATCAACACCTCTTTAAAAACAACTTAATGTAAAACAATGTAGGAAATATTACACAAAATATAACTGACGCTATGTTGAAATATACATGTATATAAAACATATATATTTCAACATTGCGCTAATATTTCTTACATTTTTTATATAAAGTTTTTTTTTCCTTAGGTGTTGATAAGACTAATAAAGATTGCATAGATTATTAAACTAAATCATTTGCGATGTGTTTTGTTCGACATCATTGCAAACAAGTAACGATGAATATTATGTAATTCTTAAACAATTTAGGATTACCATCAGCCGTACTATTTGCAATTCTTAGAAAAAAATTAATCATCCTGAAGTAGATTTTTCACATAAATCATCTTTAATGATATTTCAATTATATATTTATGTTTTTATTTTATTTCTTTCTGCTTTGCAATTAAGTTTTGAATTCGTTTCTTCTACGTCTTTTTATTATTATTATTACTAGTATCAGGATCAGACATTTTAATCACTGTCTGGCACGAATCAAATGTTGTGAAGGTTTAGAAATAAATGTATGTAGTTGATGGATTGCTGGCATTCACAGATACATTAAGAAAATGTAAAGGGCTGTAGAGTAGTAATAAAGAAATATTGTTTTTATTACATTGTTTATACACAGACGACACCTGACAAAGTCCTAACTGAATTACAACGTTAAATTTAAGTAACAACTCAGTAAATCCGTTGGAATATTGTTCCTGGTTTTATAAAGATATCTAGTAGCGTAACGATATTGGAGTGAGTAATATTGCTTTTATTGGACATATCTCTGCCAATACTGGCGATATTGGTATGTAATATTTCGCCTACGTGGGAGTGTTTACATTTATGCAATATTACACCAATATTAACGAAAAATATTTCGCTATTTCATTGCCAATATTTTTAACGTAAATCCTAATTCTGCAATATTGGCGTTTCACTGCAAATATTTCCAATATAAAATAAATATTTCTTTAACATTGGCCCTTCATCGCAAATATTTCCACCACAAGAACGAGATTTTATGTAATAAAGGCATTTCACTGTAATTATTTCCACTGTAAAACCAATATTTTTGTAATACTGGCATTTCACGGCAAATAATTTCAACATAAAACCGATATTTCTGAAAGACTGACATTTCACTGAAAATAATTCCGACGTAAAAACGATGTTCATGTAACGCCGACATTTCATTGTAAATAATCCAACGTAAAATCATTATGTCTCTATTGGAATTTTAATGTAACCGACATTGGTTATTGCTTTGTTGCTAGGTAGGTTGCTTGTACTTCATTTGGAGATTTTTAAGTTATTTTATTTTGATTGACATTTCTGTACGATATTCTAACTTCTTTCTAGCAGCCTCTCCTAGATAGCGTCTAATCAGCAACAGAATGACAAGAAACAAAGAAACTATAACAAAGCAGTACCGAATTTTCTAATATAACCTTTTATTTTTTTTCCTGAGAAAGCATAATTTTTATGTGAATTTATGTGCCCATTTTCATAATATCTAGAACTCATTACATGGTAAAGTACAGTCGTGGGAAAAAAAAAGTAAACACCCCCTACTAACTCTTACAACAAATTATCGTAGACGGAAGTTACTGGTACCGAACAATTTGAAATAAAGTCTACTTTTAAATGATGTATATAAAATTTGCTTAGGGGGTCATCTACATATTAAAACGAACCCAAACCTCATTTTTTTCAATGGCAACACCAAATTTTAACGAGATATTTCAAATCTTCGGTTCAACTATGCCTAGACACCAAATTTCAAGTCATTTGAATGATAAGTTTTTGAATTATAAACATTCAAAATTTAGTGCTTCTAATGTTAAATTACATTTTCATATATTTATTTATATCTCCTGAAATTATGCTCCTAATGTGCTAATTTTTTGTGTAGCAATAATACTAATATGCCCAAACATAAATACGCTGAATTTGCAATTTTTATAATTTTATGATATGAATTATGAATTATGAAATTAATATTCGAAAAAATTATGAATCGCAACCTACAATTTTTTTGATGGATTTAAATTTATTAAGTCCTGCTTTATGAAAATCCGAAATTTCCCATTTATCTTCCAAATAGTTTTCAAATTATGCTTATAAAACGGCAAAATGATTGTTTAAGGGGCCGTCTATGATAGAAGTGGGTAGATATTTTAAAATTTCTTCCGCTGTCCTGTTGTCTAACAGGCTTCATTGACTGCTTAAGGTGCCTTGATCAAGAAGGAGGCTCTCTCGGTTAACAATCGACTACGGAACTTCAATCTGGATACAGCCCTTAAAATACGCTCGTTTTAAAATAATTAATTTCTCGGAAACTTATGGTACGAATTGCATAAAAATTTGTTTTTAGGCTAATTGAAGGGTGTAGAATTCATTTATGCTGTCAGAATTGGGTATTGCCATTGAAAAAAAAATGAAGTTATGGTTCGTTTTAATATGTAGATGGCCCCCTAAGCAAATTTTATATACATCATTTAAAAGTAGACTTTACTTCCAATCGTTCGGTATCAGTAACTTTCTTTTACGATAATTTGTTGAGGAGTTAGTAGGGGGTGTTTACTTTTTTTTTCCACGACTGTACATAATTTCGAACGTTGCATTTTGAAATAATGATAATTTTACAAATTCGTAACATCTTGATGGAGCTTTACTGAAAACTTTTGCTGTACCATAGATAAGGTCCTCTCCATAGATATAGTAAAATAATTTAGTTAAATTTTTAAATTAGTTATTTTACTATAACCATCTCACAGCGCATCTGTATGCTAGCAGTGAGGTTCCACGGTACATCACAGAATCCCTGTTCTAATATATTAATTTAATTAGCAATACTACACACCAACAATTACGAAGTTAAGGTCCATTTCTTTGAATTTATTTCGGAAATAGAGTGATGAGGGAATAAAAAAAGCACGCTCTTTTTTTGCTATTCAAATGAAAAGACGGTGGGCGCCCCAAAAAAATGGGACCGTCTT
The DNA here is from genome assembly GCA_963932465.1 of Maratus speciosus. Taxonomy (NCBI): domain Eukaryota; kingdom Metazoa; phylum Arthropoda; class Arachnida; order Araneae; family Salticidae; genus Maratus; species Maratus speciosus. Next base: position 617,551,261 of record OZ010789.1, read on the forward strand.
CCGGTCCTAGATCCTTGCAGATCCTTTTGTCCAGGCTGAGACCGCCCGAGAGACGAGCCCCGCGACGCGTCCCGAAGGTCGCCACCAGACACGCCCCATCAAGGCGATCCCTGAGACCACGGGCCTCACCTGCACTCCGGCCAAGCCGACGCCGCTGCCCAGCGCACACGGCGACGGCTATTCCCAAGAAGAGACGAACGGCCGCTAGGACAGTCCTCACCACCCAGCTAGAAAAACCAAGTGATCCCTAAACTTGGTTACTCGAGCCGGTAGACCCCGCAAGCCCTGCAGGAACCAGACGCTATTGCACTAACATATATATTTTTAATTAATAACTTAAAAAATAAAATTTCCTGCATTTCTACCGAATAAAATCTGAGATACAGCTACAATTTTCATCACAAAATATAGCATAGCAGCCCCACCTGTTGTGTGAACAAAGCCAGTCCTGAGCCGGCATATTTTTAATTAGCTTCTTATACATTAAATTTGGTGAATTTCAACCTCATAGATGCCGAGGCATAGCTATCATGAAAATCATCAAAAACAAGCACAGCAGCTCCAACTTATGTGTGATATACATCCAAACCTAATCAAAGCCGATTTAAGGTAAATGCACCTATAGTGGGCCACTATTTTTTAAAGTTTAAAGATAAGCCCAAAATGCATTTCTGAAATACGACTGAAAGAAATCTGATTGGCTAACATCCTTAAATGTTAACTTTCCATAAACTGTTTGGAATAATTGTTTTTTTTCTGCTGGTACATTTGTTTATTTTTCAGCGTGTCTTCAGAAAATTTTTTTGGCAAATTCTCAGAGATTTCATGAAGAGATAAGTTTTTATTTAAAACACTAGCTGTCCAACCCGTTCTATGCACGGGAGTTCATGAATTTAATTCTAAAACCAAAATTAAAAATAAAATTTTGCCGAATTATCATGTTGCTATGGCAGCAGACGATAAAACGATATCTATGGAATAATGCAATAAATAGAATAAAATATTTAGTTGATGTTTGTAATAAAATGTTTTATTTTAAAGGGTAATAATTAAGCGCAATTAAATAATCTCTAATTATTTGCATACGAGGTAAAAGAATTATCGTAATACCCGCTACAGCTTCTTAGTATTGCAGCGTGGCGTACGTAATATGTATGTCTCATATTGCAGTAAACATTTAGAACTGGTTAGAACTCGCGCGATTACAGGTGAACATAAACAAGTTGGAAATTGCTCGTCAAATGTGGCAAATGAGGTGCATTCGTACTATAACTAGTTTTATAAATATTTTTTGCACCGCATATTGTACTGAATGTATATTTTAATGCACTTCTTAAGTGCATATCCATTTCATCCTGTTCGAAAGGCTGTAACATCATTAAAATGCACTTGAAATAATTTTTTCCAATTGGCTTTAATGTAACGGAAAACTTTTGACTGTCCCCGTTATTGAATTAAACATCCGATTTTCATAAAATTTGAAATGACTCGACAAAATTTTGCAACAATTATATGTTTAAAATTTCAGACCATTCGGAAGGCTGTAACATCATTAAAATGCGTTGAAATATTTTTCTCCCATTGGTCGTAATGTAACGGAAAATTTTTGACTATCCCTTAATTAAACTATACATCCGATTTTCATAAAACTTGAAATGACTCGACAAAATATTGCAACAATTGTATATTTAAAATTTCAGACCATTAGGTTGGATAGTTTTTGCTCTGTTATATGCGGACGGACAGACGGACCGAACGACGACTATAGGTGCTACGTATTTATATAATTACGAACGCAACTAAAAAGTCAAAAATTCGTCAAAAACATAAAATAAAAAGAAATCTGTTTAAAATTTCGCATTTTTTGTCCCAATCTTTCATGAGGCCCCTACAAGCAATCCGTGTGCCAAATTTCGTAGCCCTGCGCCCTGTGGTGCCAGAGTTTTTCAGGTTACATAAATACGCGCACAGTTGTTGTATTTATGACGGCCAATTATCAGCACGAGGGATATAGGCCCAAAGTGTGTGTGTGTGTGGGGGGTGCCCAAAGTGGGGGTCTTTCTAAGGGAACCTAACCCGCATTTACGCTTAGAAATCCAAGGTTCGAAGAAAACCACGAAACCTCCGAACGATTAGGCCGACGGGCGCGATTGGGATCGAACCCAGCACCTCCCGTCTACCAGCTTCGAGAGTAGAACCTCTCGGCCACTGGTGGGGCAATGTGCGCGCACAGATTTTAATGGGGTAGATTGTTTCTGTAATATTATGTGTTTATTTTAAATTAAGCTACTGTTGATATACTCTATTACATTGTAAATAATTTGTTTCATAAGCAGAAAACTGAGAGATTCATGCATCAGAAATTGACTAGGCCCACTACTATAGAGCATAGAGGAAGGTAACATTTTTTATTTTTCCTTTTTTTAAGGAATATATTTTGAAACTTTGAATGTTTATTCTGATACATAAAGGATAGGCTTAGGACTAGGCTAAAAAATATATACATCTTTTGGAATTCACTAACGATTGAATAATAATTAGATAAATTTCCTTAGATGGCCCACTACTGATGCGTTTACCTTATATTAAAGTTTAACTGAACATAAAGTTTGGTAAAATTCCATTCTATAGCTATCACGGAAATCAGAAAAAAAGCAGCATAGCAGCGCCCCAAACTGGACAATACGCATCAAAATGGAATGATTGTCAATTAAAGGGGGCTCAGAGGTTCATCGATACCGAAAGACATGTAAATAGAGCTCTCGTTTCGAGTCCATATAAAAGTAGAAGTATTCAATGCACTAATTTAAACATTCTGATATTTTTAAAGTATGTTTGTAGTCTTATAAAATTATAAAATGAAGTAATTCAATGTAATAAAATAAAAAATATGGCAAAATTTATCTAACACAATTTAAAAAAAAATTTAGTTGTCATATCACCATCTGTAAGATATCTTAACGTTGAATTGACATAATAACCTAATTTTTGCTTTAAAATGATCAGGAAACTTTACTCTATAGAATGAATTAAGCATATAACTATCAATCAAAGGAAACCTTATTAAAAAATTTTGAAAATTTAAAAAACACTAAAAAATACAAATTTTTTTTCATTAAAAATACTCAAAATATTAAACTATCTAAAATATATTAATTCATTCTAAAGTTAATGATGTTATACGCATACAAAAAAAAAAAAAAAAAAAAAAAAAAAAAAAAAAAAAAAACTTTAAGCCATTTTTTCAAATAGTTTTTTTTTTTAATTTTACTTTAAATCTTTTAAATCTTTACAATTAAACTTTGATAGTGCCATAACATATTTTTAAAACTTTTTAAGTGACTTTTTAGATAAATGCTCTTAAATCCGTTAAAAATGCAAATATATTTATGCGGATTTTTGCTCTGTGTTCAGCATTAATTGAATGATCAAAATAGATACTAAAATAATAATAATAATAATAATAATAATAATAATAAAATCGATTTTTTGAAAGTTTTCAAGTTCTGAGCTCCCTTAAGTCGAATTCAAACTGATAATGTAGTTTGATGAAATTCCGTATTACTTTTTGAGTTCAAGCGCCACAATATTTGTGTCACATACAGACAGAAAGACATTTTCCAAAAATATTCAAATCATATTAAGAACGTCCCAAAGTGTGTAATTTAACCGAATGTCGAAAGTTTTTATGATTCCAATATTTTCTTCCACAAAAACGATGGAAATAATGAAGTTGAGATCTATTTTTCGAAAATTAAGTAAGATTTAAGCATTGTAAAGCAAGTCAGAAAGAAAAATTCTTTTTCTTGCTTTTCTTTCTTTTCATTCACGTTCTTTTTTAATTGTAATTTCCATATTCAGTTCTTTATACAACGCTTTACACGTTGTCACACATTGTCACACAGTTGCTCAAGCTCTTTTACAAAGATATTTTTATGTCCTTTAACATATCAGTGAGCATTATGAAAGCCATTCATACTTTGGAAGCATAGACAAAACTAGCTCTTGCCTAATACATTTTCACTGTCTTATTTAATACTTTTCACGAAGAGTATTTTTTTTATGTCTGCACTGCATACGCACTCATTATCTGCGAAAGTGTTAAACAAAACGTTTAAGGGCAATTTTCCCATATACGCATATTTTCAGTGCAAAATTTTCTAGAAAAACAAAATGAAGGATAAACAAAAACGTAAAATCATGCGTCAAGCATAGATTCTGAAACATTTTCGAACACAATTAAGATGTTATAATAGAACTTCACAGTTTAATAACGTGAAAAATGATGTCTAAATAAGCAGTTCGTAAAACGCATAAAACATTCGAAAACGTAATTTTAGATATTAAAATCACTAGTCTGAAAAATATCCGAAATTTTTCGTGCAGCCCTATTAGACCAGGAGGTGGCAGCTGGCAGCACAGACAATCACATCATCGAGTTCACGGCTGAAATTCCAGAATTAGTTAAAACTCGATTCGCATATTAAAACGCAATCGATCTGTCAAGTCATATCTTGGTGGAAAACACCTATTACCCGATTTTAGAGGTTGACTCGTTAGTTTACCATTGTGTTGTGCTGCAGCCAAAGGTATGAAAGTTTTGAAATTTATTAAAAGCAATGCTATCGTATTAACCGCATGCTAGAGGTTATATATCCGAAGAATTCTCCAAATGTTTTCCTACTTAAAACAGCCTTTATTATACTGATTATTCTAGTGTTTAAGCATGTAGTTCGATTACATTACTTGTTAAATGTGTCTTTTATTTATATTATTTCATTTGTGTATTTATTTAGTAATCAGGTGTTAATTTTGTTATGGAATTTTAGCCGCAAACAAAAGCTGAACTATTTATATTGCTTATTAAAAGTGCGAACGGGTTAATCTTCTGTAATCGTGCTGCATACGATAGACATAGATTTTTTAATGGAACTTGAATGAAAATTATTTTAAAAACCATAAAGAAAATCGGTAAATTGAAACAAAGTTAAAAAAAAAATTGTATTTGAAAGTACATTTTCCCCCTATTTTACGGATTAAAAATTTAAATTACGCTATACAGTAGAACCTCGATTATCCGAAGTAATTGGGACCGACCCTCTTTCGGAAAATCGAAATTTTCGGATAATTGAGAATGCTTCAATTTAAAATTAAGGAGAAATATATGCAATATTTCTTATTATGGGTAACAAGTGCTTAATAAAAATAAAGCAATAGCAAAAAAGAAACAAAAATAAATTATCTGAATTTTAATTTTGAAATTAAGTACCTTTTACATATATCACTAAAGTTTGAAAAAGGTTTTGTTTTTCGCACTTTCGATTTATTTTGATTTGAAGCTCTATCACGGAGTTTTTTAATATTATTAGTTCACCACTATCACAGTCTTTCTGCTGCTCCAGCCTTGCCAAAGCTTTTTCAAAACATTCAACAGCTTCAGAATTGCTAATTTTTTCGTTTTCTTCGTTCCACTCCGAAGCTTACGGGAGCTCAAGTTAAATTCGAAGGAACTCTAAGAAAAGGGATAGAAAATATTTATATGTACTCGTAGTTCGGGAAGGACCGCTTGCACACAAGGGATATGATAATAATAATAATAATAATAATAATAATAATAGATCCAAAATGGATTTTGCACACAAGGAATGTGACAGTAAAGAAAAAAAAAAGCTTTAAAAATGGATTTCGGTTAACCGAGAGTTTCAGTTAAAAGAGTTTCGGATAAAAGAGGTTCTGCTGTATTTAGAAATATTAAAAAAAGGGAAACGGATTTCTTTGATAGTTACCACCGTCGATATGACGTCAGCGTTACTCAAGGACATGTTTTTGCTTTCTTGCGACTTTGTTTTGCACACTTCTAGGAGAATGATGGCATATGCACTTGATATATGCAAAAATGCTGAGTAAAGCGTTTAAATTTTTTGAAGTGGTACTCACTGAAACTAGTGATTATGTATTAAACACAAATATAAGGATATGGAACAGGAGTTTCCAATTAATTTCAATGATGGCGGATACAGATGATCAGACGAATTGAGAGACAGACCGCATCATCCGTTATGTAGCAGAATTTTTTCTCTTTTAATAGATAGTTTTCTATGAATACAAAAACACGCAATATAAGTATATTCTTAACCTCTTGAGAACTGAGGTTAAAATAACACTACAAATGGACATTATTATTATTATTAGCCCCCGGTATGCTATTTCTTTCTCCCACCTATTAATGTGTCGTCTCCAAAAAATAACGTTACGTTGTATAAGCCAGCCGTAAAACGAAGCAGATGTATCATTGTACGGAATAATCTCTACTGCAATTTTTCAAACTTCTAAGTATCGCACATTTTCAATTTTTATACCGTCGTATTGGAAAAAAAAAATACTTTTAAATGCAATTTGCTTGAAAACTGTATCATCATTTATTTTTGAGATATTAATTTTTTTTTTTGTAGTTTTTAGCAACATTTGTTTCATTTTGGCAACTCAAGTACTCCATTTCTGTAGAAAGTAAAGGGAAAATAGTTGAAAAATAGCAATTATATCTTTTTGTTGCCATTTTTTTCATAAAAACTGAAAAAAAAGTAATTAAAATACGTGCTATTTTGAAAAAATATAAATAAATGATTTCTGATAAAACATGGAGCATGGAGCTATTATAGACTAAATTTAATTTTAAGTATCTATATTAATATTACAAACAAATGAAGGCCCATGAATCATTAGATAGCCGATATTTTTTTGTCCAGTTTTTTGAATGACGAAATCTCTTTTTTTTTTTGGATTTGTATATTATTCAGCGGTAGTCACGTCCTGTGCATATTTTACTGCAGATATTGTTTAAAACTGGATCGTAAATAAGAAATTCTTTAGCGGATGCGGTTGACCTCATTTTATATAAAATAAAAGCGCGTGTTTGGAGTTTTAAAACTGAACTATCTATATTTATATACATATATATTTTTTTCATCGGGGGCGACATTAAATTCTGAAAAAGCAGAATTCCTGTTTTCTAGTTATTGTTTTTCTTTTGCACAAACAGAAACCAAAAATAGTGATAGTTAATTGTAAAAGAGCTTTAAAAAAGTGTCACTATTTCTCCTTCCCATCGAAGGAAAACGAAATCATCAAAACACTCGAAAAATTGCAAAGTGAGTTCCAGAAATGAATATCTTGAAAGTGTTAATATCAATATTTTTCTTAATCGAACAAATAGTTTTAAAGGTAAATTTACACAGGTTAATTTGATATTTTTTTTTTGTGTGTGTGCGTTCGTATTTCGATGTGCAGAACGGATGCAGTTGACACTGCAGAAAAAACGAAAATCGACAAGTGACTTTCGTAAAGGATCTTTTTTTTGAAAGGGTTAATATTAGTATTTCTTTTTAAATGAAGATGTTATTCTAAATAAAAATGTACGTAGATATGGATTGGTATTTTCTTTTTTTAATTTTGATTTCTGGAGTCAAAGCAGATTTTTAAACATTGTAGAAAAAAAACGAAATCCCAAAACGTCATTCGGAAATACAGTGTTTTGAAAGGGTTAATATTAATATATTTTTTAACGAATTGTAGCGTTGGAAAAGAAAAAAATACGCCTTGTTAAGTGTGTATGTCTTGTTCCGTATATTTTAATTAGCTAAGCCGATTCACGCTTGGAAAAACGGGTGAAAAAAAACGCGAATTCGAAGTTTCTAATACAATTTGCTTGAAACAGTTTGTTTTTAACGGATTACACCCTTAGAAAGGTTAAAGTACGATAATATAGTGTGTATTTATTCTTTTTTAGTATTTAGAATAGTTAAGCCGACGTGGGCTTCGAGAAACATGAATTAAAAAAAAAAAAAAACATTTTCGCACATCGTATCTTCTCTGCTTTGACATTCCCGGAACGCTGCCCGTCATTTGAGTAAAGCAATGTATTTTTGATGAGTGTTCGTTGTGGTTTGTAATTAATATCTCGGTTATAAAAAAATGAAAAATCGGAGCCTCAGATGCACTTGGACCTGCTTTGGGTCATACTCATCCAAAATATCAGATCTGTACGTTAAGTAGATTTTCCTAGCTATTGCGGATACTTGGACACGCACACAAGCATCTTTCTTTTATTAGTGTTGTAAAGTCCTGGTTCCTATCAGTAGCATCATTTCAATCTCAATAGATTCAGAGGCGATACCTAACTATCCCTCTCTATAATACAAGACCAATACATTTTGTGTATCATAAAATCTTTAACAACAAAATTAAACTTGCAATAAATTCCACTTCAGATCTCTCTATCTGACAGTATGAAAATCATATTTTAGGCCAAGATCGTAGCTTTGGCAGTTTCTTAGACATTTCAGACATAATAATTCTTACGATACTTGAAATGCTTGCCCCAACTTCTTCAAGTGCGGCCGTTTTCAAAGGGCAATGTCTTGCATATACACAGATGCAACTGAGGCCTTTTAGGGATTCTTGACTGGAACTCGCCTAGGTGAAGACCTCATTTGTACTCACTCTGCTTAGGTCTGTCCAGGTAGCTAAGGGCAGGAAACAGCGAGACAAACTCTCTCTGGACAGTGAATACAGAGTACGGTGTACTCTGCCCAGTGACCGATGCGCGGTGCTAAAAATACTGCGAACAGAGCTTACACTGTTAAAAATACTTACGGGAAGAGGCCGGCAGCAGAGATTTCAGTCATACCCCGTAAGAAAACAATCCGTGCCCATCATTTTGTGTCAACGTGTACCCACTAGCGGAGTAAAATGTATAGGGTCGTACCGTATTTGATGATTTTTGATTTTATCGTTGACGTAACAGATGGGCTAGAACTGCAAGAATATGTGGATTGCCCTTAATTTTCTAAGTATCTAAAAATATCCCTGTAAAATTACGGGCAGAGTCCGGCAGCAGAGATTCCAGTCATACCCCGTAAAAAAAATTCCATGACTATCATTTTGTGCAGCCCGTAATTTTACGGGGCAAAGATATAATGCACTTCAAAACCCAATAACATTTTACGTACTGTTCCGTAGCACATAGCACGTTAGATAATCATCACATAATCACTTTTTTGCCGGGTTAAAAAATATGTTACGGTCGCGGTTAACTGACATTGTTTTTCGAAACACTACTAAAATGAAGGGTTACACCCTAGCGGAGGAAAATGTATGGGGTCGTACCGTATTTTTTTAGTGGATCAGACCGTTTTTCATCAAATAAGGCTGTTGCTCGTGAAAATTGAACAGCAAAGGTTCATAAATTTACAGTTTTTTCTGACAGTGTAGTTAATCTCTCAATTGTAAACCTACTTCAAATTCTCTAAACTTTTTCCGAGTAGTTGTATATAGCTGTATCGCTGTAAAATAAAGCTTTTTGTAGCTATAGACCATCCGGAACTCCTCTTTCATGGCGGTACAGTATAGATATCTTGTATTTGATATATTGGGGGGGGTAAAGTCTTTACTTTGAGAACTACTACTTCTGAACAGTAATTTTTATATTACTTATTAGCCGAAAATTGTTACAAATTCTGTAATTATACAAAAGTTTGTTATTCGGAAATAGTGGTGCTCGAGATTAGGTTCGTACGTACTCTGGATGTATTAATAGATGTCAACAACTTCAGTTCTAAATCGCAGGGGTCTGCAAAGACACAGGAAATAAGAAAAGGTGACCATGGTCACCAAAGGTTTAAGAGCCGCTGCAGTAGATTGCTTAAGGATTAACAATTGCGACAGATTATCATTTAATGTATATTTTATTTCAAATTTAAATATCATTACGGTAATTAACTATTTCATGTTTGTATTGTTTTTCTAAATGTATAAAACCACATAGAATTTTAATTAACAATAATTTGTAATTTGTAATTTGGCCCTCCCTACTACATTACTTCAGTGATTTTTGTATATGTACTTAAAATGCAAATAAATGTAACAAATTATCAACTTTGGTATGCAACAATAAACAGCTTTAATTAAATACTTCAACATACACACAAACGTACATGTATCTGGAGCGTACAATAAAAGCGGTGAAATATTAACAAACTGTTATTCTACACAATGCTTTGATCGCTCATTTTCATATTTTTTTTCATGTCCATTAAAACTTTGTCAATGTCTATGTATTAATCCGTCAAGCGCGTAACATTTATAAATGCAATTAAACAAAATGGTAGAATTCAAATAAAAGTACTTGAATATATTACTTTATACTTACAGCTGAAGAATATAATAGATGAAGCATATTTTTGTCAAAACACACAAGAATATTTACGTACAGTAGTTTAGATTTATGGAATAAGCACCGGCAAAACGAAATACAGGAGAGGGTTGGGTTTTTGAAACAGATATCCCTGTGGTTCACATCGAAACTTGGCGATTTACTTTAAAGGGTGCCAAAATTATGTCTCTGAAATTGCTGAAAATCCATAAAAACCTGGATAATAAAAATCCGAAAACAAACTTGTAACTTTTTTAATGGAAAATTGAAACAATTTCTTTTTTTCTACCTGAGGGGGGTTTATGTTCCCCTAAACCCGTGCTTAAGATAAATTTTAAACAAATTTACAAAACAAAAAACAGAATAAAAAAAAAATGCAACGGAGAGTTCAGGAGGGACAAATCTTTCTTGACAAAAAAGAAAATAAGTAACCAAACATTTTTAGTTTAGAGAATATTTCATGTTTATCTTCTTCATTTTAACAAGAATAAATGTAGTTACTTTTTCAAGATCATTAGGAAGAAAAAATATTTAATTGATTGTATTTAAAAATCTTAGTAGAGACAATGTCCCTCTCCTGACCCATCTTGCCTGTGCCCATGGATTTACGTAAATTCAGTTTTCAGCTTTGGTGATTTTTTGGCCACACTTGTCACACAGAGTGACGTCCTCCGTCGAATTGTTCTCCAGTTGCCACTGTTCGTCGATGGCATCACCCAGACTGTTATTCCGGGTTCTTTGTTTGGCAGAACTTTCGACAACCATGAGATCGATATGCGAATCCAGGCTGTATTGGCGAAGGCCTCTCAGCAAGCCTTTAAGCCTTCTTTGTAGCACCGGCGAATCCTTGCAAGCGATTCTAAGAATGCCGTTTCTGTCAAGGAACTCCTTAAGGCCATCTCCGTTCTCGAAGATGGCCACAAAGCTTCCGTTCATCACTTTGGGTGTCATCGGGCTGTTGCTAAGGAGCAGGCTGGTGCCGAAAGAAGGGTTTCGACGGCGGATCTCCGATATGGACATCGGAATCTTGCGGCCGCCTGGAGACTCGTTAAGCAACTGCGAGCACATCATCTGTATAAAGGCCCAGTCGTTCTCAATGTCGTCTGAAGTTGTCATCGGTGATGTGACAGTAAAACGAATAACGTACTTGCCTTTAAGCGAGCTAGGCACGCAGTGGAGTTTTCCGCTGGAATTGATTTTTTTCAGGAGGGATTCAGTCAGTTCATTTTCCCCCTAAAGCAATAAAAAGTAAGATAGAGTAATCTGCGAAACAACTGCAGCAAGAATAAAATATATGTAATAATACCAATCAACTTAACTAATTTTCATTCTTTCTTATAGTTAAGACAAATAAACTACACTATTTCCAGGTAGATTTCTTTATTATGTACGTCAACTGCATTTATCAAGGCGCGGATATTGTGCAGGAGGTATTAGGAGAACGCAATTCAGTAAGCGTACTCTAAAATTAAGTTTACTTTAGCAATAATGAAAGAAATATATTTTTTTCCATTCATACTTTAATTACATCAGACCGAAGGATATTAATTACATCATAGAGTGGACCCACAAAGTGTTACAGGGCAAGAGCGGTAGGTTAACGATGTGACTTTGTGTCGTCACATCTAGAATATGAAAGCAATTAAGAAGATCATGTTTGCAAGTAACATAAGTAACCACCCAAAAAATATATTTTTTAATGATTATGATGCGTTTTATACACTGTGGAAGTATCTGGTATATAATTTTCTTTTGAATTGGATAAGCATACAATAAAAGACTTTAATAATATGACTCTAACAGTTTTATGGTACTTATTTTAGCAGACGACAGATAGTATATATGAATGTGGGAATAAAAGATAAAGTGTGGAACAATAAAAGATAATACACTCAAGGGTTCAATGAACGTAATGTCTCAAGCGAGACTCATAAAAAACGTGAAGTGAAAAGAGGAGAGCGAGATGTGGTTGTTCTATAGATTTCAGCCATAAGTGTGGTTGGGGATTTGTTAGCGCAAGGATCAGGGAAGCTTGTTCTTGTAATTATTGTTCAGTTGTACAATTTTAATTTGAATGTTAAGTTGTATGTTTGATGATCTATTAAACCTTTTTTACACGTATTCACATTTTGAAGAATATCAGTTTTGATTAAGCAATACATATTCACATAAATCACACACACACACACACATATATATATATATATATATGTATATAATAGTTGGAATGCTGTTTTAATAAAAAAAAATAGCAATTAATAACAGCTGCACAAAATATGACATAACAAGATGGGATGAGGTGTCATGCTAGTGTGACAACCTCTGACATCGGGAGAGAAAAAAGTTTAAAACGATGGAATTTGCGTGATGTAATAAATGGACGTCTCCTTTCTTTTCAAGAAGGAAGAGTATACACAGCGCGCATAAAATGTTTAGTAAATGGTCCGATATCTGAAAGCCAACAGTAGTCAATGCAGATTGCCTTTATACAGAGCAGAGCGGTTTCATGTTAAAGTTTTTTTTCACACTATGGCAAACTATGTGTTTAGAATTTGGCAGTAGCTGTCAAGACGAGCTCCAATAAGCTGATATTATGTTCAACAACTTTTCGAGCAATTTTTGAGCAAATACCGGCGAAAAATTGTCAACACCCAGAATGGTAGCAATGAGAACTATTTCCAATTTTTGCCACACCTCATGAAAATTCGTTCTTAGCATCAACTTTTCATCCAATTTCCCACCCGCCTCCCCTTCGCGATAATCCAATCAGAGATAGACGTTTCGGAACGTCAACGAAAGAGCTATAAACTATAATAACAGGTGTAATATTAATAACTGGTTTATCATCCAACTTTTGCAACGACAATTGCAAACCTATTTTCGGTTTGTACACGGAAAAGTTCGAGTTAAAATCAGCTGTTGGTTACTCGAAAAATTGTTGAATTTCATAGTAGCTTTCGACAACTAAGGGAAGTCAAAAAAATTTAGCTTAGCGAAAATGACAGGTTGGCAAGTTTTTAATCAAAATCGTCTCAACAAATCAAAATTTACGCCCCCCCCCTTCCTGCGGCAATGGCGCTAGTTTACCACGGTGGTAGTACCCGGTTTTCTTTCAAGTGACTCCATTGTACACACTTTGTGGAATTCCCGTCTGCATTCTTCAATACTGTTTTTTCTTTGTGTCTATCCTGTCCTCATTCGACGAAGACTTATATGTAGGCATATTATTGTCAAGCACACAAGTTTGATGTATGCGTTCAATTTAAAAATAAATATTTGCAATTTTACTAGTCACATGTAAGGTCAATGCCGTGGTGTAACAGCTTAATATAATTTTTGATTTTTTGCTAGTTTATTTTCTGGCATAATTTTACGCAACCTGATATGTGATCATGTTGAATATGTTCAGTTCCTTAAGACTGACAGTGTCTTGAGAAGAACTCTCCGATATAACTATTGTTGAAGCAACTGATTATTTTCCTAACAAAAACTCCCTTTTTTTGAGCCATTGCATAATCATCTCGTACTCGTAACCTGCCTATATATTTTGTTACTTCATTTATTTATTAACTAATCTTATTCACTCATCTCACCCATAGTAAGTCCTCAACAGCACCGATTTCATCACATATATGAAGCTTAAAACATTATAAATTTTAAGGATATCAAAACTTAAAAAAAGTTTCGTTATAAAATCATTATAAAATTTGATCACCCAGTCGCAATGTCGCCATTTATTACGCACAATAGGACTCTAGTCATGCACGCGCATATGAGCATGCACAGTCGTGGAAAAAAAAAAGTTAACACCCCCTACTAACTCCTCAACAAATTATCGTAGACGAAAGTTACTGGTACCGGATGATTGGAAATAAAGTCTACTTTTAAATGACGTACATAAAATTTACTTAGGGGGCCATCTACATATTAAAACGAATCCAAACTTCATTTTTTTCAATGGCAATACCCAATTTTAACGAGATATTTCAAATCTTTGGTTCAAACTATGCCTAGACACCCAATTTCAAGTCATTTGAATGATAAATTTTTGAATGATAAACATTCAAAATTTAGTGCTTCTAATGTTAAATTACATTTTCGTATTTTTATTTATAACTTCTGAAATTATGATCCTAATGTTTTAATTTTTTGTGTAGCAATAATACTAATATACCCAAACATAAATAAGTTGAATTTGCAATTTTTATAATTTCCTCATAAGAATTATGAATTGTGAAATTAGTATTAAAAAAAATTATGAATTGACCTACTATTTTTTTGATGGATTCAGATTTATTAAATCCTGCTTTATGGAAATCCAAAATTTCTCATTTTTCTTCCAAGTAGTTTTCAAATTATGCTTAAAAAACGGCAAAATGATGGTTTAAGGGGCCGTCTATGATAAAAGTGACTAAATACACTGACGGAAAAAAATTCCCAACACCAAGAAAGACTTGTGTTAGATAAAACGAAATTTGGTAGGCGGGTTTATACATCTGAAAGACGACATCGATTGAAAATTCGCGCTTCGTACATAAGTGTGGCGCTAGTAGCGCCAATCAGAACTTGCAGATCAGGTTTACTTTAAATGCGTGCTGTAAAGTTCGTGCGCGTTATTTAGCTTCGAAATGTGACGTATTGAGTTGATGTTAGCCAAGAATGTCTTTAACAAGACGAAGAAGCCACTGTCAACAGCTCACCGAGTTGGAACGAGGTCGCATATTCGGGCTACGAAAGGTGGATATTCTTTCCGCGATATTGCAGAAAGACTTGGCTGGGATGTATCCACTGTGCATGATTGTTAGAGGCAGTGGTCAAGGGATGGTACTGCCTCAAGAAGACCGGGTTCCAGGCGGCCACGTGGCACTCCTGAGAGGGAAGATCGCCGTATTCGGAGAACGACTGTGGCGCATCGTACTGCGTCTGCGGCAGAAATTTGAGCTGCAGTTGGTACCATAGTGACAGAACGAACTGTTAGAAATCGGTTACTTCAAGGACAGCTCCGAGCCAGGCGCCCTGTAGCGTGCATTCTACTGACTCCAAGCCATTGCCGTTTGCGAAGCCATTTGTGTCAAGCCAGAGCTCATTGGTGGGCGGAGTGGAGATCTGTTGTGTTTCTTTTTCATCAGAAAATACAACAGATCTCTACTCCGCCCTCCAATAAGCTCTGGCTTGACACCAATGGTGTCGCAAACGGCAATGGCTTGGAGTCAGTAGAATGCACGCTACAGGGCGCCTGGCTCGGAGCTGTCCTTGAAGTAACCGATTTCTAACAGTTCGTTCTGTCACTATGGTACCAACTGCAGCTCAAATTTCTGCCGCAGACGCAGTACGATGCGCCACAGTCGTTCGCCGAATACGGCGATCTTCCCTCTCAGGAGTGCCACGTGGCCGCCTGGAACCCGGTCTTCTTGAGGCAGTACCATCCATTGACCACTGCCTCTAACAATCATGCACAGTGGATACATCCCAGCCAAGTCTTTCTGCAATATCGCGGAAAGAAAATCCACCTTCTCGTAGCCCGAATATGCGACCTCGTTCCAACTCGGTGAGCTGTTGACAGTGGCTTCTTCGTCTTGTTAAAGACATTCTTGGCTAACATCAACTCAATACGTCACATTTCGAAGCTAAATAACGCCCACGAACTTTACAGCACGCATTTAAAGTAAACCTGATCTGCAAGTTCTGAGTGCCGCTACTAGCGCCACACTTATGCGCGAAGCGCGAAATTTCAATCGATGTCATCTTTCAGATGTATAAACATACCTACCAAATTTCGTTTATCTAACCCAAGTCTTTCTTGGTGTGGGATGTTTTTTTCCGTCAGTGTATTTTGAAATTTCTTATGCTATCTTGTAATCTAACAGGCTTAATTGACTGCTTATGGTGCCTTGATCAAGAAGGGAGCTCTCTCGGTTAACAATGGAGTACCGAACTTCAATTTGGATACAGCCCTTAAAATACGCTCGTTTTAAAATAATTAATTTCTCGGAAACTTATGGTACGAATTGCATAAAAATTTGTTTTTAGACTAATTGAAGGGTGTAGATTTTATTTATGCTGTCAGAATTGTGTACTGCTATATATATAAAAAAAGTTATGGTTCGTTTTAATATGTAGATGGCCCCCTAAGCAAATTTTATATACATCATTTAAAAGTAGACTTTATTTCCAAGCGTTCGGTACCAGTAACTTTCTTCTATGATAATTTGTTGAGGAGTTAGTACGGGGTGTTTACTTTTTTTTTTTTTTTCCACGACTGTACATCCACAGCGAAGATATAAAGAAGTGTAAGCAACCGAGTGTACACGCACGTATGAAGACAAGACGTGTAACCAACCGAGGAAAACACATAATCGTCAGGATGAATCCGCTGTGGCCAGTCGGACGTCGTCTTTGTATGATTCCGTGTAACAGTGGAAAGAAGCAATGTGTTAAGGGGGTTCGGGGCTCAAAATTCTATTTTTTTTGTTATTTATAGAGATTTTGTTATGAAATTTTTTTCTGAAATATGTTTTAATATAATAAAAATATTGCATGTAAAAAAAATCTGAAAATTTTTAAATATTTTTTTTAATTTAAATTTAAAAATTTTAAACATATTTAATTTTTTATATAACTCTGGAAGCACTTACTCGATTTACAAATTTTTTACACTTTTATGTACAGAAAATGTGTCATTTTAAGTCTTCAGGATTTCTTAAAATATTGATTATGAATTTTATAAAAAAAATTTAAGTAAAAAAATGAAGTTTTTTATGAGTGAGTTTTGCATTAATTAGCATACTTTCACAATTATCACTCAAAATTAAAAATCCTGAAGACAATTTGTTAGAAATATAGCATAAAATCTCTGTTGAAAATTTCATACATATATCTTGCAAGGAACTTTAGATATATTCTTTTTAAATTTGACAAATCGTGAAAAAATTCATTTTGAGATAAATGAAGATAAAGGTCTCGCCAGAGGGCAGCTGATGCAGCTTCTCAAGGCAAAAGATGCTACATCTCTAGATCTAATGAAGATTCAAACATTCGGTTTGCGGTATTTAACGCTAAAAAGTCAGTATTTTTTTAAGCCAATAAAAAAAATTGCATTTTTTTAGACTTTTTAGCCCTGGACCCTCTTAAAATGAAGTTCTGTTACAAATTGGTGAAATAACTATCGAGATGTATGAAGTGCTGCTGCTAATATACGGGATGAAAGTCGTCATCCAAAACCGAAGGCGTGGGTACGACTGAATAAAATTTTTTCGCGATAACAGGAAACGAGTGAGGATGAGTTTTGTTTTAGTCTGCTACCAAGACCACCGTACTTCCCTGATCTTGCGCCTCATGATTTTTTCACCCCTTTGAAGACTATTATGAAAGGCATAAAACTATGTGAACATTTTAGTCGTCTAGCAACGTCTGAGAGAGATTTTGTGACCGATTCATAAAGATACCTTTCCTGCCAAACTCCAGAACATTTATAAGAGTAGATAGAATTTTTTAGTGCGAATGAAGATTAATTTGAAGATTAATTGATGTTTGTAGATACCGATTTTATTGTTTATAACAGCATTTACCGAAATTTTTAGACACATCGTGTATATTCAGGAAAAAAGAGAAAAATGTTGACTAAATAGCACAAAATACAAATACTTTATATGAAAAGACACTACAAGGATGAAGTGAACAAATTTCAGGATTGACAAAAGTAGTTCACAATGCAGTGTAAAAAACAAATGTTTCTTAAACTAGGAAAATGCAATTTAACCACGAACGAAAACAGACAATAACATCTAATTCACATGTGGGGATCTCAGATGAGGGCGGTAGGGTGATCTCCTCAGAGGCGTGAAGGCGAAGGTTTTAGTAAGGTGAAAATTGAAGGTTTTATTCTCGTAAAACAACAAGAACGCTTGGCTAAATACAATGTCAACACTGACACAACAAATACTTAGGAAGTTAATTTGATGAAATAAAGTTTTTGTAAGGGGGCTATTCAAATATTACGTAAGCATGTTTTTGGCAATTTTTGACCCCCCCCTCCCCCTTTGTCAGCAAAAATAAGCAAATAGCTAACCCCCCCCCCCTTAATAATTATGTAAGAAAATTGCAACCCCCCCCCCCACTTTTCTTTAACACTAATAATTTAATTTGAAAAAGAATAGGACTTAATTCATATTAAAAAAAACTCTACTCGACTTAAAAAAAATAATTAAAAAAATGCTTGTTTTATTTCCTTACAATTCTAGTTAATCCTTTAAGACCGGACCTGCTCGATCGTGCGGGTTAATCATTAAATAAAATCTACCTTCCTATGTTATCTATTCCAAAAATGCCGGAATCGAGTGATTGTGCTGGTTAACAGAAACTATATTATATGAATTTTGTCAACAGATAGTGAATTATTAGTTACAAATTTCAGTTATATCAAAAATATAACTCCACTTATGTTATATATTATTCAGTTATATCAGTTATGTTTCCAAAAAAACTCAAAAAGCAGTCCGGTCTTAAAGGGTTAAGAAAATTTCTTAGCCCTTTTTCACAATCACAATTTTAGAAGAACTTAGCCATTTGTAAAATTTAAATTTGAACATGCCCATATCTATTCCGATGCTGACCACGACTGCTCAAGCCATTTTTCCATATCTGTTATGATATTGGTTTCCAGTTTTACTTGATTATCTTCATCGCTTTCTTTTCGGATGCAATCTTGATCAACTTCATCTTCCTTGATCTACTCAACATCTTCCATATCTTCCACGAATTTTATGACGCACATAAGTTAATTTGCTCGACGAGCAGCAATTCTCAATGGTCGTATAAGACAGGCCTTCTCGCTTTTTTAACTCACAGACTATCAAAGCCTGAGAGCTTATGTGCCCGCCGGTTCTGTATGTACATACGTATGTACGTGTGTGGCGCGCCTAACGCGAAAACTCTTGATAGAAATTTGCTTCAAAAAAATTTTCTAGATTCATTCTGATAAGTCACTTTCCTGATTAGTTTTTGGTGTTCATTGGTTAAGAATAAAGGGGAGCTAGTCCTTCCCCCCCCCCCTTAATTTAGATAAATGTTTTTTTTCATGCAGAAATATTCGATTTGCTCCAAATTTGGTATACCAGTTTATTATGTTAAGAAGCTTCCTGATTAGATTTGGAAGCTCATTACTTAAGTATAAAGGGGGAAAAGGAGGCTACACCCCTTAATTTAGATAAATGGATTTTTCATGTAGAAATATTCGATTTGCTCCAAATTTGGTATACCGGTTTATTATGTTAAGGAGCTGCCTTGATTAGATTTGGAGGTTCATTAGTTACATATAAAGGGAGGAAAAGGGGGCTAACCCCTCCCCTTAATTTAGATAAATGGGTTTTTCATGCAGAATTATTCGATTTGCTCCAAATTTGGTATACCGGTTTATTATGTTAAGGAGCTTCCCTGATTAGATTTGGAGGTTCATTAGTTAAGTATAATGGGAGGAAAGGAGGGCTAACCCCCCCCCCTCTTAATTTAGATAAATGGATTTTTCATGCAGAGTTATTCGATTTGCTCCAAATTTCGTATACCGGTTTATTATGTTAAGGAGCTGCCTTGATTAGATTTGGAGATTTATTGGTTAAGTATAAAGGAGGGACGGGTCTAGTCTCCCCTTAATTTAGATAAATAGGTTTTTCATACAGAATTATTTGATTTGTTTCAAATTTGATATACCAGTTTATTCCGATATGGCTTCCTTCATTTGATTTGGTGGTTCATTGGTTATGCATAAAAGGGGGAAAGGGGGCAATCGCCCCTCCTCTTAATTTAGATAAATGGGTTTTCATGCAGAATTATCTAATTTAGTTTAATTTTTTTTCTATGTTCATTCTGATAAGGAGCTTTTCTGATTAGATTTGAAGGTTCATTGGTTCAGCATAAAGAGAGAAATGGGGAAGTTAATATCCCCCTTAATTTAGAGAAATGGTTTTTTCATGCAGAATTACCTGATTTGCTTCAAATTTGGTATACCAGTTTATTATGTTAAGGAGCTTCCCTGATTAAATTTGGAGGTTCTTTAGTTAAGTATAAAGGGAGCAACAGGGACTAATCCCTTCTTTTATTTTTCGAGGGTCATTTTTCTTTGAAATAAGAGTATAATATACAATTAGTGTGAATAGCCTTTGAGCTCAATGCCATCAGTTTAACTGGTCAATTTTCTTTTTATTTCACTGTGTTGAATTGTTTTTGTGTTTGTTTGCTGACTTCTGAGATGCATGGTATTGGCCACAACTTCCACAAGTTCTTGCGGATAATTGCGACTTTATGGAAGGGCAAAAATAGTCATATGGCGTCTTCAATTCAATTGGATTACATTTCATTTTTAGTAAAGTACAAAATTTGAAAACAGTTAGAAGATTATCTGCTACAAAACTTAGATATTTTTTAATTTTTTTTCCTCATAGATGCATTAATTTTCGAGTTATTTGAAAAGAAAAAATAAGGTTTAAAAAGTAATAACTCGTTTTTTGGCATTTCCTTGGTCTTTATTTATTGCCATAGTGACCATGTTTCGCCAAGGCTACAAGGTCATTTTATCTTATCTTTTTCCAATTTTTACAAGTAATTACGTAAACTTAAAAATATGGTAAAATATATTTAAAATTTTAAGAATAAATTTATTATAATTACCTTTATAAAATAATCAAGAAAGACTGATTTCTTTTTGGTTGCCTTACGCAGTTCATCCTCAATTCTGTTTCTCAATTCAATTTTAGTACATATACCTCTAACTCTTTGTCAGTTTTAGAAGACTTTTTATACTGCCGCCACACATCATTAGTTTTACATTGGATATCCTTCAAAGGTTTATCTAATGCAGACATTTTGAAACTTTCAAAAAGTTTTTTATACAAGATTTCTCGAAATGAAGACATATTTCCGATTTCATTTATTTTTAACACCACTACACTACAGTACTGAGAGGTTTTCAAAACTCACGAGACACCAGACAGTAGAGCAATCGGTCACTAGTTATGGAGTTCAACCACTTGACAGAGAAGGGGTGGAAGCAAAAAAGATGGAATTTTACTTACGTTTTGGAAACTTTCCCGGAAAACTCGTATTGTCACAATACAACATATCGCATCGGTCCATTCAATTCTATTCTATTCTATTCTCACAATTGGAAATAGTAAGTTCTCAGAGATAATAAGCCCTCGTGCATCAAACATGAACAGTCACCTCTAGATAAAAGAGATCGCTTATGTTTTACATGTGCGGTCAAAATAGCTGACATCAGAACTTCAAGTTTAATATTCTTTTGCTATTTCTTTTTTTCAATTTCAAATTTTTTAATAGTTTTTTTTAACAAGTTAAGAGATTTTGAAAATGTCTTACGTAAGCATCATTCAAACCCCCACCTCCCCCTTGTCAGCAAAAATAAGCAAATCGCTAACCCCCTCCCCCGCCCTAGGTGCTTACGTAATATTTGAACAGCCCCAAGGTAGGAAAATCTAATAAAAGTTCTTGACAGGATAATAAATCAGGGTCCAGATTAGGAAATTCAAGAGTCTCTGGGAAACACTATGGTCCCTTCTAAGTAAATAAATGACCGTTAAAGGTGCGGACTAACAGTCATCCGTGCGTTCAGCTTTTCCGCTGATGCACCCAGCTGTATCTCAGCTGATCGGCTATTGTTGCCGTTGAGAGAAACGAATATCCCCACTTCTCGGAGCGACCGCCGAAAGATAATCCCGTGAAAAGCCTAGAGAGAATCTTTTCTCTCCTCCAGGTTGAAGAACCTCTTTTCCCTTTTAGCTTTTGATAAACTCTTCTAAAACTAATCTAATCTCCTGATCTACTCAGAGATCTCGTATATATCCTTAATTTCTCTCTCGGAAAACAATGCGAGTTTCCAACATCCGCTGTCATTGGTTCGCCTCTCAAGATCCTCTTGACAGCTGATCTTCTAGTGGCTGGTCGGGGCCCTTTCCCCCTTTTTGCACACGAAACTCTTCTGTCAAAGTATGCAATGTCAAGAAGTACTTACCGGCATATTTCGGTGTTACAAAGTGGGAACCAGGTGGTATCAAGAAGAATAGTACTATGTTCCAAAGTGTCATCTTCGTAAGATCGATCGCACTGAAGTTATTTACTTTTATGTTACCGGCAAACTCTGAGACTTAGACGAATTTTCTTGTGTCACTCCCGAATACATGGAGTTTCCATAGGCCATGATTTTGTAGCATTTATGAGGGTTTTTATATGTGGAAACTGTGAAAAAGC
The DNA here is from genome assembly GCA_963932465.1 of Maratus speciosus. Classification (NCBI taxonomy): domain Eukaryota; kingdom Metazoa; phylum Arthropoda; class Arachnida; order Araneae; family Salticidae; genus Maratus; species Maratus speciosus. The sequence continues at coordinate 617,573,729 of OZ010789.1, forward strand.
TAAGTTTCCACATCCACAATTCCGAAAAGTGTTCTTTATCCTTAAAAACCTCAGAAAACAACATATTTTCGAGATTTAAAGAGGCAATTATAAAAACAAAGTTTTTTTTTTTTTTTTTTTTTAGTCATAGATTTTCATAAACGCTTTCGAGTACTTTTTATAGTATGTTAATTATTTTTCTGAACCCGGAAGATATATGAGGGGTTCACAACCATAGTAGACCAAGTCCATTTTCAAAAACTAGAGAGCAGGAATTCTGCTTTTTCAGAATTTAGTGTCGCCCCCGGCATTTCCATTACTTCATTTTCTTCTGGTGGACTGGTGATTTATATTATTATGAAACAGCCATTATAAATGAAGCGTTAGGTGAAGAGGAAAGAGTAGCCGTAAAAAGTTAGAACTCTGATTTTCTGGTCAGAATGGGAAAAAAAATAGACATAATTTTTTTTTTTTCAAAAAAAAAAATTATGGCCAATTTTTTTTTCCATTCTGACCAGAAAATCAGAGTTCTAACTTTTTACGACTGCTCTTTCATCTTCGCCTAACGCTTCATTTATAATGGCTGTTTCATAATAATAGAAGCCACCAGTCCATCAGAAGAAAATAACTCGGTTAAGCGAGACTAGGATAATCGGGACTCTACTGCAAAACATATTTCAATTTTAAGACTTAAAGCACACGCTTTTATTTTATGTAAAATGACGTCATTTGCATTAATATACATACTTAAAATTAAATATTGTTTATATTTGCTCCATGTTTTATCATAAATCCTTCATTTATATTTTTCTCAAAATAGCACGTATTTTAATTAATTTTTTTTTTCAATTTTTATGAGAAAATGGCAACAAAAAGATATAATTGCTATTTTTCAATAATTTTTTCTTTACTTTTTGCAGAAATGGAGTACTTGAGTTGCCAAAATGAAACAAATGTCGCTAAAAACTGCAAAAAAATTAATGTTTCAAAAACAAATGGAGATGCAGTTTTCAAACAAATTGCATTAAAAAGTACTTTTTTTCCCCCAATACGACGGTATAAACATTGAAAATGTGCGATGCTTAGAAGATTTTAAAAATGCTGTAGAGTATTTAATCGCACAATGAAACATCGGCTTTTGTTTTACGGCTGGCGTATATAAGGTAACGTTATTCATTGGAGACAAAATAAGCTGGGAGAAAGAAATAGCATTCCGGGGGCTAAAAAAATGACATAGTCCATTTTGAAGGTGCATAAAATCTGTTTTATCCACTCCCACAGTAAACCAAGTCTGGAATCAGATGACATACATGAGAAAGTTTGTGAAAACAGACTTGCTTCACTGTGGGATTGGATAAAACAGATTTTATGCAGCTTCTAAATGGACTATGCCATTTTTTTTCAAAATGGACTTCAAATGGATCTGGCATCTAGAATTAAATTGTGGCTCTAGAAAAAATAGTTCCATGCCATCTCTATAAATTTTAGTTTCCTTTGCTAGAGAGTTCTAGAATCTCCAACTAGAATTCAAAAGCGTTTTCCTATATTCTCGTGGTCAAACTTATTTATTTAAAAATCTCTGCAAATAGATGCGAACACAAGAGGTTAGTTTTAGTAACTATAATTCTAGTTTATGAAACCATGCCGGAATTCAAGCGATAATTTCTCGCTGCTGAAACGATTCATTATCGTTTCGTCACCCAGAAAACAAGAGACTAGAGATTCTAGATCATTTTGTCTATTCAGCTTAGTTGTTTACCCTATTCGCATAGCTCGAAAGTCTATAATATTTCTACTTTAGGGATACAGAAAATGCCTACCTATTCATTCTATGGTTGTGAACCTCTCATATGTTTTTCTGACGCTTGAAAGTCTGAGGTAAACTTCTTCATGTGCAACAAATATGTTTTACAGAGAAACATAATAAATTAATAGCATTAACATTAACATTAAAGTGCATGTTATTTTGTTAATTCTTGCACGTATAAGTTTAATCATGCAGCTGAAAATAAATTGAAGAATTGACAGCATTCTAAAAACTGATATTCCGGATTGAAAAAAACTACTCGGAAACGTTTTTGAAAATCAGTGACAGCAAAAGAAACCCTGGTTTAATAAATGTGTCAGGTTTCTGACGTCAATGAGACTATGTTTAGTGTAAATTACTATTTAATTAACTTTATTTTTCGTTAAATAATAAAATGATAAGACGAAAAGCAATATTTCGCCTTGATTCAAACATAAAACATACAATGTGAACTTTAAAAAGACCACTGTTTTACTTAAAAGGCGACTAAAATAATATAAAAGACGTTACAAGTTAAAAATATAAATTTTATTTAAAACTTCTTACTACTTTCGGTCTGTATTTTCCAAGCCCATCATCAGAGAATATTTTAATAACTAATTGCTGTTTATTTATACAAATACGCAATTAATATATATTTTCTCTACTTAAGTTCAATCCAAGGGACTGCTACTTCTACTTTCAACTCTAATAATTATTGGCTCTCTCATTTCAAAATGAAGTGACTTATTTGTATAAATGAATAGCAATTAGTTATTAAAATACTCTCTGATAATGGGCTTGGGAAGTACAGCCCGAAAGTACTAAGAAGTTTTAAATAAAATGTATATTTTTAACTTGTAACATCTCTTTTATTATTTTAGTCGCCTTTTAAGTAAAACAGTGAGCTTTTTAAAGTTCAGATTGTATATTGTATATTTTATGTTTTATTTTTCTTATTTATTATATTTATCTGTATTTTATTATCTACGTACATGAGTTATAGCCACAAACGAGCGAAGACATTTGCTCATGATTCACGCTTTTTTCGCTCAGAATGGACAATATATATATATTTTTTGAAACAGCATGATAAAGATGGAGATCCTTGTAGCTGATACATAGATTTTACAAATATACTGCACCCATTTTCCCTTCCTAATGTAATTCTATTCGATTACCCGCCTTTTATTTCCCCCATCCTTTAAGCTGCTTTTTATTTTTCAAACGATAACTCATCTTGTAGTAATTTCAACTAAACACGAATAAACAACAACAATTTAATATATATATATATATATTTAATTATGATTAAAAATGATTATTTAAGCATTCCTCTAAAAGACCTTTTTATTAAAGTTTTTTGTTTTTGTATGGATAATATTATGTTTGTTAGTTTTTAATTTGAGTTGTTTTAGTTTTTTATGTAATTAGATTAATAAAATGACAATAGTTTTCAGTATTGAATGCGGGGTGAACATGTGTTCAGAAACCTGCAAATTTTAAAAAGTGGGGGGTGGAGTTAGTTTTCTGTCTGTCCTCCCACTGATGAAGAACAGACTGTTTCTGTTTTTTTACCTGTCTTTCTTGTTTTTATAAATATTTTATAGTTTAAAAATTTCAGCAGATATACACCTTCCTTTTGAAGTTATGTTGTTTTAGCATTTTGAAATGATATAATATGCTTTATTGCATTTGATATGTGCTGCTGTAGCGCCATTCATGCAGTAATTTATCATTAATTTTGGAATATATATATATATATATATATATATATATATATATATATATATATATATTATTCCTTTAGAAACAATCCCACTTAACCAATAAACAAGTTTTATTCTGCATTAGATCATTCTTTTGCCTGCTTATCTACATTTTCTTTTATTTTAAGAGGATGCACGTTTCTCTATAAATTTACTTAACTTTATACTTATGGTACAATACGCTTTGTATGGTGGCTTTTTCAGAAACAAAAAGTTAAGAAGATGGTCACGAAAGCCATTAAAAATACCAAAAGTAAACAATTTCAACACGTGACATATGGATAAAAACATATTGCCTGACACCCAAGAAGGTTTATGACACCGAATTTCAAACATCGATGAACGAATTTTAGTACTTTGTTTAAAAATAATGTATAGAAAATTCTTAAGGGCATAAAAAAAAAAAAAAAATCTCCACGATTTCTCTGAAATTTTGAGTACTGTTTGGAGCAGCGTAAGTATATATCTTTGAGTCTTTTGAAGTACCTCATTTAAGAAGTTTCAGCTTCTAATCTTTGGTAAAAAACAAGAACAACAACAACAAAAAAAAAACAACAACCACGAAATTAAAATTTTATTTCATACTCGCTAACTTTTGCTCGCGGCTCCGCTCACGCAATTCAAAATGCTAATTTTTTCATATAATAGTGTACTTTTTCCTTGCATACTTTATCCAACTAATTTATCTAATTAATATATTTATCCAACTCTCATAAAAATCCTTTCTATAAAACGTTTTAACCCTTTATATTCTGAATTTTGAATAAAAAAATCGGTTCACCTGATTAATTATTTACGTTATTAATGTTTAAGATATCCAGAACAACATATATAATAATCATTTGATTTTTAGATAATTTTTTTAATTAAAACTGATTTAACCCCTTAATTCTCGCTCCCGTGATATTCACGGGCTGTGTCTTTTATTCAGATTGTTTGATTCCCACCAGAGTTATAAATATAGTGTAATTGGCCTTATTATGGTATCATTTTACCTGTCATTAAATAAGGTGAATATTTCTTTTTCAAAAAAATGACTCAATAAGCAATTTGACTTTTCAAACCGTAACTTAATGCGACCGTTAAGGGGTTAATAAGTCGGTAGTTAGAGCTCTTTTTGAAAAAAATTAACAAGAATAATTAGATTAATTAACAAAAAATACTGTTATGCAAATCTCACGATTCTTATAAGAACCGTGTAAATAAATGTATTGTGATCCTATTTGTAACGGAGAAGTGTTTTGTAGTTGCACATTTTTCGTATAACATTTTTTAATAGCATAAAAGCTACACCTATAGGTAAATGGTTGAGAAAATGACCACATTAAAAAATAGTTAGATTTGACTGTTTCATTGTGCTTTCTAAATAGGATTGAGAAAATTATTTTGTATGAAAAGTGCAATCTACTTTTATAGTAGACGAATTAAATAAATTTCACATTGAATTTTCTTTAACGGTACAGTAGAACCTCTTTTATCCGAAACTCTCGGTCAACCGAAATCCACTTTTAATGCTTTTTTTTTTTGTTTTACTATCACATTCTTTGTGCGCAACATCCATTTTAAAAGCTTTTTTTTTTCCCTTTAACATCATATTTTTTTGTGTGCAAGCGGTTCTTTCCGAACAACGCGTATATATAAATATTTTTGATTCGCTTTCTTAGAGTTCCTTTGAATTTAACTTGAGCTGCCATAAGCTGCGAGGTAAAAAAAAAAAAAAAAAAAAAAAAAAAAAAAAAAAAAAAAAAAAAAAAAAACGAAAAAAATAGCAATTTTTTTCGTGTTTTTTTTGTGTGTTACTTCTGAATGTTTTGCAAAAGGTTTGGCATGGCTGAAGCAACAGAAAGACTGTGATACTGGTGAACTAATAACATTATAAAACACCGTGATAGAGCTTCAAAGCAAAGGCAATCGAAACTGCGAACAAACAAGACATTTTTTTCAAACCCTTGTGATATATGTAAAGGATATTTAATTCAAAAATTAATATTATTACTATGGTAATTTATTTTTGTTTCTATTTTACTATTGCTTTATTTTTATTAAGCACTTATTACCATTATAAGAAATATTGCATATAGTTCTCCTTAATCTTAAAATTGAAGCATTCTCGATTATCCGAAAATTTCGATTTTCCGAAAGAGGGTCTGTCCCAATTACTTCGGGTAATCGAGGTTCTACTGTACTTAAAAGCACCGTCAGGATATAAAGGGTTAATAAAACTAACCTTTCATACCAGTTCACCTAATTATAGAGTTTTCTGCTACCTATAGCTCTATATAACTAAGCAACTCAGAACGATACAATATACACAAAAACCTTCCCCCAGAATGTGAGTTATAAGCGTTCGGAATGAAATTACCCTTTGCTGTATATACAGGATGCCACAAAAACATTGATTTCGGCCTTTAATCCTTAAATATTGATCATAGATATATTACAATTTATAAAGTTACGTAAGAAAAGGTACAGAATTTTATGAAATCGATTAAAAATTTCAGGAGATTAAATTTGAAGAAATACAAAAATTAAATTTTTAAACAACCCTCGTGCAAAAAACTTCCCAAAGAGTAAAATGTGCCCCATGCACTAATAAGATCATGTGCAAAATTTCAGCATTTTATCATAAAAAGTCGCAGAGATATGTTTAAACAAAGTTTGTGAGGAGTTTAATCATAAATGTGTATTCAAGAAAACAATCAATTATTGTTTTCTTTCGTGATTTGTGTACGACCCCTCAAATACGACCAACACTCCGTTCCGTTATATTTCTGATAGGTTGGACATTAAAAAAAAACAAGATGTCCAGCTAATCAGAAATATAATGGAACTGAGTCTTGATCACACAGTTTTTAGGAAGATAAACAGATCTAATGCTACTATCCCTTTTGTTTGCAGTTCACCTATAAATTACAAATTAGCACCATTTAATTATTATATAAAAAGAGCATTTGAAGTTTGTTCAAGCCATCTCCTAAAAGAAGAACTAGATGTAATTAGAAAAATAGCAAAGAAAATGCCATTCCATCACGTTTTATTGGAAAAAAACATAAACAAGTTTGAAGTGAAAGGTTATGGAAAACAAAGCACAGTTCCAGACAAAAGATTAAATTTTGTAAAGTTAAGTGCATCCCAAGGCTTTTTGAAATTATGAGCACACCCTTTTTAAATATGATGTAAAATTAATAGCAGTTCTTGCCCCGAAATCAAAAGATCTGTTAAATACAAAAATTAATCTAGTCCAAGCTATCAATAGATCAGGGGTATAAATTATACTTTTCAAAAAAGATAATAAAGATTTTATTTATATGGGCATGATGATGAGTAAATTTCGAGACAGAATTAAAGAACATGAAGCAGATCTCAGATTAAATACACCCCATACTGCGTTAGCAAGATTAGCTCAAATTCAGCGTACAAATCTAGATTTCAATAAATCCAAAATTATCTTTCGTACATGTAATGACCAGGAAGCCATTATAAGAGTATCCCTTGAAGTAATTTCCAATGAAGATATAGTATGTCTATGTAATGATACATTATCATATGACCTCCATGGAGTCTGAAAAGAATTGCTGCATAGTAGATGAAAGCTTATTTTGTTAAAAATTTGAATACCTTTTCCTCTCAACTTATCTTCCATACCGCACTTAAATTACAATGGTCTCTCCCTGACGAATAAGCGCAAAGAGAAATAGCAACATTTAAATAACCACTGACGATGGCCGTGTGAATTTGGTTTTGGAAAACGCTTTGGGAATTTAGTTTGATTTTTAATGTATTTTGAAGATATTTTAATGTATTTTAAATAGTTTATATTATATATATGTATTTAAAACTAATTTTAGTTCATTTTATTTGGGATTTATACGAATTTAAAAAATATTATTTATTGAGAATGATATAACTTAAAAGCAAAAAAAAAAAAAAAAAAAAAAAAAAAAAAAAAAAAAATTAAATTAAATTAAATTAAATAAAAAATAATAATAAATAAAAAATAAAATAAAATAAAATAATATATGTTCATCAAAGTAAATTGTGAGAAAATTTCATACATTTTCAAGACTGTTAGAATTGATAGAATATAAATTTCAATGATCTGTAATAAATTTTAATTATTTCGTGACGATTATTAAATAACCGCAGATACAATCACTAATTTACGCAAGAATCGCTTACTCAAATATTTATGAACGTTTTGCAATTTTTGCTTAATTAACTGCATTGGCTGCTCTTTTAATTTTATGTGAACGAAGTTGCTGATAACAGCTGGTTATTAAATAAATTAGATAAATTATTGAATAAATGAAACAAACTATGCACTGATTATTTAACGTAAATGCATTTTTGTGGGAATATCTTTTTAAATTATGCAAATTTAGAGATAAAGTTAGTTAGTTAGTGTTGCTTCGTATTCCTTCATGTTCCTTTAAATTAAATTCTGCGTACGTAAAATAAATGTCCATTAAAAATTCTTAATCACATATTTTCGAATTTTTACAACACTATTTGTTAAAAAATACATTTAGTAAGATAATGATAACTGAATGTTACGATTTAAAATCCCTATCATAAACAAACAATTTGTTTTTAAAATGCCCCATAGATGGCAGCACCAAACATTATAATAGATGGTTGAGAATTATGTTTGCTTGCATTTACATAGAGATGTCATGTACCCAGTAACTATAATAATTACATAACTTAAAAAATCTCCGATAACTATTTAACTGTAATATTTTTTTCGATATAAAAACACAACACATTATATATGTTAATTCTGATTAATTCTATCATCTAATCAAAATGATTTCAAATAACACAGTTTTTAGTAAAATATGATAGATGGCAGCACCAGCTGGTTAGCAACTCTGACATACAGTCGTGAAAAAAAAAAGTAAACACCCCTTACTAACTCTGCAAAAAATTATCGCAGAAGAAAGTTACTGGTAATAAAGTCTACTTTATTACCAGTACTACTACTACTCACACTATTGGTAATAAAGTCTACTTTTAAATGATGTATATAAAATTTGCTTAATTATATTAATTATATTAATTATATTAATATTATATTAATTATAATAATTATATTAATTATATTAATTAATCGTCACCCACTAATGAAATGAAATATAAATTTTTACTTAATTCATTCATTTTTAGACTACTAACATTCCTTTGACGTACATTTCCGTTACTTTTAAGAAAACGGGGAATGAAATTGTTTATTTGAAAAAGTCCTTGATAGTTTTTTATTTGTTGAATGCCAGGTTTGCTGCATTTTTTTTTTCTTTTCTTGGGCTGCAGCATTACGGTACTGCATAGCAACCAATTTCTAAGATTTTCTTTTACCACTAAAACTTACCAGTAAATTTTGCCTAATTCAATCGCCGAAATATAACAATTGCCAACGAATAAATATGGCAAAAATTTGTATTAAATTTTAGAAATAACAAAACCTTACAAATTGGCAGCTATGTGATTCTATTAGTGTCATGAAAATTGCAGGTGTAGCCTCTTCTTTCTGCCCAAAGTATTAAATAGTTTTTTGAAATCGAACTTATACCTTTGGAATGGATCATTTTCTTCTAATGGACTGATGTATTCCATTATTATGAAGTGTTAAACGAAGATGAAAGAGCAATCGTAAAATGTTAGAACTCTAGTTTTCTGATCAGAATGGGGGGAAAAAATGGCCATTTTTTTTTTTTTTTTTTTAAACTAGACTGACCATAAAATCAGAGTTCTAACTTTTTTACGATTGCTCTTTCATCTTCACCTAACACTTCATTTATAATGGCTGTTTCATAATAATGGAATCCATCAATCCATTAGAATGAAATAACTCGGTTAAAGCGGAAATTCGGTTAAGCGGGAGTCGGATAATCGGGACTCTACTGTAATGTTAAATTAGAATTTTAAGAAATTTATACATCACTGTGGCACAAATAGGATCACATGGGTAAAAAAAAAACTTTTGACGAAACAAATGGCATTCAACATGTTTTAACACAATTTTAAATTACAGTAGAGCGCCGATTATCCGAACTCGAATTAACCGAACTTCCAATTATCCGAACAGCCTATTTCTCTTTATTTATTATTATTATTATTATTATTTTTTTACCGAACTTTCAGTTATCCGAACAGCCTATTTCTCCCAATTTTTTTTTTTTGTTTTAGCCGAACTCCCAATTATCTATTGGCTTCGAATAAAATTTTAGATAAAGAAAAAACTGATAGTGGGTCAAAAAATGAGGCATGTAAGACAATAAAGGAGATGGGAATAATCCTAAGCTATGAAGAAAATGAAATTAACGAGCGGTTAAATAGTGACGTACATGACCCTTGGATATCAGATTTTAAATGATGATGAGATTCAAGAGGAAAAATAAACTGAAGAAAATGAAAACGAATGCTCTGAAAATGACCCGGGTCCATCCCAAACGAAGCCCTTGAATGTATCGAAACAGCTATGAAATGGCTCGAAAAGCTGTAGAGCTCTGATCCTATATTCAACTAACGTATTTAACAAGAATTCGAGATATGACAACATTGAAAAGAATGGCTTCGTTGAAGCAAGCAAAAATCAAAAGGATTTTTGCTTAAATTATAATCTCTGGGATTCAGAAAATGATAAATAGAGAAGAAAAAAGTTTTTTTAATGATAAAATGTAAACAAAAAATAATTAAAAAGACAAAAAACAATTTTTAAACAAGCCAGCACTAACTGGCGTTGCCAGTCCTAAACTTAGATAACGTGTGAAGGTTTTAGTATAGTCAGAAATACCAAACACCCCTTAAATTGTCTGTCCATTTATCCGAACTAGGGTCTGTCCCGACTTGTTCGGGTAATCGGCGCTCTACTGTAATTACAAATAACAGGACATATTTTTCTTGCCATGAAAAATATATAAAACAACAGAAAAGTGCGGATCTTAACTACCTTTCAGGGTTGCTAGTTTGGCGTCCATTTTTATCCCGAAATTTCTACTTCAGAACGGAACTTTTTGAAGAAGAATTTTTTCTTGAAGTAATCAAAAAAAAGTTTGACATTAAAGGAATGTGAAAATTCTTTTTACATTTTCTGGTGTGAATCCGATTTTTTTAAAAATGAAAGTGGAGGCCAAACTGGTAATCCTGCTACCTTTTATGCACATCAATTGATTTTATAAATATGGATTAATGATTATATACAGTAAACTCTCGACTATCCGGCCTAATGTGGCGGAAAGTGTAGACCGGATAACGAAAAATCCGGATAGGCCGGAGTTCTATAAATATTTACTGATTTCCTTCACCCCCCCTCCCCGCCATTTATATTAAAAACACATGTTACACATGTTAAGATAAATTTTGTATATACAGTTTCAAAATAAGCAAAATATTAACGCAAAACTTAAGCCTAATTCGTAAAAAAAAAAAAGAATAAATCTTATTTTACTGTTTATTAATAAATGGTTGCACAAATATGAAAAGTTATGCATAAGATAAGAGTCAAAACTTTGTTTTTAGTTTTTGAAAAAGTAGTTGATAGATGACTTCTTCTCCCAGTTAGCCCTCTTCCGCGACGCAATGTTCTCCCATTTACACAAGCAGATAATAGCAACTAATGTCGCTTCCTCCTACTGATTCGTAGTTTTTACTTCATAGTCACTACAACATTTTTCGTTTATTACCCATTTCGTTAAAATTTAACAAATAAACACTAAGCACACCAAAAGGCTTTACAAAAGAACCAGGATAAGCGGAAAATAACATCTGCCCTTGTTCCGTTGCACATCTGACAAAACAGATTATCAAGCCTTAACCCCTCTCCCTTTCTGTTTGTCTCTGCTATTGTATTGAGTAATTCCTTCTTGACCCTTCTTGTCGTGAGTTAGCACTTTCCTACGGACGGGAACGTGCCTGTCTCAGCCGCTTGCAATATTTCTCATTTTGTTTTACTAGGCCGGATAGTACGGAGGGCCGGATCAAAGCGATATAAGTAAGCGTCCTATCTTAAATGGATGAAGTAATCGCAAGATTAGAAGCGAGGTCACATCAATCAAGGTCATACGCCACGTAGTGGATGGAGTGTGAACTACAGGTAGATACCTAACTGTTTTCCTACTGACACCACTAAAATTGTAAAGTTTTGTTCACCTTGATTAATAACTGAAGAGCTTCTGATAAGGCGAAGAAAACTTCATGGCGTCAAGTGCGTCTGGATACCCCTCTCGCTACGCCATTATTTTGCAGTAAATGTGGCAAACAAAATTCATTTCCATAAGCGGCTGAAGATTTAGAAAATACGCGCCACACTAAAATCCCGGGTATGTGAATTATCACTCCGTCCACAAGGTGGCGCAACTGTGTTAATTTACGCCTGATTCCAGCATTAAGTTTGTTCGCTTACAACGCTTTGGGCCGGATAGTCGAGAGCCGGATAGTCGGGAGTTTACTGTATATGTCTCGGGCCGCACATGTAAGGTCGCCGGGCCACAGGTTGAGTATGGCTGGTATAACCTCTAGAGAATTTAATGCCCTTTCATAATTTAGCAACCCAGTTTGTTTCAGATGCACGTGACCGGAGAAAAATGGTCGTCCGATTGTAAGTTCATGCCGCACATCTGCAGATACTTCCAGTCGCACAAGAGGTATTATTAATTTTTTTTTCACATACAAAAATTTAAGCATATAATTGAAATCTCAATAAATATACAGTAGAACCTCGATTATCCGAAGTAATTGGGGCCGACCATCGTTCCTAAAATCGAAATTTTCGGATAAGCGAGAATGCTTTCATTTTAAGATTAAGGAGAAATATATGCGCTATTTCTTATTATGGTAACAAGTGCTTAATTTAAAAAAAAAAGCAATAGCGAAATAGAAACAAGAATAAATTACCTGAGTTTTAATTTTGAAATTAAGTACCTTTCACATATTTCACAAGGGTTCGAAACAATGTTTTGTTTGCCGCAGTTTTGATTGTCTTTGCTTTGAAGCTCTATCTCGGAGTTTTTAAAATATTAGTTCGCCAGTATCAGTCTTTCTGCTGCTTCAGCCAAGCCAAACCTTTTGCAAAACATTCAAGCGCTGCAGAATAGCTAAATTATTCGTTTTCTTCGTTCGTTCCACACCGCAGCTTACGGGAGCTCAAGTTAAGTTCAAGGGAATTCTATGAAAGGGGATCGAAAATATTCTTATGTACTCGTGGTTCGGAAAGGACTACTTGCACACAAGGAATATGATAGTTTTTAAAAAAAGCTTTCAAAATGGATTTTGCACACAAGGAATGTGATAATAAAAATAAAAAACTTTAAAAATGGATTTCGGTTAACCGTGAGTTTCGGTTAAAAGAGTTTCGGATAAAAGAGGTTCTAGTGCATTTAAAAGAATCCGAAGGTAGTATTTTCTTTCTAACCAAAAAGAAAACGTAAAAATCGCTTTAATTTTAGTCTAAAGAAGTAGATCCCCCTAAACTTTAACACTTATATTCTGAGCACTTCATGTACTGATAAGTTTTAAATTTAGCTTAGATAATGTTATTTATCATTATTCAAAGGAGTCTGAGAAAGTAATTTACTTTTATCCGGAAAACCACTAGGCCCAAATGCCTTTTAGCAGGAATCTCGAAGCGGTTGTCACCTCTCACTAAATCTTCGAATTCCTTAGCCAGGCTGACACTCTGAAATTAAAAGTTCATTTTATTAAATTGTTCAATAGTAAATTCAACAGTAACAGCAAAATATTCATAATGATATCACACGTTTAATAATAATACATATTTGGACAGAAACTGCTGAAAATAAATACTAGAGAACAGGAATTCTGCTTTTTCAGAATTTAGTATCGCCTCCAACATTTCCATTACTTCATTTATTTCTGATGGACTGATGGAAGAATGGAAAGAAAAAATGGCCATAATTTTTTTTTTCAAAAAAAATTATGACCATTTTTTTTCTTATTCTGACCAGAAAATCAGAGTTCTAACTTTTAACGGCTGCTCTTTCATCTTCACCTAACACTTCATTTATAATGGCTGTTTCATAATATAGGAAGCCATCAGTCCATCAGAAGAAAATAACTGGGTTAAGCGGAACTCTACTGCAGCACAAAACATATTTCAATTTTAAGACTTTAAGCACACGTTTTATTTTATGTAAAATGACGTCATTCGCATCCGCTTAAGAATTCCACATTTACGATCCATTCTTAAACATCTACAGTAAAGCATGCATAGCACATCACTATCGCGAAATAATGCACAAATGCAGCAAAAAGATGCCGTAATTCAAGAAAATTGACAAAAAAAACAACAACAAAAAAACGGCTATCTAATGATTCATAGATACTTAAAATTAAATATAGTTCATAATAGCTCCATTGTTTTAACAGAAATCATTCGTTTATATTTTTTTCAAAGTAGCACGTATTTTAATGGCATTTTCTTTCGGTTGTTATGAGAAAATGGCAATAAAAATATATAATTACTATTTTAGAAATATTTTTCCTTTACTTTCTACAGAAATGGAGTACATTCCGTTTCCAATATTAAGCAAATGGCTCCAAAGACTACAAAAAATTTAATATATCAAAAATAAATGGAGATACAGGTTTCAAATAAATTGCATTTAAAAGAACTTTTTTTTCCAATACGACGGTATAAAAATTGAAAATGTGCGATGCTTAGAAGTTAAAAAAATTACTATAGAGCATTTAATCGCACTGCTTTCTTTTACGGCTGGCTTCTGTAAGGTAACGTTATTTTTTGGAATACACAAAATAAGCTGGGAGAAAGAAATAGCATTCTGTACCGGGGGCTAAAAACGATTTAAGGTGGTTCTCAAAAAAATATTTTTCACGCTCAATAACGCGAAAGTTTCCGTTTCATTTTCAAACGTGAATGTATGATACTTGCAGACATGATTATAGAAGTGATTTGCAATCGAACAGTTTTTATCATTCTCCGATACATGAATTATACATCTTGAGTGATAAGCTATTGTGGACTCGCGCGAAAGTTTCTGACTCACTTTAAAAAATGATACTTGCAGGCATGATTATTGAAGTGATTTGTAATCGAACATTTTTCATCATGTTCCGATACATGATTTTTACATCATGAATCATAAGCGATTGTTGTTTCAGAAAGGAAGTGGTTTTTTCTTTCCTGCGCCATCGAGTATGGAAATTCGGTTCAAAACGTCAACGTCCACTTTGACAGTATTTTCTGAAAGAACTTCTGCCTTTACCGAAAAACTTAAAAAAAAAAAAACCCAGTTTGATAACAAAATTTCTGAATAAGAACATCTGCCAATTTCATGCGTTTGCGAACAAAAATGAATTGAGCGTCAGAAAGTAATAAGTTTGGATTTGAAAACCGCCTTAAATTATATTGGTTCTATATTATACAGGGCTATTACAAATAGTGGACCCGATTTAAAAAAAAATCTTATTTTCAAAACTACTGCACATATTACAATAAGTGAAACATGAATTTAAAGAGAAATATACTAAATTTTTTTCAGTTACGAATGTTCGATGTGTGGCCCTTTTGTTACACGGCATACGTCCAATCTGTAATCGAGTTCGTTCCAAACATTTTGTAGCATCACAATGACCATCTGTCAATGGTTCTGAAAGCTTCACAAATGCGGTCTTTAAGTTCTGAACACTTAGTTTTCGGCATTGGTGGTACATAGACAATGTCTTTGACACTGTCAGAACTTAAAGAATGCATTTGTGCAGCATTCAGAACCATTGACAGAGTGATGCTACAAAATGTTTGGGACGAACTGGATTACAGATTGGATGTATGCCATGTAACAAGAGGGTCACACATCGAACATTTGTAACTGGGAAAAACTTGGTATATTTCTCTTTAAATTCATGTATCACTTATTGTAATATGTGCAGTAGTTTTGAAAATATGATTTTTTTTAAATCGGGTCTATCATTTGTAATAGCCATGTATGATATTTAGGTACACTGCATCTGTTAACTCAGGCAGAGTACATATTGAGTTATAAGCGATTATTGTATGCATCGGTTCAGGATGGCAGTTCTTCTCTTTTCCTGCGCTGTAGAGGCTGGGAATTTGATACAAAACTCCCACTTTGACACCATCTTAAAAAAAAATATTCTGTCTTTACAGCGAGAAAAGACAAAAACAACAACCACAAAAAAAAAAAAAAAAAAAAAAAAAAAAGGAAATTCGATTACGTAATTTCTGATTTACAGCACTTGCCAATTTGCTACGGCTATATCACGAAAACTAATACACGGGATTTTATCTAACTTCCGATTCTATTAGACATTTATATAAACAGATGCTGATTCAATTTTGACTTTGGTCAAACAACAAGGGGCACTTGTGTCCTGTGATTGGGGAAAGATTCCTAATCTAGTCCACAATCAATTGATGCAATTTAACGAGCGTGATTATTTCCTGTTATTATTCACTGATCACCGGTATTCTACGCTGAATTCAAAGTAAGGCAATATAATTTATATCCATAATTGTTGTTGTGTGAATATGCTGTTCAAATTAGAATGATAGCTATAGAAGAAAGTTTTGTGATGGCCACAACATACTAGTTTTTTTTATGAAACTACTAACAAGAATCCAAGTAGAAAAATTTCTGCAGAAGCAAATGTTTGGTAGAAAAAATTAAACAATTACCATCTGTTCTAGCCACTTGATATATTTCAAATTTATGCATAGATATATGAAGAGCTCAGATGATAAAGGTGGTAAGGGACACAAACATCATTTTGAGAAAATGAACTGTAAAGTTTCAAATCTTCATTTGAGTTTATTGTCAAATGCCTCCTTTATCGATTTAAACCTCTCTGAGTATTAGGTTTATAGGTGCGTTCGCAATTATGTAAATACGTAGCATCTATAGTCATCTTCTGGTCCGTTCGTTCGTCTGTCCGCATATAACAGCGCAAAAACTACCCAACTGAATGGTTTGAAATTTAATGTATAGAATCGTTGCAGAATTGTGTCGAGTCATTTCAAATTTCATGAAAATCGAATCATAACTTAAAAATATATAAATAAAAATTTTCTTCACTCTATTAAATACTATCATACGTAATTAATTCAATGATATCCCATGATAGGTAATGATTCTAGGTTGCCATAGTGATAACGTCCTATTATTTCTGTATGACTGAATTTAATATATGACTGAATTTAATAATCGTAATAAATTTTGTATTCATGCATTTTTGTATAAGAGTGCAACAGCTATTGCACCAAGATCTGAATATTTATAAAACTAGTTATAGTACGTACGCTCCTCATTTAAAACGTTTGACGTACAATTTCTGCCTTGTTTAGAATAGTAATTTAAGAGATGGTAGAGGATTATTGATTATCTTCAATCATATGATTAATTAAATTTTGTTTATTTTGTCCCATACCACCTTTATAACCTGGATACTGGATATTTCGCTCTTCATATGTTACGTTACTTCAGTTAAAATGTATTATATTATTATCGTTCCTTCACATTTAAAAAAGGTTTTTTCTCTCGAGACAGATTTGAGAGTAGAGGAGAGGGAAATTTTATGCAACATTGTGGTTGCTTAAGTCCTGGAGGGGTAAGTAATTGCGTTTCTGTAATGTCGAATTCACACCGCAATCTGAAAAAAGATTTATTGCAAAATAGGGAAAAGCAATTTTTCGACTTTTTTCCACCAAAGTTAGAAAAGTAAAATTTAATAAAATTTTTCTGGTGCAAATCCTCATTAATCGTAGGTGGGATAAAATATATCCCACCGCTCTTCAAGGGGTTAAATTAGAATGGAACGAAAAACTACCTCCACACATTTTACAACAATGTGGGGAACTTCATCGGAACATAACCTGAACTAGAGTAAATTAAAGTGCCAAGATGCTTTCTAGAGATGATGCCAATTTTGTGGTTCTGAACGACTTCATTGATGCATTTTTCAAGCCTTACAGCGCAGTAAATAGATTCAAACTGTATTCATCACCTACTAGATAACTAGGTAGCTTCTTTGTAGCAAATTCCGCATGGCTACAAACGAAATTTATGAGAATACCTAAACTGTCTGCTTTAAAACAACCGGTGCACTTTGTCCGATCATGGTCTGACTCAACCATAGCTCTATCATGAATAGATACCTCTGCAAACTTACTGAAAACATTTGTGAGCAACAGAGTGCCTGAAATTCAGCAGCTATCCAAGTACTTTCATTGGTTACATGCCTCTCATCTGAGTGCAATTTCGAGGGGTGGATGTGATAAATCTCGCGGAAAGAGAGCTTTGGTGACAGCGGCCACCAGGGATATAGAGCAGGGTATACGGTGGTATACATCTAGTGTTGCCAGGTGTCCTGCGTAAAGCAGGGTGTCAAATGCTCTGGACACCATTAATTTCTTACAGTTTGTTTCGCCACCAGATAATTCTGCTATTAGATAAGGCGAATAAAATTATTTGAAAATATTGGTGTCCAGAGCATTTGAAGCCCCGATTTACGCGGGACATCTGGCAATACTATATATGTTGCATACTTTCTGGATTTTTTAAAAGAAATTCCGTATACTTTCTATTTCTCAAATGAAACGATAGCGTATACTCTATACCTATTAGCGTATAACCTCTGCTAATATCCTATATCCCTTTGTTTTTGCTACTATTACGGGCCACCCTTTTCAACACTTTCTTTACAAAATGATATCCAAAGACTGTCCAAAACTCTAACAATTCGACTGACAAACTGTAAACTTCCTGTAAACTGACATTAACTTTAAATAATAATTCTACTTTCATTTGATAATTTGTTTAATCTTAGTAATAATTTTCATAAACTAATTATAATTCTAGCACTTATTTTTTAGATTTATTAGAAATTGCAAAGGTGAAGGGAAAATTATAGGCCCTCCTCCTCTCTCCGGATGAATATAAAAGAGTAGAATCTTGTTTGATCCAGCACGCTCAGGTAAAGTATTTCTTAGCTGAAATTTCTGCTTTAAAAAGGCGATCCTCAGTTCCTCACGCAAGTAAGGTACATTATTTTAATACTTTTTCAGATAAGGAAAGTTTAATTAGAGTGGGTGGTAGACTTGTCCATTCTAACTTAAATTATAACCAGAGACACACCATAGTATTGTGAGCAGGTAACAAATTAATTAAACTTATATTTCAGTATTATCACTTACGGGATTTTCATGTGGGGCCAATGGCTCTATACAGATCGTCTAGATCAGTAATTTTTAGTGACAACGCTACTAACTTTGTTGGGGCTTCAGCAGATATGAAGCGTTTACGCAAACTAGTAAACAGAGGGGAAATTTCAAGTTTTACAGCCTCAAAATTATTGATAATTGTATAGCAGATAATAATATTCCTTTAATTTAAAAAAGCGTATTGAAATAAATTCTAAAAATAACACATGAATAGTAAAAAGAAAACGAATATTTGGTGAAAATTACGTCTTATTCAAAACATCTAAAATTGTTTTAAATGTCTTATTTAAAACAATTTCTTATAATGTCGTCATAAAATCACAGGAGGCAGCAACATTGTTTACTTAGGCGTGTTATACAAGCCTATTTTAAAATGTTTAATTTACCTTATTTAATAAATCACGAAAACAGCCGTTAGCTGTCATGACGACAGTTGATTCGGCCTTAAAATCTCTCAGTCAAAGGGAAATGAACGGAAACCCGATTACAAAATATAGCCACTGGCCGTTTAGTTATAATTCAATCTTCTGTAATCTTTTTAACCATCTCATGGACAAGCCTGTTTTAATACGTTCACTAAGCCCCACGTTTCAATGCAATATAAGCATTATTTAAAGCAATATAATTCTTTTGATTTAATGCATTTTTAATACATTGAACAATGATTAATACTTTCAAGGATTACATTCATATTCGTAATTAAGTTTTTTTTTTATATAAATTGAAATAATCTTTTTTTTTTTTTTTTTTTTTTTTGGAATTTAAAACAAAATACAGGCAAAACAACATTACAATTTTACTCTTTTGCTAGACTGTCAGATGCGACAAACAGAGCAAATCAACATGTTTCTGGAGCCTGCAGTGTTTGGACGGGGGTTGGCGAGTATAGCTCGCCCCCTAATCATTATAATGATAATCTATATTCAGCAGTTTTTTTATTCTTCTGTTAGATCCGATATTTTGATTTTTCGAAACAGTTTGAGTAATTAGCACGCATTAATGGTTCGAAATGGGAAAAAAAGACAAAACTAACAAGTACAATATTGCAAAAGAAATTACCTTTCGTATGTGATTCTGTAAACCCTTAATTCCATAGTTTCTCAGGACAAACCATAGTTTTAGTGCTCGAAACCGCTTGCTCAGTGATATTTGCCAATGCTGAAAAATGTAATAATTACAATTACTATTGGCAGCTGATAAATGCATAGACATACAAACGTCCATTATTGTTTCATTGCTTTAATATGAGATAAAAAATTCTTATTAGATAAATACGAATACTATAAATTTGTTTTCTTGAAATTTTAGATTGATCTGAAAAATGTGCAGTTGTAAGATGCAAAAAGATTAAACTAATTCTCGCATTTTAAAGGCAGGTACAACATAGTTAACCGGCGGTGAAGCAAAATATTTAGCACTTTTTTCTATACGAAATACATCTACCAGAAATTTTCAACAGTAAATTTTGCTTTTTTTAATGATTGACATTCCGTGATTGAATAAAGTAAAGACAACCACTAACTGCAGTTTCTAGTAGATATTTTGAATAATAATAATAATAATAATAATAATAATAATAATAATAATAATAATAATAATAAAACACGTTGAATTAAGTGTACGAGAAAACACTAATATTTTGATTATTAGATTTCAAATATTCGTTATGACTATGCTTTGAATTAATTGTCCTTAGATTGGCAGAGATAGTATTTATAAATAAGATATTAATAAAAGTTGTTCATTTATTAACACTAAAAAGATTTAAGACTAGTTAAGATTTTAGTTTGCATTCTCTAATCAAAATCTAGACGTGCTGATAAAGTTTAAAATTTACATAAATTTTCGTTTTATTGAATTTATTTTATTGTATTTATTGCTAAATCCCAGTCTTACCAACATCACTCTTATTATAAATACAAAAGTGTTTAAGTTTCAGTTGCATCAATTTACTTTACATGATCAGATTTGAAATGTTGATAGGGAAAGATATGATAAATTCTTTATGTAACCTGTATTGCTATAATAATTATTATTATCATCATCATTATGAAACTATGTATATATAAATGAAACTTATTTTTGAAAAAAAAAATTATAAGACGGATGCAGGATGACAAGTTCTATATTTTTATATTGAAGATATATTTTGCAAAATAAAAATAGATTTATTATACTCATAGGTAATTTTGAAACTTTATTTATATGTCTTATATAATTAACGAATATATTTTATTACTTTTCTCAAAAGAATCTCCAATAATGATTGTGATCTATGAAGTTTTAATCTTAAGGGGGCTAATCACTCAGCTTCCGATTTCCCCTCACTAATGTAAAGTCTATGAGCATTTGATGCATTCGTATATTTAAAATATCTCCTCGGAAAATTAATTTTTTTAACTTCTTTATTTTGTGTACAGTTCCTAAAAGACACGTCTCTTTATTTCTTAGTTTTCAAAATATTTCTAAAGTATAGACTTAATTTTGGATCTTACTCACAGTTCGCACGTTTTTAACACATAAAATATTAAATTCAGCATTGATTTTAGAAATATTTTGAAAACTAAGAAAAAAAAGAGACATTCTTTAAGAAGAGTACACAGAAAAAAGATGTTAAAAATATGAATTTCAAGAGAAGATATTTTAAATATACGAATGCATCAAAGGTACAGTCGTGGAAAAAAAAAAGTAAACACCCCCTACTAACTCCTCAACAAATTATCGTAGAAGAATGTTACTGATACCGAACGAATGGAAATAAAAGTCTACTTTTAAGTGATATAGATAAAATTTGCTTAGGGGGCCATCTACATATTAAAACGAATCGTAACTTTGTTTTTTTCAATAGCAGTACACAATTCTGACAGCATAAATGAACTCTACACCCTTCAATTAGCTTAAAAACAAATTTTTATGCAATTCGTACCATAACTTTCTGAGAAATTAATTATTTTAAAACAAACGTATTTTAAGGGATGTATCCAAATTGAAGTTCGGAACTCGATTGTTAACCGAGAGAGCCCTCATCTTGATCAAGGCACCTTTAAAAGTCAATGAAGCCTGCTAGATTACACGACCGCAGAAGAAATTTCAAAATATCTAGTCACTCCTATTATAGACGGCCTCTTAAACCATCATTTTGCCGTGTTTTAAGCATAATTTGAAAACTACTTGGAAGAAAAATGTGAAATTTTGGATTTCCATGAAGCAGGACTTAATAAATCTAATTCCATCAAAAAAATTGTAGGTTGCAATTCATAATTTTTTCGAGTATTAATTTCATAAATCATAATTCATATCATAAAGTTATAAAAATTGCAAATTAAGCGTATTTATGTTTGAGTATATTAGTATTATTGCGACACAAAAAATTAGCACATTAGGAGCATAATTTCTGGAGATATAAATAAAAATATGGTAATGTAATTTAACATTAGAAGTACAAAATTTTGAATGTCTATAATTCAAAAATTTATCATTCGAATGACTTGAAATTTGGTTTCTAGGCATATTTTGAACCAAAGATTTGAAATATCTCGTTAAATTTGGATACTGCCATTGAAAAAAAATGAAGTTTGGATTCGTTTTAATATGTATATGGCCCCCTAAGCAAATTTTATACACACCATTTAAAAGTAGACTTTATTTCCAATCGTTCGGTACCAGTAACTTTCGTCTACGATAATTTGTTGAGGAGTTAGTAGGGGGTGTTTACTTTTTTTTTCCACGACTGTACATACACTAAACATTACAGTGGAGAATTCCGAAGCTGAGTGACCAGCCCCCTTAAGTATGAAAATTTATCAAAAAATATATATAATTTACATTATAGGAATAGTGATTGATTGAAATTAATTTTTAATTTACTTTAAATTTTTGAAATTAGAAATTCATACTATTGATGAACTGCAATGGTATTTAAAATTTATCGCTAATACGGACATAGAAAAATAAAAAATCTCATACTACGCAATTTTTTTACACAGTCATCATAGTAAAAGAAATGTCTTTTTTCATTAATGTATTGGCTTTCTTTTCCAAAATCACTTTAAAGACGTTGACGGCATAAAAATACCGCCCTGAAAGTACTGATTTTTCTATATAACATAAGATTTCGTTGATAATTGATAATTTTATGCAATATATGTTTATACTAAAGATAAGTAAAGAAATAACTTTAAGATCATAATGAAGAGAAGGATTTTTTTATGATATGAATATAAATAAGAGCTTTAAGATTTTTTACATTTGTATATTTTAAAATTTTAATTTATATTCTGTTATCAAGAAAGAGTTATTAAAAAATATATAAAGCCTACTTAATACTACTACAAGTAATAATAAATATACTGGCAAGAAATGTTTGCTCGAATTAGTACTGTGGTATAGCCCCTATATAAAAAAACGGAAAGATTTTCCACAGCTTCCAACTTTCCCTTTTTGGGACCGTTATTTCTGAACAGTAACTTAGGTATTATTTAATCACAAATTTCTGATATTAAATAAAGCGAATATTTCTATTCGAGAATAGTGATGCACAAGAACAGGAAAGTTGGAAGCTGTCGAGAATAATTCAGGATTTATTATGGGCACCTATATTGTAAGATATTCAGTAAAGTCTAAATTAAAGTATAGTAACACATTTATCGTTAAAAAAAATAAAAATTATAAAATAGCAGTAATATGTGAAATGCAGTTAATAAAGGGAAAATAATACTTATTGTTCTTAACCCCCCCCCCCCCAAAAAAAAATAAATAAATAAATAAAAAAAATAATAATAAAAGAGTAATATTTTGCAATAATGAAAACTGACAAGAAAGTTTATTGAAGGTGTTTTTATAAAATTACTATTAACAATTAATATATATATTAATTGTTTGCGCTTGGAGTACTGTAGTGATAATTAAATAATTATTAATAGTAATCTAAACTGTGCAAGTAATTATTTAATTTATCATTAAAACAATAAAAAATGTAAACTAGAAATAATCAGTCAACTGTATTGGTTAGAGGACAAATATAGTTATTATTGTCCTTAATGAAAAAAATAATAAAGAGGGGGATCGTTTGCATTAATGTAAATTTACAAGTGACTTTCCTGAAAATATTTTTCAAGCAGCATTTTAAAAATAAACAGCATTATTTAATCACAAGAAAAATCAAAGGTTCTGAAATCCTGATTGCAAAATAACAGTTTTGGATGCAAAATATATAGAATATTCTTTCGAAATATTAAGTATTTCTAAAAAGAGACATAAGGTGCAATAATATCTTAATTTATCTAAAAATTAATGTAAGTATTACGTACAAAACAACAACAACAACAGCGAAAAAAACTGTTGAAAAAAGTAAAAAGCATAAAATACAATAGAATATTTAAACGTTATAGAACCATTTAAGAATAGAATATTTAGTGAATCTTACAAGGAAAGGTCTCCTTAAAGCTGATACTCAGAATATTATGTGCCTAATATAAGGTCAGGGAAATTTATCTGATGATCTCAATGGAAAACCTGTAAAAAAAAAATGACTATCGAGTTTTTGCCGCAAAAGCGATTTGGCAAAGATAACTGGTGCTCTCCAACTGCGCATGACTGAATTTACAGAGAATAATAGATTTAAATTTAAACCTTTATGTACTGAATTGTGAATTCATGAAAATTTTATCTTCTAAAGCATTTTTCGTGAATTGTTTAAACTACATTAGAAGATTTCAATAATCATTTAATAAATTTTAGAAGGACTGAGGGATTTAGAAGGATTAATTAAATTTGAATTTATAGAGATTTTGTGCAATATTTATAACCACACTCAAATCTTTTATTTTAAATATTTTTCTGAGCATTTTGTAGAATTAAGAAATGCACAAATATAATGTTCTTACAATAGAAATATAGGGATATTTCCCAATTGAAAAATCCCCCTCCCCCACCCCCAACGTCAAGAAAGCTGAAAAGATGCAAAGGCAAAAGAAGTCATCCTGTTAAAAATATTCTTGTTTTGTGTAATCAATAATGCTTTTGGAATAACATAAAGTAATGTATCTATAACTCATTCTAAACTGTATTACAACTAATGGATGCATTAAATTAATTTTATAACAAGTTATTTTAAAGTTACTTATAAGTACCGTCAGTAGATTAAGGGTTAAACAGTGAAATAATTTATGCTTTTTTTTTTTTTTTTTTTTTTTTTTTTGCAATGATCTTCAGTTTACGGAGAAACGGAGACGCAGTGGATATTGCCATTTCTAAATATTTTTATAGAAAGATTTATTTGTCATTTTAAACTAGATTAAATAAATAGTTTTTCATTGGCACAAGGTATATTTTATTTCCGTTATGATTGTTGTTAAACCCTTCATTTCAAGGTTTTATAAACGTTTTAGTGTTCGGTAGATTAAAAAATAATTTTGAATTTCAAAGGAATTCTCAACAATTTAAATTTTGTTCTAACCTTTATAATAGTTTTTTAATCCATAAAAAAAAAAAAAAAATATTTATATTTTTACGAAAATGGAGTTATAAAAATGCACTCATTTAAGTTAAATTTATTTAAATAGAATAAGAAAGGTTAAGTTAATATTACTTAACACGTAGAATGGAAGCTTAACGTTCACAAAAGAATATTGTTTTCTGTATTGAAGAATATTTCCATAAAACAATTTTTTTGTCATTTTTCTTAATTCAATGGCGTATGTCCGTAATCCCCCCCCCCTCCCCCACTCCCGTTTAGAATTACTTTCGTTTTACGTTTGATATTTTCAGTTCTGTAAATTTTTACAACAAAATAATTTAAACTATTTTAAATCTGGTTATAAATAAATTTGCGACGCCAGAAAGCTTATTTTATATCCGATTTCAATCATATCCTTGTTTATTCCTCGTTTCATGAGTTTTTGTAAGTTCAACAGTTAAGATAAATTTTACATATGCTCTGAGTTCCAAATTTTAAAATAATGTTATAGAAATTTTGTGTTTCAACATTTTATAGATTAACTAAATTTTGTTTTAAATCGTATAATAATATAGTTAAATTTAAATAATTCAAAAGTTCTGTATTTATCAAAATTAAAGTTTTAAAAATGCATATATCAAGTTAAACATTTAAAATGATCCAGGGTGTAGAATAGA
The DNA here is from genome assembly GCA_963932465.1 of Maratus speciosus. Lineage (NCBI taxonomy): Eukaryota > Metazoa > Arthropoda > Arachnida > Araneae > Salticidae > Maratus > Maratus speciosus. The sequence continues at coordinate 617,599,608 of OZ010789.1, forward strand.
AACTTTTCTTAAGTACATTTTACCCAACTCGTGGAATGGAAAGTCGGTGATCACAAAGCACTATTTTTTAAAAACATTTCATTGGGTCGCCAATCAAGGATAAATGGCCAAATTACCAGATTTGCAATTTTTATTTATTTATTTTACGGCCGTATAATTGAGATTCCGCATATCTTTTTTATTATCAACAGTTATACTTACATGAAAAAAAGATTCCCAATTTTTTCTTTCAAAAATTTTAGAGTATGCACTTATTGAGACCTTCCTTGTTACTTATAGGCAAGGAGCTGGTGGCATCGAAAGCCCCTTGATTACGGAATTGAAAAATGGGAACAGATGCTGTATATTCCCGCGTTCGCCATCTTGGATTTTTTCTTGGCGTGAAAACCCCTTTTCCGCCAAGTAGTAAATGTCGCCAAGCAGCGATTTATGGGCATGTTAGGCTTAACGGGGTTGCCAGAACGCGTCACTCATCGTGGTTGCCTTATCGATAAACGTCAACAAAAAATCGCCAAGAAATTCAAGATGGTGGCCGCGGGAATATACAGCATCTAAGCGGAAAAATGTTTATGTAAATTGATAGTAAAAAGTCCTACGAACAAAATGAGCTAGGTATGTCTAGGTTTGACAAGCCGAAAATAGGTTATTAAATTAATTATTATTAAAAAGCTACAATGTTTTAAAGACTAACTTCTGCCGGAAAAGTTCGTCATACCTATTTAATGAGGCGGTCAGTGATAAAATTTCCCCGTTATTTTGCTTTGAATTTTTACCCGTGACGTCTTTATTTCGCGTCCGGACGCTGGTCAAGTGTCGGCAAAGGCGATTGGAGACGCTTGACGGATGCGCGGCCGCCCGCTCCGCGAATTCAGTCAGTGTTATAATAAAGTTTTTCATACCAAGTTTTTCTGAAAGAGCACAAAATTTCTATAAAATGCTCTAAGAGTGACCATATCCGCGATAAGGGTAAAACATTATAGCTTTTTAATAATAATTAATTTAATGAAACCTATTTTCGGCTTGTCAAACCTAGTTCATATCTAGCTCATTTTGTTCGTATGACTTTTTACTGTCAATTTACATAAAATGTTTTCAATTCCGCGATCGCGTGGATTTCGATATCACCGTCTCCCGGACTATTACTTTGCACGCCGAAAAATTCATGTTTCGTATTTGAGTGATTATTGAAAATACTGATTGTTAAATTGATTAATGATTATATTAAAAAGAGGAAAAAAAACTATAATTTTAATTTTTCAATTGAAATTTTGCAAGTTTTGATAACTTTGAGTATTTATGTATTTAACACTCAAAATTACAAGAGACACCAGTATAAGTTTTGAAAAATAACTTTGAGTATTTATGTATTTAGCACTTAATGAAATGACGAGTTCATTCATTATATGAAAAAACAAATAAAATTATAAAAGACACAGTGTAAGGTTTGGAAAATAACTTTGAGTATTTATGTATTTAACACTTAATGAAATGACGAATTTATTCATTATATGAAAAACAAACAAAATTATAAAAGACAATACTGTAAGTTTTGACAAATAACTTTGAGTATTTGTGTATTTAACACTTAAAGAAATTAAGATTTCATTCATTACCGTCAACCGGGGCTACTTTGGTCCATCCCATAAAAAAAGTTTTTATTCTTTGTATTGAACAAACAATACAAGATAATTTGGAGTTTTTGCTCCTGAAAAATATTTTATACCCTACTATAGGGTATTTGAATAGTTTAGGGTCAATTAAAATTTTTTAGGGGCAACTCTGGATGTGTTGTAAACAACTGTTTTCGTGTATAAATTTTAACCCTCCAAATTTTCTATAGTGAAACAATCTGGATAAGAGCTACAAATAAGGTAAGTGTCAAAATATTACCTTTAGTAACCTGTAACCCATGTGTGATCATAGTTTTCCCTTTAACTTTTTATTTTGACAGGAAATGTTAACGTTTTCATAAATCTAACATGAAAACTAGTATTTCGGGGCTACTTTGTACCAGGCCTTTTTTTGGCCCGGAAATAGCCCCAATTACTTAGAAATGCCTTTTATACAACCAAATCTCTTAAAACATGTTTTATGTAACATTTTTTTTTTCAAATGTTACTGTAGCAAAATGTTACATAAATTGTTTTTGTTCCAGTTGCTGAGGATAACATGACGAAAACTGTTTCTCGTTTCTTTAATATTAACAAATTGGTTTATTGTGTTTAAATAAATAATAATAATAATAATAAAACATTTGTTTATCAAAGTTTACAGTGTTAATTTATTAGCAGATGCTATTGCAAGGAGGTTTCAATAAAAATGTATTAATTTACATATGAAATGTATTTATTTTATATGAAACTAAGTGAATGGACCAAAGAAGCTCCCAACAGGGGCCACTTTGTTCCAAAACTTTAAAAATAGTTAAAAAATAAAAAAAATTCCTCTTAAAGACCATACAGTTTGCTTCATTGTTTCGTGTTAATTATTTACAAATCCATTTTGACGTTGAAAAATCATATATAATATTTTTTAATAAGAGAAATGTAAGTGGAACAAGGAAAAAGTCGGTTGACGGTATATGAAAAACAAACAAAATTATAAAAGACACCAATGTAAGTTTTGGAAAATAACTTTGAGTATTTATGTATTTAACATACTTAATGAAATTACGAGTTCATTCATTATATGAAAAAATAAATAAAATTAAAAAAGACACCAGTGTAAGTTTTGGAAAATAACTTTGAGTATTTTTGCATTTAAAACTTAAGGAAATTACGAGTTCATTCATTATATGAAAAACAAGCAAAATTATAAAAGACACCAGTGTAAGTTTTGGAAAATAACTTTGAGTATTTATGTATCTAACTCTTAATAAAATTACGAGTTCATTCATTATATGAAAAAACAAACAAAATTATAAAAGACACCAGTGTAAGTTTTGGAAAATAATTTTGCGTATTTATGTATTTTATACTTAATGAAATGACGAGTTCATTCATTATATGAAAAACAAACAAAATTATAAAAGACACCAGTGTAAGTTTTGGAAACATACTTTGAGTATTTATGTATTTAACACTTACTGAAATGACGAGTTCATTCATTATACGAAAAAACGAATACAATTATAAAAGACACAGTGTAAGTTTTGCAAAATAACTTTGAGTATTTATGTATTTAACACTTAATGAAATGACGAGTTCATACATTATATGAAAGAACAAACAAAATTATAAAAGACACCAGTGTAAGTTTTGCAAAATAACTTTGAGTATTTATGTAACACCTAATGAAAGTACGTATTATTCATTATATGAAAAAACAAACAAAATTATAAAAGACACTAGTGTAATAATAATAAAAAAAAAAACCTTTCAGTGTATAGTTACATATTAAAAATTGAATGAAGATATACAAAAATAACAAAACACGTACTTTTGTGATGTGAAATACTCACCCATATTAAAGGCTTCGTTGGAGAATTCGCTAAAAGAGAAATCATCATGAAATATAATTAATGGAAAATAAATATAATAATACAAACTTACCGTGAAATCCACTGCTAGACCTGTAAAATTAAACACAAAATGAAAAAAATTGACGTTTCACCAGTTTATCCATATATGAAAATATTATATGGAATTTAAATAACATATTATGCATTTAGAATGCTAAATACTGAATAACGGTGAGAATTTGAAAACAAGAAAATTTCTTAGAAATGACTCAAGAGTTTTAGCCTTCGTTCATATCACGAAGCCCTGATAGTCTCGATTCTCTGTCTGTCCGTCCGTCACAGCCTTGTACTCGGAAACTATTTAAGTTACAGACTTAATTATTTTTATTTATTTATTTATATATTTATAGAGCTGAATGCCCCGTCCTTCCCAAAATCATAAAATTTTGAAAAATTCTTATATTATTAGTTTTTATGAATTCGACATTTCTGCGACATTACATAATCTTAATTTCACTTAATTTATTCGTAGCCCATTTGTTAAGGGTAATAGGTTCGAATGCACACGGTTGTGAGTTCAAATCCCGTCGATTTAAGTCAAAAATTTTCATACTTAAATTCGCAGTTTTTTGCAGAATTTCTTTTAAAAGTAAATTTGCGAAGTATTATGTGTTCCTCCTCCTCACCCCCCCCCCCCCCCAAAAAAAAGAAAAATAATAAACATTTTAAAATGGAATTGCATTGAATTTTTTTAAAACTTAAATTTGTTATTATTTTAGCGGAATTTCTTTTTAAAATAAATTTACGAAGTACTGAGTGTCGACCCCCCCCCCCCAAAAAAAAAGAAGAAAAAAATAAGAAGGAAAAATCCAAGAATTAAACTTTTAAAAGCTGATTGATGTCAGAGGAATAAATATTGAATTCTCATAATTTTTTCGTTTGGTGCTGCCATCTACTGGCAATTTTTTGACAAAATTATAAAAGACACCAGTGTAAGTTTTGGTGTAAGTTTAAGTAAGTTAAGTTTTTTGAAATAATACTTTTTATGGACAATTTTTTTCAAGTCATCTATATGCATTCTCGAGTGGCCGCCCCTCCGGGTGATCCAGATTCGACCCCTTCAGTAGGGGAAAAGACCCGGAGCCCGGACGAGTTCGTTGTGCATGAATGCGAGAGGGCCGGATGAGCGTGGTGCACGGTAACGAGCGTGGTGCATGGGGTTAGAGGCCCATCTCTGTGGGTACCACAGACTCTATTCCCCGGGTAACCTCGATTTTCAAGGCAAGCCGGATATCGACGTTTATAGTCCTATAAGGAAAGGGTAGCTGACGTCACTGTTGGTCGAATTACTGTTTATCAGCAAGAAAAACCTAGCCGTTCTTTATGACTCCTACTGTACACATGAGCCAGGGAAATTTGAATGGTCTACGTTTAACAGGTCTCTGATATAATTGGCCTACTGCGCCAAAACTATTCCTGCAATGATCGTCATGACAAAAATGTAGTTGGTAGATTTGTTGACGGAAGTGTTTGTTTGTAAACATGCCCTTTCCTTATACCAGGGCCGGTCTTTGACTGGGTGGTGACTCTGGGCAACGGATAGCAAATTCGGTAGGACCCCATCCACCAATTGCCTGAGAGGAAAGACGGGGCTTGTAGGACAAGGTCTAAAGAACTCGCTAGTGTCGGCGGGACTCGCTGGAACGCCATGCAGGATCTCCCGGAGTCTCCGTCGGGCGGGATTTGGGACAGTGCCCGGCGGGTTTGCACCGGGAAACTAAACTCATCTCCTCGGGTTCCTGGTAACTGGGGCAGTTGAGTCCGACCCCTAGGCTAAAAGGAGAATGGAAGTGCCCGATTACCAGAGGGCGGCCGTGGAGGGTGGCCAGTGTCTGTCCTCCCGAAGCCATGCCGTCTTGTCCTGGGTCTGATCCGCCGCTGGGGTCTGAATCTAGCCCGCCGCGGGACTTCTTCCACGGAGAACCGAGTCGGTGGCTCACCGGTTAATGCGGCGGCGCCTCAAATCTCAGGCGAATTCTCAGTCCGACCCAGGTCCTCCGTGCATGTACGGACCGAAGTTTACTGCGCTCGGTGGGAAGGACATAGCAGTGTCTCATATCTAACTTTCGAACGCTAAAAAAGTAGCGGTCGCCATTGCCATTGCTACCTAGAATACACCACCTAGCTACTCTAGGTGGCAATGGTACAGGTACTATGAAGAACAGGGTCTGTTCAAGAATCACGCGCACCGCGCGCGCGAGCTCAGGGGACAGGAACACGGAGCGGGTCTTTATTGTAGATGGAATAAACGCTCGGTCCTTTCAAGAACAGATTATGGATTTGATGAATTATGGTGCTAATTATAAAGGTAATCTGTTGCAAACGAACGGTGAGCTAGCTGGTTGAATGGGTAAAGCGCCGAACTTGAGACTAGGGGCTATGGGTTCAAATAGTGTTTGTAGTTTTTTATTTTATTGGTTGCTTTATATTTTTCATAATAAATATATTTTTGATAAAGATAAATTTTTATATTAATAATACAGAAACACATGTATTTCTATTATAATAATAAAATACTTATTTAAATATAAGAAAATGAGGTATTTTGCGATGAAGGTTTTACATTTGAACGGATAATTTCTTGATGTTTTCCTTTCTTTCTTTTCTTTTCTTTCTTTCTTTTTTTTTTTTTTTTTGTCTGAATGCTTTAGGAGTGAATTTTTATCGAGACTAGGATGATAATATATTTTACGGTGTTAAAATCAACATAGAAAATATTATAAAAATAAAATGTAATACATGTACATTATTTTAACTAAGAATATCTGCACATATACTTTTTAAAGAGATAAAATATATGGGGTTTACTGTCTAGTTTTGTAGTGAATAAAATATGATGAGAATGTTTATAAATTTTCTACTGAAAGTATAATTATTTTGCTTATACTAACATGATTTTGAGTGCCATTTGTTTCTCATGTTTTATGATGTATTTTGGCCTATTATCCACATGGTATTAAAATATATGCAATCATAAAATAAGAAATATATATAGTAAAATCTTCTCTGAAAAATTGTCTAACTAACAGCGCAAATTCCATTGAAATCCATCCAATATAGTAGATTACAAATAAATCTCGTAATATGTTGATATCACAATATTGGTTTATTAACAGTATTCTATTTATGACGAAAAATATAAAGCAACTGATAAATTATTTTTAAATAAATTAAAAGAAAATTGTTAAAAAGTTAAAATTTTTAGATCACCAATTGAATTGTTAAATTGTATCAATCAACCTACCAAACAAAGCACAACCAATAAAATATAAACACAAAACGCACAATCACGTGATCAAATCGCCCACAAAATTTTTCTGGGTTGCCCGCGCCAAGTTTGTGTGCGACTGATTAGCAAATTTTAAATGCTGAACGGGCTAAAGTAGATGAAGTAGGTCACGTGAAGTCACTTCCCGAATATTTTGGATTTTATCTGAGTGAACATAGGCATGTATCTCTGTTACGAAAACCATCTTTTGGAAGGATAAAGAAATATAGTCATTGGTTTTACCTGTTTTGAACCATAAAAATAATGAAATAATTGAATTATTTTTAAATTCCTTTCTTTAATAAAACCTACTCCATGGCAAAAACTTCTGAGCGCGCGCGGCGTTAACTGCCCTTCTGAACAGACCCATAGTTGCTAGAAATGTGTTTTCAGTTATAATACGAGTTTTAAAATTTAACTACGTTTTTGCATATCACTTGGTATGTATCATAGAGAAAAAATAGGGGTGGAGTGTGCTTTCCGTAGAGAATTCCCTTGAAAAGCGGCATCAGCATGACCGGCCCTACTCATGTAAAGGTTTCCAGATTTCGCTCGTTATCGCTTGCTTGGCAATTTGAAAATTACTGCCGGTCGTGACAAAAAAAAATATATATAAAAATACTCAGCATCCACATTATGCATGTGAAGTAATGCAAAAATATAAATGAAGTAAAACAAAGCAACTTAAAATCTGTTTTAAATTAGTAAAAGAAGATTCTTACTGTAATTTAAAGATACGGTAATTTGTTTATTTTCCTCTCGCAAACATATGCTAGCCATTGGCGGTAAAAGTCACGTGACTATAGTAAACACGTGACTGTTATGTTGGTTCCACTTTAGGATTACCAAAGCACTCTCCACCCCTATCTCTTTTCAATGGTGTGTATAAATTCTACAGATTCTATACAGAGTTATACAAAAGATCTCAAGTGCATTTTCGTTCATTGACGGAAATCGTTGAATGGAAAATTTCAACTGCGCTATGCGTTTAATTGAAGTAGCTTTTAGCATACTATGCAATATACACATGGAAATTTATAGATCCTATACAGGGCTGCACAAAAAAATCGGATAGTTTTCGTGCTATTCATGATAATTACAGAAATTAGGTTTTCAAATACGTTATGCATTTTCTAAATTGTTTATTTAGACATCTTTCACCTTAATAAATTGTAAAGTTTCGCTGAAGTATTCTGAATGTGTTGGAAAGTGTTTCGTAATCTATGCTGGATGCATGATTTTTCGTTCTTGTTGTTAAATTTATTAAAGAAAAGTTGGTTTCAAATAAAAGTGGAGTTTTAATTGGAAGAGTATAGTGTGCTTCCACGTTTCATAATTAAAATTAATTGTCTTGACGATGTTCTATCACTGCTCTTATTTTGTTGTAATGTTCAGGATCACCCTGCATTTCTAAAAACTTAATTCTAATAAATACAAACATACAGTAAAACCTCCCTAAAGCGACCACGTTCCCTTCCAATAAAAATTGGTCGCTACGAGAGGTGGTCTCTTAATGGAGGTCATGTTTAAATCTAGATTTTGATTGTTGAAAAAAGGTAACAATTAATGTTACTAAAATTTATTTTTCACATTAGGAAAAAAACAGGAAAATTTAAGTATCAAAACAAAAGTTAATTACATAAGTTAATTACTGCAGAGTTAAAAAAATGAATACATTGACATTTGCTTTGATTTTACGGTTTTATCTTCTATAACTTTTATTTCCAAGTCCTTTCGAAGTTCAGTAAATAAATGCAATTTTTTTTCTTTTTTTTGGACTGGAACAAATAGTGACGATTTCATTAATTTATCTATTTCTTTGAGAGTTTCCTGACAGAATAGAGCAGGGGAGTTTATTGACCGTCATCCTTAATTTGTCATCAGAGTTAAATTCATTGCCTAAAAAGACACACAGGGATTTAAACACTCAAAAGTTACCGGAATAAATAAAAATTCTAAACTTAGTTTAGAAGTTTGATGAAAAATGCGCTCTCCTGAATTATTATTCTAATAAAATCTTCTTCAAGCGAACAGGAAAAAACGGAATTTGTTTCATTTTCTTAAAAGAAATGGGTCGCTCACAGAGGAAGTTCAACTGGAGTGGTCTCTGAATAGAGGTAAAATTGGTATTGAGCCTATAAGAATAAATTTCGTTCCATGAAAAAATAGTCGTTCAGGGAGGTGGTCGCACAGAGAGGTTTCACTGTATTTCATTATAATGAGGAAAATAATCCGATCGCATATTGACTATCCAAGTATTTTAAAAATTCATTCAGATGACGTTTTATAAAACAGATATCCAATTAGGGGCTATACATACATAATGTTACACTGTAAAAAAAAAAAAAAAAAAAAAAAAAAAACGGACTAAAATACGGAAATTGTACTGGCTATCCAAACGCGAGTACCATTTCCGTATTTTAACGTAAAATTTCCCCCATAAATTACAGAAAAATTTCCGTTTTTCTGGAATTTACGGGGGGAAAATTTCCGTTAAAATTCGGAAATCGTACTGGCGTTTCGATTTCCAGTACAATTTCCGTATTTTATCCCTGTTTTTTTTACACTGTATCAACATTTTTCTAATTTTGCACCCCCTCATCCCCTTACGATGTCATACGTTATGATTCGTCGAACACCCCCTCCCCCCTTCAATGATATCGTTATCAATGTCTAAAATTTCTTTTTTTATACGTTTGCAGTGACATACATATGATTACACATTAGTTAGCCGTATATCTTACAAATTTGAGAAGTCAATAAAAGTATTTAACAATAGCTTATTGTTAAGTAACGCATTCAAAAGTAATATTGTCTTTTTGCACCTGCCCCCTGCCCGGGGAAGGTAAAAGCAGAACTTATTAACAAAACACCGGATAACATTATTTCTCTTTTTTTACTGGTAAATAGAAGTATCATTTCCAACGTATTATGTTCCTGGTTTCTCTAACACCGAATGATATAGGGTCATTCCATACAAAATGAGCAAATCACCTGTGGCAGACATGTCACAGATTTTAACGAAAGTCATTTTGTAAGTAGATCATATCTTTTTATGAGTAAATGTAAAATAATAGATTTTAGGATTGTTTATTTAAGTATTAAAATTTATATTAAAAGTGGACGCAAAATCGTCGTTTTGGCTACATGCTTGAAGTTTCAATTTTGGTTATTAGCCTTGAGTGTGCAAAGACTATATTAAAAATTATTTATAATTAGGAATGAGTAATAAGTAACAGATTGACGTAAGTTAGTAATTGTATTTTTATTCCTTAATGAGAAAAAAATTATTTTTGAAAAAATTTGAGGGGAAAATGCAACGTTTCTATTGAGATGAAGGACACCTCCTACAATATCAAAATTGCTTGACGTTATAGCTAAAAGTATATATATTAAATATTTAAACTTTTATTCTTGTCTTTTTTATTCCTTAATGAGAAAAAAAAATAAATAGTAAAAAATGTTGAGGATAAAATGCAATATTTCTATCACTTGTTTCGACGTGAAAGAAAGCTTTTTTTAAACTTTTAATTCTTTTGATATTATAGATAACAGTGTATATTTTAAATATAAAAACTTTTATACTTGCTTTCAGTTTATTTTTTCCTCAAGAAGATTTTTAATTAAAGTAGAAAAAAAAGCTCAATTGAACAGAAAATTATATATTAATACATAAACCCACATACAGAAAATAGATGGCAGCACTAAATTTTTTCACCTTGAAATCGTGCAATATTTTAAGAAACGCGCGCGATTGAAAAAAAATAGCTCATGGAATGTAGTTAATATTGCCTTTTTTAACCCAATTTTGTGACGTTAGGAATTAAAAAGGCATGCTTGAAATTTTTTTAGCAGATTATGGACTTATTGATCTTTATGTCTGTGCAATAACTGTAATGTGGGACATTTCCTTCATCATTTTTTTTACCTATCAATAAGAGGAAAAATTACGATTTTGTCATTTTTTTTAAAGTTTCTAAATTTTTTTAAAGGTGAAGGAAATACATGGCAACTTAAAAACTTTAGTAATTCGATCTTAATATGTAAAACTACATCAGGCATTAATTTCTCAGATGTTTTTGAATTCCTTTAATTTTTATTACGTTTTTAATTTTCTTAAAATTTGCAAATTTTCAATTTTTACAACCAATTAAAGAATAATCATGGTGTTACCAGATTATTATTGCTCAATAAATAAGAAGATAATTTTTCAGAGGTTACATTATTAAAAAAAAATCATTTCAGTTAAATAGTTTTCAAGATACAGAACTTCAAACCTGCAACTTTGGACGATTGCACACATGCCATTCTTTATCACAAGTTTTTTAAATGTCCAAAACTGCTAAAATAATTTATTTTTTGTGAAGATATTTTGCAGAGCTCTATTTGAATATGAATTTAACCTGTATATAAAATTTTATTAAAATCTGTTACTATGTGGCCACGACTTTTTTTTAAATTTTTGCTCAATTTACGTGGAATGAACCTATACGAATATGGCAGAAAAGCAGGAATGCCAAACGTTGGCGTATTCCAAATTTTGGAATTAAATGATTTAAAAGCATTTAATGGCTTTAATAATAGCTTTGTATTTTCATAAAAACATATAAAAATAATAATAAATAAAAGGTAACAGACTATTTGTATGTAAAGTTACTCAAAAAAGAAGAATTCGGTTGGATAAAAAATGATAACGATATCAAAACGCAAACCCCCCTCCCCCTAGAGATATCTTACGATATCAAGTGCTAGACCACACACACTCCCTCCTAAAGTGATAACGTTATATATGCACAGCCCCTTAAGTGTACTTCTTTGTGATGCACATCGTTAGTCATATGAAACAGAATAGTGACATATTACATTCATAGCTGGAGTAGCAGAGTTGAGGTTTATTACAACAGAGCGAAAAACGTCCAGACCAGGGACCGAAAATGGATACCTGGACTTGCCGTGCCAATGCTTTACCTACGAAGCTATCCGGACGGTACCTAGCTGACATAATTCACTCGTTGGACATGGCTGCATATTGCAGCGCTAGTTTCATTCATTTGAGCTATAACTATAGCAGTTACATGATGAAAGTGCGTGATAACACGGAAACGCCAGCATACCATGTATAATTAGGTTATAATGAAGAGGAGGAAATTTTTTCAACTGGATAAATCAAATTCATAGCTGGAGTAGCAGAGTTGAGGTTTATTACAACTGAGCGAAAAACGTCCAGACCAGGGACCGAAAATGGATACCTGGACTTGCCGTGCTAATGCTTTACTTACGAAGCTATCCGGACGGTACCTAGCTGACATAATTCACTCGTTGGACATGGCTGCGAATTGCAGCGCTAGTTTCATTCATTTGAGCTATAACTATAGCATTTACAGGATGAAAGTGCGTGATAACACGAAAACGCCTATATACCATGCATAATTAGGTTATAATGAAGAGGAGGAAATTTTTTCAACTGGATAAATCAAATTCATAGCTGGAGTAGCACAGTTGAGGTTTATTCCAACAGAGCGAAATCTAGCGCTGCAGTTCGCAGCCATGTCCAACAAATAAGAGTGAATTATGTCAGCAAGATATCGCCCGGATAGCTTAATAGGTAGGCAGCGGTTCACAAACTATGGTACGCGTACCAGTACTGGTACGTGAAGCTCTGTTTACAGGTACGCGAAAGTCTTATACTGGTACGTGAAATGAAATAAAAATTACGGCATGTGAAATCAAAAAGCAGCCCCCCCCCCTCACCTCCCTCCTCTTTCTTGACGTGGCAGTTCACCGGCTCCATGACGTTTGCTCTCTGTTACTGCTTTGACAACGTTTTGCATGTAGTGGAAAGTAGGGTAATGAAGCTCAGCGGGCAATCCCGCTCACTCAGATATCTCTAAACAGAATAGAATTGGAAACGTGCGATCATTACCGGCACCTAGTGAACTTCATTGTAAGTTCCCAGTAAGGATATAGTGACAGTCGGAAGGAAAGTATTTTTGTGTCCCCTCGTTATTAGTTTGCAGTTGTTTTATTATAAAATCCTACAACATCAAACTTGAAGGTAAGTTTACACTCTTATTTTCCAATGTTAATTTACTCATTATGTCTATGAAATATACACATTTAGCTGTACTTTCATGCTTTTATTTATTTTCGTAGTGCATTGTTACGCCAACTATAATGCATTAGCGATGCAACATGGCGATAACGGGTAATGGCGCTAACGTGGAATTCCAGAAGAAGTGTAGCCAGTGGGCTACTTTTTAAAAATTAAAATTTGTTGATTGACACCACTTTTTTGAAATGGTAAAATTCCCCTGTTTTCGCCTTAATTAATATGTCATTAAAGAAGGTGAATTTTACGATTTAAAAACAGCGGGGAAAATCAAAAAACCTAAATTTAAAAAAAGTAGCCCACTACATGTGTAAAGTGGTCGCATGAAGCCTGCAGTGGGTGAACAGCCCACACAACTACATATGTGACTTTTGTCTTACTTAAATGTTGTATTCAAATTCTGAGCGCCATTACCCAACCACGTCGGGCATGAGCGCTCAATCGAAGGTTGTTTAAATAAAACGATAAAAAAATTTCCTAAAACTTTTATGCAAATTAGTCGATTGTAAACTGTTCCTTATGCGTTGGAGTTATACTTCGTTAATAAAATACTGATTTTTTGTGTAAATTTGACTAGCTATTCATGTTTTATCTTAAGTGAGCGCCATTACCCTACTTTCCCCTAATTTTATTAGAATTTTTAGATAAATGGAACTACTATTCGGTAGATGTTGAGTTGACCTTTCACACGCCCCCCCCCAAAAAGTTTCCCTCTATTACTACATTGTATGTGTGTATGTTACTTATTTCAACGAACTTCGAACTCGCATTAATAATAGTCCAAGAGCCGACAGCACAAAAACCTATGTTATCAAGCACAAGAAAAAAACCTTTATTTTATGGAAGAGTAGAAGTAGGAGGATCTAATGATCCATGTCTGTCGGAAGTGAAGTGGTGCATAAGCCAAAAATGAATACCACTAGTGGTTGACCAGTAGATTTATCATTGTGTTTGTCCTACAAACAAAGATATAAAAACATGGAGGAATGGGAGCAGGGAAACACAATGATAAACCTACGAGTCAACCACGGGTGGAATTAATTTTTGGCTTATGCACCACTTCACTTCCAGCAGACATGGATCAATAGATTCTCCTTCTTCTACTCTTCCATAAAATAAAGGTTTTTTTTCCCTGTGCTTGATAACATAGGTTTTTGTGCTGCCGGCTCTTGGACTATAAGCAGTTTACTTTCAGAAGGTGTCTAAATTTCTTATGTAGGTGTACACTTATTAAATTTTCTTATGTGTATTTTACTACTAATATAAACATAGTATTCGTATAACAAAAAATTGGCGGTTAAGGGGACTTCAAATGTGTATTTTTTTCTATGTTTAACAAATCCATGCAGTAGTTTTATATTTAAAATACATCTTTATTTGTCACCCAAAAATGACACTTTATATACACTAAAAAATATTAAAGTCAATATAAGCACTAATTTAATAATGTAACCATGTAAATCAGTAAAATCTGCTCAGACGGAAGCACAAAAGACTGGAAAAATATTTCGTTTTAGACATATTCCGTTTACACAGGTTTTTCTATATTAGCTTTGAGTTTGTCATCTGATGGTACGCGGAAGTATGAACTTCTATTTAGTGGTACTTCAGTCTAAAAGTTTGGGAACCCCCGAGGTAGAGCATTGGCACGGCAAGTCAAGGTATCCCGGCTCGATCCCTGGTCTGAACATCTTTCGCTCTGTTGGAATAAATCTCAACTGTGCTACTCCAGCCAGGAATACGATTTATACAGTTGAAAAAAATTCCCTTCTCTTCTTTATGACAGAATATTGACCTTTATTTGAAACACAAGGCTAAATGACTTACCCGTATTTTCATGTTTTAAGTACAGAGGATCCACGTTAAAAGTGCGATGAAGTCTTTCACTATTTTTTACCCTGCGTAAAATAAATAAATAAATAAATAAGTTATTAACAATAATCTGAAACTATAAAAAAGTAATAATATTTTTGCAAGCGATATCTTTAATTTACTTCAGCAATTTATTTTGAAAGAAAAAAAAAAATACAACTGAATTCTGTTAGGCAAAAGGGGTAGTAAAAGAATGTTACAGGTTATAGCAATTCGTCTACAACTCCCTAGCAAAAAGTGTGAAGTCAGTAGAGGAGAAGGGGGCACATGTGATCATGGAACAGATGTGAACATCACAATTTTACAATAGTCATTATAGGTTTTTTTATTTGAAAAAAGCACCAAAGATGTAAAATTTTTTTGAAGCTCTTTGACATTTTGTTTGTCCTCAGTAGACGTCAAAACATTGTTTATTTCAAAAGTAATCTCAAAAGTACCATGTCAGTTCCAACTCGATAAGCGAATAACTTTATTTACTGATGCATTTATTTGAATTATGTTTTAACATATACTGTGGATACTAATAAATATTTTTGATAAAGTCTTTTTTCTTCTAAAATTGATAAATGTCAATGATTTATCAGTTTAACTCTAGCAGCCTATGGGGCACTTGTAATAAGACTAGTTGGGGCAGATAGGAAAATTTCATAAGTGCCCCAATAGTCATTCTGTGATTCTGTTCCTTTCATTTAACTTCATGAGAAATAATGTCAGCACCAATATCTATAACGTTCCTGAAATATAAGACACTTCCGTCATATAAAGTTGATTTTGTATTGAAACTTCTACAGACAAATCTGTCAGCAAGTACGTAAAGAGCATCGAGCTCGTTTACATTCAGTTGTAATTTAAATAAATTTAATGCTTTCTAAAATGCAATAAGTGTCATGTATTATTTTACTAAACGGTTTACAACAATATTTTTTATGCATTGTTAATGCTAAACAACTTTTAAACAACTAACGCTAAACAACTTTGCAAATTTTTTTATTTCATTTGTTCCAAACTTGCAATGATGGCTTACTTCCATCTCTAAAACAGCTTATATGATGCTTTGAATGGAGATGGATATCAGTAATATTTTAAGAAAGTAAAATTTTTAAACTGATAACTACCATAAAATCCTGATTGTAAGCCCCGCCCTCTTTCAAAAGCAAAATACGTTAAATTTGGAGGGGGGGGGGGGGGGGCGCCTCGAAATCGAGATTAAAAAAAAAAAATTAAAAAACCCTTCTTTATCGTTAATCTAGAAGTAAATAATGCAAATAGAAGCGTGAGAATCTTTCGTATTTCGGCAGATTTTCGATAAATATTATCTAAATGCCCCCTCCTTAAAATCCTCTCAATACAAAACCCCTAAGTAAAATTCAAAACCTTTAACTTTCAAATTAATTTCTTTATTTTTTATTCTATTGCAACAATCCATCATCCAAGCCACCCCCCCCCAACCCAATTCTACTTATTTTTATTTTATAATCTTTTGCTTAAACATATCACCCAGAAACTGGAGAAATATGTATATATATATTTCTTTATGGTGAATTTAACAGATAATATAACTAATGATTATGATGACAAATGAATAACAGAATAAAAAGCATGTCAAAGGATGTTTTCCTTGTGTTCATAAAAACACTACACGTGTTCACAACTACCCCCCCTCCGGTTTGAATTTATAAAATTATTGAAAAAAGTACGAAGAACTATAAAGGTAATCTAAAAAAATTACCATGTGTAAAAAAAAGTTCTATTTACTATATTGAGTAGTTTCTGTTTATAGAAATTAAACCAGTGATGAGAAAGCGCTATATTTAGGTGAACTGTTCACATGTAACCCCATCTCCCCAACTGAATATTCGACAACTCACAATACATTTCCATTATAACTGAAAAGCTGTAATTATTTTCTTTTTAATGACCGATCGTGAACATTACTGAGTACACAGACATAATGGAAATTACAAGATACGCACTCGGTAATTATTTATAATCTTTGTTCTAAAATTTGCACAGCAAAAAAGTTTGAAATCAATGTCATTTCGGGGAAAAAAAGTTTGGATTTACACGCTTATTTATGCAAATTTCCATGCCTAATGATCGGCTTAATGTTATGGAATGGCCTTGCTGAGGTGCGCTCGCAGTATATATAAATAAATTGAGCCTTTTTCTTCCCTTGTTCATTTCAAACCAATGGATGAAATGGCACCCGTAAGACAGCTGGTTTTTAAAACAGGAAGGTACTCATTAAGATGGTAAAGCAAAGCAAATCTCAGATAAATATAGAAAAGACATTTTCATGCTCACTATCTGCTTTTTCGAAAATTTCAAGAATGCTCATAGAGCTTAAAGTTGTTAAAAACGGCCTCAGCTTTAGTAGACAACGAGCTACATCAGAACGTCAGCATCGCATCAAAAATATGCGATGAAAACCATCTAAGCATATAAATATCGAATGCAAGAAAGCATCCAAGTTCACGGCATCAACAAAATGTTGCGCAACAGATTAACCCTTAAATGCCTGATTTTTCAAAAATCATTGTAATAATGTTTTTCGGCTTTCAATTTTTAAATAAATCATGGGAAAAATACTTAAAAAAATCCTATTTTGTTTTAAGTATAGTTTAGGGCTAAAAAACAGTTTGTTACTAATCGGCAATACTGGTGTTTAATTGAAAAAATAATTTCCCTTGATAAAATTCTATAATATACACACAAGAATTTTAGAAGCTATAATAAGAAATAAATTTTACTTGCTCACTGTAGGTCAAAATAGGGTATTTCGCAATCTTCTAAACAAAACAAAAAGAACAAGTAGCAACATTTGAAAAAAAAAATTATCTTTATTCTTAAACAGCACAAGTGTTGCCATCTAAATGTTGAAAATCGATTTAATAATATTTTCAGAATGCATTTTATTGGCAACATTGGGCATTATAGCTTCAATATTATTATAATAGTATTTTAGAGCCTAAATTGGGTATGTTGCCGAAAAGCAACACCAGGCATTTAAGGGTTAAACGCAGTTCGATATCGTTATCGCAAAGCCAAGGAAAAACCCAAGCTGACAGCGCGACACGCATATTCACAATACGTATTCGGTTCAAATGGCCACTGGTCTTTCTCCGTATGCAGAGTGATGCTAAAGTTACTATACATTTCAGTGATATACTTACGGAATATTTTTTCCTTGCAGGTAATAAGACATAATGCTAACCAAACAAGAACGAATCGCTGTTGTATCTGCTCGTCTTTGTGTAATGACATATGAATAGGTGCGGGCAGACTTCACCCATAGATTTAGGGGTACTTTTCGGTTAGCCGGGTGCCAGTGTTATATATACACACTAGCTGACCCGCCCGGCGTTGCCCGGGCAGAAACTGTGCCGGGACTGTCATTGAAAAATATAACACTGGAGTGGACTTCATAAACAAACAATGAATAATATTTATTTGGCACAGTTGTCATATACACACCACGCCAATATAACTATAGATGCACAGTTATTCTCCGGAACGTTTAAATTAGTAATTTGGATTTCAGAAGCTACGCGTTCGCCCATGCAACGGTTATTAAGCCTATTTTGCTGATGGCTTATGCTGTGTGTTTGACGCCATTCTCGATCCAATCTAGCAATTCAAGCATTCGCCGAGATCTTTTACGGGCATTTCTAACGATATTGTGACGTTCCATAACTTCAGCGAAAGAGAGAGGGTAAATAACTAAACGCGAAACGTAAATAAACCGGATTTACCTCCGCCTAAATCCTGCCAAATTACTTTACACAGTAACCAATGAGATGCGTTTCTCGGGCGTTGCCATTAAACAATAACAAATAATCGCGATTTCTGTGCCACGTACGTTAGTGTAATATATATATATATATATATTATACATACATACGTGTATATGTACATATATTTATATATACCTATATTGTATATATACACACACATATATATGCATATATACATACATGTATATATACATAGATATGTATATATAATACTGGCGCCCGGCTAACCGAAAAGTACCGATTTAGGAAGCCAGGCTCTACCAGGCTGACTATAAAAATCCTAGTCAGTGAAATCCAGCGTACTGGTAGTATTGCAGATGAAGAACGTCTACAGAGGCCTGGAATAACCCCAGGTACCATGCAAAGCCTGAATCAAGCTTTTCCCGGCAGATGGATTAGTCGTGGCTCGTACCTTGCCAAGGATGTGGGCTCTCCGCTAGAGGTCTGCACGGGCTGGAATTTCCAGGCCCGGGCCCGGCCCGGTGTAAAAATTGAAAGTTCGGCTCGAGCCCGGCCCGGCCCGTTTACATTTTTACCGTTCTCGGCCCGGCTCGGCCCGTACAAAAATCAGCGAAAACAGGCCCGGCCCGGCCCGACTCAATTTCTACAAAAAATTCCGTTTTCTCTCGACATACAATTAATATTCTTTTAATGAATATTATATGCATATTTATGGGAACATTTTACAGTATATTTTAAATTACTATGCGTTCGAAAAATAGAAAACACACAATAGTAAACATTAACGATTACTTACAGTGTTTTAGTCAACGTTTCTACAGACGTTTCAAAATTTAAATAAGGGTTCATTAAAAGATTAATGTAGTTTAGAATAAAGGGTTAAAAAACATGATAACTTTTGAAGCTTATAATAAAAAGTAGATTTGTGAAAATATTTCTGTCATTTTTAAGGCTTTTCTCAAATGCAAAGGAGCAACATTTTGACACATTTATGAATTCGTTTCTTTTCGGAAATGCCTGAGATTGGCAGGTATTATTATTCAAAAAACATGTAAATGCCGTTTTTTTTCCATAGATAAAAGCAATATATCTTTCTGAAAATACTGTCAAAGTTAGCGTTTTGAAGCAAATTTCCGGAAGCGATAGCACAGGAAAGGAGGAAAACGTACAGTCACGTGACAGGAATCTCTGTTATCTCTGTAAGTAATTTATCAAATATGGTAAAAGCTATTCGTTTCCAAATACCTTCAATAGGCAGGCCTGTCAATTTTATGCCTTTATAGTTAAAAATTTTGTCAGAAAATGTGTCTGAAAGCTTCGCATTGTTGAGCAGTGAATATGAGAACCACCTTAAGGTATATTTCCAAAGATACTGTTAAGAGAAGTTCATTATCACTATTAATACTACAAAACACAATGACTGTTCTACACATCCTGAGATATATTAAAACCAGTTCCATCCCGGCACGAGTCTGCTGAAAAAATATTAAACTCGAAATCAGATATCTTGTAACTGTACGATGCCGATCTCTACGATGGACATGTTACATTTCTGTATTGATGTTGTTAAACTCGCATCGGCCGGGTACGGGCCTCGGGCCAAGGCCGGCCCCGTGCAGACCTCTACTCTCCGCGTTCCTGACCTGACGCTTTTTTGACTGGGAATTAATGAAGAATAAGGTTTATCAGGCGAAGATCCGCAGCAGCCGCACAAATTGAAATTACACCAGCTCTGTTTGAGAAAGTTTTCCTGTCTACAGTAGAGCATTGGAGGTTGTGTCCAGATATGCAAGGTGGTCATATTGAAATACATATTCAAACTATGTTATGTTGTAACATAAGTTTCAGTACCATTGCATATTGTGTACTGTAAAATCTGTTTAAAAACAAAATGTATAGTGACTTTAGAATCACCCTGTATTTTTATAGCGTCTAATTTTGAATATTCTGAAACACTTATGAAGGCAAACACTATGCCGTAGAAGTATCTAAATATTATTTAACCCTTTCCGTGTCTAGCGTCCTGTTAAGAGAACCTGTCTTTTCGTTGAGTATTATTTTGTCTTAACAATTAGCTTTGTTATTACCTCTACGTAATAATGATGGTATTTTAATCCCAATAATATTATAAATGTGAAAGTGTGAAAATGTTCGGCTGAAGTCAGCATCAAAACGGATGATTAAATGCTTTCGTATTCGTTATCAATTATATTAATTTTTTTCCCAATGTGCAAAAATTTCACTTAAGTTAATAAAATTTACATCTTTTACTTGTTTGTGATCGATAAAATAAAAGTTATAAAAATAAAACATACTTTCAAACAAATGAACAATAAAAAAATTCATTGGGTTTGTAATACTGTAGCATTTTAAAGAAAAAAAAATGTGAAAATTGTTGTGATAATAATAGGCACAACAATCCTAACCTTACTAAAAATATACCTGATGCGAAAACTCAGGAGTGTTTGCGTTTCCGGATATTTTATAACCACTATTTCATCCTAATAGTAATATTTACCTTAGAAATTCTGAGATTTAATAAATCGAAGATTACTATTTGAAATTACCGATTATAAAAATCCGAAAACAGAGCTACTCTGCAAACCAGTATCTGTTATGTTCGTTATTGAGCCAATAATTGCATTAATCGCTAACAGTGTTGCCAATATAGCGAAATTCTGACTTCAAAATATCTACCAGGCTTTTGAAATAATTACTTTAATTTCATTTAATAGACGAAACTCTGTCATTAATTAAAGCAAAATTATTATTTAAAGACTCTGATATATGTTTTGAAAACAAAAATACGCTTAGTTTTCAACATTGATCGCCATCGCTGATATGTAAATTGAAATACCAGTATTTATAAAATATTGGGTTTAGATTAAAAATATTTGTAATGAAACATCAATACTCCAGAAATATTTCGATACATTGTAATTATCTCCAACAAAACATCAATGTAGCAAAAAACATTTACTTTTGAAAAGTTTAATGTTAAAATTTCAAAACAATTTTTGCCAATTTACATTTTGCTCATATTTGTGCAACATTAATATTGACTAAAAATATTCCAATTCATACCATATCAACTAATGTAACAAAAAAATGTATCGCTGTGAATAATACTGCCTGCAATTTTTTCGAATTAACATACAAAATTTTACATGAGCAGTGATTACTCGACCAAAACTGATCAAGAAAAAGTTGCTATTTTTATATTATAGAAGACTTTATAAAATATGAGAAGTAGCCGAATGCTCAAATTTTCATTATCTCTTAAACAAGGTATTTAATTCCACAAAACACATATGCATAAATTAAAACAATAACAACCATTCAAAATTCAAAGCGTCCTTACAGATTTATAAGAAAGGGTTATTGAAATCTCACAGTGTTTATTTTGCCTGGAAATGTTTTGGTGCTGCCATTTGTGATTTTATTTAGATATCAAATAACACAAGGTTTTTGAAAATATCGGCTAAAATCGAATATGTGTACTCGGACTTTTGTAATAAAACATGCATTTATATTATTAAAATTATTAATTTTTACTTTCTTCTGTCTTTGCAAGAAGAAAGCATTGGATTCTTGAAAAATTTCGACTTCCTGTTTTCGATGGATTTATACATTTTAGCAGGATTTATACATTTTGAAAATATCGACTAAAATCGAATATGTGTACTCGGAATTTTGTAATAAAACATGAATTTATATTATTAAAATTATTAATTTTTACTTTCTTCTGTCTTTGCAAGAAGAAAGCATTGGATTCTTGAAAAATTTCGACTTCCTGTTTTCGATGGATTTATACATTTTAGCAGTCCCTAAACACGATTTGATTGTTTTTAGAAAATGTTTGCAGTGTTGAATTCAAGGGATGGGCAGGGTAGGAACCCCCCCCCCCCCCTTCCCCCTCGGAGCAATGAGGTGTCCCTCGGAAGATTTGAGATTTTGTATTTTCAATTGTCAAAAGTTGCAATTTCCCGCCGTGAACAAATGTCTCCCCCGGAGCCATAGAAATCCCTCCCGTAGAAAAGTGCCTGAATTCAACATTGAATGTCTGTCTGCCAGTCTCTGTATCTGTATGTGACAAAAATTTTATGGGCGCTCTACTTCAAGATTTAATGCAAGGAATTTAAAAAAATCTTCAGATTTAGTTAGACGTTGACATAAATTGTTGCTGATTAGGCTTTGGTGTAAATCGCGCAACATGTGGTGCTGCTATGCTGCATTTTTCACAATTTCCACAATATCACTATCTCATAAACTAACGCACGGATTTTATCAAACTTCAGATTCAGATAGACGTTGACGTAAGTTGTTACTGATTAAGTTTTAGTCTAAATAGCCCAACCGGTGACGCTGTTATGCTGCAATTTTCAGGATTTACACGACTTTAGCGAGAATCATATCTAACGATTTAATGCACGGGAATTCATAAAACTTCATATTTCGTTAGGCCTTGAGCTACGTTAGTTCTGATTAGGTTTTTGTCTAAGGTCTTAGGTTTTGTGCCGCTGCTATGCTGCATTTTCCCGGATTTTTACGGTAGCTAAAGCTCAAAAAATTATACACGGAATTTAATCAACCTGATATTCTGTTACACTTTACTTTTATGCTTTTTGAGTTGGGTATTTTGGTTGCAAACATCTAAACGGGTGAGAGCCGAAATTCAAGGATTTGTTTGAAATATGCGATGCTTATATCTCCCTTTAAAGTGCACACAATTCAATGAACCTATACATTTAGAATCCTTACGATGGGCATAGATTGTCATTGAATTTTGGCACTTAGTTTGCGAGAAGATAGTTTTTGGGATTGGTACATCTGACTAGTTTAATCAAGGTTTCAAAAGTAGAAATAAAGTTTAAATGCTGAAGTGTTAACAATAGGTACTATTTCATGAAAAAAATCAGTTTGACTGTTAATGCAGTATTTTTGGATATTCTAAGGTTACTTTTATATAACGAAATTTTACGATTAAGTGACGAGTTTTCTGTTCATCTTTTGACTACTCCTGGGAATGTTTATACTTTGAGAAGTTTTTGTTGCTTTATGTTCCAATTTAACTACATTCAGCAAAATCTACTATTTTCAGCGATTGATTAAATAAATTTTGTCTTATAATGCTGACAAATAAAAACATTTTGGTTCAAGTTATTTTATTACATGCTTTCTTTTAACTTACAATTATGTTTGTATGTGGCAATCAAATCTTGTTACTCATTTTTCACCCACTTACTGTTACACATACAGCTTTAAAATTTGGAATATTCCATGTATTCTTAAAAGCAATACATGAATTAGACATTGATTTTTTACCTACCCATCATACGTAGTATAGGGTTATAGGGTAAGTCTTGTAATCGTTTTAAAAATCGAAAAGAATTTTTTGGATTTACACGTTTCAGACACTGGAGATTTCGAAAAACATATTTTTAGAAAAAAAAATTGTCCGTCCGTCTGTATGTCTGTGTGTCTGTAATCGCTCTATCTCCCGAACAAATTGAGATAGAGACTTGAAATTCGGTGTGTACTTAGGGAGTAATAATGGAAAGAATCCTATTGAATATCAGTAACCTCGATTATCTGGAACTATTTTTTTCGGACTCTTGAAATATTCGTTCTGATAAAAGGTATACAAAAATTTTCAAAATTGTTTATTTAAAGGAGTGAGTGTAAAAGACAATAAAAAGACATAAATTTTGCATCATGAATGAACTCGATCGGATAATTAGTTGCTGAGATATTTGTAATTCTATTTTTCACACTCTTTGATTTTTCATGACCCTGTATTTCATTCAAATTTCAATTCAAAGATATATTTCAATTGGAAATAAGACACTTAATCCCACGCAGTAAACTGTTAGTTAATACGATTATAATTTTTCGAGTTATAAGGATGTTTCTTTTACGCAATTCGGTACTACTCGATTATCCCGCCGACCAAAAAACTATCGCCAAACTATAAGATTAAATGCCAATAATGACTTATCGTAAATGTCAAGCATTTAATGCCTCTCCATACCCCCAAGGCAGTTACCGTAGGGGGGGAGCACAGTTCTGTCGCCAAATACCGCCTAGTTTTAATTCGATCCCTAAGGGGAGGCAAAGGGGACAACTTTACTTAATGGTTACTCAATTATAGTTTGATTTTTTATGGAGAAATCAGTATCAGCTTCAACGTTGAGTATTTTTTGAAAATTACTATTGACAGGGTTACCACATTAGCGCCAACTTTTGGCCAACTCGGCGAAATATCACCATATTTGGCGACAAAAATAAGTTGTCATATATGAAGCCAACTTGGCGATAACTGGCTAATTTGGCGAAATTCCCATTTAAATCCATTAATTCTTCATACTCGAGTTCACCGCAATTTAATTTAAACTCCGTGTATTTAAGTTTTTTTTTCAAGGATTTTCTTTTTTTTAGTGCATAAAAAATATTTTTTCTACAATTTTATGAATTTTAATGAAAGCGTATGTTAATTTTTTCTCCATTTATATTTACATTAATGTCATTGATAATGGTAGAGGTAGTGTATTATATTAACGCAATAAAAATAATAATTTGAAGATTTAAAGCAGATTTAAAATGATAAAATTAAACAAAAATATAAATGTATCTCTCTATTCTAAAAAAAAAGTAACTTACGCTGTCACCGCCGCCGCCGGTTTTGAATTTTTTGTGACCGGAGGTCTTTCTCCGTTAATATTAAGAAAAATATTGCATACAAAAATATATGAAAAATAGCGGTATTATAGAGAAATGTTTGATAAACACGCTGATGCAGACAGTTTTCCAATCGAAGAATTATTTTAAGAGATATTTAATGCTAAAGTTGGATAAAATCGTCCCATTAAAAAAGTTTTATAGGGAAAACTATACATGGGAATTAATTCGTTTTTAGATCATTTTATACGTTAGAATTTCCCGGTGTGCAGACTGCATTTATTTGTTAAATTTGACTCATTTTTTGAGGTTTTATTTCTATTTTAAATTCAAATTTTCAGCATTTCGAGAGATATTTTTTACTTATTTTAGAAAATAGTATTAATTTAACCTGTTGCCAGCTGTATAAACAGCGCAAACAATAATGTTTGCTTCAAATTAAAAATTTATTTACACGTGACTATTATAAACAGGAAAAAAAATCAAAATAGAATTAAATAATTACGTATAAAAAGCAGGAACTTATTGAAAATTATCTCATAAAAACTATATTTACACGTGAATTTTAAAAGAGAAAGGATATTGTAAAATAATAAATTCATTAACATGCGTTAGAAGTCTTAAATAGGAGAAATTACGTCACATTTACGTCACATTACACTTATTACGTAAAATGAACAAAAAATAATATTGCAAAACAGTTTAAATTAAAAAACTGCGCGAGACATTTGATATTTTGAGATGACCTTTTCAGCTATTTTTGTTAGGACAGCGCAAATAATATTTCATTTCTAACAAAAGTATTTTCACGTGAATATTAAAAAGAGAAAGAAAAGTTTGGTGAAAATTACTTCAGATTAAAAACGATATATTTAAAATGTTTTATTTAAAAGAACTTTCTTTTCGCTTTGTTAAAAAATACCGGGAAACAGGGACTCTGTTTACTTAATTCATTTTATATTAGCTTATTTTGAAATGTTTGACTGATTTTATTTAATCAAAGGCGAAAACAGCCATTGTATCTTTTAACAGTAGCTGATTTTTCCTTAAAATCCCCCAATCAAAGAGAAATGAATAGAAACCCGTTTATAGAAAGATCGCCACTGTTTTTTAAATTATAATTCAATCTTCCAAAATCTTTTTAAAGCCGATCAAATTAGCGCGCTTTTAGAGACTGCGGTGTGTGAACGGGGGCTGTCGAGCGTAGCTCGTAGGGGGCCGAGCCCCCTAGTATTAAATAAAAACACAAAATGGTAACAGGTTGGTTAATTTATTTTGCTACTATTCAGATATTCGGAAATATTAAATGATGTTCGTGAACCCAGTTCAGCTAACATTTTGGTTAAAAAATTCTTCAAAGGAAAGCAGTTTCAAAATATTAATTTTAATTGAAAGTCAGTTTTTTTACTTTATTCTCAGATTATATAAATCAACAGTTTAGGTTATTTTAAACTAAGTTTTAAATCACTTATCGCTATTATTTAGATCTGATATTGTATTACACTGAATATTAAATTGCGGCACTTACCACATAGCTGTACAATCGAAATGCACCATTAACCACTTGGAAGGATTGAAAGCGAATGAATCGGCGTATTCAACGCCCTCCAGCCAATGTCGAAACTCGGGACACACGAATGCACTGCCAGCATAGGCTGCGTCCACATGTAACCACATATTCTCGACATCACCTTGTCAAGAAAAAAAAAATAAAGTCTAAGAAAAAATATTTTCATTAACATCAAAGTTTCTAATTTAAAATAAGTATAAAATAGTAGTAAAATGTATTGTTTGAAAAATAAGTAAATAAATAAAATCAGAAACTGGAAGTATCTTTTTTTGAAGTGTTGAGAAATGTGAAATCTAAAACGTTCATTAATATATATATTTTTTAATTTAAATATTATGGTGTTTATTCCCCATGATTACTATTTATATTAAATTTTTATGTAACAGTAACACATGTCTTTTGTCGCTCATGCCTTTGCGCGATAGTTAGATGTTGTGATGTATAACCGTTCACATTTGGTTTACTTTCTTTCTTTTTCTTTCCCCTCCTTTTCTTTTTTACTTTCTTCTATATTTACAAGAAGAAAGTATTGGATTCATGAAAATTTTCGAATTCTGGTTTTCGACGGATATACACGTTTTAGGGGTCAGAGAACCCGAAAAACATGTTTTTGCAAAATGTCTGTCTGTGAGTCTGTCTGTGTGTGACACAAATTTTGTGGG
The DNA here is from genome assembly GCA_963932465.1 of Maratus speciosus. Classification (NCBI taxonomy): domain Eukaryota; kingdom Metazoa; phylum Arthropoda; class Arachnida; order Araneae; family Salticidae; genus Maratus; species Maratus speciosus. Next base: position 617,627,042 of record OZ010789.1, read on the forward strand.
CGCTCTATCTCAAGAACTAATGATCGGAATTTAATAAAAATTTATATTCAGTTAGTCCCTGTTATAAATTGGTGTTGATTAGTACTTTGTATAAATTGCTCAACAGGTGGCTCTGCTATGCAGCATTTTTCGCGATTTCTACAATAGCTCAATCTCCAGAACTAATGCACGGATTTTCATCAAACTTCAGATTCAGTTAGTTCTTAACAGGAATTGAGGTTTTATACATATCGCTCAACAGGTGGCGCTGCTATGCTGCATTTTTTGCGATTTCCGCAATAGTTCTATCTCAAGAACTAATGCTTGGATTTTCAACAAACTTCAGATTCATGTATGCCTTGATATAAATTACTGATGTTTATGTTTTGGTGCAAATCGGTCGACAGCTGGCGCTGCAATGCAGCATTTTTCAGAATTTCTACTATAGCTCTATTTCAATACCTATAATGCACGAATTTTTATCAAACTTCAGATTCAGGTATACCTTGATATCAATTAGTGCTGCTTATGTTTTGGTGCAAATCGCTCAAAAGGTGGCGCTGCTATGCTACATTTTTCAGAATTTTCGCTATAGCTCTACCTCAAGAACTAATGCACAAATTTTCAGCAAAATTCAAATTCAGATATATTTTGATAGGAATTGGTGCTAAATTGATGTAATTTCTTGTATTATTTAAATGATTTAATTGATGTGATTTATATAGAAGAAAGTTTTGTGATGGCCACAACATACTAGTTTTTCTTGTTCCACAATTTTCAACATCTAGATCTAGAATATTAAGTCTGGGCGAATTTGATTGAAAAAATTGTAAAAGCAAATATTTCCGGTCGTTGCATGCAAATAAATGTAAATCGTGGTTTTCTATTTATTTTTGTGCATGTGATTTGTGTGCATGTACTTGACGGCTGGCTTTGATTAATTGGTCAAGTTTTCATTTTACTTTTAGTTTAATGATTTTCACAAGACTAGCGAGCATAAAATTTGTTTATTATTCACTTAGGGAATTTTCAAAGAATAGTAAACCCCCAGTTCTATATAATTAATTTATGCAAATTAATATATGATAACTTTCAGTCGTTTTTACTTGTTTTAACCACTGAATGTAATTTTCTCCTCATGAATAACTACAGATCTTATGTTATAAATACTTTTGATAATATGCACATAGTGTAAATCAAGATGTAATAAGTGTAAATCAAGGCGCAACTAATTTAATGCTCAATGGATTTAAGTTCATGCATAATTAATGTAAATTAGTGTGAAATTAAAATTAATAAAAAATACTAGAGAACAGGAATTATTTTTTTCAGAATTTAGTGTCGCCCCCGGTGATTTTTTTTTTTTTTATATAAATATAGATACAGTAGAGTCCCGATTATCCGAGTTAATTGAACTTATATCTTTGGAATGGATCATTTTCTTCTGATGGACTGATGGTTTCTATTATTATGAAACAGTCCTTATAAATGAAGTGTTAGGGTGAAGATGGAAGAGCAGCCATAAAAAGTTAGAACTCTGATTTTCTGGTCAGAATGAGGGGAAAAAATTACCATAATTGTTTTTTGGACTCAGATAATAAGGACTCTACTGTAGTTCAGTTTTAAGACTTAAAACACGCGATTTTATTTTATATAAAATGACGTCATCCGCATCCGCTGAAGTATTCCTCATTTGCGATCCAGTCATAAACAACATCTACAGTAAAGTACGCATAGGACGTCACTATCGTTGAATAATACATAAATCCGAAAACTAGATATCATCATTGAAGAAACTCGACCCCTCCCCCCCCCCCCCACAAAAAAATAAAAATAAATAAAAATAAAAAATAAAATAAAATAAAAATAAAATAAAATAAAAAAATATCAGCTATCTCATGATTTATATGCGTTCATTTGTTTGTAATATTAATATAGATACTTAAAATTAAATATAGTTTATAATAGCTCCATGTTTTATCAGAAATCATTCATTTATATTTTTTCAGAATAGAACGTATCTTAAGTACATTTTTTTTCACTTTTCATGGGAAAATGGCAACAAAAATATATAATTACTATTTTTCCTTTACTTTCTACAGAAATGGAGTACTTGAGTTGCCAAAATTAAAGAAACAGTGTTGAAAACTACAAAAAAATGAATATCTCAAAAATAAATGGAGATGCAGTTTTCAAACAAATTGCATTAAAAAGTACATTTTTTTCCCAATACGACGGTATAAAATTCGAAAACGTGCTATGCTTAGAAGTTAAAAAAAATTGCAGTAGATTATTTAACAGTACAATGATACACCTGCTTTGTTTTATGGCTGGCTGATACAACGGAATGTTATTTTTTGGAGACAATACTTTAATTGCTGGGAGAAAGAATTAGCATACCGGGGGCTAATAAACTTAAGAATATGCTTTGCATTTAATCCCTCACTTTTGAATATACCTTGTCCTTTCCGCCTGATTTGACATCAGTCCAGCCATTCTCAATGTTTATATGGCCCTGCAACCCTTTATATGAAATCCGAGATAGACAATCATTAATCTATATTGTGATGTAGGGGGCCAGAGCTTTTTGATTTTCTAAGCTCTTGTAGGATAATCGTTGAAAAATAACACATTTTTCTTTTCCCCGTTCTTTATTAGAACAATTAAAATTAAGATGAAAAATGCTATACTAAATATACAATTCATAGATAGACACTCTCACTTTTTACAACGGGTTTATACTTCGCGCACCCAACATGAGTGAACGTTTCGTGCTTTACATCTCTCACGATGACAAAACACAACATCTCTTCACCAAGTTCTCGTGAACTTTTTTTTTTTCTTTCACTCGGGAACGAGCGCTCTCGCTGCCCCATTGTTCATTCACCCCCCCCCCCCTATTTCTTGGAACGTGGAAATCTTCTATTGAGCGGGTACCAAAGACAGAGATAAGCATGCTGTCTCTCTTCCTGCATACCTTTCCACAAAAGACTATTGTCCTCCATGGAAATGCCTGTTGCTTTCCCACAGTCAAAAATTTGTTGAGAAGGTACTATGTCACAATATTTATAAAAATTTGAGATGTGAATAAAAAGTATTTAAGACCTACACCATTGTTTTGGATATTTTTATGTGAAATAAAGTTCTATGCTGTTATTTATAATTAACTTAAGGGGTCTCAGAACTCTTAAAACTGATAAAAAAAGACCATTTTCAACATTTTATATCTTATAATGTATTTCATTTTAAGACACAATTTTAATTGGGCTAAAAGATTTAAGTATGTTCTTTTATTTCTTGTATTTAAAAAGTTGAAAGAGACAGAATTAGCATTTACAGGGGCTATGTATGACAGTTTACTGTCATACATTTGACGACCAGAAAATCGGCATAACAGATTACATGCAGGATTACAAAATAAATTTTGCAACTAGAATGAAATTTTTGTGCCTACTTATACTTCACTTTGTAATAATTACACTGAACCTAAATAAATTTGTATTTAAAGCCTTTTTATATTCTTAATAAAAAGTTGAATCTAGCGGATGCAAAATTTAGAAAATTACAACAGTGTAATCACCTAATTTTTTTTTTTTTTTTTGAACGAAGAAAAGAAAATTTTAGGTTCTGTTTATATAGACTAACATGAAACATATGTTTTAAAAATTTGATGAAAAAATATTCAGTAGTTTTTGAGATATCGTGCGCGTTATACCCAAAAACATTCATTTGGAGAAAAATGACTTCAAGATTTCGGAAATCCCGCTTCAGCTATTGAGCGGGTATAATTCTAAAAGCCATTATTTTTGTTCTAATGGGTATTTCAAGGAAAAAATTATATCAAAATGTTTAGAAAAGATAGGAGTTTAACATCTAAAAAAAATTAAAATTTCGAAAGTTTTAAAGCTTTAAGAATCCTGACACCCCTTAAAGTTACGTTGAAATCTATTTAAGTTATTAGCTTAATCAGAAGTTCTTTTTACTTGTAGTCCTGCTTACGTTATAGTGGTGTATATAATTTTTAATTCTCAAAACTAATTATATAAAATTAGTCAACTATGCACTATATATTTTTAATGAAAAAAGAAAAAGTTTTAGCATTGAGAAAAAGTCTGATTTATGAAAGAAAGTCTCCTGGTTTTTTGTACCTTTAGATCGCGGAAATTCTGGATTTATTATATTATTAAGTTTTATATTTATTATATAGCTAATACTAATTATATCAATTTTGTTAGATTGAGTTATTATACTATTGTTATCTTACTTTTAAAATTATTTTTGATTTATTATTATCATCATCATCATTATTATTATATAAATATAGTACATTTGCGGACAACTGCAAATAGCAAACGTATGTCACGTATCCGGCCCACGAAAAATCTAGTCGAATGTGTCAGCCCCAAACCTTTCCTCTATCTCATACATGTTAATACTTCAAAATTCGCTCTCACAGTACCAAATTAAATGACAATCTATGCCCATCATGAGGATTCTAAAGATAAGAAATTCCGAGCATTAGTTTTTGAGATATGATCGATAAAGTCGTGTAAATCCTGCAAAATGCAGCATACCAGCGCCACCTATTGGGAGATTTACACCAAAACTTAATCAGCAACAACTTATGTCAACGTCTAACTGAATCAAAATTTTGATGAAAATCCGTGCATTATTCGTAGTTTTTGAGATAGATCTATTGCGAAAATTGTGAAAAATCCAGCATAGCAAAGTCACCCAACGATTAACACCAAAACCTAATTAGCAACAACTTCTAATATAATGTGAAGTTAGATGAAAATTCGTACATTGGTTCTTGAGATAGAGCTATTGAAGAAATTGTTAAAAATGCAGCATAGCAGCGTCACCTCCATTTACACTAAAACGTAAGCAGCACCAACTCATATAAAAAACTAACTGAATCTGAATTTTGATGAAAATCTTTACATTAGTTTTTGAGTAGAACTATTGCGGAAATCGTGAAAATGCAGCATAGTAGCGCCACCTCTTGGACGATTTTCACCAAAAGCTACTTAGCAGCAATTTATATGAGGGACTAACTGAATATAAAATTTTATTAAATTCCATGCTTTAGTTCTTGAGACAGAGCGCCCAAAAAATTTGTGTCACATACAGACAGACAGACATTTTGTGAAAACATGTTTTTCGGGATCTCTGACCCTTAAAACGTGTAAATCCGTCGAAAATTTTCACGAATCCAATACTTTCTTCTTGTCAAGATGGAAGAAAGCAAAAAGTCTGAATGTATCTCGCGTCATAAATATTCTTATGTCTAACACACCTTCATGTCTAAAATAAATTGTCTTTTCTGTTTTATGGTTGAGCGTCACTCTATAACGTCTGACAGTTTAGCTTTATTAGTAATGTTCAGTGATAAATTCTCTATCCTATAGCGCTAATTTTTAAGAGTTGCAAAATAATTGTAAAAGCAATTGCATTTTGTGTCTTTAAAATATCTCCAGTGAAATTCTGAAAAATAAAAACCATTTTATTCTTAAATTTCTTTGTCAGGATTTAAAACAAGAATTTAAATAAAAGGAAGAATTAAATATTTTTTTATAGCCTCCTACTTTGCAACATAATATAAAATTAACTTTGAACGTGTCGCTATTATTTAAAGATTTCTTTGGCAGAACGCATTTGTAGAAAATTATTAACGGAGTACTATCATTTTTGTATGATATTGATAAGTTTGATAAAATTCTATTAATATTTATTGTATTTTATAGCATATCTGATTCGCAGTAACATTTTTTTAAAAATACTGATACATCATTAGATTTTCAATGCTTTCATGTTTATGATGAAGAGATATTGATAAATAAGCAAAGCGTGTTTACACAGCTTATAAATGTACAAAACATAAATAGACACTTACATATTTCTCCTATTTCCTGGAGATTATCAAAAGAACAAGCACCAGTAGTACCAAGGGTAGCACATACCTTAAAAATAAAGTAAAAGAGTAAATATAAATTATCTAAAATGCTTAACATAAAGCAGACTCTCAGTTCGCTGGTTTCTCACTGTATTAATCAGTTGGAACAAAAATGTAGGATACGATGAATTTCAACAAAGAATGCCCCTGTTTTTCTACTTTATGGGGATGCGTTCCACGTAACAACCTAATATTGGTGATATGTTGGTCCAATGTCGATATTAGTTATAACTGCATGAAATACTGCCCCATTATTCGAGTATTAGCATGTTAAGATCACAAGAAATACAGGATGAATCAAAATGATTTTCCCGATTATAAATGTCAATAACTTCTTTGTAAACAAGTAAAATTTAAATTTAAAAAATCAAAATACCCGACTGCGTAAAAAGCGAACTAATTAATTATTTCTTATCAATGTGAAACTATTTTTTATATTATTTACCTATTTTTTTATTTACTTGTATTGATGACTTTTAAGTTGAGTTTAATTGTTAGTTCCTACCTATACACACTGTTTTGATGAAGCCTGTAGATGCCTATGAAGGTTAGAGTTGCATTAAAGCTACAGATCCTGCCTACACAGCTTTCAGGTTGTGTAATATTTAAACGGAGCTTCTGACTGTAAAATAGTCAATGAAACATCGTCTTCATTTTGAAACCTATCCAATGATATGCCACTCAATAGGGTGCGTAATTTTTTTTCCGTCTCTACCGCCATTTTGTATTTTATGGCCCCCATTTTGAATTTATAAAAACAAAACCTAGCCTCTAACCATCGGACGGTTAAGACGAATAGATAGAGACCTCATTAATTAAAATCCATCCAGCCATTGGGATGTTTCGAGGGTATAAAGAAATCCACATACTCAGATACGCGTGAAACACATAACCCTTCTTGGCAGTCGGGTAATAACGAATGGTAAATACAATCTGAACACAATACAGAAAGAAGTTCAAAGTTTTTCGTTTTCGTACTTTATAATTGTTCTTTGTGGTTCCATGTATTCACATGGACATAATCCAAATGGTAGCTTGACATTGTGAATGCCCATAATCGTTGGATATTGTGAAGAATGCTCATAATCACTGGACATTATGAAGAATCCTCATAATCGTCGGTGCTCAGCGACTACATCATACTGTGTCCTGGGTCATATCAGTAATATATTCGAATAACTGCTGCCTCTAAAGTTGTCTCAGATAAAGATAAGTACGACTTCCCTTTCAAAATCGCACAGAAAATACTGACTTAAGGTTTCTTCTAGGAACAAGTGAAGTAAGGCACAGAATAGTTATAAAGCACGCAAATAAAACTATGTATACTGTGTTCAAATTTGTTTGCAGTGAAGTTATTGTTATTTGTAATCGGGGTAATCATTTTGATTAACTTCGTATTTAGAGAACGCAAAGTCAATAAAACGAATATTAGCGCAATATTGGGAATATTTCTAACGCAAAGCCACAATTTAGCTAGTATGTAGACATGTACATAAAAGGAAAAGTTCAGTTAAATGACGCTTGGAACTCTACTTCTACTTTTGCTCCAATATTGCACTCTGTTACCGTAGCAAAAAGGCTGCTTTGCTTGATTGATTTGTTTACAAAGATGGAATGGGTTTTTTTTCATAAAATTGAATGTGAAATGGATCATTGCGTCTCCATTATATTTCGATTTAAATCACGTACATATTTGTATGTAACATTATTAAACATTGTTTATTTATATTCCATGTCACCATCATCCTTCTCTATTTTTAAAGTATCTAGTGTATGTTTTATTATGGTGTATTGTAGGCGGAAAAACTCAGATAAAAGCGAAAATTACTAAAACTAGTGATTTATATTTCAAATGAAAATCAAATTTCGAAGTAATTGCTTAAAAGGCGCAAAGGCCAACATAGTGAAAAAGAACCCGGGCCATCAGTATAGCGCACTGACGTTCTACCGACTAAACCACTTGGAACGATACACAGCTCGGAAAATTTCTCACTATTATATGTTGGCAAGGCTACAAACGCAGCACAAGATGGAATACTGATGGCCCGGGTTCGAGTCCCGGCTTGGAATCTTTTTCACTATGTTGGCCTTTGCGCCTTTTAAGCAATTACTTCGAAATTTGATTTTCATTTGAAATATTGTATCCAAGGCGAATGTTTCTCTCTGTAATAATTTCCATGTATTAATCTAGTGATTTATACTTGTGATTGCAATTAATGATTTCGTAATTAGTATGATAATGGATAGCACTTGGTGCGAAGACTTCAAGATAAGAGCTTGATTTTTGATTTGATGTTTTACATTGACAGTTCTCGAGAGGGAGGAAAAAACAAGTGGATAAGTGTGATCATAGATCGCACAGAGGATTTCGTTTAATATTCCTTTCAAAACACTTTAACCTTTTGCAAAATCTGTTAGTTCCACATTTTACAATCAGGGAGCGCACTCTATTCTAAACAAACTTCTATCCATTTTACAACCTATCCGTAGATATATTAGTCGAGGGAATCAAGCCCAAAGTACCCGAGATAGGTACGCACCCTCTGGCGGTAAAAAGTGGAACTAAAATATGTAAGGCTCTGGTGCATAATGTGAAAGAATGATCAAAGGGCTGTGCAATGCTACATCACTTGAGGGGTGTCGGTGAAAGTTAGAAAAGAAAAGGGGGAGGTTAGAAAAATTGCTTAAAATACACAAGTTAGAGCCCGGAAAGGTAAATAATACAATATTTTAAAAAAATTTTATGATTTTTAGTGTGATCGCAAATGTTCTGCTATAAGTATACATAATTTCAAGACCCCAACTTAATTAGGTGGTGAATTAGAAAAATTGCTTAAAATACACAAGTTAGAGACCGGAGGGGTAAATATATTACTTTTTGAAATTTTTATCATTTGTCGTGGGATCTCTAGTGTTCTGGTATAAGTATGCAACATTTCAAGTCTCCAACTTAATTAGGGGCTGAGTTAGAAAATTTGTTTAAAATACAAAGTTAGAGACCGGAGGGGTAAATATAAGACTTTCTGAATTTTTTACGATTTGTCGTTTGATGTGAGGTGTTCAGCTATAAGTCTGCAGAATTTCAAGTCTCTAACATATCTAGTTTCTGAGAACAGACTCTGTGACAGACAGACAGAGGAATGAGACGAAATTACATCATACCTTTACATAAATGTCAGCACATTATATTTAATTTTAAAATAATTAAAAAAATATTTTTAGACCCAAATTAAAAATATTTAAGTAAAATTACATAAATAAAATTAAAAAATTCGAATATTTTTAAATTCAGCAATTTAAAAAATTTAGGGTATTCGTATGTGTAAATAAATATAAATTTTAAAATAAAAAACTGTTTAAAGCGTATTTAAAATGCTGAAATAATTACGAAAAAATGCATATTAATTCTTTCACTTTTCAAACACACACTAGATGGGGCTTAAAAAGAATGCTAACATTTATTAAAATTTAAAAAAACCCGCAAAATGCCTAAGAAATACGAAATTTCTTTTAATTAAATCCATCGGACAATTAAATGCAAAAACTGAAAATTTCGACTTTTGCCGACATGCTTCGAACCCGGGACCTTTTGGTTTTAATTAACACACTCTACCACAGGACTACCGAGTTCACGAAAAAATTGTCAACATTAAGATTGTGTTTTGAGATTGCAAAAATGGTGGGATGTCATTACAATAATTTATTTAATTAAAATAACTTAACTTTTTCAAAATTTTATGATTTTGGGTATGACAGAAAGTATTCAGCTCTATGTAAAAAAAAGAAAAAAATCTATAACTTAAATAATTGCAAAGTACGGGAGCTGTGACGGACAGATGGACAGGCAGAGAAGGGAGACATATAAGGGTTTTGTGCAGGGTTGTAAAAAACCCAGCCCGGGTGGGTAGCTCGGCGGGTACCCGGGCAGCTACCCACTACAACCCTGGTTTTGTGAGATGAACGAAACCCTAACAACAGAACTATCGTAAGAACAGTGGTCTCTAAACTGACCAGTAATATAGATACGATACTAAAAATTGAGCCAGTCGATCCTGATTCAATGTAAGAAGTTTAAATCAGTTAAATGTTAAACTTTTCACTTAAAAGAGGGAAATATTCCGGGGAAAATTTACCCCTTAACGTGAATTTGAGCAACAAAAAATATTTGCGTATTATATATGTCTATGGAGCATCACATATTTACAAGTTTCACACTTTTTTAAATTTCCGTGTTTGAAACCTTCCTTTGTGAGGCTATAGAAGTGTGAAAAATAGATGAAAAATATTTATCCATTCTGGTTCCAAACATCAAATTGATTGCGTCTAAATTGTTAGTTTTTTTAATGCACATGACTGTATCCCAGTTCCAGCATCCCGTTTCCCTTAAATTGCGACAAGATTCTAATTGGTTCTACTAGTCTTGAAAAAACCCACAACAACAACGAAAAAAGTACAATACGTAATAAAGCGCTATCCATTACTCGATCCTCCATCAATCTCTTTTCTTTAAATCAGAGTACTTACTTTACATCTTACTTTAACACAGAGTATTTTCCTTTATTGCAGCAAAAAATGGGAGTTAAAGAAAAAAAAATTCTAAAACAATAACAACACAATTGAAATTACGTGAAGAAATGGAGATTTTCGTACTTATATTCGTGTTTGATCCTGATGCGTTAAACTGTTAATCCAAAGAAAAAAAAAATAAGAGTATGGAAATGCAAATTCCCGAAGCTGCTATACAAAAGGCTTTATCATCAGGTCAGTTTCAGATGAATAAACCATTAAAAACGATCCTCTTTACAATCTGGCAATGATTACCAGATATTGATAATTGGCTTCACAGACAATTAGGATCGAAAGAAACAGAAGACTAGGAATACAGTATCAATAACAATGAACACCAAAATAAAAGGAACATTTTTCTTATGGCTAATGTCAGACGAAAGTCTATTTACACGCTTTTTGTTTTAACATGAAAAAGAAACACCTTCGCTAACAGGGGTTACTTTTTCGCGTTGAAACAAAAAGCGTGCAAATAGACGTTCGTCTGACATTAGCCTAAGAAGTACTAGGGAAACCAGTAAGATAAGTCTAACGACTATGTGTAGAAACACGACTATGGGCTTAACTTATTACCTAGAAACTATTGACAGTCTGAACAGTTGAAACTTCTGTTGCAACATAAATATTTCATAGTAGTTGTACAATCAACTTTTCTTTAACACGTCTTGATTTTTTTTAATGCGCTACTCTTACACCACAAAAAGCACTCGAAAAAGTATAACTACACTGTAAAAAAAATCTGTAATTTTTACAGAAAATAGTATTTTTTACAGAAAAAAACTGTTTTGAAGAGAGACAGTTTTCTTTCTGTAAAAGAAACTGAATTTCGTAATTTTTGCAGAAAAAATCTCTATTTTATACAGAAAAAAAACTGTTTTAATGAAAAATTACAGCTTTTTTTCAGTAAATTAAACGGTTTTCCACTGGCGCCAAAATGGACAGTTTTTTTTACAGTGTACTATAATTTTCTACTTGTTGCGCGCTACTTCTTAACACGAAGTATATCTCGCATAACTTCGCCATGATTCGTAATAACGTCTTTAAAAATGAACTATTTGCACCAAGTGAAGTGATAACATTAAGCTCGAAGCCACAAGGGTCGTCCGATGTCTTCAGGGCCCCAAGACCAAGCCTTCCCGCTTCTCGGGGTTTTCAGTTTAATGAATTTCCCTTTTAAATTTGTCTGGTTTTAATTTTTAATTTTTTTTTCCCTTTCCGTTCCGGACAAGTGTCAGAAAGTGGTCAATGTTGAAGAGAAAGTGAAAGGATCTCGAACTGGCACACGGAACGCTTTCAGCGATTTTTGTATTGCGCTACTCTTACGCTACAAACTACTCGAAAAAGTAGTGACTACTATAGTTTTGCTACTCCTAACACGAAGTAATCTTTGCAATGATTCGTAATAACGTCTGTAAATGAGAGCCATTTGCAGCAAGTGAAGTGAGCCTGTGATTCGGTTTATGAATGAACGAAATTATTCAGCAGATAAAATCCACTGCCAGGTGCCGCGATACGTGTTGCAAACAGATTATGAGTGTTTACAACTGAAATATATAAAACAATTTAATGAAGCAGAAGGCAGTATGCGCACAAAGAGCGCAGTGGGCGGTTCGTTAAACCTCACATCATCTCATTTTTCTCACTATATAGGCAATTGTTTTAACAATGAAAGCGTTTTCTCGAATGACAATGCACTTTTCCAACAAATCTCTAAGGGGAGGTTTACTGGGTAGATGACATTTTAATCTTTGGCTAAAATAAAGCATGTTTTTCATCAATTTTTATCTTGAACTAAGATATCAACTCATGGGTTTTCGAAATATATTTATTGAAGTTTAGACCTTGGAATTTTTCAATGGGAAAATTTTGACTCCATTCCGGCCTTTCAATCCGACGGTCGTTTTTTTTCACGACTTAATAATCTGAAATTAAGGGGTCTCAGGAGTCTTACTTTTTACCTGGCGGTGCAATTTAGCAACATGTCACATTTAATTTTTTTCACAGTCTCTATAAAACATAAATGCATAAAATTTCTAATATAGACAATCTAATATCTCTTCTATTTAAAATAATTTTTTTAATATTCTATATTGAAATTTTATTTTATTTTTTTATGTTTAATTTTGATAAAAAATTGTTTTTTGACTTCCATGCACTGCGCGCAACATTTTTCATAAACTAATAAAGCAATTTGAACAAAACTTGGCAAATACCTTTATTTTAAGGTAAAGAATAACTTATACTTCAAATTTAGTATTATTATTGCATTGATTATGTAACTTGGCAATTTTTCAATTAAAAAATGATTTTTTTTCAAACTTTTATAATTTAAATTTAAATTTCAAATAAAATAAATAAATAAATTGCTTACAAATGAAGTATACGTTTAAGATACATTAGTTTTAGATCATTATCAATATTTTTGGGGACTCTTGAACCAATAGTTTTGCTACAGTCTTGCGCAAGTAAAAAAATAATTTTAATTTTTTTATCAAAATTAAACATAGAAAAATAAAATAAAATTTCAACGTAGAATATTGAAAAAAAAATTAAATAGAAGAGATATTTGGTTGTCTGTATTAAAAATTTTATGCATTTATATTTTATAGAGACTGAGAAAAAAAGTTGAAGGTGACATGTTGCTAAATTGCAGCGCCAGGTAAAAAGTAAGACTCCTGAGGCCCCTTAAGTTTCGAGTTACATTCTGAAACATTCTCTGAAGTTTATACCAATATACAGGGTGTCCGGTCTCAACGGTGTCCAATGGCTAATTCCTAAACCGTTAGTCATAGACATATAGTTCCAATTACAAAAATGTTTTAAATCAGGTAAAGAAATATATTAAAAGCGATTTGGGTCAATAAAAATATTTCTTAAAAAATTACGAAATTTAAATTTTTATACGGTCCCCCGGTCCTATAAGTTATATTTAGTGAAATTTTCCTTTAACACTGACATGTAATACAAAAAAAGTCCCGTTATTCTACGATTAAAATTGACCGAGTAATAGCTGTTTAAAGTTGGAGCATATTTTTTGCTGCAAATTGGGGGTCATTCACAAATTTAGTCGAAATATAATTTCGTCAGATACAAAAAATGTTTGGGAGTAAAATTAACATTCCAATATAAATTTGAAATCTTTAATCATTCTGGCATATTAATGGAAAATATACAATTTGTAATAAACATTTAAGAAGAAAGAAAAAAAGAGATTTTTAGTTAAATAAAATGATTCTAAATTAACAACCTCAATTCTTTACAAAATGATACGTATTTAAAAATATTATTAGATTGCACAAGCCTGCAAAAGTTGGGTTATGTCATGTTTTTTAGCTTTTGATAATTGATTCTTATATATTCTGTACCGCTGAATCCGAAATTGACCTTCATTTTTTACTATCATATCAGGATTTTTCGCAAATTGCAAATTTCAAAGTTTAGAAGTTCAGTATTAAAATTGAATTTCCTCCCCTATCTCATCGGACCACTCAGCTGTTTAGCTGTAAGAATCCCAGGATAAGCAAAAATATCGAATAAATTTTTTAATAAAATAAAATAAAATAAAATAAAATAAAATAAAATAAAATAAAATAAAATAAAATAAAATAAAAAATGTTTTAGATATGTTTTATAGCATGAGATTTTTGCTATATTTTAACTTACACATTTGCGATTTGCAAAAAAATTCTAACGTGATGGTTAAAAATGAAGGTCATTTTCAGATTCAGTGCTAAAAAGTGCGAAAAAATCAATTATCAAAAGTTAAAAAACACAACCATCTCCTCTACTTTATAGTATTCGATTTTTGTTATTCTTTAAATTTGAAAATTTATGATTTGCGAAATATCCTGACATGATGGTTAAAAATTAAGGTAATTTTCCGATTCAGTGCTAAAAAATACATAAAAGTTAAAAAACCCAACAATCGCAGTCTTGTATTATCTAATCTAAAACTTTTTCTTAAACTCCTTGGCAGAAATCTATCCGAAATTTTTTGTGTTATCCTGTAAAATAAATATAAATGGTAACCACCGAAAATCTTAATAATATTAGATTGTTATCGGATTTGCGCCAGTATGTAAAATGCAATCTCGATCGGATATTTAAAAGTGGGTTAAAGTTCGAGTACAAAATTTGAACTGGAAAAACATACATACGATTGTTGAAGTAACATAAAAACTTATAAAAAAAACATAATTTTTGTTAAAAGAAATCATAAGAGAAACAGTCTCAAATCCTGACAAAATAAAACATATGTTATTTTAGCCAATTTGAGACTTAATCATAATACTTGAAGGATTTTTTTTCAAAGCGCAGATACACATGAAGTAAGATCTTCGAATACTTTAAACACTTGGTATATGATCCCTCAAAGCCAAGCCGAACTCATTTGTTTTCAGAGTAGAAAAGTGGCATAAGTCATGCATTTTTAAAGTTTCATAACTCGCTCAATTTTAGCGTTATATGAATGGGACTTTTTTGTCTTACTTTCAGTGTAATAGGAAAAAATTACTAAATATAACTTATAGGACCGGGGGACCGTATAAAAATTTAAATTTCGTAATTTTTTAAGAAATGTTTTTATTGACCCAAATCCTTTTAAAATGTTTCTTTACCTGATTTAAAGCATTTTTGTAATTGGAACTATATGCCTATGACTAACGGTTTAGGAATTAGCCATTGGACACCGTTGAGACAGGACACCCTGTATAGTAGTTAAAAAAGTTCATAATTGACAAAATGTCGATCATTAATATATATATATATATATATATTATTTTTATCGCAACTATTATTGTTAAAAATAAAAATATGTTTAAGGCGAAGAATTAGTCTTGATGAACATGCATCACAAAACTATTTTTCATATTTTATAATAATGTCAACGAATATGTTGCTTATGAAACTTCATTGTCGATCTTAAGCTGTAGAGACTTGTGATTTATGAACAGCTATGGAAGCAGAGTCATGTAAAACAAATCAATCGTTCGAAAGAAAACTCAATGTCAACCATTCTGCACATTTTAATGCTAATTAATAAACATAATTTAAAAATTCTATATGAATTTTTATTACCGGTACAAAATTACTTTGATATTTATTTTGTGTGTGCATTAAAATCTAAAATAGAGTAAAATATTGTTATATATTTCACTCACGAGCTTTATGTTGAACTGAAAGTATTCTAAGCGCATTTTTATTTATGTAAGATTTTCTAACAGTAAATTTTTTACCCAATGAATTCCGCACTAGTGCGGTATCCAAATTGTAATAGTGGCAACGAATGTTGCTTATGGAACTTCATTGTCGATCTTAAGCTGTAGATAATTGTGATTTTTGAACAGCTATGGAAACAGAGTCATGTAAAACAAATAAACCGTTCGAAAGAAAACTCAATGTCAACCATTCTGCACATTTTAATGCTAATTAATAAACATAATTTAAAAAAATCTATATGAATTTTTATTACCGGTAGAAAATTAATCACTTTGTTATTTATTTTGTATGTGCGTAAAAATTTAAAATAGAGTAAAATAATGTTATATGTTTCACTCACGAGCTTTATGCTGAACTGAAAGTATTCTAAACGCATTTTTATTTGTGTAAGATTTTCTAACAGTAAGTTTTTTACCCAGTGAATTCCGCACTAGTGCGATTTTGCGCCGACCAAAATTTCTCAGTCGTCGGTGTTTTTTGAGAACATGCTTTAAATAATTTGCATTTTTCATTAACAAAATAATTTTTTTATAAATGTACATATTCCTCATTGAATTTCGTATAGGAATCATGCGTTATATTTTATTATTACTATATTGGCAACTAAGTTATATGCAGTTGAATTTATGAAATCCCAAATCACACTAGTGTGGAGTGCGCGGATGTTGAACCAAATTGTGAAGTCCATGGGTTAAAGAAATGTTTTATAATGAGATCATAATCGAAGACAGCCTTAGCTAACTTCCGGGATAAAATTTCTCTGTGACTTTTTTCTCTCAAGAAAATGATTATATTAAGGTTAGTTACGAATGCCTAAATGTACGGGAAGAACAAAACTGAATAAGGGTTTGCAAATTTGTAATTGCAATTATCTGCAATGTAATTACCATTTAATTGTGTGTAATTAATTATAGTTACAATTGCATGCCGTAAAAAACTACAGCAGTACTGTGGCTGGAACCGCCCTTACATTTACTTCGTTAAAAAAAAAAAATTGAAACAAATCTCACAGACGCACAGAGGTTGGCATAATGTTCTTTTTGCGCTATTTTGGCGAATAATTTCTATTTTTGAATAGCAGTTAGGTCTAGCGCGCGAAAATAACACGCGAGTTTTATTTTATTATGATATTGTAATTTATTATAAAAAAGAGAAATTTATTTTTATTTATCACACACATTTAGTTTCATTTCACACAGATATTTAACACACTCATTATTTTTAATATACACATTTAATTTTATTATAAAAACACACATATTTTGTTTTAAAACGCCAGGTTGCCATACGAATAAAAAAATCGCCGGGTTACCATCCTATAAATAAAAATCAGCATTTAGGTTCCAAAAAGAAGCGCAGGTGCGTCTGCGACATCTGTACCAAAAAATTAAATAACAATAATTATTATTATTGCATAAAAATGCATACTTAAAGTGCGATACTCACGAAGAAGGGTATCAACCCCTTTTCCTTGTCCTTGAGTATGGCCTCGTAGAGCTTTGCACCTCTAAGGCTCAAGTTGTCGTCGCTCTCAATGTAGCGCATTTTGACTAGACCGATCAACCCAGCTTTTTCAACGGAGGAATGTGCCTAGAAATGCAAATGGAAAAGAAAAAACAATTTTCTTTTTGTAAACAGCCAATAAAAATTGTAGTTATAATCTCTTTCTATTAAATATAAAGATTATTATTATTATTTATTCAATTATAAGCTTTCGTTTGCTTAAGAGTCAATCCATTTCAAGTGGTCCAGAAAATATTTTATTGATTGCTTGATCATTTTAAAAAAATCTGAAATTTTTTGTACAACAAACCTAACATGATGGAAGTTCAAAATGACTTTTATTTTAATTTTATTAATTTTTGTTTGTGCATGGAGGCCATCTTTCTTTCATCGTGTGCAGCATTTTCTCACATCCTAGGGCTTACGGAATTGTAAATAACTCATCTTTTATTTTTTTAATTCGAGTGGGTTTTAAAGCAATTTGTTCAGAATGAAATAAGCTAAAAGCCTGTTAATAAAATAGTTTTCTAAAATAAATCCTTACTGGTGACATTTTAGCATAAAGTTTAAAAGATTTTTTCCTTAAATCTGTCAGTTTACATGAGAAAGTTTTTTTGGAAATTAATGCTGTCAACATGGCACATTTTTTTTTACAAACGGGCAGAAAGTACTTGTACTCACATGCCAAGTTTCGGATCTGGGTTTTCTTTTTTCTTCACTAAAAAGAATCTCAAATTTTTAAAAAATTTCAAAAAGTCGCACTTTTAAGGGTTTGATATCTCGGGTGGGGCACGAGATAAAAATCTGAAATTTTGGCCTCTGATAGCATTTTATGGTAGTATTATCCACAAACAATTTAAAGATGGAGATTTGACTGCAAGCTGAGATATGGTGATGACAAGATGTCAACAAATACTATTACGAGTACCTTAGAATGAATTAGATTTATCTCTTTTATTTACTTGAGCTCTTTCATACCGAGTTCCGAAATCTTAGAACGCAGATCTTGAAATCATTCAAACGCAAAACTCTGTTAGAGAAGTCCGATGCCGTAGTATCGACGCGTTTCAGACGGGCGACCGCACGAGATTTTTCCAGGGCAGCAGATTTGGAGTCGGAAGCAGTCCCATTTTTGAGCGAAAGAGTCGGAGTCGGATCTGTTAAAAATCTCGGAGTCGTCCATTTTTCAAGCAGGGCTGCGTTGTAGGAGTCAGAGTCAGTCCCATTTTTGAGCGAAAGAGTCGGACTCGGATTCAGAGTCGAATCTGTTAAAATTCCCATAGTCGGAGTCGTCCATTTTATCCACCGACTCCTCAGCCCTGGGTTTTTCAGAGTTTTTCCTTGTGTGTAACGATAATTCGGGTCGCTTTTTCTATTAAGTCCTCCCTGAAGGCTGAGTCTCATGATCGGCGGTGTGACTCGGATTGCGTCTGCTGGTTTCGGCCCTGGGCGCGGATGGCATCCGTTGTTCGGCAGTGTGTTGCTGGCGGCTTTGGCCGATTTTAATTACGTCACAATTTGTTGTGGTACTGACCCCCTGGTGCAGATGTTTCCTTGATTTTCGGATTCGTCAAAAGATTCCATAAGGGTATATTATCATGTCTCAGCAGGGACTTTGTGAAGTTCTCTCTTGTGGTTTGACCTTGTGTTTCTCTCGCTCGGCTGTTTCGACTGGCAGGTTGCTTTCGCGAGGCTGGGTGTCACTTTGGTGTCTTTTGGGATTGGGCATCGCTACGCGATCGGACCGGGGAATTTTAGTTTTATCTCTTTTATTACTACATTTACACACAAAATATGGTTTGTTGAAAACAGTGTAATAACAAATATTTAATTTACTACGATACTATATATGTTCAACAAAGATCTGAGAAATATCTTCACACAATTTAGGAGAGATGTTATGAGTTCGACCTTTTATTGTTGTCAGTTCCATAGGAGTGATCTTTCTCAAAATTTTGTTTGAAGGATACAAATCCTGTCATCTCTTGTTAAATTGAATGAAGTTTTTTGTCCTACTGGCTTATAGAAATGAACTTTGAAATCACTATGTTCAAGGCTGACTTCTAATAATTCCAAGATAATACTTCTTATCATACACACATGCAGCAATGTCATTTTTCTGCAGTTTAAACTTTGAAAGGGCTTTGAATATTTTTACTTTCAGAAAATTACTTGAGGCTGATGCATGGTAACATCGTATAAATGCTTCATTTGCAGGAACATGCTTATGGTAGGAATAAGTTTCTTTCTTTCTAACCGATGACCAGGCCCCTACCTGCCGGGTTGCCCCAGCTTAACGGGTTTAGTACCTGACATCAGGATGAGTGACCGCCTAATCGCCGCGAAGCGGCAATAAACCTGACATCGTTGCCTCGATCGTCATCCTATTTGCAGCGCCTACTGCTCGTTTGTGTATACTTTGTTTTGCCGGTTACTTAACGCTATATCCTGTCGTTTGGCACCTGCACATTGCTACTTAAGTTGGTCTCGTAATTTAGAACCTTGATCAGATGACGAGACCTTCACCTGGCAAGGCACCTCCAGAGGTATAATTCACAGGTAACTTGGAGGACTTTGCACCCAGGACGGATTTTACATGCACCAGGTGCCATTAGCGTACATGACGGAATTTTAGCCGGCAGATAGCCTGGGTCCTGCGACCAACGGCTACGAGTATAATGCTCTACCAGCTTGGCCACCGCTGCCTGATCTGATTGGGATAGCTTGGAATTTTTGAAGCCTAATTGTTGATGCATACTTGTCAAATGAAAATGATTATTTCTTATTTTATTATATTTTTATTATTATTTTTTTTTGTATGGGGGGGGGGGGAGGTAGAGAAAACAAAGAATGGGGCTCCGCAGATAGACAAATTGCACCAAATGTTAATTTTTTGGGCCGAATGGATAGGCAAACTTAACGTTGCAAGGGACATAAGACTACGCCTTTCTACCGTACCCCACCGGGTAAAAACTGGCTCCCTGGGCTTTGACATTGGAGCGGGTCCGGTAGGTCCTGCAGAAAGCGCATATATAAAGAGAGGCGTAGTCAAAAAAAAAAAAAAAAAAAAAAAAAAAAAAAAAAAAAAAAAAAAAAAGATAAAAAATAATACATAAAAAAATATATATATATAACAATAAAAAGATTTAACATTATTTACCTTTTCTTTTTTTTTTTTTTTTTTCGCATGAAGAGGATTCTTTATACGCTGACCCGAAATACGTATAGTGATAATTCAACGTGAGCAATTTTTTTTTCCTTTTTTTAAATATTTATAACCTGAAACAGACAAATTGTTAGTATGGGATTGGGTGTCCCGCTAAAAATCGATGTGTGTGTGTGTGTTTTTTTTTGTTTGTTTGTTTTTTTCTTTTCCCTACTGTGATATTATGTCTATGTTTTCAATTAGCCATCTGGCCACTGATTTACCCTTGTTCTGTACGTGTTTGTTGTTTGCTAGTTGTCTGTGCCAAAGTTGCTCGTTATTTGTTGGTATTTGGACCAGATGGTGTTGTTGTGTTAGCGGGCAGGATGTAAGATAGTGTTTAGGGGTTCCAATTTCTCCACATGCGCAGTTTGGTGTGTTTTTGCGTTTAAATCTGTGTAGGTAGTCAGGGAATGCTCCATGACCCGTGTAAATTTGACTTAATAGTTTGCAGCCCATTAGTCTGCTTGTGTTAACTGTTGGGAAGTATTAATATGTTGTCCTGTCCTTGTCCCCATAATCCCACTCGAACTGCCATTGTTTTATTATAAGCTCTTTGATTGTTCTTTTTAAGTTAGATATTGGTCTTTCTAAGTTATATGGTATATTATTCGACTGATTTTGTGCTGCTTGTTTTGCTAATTTGTCGGCATCTTCGTTGCCTTGTATGCCACGTTCAGGGACTGACAAGCAGCATTAAAATTGTCGTTTTTAAACCAAGAAGCAGGAATGTGTTTTGACACGTTTGCTATGTCGCAACAAGTATTTCAACATTAACAGAGTTTCTCTTTCCTTATTCCTTTTCTGTTTTTGTCCCATGTCTTTTATAAAATATTCTTTTTTTATGTAAAAGTATTGATGTTTCTTTTAGTTACTAAAATTACTTAAAACAAAAATTACTGAAACCATACAAAATGTAGGCCTTAGGTATATATTATATATATTTAAATTAATTGCTAAGCTTCGCAAAAGGCTTTATTTTCTGTTACTATTATTTAAAGTTAATAAAACAATAAAATGACACTCTGAGATAAATACTTACCTGTGACTACAATAAAACAGTAGTTTGGCAGTATTTTTTTGACATATCGCCCTTGCCGTATCTCAGCTTGTAGTCAAATCTCCCTCTTGAAATTTTTTGTACATAACACTACCATAAAATATTATCAGAAACCAGAACTTCAGATTTTTATCGTATCCCCCCACCAGAAATATCAAAGCCTTGAAAGTGTAATTTTTGAAATTTGAAAAAATTTTGGGAATTTTTTTAACGAAGAGAAATCAAGTTCTAGATCTGGAACTTGGCCTGTCAGCACAAGTACTTTCGGCCTAGTTGTAAAAAAATTATGTCATGTTGAAAGTTTTCCTTGGTAGAAAAACTTCCTCTTGTAAAAGGACATATTTTTTAAAAAAATCATAAACTTTATGTTGAAATTTCACAGATAAGGATTTATATTAGGAAACTACTCTATTACTAAACTTTTAGACCATTTTTATTCTGAACAAATTTCTTTAAACCCCTCTTGAATTGGAGAAATAAAAGATGATATATTTACAATTTTATAAACTCTTCAATGTGAGAAAATTGCTGCACACGGTGAAACAAAGATAGTCGCCATGCACAAACAAAAAATAATAAAATTAAAGTTCTAGTCATTTTGAACTAACATCATCTTAAGGTTGTTGTACAAAAAAATTCAGATATTTTAAAAATGGTCAAGCAACCAGTGCTGGACCACTTGAAATGGATTGACCCTTAACCCCTTCGCGACGAGCGTCTTTTACAGAATTTTTAATCTTTTATCATCGGTTTTTGAAAACAGAAATTTTTGTCTAATTGAATCGGGAAAATGTTCGGATTAGATAAGGCAGAATTTACAATAAAATTTTACTGGTGAGAATAATCACGGATTCTGAGCACCTTACGCGGTACGTATATGGGTCGCTCGTCCCCAAGGGGGTTAACACTGATTAACGTTGATTTTTTATTTTGTTCGGAAAACATTATACCTGAGTCTATTTTTGTTGATTATCCACTAGAAAAATAGTGAAAAAAAATATTTGTTTCTGTTGGGCATAATGTCATAATGTCGCCTCTGAGTTATATAACAAAAAATGATAATTTTAAATTATATACTTACATTAAAGTGTTTATGCTGCACAGTAACAACTATTCAAGGATATAATAATTTTTAATAGTTTGTAGCATTAATAATGACTACTTTATAATGTCATACCTTATTATATACCTTAATTTGGCCCAGGTTAAATATGTTTTGTACCAGAGATTTCTTTTAGAAATGAAATTGAATAATAGTCCCTTTGAAACCTGAAATTAAATAAATGTTCATGAAAAAAAAAAATTCTGGTTTGAAGCGCTGTTAAACTGGGTCAAATTATCCAGTTATTACGGAGGTTTAAAGATAGAGAAAAAAACGTCAGCCGAGAACATTGCAAGTAGTATCAACAAAAGATGTTATAACCTCCCCGTGATAACAAATAAGAACAAAAGCAGATTTCTCAACCTTAAATGCATATCATCACCCATAAGTTACACATAACAGTTCACCAAAATACCAATGCTAGAGCGCCGAATGGCAAAAACAAGATCATGTAATTCCTGAGTTGCATTATGCATTTAAGGGTTAAGGCTGTTCTGGAATCCGAAACTAATTACTATCAGACACATTTTCGAAATCACTTTTATTCATAAACACCAGGGCTAGGAAAGTATGCCAGGAATTATTATTATAGTTTAAAGAAATCGAATAACGTGTCCATTTTTTCTGAAATTGTAAAGGAATTTTCAGAAAATGGTGTCAAATTTGGAATTTTGTACGGATTTTGAAGACGCGGCAGTGAGAAAAAGATCGTGATCGGAGAGCAATTTATTGCAACTGAAGATCTAATACATTTATAGAAAAAAGCTCAATGCTACTCGATTTTAAATCAATTGAGTAGCAATCTCTGCAAATTTAATTCTTTTAAATACAAAGATGACTTTATAAATTCCTGATTTTAAGCAGGGATTTTCTTTATTTTTTAAAGAACAGTGAAGAATAAATGACAATAAATGATGCATGCCATATTTTCTATTCCTTGCCTTTTTCTGAACATTAGTTTTTTATACCGTATATTTTCCTTACTTATTCGACGATTTCTACTTATTGTCAAAATCTCTATATCCGCATAAGTAAGTATTGGTTCCTGTTTAATTAACCCAGTTTTACTCTTCAATCCATATAAAATAAATAAAATAA
The DNA here is from genome assembly GCA_963932465.1 of Maratus speciosus. Lineage (NCBI taxonomy): Eukaryota > Metazoa > Arthropoda > Arachnida > Araneae > Salticidae > Maratus > Maratus speciosus. Next base: position 617,650,728 of record OZ010789.1, read on the forward strand.
TAATCTTCTCATATGCAATAAATATACATAAAACCTTTGATACGTTTTATTTATTTTTTATTGGATTGAAATAGAACAGAATTTAAGAAGTTGTGTTTTGGTAAAGTACACATTAATTTTTTTTCCCTTTATCTGCGTAAAACATTCTAGGTAAACACAATCTTTTTGAAGCCCTATTAGAGTAAAACATCTTAAAAAACGCTTTTTCTTCTATTCTAATTATATGGATGTAATTAAGTGATTACTATCTAAGGCGTTTATTCTTATGCTATAAGCTTTATTACTAATTACTTATTTCACTTCATTTTGTCTCTTTTGGAAACCATAACAGTGCCATTTTCTGGAGCAATGTCATAATTGGGATCAATGTCGGAAGCGACGTCACAAGAGCTTGTGGTACAAGATCTTCCCAAATTCGATTTTATTTTACACCTTTCTTTTTTAACCCCCATTACTAAACTGTAAAAACTACAGGATCGGGCACTGAACAAGCATTTACTAAATTTTAGTGTTGTTACAACTGAACCACGGACCTTGGAGTTACCCATTGTTATGGAAACTTTATGCTTATCTTCACAAACAATTAGGAGAATAATCAATTAGAAACTTAACACAATAATACGGGGTAGTCATAATAAAAACTTTGCGGATATATGGACTTTTAACGGCTGGTTCATTCAACCGATCGAAATGAGATTTCAGGTATAGTTATTCAGAGGTAAGAGTTCGGGATTCTGTGAACAGGAACATAGTGGCGCTCGCAGTTATGGTTATAGGTACAGAAACTCGAAATTTTCGAATGACAACACCCCTTTTTTCCCCGTCCCAAAATGCGCAGTGCATGCGAAAACCCTAAAGAGTGTTGTAACGGTATGTGTATCACAAAAACGGACGTGTTATGCATGCACAAAAGACAGCTGTGCGAACGGCCCCCCAAAAAATAAAGTTTGGGGCGCACGGAGGGAATTTGTACATGGCAGAGGCAAGACACCAATCACAGAGCTCCGCTCGCCAGATATTCAGCGTAGAAAACGGATAAAAAGCGAGCTGGAATGTTGGTTCTTCAGTCGGGAGCTCGCACACGTCGACGAAATGGCTCTGCCGGCGAAAGTTCGTGTGTGAATTGGCAAAACTCTATTATAAAAATGGAATGAATAACGCAGAAGCCTTGAGTGACGAAAACCATAAACGGAATACGATATACGGAAGCGTCGAAACCCTCGCCAAATATGTGGCCTATGTACACCGAAAGCTCTACATGATTTAGAAAAGAAATTTGAAGAAACTGGCTACACATGTGATAGACCGCGATCCGTACGACTAACTGTTCCCGAGGACACTATTATAGAAGTTCATGACATACTGACTTCAGGACACATGCAAATTGCAAGAGGTGCAGCTCGTGTATTGGACATACCGAAAACAATAGTCCTAAAGCTACTGCGCTTTGTAATCCGCACGTTTCCATACCGGTAAGAGCGCCTTCCAGATACTGAACGCGGGGGACCATCAACAACGTATGGACTTTGGAAATGAATTTCTTATCCGATATGATGGCGAGAACGACTGGCCACTTCGCATATTATGGACAGACGAGGCATATTTCACCCTAACTGGCAACGTCTACATCAAAACTGTATGCACTGGGCAGACACGAATCCGCACGCTGCGGCACCAGTACCTTTACATGACACCAAAGTTACTGTGTGGTACGGCATTGTAGGCACAATTTTTCTTGACCGGTACTTCTTTAAGGAAGCGACACGAACGGGGACTGTATCGTGCTCTGTGACAAGCTCTCGCTATACAGCCATGCTGCAAAATTACGTCATACCAGAATTGTTGCAGCGATATGCACTGTTGGATGAAAGATGGCTCAGTTCCACATATATAAAAGTCTGTTCGTAGGATATACCTACTATAGAAGGTTTATGAAGAGTTTTTCACGAGACTTCTTCACAAATTGACCGGAACGAATAAAAAGTTCCTATGTGTAGGAAGATGTGAAGATGCCTTTAAGAAGATAAAATAGTCGTTAATATCAACGTTTGTCCTGATATGTCCCCACTGTTCAGCCCAACACTTTATTTCGGATACAGATGAGAGTAATTAAAGTGTCGGCGCTGTTCCGTCCAAAATATACCGAGGATACAGAATAAATCATCACTTACTGAAGTAAATTCCTATCCAAATCGGAAGGAAATAACTGTATTAAGCGGAAAGAATTACTCGCAATCGTAGAACACTTCCATCTTTGTCTCTACGGCAGAAAATTCCTACTCTGAACCTGAACTCAACTGATCATGCTTCTTTAACCTCGATTAAAATAATAATAAAATAATAATAATAATAATAAAAACAGAGGATCCGACAAACAAGTGGATGCATGCACTGTTGAGCTTTATATATTTTGCACTCAATTTTAACATCAAACATTCAAGACTTTTTAAAAATTTCCTGAAATGTATTTTATGTCTAATGTGTATTTTGAAAAATTCAATATTATATAATATTAATTAGAATTAATATACAGAATCAAAAAGGAATTTATTTTAGAATATTTTTAGAATTATTTTTCTATAAGCAATTACATAATGGTTGACGCATTATCATTAGAAAATTAAATTTACCACTATCTATTGAAAGTGTCACAAGGAATGAAGCAAAAAAAAAAAAAAAAAGAAAAAAAAAGTAGGGGATGGTAGTACACAGTGAGACGAAAATTATTATTACTTAACATATGACGACAATTTTTATTCTTTTGAAAAAAAATTTGCTACATCTTTAAGCTACACAAATGCGCTACACATTAATGTATAAATGGTTTTAAAAAAGTTATTTATAAAAACATAGAAGCAGCATAACGGAGCATAGAAAATTGCCTCACTGTGTACCACAAGTAGTACACAGTGAGACAATGTATATATTTTCCTAAATCATACATTTTTACACTCTATGAATAATTTTCTGCAGTTTATGATTTCTAACTAATATTTCTAGATTTTCAAAATGTTAAAAATAGGAGCCTCGGGTGGACAATGGCAGACCTTGGGTTACCTTCATGCAAAATTTTAGCTTCTTACGTTTAGTAAATTTCCCTAGCCATCGCATGCCCGTACACACACACAGAGAAAGAGAGAGAGAGAGAGAAAAAAAAACCCTTCTTTTATTAATAAATAACTTTTTTAACATCAGAACCACGTAGTAGGTACACAATAAGACACGTCTCACTGTGTACCACAACTGTGTGTCTCACTGTGTACTTTCGTTACGTTGTAACAAAATGGATGCCACATCTGTTACATCAATCTCATCGCTTTAAAAAGTTTATGTCGTTTTGTCGAAATAGTCTATTTTTAGATATAGCTAGGTTAGGTTAAGTAAATATATGTCATTTTGAAGGAAATAAACTCTAAAATAGACGTTTATGTAACTTTAACCACTATAAAATAAGGAATTATTTACTATTTTGTCGGACGAGTAACTGAAGTATCCACGTGTTGCATAAGATGAGGTCGTTTTGTGTGTGTGCCAGGTTGAAGAAAAAGTTACAACCATATGTCAAAGTGGCTGCTGTCTCACTGTGTACCATGTCTCACTGTGTACTCCCCCTACCCTATTTGAATGGATATTATATTTCATAAGAAAAGCAAGAAGTTTATTTTGAAATTCAAATATATACCTACTATAGAATATAGGTATATGTACCAAATTACAAGTACATACCTGATCGGAAGTATAGGCTACGAGTCTTGTGTTAAGATCAGCTTCATCAATTTTTTCATACTTTTCTCGATATTGCTGAAATATTTGGGTTCGCGCAGCTAAAAGACCGATCAACGTTGATTCACTGGCTGTTGTCTGTGGAAGGAAAAATAAATTACAGTTTCATGCTTTTAAAGTAACCTATTAATATTTAAGAAAAAGTTTAAGATATATAATCAAAGAAAAAGTTTTTGGTGTAATTAAATAATTAGAATTCGGAAACGGGCTGCAATTAGATTTTGAAGAAGCTGAAAGCAGATACATCCTTAATAGCACAGTGACCAAAATAGGAACGAAATGTTAATTCTCCATAGCCAAAATGAAACTTTTACTGTCGTCACGTAACGGAGAAGATAAATTTTTCCCTAGTAACTAAGACGTTGGTATGTTTTGTAGTAAAAGAATTTAAGAGTCTACCCTAGTCGCGGAAAGAAATCCTCAAGCAAATGTTAATCCTATGGTAGAATTGTTTACAGATTTCTCGCTCGCATTTTAATATTTTTAAATGTTTTTTTTTTTTTTTTTTTTTTTTTTGCATAGGGTATTTGAGGTCGTTAACTTTTATTGTGCGTTTGTACTTTTTTTTGATTTTGGTTACAGCTTTTTTGTATGAGTATAATTTCACTTTTAGAACCGGTTAGAACCGGTTCTGAAAATGTACTTCCAACTCCCACGACGTGAACAAATTTGGTCGCCAAATTATGAAAGGGCACTCAATTCTCTGGATCTTAATGCCAAAGTCTAGTTTAGGAAATTGATTTTTAACAGAATGCCGGTCATTTGAAAAAAAAAAAAAAGATCATATTTTCGCCTGTTTTTACCTTTTACGAGCTCGGAAAAAGAAAATAATGAATAAAAATTATACTTTCCGGTGATATAAGTTCCAGAAAGAGCGATTACCTTTCTTAAAAAAATGAAGGGAATTGGTCGAATAGCTCTTGAGAAAAATGGTCGCCCATTTTAAAAAACATGGTTTCGAAAAAAAAATAGTTTCAAGACGATTTCGTAGTTTTTTTTTTTTTTTTTTTTTAGATGGTTTTCGATATGGATTCGAGAGGGTCTTTTTCGACATGCTTTCAGAACGCAATAAACCTCGAATGTACAGTGCGTTAAGAAATTATAAGACCACTTTGATTTGGAAAATTATGAAGTAAATAAAGGTTCTAATTATATTTTAAACGCATAAGATATCAAAATACAATATATTTATTAAAATCAGTTTGCAATAATTTTGAATAATGCAATAAATAAGTCTGTTAACAAAAATGTAAGCAATGATTGAAAAATACACTGTTAACAAATTATAAGATTCCTTGTCTAAAAACAAAAATAATGTGCAAATTAATACTTATTGGTCTTCCATTTTTCCTTATAACCTCAAACACTCTGTTTTTCATATAAGTGACCAGATGATTAAGTACAGATTCAGAAATATTGTGCCATTCTTTTACGTTACTATTTGATTTCAGACTCTTCCAAACTGTTACGTGTGAGGTTCTTTTGCTGAAACGGTTCGAAATTTTCCGAGTTGAAAGACCTTTTTGAGTTGATAATCGAAATATTTGTCAATCATCCCGTGCTGTCAAAATCCCTTTTCTTCCAGATCGTTTATTTTATTTGAACCTTTTTTTCGAATTATTTCATTGTGAATGGCAGTTTTAGAACGCTTCCTTAACCGAGGTATTTCTCGTTCAGATTTACCAGCACCCTTATAAAACAAAATTTTTCTTACTTCAGTCACAGTCAACTCTTTACCCCGCGGCATCTTCAAATATATCGTAAATAACACTATCTAAACCTGCACCTTTGCTTCTTGGGAATACTTTCACGATATACAAATGCGTACGTTTTATTTCTGATGTTACGTATAATATGCTAATTTCCTCAGGTGGTCTTATAATTTCTTAACAGTAACTTTCTTTACGCTTAAACGAAATTAGAAGATTTTAATAAAATGTAACTTAAATTTTAATGTGGCAATTATAACAGGAAACGTTCTATGATGAATTTTAAATACACACGTTAAAAATTTGCACGTTGTGTCTTCTTCTTCAGAACTGCAATTCGTTAGTGGTCTTAAAATTTCTTATCGCACTGTAGAGCTGCTCGTAGAAAGCCGTCTTCTGTATGCTACGGCGGGCGTTATGTCCAACTAGCAAAATGATTGTAAGGAATTGGAATATCACGAAACCGCGACAATCCACGCACTTGAAGGAGGAAAATAAAAGACAAAAACAAAAAAATATCGAAAACTTTGATCCAAAGAAATATTCTTCTTAGTAGAACAGGGGCGTAGCTACCGAGGAGCAGTTGGAGCAAACTGCTCCAGGCGCACGAATCCTAAGGGCGCAAAATTAGGAAGAGCGAAATAAAGATTTACAAAAATGCTTGAATATTTTTTACATTATCAGATATTATAGATGAATTTTGTTACAATCCGCATATTCTTACGATATTTTACTTTGTGTTTAACCTCAACTATATCGATTTAAAACATGTTTTTATACACAGTTAAGATAGAAAAGGGGACAGATCACCTTCAGCAGCTCGATATTGCATGATTTTAACACAATATTAAAAAAATTTGGAACTGTCAATATTTTTTCAAATTAAGCAATTTTTTAAAAGTAAATTGTGCAGATTTTTGTTTATGTATTCCTTTAAATACTTCTAATGAAAAATAATTAGAATTTAGTTTAATTAAGAAATACAAATTAAGGATTTTCAAAAAATGATTTAACATACATGTGTTGTGCGCAGGATTATAAAAAAATATTTTCCATATACCCGCTTAATTCTATCTTCATTCTATTATCCGATAATTAATTCTTAAAATGTTGTCATTTAACTCCAATCTAAAATATTAATCGAGTTTCCAGATGAAAATATTTTTCAGGCAGATAAATTATAAAATACAAAATTCATGGTAAATTTTCCATAAATATTTAATAAATAAAAAAATATATTACAGGTACGTAATTAAAAATTGTTACAGTTATAAAACTATGTAAAATACAATATAATACAAAATATTAAGTTTTTTAGTTTCGGAAATATGATGCGCGCACTGCAAAAATATTTGGTTTGAGAAAAACGACTTTAAAGTTCAAATTTACCTTGAGTTGGATAGGTATCGCTCCATATATTTTATCATAAAACCGGTTCTAATTTGAGTATCGTCATTTTTTTTTTTTTTTAAAGTTTGGTAACATGTTATTCTTTAATAATAGACCAATTTTTTATTTTTTATTTTTTTTTTTTACATTTTAAAAAGTTTTAAGGTGATCTCCCCTCTTAAAAGAAATTACCTCTAGTCGCGAAGTTTCGATTTTAATTCATACTGTAACGGAGCCGATGTCGTAAGGTGGTGTGGTAGCGGGCAACTTCAACGGCCAAGGCTTATTTAAAGTCGAAGAAATATTTTATTGCATTACAAACAATTAAATAATATTTTCTGGATTATATAAGTCTTATTTACAACATTTTTCATATGAGGGTTCGAGTTCAGCTGATAATAATATATTTATAGAATCAAGTCCAGTCCTCGAATAATAGATCGCTTTCAGTGTAGTCAGTCTCTTACTTATCCAATGTCCACTATTTTAGAAGATAGAGCTCACGATGCTCGACAGGAATGTCGCACTTTTGTAGGTGTTTAACCGAGGTTTAGGAACCTCCGATCTTCAACTCCGTGGTGGAGATATCTTAACAGCCACACCTGGCTTTCGCTTTTCTGTGCTTCGGAGTATGCCCCGATGCCGTCGACCCGTGAGAGGTTTCCACTCTGCACGACCAGAAACACCTTGAAGTCTCAACTTCAACAGAAGGGAAAATTAAGCTCCCGAGAATGCTCTCGCATCCTCTTTTATCAGTTTCGTTTTTCCGTCTAGGACCAAAGCCACTCCCATTAGCCACTCACCATCCGTGGACCATGATCTCATAGGCCAGCCCTTTCTCTATAGGCTGCCGTCAGGAACTTTCGCGTCCGGTTTTCATCTCTGGTTTCACTTTCTACTTTCCCACGGGAACGAGGCCCTCGTGAACATCAAAAGAATATTTCTCTCGATAGATAAAAGAGTTCCTTTCACCCTAGTGTCATCTGCGAAGATTGATAGAAATTGAGGTATTTGTTTCATCTCTAGCGACACTTTCTAGGACTCTGAAGAAATTTGGAGGCTAGGTGAAAATACATTAGCTTCCCTATGCTGGCTTTTGCCTTGTAAATTGAGAGTTTCAATGTGAGATATCGTCGAATTCTCACAACACCCCTCCCTCAAATCATATTTCGGCTACCAGACGTAATATGCTGTAAGGGAAATGGTTAGCTCATACATTTCAAGTGGCCCATATTTAATCATATCAATTCTTTAAAAAAACCTTTTCCTGCATTTTATACTTAGCTTGCAAATGCTGGACACATTTGGTTACGAAATTTCTCTTCAACAGACAAAACACATTTATATTTTACACGATTACATTTACACATAATAAAATGAATATTAATATATACATATAGTCGGGTTTAACGACCGACTTACTCTACTCGGCTCAAGTAATCCACGTGAGGTATATCTTTGCCTGGTCGATGAGTAATTGCATAATGATAAGGCTGCAGTGTCAGTGCCCACCTGAGTAGTCTGGGATTATTGCCTGCATTGTTTTTCAAGAATATTAATGGGTTGTGGTCCGTTTCTATGGAAAACTTTTGCCCATCAATATAGTGCCTAAGCTTCTTTATTGCGAAAATTATAGCGGCACATTCACGCTCGGAGGCACTGTAATTCCGCTCTGGTTCTGTGAATTTTCGGCTAAGAAAAATTATTGGGTGTTCTTCTGAGCCCTTCCTCTGCGCCAAAATAACCCCAATACCCACTTCAGACGCATCAGTTTGTATTACGAATTCGGAATCGTAATCAGGGGCATACAAAATGGGTTCTTCGGTGAGTTTGGTTTTTAAGAGTTTGAACGCTTTTTCCATTTCGTCGCTCCAATCTACTTTTCCCTTTTTGTTTTTTCCTTTTAAAGCGCGCGTGAGTGGTTCTACTATGGTTGCGTAATTTTTTATATATCTCGAATAATATCCCGCCATACCCAAACATCTTCTAATTTCCGTCTTGTTTTTGGGCGCCGGCAACTCCACGATGGCCTTGATTTTCGCCTCCGCCGGTTTGCGTTGACCTTTTCCCACTACGTGCCCTAGATACTTAACAGTTTTTTGCGCAAATTTGCATTTTGCGATTTTGACTTTTAATTTAGCCTCTTTGATTCTGGTTAACACTATCTTTATATGCTCAAGATGGTCCTCCCAGCTATTCGAGAAGATGGCCATGTCGTCTAGGTATGGTAGACAAAATTCTTCTACCCCACTGAGTAATCTAGCCATAAATTTGGAAAATCGGTATGAAGCGTTGACTAAACCGAAAGGCATTGTCAGGGGTAAATAACTCCCGAAACTAGTCACGAAAGCGGCCAATTTTTGAGCTCTGGGAGTCATCGGAATCTGCCAGTACCCCTTAGTCAAATCCAATACTGTGATATATTGGGCTGCGGCAACTCTTTCAACTGTATCCTCGATATTAGGAAGTGGGAAAAATTCAGCCCTAGTAATTGAGTTCAATTTTCGGTAATCAATGCAAGGTCGGGCTTCTTTACCCGGGGCCTCCACTAAAATCATGGGAGAATTATAATCCGATTCCCCCTCCTTTATGATTTTTAAATCAAGCATACGCTTGATTTCTTTTTTCAAAATTTCATTTTGCCTGACTGATGTTCTATAAGGTCTTGTCCTCACTGGTTTGTTTTCGACAAGCTCAATATCATGCTCTGCTAGATCTTTTAGTCCTGGGTCGTTCGAAAAGACTTCCCTATACGTGTTTAATAAATTTTCTAACTCCCGCAGCTGTTCAGCCGTGCACCGGACCCTCAAGTCACTTTCCTCCACTACTTGCCTGAAATCATAACTGTTAGAGTCGGCCGAAGGGTAAACTATCTCTAAATCTTGCATCGCGTCTAGGTCGTGAAATTCATGGGTCAAAATGTTGATTTTCTCCACGCGTTTCACATAAGGTTTTAATAAATTCACATGGTAAATTTGGGATTTTTCGCGTCTACCTGGAACATTCACAATATAATTCGTAGCAGAAATTTTAGATTCGATTACGCCTGGCCCAATCCATTTTACCGACATTTTATTTGGTTTACTAGTGGCCAAAACCAGTACCTCATCTCCTGGCTCGAAACTCCTTTCGGTCGCGTTTCTATCGTACCAGAGTTTTCTCTTATCTCTGCTAGTAGTCATGTTTTCGACGGCCAGCTCTTGGCAACGTTTTAACCGATTCATCAGTTTGAAAACGTATTCAGTGACTAATTCATGTTCTTGACTCTCTCCCGTCCATTGTTCAAACAACAATGTTTCCGGCGTTCTCAAATTTCTCCCGAAAACTAGCTCCGCGGGACTGAATCCCGTCGATTCGTGGGTCACTGTTCTTAAAGCTAACAGTGCATGGGGTAAGTTTGCCTCCCAATCACTCCCATTTTCGACACACATCGCCTTCAATAATCTCTTAACTGACCTGTGAAATCGCTCGATTAAGTTCGAGGAAGGGTGACACACGCTTGAATGTCTTAACCTTACACCGAATTTCTTCAGAAAAGCAGTAGTTAAATTAGAAGTGAAGCTACGCCCCAAATCTGTCTGGATTTCCGACGCGTAACCTACACGGCTGAAAATAGTTGTCAAAGCTTCAATTACCGTTTCCGAAAGCATATCTGCAATTGGAATCGCTTCTGGGTATCGGCTATACACACATATGGCGGTCAACATGTATTTATTTCCCTTTTTGGATTCTGGCAAGGGGCCAACTAAATCAATTGATAGTTTTGAAAATACCTCTGAAATTATCGGTACAAGTGTCAAAGGGGCCTTTTTCTGCTCCCCCGATCTCCCTACGCGCTGACACGCGTCGCATGATTTTACAAAATTTTCAGACTCCCTTATTACATTGGGCCAAAAAAAGTATCTCAACAATTTGTCTTTCGTTTTCTTCTCTCCCAGATGAGCCGAAATGCCCTCATGGCACGCGATTAAAAGACCCTGTCTAAACTTCAGGGGTACGACTAATTGTATCCTTTCATTTCCCCGGTGGTCGTATGTTTTCCGTACTATTACCGAGTCCTTATACTCGTAATGCGACTTCTTTAACTCTGCCCTTTTTCTAACTTCGCTTAAAGTGTCATCCGTTTCTTGTTCCCTTTTAAATTCCTTCTTCCCCACCTGGCTTAATCCTATGCTCAAGTCCTCCACTAGATCGGGTAACAATAAACCCTCTTTGTCTTCCCCCAAATCCCCGTTCATTTCCCTTGAACTGGTTTCGTCGTCTATAGGTTTTTCCCGTGTATCCGCGCCTGTCTCTTTCGACTCGGGACTTCTCTTTTTCGCGTCTTTCCCCTTCGTCGGGTCGGACTTCAATCCTTCTGGTTTCGGTTTCGCCTGACTCCGTGTTATCACGGCGTTTAAATTCTGGGCATTATCGCTCTTAATTTTATCGATCAATTTTTGAGTTTCGTTCCCCAGTATGTAATAAGACATGTCTGATTCTGCGTCTGCTACTATGGCCTTTGTTTTTATGCTCCCCAATCCGTCCAATTCTAACGTTACATCAGCCGTCGGCAAACAACGTAAATCGTTCATTAGCGGTTGCTCACCCACACAAGCATACCATCTAATTGCTCCGGCTTAATGAATCTGCTTGAGACCACATCGGAACAACTCCCACTGTCCCTTAATACAGTGATTTTCTCTCCATTAATTAAGGCATGGCTCAAGTAGGGTTTGAAACCTTCCTCGAGATCAATATTTCCGCTAACGTGATGAACTTTAGCAACGGTTTTTTCGGCCCTTTTGTTTTCAGGACAATTGGCCCTCAAGTGCCCAGTTTTGGAACAAATAAAGCACTTACTCCAATTTTTACGTTCGAAGACTTTTTCCCTTTCTTTATTTGTGTCCCGCTCACGCCAGTTGAGTTTACTTTCGGAACTCCTATCGCGCGATTTATCTTCATACTTAGGCCTTTCAGGTTTCCTATCAAGCGTGGGTCTCGTGTTCCACGTTTTTTTGGACACTCCTTTTATTGCCTCGTATTCGTCTAGTGCCGTAGCGAGCACCAAGGGATCTTTATAATTCGCCCACGAATCAATAAAATGCTCTTTCAAATCGACCGACGCGCGTCGTTTGATCTGATCAGTGATCAACAAGTCTTTTAATTCAGAAAATTGCGTAATCCCTAAACCGTTAATCCATCCTTCAAGAAAACTATTCAATTCGAATATGAGATCTCTCCACGGGTTTCCTGGATTACGCGTATGTTTATTCAATTTTTGACGGTACGCTTCCGCACTCAGCCTGTACCGGGCTAATAAAAGCGCTTTAACATGTTCGAAATTGTCAATTTTTTGAGCTGGTTCGCGTAAGATTAATTCTGCAAGTTCCACCGGCAATAATGCTAACAAGTGCGTGACGTATTCATCTTGCTCTATTCCGGACCTATTCGCCTGTCGCTCGAACAAATTCAGGAATAATGTTATGTCGGATCGTTCGGGATCAAAACGATGCATAATAGTTTTAAGAGGTAATCTAACGGATCTTTCGGAACCGCTGCTTACCGTAGAATTTCGCCTTTCTGAACTCTGCGTTAATTTTAGCTGTTCTAAAGTAAACGCCCTTTCCTTATCTTTCTCTCTCTCTTCCCTAACTCTATCTTCTCTCTCTCTTTCCTCTCTCTCTCTCTCTCTTTCCTCTCTCTCTCTCTCTTTTTTTTCCCTCTCTTTCTCTTTTTCTGCCGTGATGCGTTCTTCCCTATCCTTCACGATGTACCCTGCCTGTACTAACGTCAGTTCCTCGTCGTATTTTTCTGCTGCTTCAATTTTTTCGATTATCATTGCCATATTGTCTTGTTCATCTATTTCCACCCCCAAAACTTCCGCGAGATTCTGTAAATCCGCTTTCCTGCAGTACTTCAGTGAATTTAACTTCGATATAACTACGGTGTGTTGAAATAATACAAACGGAAACTATTCGTTTTGTTTATCAATTTAGAAGTATATGAACCTTACACCTCACAATAAATATTTTACCCCTAATCACACAATATAAATAAACATTTCAAATGCATAACCAATACGTAAAAATTATTTTATGATTTTTCAAAGGATTTTCAGAATTTCTATATTCTCGTGCCAAACGTAAAGCAAAAACTAAAATTCAAAATTTTAAAGCTTTAGAGTCCCTATACACACAATATGAAAACAATAAGTAATTTTTCAAATACTATAGGCAAACTACATTCCCAGTATTTCTCAAGAACTGAACACTCTCTGCAACCTTTATCAAAATGCATCTATACTATTTAGGGTAAAAGTTTAATTTACTCTGTTTGTCATTTAGCAATCCAGCATGCATCAAAAATTCTCTTTATACAATCACTCATCAAAATATATTTCTTACACATTACTCTTACATTATATATTCGTCATATAAGAAAAAAAAATTTTACTGGGAATTTTTTTTTTTTGAGTAGTTATGAATTTAGCCTATCTAATCCTTTCTGCATTCCAAATATTACAAATACTGATAAAGATAACATAACATATAAATTTGCATTAAACGTTAGTTTTCAATTAACTACACATTATTGATTTGTCATAATCTTAGTATTTTCATTTACCTCAAAATAAAAAAGTTTCTCATATTTTTATTTAAACAACATTTTAACATCCTATCAGTATGATAAATAATAGTTTAAGAGCCACTCAAAATGAAATGAGCTTAGCTGTTGCAGTTGTTGCTTGAAGTATCTTGTCTGGGGAACGGTCCGTTATGGCACTCCGCGGGTGTCGTCTACTGTAGCTCAAGGGCTCGTATCGGGCGTGTTGCGTCCCACTGTTTGTCGTCCAAGGTCCACCTTGCACTGTCTCGAAGCACTGTCTAGTTGATCTAGATGAACTGTCTCATTGCCGTTGTTCTGGATGAACTGTCTTTCGTTCTGGACGAACTGTCTTTTGTTCTGGGTGAACTGTCTTTTGCTCCCGAAGGGCTGTCCTTCTGTCTTCCTCGGAACTGTAGTTTCGATTCTTTCGGCTGCCTCTCGAGTTGTCGTCAGAAACTCCGGGTGTTCGCCGTCTGTTTCCTCCTGGGCTTTCCTCTAATAACAATTATTCTTGCTGAAAATCCCACCGCTGCCACCAAGTTGTAACGGAGCCGATGTCGTAAGGTGGTGTGGTAGCGGGCAACTTCAACGGCCAAGGCTTATTTAAAGTCGAAGAAATATTTTATTGCATTACAAACAATTAAATAATATTTTCTGGATTATATAAGTCTTATTTACAACATTTTTCATATGAGGGTTCGAGTTCAGCTGATAATAATATATTTATAGAATCAAGTCCGGTCCTCGAATAATAGATCGCTTTCAGTGTAGTCAGTCTCTTACTTATCCAATGTCCACTATTTTCGAAGATAGAGCTCACGATGCTCGACAGGAATGTCGCACTTTTGTAGGTGTTTAACCGAGGTTTAGGAACCTCCGATCTTCAACTCCGTGGTGGAGATATCTTAACAGCCACACCTGGCTTTCGCTTTTCTGTGCTTCGGAGTATGCCCCGATGCCGTCGACCCGTGAGAGGTTTCCACTCTGCACGACCAGAAACACCTTGAAGTCTCAACTTCAACAGAAGGGAAAATTAAGCTCCCGAGAATGCTCTCGCATCCTCTTTTATCAGTTTCGTTTTTCCGTCTAGGACCAAAGCCACTCCCATTAGCCACTCACCATCCGTGGGCCATGATCTCATAGGCCAGCCCTTTCTCTATAGGCTGCCGTCAGGAACTTTCGCGTCCGGTTTTCATCTCTGGTTTCCCTTTCTACTTTCCCACGGGAACGAGGCCCTCGTGAACATCAAAAGACTATTTCTCTCGCTAGATAAAAGAGTTCCTTTCACCCTAGTGTCATCTGCGAAGATTGATAGAAATTGAGGTATTTGTTTCATCTCTAGCGACACTTTCTAGGACTCTGAAGAAATTTGGAGGCTAGGTGAAAATACATTAGCTTACCTATGCTGGCTTTTGCCTTGTAAATTGAGAGTTTCAATGTGAGATATCGTCGAATTCTCACAATACCATATTGCAGCCTCAAGCAACTTCTCCAACACCTTTTCAGCATGCCTGATTTTTTTTTTCTGTAACTTTTCCGTAGATGACAGTTGAAGATTTTTGAATTTAAAAGTAATCAAAACTTATTTACAGGGCTCTCTCATAGATCAGTTTATTGGATACCACTTTTTTGAAACGATAAACTTCTTGGTACATTTTATTGTTGTATTTTATGAAAATGTTTTAGAAAATTATCATGCAGGACTTAATTTGCCCCGGAGCTCACTGAAGCTCAGCTCTGGTACTTCTCTGTTTTTAGTAAATATTTAAATATTGGTCGGAATTCAGGCCCGGATTGACCAGGTCGGCTAGTCGGCGATTGCCGAGGGCCCCCGGCACAAGGGGGCCCCGGAGGGGCCTCCAAAAATGGATATACTAGTTCATAACTAGTTACATCAGAATAATGTGACTGTTTCCCCATAAGTTTCCCGTAATCTTACGCATTTACAATCAATTTTAAGCTGTTGGCTGTTGGCAGTTGTTTTTTGTGTATGTGAGTCTATGTAAGGGGGCCCCAGAGGGGCCACCATAAATGGATATACTACTTCATAACTAGTTATATCAGAATAATTTGACTGTTTCCCTATAATTTTCCCGTAGTTTTACGCATTTACAATCAATTTTAAGCAGTTGCCAGTTGGTTTATGTTTATGGTAGCCTATAAGGGGGCCCCAGAGGAGCCTCCAAAAATGGATATACCACTTCATATCTAGTTACATCAGAATAGTTTGACTATTTTCCCGTAATCTTACGCATTTACAATTAATTTTAAGCAGTTGCCAGCTGGTTTTTGTTTATGGTAACCTGTGTAAGAGGTCCCCGGAGGGGCCTCCAAAAATGCATATATTACTTCATAACTAGTTACATCAAGATAATTTGACTGTTTTCCCGTAATCTTACGCATTTACAATTAATTGTAAGCATTTGCCAGTTGGTTTTGGTTTAAGGTAGCCTATGTAAGAGGGCCCCGGAGGTGCCTTCAAAAATGAATATACTACTTCATAACTAGTTATATCAGAATAGTTTGACTGTTTTCCCGTAATCTTACGCATTTACAATTAATTGTAAGCAGTTGCCAGTTGGTTTTGTTTTAAGGTAGCCTATGTAAGAGGGCCCCGGATGAGCCTCCAAAAATGGATATACTACTTCCTAACTAGTTACATCAGGATAATTTGACTGTTTTGCCGTAATCTTACGCATTTAGAATCAATTTTAAGCAGTTGCCAGTTGGTTTCTGTTTATGGTAGCTGATAGCCTATGTAAGTAGCGCCGGTAGTGGTGTCGTGTCGCTGGCGAAACGGAGGAGTGGTGCTGACTTGCTCATCGCGCTCTCTGCAGTGCTCATAGGCTCAGGTTCAGAGAACATCGCGACACTGGCTGATCGAAACAGCGAATATTCCCCATGAAGATTTACTGCACATGCTCAATTTCTACTGAAAATAGTAACCAGGATTGGCAAGACAGCTGAAAAAAATTGCCAAAAGTTTTTTGTAATTATTTAATTCGCATTACTCTGCTGCATTTCGCAGTAATTTGCTTTATAAAAAAGGCTTTTATTCTGAATATGAAAAAGTAATTTGCCCTATTTTAAGTTGTACAACTGCAACCTCCTAAAGGTTTCTTATCTACTGCGTTGTTGTTATTCTCGTGATTAAGAAATGAGATATAGTTCACGCTAACATTCCTAACTTAATATGTAACCTTTGCTTATTAAACTAATATTTAACTTTAAATTGTGTCAGATAGTACTCTAAGATGCAGCTGTTATGGGCCGGCTGCAATTTGCGTCCGCTATGTCGTTCAGGGAAAGATATATGAAAGATTTTTAGAAATAACAGTAGTCGATAATTCATGTGGATTGACTTTGTACGAACTTATAAGATCAAAATTAGCCAAGTGTGATATTGCTACATCCATTACTATTTCTTGTTCATTTGACCGAGCAACAAATGTGAAAGGCTGCTATAATGGTGTACAAATTTAGTTTAAAAGGGAAAACAAAGATTTTATTTACACTCACTGTATAGGACACGTACTGAACTTGGTAGTAGCTGATTCAACAGTAACGTTGCTCCTAGCAGAAAAGTTATTTAGGTTGATGTAAGAATCTGTCGTTTTTCTAAGCTCAACTCAAAAAAGAATATGAGGGAGGAAAACAAAAAGAAAACATATTACACATGATAAACTGCACAGGTTGCAAAAAATAGGAGCAACAAGATGGAGGAGCAAATATAAAGCTCTTTCTTCGATTATCGATGAGGGAATTTTAAGATATGAGGAAAGTGTAAACACAGGGAAACTATTCCATTTTATTACCGTTTTAAAAGAAATATCAAATGGAAGTTTTGAATGCAAATCTAAATTCATGGCAAAAATTTTGATTACTAAATAGTCTAAATTTTAAAACCTATTTATGTATATTGTTTTGTTAGATTTATTTCTTGTTACATCTCCTAGTGTAAATTATTTACAAAGTAAAACTATTATAAGGTAAGGGATAAAAGGTAGCGGTACAAAGTAAGGGATAAAAGGAATGATAAACACTTTCAGGTTCAGTATTCAAAAGCAAAATATTATGCAAGTAGAAGTAATAGCAAATTTGAAGATAACAATATTTATGTAAAAGTAGGGAAATGCCTGTTGAAAAATCAATAGACGAAGCTCCTTGAATCTCAACTGCTCAAAAGTATAAATTGGCTTTTTCAGTGTTTTAGATTGTTCCAGGACAAGTATCGAAGGAAGATTTAGTCGATTGATTCCAAGTTAGAACCAAGGGAAATTAATGAAATCGTAATGCTTTATATAGTTTTCCAACGGAAGTCCTTTGTACTATTTCTAAACTTTGTAAAGTTAAAAGAAATCAATTATTGATAGAGCTGATATAGTTTGTAGATCAGTGTGAAAATTTTACAATGACTTAAAAAACTAACATTGAAAGAAAACAAGACAGTCTTTGAATGGAGCTGAAGAAATCTGTGAATATGACGATGTAGAATCTGAATTTGAAGAATACAAGAATTTTTATGGTTATTCCTCTGGAAAGAAACAATGTTTTTTGTGCTTTTATATTCTTTTTGAACTCTCACACAATCTTGAATGTTTACAAACCTGTATGTAGCTTACAAGTTTGTACTAACCATATCTTGTGGGAAAAGTCACCTGTGAAAGGGTGTTTTTTAAACTTAAATAGTTAAGAATCGACGTAGGTCTACTTTAAGCCAAGACCTTATGTCTAATCTTCTTTTCATTTCAGCCATTCCTTAAGCAGTTTTTTTATTGAATTTTTAAAATGTTCTCTATCGAAATTTTAAAATAGATTAGAAACCAGAATAATTATTCGAATAATCTTTTAAAATATTTTGATATCTATAAAATTATTAAAACTCACTATAATTTTTCTGGTGGTAATTTTTTTAATTTTTCGTAATGTTTTCCATTACTTATTGAATGAGTTTTCTACTTCTATTCGCGAAGACAATTAACGCGTTGAATGCCAAGTCTATTTTGTCTGTTTTCCCGTTTGGGCCACAAAAAAAGATTCCTGTTTCACAATCTATAAGTGTCAGTCACCGATGACTGACGCGACCTAAACGGAAAGTTCAGTGTCAGTCACTGGTGACTGATGTCACTCAACGTGTTAACGATATTGGGAAAGGGAAAATAGAGAGAATGTGTTATGCGGAATAATGGCTACTGAAATTTGATAAAGATGATAATTTTGAAATACGTACTTCTTGTGTATTTTGTTATCCATAGAAAGAAAAGTCAATGCCCAAAGATTTTACACCAACTCTTAATAAGTTACAAGAATGCATTATAAAATGTATGAATTTAACATTTTTAACGTTAAATGTAAACGTATTTTAAGTTATTTTTTGAAGATAAAAATGCAGACCGTACACTTTTCTTTAACATTAAGTTAAGTTGGAAAAGTACAAAAATCTCGTTTTGGCATATCAGGAAAGATGTATAATCTCTTTACATTTTTAAAATTATGTAAAAACACATTTGTGGTAAAAGATTCACCTCTTCGACAAGTTAAAAAATGTGAAATGAATAGCTATTGTAACTGAACTATTACACTCCCACCGTGTGAATAGAGTTCACTTTTTAAATAATAAGAGACATAATTTACAGATTACGGGGAGGGGGGTGGGGACATAGTGACTTTACAGATGCTTTGGTGAGGCGTGGACTAAAAAAGGTTGGGAACCACTGATTTACAGGGACACACAAAAATATTTGGTTACAGTACTGAATATGAAGAATAATTGCTGTAAGTGTGTTTTCAGTTATGGTACGCGATTTAAAATGTAACTATTTTTTTGCATATTACTTGGTGAATATTAGTTCTATAGATCATATACAGGGCTACACAAAAGGTCTCAAGTACATTTCCATTTATTGGCGGACATTACTGGCTAGAAATTTTTAACTGCACTATGCATTTAATTTAATAGACTTTTAGCATACAACGTAATATACATACAAATTTATAGATCATATAGAGGGATGAACAAAAATTCTGATGTTTTTTAGATTATTGATCGTAATTTCAGTAATTGTAGAACAACTGTGTTATGCATTTTCTAAATTGTTCATTTAGACATCTTTCACCTTAATAAACTGCAAAGTTTTATTATAATTGCAGAATGTGTTGGAAAAATATTACATAATCTTTGCAGGACGCATGATTTTTCGCTCTTGTTAATATTTACTTAGGTATTACAGTAGGATTTAGATTATTATGGCTTCAAAACAGTGATTTGGTTGACTAAAACTAAAGGCATTTTCCCACTCATTTTTAAGTTACAAACAACTCCTAATTAGCATTTTTTTTTTTTAACATGGAATTAGTTTAGATACTGTATATAAAATAATATAAATATTTATTATGAAAGTAAGCAAACTACAACAGAAGCAGATTATTTTTTAAATCAAGTGTTAGGGTGTATCAAAAGTATTTTCGTCTTT
Source organism: Maratus speciosus (assembly GCA_963932465.1). Taxonomy (NCBI): domain Eukaryota; kingdom Metazoa; phylum Arthropoda; class Arachnida; order Araneae; family Salticidae; genus Maratus; species Maratus speciosus. The sequence continues at coordinate 617,670,670 of OZ010789.1, forward strand.
AGGATACCTCTATATCTATATGAAAGGCTATAGATAGCACTACCTTATAATTAACGATCAGTGCAAAATGTTATACTAAAGAGTATATGTTCCTTCAAATTATATTACGCTAATATCTATTCTTTTATCTATTTATAGGTTACATAATGGTTGATACAAATATTGAAATATTATCCATCTTAAGACATTATTTTAAAATTGCTCATAAAGTTGTTGAAGCATCTCGTAAAACTCGAGAAGTTGAAGGAGATGATACGATCAGCAAACGTACAGCCCAAAACTGCTTCAAAATTTTTAAGGGAAATAACTTGTCACTTAAAATGAAACTCAGAAGTGAGATGTTAATCTGGATACTTGTTAATCTGGAAGGTTTGAAGCAAAGAGTGGAGATTAAAACCAAAGAGGAGATAGGACCGTCTAAGGACATGATATGCCAAACTTTACATAAACTACAGAAAACATACAAGAACTCCAGGGAACTCCTTTATGAACTGACTATGCAGCAAGCAAATCACAGAGTGGAAATGTACAAAACTCTTCTGGAAAACTTACAGGATTTGCGGTTTTTCAAACGCAAAGTGACATATGATGAGAAATGGATGTATCTACAGAACCCAGATAATCGAGAAATAATTGTTTGATGTGGGACAATCAGTCCAACATGTTACGAAACAAGCGCGGTTTGAAAAGAAGTTCATGATCAATGTCTGGTGGAATTTTGAGCATGTAATTCATTTTGAAATCATTCCACATGGTCGATCGATCAACTAACTCTGAAATTGAAATTTACTGTGAACAGATGGACACGATGTATGCTTCTTTGAAAAGCAAATGTTAAAAGCATTAGTCAACAGAGAGAGACATATTCTCCAACAAGACAATGCAAGACTGCACACGTCTCGCAATAAAGTAGAAGAGCTTGACGGAATTTACCTCATCTCCTACATAGTCCGGACCTTGCTCCTTCGGTTTGCCACGTGTTCCATTCTATGGCATCATTTTTTTTGGGGGGGGGGGAGGGGGGCAGGTGCTTGTGTAATATTGACGATCTGCAACGGGGTTTTCTAGGCTTTTTTGCTTCCAAATCCAAAGATTGGTATCAAAATGGTATTGTTTAACTTTCAGGAAGATGAAAAGAAGCCATAGAATTTCATGGTTTGTATACTGATTTGTGATACGTTTATTTTACGTTGAAATATTGCAACAAAGATTTCATTATGAAAACGAAATTACATTTGATACAACCTAATATTTTACAAGCAACAAAATAGCTAAATGTGGTTTTTAGGCACGTAAGCCTAATTTTCAAAAAATAAATATTCTAATATTGTATTCCCTGTAAATTTCTCGGTAAGGGGCCCCTTTTCCATTTCTAGCCGAGGACCCCCAAAGGCGCCAGTCCGGGCCTGTCGGAATTCACCGGAGCTCATAAATACAGGGTTACGGAGCCCATCCAAAAAACTGAAGCCTAAATTACCCTTCCTTTTCCTCCCATTTTCATGTTCCTGCATTCTATCAAAACACTTATATGTGACATTAGTGTGTCTCACGCGCAGGAAATGGAGAGGAAACGGCGCGTAAAATTTTCTGAAAATTTTTCTTATAAATGTTTTTGCTAGTTATTCATTAATTATATATATATATATATATATATATATATATGCATAGCTGCGAACAATTCCTTTTTTGTGCTAACACTTTTTCCGAATCGTAATCCTTACCTTATTTAATTGCAGAATTCTGCAATGAATTAACATTAAAATTAGGCAAAGATTGCTATTCGGAAGGAGAGATAAACTAAAAAGTGGAACAATTGACGGTTAACTCTTTCGAGGGCGGTGTCCACAAAAAAAGACACCTAATTTTAATTCCAAAACTGACAAACGCGACCAAGAATATTTAATTAAAATTTTTCTTTTATAATGTACGTGAAAATAGGCCGGTTCATATTTTCTAATAAATTCGTTTATAAATTCTGCTGTCAGTCCATTATTTCGTCAGTTTATAAACAGAATTACTCCGCGCCGGAAAGAGTTAAGAGATGCAGGTAGATAAAGTTTATTTTTTTTATTTTACTAAAGAAAAAAAAGATGCTTTAAATTTTGCAAGTAATGTATGAAACATAAATATGCAGATTGGAGTGATGGCGGGTAGAGGGGGAGGGGGACACGCTACGGTTTTAGTACTGCAGAATATTTGAAATCCGGTACTTTTTTGTTAGAAATTAAGCCTTGATCATGGGGACCATTGTACGGAAATAATGGTAACCAAAAAGTCACTACTGAGAAATCTATATTTACGATGCAACAGCGATGCTTTAGCTATTTATTTATTTTACGATTTGTATATAAAAAGAATAACAGTTTGACAAGTTGAAGAAAATGATTGACAATTGTACAAACGAAAAAACCACAAAAAAAAAAAAAAAAACGAAACTTTTGAAGTTATTTTTGTTGTTGTTGTTGTTGTTTTGTGAAAACTAAACATGTATCAATACAGATTACCAATCAGCAATGAGAGCCGGATTTAGACATACTCCACATCAGTCCACGGCGACAAAATTTAGAAAGGGGGGAGGGCGGTAAACTAAATTTTGTGCATATTGTTTTTGATATTTTGAATATATATCAAATCTCAAACGCAGAATTGATAAACAGTTTCCTTGAAAACGAGAGAAAAAGTTAAGCATCAAATTCAGTGTTCCGTAGGACCTGATTATCGCTTATGCAAATTTACGCCACCTTATTTAATCTTTACAAATGTCTCATTTATATTTCAATATTTATATATATATATATTTTACTTTCGGAATAGGATATATGAGGTCGATGTCTAAACTTTATACTGTTTCGATTTTTTTTTCTAAGGACACTTTCAATTTCGAATCCAGTTCCGAAATTGAAAGCATCCCCATAAAGAAAAAAATGAAATGATAGTGGATGTTATTGGTTTCTATTAGCAAGATGGTATAATGAGTTTCTAAAATGTTGCGCCCTCCAAAAATCCAAGGTCTCAGTATTTGACAGCGACCAAGTCCAACCCTGCGTGCAGTAGCGACTTTTCAGGTGTTCACAATCACCTTTCTACCAGAATATTGGTACATAAAATTTGATCTGCTTTAAATCGTGTGATTTTCTACGGTTAAACAAGGAGAAATTTTTTTCATGAAATCTATGGTAGTAGATTGTGAAATTATTTTCCAGCCTCCACTGTATGCGTGGGGAAACGTTGTTGTATAGATATATAAGATTAACGTGAGCAATAAAAATAATTTAATTGAGATATAAGAGAAAATGTTCATCAGTTATCGTTACAGAATGTTAAAAAGCAGAAAAACCAACGTTTAAAATGCACAAATAATATATGAAAAGCAGCAAACAGCTGTTTCGAATCTACTAGCGAGATTCTTCTCAGCCTTGCTTTTTCTAGCACGCTGTTCCTTTTGCACTGTAGAAGAATCTCGCTAGTAGATTCGAAACAGCTGTTTGCTGCTTTTCATATATTATTTGTGCATTTTAAACGTTGGTTTTTCTGCTTTTTAATATTGTTGCACAAAGGCTTTATTTGCTATTTTTACGTTACAGAATGTTTGAAAAATGGTTCAGATACCAAACTCGTCGGCTGAGTTCTTTGAAAATTAATACAATTCCTGTAACAGATTAATAAAATACCTGCCGACATCATCAAAAATACACCAAATCGTTCTCTGCTAATCTAAAAACGTGAGGAAATTAGAACATACACTCATACATGCACACATACAGGGATGACAGCCCCAGGAACTCAGCTTTCGCGTTAGAGTGTAAGTGCAATACCGGGGGAGAGTACATGCACACGTACATATGGAATCATTCAAACATTGTGAGAATGGATTTATTTGAAAATTGAAAAATATACCATTATTTTCATTTATTTTTATTGTGGTTACAATGCTTTCCTGTTTCGTCCCTTATATTGTATGTATGGAAAGTAAAATCTGTAATAGAACGGTATCAATCAGGGTTCCCTCTGCCGATCGCCACTGCTCCAAAATGTTTCATTTGGGGAGAAAACTAAAGATTGAAATCGCCAAATTGCAAGAGATGTTTTTTTTTCCTTTCGGCAACACTCTCAATGATGTTACTGTATGATTAAACCTTTTCTGCGTAACTCATTTATTTGTGTCTTGATATTCTTAGTGCTTTATGACGAATTATTTGAACTTGGCTACTTTTTCCTTAGCGGTTAGCCAAATTGCTCAGATTAGTCAAAAACCAGTGATAATCCCGGTGTCAACTTTTATCGTTGCCTATTGGCTAATTTTCTAAACCATTAGCTGTAGCAATATAGTTCCAATAGTAAAAAAGTTTCAAAGTTGTTCTTCATAATCTCAAAAGTACTTTACGTCAAAATAGTTATTTTTTAAAAGTTACGACGTTCACATTTTTATTCTGTATCTGGGCTCCATATGTTATATTTAGAAAAATCTTCTCCGTATTTTAACAGGAAAAATAATAATATTTTCTTTTTTGTACAACTAAATCTTACCGAGTTATGATACTTTGAATTTTATGGAATTCTAGTATTTTCTGGCACTAAAAATATGTTTCATCCATATGGGAAAGAAAAAAAAAAAGAAATCTTGACAATAGTGGTTTTTTTTATTATTATTATTATTATTAGTCTACAATGCTTCGAAACCCTTGAAAAGAAAAACAGATATTAAAGGCGGCAGATTGTACAGGCCCATTGCCGCATTTAAAACGAAAATCTCGCCCAATTCGTAGAAAATATTGTTAGGTACTCCGTACTTTAAGAAATATAATTCATTTCACCATTCATTATTTATTTTTAATTATTTCTATTTAATAGGTTGTTCAAATACTTTGACTTTCAAATAAAAGTAAGATTTTAAATTGAATTAAGAATAGTATGTAAATTTTAAACTTCAAAACAAAATTGCGCAGAACTTTTTCGGGTGACAAAAGGGCGCACAAACTTTACTTGCTCCAGGGCGCTGACTATGTAGCTACGCCACTGTAGTAGAACCTCTCCTTCAAAAGAAAATTATTAAGTCGAACTTTGTGTGGATACGGCTTTCAGTCATACTTCCAAGCCAACCACTGCCATATTTAACTTAAAAAAAAAACCCTGAAGAAATTGTGTCTCAATTGAATAAATACCTAAAATCATCTTCCTCATCCCCTACGGGCGTTTGTGCTTTGTCTAGTTCAAGGGAGCGTTATAGACCGGAAGCAGGCAGCACAGACAATCACCTCATCGAGTTCACGGATGAAATCTTAAGATTAGTTAAATCTTGATTCGCATATTAAAACGCAATCGGTCTGCCAAGTCATATCTTGGTGGAAAACACCTGAAAAGCTGATTTTAGCGGCTGACTCGTAGGTTTACCATTGTGTTTTCCTGCTCCCAGTCCTCCATGTTTTCATACCTTTTGGTGCAGGAAAACACAATGGTAAACCTACAAGTCAGCCGCTAAAATCGAGTTTTCAGGTGTTTTCCACCAAGAGAGGACTTGACAGACCGATTGCTTTTTAATATGCGAATCAAGATTTAACTAATCCTAGAATTTCATCCGTGAACTCGATGACGTGATTGTCTGTGCTGCCGGCTCCCGTTCTATTAGGAGAACAACGAGTATCGAAAGGCCTTTGGAAGACCACCGCAGGGAAGTGAGGAAAAATTGACAAGTGCGAACGACCATTTGTACAAAAATTATGCATTAATTTTAACAAAACTGATCCAAACTATGCAACGATTATTAAGGCGTAAGAGAACATAAAAACATATTTCATGGCAATTCTGAGAGTTTAGAACATGCATAAAACTAAGAAATGAGTCAGAAAGAAAATGTATCCTCATTGTGGAATGTGATCAAATCAAACACCAATAGCAACACTTGAGCTGCAAATCGAGTGCGGAAACAATTGATTTTCAATTTTACTAGTTATCAGTCATTGTATCTGCTTACCTGTATCACGCCACCGCCTTTGCCTCGAGACGCTGAATGTAGAAAGTTGCCTGGAAGTCCAATAACTTTGGCCAACCAGTCCATGACTATGAGTTCGAGTTCTGTGCAAGCAGGGCTTGATGCCTAAATTAGAGGAGCAAGATTAGGGCCCTATAAATTATGCGGAAAAATGTTCGCAATTATGTGGCATTGATGCGTTTCATGGGGCAATTTATTAAAATTATGCGGTAAATATGCGGAAGACTAAGAGAACATTAGCATGAAAAACAAATAAATAATAGTTATATATATTAAAACGCTAAGGTAAAGTTTCAGTTTAGTGCGAAATTAGCATAAATGCGTATGCGTAAAAATAAACCTAAAACATGTTCAGTATTAGAGGAAAGCTGAGCAAGATCTAGTTATCCCAATGTTCTAACACTTTATCTACTGATGGTACTTATAAGTACCAATCACTTTAAACTTTCATCCCATAGTGAATATTACTAATGTTCTAATGGTACTTTGCAAAAATATCCTTTTAACTCCACTTTATCCGGATACATGGAAGCAGTAGTTCTAGGTTTGTTATTTTAGCGAGGAAAGGGGCTATCTTTGAAACAGTCGATTTGTTTTGTGCCGACATTTTATACAGATTGTCATGCTCGTCTTTTTATTGCTGCAATAACAGGATATCGCTCTCTCGCTTTCTGCAGAATTGGGTAATCCATAAGAGGACATCGCTCTCTCGCTTCCTGGAGAATTAGGTAATCCATAACAGGACACTGCTTTCTGCAGAATTAGGTAATCTATAACAGGACATTGCTCTCTCGCTTTCTGCAGAATCAGATAATCCGTAACAGGACATCGCTCTCTCGTTTTCTGCAGAATTAGGCAATCCATAACAGAACATTGCTCTCTCGCTTTCTGCAGAATTAGGTAATCCGTAACAGGACATCGCTCTCTCGTTTTCTGCAGAATTAGGCAATCCATAACAGAACATTGCTCTCTCGCTTTCTGCAGAATTAGGTAATCCATAACAGGACATTGCTCTCACGCTGTTCTGCAGATTTAGCTAATTCATAACAGGACATCGCTTTCTCGCTTTCTGTTGAATTACCTAATATCGAGAATACTTATCTCGCTTTTTCGTGTAGTTTCTGGAAACCTCTCTAAAACTGCTTCTAGATTTTAATGTTTAAAAAGTAAATTTAGATATTATTGACACGTATACAAGTGTGAATATTCCCATAGAAAAGTTGGATCATCCTAAAGTGTGAGAGAATTCCTTTTTAGAAACGTTACAGATGCAGGAACGTTATTGCGCTGATTCTCTACTAAGCTTTTCAGGCAAGATGAGGCAAATAAAAGAAGTCAGCAGAATCGTTCTGCATTGATTCTGTAAAGTCCTGGTTCTATTCAATAGCACTCTGTTAATAGAGGCAGATGTGGCACCTAAATATCCCTCTCTTGCTACAAGACCGAAACATTTTGTGTATCATAAAATCCCTATCAACCCAATTAAACTTGCAATACATCCCGCTTCAAATCTCTCCAACTGACAGTATGAAAATCATATTTTAAACCAAGATCTTAGCTTTAGACATTTCGGATATAATAATTCTTACAATACTTGTAATACTACTCAAGTATTTTCAAGTGCCGCCGGTTATTAAGGAACTCTAACTTACATATACCCAAAGGCCTGAGGCCGTTTGAGGGACTCTTAGCTGATACTCAGATAGGCGAAGGTCTATTTTCTACGCTCCCTGCCTAGGTCTGTTCAGGTAGCTAAGGACAGGATGCGGAGATAAACTTTCTCCGGACAAGTGGAAATAGAGTACGTTGTACTCTGGTCTAGTGAACCCATGCGCGGTACTAACAATACTGCGGACAGAGCTTTGATAAGCCCTAAACTGTAAAAACCTATTTCATTATTTCAATTTTTTCTGAATGTTTTTATATGGCTGTTCCGTGCTGCGAATAAAACTTTTGTTGTTATAGACCGTTCTGAATTCCTGTCCCGTGACGGTACGGTTCCGATGAAGATACCGACGGTAAAGATAATCATGTTTTACATATTCTTGCAATTCAACGATTTACAGATTCAGAATATATAACATTAATATACTGCATGTGTTCTTTCTTACCTTCTAAAAAGTGTTTATCTTAAAACTGTCCAATCGACGACAATTCTTCAGGAGGACGTGCAGTGACTTGCAAATATGGTTTCAACAAAGTATCAGGTTCAAGTCACTATGAAGTAAAAGGAAATGGTGTGTGTGTGTGGGTGGTGGATTTACAGATTTGTCGCATCTAATAATTAAACCAAGGAGATGGGGAGGACTGAAGGTTACTAAAGTTAACTTTTATAATTAAAGACGAAGGAAATATGCTGAAATGTTTTTCAGGGAATTAAAACTGTATGGGAAAAATTCATGGGCATAAAAATATGAGGATTTTTTTTTTTATTATACGGTGAAATATAAAAAAATGCGGAATAGCGCATTTCCGCATAATTCATAGGGATAACATGATAATGTTCAATAAATCGGTATACAGGCATATATAAATAAGTACTGTTCTGTTGAATAATTTTATCTTACTAAGAATCGATATCGTACTTTTAATATGACCGCCTTAAAATAATTAAATTCTGTGAAATACTCAGAAGCTATATGATTTGACATTTTTCAGATTTGGTGAAAAAGTGTCCAAGCAGAGAGATGAACTCATGACCTTTGGCTGAAATTGCTAACTCTCGCCAATTTACCTACCTGGACTGATAACTGTACGAACAGTTCCCTTATACAACCAATTTGGTAATAGCCTCTGCTCTGCCATGTAGACAGTAACATAATATACTGCATTTAATGGAAGTCCATTAACCGAATGCGTAGATACATTTCATTATCTTAAACTGAATTATACGGATTGGTAAATATATCATATACGGTTTGAAATTTTTTCAATTGAGTGGAAGAGTGTCTAGGCCGAGAGTCGAACCCAAGACCTTTGGCTTAAATTGTCATCGCTCTGCCTATCGAGATACCTGGACCGACCACCCGTGGGTCCATCAGCCGCCGGTTGTCGGTCCAGATAACTCAATACGTAGAGCGGTGGCAATACAGGCCAAAACTCTTGTGTTTGACTTTTGAAATGGTGCTAAGTTACATTTTCATCTACATTTTAAAACATATTGTGCATTTTTATCAAAGAAACATGAAAAAAAAGCAACTGTAATTAACTTTTCTCTTTTCCGGTGTATAAGAAAATCCATGTAAGACATGCTTTTATTAAATAAAAACTAAATAAAAAATTAACTAGAATTAGATAAGATTGATTTCTCTCGTGCTTTTAAAGTGTCATTTTTGATCTCGAAGTTCATCTCTTGTTTAAAAAACACTTTTCCCTTTTGTCGATCCAGATTTTTATTAAAATCTAGAGGGAACGTTAAAAATAATAATAGATACAATTATCTTGAAAAGCTATAAAATACAAGACAATGTAAAAGTTTGTGTGAAACTCACCCATGTGAAACCTAAGCATCCAATGCCATCAGCAAGCATATCCCCAAGAAGTGAAGCGGGGCTGTTGAGGGCAGGAAAATAGGCATGCATTTGAGGACTCTGCCAGTGTGTTATCTGTATCACAATAACATCTTCTATTACAATAGTGTCACATAAATAAAGAAATACATTTTTGATCAGAATGTGTGATATTCTTAAGAAACAAAGAAAAATCTTTTCTTTATTTTATGCGAGCAGAACTTATCAACAAAGCAGACGCACAAAATTCTTTCTCTTTTATTTACTAGTAAACACAAATTATCATTTCAAACGTACTTCGCATGACATATGGTTTCTCAAACAGCGGATTATATATGCTTGCACATATGACAGAAGAATAGGATTGCCAAACTTTGGGGTATTAGATATTTTGGAATTAAATAATTTTATAATTATTTAAAGATTTTAATAATAACTTTGTATTCTCATAAAAATAAATAACAAACTAAAAAAAAAGATAACATACAATTTTGATGTAAAGACAAAGTTACAAATAAAAAAAGAAAATTTTGGTTGGGTGAAAAATGATATCGATATCAAAAGACAAAGTCCCCCTCCCCCTATCGATATCTTACGATATCATGTGCCAGACCCTCCCTAAAATGATAATGTTATATATGCACAACCACTATTATTGCGAAACAAATGCAAAACTATTTACATTGTTTTATGTGAAAATAGGTTCAATTTTCATAATCGGATTGCAATAGGGATTAAAAAAGAAGTAATGGTTGAAAATTATTAAAAAAAAAACTATAGTAAATATCAGAAGGTGAGTTCCAAAACTCTCCTCATCCAAAATTTAAAAAATCGTGTTTTCGTTATCATTTATTCTATTAGTAAACCTGTATCAAAAAGCACAACAATCTGCAAAATAACTAGTTTTTTCTTTTATTTCTAGCATTGTAATAACTTGGTTTACAATGGAAACCAATGGACGCAGTTAGAGGTTTTTCGCGATTTCTCGAGATTTGCTTTTCTGGATCAGGCGAGTTTTGAAAATCACGTCCTCATATGTAAATTGATATACAGTTTTCAAATACACTACATTTGAAAGAACATATTCTCCCCTATTTGATGGTGTTGAGATTGTGCGATGTTTAGAAGTTAAAAAAATTTCAGCAAAGTGCGATATTTACTGGCCAAGTTTTACCACCTTCAGTATGATGTCAGAGTTACTCACTATATAGATAGAAAGAAATCGGAAACATTGTTGTTAAGACTGTTTATCATTTACGAAGAACTTAGCGAATTTCAATATGTTGATGTTACAAGGCTTTAGAAGAAGTAAAATATCATTAAATTAAAACTAAAATGTTTATTGCAATTAAAAATGCATTTCAACTACATTTTAGAATATTATAAATGACAACCTTAACAATCACAGTGGCAATTTTTAGAAGAAAATATAACCGAGTTTTCATTAGTGTCATATTGTTTTATGTCGATTAAAGAATGTTTCTTTAAAATATACTTTAAATACAACCACCTTTTAATAAAAGTTTAGGCGACTTTTAAGAACATATACAGGATGTTGCCAATTTCGGCTGATGAATTCAGAGGGATAATAGTAGGCACCATGAGGATGAAAAATTATCATAGAACGTAGGGTCGCAAACCACCTATTTAGTCACAAATACAGAGTGTTTCAGCTTAACTACAATCAGGTAGACGGTAATAATTTTAATAAATATAAAAATATTGCAATGAAAATGTAACGATGTGTACCTCGCTTGGTATGAAATGTGATAACATCACGAGAAGCTAGATTAATTTTAACACAATTATTTTAATTGGGAATTAAATCATATCAGATGTAAATTTCCGGCTCGGCGAAAAATGTCCGGGCCAGGATTCGAACCAGGGATCTCTTCGCTGAAGCTCTAATGCTCTACCATCTGAGCTATACCGGACAAATCTGGAGGAACTTTTCACTTTTTCAACACCTTTTTTATTTACCAATTAAAATAATTGTGTTAAAATTAATCCAGTGCAATTACGTATCCAACGATTTCTAGAGTTCCATTACTTGCGATTTATTCTGTTGAGCTGAACCAGATTTCAGACCAGATTCTATAATCAATAAGGCTTCTGGGTGAAAAAGTTCCACCAGATTCGTCCGGGATAACTCATATGGTAGAGCATTGGCGGCTTCAGCCAAGAGATCCCTGGTTCGAATCCTAGTCCGGACATTTTTTCGCTTAGCCGGAAATTTACATCTGACATCACGAGAAGCTCTAAAAAAAAAAACACGGTGCTCACGTATTCGTTGATACCGTATGAACTGGTAATCGCAGTACAAAATGTGACTCGTCAAGTACATACACTATATCGCCAAAGGTGACCGGTCACTTGCAATTTTAGACGTTTTGTTAAATATCTAGAAAAATACATGAGGAATTAACCTGAAACTGCAGGTGTGTAAACAGTATAATATAGGTCATATATTTCCGCGAAGATTTTTTCACAAAAACCCATAGGGGACCATCAACAAATTGAAAAAGAACGATTATCTTTTGGATAATCTGTAAAAACTAATAAAGCAAAAGCGTTCAAACTCGAGATTATTAATAAGTGGCTTATTGTAATATACTGCGTTCATTTTTATGAGGATAGCATGTATATTCGTAGAGAAATTTAGGTTTTTATAAAAACAGTCCCAAATTTCGCCAGTTTTTTGCTTATAATTTGCAGAGTTCTTAATATAAAAAAAGTTCTTTTCAGAAAATATGACAAACAACATTGTACACAATACTCTGCAATCAGAATTAAAAAATAATTAAATTCGGATGAAAAATGAGCAGGTTTACTAAAAAATGTTTCACTGCGCATGCGCGAATGCAATCAAAATATAATGTGTATAATGTATTAGCTAAGTATATAAAGCAACTTTTGTGAAAGTCTCAAAATCATAGCTTGAAAATTTTGAAAATTATCGTCGGTAGAATAAGCTCGAAATCCGTTGTTCCCAAAAGGAAGCAAAAAGATGAGGGGTTGTATCCAAATATAGTAGTACGTGCAATATTGTGTACGCTATCTTGGCACTAATCAACAGATATTTGATACAACCCGTCATATTTTTGCTTCTTTTTGGGAACAACGGATTTCGAGCTCATTCTATCGACGATAAATTTCAGAATTTTCAAGCTATGATTTTGAGACTTTCACAAAAGTTGCTCTATATACGTATCTAATACATTATGCATATTATATTTTGATTGCATTTGCGCATGCGCAGTGAAACAATTTTTAGTAAACCTGCTTATTTTTCATTCAATTTTTATTATTTTTTAATACTGATTGCTGGATATTATGTATAACGTTGTTTGTCATATTTTCTGAAAATAACTTTTTTTTTTATATTAAGAACTCTGCAAATTATAAGCAAAAAACTTGGCGAAATTTGGGACTGTTTTTATAAAAACCTTAATTTCTCTACGAGTATACATGCTATCCTCATAAAAATGAACACAGTATTTTACAATAAGCCTCTTATTAATAATCTCGAGTTCGAACACTTTTGCTCCATTAGTTTTTACAGGGTTATCCAAAAGATATTCGTTCTTTTTCAATTTGTTGACGGTCCCCTATGGGGTTTCGGGAAAAACTCTTCGCGGAAATATATGACCTATACTACTGTTTACACATCCGCAGTTTCAGGTTAATTCCTCATGTATTTTTCTAGATATTTAACAAAACGTCTAAAATCGCAAGTGACCGGTCATCTTTGGCCATATAGTGTATACTGCTGGATATAATGAAAACTTCTACCCCTTTTTTGGATGTTATTACATTTATAACAGAAGTAAGCATGTTTATTAAATGTTTCATTATTTTCCTTATAATATACTTCAGTTTTCTGAAAGTTGTTACCGGCAATCCAAGTTGAGTTAGGATAGAAAACTGTATTTTTGATTAAACCTGTGGTTTGCGACACCATGTACCATTGCAATTTCTGTTCCCCTTGATGCCTAATATCATCCCTCTGAATTTGTCGATCGAAATCGGCAACACCCTGTGTATATTTATATGTTTAGGACCATTTTGAATAAGGAGTCTTTCAAAATTATATCGAAATTTTGTTAGAATGTCAGAATTTTTATGTAAATTAGGGCACAAGTGAACATGCAGGGAAGTAAATTAATGCAGAAATTTTAATTATTTTTAAAAATCTTTAATTCGGTGCTGTAAATGAAATTTCGGATATTTCCGATACTAAAAGAATCATCTGGAAATCTCCGAAATTTCATAAAATTCATAGTATCGTAACTCTGTGAGTCTTGGTCGTAGAAGAATGGGATTTTTACTGTTGTTCTTGTCAGAGCACACGGAGAAACATTTTTGAATATAATTTATAAATTACAGGAATCATATAAAAAATTAAAAAAAAAAAGTGTATTTTTTTGAAAATTAATGGCAGGACTATTTCAACAACATAATCTTAGATCCTACCTTATTTAGAACACTTTTGTAATTTACATTGCCTACGATTCTACAGCTTGTAAAATATTAAAGCACGCTTCAATCGTTTTGGGACATCCTGTATACAATGTTTATATAACCATTGCATTAATAATTTTAATTACATTTAATTTCAATTCAGCATCATACATGAGAAAAAAAAGATAAAAAATAGATTAGATAGATTAAAAACCGATGTTAAGTTTAACAAGAATGAAAAATCATGCGTAAAGCATAGATTATGAAACACTTTCCGACACATTCAAAGTACTGGAACAAAACTTTAGTCTGTTTAGGCGAAAGTTGCTGCCTAAATAAACAATTTAGAATATACATAACGCATTCGAAAATCTAACTTCTTCAATTACCCTCAATAGTCGGATAAATATCCGAATTGTGTGAAGCCCTGTACAGGATCTATAGATTTGTATGTATACTACCTGGTATGAAAAAAAGTTAATTCAGTTAAACTCATAGCATAGTTGAAAATTCCCATCAGCAATTTCCGTCAATAAGGAGACCGGGAAAGCAAAATTCAACCAAAAAATCGATTATTATTTTTTTTTATATCATTAAATAATTTAAACTTTAATCTTTCCAACGATGTGTCACACGTGTTCATATATAAAAAAAAAATAAGTGTTGAATAAGAGTACTTCACAGCTTAATAGCTATTTAAATCTTCGCTGTAAAAAAATGTATGTAACGTTACTCCATAAAATTGGAGGCAGCCTTTCTGCGTATATTTTACTGAATAATTTAACCGATATAACTGGTGTTACGTTACACTAATGTGTAATATTACACCAGTTATATCAGTTTATTGCACCATTATATAAGCTAAATTACTCCAAAAAACTAGAGGCAGCATGTTGCGACCAATTTTATGGAGTAACGTTACATACATTTTTTTACAGGGTTTAATTGACTTTTCTCAAAACTTGGATTTTTCATGTTTATATTCCTTTTTTTTCAATATCTATTAAACTTAAGAACTCAGATTTTTATTTAATACTTATATTATGTTATATTGTATACTTTAACACAGGGATTTAATGATTTGTTGAGAATTATTTATTTTAGGCAGTGAAATCTTACCAAAAATGCTAATTTAAAAATGACTTTCAATAAATAAATAATGAGTAATTTTGAGTTTCACTTAGAAAGAAAATGGTGTGTTAAAACACGTAAATCATGTTATTCAAACAACTCTAAAAAATCTAGACCTCTGTCTTTCACTATTTCTGAGAAAAATGTACATAAATTTTAACATGGCAGATATAGGGCTTTCGTGGTCCCCTTAAATGGAAATGTACGTGAGATCTTTTTTCAGCCCTGGATAGGACTTATAGAATTTATACACACCAAGTAATATGAAAAAAAAAAGAAAAAAGTTAATTCAATTAAACTCATAGCACAGTTGAAAATTCCCATTCAGCAAATTCCGTCATTAAACGGAAATGTACTTGAGATCTTTTTGTAGCCCAGGATAGGATTTATAGAATTTATATACACCAAGTAATAATAATAATAATAATAATAATTAAAACTAAAGGTCTAATTAAACTAATCAAATACAGGAGTATGCATTATATCCCCATTTTATATGAAAAATTAAAGCAGATGCTTCAAGCCTTCAATATAAAGTTAGTAGCTCTCCCTCCCCCATACCTGATTAAAATTATTAGTAATAATGTAGATAAAATCTTGAAACATCAAAAAGCCGGTGTGTATGAAATTCCAATTACCCCCCCCCCCCCCCCCCCCCCAAATAAAGAAAGGTTGGTTTACATCGGCGAAGCTAAAAGAAAATTTTCAGAAAGATTGAAGGAGCACAAGAGGGACATTTCATAATCGAAACTAAATATACTGCTCTCGCAAGATTTTATTTTGCTAATGATGGTAGCAGAGTTGTCTTTGATGAAGCAAGAATCATAATTCCGTGCAAGAATCTATATCTCAACAAAATTTTAGAGCCCATTAGGATTATTAAGCTTGGACAACAAACCTGTTACGATAATTTATCCTACAGCATACATAAAATATGGCATAATATGTTATAAACTATTTTTGAAGTCAGTTCCATTTAGCCTCCCTCCCCCCCCCCTTTTCCATCGCTGGGATGGTTTTCTACTTTTTGGTTGCCATGGCAACTTGATGATGTTCGGTGCGCGCTCTAGTCAAGATTCGTCAAGGATTCTGAGACGCCTGCCTCCATTTTTAAAATTTTAGACTTGTGTGTATCATAACGTCCTGAAGACGTCCGCAGATGCGAAATGAAACGTTGATGTTTATTGTATATTAATGTGTGTACCTTTTAGCATAGTGTATTTGTTTTTAATACATAATTTTTAATAATAATTAAATTTTAAAACCCGTACCACAAATGAAAACGCAGTGCCAGCAATTGTTGGTCATTGGCAGTGTTGTAATTGTTTTGTGTGTTCCTCTGTGTAAATGAAGGATAAATCATATGCACACCAGATTCTACTGTAAGTGCCTTGTAGTACACTTCAGTGATATAGATAAATTTCAATATTTTTAAAGTAGTGAAATATCATTAAAATACACAGCAGACGATTTTCCCACATAGACCGTAACGTAACGGAAATCTTTTGAATGTCCTTGTAAAGGAACCGCAAGTGCTACACACTTCAATTTCAATACCGAACATGCCATAGTAAACCCCAAAACATATATTAATTACATCTCAATCCGAGCATATTTACGACAGTTAGAACATGGGCAGACGGCAGACAGACAAACCGAATGGAGGATATTCCGCCTACGTTTTGATCACGTGGTCAAGATAAAAACTTCTAGCGTAAAAAAGGGAAGGCTCCGTAGACGTGCAATATAAATCCCCGCTAGCCAATGAAACAGTTCATGAGGCAAAGCAGTAGTATCTTCCCTTCTTATAAGTTAGAAGTTCCTTGGGTAAATTACTGATATCACGTGACTTTTTTCAGCCTCGGACCCAGATTTGGAATATCCTCCATTGATAAACACTTTTCAACTGCCGGGTGACAATTATTGAACTATATGAAATAAAACGTAAATTATTTAAAAACTACTGAGTGCACAAACTTTATTCAACATGTAAACGTCACTACAGATATTCGGATTTAGGTTATGACATGTTCGATATGGCTGCCATCATTGGTTATGATGTGGCGCAGACGAATAGCAAAATTCTGCATGACCCGCTGAAGTGTCGGAACATCGATGCTGCCGATGACCTCCTGAATGGCAGTTTTCAACTCAGATATGGTTTTGGGGTTATTTCTGTACACATTGTCTTCAATGTAGCTCCATAAAAATGAGTCACTTGTGTTCAGATCCAGAGAATATGGCAGCCAAGCGAGTCCCATTCCAGTGGCCTCTGGGTACCCCAGAGCCAGAACGCGGTCCCCAAAGTGTTCCTTCAGGATATCAAACAATTTCTTGGTCCGATGAGTTCGAGCTCCGTCTTGCATGAACCACATCTTGTAGAAACCAGGGTCAGTTTGGATAATGGGGATGAAACCATTTTCCAAAAACTTCACGTATCGTTCAGTAGTCACGTCAATTGAATATCGGTTCGATTATTCCGTGACTGGACACTGCACACCACACAGTACCCGTTGAGTGTGGAGAGGCTTCTCGATCGCTAAATGCAAATTCTCAGTCCCCCAAATGCGCCAATTTTGCTTATTGAGGAAGTTGGATACAAGTTGCGTGCGCATGCGCATACTAATTCCCAACATGCCCTGCTGCCAACCACGAAGTTTGAACTTCATCATGCAAACCGTTCAGAAGTTATGACTGTTTAATTTCATATAGTTCAATAATTGTCACCCTGTATGTTGGAAAGTATTAAAATTACTGTAAAATATATTAGAACATTTAGAATATTTAACCCTCATAAATATTCTATTGCAATTTCTTTTTTTCTTTTTCTTTTAAGTATTGAAATGCCAAAAGTAGCAGCTTTAAAATATTAGAATACTGCGGAATTTATGTGAGTGATTCAGTATGCTGAATAAATTAAGCATAAAATTAGTGACTGTAGGGCTTCGTCTTACGTTAGGAACATTTCCTAGTGATGTTTTGTTTATTTTATTTTACTTATGTTTTCGTTTATTTTAAGAGTCGTTCATTCAACATAACGTTTATTAAAAATTTCGCACGGTTTTTTATCGGTTGCATGCATTTAACTATAAAAGAATATTCAGGCAGGTTATGATGCCATTATATGCTTAAGTTTTATTATTATCATGTTTTGCACTAACGTAATAATTGGATAATTTCATTTTTAAAAGTACGATAAAAAGTTGACAATTGAGGCATCACTAGTTTGGAAAACTTGAAAGTTAAATATGGGGACTATACATGGATGGGGACTATACATATCGATCTATACTAAAGAATGTTGATATAAGTTATAATTTCACGAAAGTTGCCTGTAAATTTAATCCGAAGGTATTTTACTCCATAGGAAATCATTGTCCAGAAAATATTTCATTTCGGGAATTAAAAATCCCTCTTAGAATTAAAGGCCCCTTTTAGAGATCCGCAAGAACCGGAATTTCCAGGCCTGGCCCAGCCCATACAAAATACAGTGAAAGCAGGCCCAGCACGACTCAATTTCTACAAAAATTTCGATTTTTCTTAACATGCAATTAAAATTATTTTAAAGAATACTGCATACATATTTATGGGAAAATTTTGTAGTATATTTTAGATTATTATATGTTCGCAAGACAGAAAATACACAATAGCAACATTAGTGGTTACTTAGACTCTTAGGCTTTTCAAAATTCAAATTAAGATTTATTAAAAAAATATACTGTAGTTTATAATAAAAGAAAAAAAGAGTGTTTAAAACATCATAACTTTTGAAACTTTTTGAAAC
Organism: Maratus speciosus; assembly: GCA_963932465.1. Lineage (NCBI taxonomy): Eukaryota > Metazoa > Arthropoda > Arachnida > Araneae > Salticidae > Maratus > Maratus speciosus. Next base: position 617,689,544 of record OZ010789.1, read on the forward strand.
TGTATAATAAAAAGTAAATTTTTGAATATATTTTTCTGCAATTTAAGGTATATCTCCAATGATTCCGTTAACAGAAGTTCATTATCGGTATTACTGTATGCACAAAACATCTTGCCTGTCCTGGGAACAAGTAAGTTTCACAGTTCGACTATGTAGAAAATAATATAAGCCTGATCCGGGCCCGGCCCGAGACTGCTGAAAGAGACAAGTCCAGGATCAGATACGATGTAACTGTTTGATGCCGATGCCTACCATGTTATATTTCTGTATTGGTGTTTCCAAACTAGCATCGGCTCGTGCACCACATTTATACTTATTCTCACGAAAGTCATATCCAATGAAAATGTTTTATATTTTAACGACTTCGTTTAAATTTTTACATTGGACTGGACGGCTAGCTTATTTTTTTTACTGGCCGACTGGCCCGTTTAATTTTTTTATCAGTCCGGCCCGGCCCATTAAAAAAATTGTTTTTAATATGATAGCCCGGGGGAGCCGGAGTACGGGCCTCGGGCCCTGCAGACCCCTATGCCTTTAAACGCCACAATTAATATTTAGACAGCTAATTTTTGACCCATGTTACCGTTATTTCCAATTAAGAGAAAAACAAAATTCTACAATAATAAAAATACCTGATATTTTTCTAAAGCAATTTTACACAATTTTAGAGTAAAACTGAATCATGAAGCAATAACAAAGAGAAATCACACTTACTCCCGGCATTATCACTCGTTCTATGTCAGAGAAGATGACATCGAAAGATTCCCCTTCTTCTGGTGCGGATTCAGGTAAAAGTGAGCGCATGTAGCCTGGTTTGACGTTCGGGAAAACTCTCCGCCTGCGGATGCTTTCCAGGTAGTCCGCTATATAATCCACCATCTGCTTACCTACGAGGAGCAAGCACCAAAGAAAATTTTGACATGTAGAGTACACTTCAATGATAATAAAATAAAAAAATATGTTTTAACCCTTTATGCCCCAACGGTACTTTAAAGTGCCACTAAAATAACTTGCTGTAAAACTAATTTAAGAGGCTACTTCAGTCAAACGAAAAGACTCGTTCGCTAATGCTAATCCTATGGAAGAGATCTATATCCTATAAAGATATCTCGTTTGAATTTCAATATTTTTAAATGATTTTTTTTTTCATTGAATAGTTGAGATCGATGTGTGCGAAGGTCGTTGTTTACTTTTTCGATTTTGTTTACAGGTATTTTTAATGAGGACATTTTCATTTTCGGAACCGGTTTCGAAAGTAAAAGAATTCTCAGAAAAAAAAAAATCTGCAATCAAAATCTAAAAAGTGAAAAACGGCCTGCATGCAGATCGATCTCAGTCATCCAATGCAAAAAAGAAAAGAAAAAAAATCATTTAAAAATATTGAAATGCGACCGAGATATCTTTATAAATTTCTTCCATAGGATTAGCATTAGCGAACGCGTATTTTTGTTTGGCTGAAGTAGCCTCTTAATACACCGATTAGCAGTAATACAGGTTAGAATGAGTTATAGATACAGGTAAGTATAGATACAGTTAGGGTAGGGAGAGTCGCCGCATCCGGGATAGATGCCGCACTCCTTGTATTTCTTATAATGATCCATAGATGGTCGTCAAACGTGCAGTTTAGGTGCGCAATGAGATTATTTTAACTAGTGTATAGCGTGAATCCCATTTCGATGTTTACTTGTAGAAGTATAGTCCTTATTTTGACGTAAGCGCATGATTTCAGTGTCCAAACTTTTAAACACGTTATGCTTAAATAATTTTCATACATTAATTACTAAATGCATGCGTAATTTTGAAGTCAAAGCTAAGTGTAGCGATTATATAGAGTACTGTGTGTATGGTTACGCCATTCCCCTTTGCGATGGCAAGTAACTGTGATGGCCGACGTCTGCACCATGCAAAATGAGATACATGCCGCACTGCAATTCCGGTATATATGCCGCAGCTCTTTTGTACGGGATGATTAAGTGTTATTAACTTTTCCTTTTCTTTTTGCACAGACTAACCATGTTATGCATGTTATCAAGTTTACTAAAATCAAGGGAGAAAAAGGGAAAAATAAAAAGTAAGAAGGGCAAGAAAGATGCAAGCCAAGATGATAATAATGAAAAATTAGATTACGCGTAACGCAGGCGTTTTTTTGCAAGGAATGTTTAGAAAACTACTCCAAAAAAGAGGAAGTGTGACTTTCTTCGTTGCATCATATGTCAATTGTAGTTACATAAAGACGGTACTTTTTCGACACTTTTTGTGTAGATTGTAGTCGAAAAAACAGGTTTATTAACCCATTCGGGATCATATAAGCACCTTCATAAAGAGCATATAAAATTTGTTTCTGGCACTAATAAAAAAGAAAAGTAATATTTGCTTTCTTTAATTAGAACATTTTCATGATTATTTAAGTAAAGGTAACTTCTTTTAAAAAAGTGGTGCCAAGCGAATAAAATTTGTGTAAAAGCCGCCGGTCGCGAAAGGGTTAACAAATAAATTATGTAAACACAATTTTACTGTTTTCCTTTTCCCTGTCTAATATATTCTCTAATATATTGATGCTACTTTGTTGCTGAAATAACAATTAAAATTTAATGTAAAAAAATAAATCGATAATTTTAATAGTGAAAGTAGGAAAATTATTAATTTGAATCTACTAAATACGTTTCATTGTACTCATTTAGTTTCATTTTGTTATTACATCGGTAATTATAGTCCAGATATGAATATTTTTTTAAGTATTTTTATTTATAATTTCATTATGTTCTTATTACAAGCGCGGCATAACTACCGCCCAAGTGCGGCGTCTCAGCCTGAATATACGGGTGATGCGCCGCAGTGTAATGTTTTAGAAAAAAATTGTTAAAAATATTAATTATTTGTTTTGAATTTTTTTTGTCGCAGTACACGCGTTGTATATTTAACATTAAATAGCACAGCATGATTTTTTAAAATTTTATGTCTACCATGGGACTTTATAAACAAATTAAAAAAAATATGCAGCATAAATCCCGGAATTACCCTACTTTATCTTGTTCCAAAAGCATTATTGGTTGCATAAATCAAAAATATTTTTAAAAGGATGATTTCTTTTTCATTTGCATCTTTTTAGCTTTCTTGACGTTGAAAAGTTGTGTGTGTGTGTGGGGGGGGGGGAGTTTCAGTTAGGAAATATTTCTATATTTCTATTGTAAGAGCATTATGTACATTTTCTAATTCTATAAAATACTAAAAAAATATTAAATACAAGATTTGAGCGAAGTTATAAATAGTGCAGAAAATTCCCATAAATTCAAAATTAATAATTAATTTTAATCGATAAAATCTTTCTAAATTTTATTAAATGATTATGTAAATCTTCTAATGTGGTTTCAAAAATTTCCTGATAAATGCTTTAGAAGATACTCTTTTCATGAGTTCATTATTTGGGATACAAAGAATTAACATAAATAAAGCTATTATTTTAATTGAAATCACAAAATTCACCACTCCCTACCCGCTAATACGAAAATAATAATAGCTTTTTTAGTAAATTTTATAACTTTACTAGGGGCTCTGCCCCTGCAAGCTACGCTCGCCAACCCCCGTTCAGACACCGCAGAATCTAAAAAGACGCTAATCTAATGGGTTTTAAAAATGTTAGAGAAGATTGAATTATACTGAAAAAAGCTGTGCAAATCTCCCTGTAAACGGGCTTTCATTTAATTCCCTTTGATTGCAAAAATTTAAGGGCGAATTAGTTGCTGTTAAGACATCCAATGTTTGTTTTCGTTTTTGATTAAAGAGGATCAGTTAAACCTTTGAAAAGAAGCTAAAATAAAATGAATTAAGTATACAGAGTCTTTGTTTTCCGGTATTTTAAAACAATCTATATAACAATAGCCTAAGTCATGTGACTATCATCAACAGTTCCGGGCGGACCACTTCGCTTTTTATACTCTAGGTGCCATTTTGGTACTTTAATGTTAGCCAGACACAGGTGATAAGACGCCAAATATTATTCTATCGCCATCATTTCATCTATATTATAATAGTTCAAGTCATCAACTGCCATAAACAAATACCGTCTGATCCCTCCGCCTTTCATATGAAAGATTGGCACAGATGTCATATATTGGTGCGATTTTTTTTCCGACGCCAATTTGGGGAACGCATCAACAGCATAAACAACAACATCCGGCTTACTATATCAAGCAAAATAACGATACTTTGGTGCCAGTTAAGTGCCCGTTCCGTATATGACATTTGCGTTAGAAAAAAATCGCGCCAATATGGGGCCGTAAGTTTTCCATTATGATTAAAAAATCAAAAAATTTTTTCGAATAAAACTGCATAAAAGTTGCCATGGTCGCAAAGAATTCTTGGTACTGTTACGCCAGCCGGATGCAAATCTCGCTAATAGCTTTTTTTCAACTCGCCAGTTTTTTTTTTTTTTTTTTTTTTTTTTTTTTTTTTTTTTTTTCCCGAGTGGTAATATTTGGCCAGATGTCATATATGCACAGCAGGTTTGGTGTGATTAAAAAAAAAAAATTTTTTTTACGAAAATTTGGCGAAAACCTCGTTTTTGAATACCAGATACATATGCATTTTTGGTATTACTTAATTATCCCGTCGACCAAAAATCTATCGCCAAACTGTAAGATTAAATGCCAATAATGGTTGATCGTAAATGTCACATTCACTGACTTTAAGCAAGTTACATGTGTTTACGTCATCAAGTGATTTTTCAATACCATGTCATGAGTTACCATGTCAATCACAATAATGCCAATTTGGCGCCAACTAGGTACCCTGGTGCGTAGATAACATTTGTGCCTAATTTTTTTCTTTTCGTTTTGTTTAAAAAAAAAAAGAAAGAAGTGAAAGCCATCAATTTTAAATGAAAGTTGTGTATTTTAAATAAAATGAATGTAAGGATTATATTTTAAATGAAATTGATGAAATATAAAAAAATGCGACGGGAAAAATGTTTGGCGAATTATCACTTGGGTCTCGCTAACATAAAAATACCGTCAGAATTGATTTCTCTATCAGACTCTTTCGATTTGGCGAAAGATTGTTCAAGTAAATATAATTATGAATAAAAGTAACATGATACATTTCTTAGCATACATTTAAGGGAGGCCAATCTGGTCGCCAAATTAGTTTAAAATAATAACCTTTTATGAAATATTAAAAAAAAATATCTGTTATGATCAAAGTTTGAGTTGCCATCATTAGAAAAATGTGTTTAAAATTAGAAAAAAATTAATATTTCGAAAACTAATTCGAATTTAAAAATTCTAATACCAGTTTTGAAATCTGCGGATCAATACTGATTTTTGGTGTTAATTTCATCGCGAAGTATTCCATATTTTAGGAGAAATCGCCGTGAAACATAATCAGTTTTTTAATCAGTCGTTTCAAAGAATTGTTACATAAATTCGTTTCATTTCAGCCGTTTCATATATCCGTTTCATAAATTCGTTTCATTAGGATTTTATATATATAGGGTAGATTATTTTAACGCATAGTTGACAATTTTCATATAAAATTTCTTTTTGGCCTAATTGGTGGGCAATGAAAAAAGAATATACGTATGAAATATAGAAAATCTGTTTGAGTCTTCAATTAAAAAAAATTTGTACACCAGTTAGTATGTTCTATAAACCGTGAAGCCCAGATTGGGCACCCTTGTTTTTAGGTAGATTTCGTATGAAATACTACCTATTGGGATCGTTCCTATGTTGGAATTTCTGAAAAATTTTTGCAGATCTACACCGATCATGACTCCTAGAACCCAAAACCACCCCCAGTAAAAAACTTTATATATATATATATCTATCTATCTATCTATCTATCTATATATATCACTTTCTTCTGGACACGATAACTTTCGTAATTCTGCACCAATCTCTTCCAAACTGATACAAAAAATCAAAGGGCATAAAATCTCGGTCAAGTTCGTTAATGGGCAAAATCGGACCAAGGGGATGGAAATAGGGAGGGGTTTTGTGAAAACCGAAAACCCTCCATAACTTCTTAATTTTTGTACATATCAAATCAGTTTAAAGTTTTTATTACTTCTAAAAATAGGGCCAAAATTTTATGTATCACAGATTTTTGATAAAGTTAAAAATGGGCTCAAGTGGCGCAAAAAAATAGGGTTTTTGGGAGAAAAAAATTCATAACTTCGTCAATTCTCAAGATATCAATTCCAATTAATTTTATTATAAATTTCCTCAATATTATCTACAAATTTTATATTCACAAGTTTTTGATAGGACCAATTCGTACCGCAAAAAAAATTAAAAACGAAAACAAAAAGGGGGTTTGAAGAAGTAAAAAATCCATAACTCCGTCAATTCAAAAGATATAAAGTCCCCATGAATTTATCATATATCTTCTTAATATTGTCTACAACATCTATATAGACAAGTTTTGGTTAGGACCAATTCTTACAGCAAAAACAAATGAAAAATACATAGCGGTTGAAGAAAAAAATCATCTAAGTAAGGGTGTATTCAAATCCAAACTGCGTATTTTCTTACTCATTTTACAATTCATTTTTGCTCTCAAAGGCTTCCAATTGGTACGTTTTCTTACTCAGAAACTATATAATGTACCGTAATGGTCGATTTTTTGATAGAGGCAGAATATATTTAAAAAAATGCTGTTAAAGTGGGCATTTTGAACCGAATTTCCCGAAGCGGATTGTGTTGGAAAAATCATTGCATTAAGGATTCACTCAAATCCAAACTGCTTATTTTCTGACTCATTTTTAAATTCATTTTTGCTCTCAAATGCATTTAATTGGTAAATTCGCTTATTTAGAAACTATATAATGTACTGCAATGATCGATTTCTTGATAGAGGCAGAATATATCTCAAAAAATTATGTCAAAGTGGGCATTTTGAACGGAATTTCCCGAAGCAATTGTGTTATCACTTTCTTCTGGACACGATAACTTCCGCAATTCTGCAAAAATCTCTTCCAAACTGATACATAAAATCAAGGGACATAAAATCTCGGTCAAGTTCGTAAATGGGCAAAAGCGGACAAAGGGGATGGAAATAGGGAGGGGTTTTGTGAAAACCGAAAAAACCCCATAACCTCTTAATTTTTGTACATATCAAATCAGTTTAAAGTTTTTATTACTTCTAAAAATAGCGCCAAAAATTCATGCATCACAGATTTTTGATAAAATTTAAAATAGGCTCAAGGGGCGCAAAAAATAGGGTTTTTGGGAGAAAAAAATTCCTTACTACGTCAATTATCAAGATATTAAATCCAATAATTTTATTATACATCTCCTTAATATTATCTACAACTTTTATATTCACAAGTTTTTGATAGGACCAATTCGTACCGAAAAAAAGAAAAAAAAAAAAAGAAGGTTGAAGAAGAAAATTTTTCATAACTCCGTCAATTCACAAGATATAAAATCTCCATGAATTTATCATATATCTTCTTAATATTGTCGTCAACATTTATACAGACAAGTTTTTGATAGGGCCAATTCTTAAAGCAAAAACAAATTAAAAATACATAGCGGTTGAAGAAAAAAATCATCTTATTAAGGGTGCATTCAAATCCAAACTGGCTATTATCTTACTCATTTTTAAATTCATTTTTGCTCTCAAACGCATCCAATTGGTAGATTCGCTTATTCAGAAACTGTATAATGTACAGTAATGATCGATTTTTTGATAGAGGCAGAATGTATTTCAAAAAATGATGTCAAAGTGGGCATTTTGAACAGAATTTCCCCAAGCGATTGTGTTATTTAATTTATATTCAATGGCTTGAGGACATAAAAATCTCAAGAGTTCTAAAGTTTAAATTTTTGCACAGAAATGTACGCGTATATGTACGAAATGAATATTTTCCAACTGAGCGAAAAAATGCCCAGGCCGGGAATCGAACCCAGATCGTTGGCTTACAGGGTCAATGCCCTACCGTTTAAGTTAACTGTGCCGACAACCGGTGAGAATATTTCGCTCAGATAACCTTATTGGTAATAACATCTGGTCTGTCAGGTAGACAGCTCGACAGAATAAACCGCAGGTAAAGCAACTCCATATAAACGATGGGTACGTTGATAAACTACTATTTTAACACAATCAAACTGATTGGGGAAGTTATCATACGAAATGATTATTTCCAGCTGAGCGAAAAAATCGATCCGGGTTCGATCCTCCGCCTGAGCATTTTTTCACTCAGTTGGAAATATGAATTTCGTATGATAACTTTACCAATCAGTTTGATTGTGTTAAAATAATAGTATGCGTATATAGTTTATAGTTTATATATAGTACATGGATAATTATTCATCTGAAAAATATTTTAGAGATTCTTTTGAGAAATAGGGTCAACACGATCCCAACCGACAATGAAGATCATAAGTCGTCCCAAACCCGCAACGAAACAAACGAAAAAAAATTTATCGTCATCCTGACCCGACTTGACCCGAAATTTAGCTAGGGTCGATATTGGTTCCTCGACTGGATGTAGGACTCTAGCCCCAATCTAATCCGAGCACGACAAAAAATACTTCTTTTATCCAAACACGAAATATTACAACCTGAATCCAAAATTCTTTAACCCAATCTGACACGAAACCCGCATTCAGAGCAAATTGACCCACAGTTTATTGTAATTATGTAAAAATAGTCTAAATCACGTCTCCTATATGAATTTTATATTTTATGCATATATTTACATAAAGAGTCGTTCATCTTCAAAAATACCGTTTTTCACCTGAAACAATATTCAAGGCAATTTTTGTGGAAAAATCGGTTTAACTCAAACCCGGTCCTCAAGAGTCAAAACTCAACAGGAACCGACACAATTATTTTAGCCAACGCGACATGCAAAGAAATAAATTAGCGCCAATCCGATCTGATCCGATGGCCACTGGGTTGGCGTTTATTTTTTGTATATTTACCCCCCCCCCCCCCCGACTCGACGCGATCTACAGATGAAATCGGGTGGCCTGACTTTATGTTGGGCTCTACTCTCAAGTCAAAATATTTTACTGACATTAATTGAATTAGTAGATACGGCCGTTAAAGGATAAAGAAAGGCCTCTAGCGTCAAAAAAAAAAAAAAAAAAAAAAAAAAAGATTTTGTTTAGTTTAAATAAATTTTGATATTAAGACAATTTATAAATGTTATAATTAAATATTTCCTTATCTCTAACAGATCAAAACAATTGATTAAATTTCATAAAATTCGAGTCGAAACCCGTCCAATTCGATGAATGAAAATGTTTAAAGAACTGATTGACTGAATTTATTAAAAATAACAAAAATAATTACAATAATTAATCAATATTATATTGGCTAAACTGATTCTTAAAACAAATATTATTTTTAACTGAACTTTAATTTCAACTTTTCAAATTATTGAAAAATTAAACTTTATTAATATACGTAATCACTAACTTGCAATTGAGATAATGAAATTATGAAGTTATTAGTGGAGGCTTTGATCTTTGGTATCACGTAATGAAAAATCATCGATAATTGCGCCACTATGACACAATTATAATTTTTGTTTTCAGCAAAATCTAAAAACAACATATTTTTCATCGTCTCAAAATTTACACGCATACTTTTTATATTCATGTTCACTATTTAAAAAATATTTTAACGTACAATTGGTTATTAATAAATATATTCCCAAACTTGATGTCATGTTCGCCAGTTTAAATTCTGCATGTAAACATTCGCACTCTTGACTGAAGCTTCTAATCTGGGTGCCGGCGAAATCAAAGAAATTTACTTTTAGACGCATTCGTTGTAAAATATTTAGTTTTATCAAAGAAAATACTCATTTCATTTTTACTATGACATCATTCTCAACAAACTGAAGTCCTCTAAGATTAGTGACTCAATTTCAATGTCAGCGGAACGAAAAAAAAAAAAAAAAAAAAAAAAAAAAAGAAATAGCTTTATAAGTAAAAATGCGTTACTTAACTCGTGACGTCATTTTCTGTTCAAAAGTTTAAAAAAAGTTATTTTTACTTATAATACGAAAATGGGATTCGTAATGGTATGGCAATTCCTATTGTTTCCTTGTTTCCTTTCTCTGTTCAACAATGGAAGCAACCCGATTGCCACCAATGTGAAGAAATTTCATAAAGGACTTTTAAAGTTAAAATTAAAATATAAAAATGGGGTTATTTTAAAAAATAGCGAGTGCGGGCATATCTACAAATAAAGTGTTTTCATTAAAAAAAATAATTATCAAAATCGGTTCAGTAGAAAATTCAGGCAAGATGATTAAAAAACAGCCTTGTCTTTTAAATATATAGGTATGATATACTTCAAAGTCTTTACATTTATGCAATTTTTCCAAATAGGTGAATTTTATTATGATGCTAATTTGCAATAAATAAATAAATAAAAATGAGAATAAAATAAATTAGAAAGATTTTTCACGTTTTATATTAAACAATTTATATACATTTTTTAATTAATTTAAATTGTAACTCTTTTGTATTATTTTTGTATTATTAGTTTTGTATTATTTTTCTTTACAATAGTCTAAACTTTTCGAAAACTTTCATTTTTATACTATGAGTAAAAAAATTCCAAAAAGTGCAAGAAAACTTGTTTACAAAATTCAATTTATAAATGCTATCAAGTTTTATCGTATGAAAATATTTGAAAAGTGAACAATTTTACTTTATGTGCCTTTACTTTATGTACCTTTTTACGATCGAGTGGAGAATAAGAAAACTAAAACTAAATTAAATTACATATAAAGCCATTGCTTATGAAATTTTCATCCGTGGAATTTCTTGTTCGAACTGAAAGGGTTAAATGCAAGCGATGATTACCTCTGATGAAGAACTACGAATAAAAATTTTCTTATATTTTACTAATTTTAAATTCATATTTTAGCAGATTCTCGGTATTCTTTTATCTCCATATCGACTGCTTATTTTGTTTCGATTCTTTGCAATCAAAGGAAAAATCGAAGGAAAAAATTAAACTAAAATGCGTGTAAAACAAATTTTATGTAAAATTTTATGGAATGAGACGTTTCATCGCAGTCTAAAGGGTTAAATGAAAGCAATCACTGCTTCTGATGAAACATTCTGAATAAATAATTTTGTCTTCTGAATTTTATAGTACTCTAGGTATTCTTCTATCTTCATAGCGGCTAGTTAGTTTTATATCTTCTTCATGATCCAATAAAAAAATAGAAAATATTAAAATTAAATTAAATTAATAGATACATTAAAAAATGTGATACAAAGTTTTCTTTAATGGGGCATTCAAGTACCCTCAGTGTATAAAATGTTAAATGAAAGCGATTACTGCTTCTGATGAAAAATGAGGAATTAATAAATTTTTCTTCAACCGATATTCTTCTATCTTTATAGCGCCTAATTAGTTTTATATCTTCTTCATGACCGAATAAAAAATAGAAAATATTAAAATTAATTAAATTAATAGACAAATTAAAAATATGATGCAAAGTTTTATTTTATGGGGCATTCAATTATCCCCAGGGCATAAAATGTTAAATGAAAGCGATCACTGCTTCTAATGAAAAATGTGGAATTAATAAACTTTTCTTCTAACGATATTCTTCTATCTTTATAGCTACTAAATATAGTTAGTTTTATATCTTCTTCATGATCGAATAAAAAATCGAAAATATTAAAATTTAATTAAATTAATAGACACATTAAAAAATGTGATAAAAAGTTTTCCTTAACGGGGCATTCAATTGCCTTCAGGGCATAAAATGTTAAATGAAAGCGATCACTGCTTGTGATGAAAAATGAGGAATTAATAAACTTTTCCTCTACCTCTATTCTTCTATCTTTATAGCGACTAGTTAGTTTTATATCTTCTTCATAATCGAATAATAAAAAATATATTAAAATTAAATTAATAGATACATTAAAAAATGTGATAAAAATTTTCTTTAACGGGGCATTCAATTGCCTTCAGGGCATAAAATGTTAAATGAAAGCGATCACTGCTTCTGATGAAAAATTAGGAATTAATAAACTTTTCCTCTACCTCTATTCTTCTATCTTCATAGCGACTAGTTAGTTTTATATCTTCTTTATGATCGAATAGAAAATAGAAAATATTAAAATTAAATTAAATTAATTGACACATTAAAAAATGTGATACAAAGTTTTCTTTAACGGGACATTCAATTACCTTCAGGACATAAAATGTTAAATGAAAGCGATTACTGCTTGTGATGAAAAATGAGGAATTAATAAACTTTTCCTCTACCTCTATTCTTCTATCTTTATAGCGACTAGTTAGTTTTATATCTTCTTCATGATCGAATAAAAAAAAATATATATATATTAAAATTAAATTAATAGATGCATTAAAAAATGTGATAAAAATTTTCTTTAACGGGGTATTCAATTACCTTCAGGGCATAAAATGTTAAATGAAAGCGATCACTGCTTCTGATGAAAAATTAGGAATTAATAAACTTTTCCTCTACCTCTATTCTTCTATCTTCATAGCGACTAGTTAGTTTTATATCTTCTTTATGATCGAATAGAAAATAGAAAATATTAAAATTAAATTAAATTAATTGACACATTAAAAAATGTGATACAAAGTTTTCTTTAACGGGACATTCAATTACCTTCAGGACATAAAATGTTAAATGAAAGGGACCACTGCTTGTGATGAAAAATGAGGAATTAATAAACTTTTCCTTTACCGCTATTCTTCTATCTTCATAGCGACTAGTTAGTTTTATATCTTCTTCATGATCAAATAAAAAATAAAAAATGTTAAAACTAAATTAAATTAATAGATACATAAAAATAATGTGATACAAAGTTTTCTTTAATGGGGCATTCAATTATCCCCAGGGCATAAAATGTTAAATGAAAGCGATCACTGCTTCTGATGAAAAATTGTGAATTTATAAATTTTTCTTCTTCCGGTATTTTTCTATTTTAAGAGTGAATGGTTATTTTTATATTTTCTGCATGATCAAATCAAAAATCGAAAATATTAAAATTAAATTAACAGACGCACTAAATAAATTTATCAATTTTTCTATCATGGGACATTAGAGTTCCGTTGGGGAATTAAGTGTTAAATAAAAGACACCACTGTTTCTGGTGAATAATTATATATAAATAACTTGTTTTCTACATCTGACCGTACTTTCTTTATTCTTCAATTTCCATAGCTACAAGTTATTTTGTTTGATTTCTTCACGATCAAATTTTTTTTTTTTTACAAAATTGTAATTAAATTAAAATACTTATAAAATAATTTTTCTGTAAGCTTTTCTATAATGAGACTTCCCACGCATTATAAAGGGTTAAATAAAAGAGATAACTGTTTTTGATGAAAAATTTCTGAATAAATAAACTTGCCTTTAGATATTACCGTACACCCGCTATTCTTCTGTCTCCATAGCGAATGGTTATTTTGTTAGATTTCTTCACAATCAAATTAAAAATTTTACAGAATTGTGTAAATTAAAACACATATAAAATAAAATCTCTAAACTTTTCTATAATGAGATTTCCCACTGCATTCTAAAGGGTTAAATAAAAGAGGTAACTGTTTTTGATGAAAAAATTATGAATAAATAAACTTGTCTTCGACATCTTACCGCACTTCCGGTATTCTTCCATCTCCATAGCGACTGATTATTTTGTTTGGTTTCTCAAGAAAAAATTTTACAAAATTGTAATTAAATTAAAACACTTGTAAAGTAAATATTTTGTAAAAATTTTCTATAATGAGACTTCTTATTGCACTCTAAAGGGTTAAATAAAGGAGATCACTATTTCTGATGCAAAATTATGCATAAATAAACTTGTCTTTTCATCTTACCGCACTCCATAGTGACTGGTCCATAGGACATAGTATCTCCATAGTGACTGGTTATTTTAATCAAATTAAAAAAAAATTAAATTATTTTTATTAAATTAAAACACTGATAAAGTAAATTTTCTGTAAAATTTTCTATAATGAGATTTCCCATTCTACTCTAAAGGGTTAAATAAAAGAGATCACTGTTTTTGATATAAAATTCTGAATAAATAAACTTGTCTTCTACATCTTACCGTACTCCCGGTATTCTTCTATCTCCATAGCGACTGGCAGTTTTGTTTGGCTTCCTCACGATCGAATGGAAAAGAGAAATTAGCGCTGGTTTCGTCTTGTTATCACTTTCTGACGATCCCTTCTCACTCAAGTCCGTTGTCTTAATTCGCTGTTGCTGTAACAAAAAGAAAGAACGCTGGTGAGATAAAAAGAAGAAATTTTCGCGTTTAATGAACGTTAATTGGAGGAATCCAAACTAAGCACCTGTCACGCAAAGTTTTCTCTATGACGTATAACTTTTGAGAAGAAAAACTGAAATTATTGGTGTCCCTGGACAAAAGAAAAAAAATCCGTAATCAAATACATAACCGATTTCTGTAATACTTTCTTGTCTGTCAAGATTTTCTCAATGCCATCTGTCATTTATAAAATATGACGTGTTGAAATATTTTGCATAAATCTGACATGATGTCTACTGATATTATAGAGATACATTTTTTGGGGAATATTCATATAAAAGCTTATTTTTTGGCAGAAAAAATTGCTTTGGAATATATATACAGTGCGTCCAATAACTCCATTTACATTACAAAAATTATTTTGAAAAAAATAACAAATTATCGCATCGGAGTGCAGTTTGTATCATAATATGTATCAAAGTGGTGAATGTTTTGTGGTTGGTTGTATTAGAATTTATGGCGCAAAATCCTTTAAGGGATATGCTGCGCCAAGAATGTTTTGTGGAAAAAGTAAAATACATATATATCGCATCTTTGCTTCAAAAGTGCCATAACTCAAAAAACTCCGTTTTCCAGGAAATGCGAAAAACTGTTTCCGGGATGTGAAAGCGTCAGTAGCCATCTCGCAAACACAACTGCTACCTGGTGGCTGGATTTTCATTGTACTATCTGGTACTTTAAGTGATTGGTAGAGGCGTAAAAACCAAGTAGTATGACTGCCATAACTCAAAAAACTCAATTTTTGAGTTGTGGCACTTTTGAAGCAAGTGTGCGATATACATTTCAAATTTCCTTTCAACTGCTTATGCCACAAAAGTTCCGATATTTTGAAAAGTCTTATGATGACATCCGCGCTCCGACGCGACAACTTGTTAAACACAAAATAATGTATGTACACAGTAAAAAAAAAAAAAAAAAAAAAAAAAAAAAAAAAAAACCGGACTAAAAAACGGAGATTCTACTGGCAATCTAGACGCCAGTACTATTTCCGTTTTTTTTAAGGAAAAATTTCCCCATAAATTACAGAAAAATTTCCGTTTTTCTGATTAAAAACGGAATTTTTTCTGTAATTTATGGGGAAAAATTTCCGTAAAAAAACGGAAATCGCACTGGCGTCTAGATTGCCAGTAGAATCTCCGTTTTTTTTTTTTTTTTTACAGTGTATGAAACCATATACCGTTGGAATGTCACATTCACCTTGTGTACTCAATCGCAATCAAAGCTGCCCTGATGATGATCAAGGTTTGATCGAAAGCGCTCGGAGCGAAATTTTGAAAGTTTTAAGTTTTTAAAAACTACAGTGAAACTTCCAACTAACGAAGTCTCATCGTTACATTTAAACACTTCGTTGTGCAGAAAATTCGTTAAATAGAAATAAACTCAAATTCATGAAATTTGTATAATAAAATACACATGCATAAAATGAAAAATACACATAAAATGAAAAAATTGGAAAAATGTATTTTAATTCGGCGAGTAACCGAGTTCTTTTTATGTGATGTAGACATGTGAGAAAAATTTAATAAACATTAACGTCTAAAAAAATACATAATAAGGAGGTAAACAAAAACTGAAGCGTAGCGTACCTTTTCTCTTTTATCTCACTATTCCAAATCCTCAACTTTTACTTTGTGCAGGTTTCTTATAAAAAAGACATTGTCCATAAAAATTTCCGCATTATTGTAAATATCCGAACAGTTCATCTGTAATATTTTCGTGAAACTGGAATCCTTTTTTTATTGTATCGAACGCTTTTAATCTTTCTTCTTTCGAATGAAAATGATTAAATAAATAAATAATTTCATTTTCATACAATCCGTTGAAATAAATTCATACTCCCATCGCAACAGCAACCTCTCCCTATGAATGTTGTACACGCACGAAAGTGGAATAAACTTTGTTACATAGAACATATTTTGCGCAATATGGAGATTAACTTACATGTTAATGGTGTTCAAAGTCAAGGTTCGGCAGAAAATTTCGTTAAGTAGAAAACTTCGTTAAAGGGGACTGCCACTGTATATTACTATGTAATAACATCTTTTATATTTGTGATATTTTAACATATTAAATGCATTTTTAGCAAGTTTTGTTTAATTTTATTTTGACAATTTGTTAATTTTTTATGAATTTTTGAAATATGAAGGGATTTATGGGACTCTTTAAACTATTTTTACTTTTCGTACACATACATTGTAAGGAAAGTATTGTAACCTATATTATAAAAGACAAACGTGTCTGTGCGTAACGCTGACGTTATTTTGCGAATGGCAACACTTAATGATGAAATTTAACTTCTTTTTTAAAACTTCTAAATACCGCACATTTTCAGATTATATAGGAATAGGGAATAGGAATAGGGAAAAATAGGGAAAAAATGTACTTTCAAATGCAATTTGTTTGAAAACTGCATCGCAATTTAATCAATTTTTATTGTTTTTAAAATAATTTCTAAGCATGAATTTTTTTTTTCAAATCTACCTCTATCCCGTGTAGACGATTGGGAAAGATAAATTCGTTTGCACTTAAATTAGCCCTTAAATGCCTGATTTTTCAAAAATCATTGTAATAATGTTTTTCGGCTTTCTTTTTTTAAATAAATCATGGGAAAAATACTTTAAAAAATCATATTTTGTTTTAAGTATGGTTTACGACTAAAAAACAGTTTGTTACTAATCGGCAATACTGGTCTTTAATTTAAATAATAATTAGCTTTGATAAAATTCTATAACATTAAACTCACAAGAATTTTAGGAACTATAATAAAAAATAAATTTTACTTGCTCACTGCAGAACAAAATAGAGTATTTCGCAAGCTTCCAAACAAAAAAAGAACACGTAGCAACAATTTTAAAAAAAATTCTATCTTAATTCTTAAACAGCACCAGTGTTGCCATCTACATGTGGAAAATCGATTTAATAATATTTTCAGAATCTATTTTATTGGCAACATTAGGCATTATAGCTTCAATATTATTCTAATAGTATTTTAGAGCCTAAATTGGGTATGTTGCCGAAAAGCAACACCCGGCATTTAAGGGTTCATACAAATAACTCAGCATTTGTTTCCAGTTTGTATTCCATAACGAAATTAAAACATTTATTAATTAGTAATTCATACAATACAGTATAAATAAATCACGAATTTAATATATGTAATCGAACTGTACGAGCTTAAACCCCTGAAATTAACAGAATCAAAAAGGTTGCATGTAAATAGCGATTTCTGCGTCTGTTAACTCCTGGCGCGAGGCCAATTTTAATAAGTTTCAAAATTTTATTTGAACGCATTATTGCTATATTTCATATAAATATGATTTTTAGTATTGTTAATGGGCATTTAAAAATATATATAATACAGGCATCCCTCGACTTACGTATTATGCGACTTAACGTAAATTCGCAGTTACGTAATAAATCTCGAAAATTAATTTATGAACACACTAGCGCGTTTGATATGTATTTGCATAATTTGGTAATTATTTTATAAATAAAATATGCAGATAAAAACCACAACCATAATATAGTTATACAGGGTGTCCGGTATCAACGGTGTCCAATGGCTAATTTCTAAACCGTTAGTCATAGACAGATAGTTCCAATTACAAAAATGTTTTAAATCAGGTAAAGAAATATTTTAAAAGCGATTTGGGTCAATAAAAACATTTCTTAAAAAATTACGAAATTTAAATTTTTATACGGTCCCCCGGTCCTATAAGTTATACTTAGTGAAATTTTCCTTCTACACTGACAAGTAATACAAAAAAAGTCCCGTTATTCTACGATTAAAATTGACCGAGTAATAGCTGTTTAAAGTTGGAGCATATTTTTTCCCGCAAATTGGGGGTCATTCACAAATTTAGTCGAAATATAATTTCGTCAGATATAAAAAATGTTTGGGAGTAAAATTAACATTGCAATATAAATTTGAAATCTTTAATCATTCTGGCATATTAATGGAAAATATACAATTTGTAATAAACATTTAAGAAGAAAGAAAAAACAGAATTTTTGTTAAATAAAATGATTCTAAATTAACAGCCTCAATTCTTTACAAAATGATACGTATTTTTAAATATTATTAGATTGCACAAGCCTGCAAAAGTTGGGTTATGTCATGTTTTTTAGCTTTTGATAATTGATTCTTATATATTCTGTACCGCTGAATCCGAAATTGACCTTCATTTTTAACTATCATATCAGGATTTTTCGCAAATTGCAAATTGCAAAGTTAAGAAGTTCAATGTTAAAACTGAATTTCCTCCCGATCTCATCGGACCACTCAGCTGTTTAGCTGTAAGAATCCCAGGATAAGCAAAAATATCGAATAATTTTTTTAATAAAATAAAATAAAATAAAAAATGTTTTACATATGTTTTATAGTATGAGATTTTCGCTATATTTTAACTTACACATTTGCGATTTGCAAAAAAATTCTAACGAGATGGTTAAAAATGAAGGTCATTTTCAGATTCAGTGCTAAAAAGTGCGCAAAAATCAATTATCAAAAGTTAAAAAACTCAACCATCTCCTCTACTTTATAGTATTCGATTTTTGTTATTCTTTAAATTTGAAAATTTATGATTTCCGAAATATCCTGACATGATGGTTAAAAATTAAGGTAATTTTCGGATTCAGTGCTAAAAAATACATAAAAGTTAAAAAACAAAACAATCGCAGTCTTGTATTATCTAATCTAAAACTTTTTCTTAAACTCCTTGGCAGAAATCTATCCGAAATTTTTTGTGTTATCTTGTAAAATAAGTATAAATGGTAACCACCGAAAATCTTAATAAAATTAGATTGTTATCGTATTTGCGCCAGTATGTAAAATGCAATCTCGATCGGATATTTAAAAGTGGGTTAAAGTTCGAGTACAAATTTTGAACTGGAAAAACATACATACGATTGTTGAAGTAACATAAAAACTTATTAAAAAACATAATTTTTGTTAAAAGAAATCATAAGAGCAACAGTCTCGAATCCTGACAAAATAAAACATATGTTATTTTAGCCAATTTGAGACTTAATCATAATACTTGTAGGATTTTTTTTCAAAGCGCAGATACACATGAAGTAAGATCTTCGAATACTTTAAACACTTGGTATATGATCCCTTAAAGCCAAGCCGAACTCATTTGTTTTCAGAGTAGAAAAGTGGCATAAGTCATGCATTTTTAAAGTTTCATAACTCGCTCAATTTTAGCGTTATATGAATGGGACTTTTTTTGTCTTACTTGTCAGTGTAATAGGAAAAAATTACTAAATATAACTTATAGGACCGGGGGACGGTATAAAAATTAAATTTCGTAATTTTTTAAGAAATGTTTTTATTGACCCAAATCGCTTTTAAAATGTTTCTGTACCTGATTTAAAACATTTTTGTAATTTGAACTATATGTCTATGACTAACGGTTTAGGAATTAGCCATTGGACACCGTTGAGACCGGACACCCTGTATATGCTAGTGGGGGTTATATATTTATTGGGACACACAATCAAATCTTTAACAAAACAAACTCAAATCTCATTAAAATGTTACAAAAATCTGGGGTTCAACCGTAGCAATTATATTATGAAGAAGAACGAATGTTTTTTTTTCTTCTGTTCGTTTAATATGTTCGTTTAATATGGATTGGAAATTGATGAAATCAATTCATCAATGTTAAAGTTATAAATTCCGCATTCCATAGAACGTTTTTTATTTGAAAAGAGTTCTTTCAGTTTGTTTTTATATTTTTTTCACATTTTTATAGCTTATATCCGAGTAAATACTGCTTCATAAAATAAAACTGTGTAAATAATATATACCGGGTGTCCCAAAAATGACCGATGGATTTCAAAATTCCATAACTTGCAAACGGTGACAGATATTTAAAAAAAATCTTGCAGGAGTGTTATGTAAGATTTCAGGAGTTTTTATGCTGCGATTCTCAGATTTAGTTACAAATAGCGTCGATAGATGGCGCTGCAAGCAGTAACCGCTAAATCCAGGCTCGATTTTTCGGCCTCTCTCTTCTTCCATGCGAAAAAAGGAGATTAAAATGCATTGAATGGATCCGGAAGTACCAAAAATCGGGTCTGGACTGAGCGCCTATTGCTCTCATCGACATCTGTTGTTTGAAATGCGAACTAAAATCAAGAATCACAGTACAAAAACTCCTGACATCATACATAACCCTCCTGCAAGAATTTTTTTAATATCTGTCTTTGTTTGGAAGTTATTGAATTTTAAAATCCATCAATCATTTTTGGGATACCCGGTATATATATGTGGTGATAGGATATGGACTCTGCACCGCAAAGCCTAGCAAATTCTTTAACGAGGCTCTGACGATCAACCTTAACTGATGAACAATAAGAAAAGTGCTGAGTCTACAATTAAGTTCGTGAGAATGAGAGAGACGACACTTGATTGTGCTTGTGAGCAGACGTGCTACTGAGACTTCGTGTTCGACGGAAAAACGGGTCAGGCGGACCCGGGGTAAGCGGAATGTCTCCGACCAGTTAAATCGGGCCTTAGTAATGTTTTAGAGGCAGACGACCTATTTTGATGTTTCATATTTAACTTAAATGTAAATAATCCATGTTGTAAATATATTCATCCACATATCCAAGAGTATTAAAGTTTGTCAAGATTTCACTAAAAATCTGCTTGGACTGTTATTACTTCCTAGACCACCGACCCAAAGTAGTATAATTTATTCTACATATATTCATAAATAAGATACTGTACTGAATTCTAAGTCGTTAAAAATCATCGTCGTTCTTATCGTTAATATTTATATATATATACAGGGTAAGTCAAAATGAATATAGCGATTACAAACGGCTGTAACTATTTAATGGAAAAGAATTTCTCGATAAGATTAACACAGAATGTAGATGAAACTTCAAAATTTTGTATACATACGTCATAGATGTTCTATGTGACTTTCCTTGGTCACATGAACAACATCTAGACGGTAGTCCATTTCACGCCATACATTCTGAAGCATTTGTTCAGTCACCGACGTAAGCGCATTACAAATGTGTACTTTGACTTCTTCAGTTGTTTTGGGCTCGGAGGCACACTGTCTTTCACATAACCCCACAGAAAAAAAATCGGCCATTTTTACTAATGAGACGGCCGCAATGAACAGGTTTCTTGTTGTTGCAAAGCTTCAAATCGCGCATGCGTAGCCTTCCGCTTCACTGCACTTGCCTTACGTAAAGAAATTTTGTAGTTCCGTCTACATTCTGTTTTAATCTTATTGATAAATTCTTTTCCATTAAATAGTTATAGCCGTTTGTAATCGCTATATTCATTTTGACTTACCCTGTATGTATAATAAATATTGCAGTTTCTTGCGAAATTTTACCTAAACAATTTAGAAATTCGACTTACGTAAAAGTTTGAAGAACGCATTACTTACTTAAGTAGGGGGATGCTTATATTACGTTGAGTAAAAAGTTTTCCGCCAAAAGATTTTTTATTGTAAAATGATAAATACATACGAAATCATCAAAGCTAATGAGAATAGTAATCTCCGTTTAAATCTACAATCGTCTGCCAACATTTTGGCAACTTTTCAAACCCTTCTGCGAAAAATTGTGGCGTGCGCGAGTCCAGAAAGAGATCGACCTCAATTATGACATCCTCATTTGAATCGAAGATTGCGGCATCAAGATGCAGCTGCAGATGGGAAAAGAGATAGAAATCTGAAGGGGCCATGTCGGAGCTGTATGGTGGATGTTGCATTAAATCCCACTCCAGCTTGTAGAGCGTCCAGCCGGTCATCGTACTAACGTGTGGCCGGGCGTTGTCTTGATGAAAGAGAACCACCTTCCTTCTGAACTCGTTTCTTCGTTTTTCGCGAATGGCATTGCGAACTTTGATTAGCATGTTGCTGTATATTGCACTGTTGATAGTCTGTCCGCTTTTCAGGTACTCTTTGTACAGAGTTCCGCGACAATCCCACCAGATGCAGAGAAGCACGTTCTTGTTAGTTAGGGCACGTCTTGCAACTGAGCCTGCTGATTCCCCTGGTGCTGACCACCCTCCTTCACGGATTGTATTGTTATAGTACACCCATTTTTCATCACATGTCACAATTATGTCCAGAATGTTCTTCTTTTGATCTCTGAGCAGAGCCAAGCAACAGTTTTTTCTCTTGTGCTTGTCTTCAGCAGTCAATTCGTGAGGCACCCAGTAGTTGAACTTAAACATTAGATTTATGCGTTTCAGAGCGTTAACTATTGCTTTTTAGCAAACGTTAATCTCTAACGCAATAGTTAGTACTGAAACATTTCTATCTTGATCAATGATTTACTTTAACTGCTCACAATCAACTTCAATAGGGTGGCCAGAACATGGTTCATCTTCAATATCGAAATTTCCATTTTTAAAGTTCCGAAATCAAACTTTGACTGTATCATAAGAAACAGTATTGATGCCTAAACTTTCACACAGTGGCATTCAGTCGCACTGAGTTTGCTACGGAACTCATAGTACATAATCGTTCTGATTTGCTGACGTGATAGCTCCATTTTAAACACTACTTTCAAGCCCAAGATAACAAATTTTCAACAAACAAATTACACAGTCATGCAGTTCCTATGCTCTGCTTTCGAATGCTAAAATTGGTTGATTGAAAAACTGGCAACAGCACAAATGACAGCTGTTGGCGCGAAGATATCTCCCCTTGGCGGAAAACTTTTTACTCAACGTAATATATCATGTAAAATATCTATTAGAGTTATCATAAAAAACGAAACTATAAACCCGTGCGAGGCTTTCTCGCCGCAATCTTTGATGTTTCATGATACGTTTTTTCACTAATTTTTGATTAACTGTTCTTTTTTTTTTTTTTAAATCAAACAACGTGTTTTACTGTATGTAAGAAACTTTCGAAAAATACCTCATTCATCGCTGTGTCTCTAGTATGTGCAGAGAATAAAAGGATGTTAACAACAAAAGATATATATATGATGGGTTTCACCTATATTCTGTATCCCGGAAAACCCGCGTTTATCCTCTTGTTATGATAAAAACCCGATTATAGAAATATTGGTATATTTTTACATTTTGGGATTTCCTGAATCCGTATCCACACTTTTTTCAATGATTTGATATGCATGTATGCGGGTATGCATTTTTTTAGGTGCGTTCGTAATCATATAAATACGTAGCACCTATAGTCGTCGTCCAGCCCACCTGTTTGTCCGGATTTTTTTTTCTCCATTCTGACCAGAAAATTTGAGTTCTAACTTTTTACGACTGCTTTTTCATCTTCACCTAACACTTCATTTATAATGGCTGTTTCATAATAATAGAAGCCACCAGTCCATCAGAAGAAAATGAAGTAACGGAAATGCCGGGGGACGACACTAAATTCTGAAAAAGCAGAATTCCTGTTCTCTAGTTTTTTTTTCTTTTTAACAAAGAGAAAAATTAGAACGAGTTTTACATAATAAAATGGATAAAATCATTGATAACATAGGTGAAAACATAGCTAATAACATTGATAAAAACATTGATAATAACATTGGTAAACATAAGAAAATTTAAGCACTATGTGTTATTTAGAAACAATGGTGCAGTATTTATATTTAAAATAACTTAAAA
The DNA here is from genome assembly GCA_963932465.1 of Maratus speciosus. Classification (NCBI taxonomy): domain Eukaryota; kingdom Metazoa; phylum Arthropoda; class Arachnida; order Araneae; family Salticidae; genus Maratus; species Maratus speciosus. Next base: position 617,713,433 of record OZ010789.1, read on the forward strand.
CTCTCGATAGCATGACAGTGTAAATTAAATTTCAGTATTGATTTTAACTAACAGGTCATAATTTTAGCGCGGGTGAAATGGAAATCACAATGAAAAAGTTAGAGCTTTATGAATAAAAGTGATGTTTTCTATAGAACATGAGGACAGGACATTTTCACAAATGGAAGCATTTGAACTTAAAAAAAAATTAGAATCTAAGTTTTTATTTATTTTTGTATTACTATTTATTTGAATGCATAGTATTCTGTTAAGAAGCTTTAATTTTCTTTCAAGGCTATTTTGCGCCAGGTTTAAACACACTCACAAGCACAGATATACAGTGTGATTCATAAACATCGAAACAATAGCCTATTTCCTTATATATTGCCCCTAGACACATACTTCCAATTGCAAAGTTTCATTAAAAAAGGTGCAAAATGTGATGAGATAAGATGCAACTCCATGGGGGGGGGGGGGGGGGAGTCTATTTGAGAAAATACGAAAAGTAAATTTTTATGCGCCCCGTACGGTAAAATTTCCAATAGGAAAACTTTTCTTATCCATTCCTGAATTAAGCACAAAAAATTTCATCCCCATATCTGCAAAACTCACAAAGATATTAAAATCCAAAATTCCTGACTTACACCCCTTAACCATGCCTCTGAGTGACGAGTTATTGACGTATTTTGAATGCACGATAGGAATCGTCCACAAATTGTACGTTATTAAAAGTCGAATTAAGACATTATGCATCTTCTTTGAACATAAAATATCAGCGTTTTAATGTTAAACTTGCTTTTAAAATGTGCTGGAGGTCTGCACTAGGTCTGCACGAGTCAAAATATCCTGGCTCGGGCGACCCATACAAAAAAAAAAAAAGTGAAAAAAGTTGCAATCTCATCCCGAACCGCCCCGGCCTGGCTGAATTTCTATACAAACATAGTTTTTTATTACGTCGATATGGTTAAAAATTGTTTCGAACGAGGAATTCTGACTACATATACTTATTTTAGCTGTATTTTTCAGGTTTATAATCTTTATTTTTAAAGAAGCATCCCAGGCTGTGATATATATATATATATATTTCTGAATCTTTCTTTGTATGTAAATCTTTCGCTTATCCTTAATATTGTTAATCCATATTCCATGTATTGCGGAGACTTTGAAAAGTGCTGAACAATAAAATCTAGAAAAAAATGAGTTATAGACAACTTCTTTTCTTAGCAGGTGTAAATGTATTCTATTATTCTTATATATTCATTTTGCATGGATCAACATACTTTTCCGTTTAAGACAGGATTCTGTCATAGGCAGGTTCTGTTTCACGGGTTTTACTGTATTTTAATTTTATTGCTTAGAAAGCTACAATCCTTTGAAAAATAAATTTTAAAATTTAATTGTAAAAAAAAATGGCAATTTAAAAAAAGATGCATTTTTCGCAAAAAATTTTGTGTTGAGCCAAATTTTACTGATTTTTGCACGGATCAAGTCACTCAGAAACAATGATTTTAATAAGGGCTGGGTCGAGACCGGGACTGAAAATTTTGCTCGAGCAGACCTAGGAAGAAGGAAACAAGTCCTGGTTCGGTATCGAAAAAATACGTTAGGCCCGGCCTGGCCGAGCCTTCAGAAAAAAGTAAGGTCCGGGTCCGGCCCAAAAAGAGTGAAGACCAGGCGAGAAAAATGAAGCCAAACTTTCAAACGGTCCGGGCCAGCAGAATACAGACTTTTTTTAACGGCCTCGCCGGGACGATGTAGAGTCTGAAGTTGTGAGGGCTAAAATTATGAAAATACTCGAAATCGGCATGTTAGAAAAAGCTTGTTTTAAATCAACTGACGGACATTTAAATAGTACAGAAAGAAGGTGGAAAGTGCAAAAGTTAAAGTGAATCGGATGTTTAAGCTACAGGAAAGAGTTACCTACTTACCTGCAATTTTTTAAAAGGCATTTAAACATTTTATTATGAGCAAATCTTCGTTTAAAACTTTAAAAGGGTTTTTGTGCATGATGGTTTTTTTTTCACCAATTCTCGTCTTTAAATTGTTATAAGTCAATAATTATTAAAGAGAAATGGTGCAAACTTGGAACATGTCTTTTTTGATTATTTTAAATTAATTTTACTTCGGAAAATTTGAAAAAAAAATTTACTTTTGAAAATGTGATTTAAAAAAAATAAGTTACATCATTTTTAAAAATTATATTTTAAATATTCTAAACATTTTAAAAATTAATATTAAAAAAAAATCCTGAAACAAAATTAAATTTATATTTTCTCTAAATGAAAAAATTTTGAAATTCGACAGATAATGTTTCGAGTTATAACGAATTTTAGTTACTCCACTTGAAAAAAAAAAAAAATAATAATAATCATTTAAATTTTTTTTTTAAACTTAATGAGAAATTTTACTATGTGGTTTTGTTTTCAAATTATATGGTTAACCATCACAAGAAAGAAAAATCATTCGTTAAGCATAGATTATTCGATATACGCTATTCATAGACACTTTCCAACACTTTCTGAATGCTTTAACAAAACTTCGTTATTTATTGAAATAAGATAAATAAGATAACTAAGTAAACATTTTAGAAACCGCATAAAACATTTAAAAATTCATGTCAGCAGTTACCGTCCATAGCCAAATATGTATTCCAATTCTTTTGAACAGCCCTGTATTTGACCTGTAGGTCGATATATACTATATAATGGGGAAATTTAGATTAGCAAGAAAACGCATAACAGGTTGAAATTTCTCTTTCAGCAATTAATACTAATACTTTTGTACAACCCTTATTACACGCCACTATTTAGCTAGAATTTAATTCAAATTAAAGCACTCTTAAAACTACTGAAATCACATTAACAGAAATTATCATTTATAGACGGCCATGTATCCAATTCTTCGCGTGACCATGTATATCATTTTATCTGTACTCTACAAATATTTCTTAGTAAACTAAATGCAGTTCTCAAATGCATAACTCATTTAAAAACCGCCTTTAAGCAATTTGCACTCATACATAATAGCCCTTACGAATTGTTTTGTGTAGCCCTGTATGTGAATTATAGCATTTATGCACACCATATAGTATGCATAAATATAGTGAAGCATTACAGCGCATAATATAATTAAAAATGCATTTCCAGCAATCATCACTACTGTACAATACTTCGGATACAATATAGTATCTGAAATCTTTTGTGTGTCCCTGTAAATGCTATGCACTTCCAATTATACATGAAATAAGTTATAGTAAACCTGAGCAATGTATATCAATTTCATTATACATGAAATAATTTAACATATTTAAAATACGCCGCAAGCAATTCCCCCACCCCTATATCATTATTTAACGGAATTCTTTTGTATGGCCCTGTAAATGAATAATAACTATTTTTTTGCACCGCATATTCCACAGAATGTATATTTTAGTACACTTCATAGATGCATATACATTTTATTATGTTTGAAAGCGTGTAACATCATTAAAAATCACTTTAAGCGATTTTTCCCCATTGGCCGTAATGTAACGGAAAACTTTTGACTGTCCCTGTAAATGAACTAAACATGCTACAAACTGCATTTGAAATAGGGAACGTGCTATGGTAAACATCAATAGCATCCAAAAATTTAAGGGCAATTGCAGTACATTTACGAGAGTTAGAACGCTCAGACGGCTAGACGGGCAGACGGTCAGACAAACCGAAGTCATAAATGCTTTTAAATTTTGTTGGAAAGTGTTCAAAAAAATCAAAATTCTAACTTACTGAATACATTTTCTGCATGTTTCCCGGACCTCTTTAAAAAACATTGTTTCTTGAATTACGCACATTTTAATTTGTGTCTAATCCCTTAAAACCTGACGAATTATTTAAACAGGCATATCTCTGTGTGTTTTGCAGATATCAAGATGGATTTTTTTTTTCTTTTCTTTTCTTTTCTTTTTTTTTTGTATTTAATTCAGGAATGGATAAGGACATTTTCCTGATTGGAAATTTTACACTACGGTGGCCGCATAAAAATTTAATTTTCGTATTTTCTCAAATAGACTCCCCATGTTTCTGAATGCAGTATTCGTTGCAACTTATCTCATCAAATTTGCACCATTTTTTTTTTTTTTTATGAAACTTTGCAATTGGAAGTATGTGTCTAGGGGCAATATTTAAGGAAATAGGATATTGTTTCGATGTTTATGAATCACACTGTATATGTGTGTGTACGCAGCGGATACGATTATTCGACATCCACGAAATTCAATTTATGTTGGATAAACAGAAGTATGAACATAATATATTGTTTTATTAGCGGAATCCTACCCATATCATGCTCCACCATGACTAGTATCATTCCTACATGTAATAGGTATAGAGCCTTTCTTTTTGTATGTTTAAAAATTTTGTGCTTTGCCTGCATTCTGGCTGTGATGCATGGATTTTGAGATGAATAAGGGAAAATTCTGGGTTCCTGCGGAGGAAATAAACATTAGTAAGAAAACACATCAGGTGTTAATAACCGATTTCCAGAATTTCTAGCATGTAAATATTTTCAACCTGCCATCTGCCATTTATCATAACTAGAATGATAAAAAATAATGACTGTTGAAATATTCTGCATAAAACTGGCTCATTGCCTATTTCCTATTACAATAATATTCATATTTCTGCATAATTCATTCTGTGCGTATTTTCAAACAATAATTATTATTAATTTATTTTCTCTAGGTAAAATTTACATATTTAATACAATGATGTTTAATTTTTTTTAAATGACAGATTCGATACGAGCGTGGTATGGAATACAGGCGATATTGCATAGTACGTGCAAAGAAACTGGCCATGTTTCCGGGGTTTTCCTTGTACACGAACGTTAATTCGGGTTACTTTCCCATCCAAAAATCCTCCCTGAAGGCTTTCTTTTTTATGGCAATACAGCCAAAAAACTGACTGGTGACGCAGTATGTATGTAACAGTGCAATAAATTTACTGTTTTGTTTTTAGCTAGGGGGCCCTGCCCTCTACGAGCTACGCTCGCCAATCCCAGTTCAGTCACCACAGACCCTAAAAAGACGCTAATTTGGTCGGCTTTAAAGATTATGGAAGATTGAATTATAATTAAAAAAACAGTGGTGGTCTCCCTGTAAACGGGTCTCTATTCATTTGCCCTTGATGGAAATTTTAAGGTAGAATTTTAAGACATTCAATGGCTGTTTTCGTGTTTGATTACATAAGATCAGTTAAACATATAAAAATAAGCTAATATAAAATGAATTAAGTAAACAGAGTCTTTGACTCCTAGTATTTTATAACAACGCTGTAAGAAAGTTGTTTTAAATAAGACATTTTAAATCTGACGTAATTTTCACCAAAGTTTTCTTTCAATTTTTAACATTCACGTGAAAATACTTTTGTTGTTAGAAAGGAAATATTATTATTTGCGCTGTCTTAGAATTTGCAACAGTAACTATAGTTAACTTATAGTTTAACTTAACTTAGTTTAACTTATAGTTTAACTTATAGTTTAACTTATAGTTTAACTTATAGTTTAACTTATAGTTTAACTTAAACTTTTAACTTAGTTTAACTTATAGTTTAACTTAAACTTTTAACTTAGTTTAACTTATAGTTTAACTTAAACTTTTAACTTAGTTTAACTTATAGTTTAACTATAGTTAAAAAGATCATCTCGATATATGAAATAAATGCCTCGTGTAAATATATTTCTAATTTTAAACTGTTTGTAAATATTATTATCTAGCCATTTTAAATGTCACGTAATTTCTCCTGTTTTCTGCTTTTAACGCATAGTAATGAATTTATCATTTTAAAGTTTTCTTTTTCTTTTTAATATTCAAGTGAAAATACTTTTGCTGTTAGAAAGGAAATATCGTTATTTGCGCTGTCTTTGAAATGGCAACAATAGTTAAAAAGGTCATCTCGAAATATGAAATAAATGTCTCGTGTAAAAATATTTTTAAATTTAAACTGTTTGGTAGTATTATTATTTGGTCGGTCTTTGGCAGAATTATTATTTGGTCATTTAAAATAAGAAGTAATTTCCCCCATTTTACTGCATATTAATTAATTTATTATTTTAATGTTTTTTTTCTCTTTTAATAACCACGTATAAATACAATTTTTATGACGTAATTTTCAATATTTTCCTGCTTTTAACAGGTAATCAGTTAATTCTAATTTTAAAGTTTTTTTTTCTGTTTTCAATAGTTATGTGTAAATAAATTTTCAATTGAAAGAGAGTGCTATTCTTTCCGCTGTTTTTACAATTGGCACCAATTTAAAAAGATGACTTTTTCTAAAATATGAAAAAAATATCCCTTGAAATGATGAAAATTTTATTAAAAATTAAAAAAAAACCCTCAAAAAATGAGTCAAATAATAAAAAAAAATAAATGCAGTCTGCACACCGCGAGTTTCTGATGTATATCCTTTGAAAAAATGATTAATTTTTCATGTATAATTTTTACTTCTGTAAAAACTTTTTAATGGAACGTTTTTGACCACCTTTACCATTAAATAGCTCTTAAAATAATCATTTCATTTAAAAACTGTCTGCATCAGCGTGTTTATCAAACATTTCTCTATAATACTACCCGTTTTCATACTTTTGTATGCAGTAGTTTTCATAATGTTAGCGACGAAAAACCTCCGGTGACAAAAAAATCCTTTTCGGCAGCGGTGACAGCATTATAGTTACCCCTTTTCTTTAGATGAGAGAAACATCGCAATAGCGTAGAAAAGTAACACGTTTCGAAAGAGGGCATTCTTTTTCAATAGGTTAAAGCGTTTTGCGCATACAGCAAGACTGAACCCTCTTTGTGTTCATCTTGTGAATGCATATGCTTTAAATTGATAGGGAAATATTAACATTTTAAAACATAATGCTTTTAATGCTTGTGGGATGATTTATGAAGCTTTGAATGTTGTCAAGTTTGTTTTGAATTAAGTTTACACACAAACATAGTCACACACTTCACACATACGCACAGTCTAAATAATAATCGGTCAAGTGTGAGTTTTGCTCGCAAATAAAAGGTTCCCCGTGCAACAAAGACCTTAGAAAGTTTAAACTTGGCATCATCCCAAGCGTGCTTTATAAGGAGGTCGCAATATTGCAACGCCGCCTTGGTCCGTACCGCTGTTTTCTAGCTAGGATTTTGTTACTATTGTGGCTAAATACTGACAATTTTTTACGAAAATCATTATCAACAATCCTTTGATGGTTCGCATCGATAGGTACCTCGAGCGCCAGTAAAGTAAAGATTGAGTGTAACAGAAAAATGCGATTTTCTCACAAACTATATAACCTAGGACAGGGATGGCGAACTATTGGCATGCGTGCCATAAATGGCACTGTAGATTATTTTTGGCACGGCATAGATTCAGGCTCTACATCAAAATATAGTAGAATTTCACAAAATACATACATTAACATAGATGCTGTCTTTGTTTATCTGAATTTGATTAGTTCGGTTGGTTGTCATTCTCACACGGAAAAAACTTTTTTGATGAAACAACCAAATTTTGGTTAATATAGCTATAACCAAATATTTTGGGTGGAATTATTAAATTTTGGTTAGACTAACCAAATGATTTTGTTAATTCAACAAATAACTTGGTAAGTCCAACCGAAAATTGGTCATTTCAACCAAAATGTTTGGTTGGAGCTATATTAACGAAAATTTCTTTTGTTTCAACAAAACAGTTATTTCCCTGCATACAGATGAAAAAAAAACTGAGATATAACTTAATACAAAATTTTAAGAATAAGAGAGAATTAGGAGATTATCGTAAAAGAAAGATTACAAGTCATTATAAGCAAAAATGATGATTGTAAAATTATAACAACTTGGAATTCAATTCCAGACACTAAAAGTTGTAGATTCTGGGGCTTTCTATTTTGACAATTTTTTCTGCAAGACATTCTTTCAAGTAAAAACAACTTGTCAAATGAGTCTAATTCTACTTGCATTACTCTTAAAAACACCAAATACGAAGCTGATATAAATTATTTCACATCTAAGGTGAGACAACAGGAATAATATTTAAAAAATAAATTTCTAAAGTAATACATAAAATACTACCAATGTTTTTTACTTTTTTCTATCTTCAATAGAAGAAAGTATTGTAATCGAAATTTTTTTCGACTTCCGGTTTTCGACGGATTTACATGTTTTAGGGGTCAGAGATCCTAAAAAACATGTTTATAGAAAATGTCTGTCTGTCCGTGTGTCCGTGTGTCTGTCTGCCTGTCGCCATTGTAGCATCAAAAAGTGTATGAAGTTATGCATAGAATTCAACCAAATTTTTATTTTAAGTTTTTGTCTATGGCAAACAGATCCTCCCTGAATTTGGAAAAATTCGCCTGTAGGGGGCGCTGTACTAGTAATTTTTGTGCGATTTTGAATATTGTACCATCCAAAAGTGTACGAAGTTATGCATACAATTGAACCAAATTTTTATTTTAAGTTTTTGGATATGGCAAGTAGGTCCTCCCTGAATTTGGAAAAAAATTCGCCGGTAGGAGGCGCTGTAGCAGCGATTTTTGTGCGATTTTGAATATAGTACCATCGAAAAGTGTATGAAGTTATACATAGAATAGAAAAAAAAATTTTTTAAGTATTTGGCTATAACAAGTAGGTCCTCCATGAATTTGGAAAAAATTCGCCGGCAGAGGGCACTGTAATAGCGATTTTTGTGCGATTTTGAATAATGTACCATCGAAAAGTGTAAGAAGTTCTGCATAGAATTGAACCAAAACAATTTTTTAAGTTCTTGGCTATGACAAGCAGGTCCTTCCTTAATTTGGAAAAAAATCGCCGGTAGGGGGCACTGTAATAGCGATTTTTGTGCGATTTTGAATATTGTACCATCGAAAAGTGTATGAAGTTATGCAGGGATATGTTTAGGAAAATTTTAGGTCCTTTAAAGGACCCTTCACAAAATAGTTTATCTTAAAACAGGACCCTTCACAAAAATTTTTATCGCCAAACAGGACCCTTCACAAAACATTTTATCCCAAAACAGGACCCTTCACAAAATTATTTGTCTCTTAAATAGACCTTTCACAGAATTTTTTCACCTTCAAATTTAACTTTTCACAAATTTAGTCATTTAAAAATAAAATCTGGCCTGTAAGTAAGCAGTTTAACTCACTAAAGAGCATATTACTTAGCTTTTTATATATGGAGGATAGAACATAAAGACGTCGATAATTTAAAATTCACAAAATTATGACTAGAATTTTCACAAAAATAAAAAAACTTCACAATTTCACAAAACCAGGACCCTGTGAGAAAAGTCTGGACAGACCCCTGAGTTATGCATAGAATTGAACCAAAAAAATTTTCAAAGTTCTTGGCTATGACAAGCAGGTCCTTCCTTAATTTGGAAAAAAATTCGGCGGTAGGGGGCACTGTAATAGCGATTTTTGTGCTATTTTGAATATTGTACCATCGAAAAGTGTATGAAGTTATGCATAGAACTGAACCAAATTTTTTTGTGTTTGTTTTTGGTCATGGCACGAAGGTCCTCCTTGAATTTGGAAAAATTCCGCCGGAATGGGCGCTGTGATAGAAATGTCTGTGTCATTCTCATTATTGTACCATCGAAAACTGTATAAAATTATGCATAGAATTGAACCAAATTTTTTGTGTATGTGTAAGGGTATGGTCGGTTGGTCCTTTCTGAACTTGAAAAAATTGCGCCAGAAGGGGGCGCTATAATTGTGGTGTCTGCGCCATTTTTATTATTGTTCCATCAATAAGTGTATGAAGTTATGCATAGAATTGAACCAAATATTTTGTATATGTTTCTTGCTATGGCAAACAAGTCCTCCCTGAATTTGAAAAAAATCTGCCGGAAGGGGGGCGCTATAATAGCGATGTTTGTGCCATTTTCTTTATTGTACCATTGAAAAGTGTATAAATTTATGCATACAATTGAACCAAATGTTTTGTGCATAATTTTGGATATGGCCAACAGGTCCTCCTTGAATTTGGAAATATTGCGCGGTAAAGGGGCTCTGTGATAGCGATTTTTGTATATACTTTTCTTGATTTTTCGTAGTTCTATTGTCCATCGGTGGCTCGCGCAGCGGCGGGAACTCGCTTCCTGCTAAGCCGGCTACTCGCAAACAGCTGATAACAACAGAATAAGGAAAAACTATTAATTTTAACAAATATCATGATATAGATTAACTCGTTTTTAGCCCGTTTAATTGACTGAAGCAGAAATTTAAGAAGAAAATGAAAGTTGGTATAGCAATGAACTAATAATATTGAAGTATTAACATGTGTAACTACTTTTTAAAATATTAATATGTATAAGATAGAAGAAAGTTTTGGGATTGGCACATCCAACTTGTTTAATATTAAAAACAATCTTTTAAGAAATTTTGATTCTTTATTATCTGATCGCTTTTATTTATTGTTGGCACATCATGACCGCGTAATATAGATTTTTGGAAAAATTTGGCACGTGGCTATGAAAATGTTCGCCATCCCTGACCTACGGTAATCGATTTCCTGCAAGGTTTAAATAAACTCCTACTACTGTTTTTTTTCTCCAAAATTATTTGCATTATAATCGGAAATAGGGCGGGGGGGGGGGGGGGCATACTTTTGCAGAACATTTTCGACGATATTTCTGAAAATATAGAACCTAAAATTAAAATATATTTTCGAGCTCGGTGTTATGAGATTTTCTGAACGATGAATGTGAAATAATGGATTTAATTGTTGCAAAAATTATTTTTAGAAAGAGTTCTTGGGTGCTTCTTAATATTAGGGAAACTTATAACTATTTAAAGTTTAGAAGGGTTATGTTAAAGTGTAGAAAGAGTGAATCAAATAATAATATTCCTTTGAGATAATATTTTAATTAATCCCATTTGAGAGAAAATATCACTTGTTTTTTAGAGACACTTCTCATTAACGATCATAAAAAGTTCTGTTCCATCCAATTTTTTCAAATTTAGTTCGATTGGAGTTTATTATAAAAGTTATACTGCTGCCAAGCAATACCTGAAATAAGCCATGACTATTTTTTTTGTAAGAGTTAAAAGACTGCACAATTAAGTCAAACAAGAGGGGAATTATAATTTCTAAACTTTATAATATACTTATAACTACTTAAAAGGTGACACAAACATATAAAAATATTATTTAATGCAACCCTGAGATCTTTCGTACACACACGCGTTCATTTTCAAAGGGAAAAAAGATACCTTTTTCCCTTTGAAAATGAACGCGTGTGTGTTCGAAAGATCTCAGGGTTGTATTAAATAATATTTTTATATGTTTGCGTCACCTTTTAAGTAGTTATAAGTATATTATAAAGTTTATTAATAGCAAGGTGAAAATTTCCTTCACGACACTAATGTTTAAAACAGTGTTTTGACTCTAGTGATTATAATTTCTGTCACATATTTTACATATATACAAGCTAACCCGCCCAGCGTTAGCTAGGGCGTGATAATTAATTTAAATGTAACTCAAATTTCTATCATTTTATATCTTTAGCTCAATTTTATCGGAATTTATATTTTAAAACGGAAAAAAAATCACGAAAAAATATTGAATTGAAAGTACTATATGCTACTTGGTATTTTCTTTTCTGCGTAATTTGATTTTTCCAGTCTATGTGCAATTTCAAAACATGCCGGAAAAGGGTGGGAAGGCGGGGGTCTTCCGGTACTTTAAATGCTTAAAAATATTTTCGTTATCGTCCAATCTCTGAAAATTTTAGGAACTAAAAACATGTTTTCGAAGCCAAGAAGAAAAAATCGTGAAAAAATATTGATATTCAGGGATAAAAGTGCTCGTAGAAAGACCTTTTTTTTTTTTTTTTACTTGGTCTATATCAGTAGTTAAAAAAAAAGTTTTTGTCCAAATTCTTTGATATTTTCAGCGGTTATAAATATTACGGTTGTGCGCTCATGATAAAAATTCGTGAAAAAATACTGACATTTAGGTGAAAAAGAAATGTGTTTTCTAAACTTTTTACTTTCTTCTATCTTCAACAGAAGAAAGTATTGTAATAGAAATTTTTTTCGACTTCCGGTTTTCGACGGATTTACACGTTTTAGGGGTCAGAGATTCCAAAAAACATGTTTATAGAAAATGTCTGTCTGTCTGTCCGTGTGTCCCTCTGTCTGTCGCCATTGTACCATCCAAAAGTGTATGAAGTTATGCATAGAATTGAACCAAATTTTTATTTTAAGTTTTTGGCTATGGCAAGCAGGTCCTCCCTGAATTTGGAAAAAATTCGCCGGTAGGGGACGCTGTAATAGCGATTTTTGTGCGATTTTGAATATTGAACCATCAAAAAGTGTATAAAGTTATGCATAGAATTGAACAAAATTTTTATTTTAAGTTTTTGGCTATGGCAAGCAGGTCCTACCTGAATTTGGAAAAAATCGCCGGTAGGGGGCGCTGTGATAGCGATTTTTGTGTGATTTTGAATATTGTACCATCGAAAAGTGTATGAAGTTATGCATAGAATTGAACCAAATTTTTTGTGCTTGTTTTCGGTCATGGCACGAAGGTCCTCCCTGAATTTGGAAAAATTCCGCCGGAAGGAGGCGCTATGATTGCGATGTCTGTACCATTTTCATTATTGTACTATAGAAAAGTGTATGAAGTTATGGATATAATTGAACCAAATTTTTTGTGTACGTTTCTGGCTATGGCAAGCAAGTCCTCCCTGAATTTGAAAAAAGTCTGTCGGAAGGGGGGAGCTGTAATACGGTTTTTGTGCCAAGTTTCTGTATTGTACCATCGAAAAGTGTATAAAATTATGCATACAATTGAGCCAAATTTGTTGTGCATGTTTCTGGCTTTAGCCAACAGGTCCTCCTTGAATTTGGAAATATTGCCCGGTAAAGGGGCTCTGTGATAGCGATTTTTGTATACTTTTCTTGATTTTTCGTAGTTCTATTGTCCATTGGTGGCTCGTGCAGCGGCGGGAACTCGCTTCCTGCTTAGCCGGCTATTCGCAAACAGATGATAACAACAGAATAAGGAAAAACTATTAATTTTAACAAATATCATGACATAGGTTAACTCGTTTTTAGCCCGTTTAATTGACTGAAGCAGAAATTTAAAATGAAAATCAAAGTTGGTACAGTAATGAACTAATCATATTGAAGTATTAACATGTGTAACTAGTTTTTGAAATATTAAGATGTATAAGATAGAAGAACGTTTTAGGATTGGCACATCCAACTACTAGTTCTTTTTGTTTTCGCATCGGTTTCGTTAGCATAACAATAGTTCATAACAATAGTTAGCATAACCCGATTTCAATGAAATTTTATTGGGTTATAAATGTAACTATATCCGAGCGCTCTTTAAAATTTCGCGTAAAAAAGTATTTAGTAGAGAAAACTTGAACCGAAAACAATCGAAAGCGCGACGAAATACTCGGGTTTTTACTGATTCGGTAGAAAATTTCAAACATTTATTTTGTAAAAAATATTTCTACTCGTCCGAACGTTTAGAAATTTTTGTAGGGGATATAAATCTGGTCTATAGAGATACTCCGAAAAGATTGTGCTAAAAATGGGCGTTTAGTTACTTTTAGCTTAAAAAAAATATCATCTCCATGAGGCGCAAAGTGATCTGCGTTCGCCGGTGTATTTGAAAGGGTTAAAATTCACATAAAAAAATAATAATACGCCATCGATTAGAAGAAAGTTTCAGCTTTAATGCTTTAGCGGGCGGTGTCCACAAAAAAAGGGGGGGGCACCTAATTTTAATTCCAAAACTGACGAACGGCGCCAAGAATATTTAATTAAAATTTTCTTTTTTATAAACTACGTGAAAATAAGCAAGTTTTTAATTACTAATAAATTCGTTTGTAAATTCTGGTGTCAGTCTATCATTTCATCATTTTACAAACAGACTTAATTCGTGCCGGAAAGCGTTAACAGCATATTTTTGGTTTGTTTGTACCTCTAAAATTGCGAACTGGAGGGGCGTTACCATAAGTGAAAAAAATGTTTTTCGGAATACGGCCCTTTTTGATTTTTTTTTTTTCAAACTGTTAACTGCGAAATTAAGAAAAAAACTGCGAAACGGTAAGGAAAATTACCACCCATTTTTAGGCAAATCATGTTAAGACTAAGTGATAGCCACAATGTTCATTGATTTTTAGAAACAGTTGTTAACATTGGATTAAATGAACTTTTTTTTCTTTTATTTACCTCGAAAAGTGCAGGAATAAACCTTGGGGACGGTAAGACTACCAATAAAGCCACGATCTTGAAATTGATATTTAAATGCTGATTTAAATTCTGCAGTAAATTTCCTGTCAAAGAATTTTAGACATTCTTTCTTTAGCATATGTCTGCATGAGAAAAAACTTGAAAAAAATTCTGTGGCTGCATCTGAAGTGATTTTCTGTATAAGTTTAGAAACAGGGATGGTAAAGAATCTAAAACCCAGGAACAGAGTTCAAAAAATAATATCAACCGTAAAAATGTGTGCAGGTTAATTTTTTGCTACATATTTACATAAAACAGTTGTCCCAGTTTCGGAAAAAAACTACATCGAATTACTTTTATTGAAACAATTTTATACAGACTGCTCCAAACTTAAAAATGAGTATCAGGGACACGGGACGGTATAGGAGTTTTCCTGGTATATGGCCCCCCGACATCGTCCAAAACTTATTTATCCCGTTAATATTGTTATGCAATCTTGCAATGGGACGGTAAATGGTAGTATATGAAATAATAATAATAAAAAACACAAAAATTGTATTAAAATAAAATTTATTATTCAGGGACTTAAAAGTCAAAAGATTTTGAGAATGCCCCAAGTACGATCTTTCAGATATGTCTTCCAATTTTAATTGTACTGGTCGGTTTGGCCGATTTAGCTTAAAACAAAACTATTAAACTAGAGAACAGGAATTCTGTTTTTTCATAATTTAGTGTCGGGCCCCGGCATTTCCATTACTTCCTTTTCTTCTTCTGGTGTACTGGTGGTTTCTATTATTATGAAACAGCCATTATAAATGAAGCGTTAGGTGAAGATGAAAGAGCAGCCGTAAAAAATTAGAACTCTGATTTTCTGGTCAAAATAGAAAAAAAAAAATGGCCATAATTTTTTTTCAAAAAAAAAAAAAAAAAATTATGGACATAACGCTTCATTTATAATGGCTGTTTCATAACAATAGAGACCACCAGTCCATCAGAAGAAAATAATTCGGTTAAGCGGGCTCGGATAATCGGTACTCTACTGCAGTGCAAAACATATTTCAATTTTAAGACTTAAAGCACACGCTTTTATTTTATGTAAAATGACGTCATTTGCATTAATATAGACACTTAAAATTAAATATGGTTTATAATAGTTCCATGTTTTATCATAAATCCTTCATTTATATTTTTCTCAAAATAGCAACTTTAAAAAAAAAAATTTTTTTTTCAATTTTTATGAGAAAATGGCAAAAAAAAAGATATAATTGCTATTTTTCAACAATATTTTCTTTACTTTCTAAAGAAATGGAGTATTTGAGTTGCCAAAATGAAACAAATGTCGCTAAAAACTACAAAAAAAATTAATATTTCAAAAACAAATGGAGATGCAGTTTTTAAACAAATTGCATTAAAAAGTACTTTTTTTCCCCAGTACGACGGTATAAACATTGAAAATGTGCGATGCTTAGTAGTTTTAAAAAATGCTGTAGAGTATTTAATCGCACAATGAAACATCGGCTTTTGTTTTACGGCTGGCGTATACAAGGTAACGTTATTTATTAGAGACAAAATAAGCTGGGAGAAAGAAATAGCATACCGGGGGCTAAAAAGACAAATAAAATCGAGAGATCGGTTCTTCGTTGACTTCCGATGCGTCGAAATGTTTCTGGGCATGCGCGAGTACTTTTCCGAGATGGTGATGAAAAAGGTGATGAGTGTTTTTTGATGAGAGTTCATTGTCGCTTTTAATTAATCAATACTATTAATGTCCGTAAACGTCTGTCTGTATGTATGTGTGTAACATTCGCCCTTGTGACCGGAACTCCTTCGCTCTCGGGCCACGCAGAGCTCTTATGATATGTCGATTCGCACCGCCGTTTTCTCGGACACCCGGTCTTTGCGGTTTCGAGAAAATCCCGCCGTAATTACGGACGCAATTAGCTAATTAACGACTCATTGTCGAAGGAAAAATGAATCTTTTTTTATCCAAAAGCAACTCTCTGACTACAATGGGACCCTCTTCCGAGGCTAGCTTTCGGAGCAGTATCATTGGAGGATTCAAGAAACCGGGACCCTGATTTTATTTTACGAGGCTAGCTACTGGGAGATAAAGGGAAATCCCAATCGAATCTCCGGAACTAATGATCCTAGAAATTCGTAAAAGGTGTAGAAACACGCGAAAAAAAATCTACTTTAATTTAGTATAAATTTCATGTTTCTGCGTTGGGTAGAACGCAAAAAATCCACTAAAAATCGATCGATAAAAATTTTATTTCTTTATTTGAAAAGACAATGAAAAGATATTTCATTTTTCCGAGAAGCAACTGTAGACATCATGGCGCGTTGCGGTTTTGGATACTAGGATAATTTAATACGAAATTTAAACTTTTAAAATATTAAATTTTTGGATAAAATTTTTTGACAACTGGGCGGGAAATCTGTCGTAGATTTCATACATACCCAGTTCAAAGAGATTGGTTAATTAGAAGCTGAGATATTAAATATTATTTAATTAATCTGTTTGGCGGGAAATACATTTGATTAAATATCACAGTTAGTTCGCATTACAGATATTATTATGACAAAGACCTGCGTGCTTCGCCCGTTATCGGATAATTTCTGTGCGTGATAGCTTATTTATAAGTTGCGATATTAATTATTATTTAATGAATCTGTATGTGTAGTGGCCAATGGGGTGCGTTTTGGATCCTTTTTAGACAGACGGGGAGGGGCGCTGGTTTTCTTTTTTAAAAAATTAGCTTTTATGACCTTTTTAGATACCGTTTCTTGAGGGAGTCCTCAGATATATGCTACTTATTAAATATAACAATGTCAAATTTTTAGTTACCACTATTTTCGAATAGTAATTTTAGCAAGTTTCTTAATTTCTAGCTTAAGACCGCCACCAACTCCAGTAACATATCCACTGATAGGTTTTTTAGCACAGTTTCGTTCAGATACACTTTTGTTATGAATAGAGTGTGCTTCCTGGTGGTGGAATGCGGAACTAACAGAATTCTTGGTTAATAACGCCACCATTACGACTCATGTATCTACGGAAAGGTTGCGTGAAGGAGTTTCCTTCAGATACGCTTTTGGTACGAATAGAGTGCGCTCCCTGGCGGTGGAATGCGGAACTAACGTAGCGCAATTTTGTTAAAATTAGGAAAAATAACAAGTAGATCTGCCTTGAAACTTTAGGATAGTTCATAACACATTGAGATATATGCTACTTATTAAATAAAAAAATGGCAAAAGTTTAGTTACCACTTTTTCCGAATAGTAATTTGTGCAAATATCTTGAATTATTGCTTAAGACCGCCACCACCTCGAGTAACATATGAAATATGATATGCTTGAAACTTTAAGATAGTTCATAACACATTGAGATATATGCTACCTATTAAATATAAAAATGTCAAAAGTTTAGTTACCGCTATTTCCGAATAATAATTTGTGCAAATATCTTAAATTCTTGCTTAAGACCGCCACCACCTCGAGTAACATATCTACTGATAGGTTGTTTAGCGGACTTTCCTTCCGCTCCAGTTCTGTTATTAATACAGTGCGCTCCCTGGTGGTCGAATGTGGAACTAACATAACGCGATCTTGTTAAATTTAGGAAATATAACAAGGCGATCTGCTTGAAACTTTAAGATAGTTCACAACACATTGATATATATGCTACTTATTAAATATAAAAATGTGACAAGTTTACTTACCACCATTTCCGAATAGTAATTTCTGAAAATATCTTAAATTCTTGCTTAAGACCGCCACCACCTCGAGTAACAGATCTACTGATAGGTTGTTTAACGGACTTTTCTTCCGACGCAGTTTTGTTATGAGTAGAGTGCGCTCCCTGGTGGTGGAATGTGGAACTAACAGAGTTCTTGGTTAAGACCGCCACAATCCCGACTCATGTACCTACGGAAATGGTGCGTGAAGGCGTTTCGTTCAGATATGTTTTTATTAAGAATAGAGTGCGCTCCCTGGTGGTGGAATACGGAACTAACATAACGCGATTTGTTTAAAATTAAGCAATCTAACAAGGCGGTCTTTTAAAAATATCTACTGATAGGTTGTTTAACGGACTCACCTTCCGATACAGTTTTGTTATGAATAGAGTGCGCTCCCTGGTGGTAGAATGTGGAACTAACATAACGCGATTTTGTTAAATTTAGGAAATATAACAAGGCGATCTGCTTGAAACTTTAAGATAGTTCATAACACATTGAGATATATGCGACTTATTAAATATAAAAACGTCAAAAGTTTAGTTACCACTATTTCCGAATAGTAATTTCTACAAGTGTCTTACATTCTTGCTTAAGACCGCCACCACTTCGAGTAACATACCTACTGATAGGTTATTTAACGCACTTTCCTTCCGACACAGCTTTGTTATGAATAGAGTGCGCTCCCTGGTGGTGGAATATGGAATTAACAGAATTGTTGGTTAAGACAGCCACCTTCCCGACCCATGTATCTACGGAAAGGTTGCGTGAAGGGATTTCGTTCAGACATGTTTTTGTTAAGAATACAGTGCTCTCCCTGGTGGTGGAATACGGAACTAACATAACGCGATTTTGTTAAAATTAGGCAATCTAACAAGGCGATGTGTTTAACATATCTACTGATAGGTTGTTTAATGGACTCTCCTTCCGATACAGTTTTGTTATGAATAGAGTGCGCTCCCTGGTGGTAGAATGTGGAACTAACATAACGCGATTTTGCCAAATTTAGGAAATAAAACAAGGCGATCTGTTTGCGACTTTAAGATAGTTCATAACACATTGAGATATATGCTACTTATTAAATATAAAAATGTCAAAAGTTTAGTTACCACTATTTCCGAATAGTAATTTGTGCAAATATCTTAAATTCTTGCTTAAGACCGCCACCACTTCGAGTAACATATCTACTGATAAGTTGTTTAACGGACTTTTCTTCCGAAATAGTTTTGTTATGATTAGAGTGCGCTCCCTGGTGGTTGAATGTGGAACTAACAGAGTTCTTGGTTAAGACCGCCACCATCCCGACGCATGTATCTACTGAAAAGGTGCGTGAAGGCGTTTCGTTCAGATATGTTTTTGTTAAGAATACAGGCGCTCCCTGGTGGTGGAATACGGAACTAACTTAACGCGATTTTGTTAAATTTAGGAAATATAACAAAGCGATCTGTTTGAAACTTTAAAATAGTTCATAACACATAATAAAAAGCTTATAAAAGAATGGTGCGTGGAATTTCCTGTGAGGGGGGGGGGGGGGACTGGCACTGGATTTTTTTTTTTTAACTAGCGTTTCTGAGCTTTTCGGATGCCGTTTTTGACGGAGACTTCAGATATATGCTACATAATAAATATACAAAAGTCAAAATTTTAGTTAACACTATTTCCGAATAGTAATTACAGCAAATTTCTTAATTTCTAGCTTCAGAGCGCAACCAACTCGAATAACATATCCACTGATAGGTTGTTTAACACAGTTTCGTTCTGATACAATTTTGTTAAGAAAAGAGTGCGCTACCTGGTGGTGGAATGCGGAACTAACAGAATTCTTGGTTAAGACCGCCACCATTATGAATCATGTATCTACAGAAAGGTTGCTTGAAGGAGTTTCCTTCAGATACGCTTTTATTAAGAATAGAGTGCGCTCCCTGGTGGGGGAATGCTGAACTAACATAACGCAATTTTGTTATAATTAGGAAATATAGCAAGTCGATCTGTTTGAAACTTTAAGATATTTTATAACACATAAGATAAATTTTATAAAAAAAGGGGCGCGTGAATTTTCAGGCATGTGGGGGTACGGGGGAGAGACGAATTACAAGCTTTTGCAGTGCGTGCGCAGCACTCCTGCTATACGCTGCCGTAGGCAGCGGTTACCCGGTTCAAGGTTCTTTCGAGCGAGATTGCCTTTTTCACAAGATTTTGCAGTGAGTGCGCAGCACGCCTGCTATACGGTCTCGTAGGCAGCGGGGAGCCGGTTCGAGGTTTGTTCGAGCGAGATTGCCTTTTTACAAGATTTTGCAGTTCGTGCGCAGCACGCCTGCTATACGGTGCCATAGGCAGCAGGGACCCGGTGTTCGAGGTTCGTTCCAGCGCGATAGGCTTTTCAAAAAGTGTTTGCAGTGCGTGCGCAGCACGCCTGCTATACGTTGCCGAAGGCAGCCGAGACCCTGTTCGACTTTCTTTCGAGCGCGATAGGGTTTTTTTTAAGAGTTTGCAGTGCGTGCGCAGCACGCCTGCTATACGGTGCCGTAGGCAGCGGGGACCCGCTTCGAGGTTCGTTCAATTCGAGATTTCATATTATTAGAGGTTCATAAAAAGGAGTGGCTCAGTTAAAAGGAGGGGCCCGCTAGCGGGCGAAGCCAGCTAGTATCTCTATTAATTGACAAAGTATTAAAATTCTGAGTCTCAGATACATTAGGAGAGTTTTGGACTACCGTCCCTCAAATTTTCAGCCTTGTACATGCTTTAGATTTTGCTAGTCATCGCGGACACACAGACAGACATACAGAGAGAAACTTTCTTTTAGAATTAATTACAATTAAATTATTCTACACAAAAAATAATTTTGATAATAACAAGATATAAAAAATTTATTTCTAGTGAAAAAAAAAATCTCGACAGGCATTGCTTTTTAGGGTTTCTTCTGATGGAACCCTATTCGTCTCACTCCTCTGCCTGTCTGTCACAGAGTCCGTTCTCAGAAACTATATATGTTGAAGACTTGAAATTTTGCATACTTATAGCTCAACACCTCACATTAAACGACAAATCCTACAGTTATGATAAAGCCTTATATTTACCCCTTTGGGCTCTAACTTGTGTATTTTAAGCTTTTTTATTCTAACTGAACCCCTAATTAGGTTGGAGACTTGAAATTTTGCATACTTATAGCTGAACACTTGCGATCACACGACAAATCATAAAAATTTCAAAAAGTCTTATATTTACCCTCAGGTCTCTAACTTGTGTATTTTAAGCAATTTTTCTAACTCAGCCCCTAATTAAGTTGGAGACTTGAAATTTTACATAAATATAGCAAAACACTTGGGATCACGCGAAAAATCATAAAATTTTCAAAAAATCTTCACCCCTATTATTCATCCCTCCGGGCTCTAACTTGTGTATTTTAAGCAATTTTTCTAACCTCCCCTTTTTCACCCAGAGGGCACTTTTCTAACTTTTGCCCACACCCTTCACGTGATATATAATTGCACAGCCTTGTGGCCACTCTTTTATATTATGCACCATAGCCTTACATATTTAGTTCCACTTTTTACCGCCAGGCGCATCTACCTATCTCGGGTGCTATGGGCCCGATCCCCTCGTCTAATATATCTACGGATAGGTTGTAAAACGGAGTTTCGTTCGGAGAGAGGCTTGTTTAAAATCAAGTGCGCCTCCTGGTTGCGAAATGTGGAACTAACAGATTTTGAAAAAAAGATAAAGTGTTTTGAAAGGAATATTAAACAAAACCCTCTGTGATCACACTTACCCATTCGTTTTTTTCTTTTTTCCTTTTTTAATTAATCGGAATTGTTTGAAAAAAAGAATATTGTTTTGAGTTGATATAATAGAAAAACAATTAATTTTTTCATGACTTACTCAATATTATCAATAATTTTTTACGTCTTTTAATTTAGGAAAAGATTTGTTACTTTTAATAAACAAAACACACAAAGTATGAAGAATTTTAAAATTCTATCACAACATGGAGAAAAACTGAGCATCGCATTAGTAAATTTTAATCCACTAGGGGCCCCCTGCGAGCTACGCTCGCCAACACCCGTTCAGACTTTGTAGCATTTAAAAACGGTAATGTGCCCCGTTTGAAAAATATTACCAGGTTATGGAAGATTAAAAGTTATTTTCACGAACGCCGACTATCTTCTGTAATCGGGTTGCCATGCTTTCCCGTTTGAATAACATATTTTTCGGTTACCATGGCCTGATTCACCGTTGTCACGAAACGTGACGGCTGTTTTTGGGATTTATAAGTATAATCAATTACACATTTGAAAATCAGCTGATATGAAATGGTTCGGTTAAAGCTATCGCTGCTTCTTGGACTGTTATAACGACGCTATGGACAATATTCTTCCTTTGTGTTGAGGGTTTAAACTCCGTCAGCTTGGGAATAACATTCAGAACAACGGTATTGAAAAGCACTGTGTTTTGAAGTTTTACGTTTATATTTTATGTTTTGATTGAGTTTTAGATATTTTCAGAAGAAGGTATAGCTTATAGATGAATTCTTTTCTCTATTTTAATGCAACATCATCCATATTTTCATGTAATTTTTAAAATGTAAATTGCTTAAAAATAATAAGTATATACGAATTTTCTGATATGTATTTATCGAATAGTAATTCGTACAAAATAAATCGAAAGTATTATGCGCATGCATTTATCTGTATTTGCGCATGCATTTACCTGTTGTGATACAGTTTTTTAAGAAATTGCATTTGAAAGTACATTTTTCCTATATGACGGTGCAAAACATAAAAATATGCGATGTTTAGAAATAAAAAAAAATTACAAGAAAAACAAAATTGAATTGTCTGCTATTGCCAACATCAAACTGACGTCAGCATTACGGACAAATAAGTCTGTCCTTTAACATATAGATAGTTGATGAGTCTAACTTTCTTATTTTAAAATATTTAAATATAATTAGTTTATTTCATCAATTTATTCAATTAATCATAATTAAATAATTATGTAGTTTATATTTTCACCTAGTCCACATTTTTAATAAATATTTTCTTAAATTATAATTTTATCAACTTTTTCTCGTATACCATTGTCTGTCACAGACTGGTTGGGTTTCAATATAGATTTTAAAAACCAAAGCAATGAACTCGAAAACTTGTCTGATTAGATACAATGTCATTATAAACAAGTTTAGAAGAACTTCTATTTCTTCTTGTTTTTGATATTTTGGATCGAAAATTTTTCTACGTTGAATGCATATTTTAAGCTTCTATTTTTCGCTTTTGTTACTGGAAATAAACTTGATAAATTATTCTGGGAGTGAAAAAGAAAGAGAACAAATTGATAGATATACATACAAAGAAAATCATGGCAACTTTCCTAATTCTTTGTGAGATTTTATAAAAAGTGCTAAGATTAATTAAAATTCCTTCGGACTACTACTCATAATTAATGGCTATTAAACTAGTTATTATTAATCTGTTTTGACAAGCAATTTACAACAATAAAAAAATGTAAAAGTTAAGATTATGAAGGACTAATCTTGTGAAGATTATTATCAGATCGTTGCGTAATTCTTGTTGTACTTCTTATTAGAGATCCACCGAAAATTCGGTTTTCTTTTCGTGTTCGACAAAATCTGAATTTCGCCGAACATTCGTTTTCGGCGAAAATGTCGCCGAAAATTCGACCGGACCGAAACTATCTGTGTTCCAAAAATCTCGTTTCTTCCTTCAAAATTTGCAACATTACTCATTGATTTGAGATGTATCAGCTCAAATGAGACACTTTTTATTTATTGCTATGAACTTCACTTTTTATAATTATCAGTCATGACTGACGCAAGGTGTGTGTGCAAATTATAAAGCAAGCAACTCATATAGGACTAAACTTTGAAGACGCTTTTCACGTGCTTATTAAAAGCTGCAGTCTTAACAGTAATAGAAAAATTTTAGTTTGAAACCGCAAAAGTGTTTCGAATACTCTTTGAGAAAGTTCTAGTAATAACAGAGGATTATTTACAAAAATCATTTTAAAAGATAAGTCGATGTATGTATACCTAAAACATTTAGATGAAATTCGTATAATTAGAAAATCATTCTGTGTCGTTGATGAATTAATTACATTTTAATTTATATAAAAATAAAAAGTTTGGGTCAGAGGCACAGAAAGCCAACTTGTGCCACACCCACACGTATAATTGCACTTATAATTAATTACTGTATAAGCACTTATTTTCGCGAAAATGAAGATATCGGTGATTTCGCGAGCTGAAAATTTCGCGAATTTTGCATGAACAGAACCGAAAATTGAAAAATTCCAAACTACCTAAATAGAACCCCTTTTGCATAAGGCATTTTAAGAAACTTCCTTTTGTCCGAAAAGTTCGTTCTATTATATGAATTATTGTTTTTATTAAAGAAATTTTTGTACTTATTTCTTATTTAAGTAACTGTAATCATTAAATTTTGGATAAGTGAAAAATTTCTGATTTTTTTAGTGTTTGAGGCGAAAGAAAAAATATTTCGCGAGGCTTTAATTTTCGCGATTACGACGAGCTCGCGAAAATCGCGAAAATTAAAGCCTTGCGAAAATAAGTGCTTTTACAGTAATAATCTCTCTCTCTATATATATATAATTGTCTGTGGGTAAAGACAGACTTTTCTCCATGAACACCTACTGCCACCCACACCATTACCGTCTCAATGTACATTCTCAATGAGTATTGAGACGGTAATGCCCACACGCGGTTGTAGTGGTTAGATAGCCCTTGGTCTCCTGCTGTTATTAAGACAGTTTGGTCACGATGGGTGGAAGTGGGGGATTACAGGGACACTCAAAAGAATTCCATTACATTACGGCCTATGGGGGAAAATCGTTTGATATAGTTTTTAATCTTTATCTCCATATATAAAAGGCCCAGTCGAAGCTCCTGAACCTAGAAGCATGAAAATATGGGGGAAAAGAGCAGTAGGGACGGATTTTTTAAAATTCCCCCCTAAAGGTGTTAAAAGCGAGGGGGGGGGGTGTCGAAAATTTTAGAACATGTGGCCATATCTCAGCAGCCGCTTTAGTTAGGAGCGTGAAATTCCAGAAAATAAATCTACTAAAAAAATAATTAAGCACGTAAATTTTAGAACATTTGCCATATCTCACCAGTCGTTTGAGGTAGGACCTTGAAATTCCAGAAAATAAATCTACTAAAATTAATCAAACATGTGTTTCAGCGCTTTTAGAAATTCACCCTTAAGGGGGTTAAAAAGAGGTGTTGAAACTTTTAGAACATCTGGCCATATCTCAGCAGCCGTTTTAGGTAGAAGAGTGAAATTCCAGTAAAAAAATCTACTAAAAAATAATTGAAAACATATTTAAGCGGTTTTACGAATTCCCCGCCCTAAGGTGTTTAAAAAAGGGAAGAGGTTCGAAATTTTAGGACATTTGGCATATCTCAGCAGCCATTTTAGGTAGAAGTGCGAAATTCAAGATAACAAACATACTAAAAAAATAGGTAAACACATTTCATCTTTGCTAGATATATTTCGTTTGATTCAAGGTTCTTTTAAAGAAACGGACCAGCAAAGCGGGCGAAGTCCGCTACTCTTGTATATTTATGTATGCATTAATTACTTTACACTTTTTTTTTTTAAATTTTCGTTTTTGTTTTCGCTCTAAAATAGGAAGATTACCGGAATTCGATTTCGGTCCTAAAAATCTGTTTCAGTCGATCCTTATATTAACAATAAATTACATGTATACCGGAAATTTTACAACGAAAAAGAGAAACATAGAAATTTCTTTTAACACATTTCCTTCTTGAACTCATAACCTTTTTCTGTACAAATTTTCAATGTTGTTTTGTTGTTAATAAGATTTGCAACATAAATTATGCAATGGTCTAATATATTATCTATATTATAAAACAAGAATATGCCCGTGAGTAACCAATAAATTTATTACAGTTAATATATTTCTTTAGGCTGCTAAATAATAACATCAAACAAGAACGAAAAATCATACGTTCAGCTTAGATTAAGAAACACTTTCCAACACATTCGGAAGACTGTAACGAAACTTTACAGTTTATTAAGGTGAATGATGTCTACATAAAGAATTTAGGAAACGCAGAACGCATTTCAAAACCCAATTTCTGAAATAACTATCAATAGTCGGAAAAATATCCGAATATTTTGTTCAACTTTGTATATTACTTATATATTTCTATTTATACTACATAGTACGCTATAAGTTAGTTCAATCAAACGCATAGCACAGTTGAAAACTCACAACCAAATAATATGCAAACAAGTAAGAAAAACATGCGTTAAGCATAGATTGCGAAACACTTTTCAACATTTCCTGAATGCTTTAACAAAACATCGTTGTTTAGGGAAATAAGGTATATAAGAGAACTAAGTAAACATTTTATAAAACGCATAAAACATTTGAAAAACTGATTTCAGCAGTTACCGTCCATAGCAAATATGTATTCCAATTATTTTGAACAGCCCTGTATTTGATCTGTAGGTTGATATATATACTATATAATGGAGAAATTTAGCTTAGCAAGAAACACATAACAGGTTGAAATTTGTTTTTCAGCAATTTATACTAATAGATTGAAACATACTTGTATACTTTTGTACAACCCTGTAGTTACTCTAGTACCTTTATTACACGCCACTATTTAGCAAAAGTTTAATTCAAAGTAAAACACTCTTAAAACTACTGGAATCACATTTCCAGAAATGCTCATTTATAGACGGCCATGCATCCAAATCTTTGAGTGAACCTGTATATCATTTTAAATATGTTCTACAAACATTTCTTAGTAAACTAAATACAGTTCAGCGTAAAAATGCATAACTCATTTAAAAGACACCTTTAAGCAATTTGCATTCATACCCAGTAACCATTACGAATTCTTTTGTGTAGCCTTGTTTATCAATTACAGCATTTCTACACACCATATACAATGCATAAATATAGTGAAACATAAAAGCACATAACATAATTAAAAATGCATTTCCAGCAATCATCACTACTGTACAGAGCTTCGGATACAATATAGTATCTGAAATCTTTTGTGTGTTCCTGTAAATGCTATGCATTTCGTATTATACATGAAATAAGTTATAGTAAACCTCAGCGACGTATATCAATTTCATTATACATGAAATAATTTAACATAATTAAAATACGCAGGAAAAAATTCCCTCCACCCCTATATCATTCATGTAACGGAATTCTTTTGTATGGCCCTGTAAAGGAATAATAACTATTCTTTATGCCGCATATCCTTCTGAATGCATATTTGTGTGCACTTGATAAACGCATATCAGTTTTATTATGTTTGAAAGCATGTAACATCATAAAAAATCACTTTAAACTATTTTTTCCCATAGGCCGTAATGTAACGGAAACTTTTGACTGTTCCAGTAAATGAACTAAACATGCTACAAACTTCATTTGAAATAGAGTTCGTGCTATGGTAGAGGTCACTAATGTCCAAAAATTTCAGAATGATGCGAGTATATTTAAGGGAGTTAGAGCGCGAACAGACGGACAGACGGCCAGACAAACCGAAGTCATAAACACTTTTCATCTTTGTTGGACAGTGTTAAAAATAGTTAAATTTTAAAACGCGTACCACAACTGAAAACGCACTTAATTTTCATAGGCAGCACTGTGGCCAAATACTTTTGTGTGCCCTTGTAAATGCATCAGAAAATGAAGTAAAAGCGTTTTGCTTTTACTTCAATTTCTTAAACTTCACCACTGTGATATAGAATCATATATTGAGTTGTTCCTAAATTACTTTCCGTTAATTTATTTGTCCACTCATAAATCTTAAAAGCTAAAAAGCTCTCTTTTTAAGCAAAAGTAGATACATCTTGCTACAGTTGACAGGTCATTAATAATCCAGAGGTAATCATACAAATATTTTATTTCCTGGCTAAAATAAATCTTTATGTTAGCTTTTCTTTATTAAGTTAAATGTGTCTTGCATTTCGCGAATCTCCGCATAATGTTTATAATAGAAATTTAACATCTGTCAGTAAATAAGTAATTATATGTGACGGATGGCAGATAAAAATTATAATTTTACGCAGGGTTTATAAATATAATGTAAAACGTTAATGCTCATTTCTTTAATCATTATAAAAAACATTTTTTTTCATCCGTTATTTATCGCCAGAGTGATTCGTTAGATTTTGAATTCTATATCTAACATGCTAATGGATATTTTTATTTAACTTTTTCTCTTGGCTCGGCAGATGTATTTCTCGGGGACTTGGCAACCAGCTTTGGAAGAGTAAGGTCGCAAAATAATGCTCGTGTTAAGGGGATCACCTCACCATGTCTTATTGGATTCAAATAAAAGAACTTACGTGGATTTTTTATGTGTCTTCAATTTCGTTTTTATCTTCAGTGTCTTATTGCAGGAAACGGATTGAAGTTTTTGTCAGCAAACGCAATCTTCATACCAACTCCTTTTACAGATCTATGGCCGTAACGTAACCTAACTTAACTAGCAAAATAACTTTAATGTAAATATTTAAATAGATACATCATAACCCCTCTCCCCTGAAATCCTGGCTACAAGGGATACTATCGCGAGGAAGATTTATAATTACCTAATGGATGTTTCCATCCTAAATTCTTAGCGGTCTGTCTCTCTGTCGTGTAGCGGGATGCCGAGAGTGCTCTGCTGTCTCCTTTACCTTCGACTGCTCTTCACCGTCTCATAATTATTCTACACTCCTTGACTCTCGGTGTGATCCAGCACACGCTACTGACTGAGTTGCTATCGCATGCTATCACGCACACGCAGCATCAATTTACGCATTCCATCCCACCCGCTGCCTATCGCGAGGAGGCAAGCGCCCTAGCTGGCAGGACCTTCTCAACAAACCTGCTCATCTCATCTCATCCTTCTCTCCCGCTCTCTGTCACGAGGGGGCAGTCTGTGCCCCAGCGGGCAGAGGTTATTCTGTAAAGATTTTTCTTCATGGAAATACCGCCTACAGTCGCGATTCTGGCTGAAAACTGTATATGTTTTTAAAAAACTTAATAAAGGTGACCGGGAGGGACACTATGCTCTACAGACTTGGTTTCCTCGTCTGAGCAGTTCCTCTTAGGCAATCAAACACCGCACATTTTAAATTTTTACACCGTCGAATAGGGAAAAAAATTACTTTAAAATGCAATTTGTTTGGAAAATTTATCACAATTTGTTTGAAAACTTTATCCTAATTAACTCGTTTTTTAAGGTGTTTAAAATAATTTTCAAGGATGAATAATTTTTCAAATCTACCTCTATCGCGTGCAGACGATTATTAGAGTAAAATCAATTTGCACTTAAATTAATATAAATAGCTCATCATTTGTTTCCAGCTTATATTCCATAACGAAATTAAAAGTCATCAATCAATAATTAAAATAATAAAATATAAATAAAACACCGATTTAAGGCATTTAATCGAATTTAGAACTAAAACCACTTAAATGAACAGAATCAAAAAGGCTGATTATAAATATTTGGCGATTCCTACAACTGTTAACTCCTGACACGGTCCAGTAAGAAAATATCGCTTTTAACAGATTCACGACTGGAAACGAGAATTCTCGTTTTCATTCAAAAAACATCATTGACTAAGGGCGTAGCTTCTATCTTACAGAAAATGCATTTATAGCATGCCGACCATATATTTTTAGATTGTAAGACATTTTACATTAAATTCGTACAATGAAAAGTATTTACCGATGCATAAACTTGGTAAACCTATCTAGAACACCAATTTACAAAAGACTTTCAGAACAGGCAGGAGCTTCTACTGTTTTAAAATTCAGGTATGATAAAAATTGTTCGTCGGCAATGTGTTAATACGTTTTGAAACTGCATTTGAACACATCAATGCTATATTTTTTTTTAATATAAATATGATTTATACTATTGTTAATGGGCATTCTAAAAAATAATGTATTGAATGTAAAAAATATACTAGCTATCAAAAAAAAAGTCCCTTGCGAGACATTCTCGCCGCAATTTTTGCTGATGCGTTTTTTCAATTATTTTTACTGCATTAACTGCAATTTTCTTTAATCAAACAACGTGTTTTACCGAAATATAAGTATATTATTTCAAAAACTGCTTGCAAAAACTTTCGAAAAATACATTGTTCTGTCTTTAGTATGTGCAAAGAAAAGAGGATGTTAACATCAGAAATAATGAATATGGTAGTTTTCACCCACATTCTGTAATCTGGGAAGCCCGGGTTTATCGCCTTATATATATAAAATTACGATTTCTCTGTTACTACTGGGTCTAAAACTTAAAATTTCGAATGGTGGTTACTTTTAACCCTTTAGTGCGCAGCTTTGCATGTATGCAAACGACACTGTTTTGAATTTAATAGATTTTTTTTTTTTATTCGCATATACCTAATTCACACCAGAAAATTAAAATAGCAATATTTGCTTTAATTAAAAAAAAAAACAGACATTCCGTATTCAACACGAAGGCCTTATTTACAAATTAATTAAGCTTAAATTTCGCGGCAGACTAATACACTTAATATACTCATATCTTTGCGGCCGTACATTTCGCGTCCGCATCAATAACATCCTTTCCATTATATTTTTTAACCTAGCGGGCATATTTCAGGGTAGCGTGCTGGGCCCAATGTTATTTAACATCTTTTTCAATGACATCTCACGCTTATTATACACCTACCTTGCTCTATATGCCGACGGCCCCACCAGTGGCTGAGATGTTCTGCTCTCGAAGCTGGTAGACGGGAGGTGCTGGGTTCGAACCCAATCGCGCCCGTCGGCCTAATCGTTCGGAGTTTTCGTGGTTTTCTTCGAACCGTGGATTTCCATGCGTTAATACGGATTAGGTTCCCTTCGAAAGACCTCTACGGAAGGCACTCCTCCTAGGGCCTATATCCCTCGTGTAGATAATTGGCCGTCAAAAATCAACCCAACCCTATATGCCGACGATACATGTATCTACTCCTCTGCTCACCACCCGTATAATCTGTACAGGTACCTGTAGACTCACTTAGAAGACTTCCTGGACTGATGCACCCTATGGCGCGTCCTTATCAACGAAAATAAAACTTCTGCTGTCTATTTCTCTCGTAAATTTATCTACCCTCCAAGACCAAAAATCAATACAACTACTATCCCATGGTCTGATGATGCCAGATACCTGGGGGTCATCCTTGAGCGTAGGCTTACATGGAACAAACATATTCTTTCCATCAGGGGGAAAGTCGCTGGAGCTTCTATCTCTCTTAAGCCTCTTCTCAATAGTAAAACTCTTTCTGTCTACAACAAACGCCTTCTCTATATAATGCATGTATCCTTCCTATCATAACCTATGCCAGTCCGGTCTGGGGCTTCACCTGCAAGTCTACCATGGATAACCTTAGCAAATTACATAATAAAAATTTTCGCATCGTTCGTGGCGCCTCCCGTTATCTGCGCAACACTACCGTCCGAAGGGACCTTAACACCATCACTCTGAGAAAAAGAATAAAAGATCTTGCCAAAAAATTCTACTCAAATTTATATGATGTTCCTAATGATATTGTGGCAGAGCTACCTGACTATGACGCCTTCGAGCCCCACCATCGTAAGCGCCGTAAGTATTCCACTATTATGGACTCTCTACACTGTAAAAAAAAAATCCGTGAAGTTACTAAAGTTTTTCTAGGAAACTGGGATTCCTAGAACTTTTCATGTAACGTCAACAACAAAATTTCATGTAACAGACACACTTTTGCGCCAAAAATCAAAAAATCTGTAAGGTTACTAAGAATTTTTTTGGAAACTGGGATTCCGAGAACTTTTCATGTAACTGTAGCCAGGGTTACAAATAAAAGTTTAGTAAGATTACTGAAATTTTAGCAGATTCATTTGTAAAGTTACAGATTTTTGTAGCTTTACAAAAACTAGTTTTGTAGATTTGCAGCTTTTTTCGTACAGTTACAGGTGAAAGTTTAGTAAGCATGTATTTTTACATCTGTAGAACTACAGATTTTTTTTTACAGTGTATGAGCTTTGTGGTCACCGCACCAGACTGCTTCTGTCAATTTTTCATATTTTCTCATCCGTTTTACTTTTTATATTATATATATATATATATATATATATACCTTCTCTCTATACATTATTCATATATATAAGGGAAAAAAATATATATTGTCCTGATTAGTGCCTTTTTTGTTAAAGTAGTGGCCTTGCTGCTTCCCTTTACCGCTTTTCCTGCCCAAGCTTGGCGACTGTAACCTTTGATCTAGTGCTAACTTTTATTTCTTTTTCACATTTTTATCTTTCTTATAGTAGTTCTTGCAACTACAGCTATACCTATATTTAAATATAACTATAACTTCCTTTTCTAGTTCTTTAACTTAACTTTAACTTTTTTATCTCTATAATTAAAGAGCTTACGCTAGTACCTATCTTCGATATTTTTTCAATATAATGTAGTTTTAAACAACTACACCTTTCTCTTTTTCCCAATGGCTCATTAATTTGTAAGACATCATATCTACAGCCTGGGTGTTAAGCTGACTGTCAACTAGGAAACCCCTCAACGCTGCTCCACTGTTCAGCACTGTTCCGTATTTAAATAAAGCGAAATTAACCGTTGAAACTTTCTGGTGTAAAGTCAGATTCTCTGAACTACGTAATTTCTAGAACGTATTCTATTTTGGGAATTAAAGGGTTAAAGGCTAAGTTTCATAAAATAAAAAAATATGTAAAATAAAGTATTTGGAGACATACTTATTAAAGTATTTACTAATTTGCATTATTTTAGCGTAAAACAGCCACACGACAGTAGTTTTTACTTGTATTTCAGATGTGCAACAGAAGAAAAGATTGACGTATTGCATGAAAAATGCATCTCAGATTTTTTTCATTCTTTTTCCCGTGTATTAAACTTTTTAGAGAATCATATATAATCTTTTCGAAACAAAATAAAAAATCGCGCATTTAAAGATTAAGACGTAAATGGTCTGTAAGAACGGTTTCTAAAAAATTCGGAATTTAAAAAGGTGAAAGGAACGTTCTAAATTACGATTTAGGAATGTTAGGGCTAGAAACTTAGAATCTTGATAAAACTGGATTTCTTTTATCGCCAA
Organism: Maratus speciosus; assembly: GCA_963932465.1. Taxonomy (NCBI): domain Eukaryota; kingdom Metazoa; phylum Arthropoda; class Arachnida; order Araneae; family Salticidae; genus Maratus; species Maratus speciosus. The sequence goes on from OZ010789.1 coordinate 617,746,509, forward strand.
ACAATTGAAAGGCCTCATGGAAGTTAACTAGTTAACTGCAATACGACCGGTTGCTACGCAGCTAGTATGTGCGCATTATAAGACAAATTTGATATTTAAATCTGTGATTGGTTGCTTTTTTACGATTATTATTTAATTTCAAGCCGTTGTAAAATACAGAGAATTAGAACTTACTTAATATACAGCTGTTATTTTACGTCGCTGTTCTGTTCTTTTCGTAAGACGGATGTTGAACAAAAACCGAAACTGTCAATCGATTCTGCCATTTTATATTTCTGTAACAACTTGTATTTTCGTATAACATTTTTAAATCGCGATATTAGTTTCTAAAATCGCGATTGGTTCTGTCTTTATCAGCCAAGATTTATTCTACAAAGATTTAAAAAAAAATTATATTATGACGTACTCTATTAATTATCGGAAGCTAAGGGGGAAATAACACAAATTTACCCGCAGTGCAATATACAGAACTCATCTGACCTCATTAAGTTAAATTCCATAACATTCAAGGTTTTCCGTAATGACTTCCTACCCGTGATTCGCTGAAACTTTGGGAGTGGTCTGGGTGTGTAAGTTAATTTAAATTTTTGTTTTTAAACCTGAAAGACACGGACTTTCTGTTGCAGGACCGTACGAAGAGAAAACTGCGCCGGAGACAAACTTTCAATTTGGCGCCCCCTCTCCCCCCCCCTCATTCTCCTTGCAATAGGTGTCACAAAATTGATAAAGTGTTTTAAAGTTAAAGTTTTTTTTTAAGAATTAAGGCAACGGTGGACGTTATTTATTTATTTATTTTTTATTTTTTTAATTTTCATCATACAAATATAAAATTTTGTGCATATATACATTTCATCATAAGTATATAAACCACCTTAAAAGACATTTCTAGTCTTATTAAAATTTTAAGATTTTTTTAAAAAAATTAAATTTTAAAATGAAATTTAAAATGCTTCGGGTGTCTCAGTTTTTTAGATATGTCCTTGCTTTTGCATTTTAATCAAAACTCTATCGCAAACAAATCTAAGCATCGATTTTTTAATCTGTTATATAGTTATTTTTTTAGAATTTTTTTTTTCGTAATTTCATAAGGATTTTCATCAAACTTTTGCCTTTTAACACGTTAAAAATCAAATTTAATTATCTTAATGAAATCGAATTTCAAAATGCATGCTTAGTTCCTTTGTAAACCATATCAATGTTCTTATTAATGTCACTTAATATGGTGCGTAAAATTTTTTTTTTCGTCTCTACCGCCATTTTGTATTTTACGGCTGCCATTTTGAACTTATAAAAACAAAATCTAGCCTATATCCATCGGACGGTTAAGACGAATTGATAGAGACCTCATTCATTAAAATACATCCAGCCGTTGGGATGTTTCGAGAGTATAAAGAAATCCACGTACCCAGGTACGCGTGAAACACATAACCCTTCTTGGCAATCGGGTAAAAAGAGCAGAAAAAATTCGGAATTTCTACACTACACATTGGTTAATAATCGAAAGGTGATTGGGTCAGAACTCGCAATTGTTTTTTTACTAAGTGCCACACTTAGTACACCGCCAGTGTCTTTAAAGGTTAGGAGACTACAAAAGTAAGAACGTCTCTTTTCGACCATTATATATGTGTGTTATGCATGTATGTATGTCCGTAATTTTTTCAACGACCGCTGAAGAGATTTTAACGTAACTTTTTATACTAAAAAAAAAAAAAAAAAAAAAAAAGTCAGGTAATTTTGAAAATGTAAAAGATTTTTTTAGGGTTCCATACTTAAAAATTAAAAACGGAATCATTATAAGATCAACCGTGTGTCTGTCTGTCCGTCTGTCATAGCCGTTTTTCTCGAAAACTATGGAACGTGGAAAGATCAAACTTGAGAGAGTTATAAAGGCTACTGACTCACATATTTATAAATTATTAGCTATTCACAAATATTTTAAAGAAAAATTTGGTTGGGAAAATTTAGTTAGTTGAATTTTATGTATATGTATCGTGTGGTGTATCATTCAAAAGATCTCGTAACACCAAACTCAAAAATATATAATTTTAGGTTTACAATTTTCAGAGATATCGTCGAAAATGTACTTCAAAAATATGCCCTCCCCCTCCCTATTTCCGAATCTACTGTAACGAAAAAAAAAAAAAAAAAAAAAAAAATGTGGTAGTAGGAGCTTATTTAAACCTAGCAAGAAAACTACAGTCATTCAGGGTAACTTTGAACCAGGGGGTGTGACTTTGCACCACCTCCTTTTTTTTAACATTTTAGACTCAAAAAGACTAAATACACTCCAGAACTGAGCTCTGTTGGCAATGTTCTAAACTGGGATTTCTACTCTTTATTTCAGAAAATAAATTAGCAACATTATGCGCTATTAATTGCATCATCAAACCATTTTTGTGAAGTACTGTTTTCAAGCTAATTTTGAATGCTGTTTTGAAGTTGTTGTAATCCAATTAAATTTTCATAGTAAGTAACAATATACTCATTTATCAGACATATTATCCTCTGAATGTTGTAAATGTGATAATATTTTGTGATTATTTATTTATTAATGGTTAATAAAATGTAAAATAAGAAGGCACTAACATTTTATCACATTTTCTGGGTAACTTTGAGCCGGCTCAACGTTATACTGATGTTTATAATTTACTGATTATAGGTGCTACTGTCAAAAATTTCCCATATTTGCACGTATATTTTATATAAATGCCGAAAGTGAACATTAGATATAACATACAAATATTTTCACAAATATGTGTAAAATACATACAGTTCATTTAAAGGTGTTTTTCGGGGCGGAGCTACTCAAATTTGACATTTCATTTCGACATTGTTTATTCTTGTTTGAATAATACTAGTATTAGTATGTATTACTGTAACTATGGATATATTATTGAGATAAAACATTGAAAATTGTTTTCCACTACATTTTTATGTTTTATATGAACAATAAACAGGTTTTTTTTTATTTCTAAATGTTAATGGTTCTCGTCTTCCACTTTTCTGATGCCTGATATTTGTTGTAATATCATAAATTATACATATCTTGTGATGCTGGGAAATGTAAATTCGGAGTCTTTACATATCTGAAAACATTTTTTGGGGTTCAAAGTTGTCCAATCTATAATACTTTTTTTTATAATGAATTTTATTATTTTAGAATGTATTATTATGAATATTATTTTAGATAATATTTATCATATGGTGATAAGTTACTTTAAATGGCTGGGTAACTTTGAACCAGGCTAAAAATTCACCTTTTTATTGCTTTTATCCTTATTATTCCTTAATTTTGATAGTCAAACAATAATTTAGGATCATTTCTTCTCTTTTATGCCCCTAGTTGCAACAATATTCTTAAAATAAGAGTGTGGCATATGAAAATAGAGAAAATGCGGATCAAAGTTACCCTGAATGACTGTATAGCGATTATCGTAAGTCGCATAATTTTTGGGAAAACCGTATTTTCCTTTTACACACAAACTTTACTTTGCGAACGCTCAGCGGAGAATTTCAGTGGCGCGCTCGTAGGATCTATCGATGGCTGAATCATCTAAGTATTGTTCGTAATAGTTTTCAAAAAAAAAAAAATAATTGTCGGCAATTAGCCAAGATATTAATTAAATGCCTATTAAGAAAATAGCGACAGAGATCAAGGCGGCATTGCAACTTTGAGACCTCCTTTCAGGAGCACTCTTGACATAATGCCAAATTAAAATTTTATGCCAGGCCTTTGTTGTACCGAACCCTTTGGCGCGAATAAAATTCGCACTTCACAGATTATTGTTTTATTAGCTTATATTAAAATTTTGATTCCTTAGGAATATTTTATAAGCAACCCCGTGTAAAAATTCGCTCTATCAGGGAAGTTAGGGAGGGTAATACACAGTTAGACGAAAATTATTATTACTTAACAAATGGCGTCGATTTTTATTCTTTTGAAAAAAATTTTGCTACATCTTTAAGCTATACAAATGAGCTACACATTAATGTATAAATGGTTTTAAAAAAGTTATTTACAAAAGCACAGAAGCAGCATAACGGCGTACCGAAAATTGTCTCACTGTGTACCACAAGTAGTGCACAGTGAGACAATGTATATATTTTCATAAATCATACATTTTTATACTCTATCAATAATTTTCTGCAGTTTATGATTTCTAATTAACATTTCTAGATTTTCAAAATATTAAAAATATGTGCCTCGGGTGGACAATGGCAGACCTTGGGCTACCTTCATGCAAATTTTCAGCCTCTTGCGTTTAGTAAATTTCACTAGCCATCGCACGCCCACACACACACACACAGAAAGAGAGAGCGATAGAAAAAACTTCTTTTATTAATAAATAATTTTTTTTAACATCAGAACCACATAGTAGGTACACAATAAGAAACGTCTCACTATGTACCACAATTGTGTGTCTCACTGTGTACTTTCGTAACGTTGTAACAAAATAGATGTCACATCTGTTACATCAGTTTCATCGCTTTTAAAAGTTTATGTCGTTTTGCCGAAATAGTCTATTATTAGATATAGTTAGGTTTGGTTAAGTAAATATATGTCATATTGAAGGAAATAAACTCTAAAATAGACGTTTATGTAACTTTAACCATTATAAAGGAATTATTTACTATTTTGTCGGACGAGTAACTGAAGTGCCGAAACTACATCCACGCGTTGCATAAGATGAGGTCGTTATGTGTGTGTGCCAACTTGTAGAAAAAGTTACAACTATATGTCAAAGTGGCTGCTGTCTCACTGTGTACCATGTCTCACTGTGTACTCCCCTACCCTATATCCAAAACAGTTTGAGATCTTTTTATATGATCAGGAGTTAATTTGATTAAATCACTTTTCTCAAAACACTGATTTTGGTCATTTGAATTTCTAAAAAAGTGGCGTAAGAAATTTAGAAATTGTGACTATTTTTATATATATATAAAAAAATCATAAATTTGTGATTTTTTTTACATTTCTTTTTCAAGAAGTAATCATTATATTTTTTCCAGTGTAGTTCATTTTAAATATCTACTCAATAAAAATTTTTTGGCTAACTGTGACAATACAATGATGAGAAATCTTGCGCGCAAGACACATAAGGTGAATTCATTAAAAAAAAAAAAAAAAAGTAATTTATCAAATTACAACGACTATTTGGAAAACAATTTTTTCGAAGACTAAAATTTAAGACATAAAAAATCGCATGGAGTTGACCATACATTACGTACGCCATGAATTAAACATTAATAGTGTTATTACGTAAAAATTGCAAGCCAACAAAATCGCCTGCGACCCGTCAGATTTCATCAAACTTAAGTATTATCCACCTAAAACTTACGTAAATATTCAAGCATGTCATTGGCTGTTCGGGAAAAGGCTTTTCCATCGTCAGATTTCCAAGAAATCTGACGGCCAATTTTAAATGAAATTTCATTCTTAAACTTCTAAACATCCGACAATATTACTTTTTACACCGTCGGATAGAGAAAAGAATGTACTTTTAAATGCAATTTGTTTGAAAGCTGTATTTCAATTTGTTTCTGAGTTATTAATTTTTTTTGTAGTTTTTATTACTTTTTTGGCATAGTGGCAACAGAAGGTATCCATCATTGTTGAATTTAAAGGGAAATGCAGATTACTGTATAGACCAATCAGAAAACGAATAAAATGCAGATTAGACCAATGAAAACCCTCAGATATGCTTTTGATTTCCCATCCTGACGAAGCAAGTTTCAAGATAACTTTAATTTTTATTAAGTTTTAGATTAGATATTCTAATAGCATTTTAAAATATGTATCATTTTGTGAAGAATTGCGACTGTTGCTTTTCAGCATTTCACTTAACAAAAATGTTGTTATTTTTTAACTTTTATTTTTAGTACAAGTTGTATATTTTTCTTTAATGTGTCAGAATGAAAATAGATGATTTCAAATTTATATTGCAATGTTAATTTTACTCTCAACTATTATTATTATTTATATCTGACGATTATATGTCCAGTAAATTTGTGAATGACCCCTATTTCGCAGCATAAAAGATTATTCAATTTTAAACAGTTATTACTCGCTCAGTTTTAATGGTAGTAGAATGGGACCTTTTTTGTCTTCTTATAAAAAATTAAATTTAGTAATTTTTGGGGTTCCGTACTTAAAAAGTGAAAACGGAACCATTATAAGATCACTCCTGTGTCTGTCTGCCCGCCTGTCACAGCCATTTTACTGGTAAACTATGAAACGTGGAAAGTTCAAATTGGGGGAAATAATAAAGACTATTCACCCACATATTTACAGATTATTAAACATTCACAAAAATATTTAGGAAAAATGTAGAGGGGCTAATTAAGTTACTTGAAGAAAAAAAAAATCTTTTCTTCGTATATCGTGTGGGGTATCGTGTAAACGCTTTCGTAACGCTGAACTCAAAAATACATTCATTTAAATTTTAGATATTCAATTTTCATAGATATCGTCGAAAATGTAGTGCAAAAATATGCCCCTCCCCCATCTATTTCCGAATCTACTGAAGCTAAAATTATGAAAAAATTAGAGGTAGTAGACGTTAAGCTAAACCTTGAAGGAAAATTATAGCGATTACCGTAGGTCACATAGTTTCTGAGAAAAACGCACTTTTCCGTTACACACTAATTTCCATTTGCAGGCATTCAGCAAAGGTGTTGCGGAGCACCTGAGATACCTATTGTAGCAGAAGTATAAAAGCATTGTTGATAATGATTAAAAAAAAACAAGTAATATAAAATTTTTTTTTTTTAAAGTCAATTCCTACTTAGGTCATCAAAGAAAAATTTAATATAATCTCTTAAGCTAATATTAGTTTTCGTTGCATTAAAATATCTCAATTTGTTGATTTTCTATAAGAAAGTAGATTTACAATGGAACTCTATGGGAATTTGACGAAATATTTCAGATATCGCCAAGTTGGCGTCACTTTTGGCGACTCATTTTGGCCGCTAAATTTGGCGATATATCGCCAAGTGGGCGACAAACTTGGCTGTATTTGGCGACAGAACAGGGTCCCCCCTATGGTAACCCCTTATTGAAAGTACTTTAATTGATCTTCAACAACCAATGGCCGCCATTTTGTTTCCCATGCAAAACTAAAATTAATTAATTAAAATTTAATTAATAAATTAATATTTGAAAAAACTGTATTAACATCAATTGTCATCCAGTACAAGTTTAAAAAAATTTATTTCAACTTGATAGGATGAATAATGAGTATTTTATTAACAATTGAAAATTTGAACAAGATAAATATATAAATAAATAAATAAATATAGGGAGAGTGTGAGCTAATAGTAGGAATTGAAAAATCGCCAGTCATTAGTCGAGATATTAACCTTTAAAGACACGGTTTGGACATACATAATGACAGAGGCGGCGTACGCTGTATACCATCGGCTTTTAAAGCTCAGATAGCAACTTTTAATGATATATTTGTGTAATGCAATGCCCGGTAGCAGTATAAAAACATTAAACGTAAAATTGTTCACAACGACTAATTTAATTAGAATTAATCACATAAATACTATGCGATTCGAGGCTAGTTTGCATTGAGTGGATCTCTCAATGTGCCTCCCGTGTCTTTAAAATTTAATTAAAAACCTATCTGGAAAAACGCGGCACGGACGAAGGCGGCTTTGCAACTTTGCGACCTCCTTTCGAAGCGCGCTTAGCACATTGCCAAGTTTAAACTTTCAACAAGGGTTTTGTTTTAGCTACACCGTAAAAAGAAAGGATTATTACTACGCTGAATTTAGTTTTATGAAATGCCAAATGAAGTTTTGCTCTTTGCGCTCTATGACGTACGCAGCGTATGTCATGTTATTTTGACCATTTCCGACAATATGATATATGGTTGATTTTTTTAATTAGACATTCCGAATTCTTACCAGAAAATTTTAACTGTTATTTTTGCTGTACAAGGTGATTGATTTTCCTTAAATAAAGGTAAAAGAAAATTACCAATTAAATTTTTGTGGTGTGAATTCAAAATTTCTAAAAATAAATCTGGCACATGCGGCAACACTGGTGGCTAGTAATATACACAGAGTGCAAGGGGTTGAATATGAACTACTTTTATTGTCAGTATCGAATTAAGTTCATCATAGACAGATTAGTATAAGATAAAAAAAAAGAGTTATACAGAATAGCAATGTTTGATATTATTTAGGCTTCATATCTCTTTAAACTTTATTGTATAGGGGAGGGTAGTACACAGTGAGACGAAAATTATTATGACTTAACAAATGGCGACGAATTTTATTCTTAAAAGAAAAAATTTTACATCTTTAAGCTACACAAATGCGCGACACATTAATGTATAAATGATTTTAAAAAAGTTATTTATAAAAGCATAGAAGCAGCATAACGGAGTATCGAAAATTGTCTCACTGCGTACCACAAGTAGTACACAGTGAGACAATGTATATATTTTCATAAATCATACATTTTTACACTCTATCAATAATTTTTTTGCAGTTTATGATTTCTAATTAATATTTCTAGATTTTCAAAATATTAAAAATATGAGCCTCGGGTGGACAATGGCAGACCTTGGGCTACCTTCCTGCAAATTTTCAGCCTCTTGCGTTTAGTAAATTTCCCTAGCCATCGCACGCCCACACACACAGAGAGAAAGAGAGAGAGAGAGAAAAAAAACCTTCCTTTATTAATAAATAAATTTTAAACATCAGAACCACATAGTAGGTACACAATAAGACACGTCTCATTGTGTACCACAACTGTGTGCTTTCGTTACGTTGTAACAAAATGGATGCCACATCTGTTACAGCAATTTCATCGCTTTGAAACGTTTATGTCGTTTTGTCGAAATAGTTTATTATTAGATATAGCTAGGTTTGATTAAATAAATATATGTCATATTGAAGGAAATAAACTCTAAAATAGACGTTTATGTAACTTTAACCACTATAAAATAAGGAATTATTTACTATTTTGCCGGACGAGTAACTGAAGTGCCGAAACTACATCCACGTGTTGCATAAATGAGGTCGTTATGTGTGTTTGCCAGCTTGAAGAAAAAGTTACAACTATATGTCAAAGTGTGCTGTCTCGCTGTGTACCATGTCTCACTGCGTACTTCACTACCCCACCCATTCATATTTTTCTAATAGCTACAGCTATACCCAACCCTACGTTGTATAGGTTTTTAAAAAGTCTTATTATTCTTTTAATAACGATTTTTTTAATAATTCATATATTTTTTGTACGGAACCTTCTGAGCGCTATTCATACTCGCACTTGACCGTTCACTTAAGAAATATTTTTATTGACCCAAATCGCTTTTAAAATACTTTTTCACCTCATTTAAAACACTTTTGTAGTTCGAACTATATGTCTATGCCTGACGGTTTGGGAATTAGACATTGGACACCGTTGAGAGTGGACACCCTGTGTAGGAAATTTTATTATTGTTCTGATATTTGTCACCAGCGTCTAAAAATTTTTAGTCTCGTGGATTCCTCTTTAAAAATATCCTAATATCCTAAGTATTTCCCGAAAATATGAAATGTTCTTTTCACCCCTCAGTGGAAGAATGGACTGAACTTCGCTTGCGCATATGTACTATTTTGATTTTGTTTTTAAATTTGTTTTCTATTCAGTCAGTTATCTTTTCCCTTTGTAAATAAACGTGTGTGCATTTGAAAGATCTCAGAATTATATAAGATATTATCTTTATATGTTTGTGTCACCTTTTAAGTAATTTTAAGAATGTTTTAAAGTTTATATTAATAACAAGGCGAAAATTCCTCCACGACAATAGTTTTTATACAGTTTTTGAATCTATTCTCATAATTCATACTATAAAATTTTTTAAATTACAAAATTCAATGTATTTATGTTTTGGTTTTTTAGTTTTATAATTAAACAAAAAAATTATCACATTAGGATTATAATTTCAGGAGATATTAATAAAAATATGAAAATGTAATTTAACATTAGGAGCTCTAAATTTTGAATGTTTATAATTCAAAAACTTTTTATCCAAATGACTTGAAATTTCATTTTTATGCATAGTTTGAACCGAAGATTTAAAATATATTGTCAAAATTGCGTGTTGCCATTGAAAAAAAACAAAGTTTGATCTGGTTTGGGTTTGTAGATGGACCCCTGAGCAAATTTTATATACATCATTTAAAAATAGACTTTATTTCCAATCGTTTGGTACCCATAATTTTTTCTATTGTAATTAGTTGCAGAGTTAGTAGGGGGTGTTTACTTTTTTTTTTTTTTACACGACTGTACATGTATTTTTTTTTAATTTTAACTTTTCACATGAGAAAAAAACTTCATTTATCTATACTAGGCATGTCAAACTCCTTCACCATCGAGGGGCCAAATTAAAAATGGAATACAAAGCCGCGGACCGCTTTACCTCCCCCTCCCCCCATAAAAAAAAATATTTTACTACCGTCGCGTCGCACAGAATGAAATTTGTACAAACAAAACGCAACCTGAAACAAACAAAATAGCAACAACAACTAAACGTACAATGTTCCAAACCCACCCACAGCAAAAATAATAAAACAGCCATCGGAAAATTTTAAGAGATATATTTAATAAATAAAAGACATCAATATTAACTTTATTTTTTCGCTCCCAATGCATTGAAACACGTAATATTTATAGCCTGGATGTAAAAACTAGGGCAACTAGGGAATCCAAGAACGCTGCTCACATTGTTCCATTGTTCCATATATATTTTTTATTTCATTATTCTGTATATTTAAAAATAGCAAGGGTATACAATAGTACGCTGCCGAAAAGAGGTAAAAATACGTTGAGATAAAATTAAAAAGATGTTTAAATACAGACCCGGGGATTTCTAAAAGTAATCGTTGCGGGAGCAGAGCACTATTACATTATATTGCATTAAAGTCCACCGTAGTGGAGATTGCTTTGGGGCCTATAGCAGCTATGGCTGTTCGCCTCGAATGATTCTTATTCTTATACACAAACCACAATTTTTAGTTCCCTTTTTTCCATCACATACAAGGACGAGATAGTCACAAGTAAATTTACAACACCAGAGATATACAACCGGGAGCTCCACAAAGGGTGTGCAACGGAGCCAGCGGGAGTCGAACCCGCAGTAGAGGTCTGCACGGGCCGGAATTTCCAGGCCCGGGCCCGGCCCGGCCCGGTGTAAAAATTGAAAGTTCGACCCGAGCCCGGCCGGCCCGTTTGCATTTTTACAGTTCTCGGCCCGGCCCGTACAAAAATCACTGAAAACAAGCCCGCCCCGGCCCGACATAATTTCTACAAAGAAAAATCCGTTTTTTCTCAACATACAATTAAGATTCTTTTAATGAATACTACATACATATTTATGGGAATATTTTACAGTATAATTTAAATTACTATGATGTTCGCAAAACAGAAAACACACAAAAGTAAACATTAACGATTACTTACAGTGTTTTAGTCATCGTGTCTACAAACATTTCAAAATTCAAATAATGATTCATTAAAAGATTAATGTAGTTCTGAATAAAAGATTAAAAACATGATAACTTTTGAAGCTGTATAATAAAAAGTAGATTTGTGAAAATATTTTTCGGATTTTTAAGGCTTTTCTCAAATCCAAAGGAGCTGCATTTCGACACATTTATGAATTCATTTCTTTTCGGAAACGCGTAAGATTGGCTGGTAATCTTATTCAGAAGCTATGTAAATGTCGGGTTTTTTTTTCATAGTTAAAAGCAATATATCTTTTTGAAAATGCTGCCAAAGTTAGCGTTTTAAATCGAATTTCCGGAAGCGATAGCACAGGAAAGGAGAAGAACGTACAGTCACATGACAAGAATCTCTGTTAACTCTGTAAGTAATATATCAAATATGGAAAAGCAATTCGTTTCCAAATGCCTACAATAGTCAGGCCTGTCAATTTTATGCCTTTATATAGTTAAAAATGAGCCAGAAAATGTGCCTGAAAGTTTCGCATTGTTGAGCAGTGAATATGAGAACCACCTTAAGGTATATTTCCAAAGATACTGTTAAGAGAAGTTCATTATCACTACTAATACTACAAAACATAATAACTGTCCTACACATCCTGAGATCGATTAAGACCAGTTCCGTCTCGGCACGAGTCTGCTGAAAAAAATTAAACTCGGAATCAGACATCTTGTAACTGTACGATGCCGATCTCTTCGACGGACATGTTACATTTCTGTATTGATGTTGTTAAACTCGCATCGGCTCGTGGCGCACGATTATACGTCTCGTGAAAATCATATTCATTGAAAATGGCTCGTATTTTATCTGCTTCGTTTAAATTCTTATATGGATATATCGATATATATCGATATATATCGATTAATTTTTGTATCGACCCGGCCCGGGCCCGTGCAGACCTCTAACCCGCAGACCTCCTACGCTCGCAAGCGACTAGCAGCATGGCATACTTAACCACTCGGCCACGGAGGCCCCGCGGGAGCACTATTATTTGCAACCTTACGTTTTAAACAACAAACTGCATTCCATTAAAATTTTCATAATTGAGTTTAAAATATCAACTATGGTGGTTGTACCTAGCATAGGAATAATTTACAGAAGCTCCTTACTTATTTTTAAGTACACATCATGCCTGTGAATGAAAACTGCAAACTGAAAGGAATTTCATTCATCTGTATTTTCGTAAATTGCAATGTAATGTGCAATAAATATTGAAATTATACAGATTTCATAATATTATGGAAATTTCTGGCTATATCATGAATCTTTCGAGTAATGCCATTTGCATATTTTAGCTTATATTATTTTCAAATTTCTTTTATCGCTCTGGATATTATTTCTTCTATTTCGTTGAGAATGATTCTACATAAAATTTTGAATTTAATAGTATATTTCTTTTTCTTTTCTGAAGCATATACATTAAATTTAATAGTCATCATGAATGCGCTTTTTTCAATGAAGTATCGGTTTCAAATCTAACAATCTCTACTTTTAAAGTTTTTCTTGACATTTGCGAATACATTCTTTGCTACTCCAAGATAGTTTCTACAAACATAAAATTTCATAAAAATATGTATATGATAATCACTTATAATGTAACAAACTAAGCTAAAAAATACTATAAAAATGAAAGAATACCTTTATTTAGATTAATGTGCGTTTCATCCAGACATGAAAGAGTTCAAAAGCAAATTTGACATTCTCTGGATTGATGCAAAAATGCAAAGAAAATATTAGAAGCATATTGGGGGGGGGGGGTCTAAAAAACTTAATAATTAGACATCCTGTCTACTCAAATCCTTGGAATATGTTTCTGAATTGCTGTACTATCAAATCAAAGGCAAGCTTTTATTATAAGCATCTGAAAGTCATGTAAATTAAGTTCTTTAACTAGGGAAAGGAAGTTTCTATAAGGTTCTTTTGGAATAGAATATTTTATTCTATTTATAAAACACTTCTTGTTAATTTTAGTGATGCATTTTGGAAATGTATTTCTGGAGTAAAGATCAATTTGGTGTGTATATATTTAGCATTTAAACAGCCAAATCATTCAAAATAATATATTTATTTTGAAAAAATAATCTCTCTACTTCGCATAAGTTCATCAGATACATTTGGATAGATTTATACTTTTAGCAAATTGTTTCCAATTTTCTTTTTTGATTTAATGAATTTATACATTTATTGTTATTATTATTATTTTTTTTTTTACTTTTAATACTTTCTAAGTTACAAAAAGGAAATAACAATCATATGTACAGTTATAGTTAATTTATTGTATGAATAACTGTCAAAATGTGTCTAAATTATACGAGTTTGGCCGTATTGTATAGATTAAAAAAAAATTTCCACCTTTTTTTCTATTTCCCACTTTCATGCCTGGTTTCATCCCACAAACGGCGACATTTTCAAAATCATTCCCGATAGAAATATTTTCGCAAAATTATTTAAAAACAAGAACTTAGTAAATAATGTAACGAGACTTCATGCATAATGAAAATCAGTGTAAACATAAAATAAAATGAAATTAGATATTTATGTACGTGAATTAACTTCTACTATTGTTATTAAAATTACGAGTTACCTAAAATTAATAAAGAGATGCTATGCAGGTTTAATAGCAATATTAGAAATTAATTCACGCTCACAAATATCAAATTTCATTTTACTTTATGTTTGCACTGATTTTCGTTATGCATGAAGTCTCATGACGTTATTTACCAAGTTCTTGGTTTTAAATAATTTTGCGAAAATATTTCTATCAAGAATGATTTTGAAAATGTCGCCGTTTGTGCGATGAAACGTACGTATAAATAAAGATATTCTATCACTATTATAAAATTTCAGTTTGATTTTAATATAAAAGTACTGTAAATTCACTATTGTCAATCTGCGCTTTCATCTGCAATTAATCATGCTTATTCATACCGATACAAAGTTTTAACATAATTAAATACAGGGTGTCCCAAAAAGGAGTACCAATTTTTAAAAATGAATAATTAACAAACGAATAGAGTTATTAAAAAAATTCTTGCAGAAAACGGATGTGTGAAGTCTGGAATTCTGTTTAGAACACTTTATTATAATAGTTAAAAATCTGACGACAGATCGCGCTACAGCACATTTTGGTGGCTATACTAACAAACGGAGCATGCGTGAAGACCAGACAGGAGTAGACGTGGACACAGTGAAAGTTCAGTAGTAACCATTTAAAGGGAAACAGTAGTTGTCGTTGCGGAAATTTTTCAAAGTGGTTTATTCGTTGGCCATATAGCCATCAAAATGTGCTGTAGCGCCATGTGTTGGTCAGATTTCGAACTATTATAATAAAGTGTTCTAAACAGAATTCCATACTTCACACATCCATTTCCTGCAAGAATTTTTTTTAATAACTCTATTGTTTGTTAATTATTCATTTTTAAAAATAGGTACTCCTTTTTGGGACACCCTGTATATATATATATATATATATATTAAAATGTATGCGAGTACAAATATGTTTGTAAAACTGAAATAAAATGAAGAAATATAAAGATCACGTAGGGTTCGTCAACAACGACATCTTTATTAGCCTAAATCATGAGAATAATTCAGCAGCTGAAATTCCGAAATCCTCATGTTCGACTATGCATCCATCTGTGTATGCTAGAGTAACATTCTTTTCTTTTTCACGAGAAAAAGACGAGAATTCGTGTCTCTTTCAAAGCTACTGTATAAAAGCTATTTCATTTTTTTTCAACGTTTAATTACCGTTAATTAGCGCCGTATTTAATTACCTTTTTATACAGTTTTTAATATCTAATAAGTACAGCACATTTCCTTGTACTGCGATGTTAATTGAAGAGAACAGTAAAAAAAGTATTAGTTTTAACCAGGGCCCGACTTACGCAGGGGCATGCGGAGCAGTTGCCCCGCCCCCCCCCCCTTTTTAGGAGGCCCCCATGAGAGTAGTCAGGATTTTCATTAAAAAGTGCCAAATTTTTAAAATTAAACAAAAGTGACCAAAATTCATATGCTTTCAAACATTTAGGAAGGAAGTGCGGTGCCCCTTCCCCCCTCTGCTTCCAGTACCCTCTCCACCCATGCAAAAAACAAGCTATATCATTAGAAAACTAATGATTAATATCTTATTATGCCAACTTAGTATTCTATTGTTTTCAAAAGAAATTCTTTATTAACGTTTTTCTTGTAACGTGGCAAGTTAATACCATTTAATGATGACCAATTTGGGACATTTTCTTTTAGACATCTTATAACGTACGTAGATAAGAGCAAAGTAAAAGCTTGAAAAGAAATACTCGTGTCAATCAATCTATCATTTTTTTCTACTATTATCCTACAAGTATTTTTTCTTAAAGTTGTGACTACCTTTCTGTGACACACTGTATACAGATGTAAGCAGTACCGGGTACAAAACTTATGCATATAATAGAATATGTATGAAGTTTAGTACTAGCTACTTCCACATTATTAAGAAAAAAAAATCTATAGATAGATAGAACGGGGCCCCCCAGAATGATTCTTGCCCAGGGGCCCCCCATAGCCTAAGTCGGGCCCTGGTTTTAACATAAAACGTAGCAATTTATATAAAAAGTACTATAATTTTTTTATAGATCATTAAATTTTCGGACTCAAGATCTGTTCTCTCTAGATTTCCGATTTGTTATTTTTGCATCCACAATCCCTTGCAGCTGACATTTTAAAATTTATAATTAAAAATTTAAATTGAAAATTTACCTACATCCACGGTTATATAGTGGTAGTGTATTTTCTGCGTCAAACATGAACTGAAAAAACATAGGGAAAATGCTAAAGGTTTGGTGGGCCACAGATAAGTTACCGGCGGGCCACGTGTTTGACATACCTGATCTATTCTAATAAAAGAAAGTTTCGCTCTACGTGTCAGTCTGTCTGTCAGCGATGGCTAGCGAAATCTACTGCATGTAGAAGCCTGAAAATTTAGGTGACGATAGGTCCAAGACAGGTCCTGATGCACACCTGAGGCTCAGATTTTTTAATTTTTAAGGGCCGGGGACCCTGGGCCCTTAAAAATTTTATGCTGTAAATTGTTAATAGCTTGCTCCCTTTTTATCCGATCTTCTTCGTTTTTGGGCCAGGGCCCCTTGAAGTTTTTGCGCCTTAAATTGTTAATAAATTGCTTTCTTTTAATCCGATCTTCATTTTTGGAATCCTTTTCCCATTTATTTATTCTCCCATTTCTACATTCCATTTAACCACTATGGCCCCCAAGGGTCCCGTAGGATCCGGTCCAGGGCCCTTTTAACTTTTTGTGCGTCATGCATTTTTCACCTTCTAATTTTCTCACCTTCTCAGTGCATAATTTTAAAGTTGAGTTTTGGACTCTTTTCCTGCGACTAACACCTTCATATTTTTATAGGGGCCCTAGAGCCCTTTTTTTAAAGCATTTACCCAGTTTTTTGCGCATCTTTTTAAAATATTATTCTAATGAATAATTCATACCCTATACTTAATTTTGACTAATTGCAGATCTAAAGCGCTAAGTACTGGGACATTTTAACATACTTTCATGTTAGGGTCCTGCTCTCAAATATCAGTCGGCCTCCTTTCACCCCCTTATTATAGATCCCTTTAAAATGTTCTAATTCTCTAGCTTTTTTTTCTGACAACTTCATAAGTCCTCCAGCTACTACATGAAAGACAAAAAAAAAATTTCTCAGACTTCAGCTACTACCAATTTAGTTTATTAAACTCCTTCTTGGGGCCTTTGTTGCAGCTACTTTAAAAATTATCCGATTCTATTACAATTTTCTTTAACATAGTTCTAGCGTTCTCCAGCTACTTTAAAACTAGTATAAAATTTTCTTATACCCAACTACATTCCAGTTAAGACCCTGGCCCCCTGGGCTTGGCCCTTCTTTATGCCTCAGCTACTACCTTTTTCGAACATTAATCTCCTTTTTCGACAAAAACTTATCTTTTCTCACTACAGCCATAAATTAAAAATCGCGTTACTTTAAAGGTAAATTTAAATAAGGGATTTCATTTGTTTATTAAATATTGTGTTAATATTAAAAGTAATTCGTGAAATTTACAGGGTGGGGGAAAACATTTCACCGCTTGGGGCGCATTCTTTCCTCGTATTCAAAAGGCCCAATTTCAACCGGATTTGGCTCATTTTTTTGGTTCTGTTTGTAATAGCCACGTCTAAATAAATTTTTAATTTAAAGGAAATGTCTGCGCTGTTTTTACAATTATCAACAATTAAAAATAATAATCTATTCTAAAATACGAAAAAATATCTCTTGAAATGTTCTAAATTTGAATAAAAATTTAAAAAAAACCCTAAAAAAAGTAAGCCAAATTACAAAAATAAATGCAGTTTGCACATCGCGATCTTTTAATTATATCCTTAGAAAAAATTATTAAATTCATATGTATAGTTTTTGCTCCTATAAAACTTTTCAAATGAACAATTTTGACTAATTTTAAAATTAAATAGCTCTGAAAATAATTGTTTATTAAAAAATTGTCTAATTTTTTTTCTTTGAATGGTAACAGCTTGAAATAAAAACATTCAAAATCTTAAGTTTCACAGTATTTATATTAGTAGGCAGTACAATTGAACCTCAAAAATCGTGAATCGGCAGGACCGTGGCCATAATTTAGTGTGTTGTTCAAACATTTCTCTATAATAATACCAATTTTCATATTTTTGTATGCAGGAGATTCTTAATATTAGCGAAGAAAGTCCTCCGGTCACGAAAAATTCATTTACAGCAGCGCGGTGCGAGCGTTATTTAACCTTTTTAACACTTTCCAACAAAGTTGAAAAGTGTTTATATGCATTCTCTTTGTCTGTCCGTCTGTCCGTTTATTCACGCTCTAACTCCCGCAAATATACTCGAATTATCATGCAATTCATAAACCTTATTTAGGGTCACCATAGTTTGTTTGGTATTGCATATGAAGTATGTGGGTTTAATAGTTCATTTACAGGGACACTCAAAAGAATTCCGTTACATTATATTCAATGGGGAAAAATCGTTTGCAGTGTATTTTAATGACATTACGCTACTTCAAATGTATTGAAATTGATATCAATCCCTGAAATTCAATACAAGATGATTACTATAAAATAGGGCAATGCAATATATGTAGGGCTGATCAAAAAATACGGATAATTTCCCGATTGTAGGCGGGAGCAGCTGAAATTGGGATTTCAAACGTGTTATGCGGTTCCATACGGCTGAATTAGACATAATATTTTAGCTTATTAAACGGTGCAGGTTTGTATAATTATTCTGAATGTTATTCTGAATGTGGAAAGTGTTTCATAATCTATGCTTGACGCATGATTTTTTCTTTCTTGTTTTAGAATAGAGAGATTTATCTGAACAATGAACATTTGTTTGCAAAAATACTGTAAAGAAACAAGAAGGAAGCACGAATTCTACTTTTCAGAATTTAGTGCCGCCCCCCGATGAGGAAAGGAAAATTATTTTTATTATTACGAGGTGGAACCCGTCGAATGTCGACGAAAGAAAATAATTAAGAAGGAACTGTTTCATTAACCCCTTAATTATCGCTCCCGTCAATATCATGGGCTGAGGTGTCGTTCGTTATTTCTCGTGCCCGTCATATTTTCGGGCTGAGGTGTCGTTCGTTATTTCTCATGCCCGTCATATTTCCGGGCTGGAGATTTAATTGCTGGAAAAAACTTCGAAACCAGAAAAATTTAAATGTCATTTCCGTGTGAAGTCTTTGAATATTACCGTTTGGGTTTGGTTTTTGCCGCTGATTGTGATGTTGGACTTAGTATTGCATGTTTCAAAATGTATAACACTCAAAAAAATTATTAATAATCAAAATTTAATGTATGTATATTATTTTAAATATTATTTTTAAAAATTTTTGTGATGATGATAAATAAAGATCTAAGATGTGAAAAAGATGTCTTATTCGCATTAATTTGTATGTTGTAAAACAAACATTAAGACATAGAATTCTCTCATGATGGCTTTTCTACAAATATGAATCTGTTCTATAACATCTTTTTTTTTTTTGGCCTTAAAGAAAACTAATTGCAAATTTTATTTAGAAACCTTATAAGTATTCAATTTCTGTAATAAAAAAGTAGATACTTTTTGGATGTTTTTTCCGAATATTAAGCGACCGTTAAGGGGTTAATTTATAATAAACCTACAAAATTAGTTACAATAAGAAATGCATTTTATATTGCTTAGTCTAACTCTCAAGCAAATATTATTTTAACCTAAATAACCTAAACCTATTATTTTAACCTGCCCTTCTATAGAGACA
Organism: Maratus speciosus; assembly: GCA_963932465.1. Taxonomy (NCBI): domain Eukaryota; kingdom Metazoa; phylum Arthropoda; class Arachnida; order Araneae; family Salticidae; genus Maratus; species Maratus speciosus. The sequence goes on from OZ010789.1 coordinate 617,766,310, forward strand.
CTCTAATTTTTTTTGTAAAACTTTGCTTTTTATCAATGTGTGATTTCAATTTCGTTATTTTCAAAAGTGACGCATTTCCACCTGTGAAGAATTTCAAAGCCGCTGGAGTAAAAACAAGTAATATAAAAATTTTGATTTTAAAGTCAATTCCTACTTAGGTCATCAAAGAAAAATTTAAAATAATCTCTTAAGCTAATATTAGTTTTTGTTGCATTAAAATATCTCAATTTGTTGATTTTCTATAAGCAAGTAGGTTTACAATGGAAGTCTATGGGAATTTGGCGAAATATTAGAGATATCGCCAAGTTGGCGTCACTTTTGGCGACTCATTTTGGCCACCAAATTTGGCGATATAGCGCCAAGTTGGCGACAAACGGCGGCAGAACAGGGCGACAGAACAGTATTTGGCGGCAGAACAGGGTCCCCCTATGGTAACCCCCCCCCTTACAGATATGAAGATGCATTAAATGCTGTTCAATAACCAATGGCCGCCATTTTGTCTCCCACATAAAAGTAAAATTAATTAATTAAAATTTAATTAATGAATTAATATTTGAAAAATCTGTATTAACATCAATTGTCATCTAGTACAAGTTTAAAAAAATTTATTTCAACTTGATAGGATGAATAATAAGTATTTTATTAACGATTGAAAATTTGAACAAGATATATAAATAAATAAATATAGGGAGAGTATGAACTAATAGTAGGAATTGAATAATACGCTTCTACAAAACATATTTCGGTTTTGAGACTACACGCTTTTATTTTATATAAAATGACGTCATTTGCATCCGCTGAAGAATTTCACATTTACGATCCAGTCTTAAACATTTACAGAAAAGTATGCATAGGACGTCACTGCTACGGAATAATACACAAACCTAACAAAAAGCGATGTCGTAAAATCGACAAAAAAAAAAAAAAAAAAAAAAAAAAAAAATCGGCTGTCTAATGATTTATATGCATTCCTTTGTTTGTGACATTAGTATGGATACTTATTAAATATAGTTTATAATAGCTTCATGTTTTATCAGAATTCATTCATTTATATTTTTTCAAAATAGCATGTATTTCAATTACAATTTTTTTTTCAGCTGTTATGAGAAAATGGCAACAAAAAGATATAAAATTCCACTATTTACCTTTTACTTTCTACAGCAATGAAGTACTTCAGTTTCCACCATTACAGAAGTGGTTTTAAAAACTACAAAAAAAATTAATGTCTCAAAAATAAATTGAGATGCACTTTTCAAACTAATTGCAGTAAAAAGTACTTTTCTTCTCTATACAAAAAAAAAAAAAAAAAAAAAAAAAAAAAAAAAAAAAAAAGGTAAAAATTGAAAATGTACGATGTTCAGAAGTTAAAAAAATTGCAGTAGAGATTATCAGTATTTAACCGTACAATGGTACATCCGCTTCGTTTTACGACTGGCTTATGTAATGGAACGTTATTTTTTAGCACGACACTTTAATTTTTGTCCGAAAGAAATAGCATATTGGGGGGCTAACTATCGTTAGGGTTCCAGAATTAAGCAAATTGAAAAGAAATAAAAAAGAAGACCACAAAGTTTAGCACTATAATTGTAACTAAGATTTGTCAACGAAGAGATAGATTTTTCACTTTATGTTTAATTTAAAACCCCTTAACTGCCGACGATATCTTACGCGATCTCCAGTGCCTTTCTTAAATCGCATATTTCTGCAATTAAAGAAGGTGTATATTAGTTTTCTGAAATAACAGTAAAAAAATGCACATGTTATACTGTTATATATAATGACCCAGGTGGTGAAAATTGCCTCTTTATCATTGAAATTCGCCAGGTGTATAATAGATGCATGCATTTTCTACAATCCTTATATACGTCCGGGGCAGTTAAGGGGTAATATCAAATTAATGTAAGTTAGTTAAAAAAAAAAAAAAAAAAAAAAAAAAAACACGCTGTATCAGAAAATAATCGAAAATATTTTTTCCTTTTTGTATACTAAAATTATAAAGAGGTAAAATTTGTGTGTTTGTTTGTAAGGGTTGTCTCTCTTAACTAGCGAGCCGATTTCAAAAATAATCTTTGCAAAATGCTGGTGATTATCTCTGCTTCAACATAGACTATATTTTATGTCGGTACATCAAACTCAAAAAACGTTCAAAAATTGTGATTTCTGTGATATTGTTGGGCTAGAAATTTAAAAGGGTGAGATCAGCAGAGTACATTCTAAAAAGTTTTAAATTACGATTTATTTTGAACTGTCAGACTAGAAACTTGAAATTTGGTACTGCTGTTATTTTAGAGACATAAAAGCTCGCGCACAGAACAGTTTTTAAAAATTTCACAATTTAAAAGGTGCAGGATCAAAAAACTTTCTAAAATTACGATTTCTGTGATATTGTTGGGCTAGAAACTTGAAAAATAGGTTGATGATTATTTTTAAGATGTAAAATACTCGCTATGAACAGAGTAAAAAAAAATTTGAAATTTAAAGAGGTGAAATCAGCTGAATATATTCTAAAAACGTTTTAAATTACGATTTATTTGGAACTGATGGACTGAAAAGTTGAAATTTGGTATTGCTGTTATTTTAGCTCGTGCAGAACAGTTTTTAAAAATTCGACAATTGAAAAAGTGCAGGAGCAAAAAACGTTCTAATATTGCGATTTCTACAGTTGCGAAACAGTTTTGATATAGATTACTGGAATTTGGCATGCTGGTTATTTTTAAGACGGAAAATGCTCCCTAAGCACGGTTTGTAAAATTCTAATGAACGGAAAACATTTAAAAAACATCCTACTTTACGATTTATTTGGAATTCTTTTTAGATTTTCCCATTGATTTAAGCCACATGTTCGCCTAATGCAGTATAAAAATGAAATTTACTCAAAATGTGGCTTAATTAGTAATTTTTTAATTTTCCGTAGCAGTATAAAATGATCTAATGCACCATGTACGCTAATGGACCTGGTGTATGTAAATTCCGTCGAGGGTGCAAAGTCCTTCAAGTCCAATGTCCTCTGGACGTGCCTTGCCAGGTGAAGATCTTGTTCCTTGACCAAGGTTCTAAATTACAAGATCAACTTGAGTCAGGGCCGAAACTAATGGGGGAGGGGGGAGGAAAAGAGTGGGCATGTGCCCTTGGCGCTAGAACGAAGGGGCGTCAAATGAAGATTTTGTTTGTCGATTTTTCTTACATGTATGTTTAGCACGGTATTGTTAAAATCATCCTGTCTGGCGTATGGCAAAGCATAGAAGAATCTAAAGATGATATGGCATAAGAATCGTGTATAAAGCGGAATTTTTTTCAATTCTTTTCGATTCTGCTTTCAAGATTTTAATCAATCAATATTTGACAAAGCCAAGGGCGGATCCAGCTCATCACTTAGAGGGGGGGGGGGGGGGGTGTCATGGATTTCCTTTTTTATGGTGGGAGGGGATAACGTTACGTAATGAGAATTTTTTATATTGAAAGCTATTCCCAAATCCTAACTAACTATATTTTTGATACTTTCGCGAAGTCATTTTCATTCGTAAATACAAAAAAATTGCATTTTCGTGAAAACATAAAATTTACCGATTTTGTTCAGATACCAATAAATTAAAGAGTTTCTCAATTTCTTATAAAGGCAAAGATTCATTCAGAAAATGTTGTCAAAGTTAGCATTTTTAGCTAAGTTTTCCGAGTTGACAGCCACAGACATGTCGCCGCAAGGGAACAATTGGCTGTCACATCCGGAAATTCAGTTTAAAAAGTCTAACAATTGTCAACGATTAAATTATGGCAAACATTTGTATTAAATTTTGCCAATATAACTAAACCGTACACATTGGCAGCTATGTGATTGTATTAGTGTCATGAAAATTGCAGGTGTATCCTCTTCTTTCTGCTCAAAGTATTAAATATTATTTTTCAATCGAACTTATGCCTTTGGACTGGATCATTTTCTTCTGACGCACTGATGGCTTCCATTATTATGAAACAGCCGTTATAAATGAAGTGTTTGGTGAAGATGAGCAGTCGTAAAGAGTTAGAATTCTGAAAATGAGAGTTCTAACTTTTTACGACTGCTGTTTCATCTTCACCTAACACTTCCTTTATAACGGCTGTTTCATAATAATGGAAGCCAGTCCATCAGAAGAAAATTACTCGGTTAAGCGGGACTCAGATAATCGGGACTCTACTGTATATTTCATTTTAAAAATGATTTTTAGAGTATTTTTGTTGGTGTTCAGAGGGGTGTCATGACTCCCGTGACCTCCCTCTTGGATCAGCCATTGTAGATTACATAGTTCAGTATAGATATTTTATGATTACACATATTTTAAATTTTAAAATAAGTCGGCTATTAGAGAATTAGTAAAATTCTCTTATATATGCTTTGCGGAAGAGGGGGGAGGGGTTCCATGTTTACCTCAGGTGCAAAAAAGGCTAGTTTCGGCCCTGACTTGAATAGCTATGTGCAGGTGCCAAACAAGAAGATATAAATGTTAAGTAACCGGCATAACAACGTTCACAACTAAGCAATAGGCATTGCCGATACGATCTAGACGCTTGTTAGGTTTATTGAAGTTGCGTGGCGATTAGGCGGTCACCCGTATCGATACCAGGTATTAAACCCATTTAACTGGGGCTACACGGCAGGTAAGGGTCTGGTCATCGGTTAGAAAGAAAAAAAATTGATCTAATGCAAATAGGCACAAAAATACCAATTGTCATATTTCAACAAATACCCTTGCAAAAACACGGATTTTGCTAGTCTCTATTATAAAGGACAAACGTGTCTGTCCGTAACGCTGACGTCATTTTGATATTGGCAACGGCAGACGATTAAATTTCACTTTTACTGTAATATTTTAAACTTCCAGACATCGCACATTTTCAAATTTTTACACCGTCGAATAGAGAAATAAATGTACTTATACAAATGCAATTTGTTTCAAAACTGTATTGCATTTTGTTTGAAAATTGTATCACAATTTAATCATTTTTTATGACTTTAAAAACAAATTTCAAGCATGATTTAAAAAAAATCTATCTCCATCGTACGCAGACTATTATGAAGATAAATCCATTTGCACTTAAGTTAATGTAAATAGTTCAGCATTTGTTTCCGGCTGATATTCCATAACGAAATTAAAATTTTTATCAATAAAATAAAATCTTAAAATATTATAAATAAAACAGAAATTTAATAGACATGTAAAAGAACTACGCGCTTGAACAACTGAAATGATCAGAATTAAAAAGGACAGTTGTAAGATAACGAAATCTTTGACGATTTCTTCAGCTATTAACTCTTACGAAAGTATCGCTTGTAATTAATTTCAAAACTTTATTTGAATGCAAAATTGATACTTTTTAAAGAAAAAAGAATTCTTTTTGGTGTTGTTAGTGGGCTATCTAAAAATATATATATATTAATATGAAAAAAGGTTTTTTCTTACATCCTGTAACGCGGATGGTCCAGGTTGGATCCTCTAGTAATTTATAATATAAATTTCGATTATACAACAAAATATAGTGAGAAAACTCCTACTTTAACCCATTTGCGCCTGAATTTTTTTTTCTAAAATTTATTGGTAAAATCACTTTAAAATGTTGCAGAATGAACTGGAAAAATACTAAAAAAAATTACGCTGAATTATTTTTGTATTTCTTTGATAAAATGTAAACATACTAAATATCCATATATGTGGAAAAAGGCATAATTATATGTTTTGTTTAAATTTATATAAATTAAGTTTTTAAATTGCATATTATATACTATAATTAGTATTTTTATGAATTATTAAAAAAATATATTTATTTCTTTACAGAGACTAATAACATTATAAGTATTATTAATAATAAATTAAGTATAATCGTATTTGAGGCTAAAGAACAATTTATTTCAAAATCATATTGAAAAGGACTTTACATAAATAATTGTCCCCTAATTGGCTAATAGAAATATGTACACTGTAAAAAAAAATATATCTGTAAAACTACAAAAGTTCTTCTGGGAAACTGGAATTCCTAGAACTTTTTATGTAACGGCAACAACAAAAATTCATGCAACAGACATACTTTTGCGCCGAAAATCAAAAAATCTCTAAGATTACTAAGAATTTTTTAGGAAACTGGGATGCTTAGAACTTTTCATGTAACTGCAACCATGGTTACAGAAAAAAAATTCGTAAGCTTACTGTAATTTTAGCAGATTTGTTTGTAAAGTTACAGATTTCTGTAGCCTTACAAAAACTAGTTTTGTAGATTTGCAGTTTTTTTTGTACAGATGAAAGTTTAGTAAGCATGTAACTTTACTACTATAGAACTACAGATTTTTTTTTTTTTTTTTTTTTTTTTTTTTTTCACAGTGTACCCATTTGCGCCTAGCGCCCTATATTTTGTACGTTACAAAAATGCATAAAAAATAGACTTGAAGATATAATTTCGCAATTTTAAAAAATACGTATTTTAAAGAAGTCAACAAGCTAAGATTATAACTTATTTTTTTGGATTCTTGATACAAAAAATACAAATAAACTTACCTTTTGCATTTCGCTATCTTGAAAACTGAAAAATCTACAAACACCGAAAAAAGGCCTTCATTTAAGCAAATAAATATCAATCTTATGCTGTCATCTCTCGGTAATAGATAAAGACACATAGACAATTACTTTACACAAGTTTCATGTTATAGAGAAGAAGAAAATTATAAAAAAAAATATTAAAATTCGAAACGTCCCAAAAATGGGACGCTAGGCATAAATGGGTTAATGCCAGATATTTCTGTGATGTATTTCAGCTTACCTGAATCAGCTAATGTATATCACTAGTTCTTCCTTCGTCTCCTTTTACAACTGACGTTATTGCTTTTATAACTTTCCAATAAAGTACTTCCGTCAATAGGCAATCAAGCGTCATTTTATATTGCTTTATAAGTTTTTACAATGGTATTTAATCTAGAAAAAGATATATTTGGGCTTAGAAAAATTAAATACTTTGATTTAATGTCAAGTGAAACAGCTGGTGAATCTGAATTGGATAAATTATCTAAATAAGCCTTTAGAAAATTGTACCACCTGTTCTATTTAAATGAAAACAAAATACTTCATTGATTCATAACCATCATAACCATTGCTGTCATTTATTTCAAAAAAGAATTATGTCTGACGATTCCTGTATAGGCAAGTGCTATTTTTGTGAGATTAAATAAATTAAAAAAAATATATACTTTCACTGATATTTTCTATGTAAAAGAAAAGAAAATAAAAGAAAAAGAAAAAGAAATCTAATAAACGTTGAAGTTATTTCTTCTCGAGTAGTTTCCGAAACATCAATGTAAATTTTATTTGCTGTAATTTTTTCGATCGTTCTTTAAAAGTTTTTCTTGGATTTTATTAAGTGAAAAATATCGATGTCGGAAATGCAACCTTACTTTTTTAAAGCAGATATTAATTTTCTAGTCAGATTTGTACTTTTTTCAGTGACACCTTTACTTCTGCCGCCACCTAGTCCTCGTTCCTCGGAGCTGCTATATTAGCGTTATCGGCAGTTGTATTTAGCACATCAGCGATAGCTCTGTCCGTTAATCCATCGTTTCCGATCTCGCTCTTGAGATGGAAGAGTGAAAAAAGAAGGGTAGGAGGAGAAGATGACTTTGGTACCGGATTTTCCAGGTTACATTGTATTTGACGTAACATTTCTCATTACATCTATTTGTCTGAACTTTATTCATTGTGCTTACAAAAAATGACACCCAAAATGATTACGAAAACGGATTTTTGCCGAACTGTTTTTGTTTTAATCCTTTTAATAAGTACTTGTGTTTCTGTAACCTTGAAATCACACCAGCATTTTTGAATGGAGAAAAAATAAGAAAAATTACTGTATTGATAAATAATGACCATTTTTGTCATTTATTTCAAAATAGAATTATGGTGCAGGGAAATTATTGTATGTTTGGCGTAAAATTTCTCATTATGCCTATTTGCTTGAGCTTTACTAAAGCTAAAATGAGAAATGCTGAAATTTAAATGCTAGGAATAGAATTGCGGAAATTTAAATTTATTTATGCGATTCTTACAAACAATGACACTCAAAATGATTACGAAAACGCATTTTTGTCAAAATGTTTTTGTTTTAATCCTTTTTATAAGTACCTTGTGTTTCTGTAATCTTAAAGTCACACCAGTCTTTTTGAATGGAGAAAAAATCAGAAAAATTACTGTATTGATAAATAATGACCATTTTTGTCATTTATTTCAAAATAGAATTATGGTGCAGGGAAATTATTGTATGTTTGGCGTAAAATTTCTCATTATGCCTGTTTGCCTGAGCTTTACTAAAGCTAAAATGAGAAATACTGAAATTTAAATGCTAAGAATAGAATTGCGGAAATTTAAATTTATTTATGCAGTGCTTACAAACAATGACACTCAAAATTATTACGAAAACGCATTTTTGTCAAACTGTTTTTGTTTTAATCCTTTTTATAAGTATTTGTGGTTCTGCAATCTTGAAGCCACACCAGCATTTTTGAATGAAGAAAAATAAGAAAAACAGCTGTATTGATGAATAACTATTGCTGTCATTTATTTCAAAATCGAATTATGGTGTAGGAAAATTTTTGAACATTTGGAGTAAAATTTCTCATTATGCCTGTTTGCCTGAGCTTTACTAATGCTAAAATGAAGAATGCTGAAATTTAAATTTATTTATGTGGCGTTTATTTTTACAAACAATGACACTGAACATTACGCAAACGTATTTTTCACAAACTTTTTTTGCTTTAACTCTTTCAGTAAGTCATTATATTTCTGTAATCTTGAAGTCACACCAGAATTTTTGAAGAAAAAAAAGTAAAAATAAGGAAACTCAATTTCCCAGCTGAGACTTCCAAGATGTTTAGTTCTGACATCCCCAGCACCTAAAGTTTTGAATATTAACAGGAATAGCCAGTTACCTATAACTGGTAGCAATGGGGAAGGTAAGTAAAAGCATACAGGATAATGGAAAAAATGAACACTAGGTAGAAAGGTTAGTCATAGCATGAGATATAAAAATAGAAAGTTTAGTCATAGCATGAGATATGAAAATAGAAAGGTTGCGTATAACAAATATCTTTTTTACTTTTTATAAAAAAATAAAATTTTCATGTTATATTTTACGGTTTGTTTTATATGAAAATAATGACTTTTAAAATAAAACTAGTTGGCTATGCCAATCTCATACATCTCAATATTTCAAAAAGTATTTATAGATATTAATAATTCAATATTATTAGTTCAGTACTACACCAATTTTGATTTTCATCTTAAATTTCTGCTTCAGTCAATTAATCTGAGTAAAAATCGAGTTAATCTCGATCATGATATTTGGTAAAATCAATAATTTTAGGTTATTCTGCTGTACATCAGCTGTTTGCTAATAGCCGACTCAGCAGGACGCGAGTTCCCGTCGCTGTACGAGCCGCTATGGACAACAGAACTACGAAAAATCTAGAAAAATATACAAAAATCGCTATCACAGCGCCCCTTTCCGGCGGAATATTTCCAGATTCAAGGAGGACCTGCTTGCCATAGTCAAAAACATACACAAAAATTTGGTTTAATTCAATGCAAAACTTCATACACTTTTCGATGGTAAAATAAAGAAAATGACACAAAAGTCGCTATTACAGCGACCCCTTCCGGCAGAATTTTTTCAAATTCAAGGAGAAACTACTGGCCACAGCCAAAAATATACACAAAAAATTTGGTTCAATGCTATGCGTAATTTCAAACACTTATTTTGGTACAATAATGAAAATGGCACAGGCATCGCTATTACAGCGCCCTCTTCTGCCGGAATACTTCCAAATCGAAGGAGGACCTGCTGGCCAGAGCCAAATGGATACACAAAAAATTTGGTTCAATTCTATGCATAACTTCATGCACTTTTTGGTGGTACAATGGTGACAAACGGACACATGGACAGACAGACATTTTGTATAAACATGTTTTTTGTGATCTCTGACCCATAAAACGTATAAATCCGTCGAAAACCGGAAGTCGAAAAAAAATTTCGATTACAATACTTTCTTCTATTGAAAATAGAAGAAAGTAATAAATATAGAAAATACTAGTAGGGGATCAGTAAGAAACTAGTCGGATGTGGCAATCCCAAAAATTTCTTCTATCTTATACATGTTAATGTTTCCTGAAAAATTAAGTATATCAGTGTCACCGATTAGGTGATTTACACCAAAATCTAATCAGCAACAATTTATGTCAAGTTGTAGCTGAATCTGAAGTTTGATGAAAACCCGGGCATTAATTTTTGAGGTAGAACTATAGCGGAAATCGTAAAAATATCTACATAGCAGAGCCACCTGTGAATCGATTTACTCCAAAAACTAATCAGGACCAATTTATATCAGGTACTAACTGAATCTCAAGTTTAATGAAAATTCATGCTTTAGTCCTTGAGATACAGTTATTGCGGTAATTGTGATAAATGCAGCCTAGCAGCGCCACCTGTTGGGCTTTTTCCACTAAAAACTAAACAGCACTAATTTATATCAAGGACTAACTGAATCTGAAGTTTTATAAAAATCCGCGCTTTAGTTCTTGAGATATAGCTGTTTTGGAAATCGTGAAAAATGAAGCATAGCAGCACCAATTTGCTGGACGATTTACACCCAAACAGCACCAGTTTATATCAGGAACTAACTGAATCTAAAGTTTTGTTAAATTCATTAGTTCTTGAGATAGAGCTATTGCGATAATCATGAATAATGCCGCATAGCAGCGCCACCTGTTAGGCGATTTACACTGAAAAATAATCAGCACCAAATTATATCAAGTACTAACGTAATCTGAAGTTTTGTAGAAATCCGTGTATTAGTTCTTGTGATATAGCTATTTCAGAAATCATGAAAAATGCAGTATAGCAGCGAAAACTGTCGGGCGACTTGCACCAAAAAGTAATCAGCACAAGTTTATATCAGGGAATAACTGAATCTAAAGTCTTGTTAAATTCCGTTCAATAGTTCGATAGAGCTATTGCGATAATCATGAATAATACCGCATAGCAGTGCCACCTGTTGGGCGATTTACACTAAAAAGTAATCAGCGCCAAATTATATCAAGTACTAACGTAATCTGAAGTTTTATGGAAATCCGTGTATTAGTTCTGGAGATATAGCTATTTCGGAAATCGTGAAAAATGCAGCATAGCAGAGTCACCTTCTGGGCGATTTACACCAAAAAGTAATCAGCACCAGTTTAAATCAGTGACTAACTGAATCTAAAGTTTTGTTAAATTTCGTTCATTAGTTCTTGAGATAGAGCGCCCACAAAATTTGTTTCACACACACACACAGACAGACAGACATTTTGTAAAAACATGTTTTTCGGGTTCTCTGACCCCTAAAGCGTGTAAATCCGTCGAAAACTGGAATTCGAAAATTTGCATGAATCCGATACTTTCTTCTTGTAAAGGTAGAAGAAAGTAAAAATAATTTGAATTGGTTATGCTGGTAAAATTCAATGACAACCGAATAGTTTCAGTCGCGTTGGAGGTATTTTTCAAACATTAGCAGTCGTTTTTTTCCCACCAAAATTATAATAATAAAAATTTATAGTAATTTGTTGCAGAGTTAATAAGAGGTGTTTGCTTTTTTTTCCATGACTGTACGTGAAGTAAATTCATTTTCAAACTAGAGAACAGGAATTCTGCTTTTTCAGAATTTAGTGTCGCCCCCGACATTTCCATTGCTTCATTTTCTCCTGGTGGACTGGTGGTTTCTATTATTACAAAACAGCCATTATAAATGAAGCGTTTAGGTGAAGATGAAAGCGCAGTCGTAAAAAGTTAGAACTCTGATTTTCTGGTCAGAATGGGGGAAAAAATGGCCATAGTTTTTTTTTTGTTTTGTTTTGTTTAGGTGAAGATGAAAGAACAGTCGTAAAAAGTTAGAACTTTGGACTTAAAGCACACGCTTTTATTTTACGTAAAATGACGTCATGTGCATTAATATAGATACTTAAAATTAAATATAGTTTATAATAGCTCCATGTTTTATCACAAATCATTCATTTATATTTTTCTCAAAATAGCACGTATTTTCATTACAGGTTTTTCAGTTTTTATGGGAAAATGGCAAGTATAATTGCTATTTTTCAACAACTTTTTCTTTACTTTCTACAGAAATGGAGTACTTGAGTTGCCAAAATGAAACAAATGGCGCTAAAAACTGCAAAAAAATTAATATTTCAAAAACAAATAGAGATGCAGCTTTCAAACAAATTGCATTAAAAAATACCTTTTTTCCCCAATACGACGGTATAAACATTGAAAATGTGCGATGCTTAGAAGTTTTAAAAAATGCTGTAGAGTATTGTTTTACGGCTGGCTTATACAAGGTAACGTTATTTATTAGAGACGACATAAAATAGGCTGGGAGAAAGAAATAGTATAGGGGGGGCTAATAAATTTCTTCGTAACTCCTGGTGTCATTCAATCATTTCAACATTTTAGTAGAGAAGTACTTTATACCTTAAAGGGTTAAACCAAACATTTAATTTAAAAATAAACTATAATAAGAAATCAAATAGAAGAAGGGATACACATTTCTTTAACACTACACTATTAACCATAAATTGGTGAGGTGATTTTTTTATAACGTAAGTGGTGAGGTAGGGTGTATGTAACCGCAAAATTTGATTTTGTGTGCTCTCCACAAAATTTTGCGAATTAAAATTAAAAAAAATTCTGTGGATTTTGTATTATTTACTTGTATAAAAACAACTGAAAAAGTGCTGTAAGCGTACATAAATATGTAAGTAAACAGCCCACCCTGTAATGCAAAATGGCAATATTTCAGAATTTAAATTTCTCTGGGTTGCAAAACAGATTTGATATCTCACCAGTTAACCGGTTCAGGACCATGGGTGCATATATGAATCTTCAAAAAGTTCATCCAGAAATTCCTTTTGGCACCAGTAATAAAGAAAAGAAATACTTGCTGTGTCTAATTTGAGCATTTTCGTGATTACATAAGTAATTGTAATTTTTTAAAAATAAGTGGTGTCAATCGAATAAAATTTGTGCAAGAGAGGAAACCCGAAAGGGTTAACCCTCTGGCTGCGCAAGCCGAGATTTCCTCGGGCATGCATTTTTTTCCGTTTAATTAACTCTCCTTGATTATTCCGACCAGTAATTTTTTTATTGTAAATTTTGCCTTATTTAAGCGGAGAATTTTCCTAATTAAATTAGACAAAAATTTTGTTTTGAAAAACCGGCGACAAAAGAATAAAATTTCTTAAAAAACGCTCGTCGCGAAGGAGTTTTGATAAAACAATAACGCAGCGATAGGGTTATAGGTTAAACATCTGCAGCAAACTGCCCAGTCTGTTGATCGTTTTTATAAAAATCTGTTACTTATAATTGCAATTTAACTTTATTCTGACCACAATATTGCGAATAATAGGATCAAGTAACTGCTATTTTTAAAAATGGTCGAATGACTGGTCATTTTGCAACCGCTTTTTAACAGTGTAGAACGTCCATATCAGTGAATTTGACCAGTGCGAAATAAATGTACTTCTATTTCGAACCAGAAATTTCTTCGTAAAATAAGCTGAATACACTAGACTAGACATCCGATTTCACGATACCCGATTTAACGATTTCCTAAATTTAACGATAAGTTTTAATGGTCCGTACGCGCCTATATTTATTTCGATGTTGAGTTATTCACGTTTTATCGATAATTTCGAGTCCAAAATTGTTGACTATAAGATGCTTTTTGCGACTCGCCATAAATCAATAGTTTTTTCTCTTTTTACAGTGAAATTTTTACAGTGTTTATAATAAACTATACCATAATAAATTTAATTCAATATTTTCACTGTAATTAACAGATTTTAAAAATTGCATAAAATGTGTGCATAAAATTGAAACTAAAAAATTGAATGACTTTTGCTTACCGCAAGAAAACTCTTGAAAAATATACAATAGAATTCCAATTCTAGCATCAGATTGTACCTTAATACTGTCTTTATTAAATGAACCAAAATCTTTAAAATCGTTAATAGTTTAATAATTTTAAAAATAAAAAAACTTAAAAAAAATGCAATCTTTAAAATTTTTAAAATTTTACATATTATAGATCAAAATCTATTGGTTTCTTTCACTTAACTGAGGTTCGGTGATTTAAACCTTTCAAGGGCAGAAGAATTCGATTCGTAAAATGATGAAATAGTTGGCTGACACCAGAATTTTCAAACGAATTTCTTCGAAAATAAAAAAACTCTATTTTGCACTTTCGTTAGAAAAGCGAAATTTTATTAAAATATTCTTGGTGCCTCTGTCAGTTTTGGAATTAAAATTAGGTGGCTAGACCGTATGACCAAAGCCCTTGAAAGGGTTAAATCCCATATGTTCATGCAAAATATTATAATTCAACTATAATTACCTTTTTAGGTAGATTTCGTAATACATACTACCTATTAAATTCTCCCCTATGTTGGAATTTCTGAAATTATTTTGAAAATCTACGCCGATCATGCCCTCTAGAACCCAGAACCATCCCCAGTTCAAAAAATTTTCTATCTATCTATCTATATCACTTTTTTTTTATGGTCACGATAACTTCCATAATTCTGGACGAATCTCTTCCAAACTGATCCATAAAGTCAAGGGGCAGAAAATCTTGGTCAAGTTCGTTAATGGGCAAAAGCGGACCAAAGGGATGGAAATAGGGAGGGTTTTTCAGAAAACAGAAAAAAAAAAACACCCGCAACTTCTTAATTATAATACATATAAAAGCAGTTTAAAGTTATTATTACTTCTAGGAAAAGGGCCAAAAATTTAAGTATAACAGATTTTTGATATTAAAAGTGGGTTCAAGGGGCGAAAAAATAGGGTTTTGGGAAGAAAAAATTTTATAACTTCGTCAATTCAGAAGATATCAAAACCACTTTTGCCCCACCAGTGGCCAAGAGGTTCTGCTGTCGAAGCTGGTAGACGGGAGGTGCTGGGTTCGAACCCAATCGCCCCCCGTCGGACTAATCGTTTCGTGGTTTTCTTCGAACCCTGGATTTCCAAGCGTAAATACGGGTTAGGTTCCCTTAGAAAGACCCCCACGAAGGGCACTCTCCCTCTCGGGCCTATATGATCTCGCTTAGATAATTGGCCGTCAAAAATCAACCAAAACCACTTAAACTTATTATAAATCATCTTACTCTTACCTACAACTTTTATATTGACAAGTTTTTGATAGACCAACTGTTATAGAAAAAATGGGGAGGGGGGGGGGGAGTGTGAAGAAAAAAAATCATAAGTTCATCAATTCACAAGATATCAAATCCGTTTAAACTCATTATAAATCTTCTTAATATTGGCTATAACTTTTATACTGACAAATGTTTGATAGGACCAACTCTTATAGCAAATAAATAATTAAATAAATAAAATACGGGTTGAAGAAAAAATTATCGTATTAGCACGATTCTGATAAAACACTTACAGATAAATGAAATCAAAAACTTGTCAAAAGCGGCCAAATAAAATTGTTAAACTGGGTTTATCTTTATATTGATTTAGTTTTTGTTGGTGAAATTAGTACTTAACTTCGTAATCTACCTGTGCCTGTAGGCCGAGCCGGCAGGGCAGGTAAGTGTAAATGCTAGAAACTGAGAAAATCAGGTTTAAAGATTAAGTTTGTATTATTTATACAATTATTTATAGTGGAGAATTTAAAATGCTTCTTCCAAACAACAGCACTGTTTTAAAATGTTCTTATGACTCTGAATTATTTTTTAAAAGTATTTTTGATTAATTGATTTTTGATGATAAATACTATGTCCCTCTTTTAACGATAATTTTATTGAACTTCAAATATTTTAAACGATTTTATGTTTACAAGAAATGTGAGGCTTTTTTTCCTCCTCTCTGTCTATCGCTAGTCTAGCGATTGTCTGTTGGCAGATGCATGGTGAAAATGGAATTTGATGACATTTATAGTTATATATGACATTTATGTGTGACATTTATAGTTATATATGACATTTATGTATGACATTTATTGCATGACATTTATGGTATGACTTTATAGCTATAATCTATCATTCATCAAGCTGATCCGCCTGGATTTACCTAGGCCCCTAATAAAAAAAGATAAATAAATTTGAAATTTGTATGATTTCATATTTTTAACCCGATTTTGTATAAATTAATATTTTTAAGCGAAAAAATTCGCGAAAAAAAATTCATATTTAGTGATAAAAGCGCTCGTAAGAATAAACCGCTCACTTATGTAAGAATTCTTCGTTGGCTGATAATGTTTGCTAATGCAGAATTTTTTAAACCTGTTAAGCAATTGGGTCCACTGAGAACAGGCGTATTTTAGATATCAAGATTTGGTGCAATGAAGTGCTTTTTGTGTAAACCTTTTAATAGTATCCGTATCCGCATCACACTTGCCAACCTCCGGCTTTTTTTAAACGAAAAAAAGAATATACTTTGAACCAGAAAATTGTTGTTTAAATAAATGTGTTTTGCATTCAATATGGTAGGCAATTGAAAAATACTTAATTCCATTCATTAAATAAATTTCTGGTTTTAAGTATAATTTTTATATTTTAAGAAAGCCGGAGGTTGGCATGTTTGCATTAAACCATATTATTGTTAACATCTTAATTCGCGTAGCAATTTTCGAAATTTTTGCGAATTTTTCACTGCGATTTTTAACGTATTTTTGCGTTCGGTGGGGATTTTTTCGCATTGATAAAAGGAATATAGCAAATTTGTGATTTTTGAATTTTTAGCGATTTTCAATTCGATTTTGAATTCTTTTTTGAACGCGATTATTAGCGTGTTTTGACCTTCATAAAGGAATTATGTTTCAAATTTTTAACACGCTGTAGTAAATTTTGTACCCTGCAATTTTTTAATATTTAGCGATTTTCAATGCAAATTAAATACGATTTTTAATATGAACTTTATCTTTTTTTGCATTTTCAGGCGATATGACTCTAAAATTGGGAGGAGTGAAAAGTTCATTTTTTGAAAGAGTGACAGGCATTTTCACTCTTTTTAGAGTGAATTTTATAAAAATACACTCCTTAAAGATTGGAACTTTCCATTCCCTAGAAAGGAGTGAGATATTTCCCTCCATTGCCGAGAGTGAAATATCTCACTCCACTGAAGAGTGAAAGCCTGGTATTATGCACTTTAAAAATAATTTCCGTTCAACTTTGAACCAATGTATGGAGTAAAATAATGAAAAAGCTCCAAAATATGTCACTTCTTCATTTTCAAAAACTCCATTTCATAACGTAACCTTGGAAATTACGTACTAAAACGCACTCCTCTTCAAGAGTGAGTATTGCATGGGTATTAATAATCAGCCAATCGGAACAGTCTTATCTACGAAGCTTTTTTTAAGATAAAAGAAAGACGTCCGCCATTTTAGAATAAAAATATACAGATATTATTAAAGCGATTATTTAGGGAACTTTTTATCTTAATATAAAATTAAATATAATTAATTCATAAAGGTTACAGAAGAACATTTTCAAAGAGCATTCGAAAGAGTTTTGTGGTTTTAAAGTTCATTACTGTTATCTGCAGAGCGCGCGAAATAGGAACTTCAAAGTTGACTCATATATGCATTGCTTGCAATATTATTTTTACTCCCGTCTCCATCCTGTGAAGTGTGTATACATAGAATCTTCACAGTCCTACACAGTAAAGTTCAAAGTATTAAATAAAGAGTGTCTCATTTCAGCCAAATACAGCTCAAATCAAAGGGTAATATTGAAACTTTTTCGGCGCAACTCTGATTTTGGGATGACAAGGAAACCGAATTATCTGTCGATCTCTAATTGTATATATTCGTATTCAGCTAATCTGAAAAGCAAAAGTCTACGACGCTTTTTGTAAGATAAGAGAAAGGGGTCCATCATTTTAGTGTTAAAGCATATGAATATTACAGTGCGCAGCAAAAGTTTAGACAATGATGGATTATGCTTCTGTACTGAGAAGTGTATAATGAATTGTTGTAACTCAACTGTCATATCGCACTGGGGACTTATCCTTCATTCACAAACAATACATTTTAATTTATACACTTTACATAATATATAATGACAAAAACAAAACAAATTTAACATTGTGGCAAAAATATAGACAATCTGTCTGTTAACAGAAAAATAACCATAAATTAAAATCGAACTGCACCTACATTGTCTGCTATTAATGCAAAAATGTGACTTTCCATCGAAGAAACTAAATCCTGCATCGCTTGGGAGTCTATTTCGTACCAAACACATTCAACAGCAGATCGAAGTTCATTTACAGAGGAGTATTGTCAAAAAATTGCATAAACCGTATGAGATATGATGCCACAAAAGTTTTCGATTGGGTTCAGATCAGGGCTACACACGGGTCAGTCGAGAAGAGTAATATTTTGAGAGTTAAACCAATTTTTTTATTTATATGCAACGTGAATAGTAACATTATCTTGCTCAAATACATACTTTGGAAGAGCTAAAAGTTCACCAAATGGCTGTAAATTGTTTTCCAATGTATGAATGAGTCTTACGCTGCTTGGCGACCATTGAGAAACTCCAGTGACACTTGAGAATTAAAACAATGTGATGCCCAAATCATTAACCCTTTCGAGGGTAAAGGTCACCTAACTTTAATTCCAAAAGTGACAAGCGCACCAAGAATATTTAATTAAAAGTTTCCTTTTATTATGTACGTGAAAATAAGCAATTTCGTATTTTTTAATAAATTCGTTTATAAATTCTGGTGTCATTATAAACAGAATTACTCTGCGCCGAAAAGGGGTCAATTTATTGTGAGATTTCAAGGCTAGTTGTTTTATCGTTTTCATGTAAATTAATTTACATCTTTCTTTATTTCATCTACGAAAGTATCCGTTGACACAGAAAGCTCTGACTCACCTTTAATGCGATTAGCAATCATCATTTGTCTATATGCCAGTTTATGGATACTTCTATAATCTCGTTTTCTGGACACATGGGGTCTTCCAGTTCTATGTTTTGCTTTGAAAGAGTCACCCTTAGACAGTTCTTGATAGACAGACTTCTTTGGACGGTTCAAAGTAGCTGAAATTTCTGCAATAGTCTTCCCTTTCGATTTCAGCTTCCATACTTAAATTACTTCATCTGACTGAAAATTTCTAGCTCGCGGCATCTTCACTAACCGATACTATCGCAAGGTGTACTTAAATACCTCATGCACATGACATCATAAGTCTGAAATTTGCGTTTCTCAGTAAACAGTTGCCAAAAATCACAAAAGTGTCTAAAGTTTTGCAATATGCAAATTTCACTTTTTTCAGTTATATTAAATAATATCCTACATTAAAACAGTTATTTCTGTCCTAAAACGTTTAATATATATTTAAAAATAAGTACAGCTATTTGTATAACCCAAGTGTTCGTATTTTTTATTTGAAGGTTAAATATCATCAGTGTCTAAACTTTTGCTGAGGGCTGTATTAAAGTGATTATTTACGGAATCTAAAAGTGAGTCTTATTTAATTTAACCTTTTATTCCGGATAGAATATGTATGTTAGGATTACGAGTTAAATAGCTATTATACACACAATTATTGGCATTAAAAAATAAAACATGCTACTTAAACATTGAAATTAAGTGTATTTTTATGCCTGATATGAAGTTTATAGATAAAACTGCTGTTATAGTAAAACTGCTATATATTTTTTAATGTTCATAGTATCACTTATATAATATAAGATTGAATATGTTTTAAAGAGATAAGTAACTACTTTTTACATTAAAAATGTTTTTCAAACAATAAGAACAGTACATATACTGTCATTTCTTTTCTTTTTATATTTCTTTCTTTTTTCTATTTCCGAGATCAGTTTTTTCCTATAAAACATACGAAATCTATTTAGCTCATATTCCCAAAATACAATATATACGGGAATAAAAATTTTTAATTAAATATGGCTTATCGTATAATTTTCATGATTAAGTTAAGGAATATGTTTAAAAGAAAAATATAAACATATTCCACAGAACATAAAAATCTAGACTTCGTGTTAATATTTAATAAAACAATGACAGATCACAACACATAAAAAGAAATATTACGCATTTTTAATCTTTAGATCAGGCTTAGAACTTATTAAAAAAAGATGTGAGTTGATAAGCATTGTGTTTTTAGTGGAAAAATTAAAAATATTTTAGAACAATAGCGTTCTGCAAAATAGCGCTAAAAAGATAAGATTTTATATTTAAAGCAAAAATTGAAATAAAATCACACGTTTTTAATTATATAACATCCACCTATTATACAGTTATTATTAAAACTTTAAAAGTAAATAAAATGCAGTAAACAATAATGTTTGATTAGATTTAAATGCATTAGCAATGAATTCTGAGAACTAAATATTTCATTTTTGAGTTACACATAAAAAAAGAACATAAAAGTACATCACGGGAATTATTAAAATACTAAATGGGTATCTGAAAAGAAAAAAATAACATTAACTGATTAAGATTTCGTTAATTATTTGCCCTTATGGGCATTTTAAAATTATCATATGTTTATAGGGCATGTAATGAAAGCAAACACAATGGATAAGATTGTAATAAAATATTTTAGTTTTTTCTGTCAGTAATCTAATTTAATTCGTATGTAACGGTAACTGATTTTTTCCGTAAAACTTCAATTAGTGTTACAAACTATGAATTAAATAAATATTGCTAATAAGGTATTTTATTCCAGTCTTTACCACGCTCGTATCTATTTTCATTGCATACTGTAAAAGATGTGATTCTTTTAAAATGCCAATAAAATCAAAAGAAAAAAAGAATTGACTCTATAAAAAATGAACATCCACTCCTATGAAAGAGTGACTATTCACTCCTACCAGGAGTGAAAAAACGCACTTTTTTAGCAAGAGTGGATAGTCACTACTCCGAAAGGGTGATTATCCACCCCTATTTAGAGTGAATATTCACTTCCCAGGAATGACTGTTCACTCTTTCAGATAGTCAAAAATTTCACATTTGCTCAGAGTGAATAGTCACTCTAAAGAGGTTGGGCATATTTTGACTCTGCGATAGAGTGACTATTCACTCCTCCGAGGTGAATAGTCACTCCTTTTTTGCGGCACTGTCAGGGCTAAACTACTGGTAAAAGGAAAAAACGAATTTAAACATAAATTGCTGAGATTCCTTCGGTGAGGTTATTTTCAGAAATTGGCCCTGACAAGGTCCGTTTTTCGTTAATTTCATATAA
The DNA here is from genome assembly GCA_963932465.1 of Maratus speciosus. Lineage (NCBI taxonomy): Eukaryota > Metazoa > Arthropoda > Arachnida > Araneae > Salticidae > Maratus > Maratus speciosus. Next base: position 617,787,578 of record OZ010789.1, read on the forward strand.
CATAATGTATAAATCATTAATTAAAAAGAATTTGTGAACGAAAAAAATCTTATACTACTAGAAAACAGGAATTCTGCTTTTTCAGAATTTAGTGTCGCCCTCGATGAAAAAAAAATATATGTATATATAAATAGTACAAAACATATTTCAATTTTAAGACTTAAAGCACAAACTTTTTTTTTAATGTAAAATGACGTCATTCGCATCCTCTTAAGAATTCCACATTTACGATCCACTCTTAAACATCTACAGTAAAGCATGCATAGGATGTTACTATCTCAAAATAATACACAAATGCAGCAAAAAGATACCGTCATTAAAGAAACTGGACAAAAAAACAGCTATCTAATGATTCATAGGCATTCATTTGTTTGTAACATTAATATAGACGATTTGTGGTATTTAACGCTAAAAACTGAGTATCTTTTTTAAGCGAAAAAAAAAGTGCATTTTTTTGAGAATTTTTAGCCCCGAACCTCCTTTAAAAGGAAAAACATGAAACTTGTTCACGTGAATTTTGAAGAGATTTATAGAGACCTGTGTTCTTATTATTAATTTAATTAATTAGAACTTGATTTATAAACAATTATTTTCTGGGTAGGACCATATTTTCCGTTCCCAACACAATCGTTTCGGGAAATTCGTTCAAAAGGTCTACTTTGACATCATTTTTTTAAAATATATTCTGCTCTATAAAAAAAAAAAAAAAAAAAAAAAAAAAAAACGACCATTACGGTACGTTATATCCCAGCAAAGAGGAAATTACTGGACAGCAGCAAGATAGGTGCTGGCAATGATGGAGAAGTACTGGCTAATGTCTACCACTGCATGACCACTGCTGGACAGCTTCAGTCAACTTTGCTGTTGGAAATCATCAGATAAAATTCTGGTGGGCTTCCGTTTTATCTCATGCGCTGTCCCACCACTACATAGAAGTGCGCGAACTTTTGCAGTATTACTGCTGGGAACCTTTATCCTTTACGCTAGGTGGCGTTGCGAATATCGAAAACATTGAGTATTTGAACACAAATCTGAAATGAATATTTTAACACAATTTAAGCGGCGAAGCTTTTTTTTTTTTTTTTGAAACTGTAAATAATATAGCACCACTGCCACCAACAAAACAAATAAGTAAATGAATAAACAAATAAATTCTTTATTTCAACGCAATTTTTTTCTCTCCTTAAATCTGGATTTACTAAGTTACAAAGGACTTCGGTTTTCATAATTTACACAGTTGAGAATCAATAATAAAAAAGAAGCGTATAAAATATATAGGATTTCTATACAATACAATAACTTCTATACCAGTTTAATGATTTGGAACGTAAATCACAAAAGAAACTTGAAATAGTGTAATGAGAGCTTGAAAACTGCGAACGGTCGTAGCATACGCTGAGAGTACTTGTTCATGTCCGATCACGAAAACCAAACAGCATCGAGCGTGGTTAGTATTTGGGAGGGTGGCCACATGGAAACCGTTGCAAGTTCAAATATTTCAATAGACATTTCTATTGTAGACAGATACTTCTACAGATGTTTCTATAGCTCTTGGTGAAACTAGCTTATAGAAAAAAAGAGCCATAATACTTTGTTTTTTTTATAGAATTCTATAAGAATTTTTTGTAAGGGAAAGTGCTGGGCCAGCAAAGGAATAGCAGTGGAATAGGTGCTAGCACTGCAGGAAAAGTGCCGGGTTGAAGTAATGTGATGGCATATCAGTGCTGGCTTGCTGTTGGCCATCACTGATGAACCAGCTGCATTCCGCACGGATACTTTGTTACAGGTTTAAGTAATGGCACCATTGCACTTTACCGCTGATGGCAGTGCTGGCTGCCATCTTTTTTCCAGCTGATGGCCCACTGTTTCTTTCTTTGCTGGGATAGTTTCTGAATAAAAGAAACTACCAATTGGATGCGTTTGAAAGCAAAAAGGAATTTAAAAATGAGTCAGAAAATAAGCAGTTTGGATTTGAATACTCCCTTAATACGATGATTTTTTCTTGAACCGCTATGTCTTTTTAATTTGTTTTTGCTACAAGAATTGGTCCTACCAAAAAATGTCAATATAAAAATTGTAGATAATATTAAGAAGGTATATAATAAATTCATGCAGATTTTATATCTTGTGAATTAACGAAGTTATGGATTTTTTTCTTCTTCAATCCCCCCCCCCCCTCTTTTAGGTAGATTTCGTATGAAATACTACTTATTACATTCTCCGCTATGTTGGAATTTCTGAAAGATTTATTGCAGATCTACACTGATCCACTCCTAGAACCCAAAACCACTCTCAGTAAAAAACTTTATATATATATATATATATATATATATATATATATATATATATATATATATATATATATATATATATAATACATTTGAAATCACAAATATATGAATAAATTGGTAAACTTCTAAAGATGAATTAGAAATGAACATAGGAAACCAGTATGTAAATAAAGAAACTATGAATAACCCACAGAATCTTCAGAGGAGATTGTGAGTTCATTTATATTAGATGCGTTATTTCATCCAATTTTGTCGGCATTAAGCCTAGAATGACAAAATTTAGCTCCTTATAACGCAAAAATAACAGAAAATAGATAATAAAAATCCAAGAGATCTAAAAAAGATACACCTCACACAGGATATTAAAAATTAATAGAGCAAAATACCTAAATTACATACTAGGAATATATATATATAACTTTTTTATGGACACGATAACTTCCGTAATTCTGCACAAATCTCTTCCAAACTGATACATAAAATCAGGGGCATAAAATCTCGGAAAAGTTCGTTAATGGGCAAAATCGGACCAAGGGGATGGAAATAGGGAGGGGTTTTATGAAAACCGAAAAACCCCCATAACTTCTTAATTTTTGTACATATCAAATGAACTTAAAGTTTTTATTAATTCTAAAAATAGGGCCAAAAATTTATGTATCACAGATTTTTAATAAAATTTAAAATGTGCTCAAGGGGCGCAAAAATAGGGTTTTAGGGAGAAAAAAATTCATAACTTCGTCAATTCTCAAGAAATCAAATCCAATTAAATTCATTATAAATCTTCTTAATATTATCTACAGCTTTTATATTGACAAGTGTTTGATAGGACCAATTCGTAATGCATGAAAAAATAAAAACGAAAACAAAAAGGGGAAGTTGAAGAAGAAAAAAATCCATAACTTTGTCAATTCACAAGATATAAAACCCGCATGAATTTATTATATATCTTCTTAATATTATCTACAACATTTATATTCACCAGTTTTTGATAGGACCAATTCTTCCAGCAAAAACAAATTGAAAATACATAGCGGTTGAAGAAAAAAAGACCATCGTATTAAGGATGTATTCAAATCCAAACTGCTTATTTTCTGACTCATTTTTAAATTCGTTTTTGCTCTCAAACGCATCCAACTGATAGATTCTCTTATTCAGAAATTATATAATGTACCGCAATGATCGATTTTTTGATAGAGGCAGAATATATTTCAAAAAATGATGTGAAAGTGGAAATTTTGAGCCGAATTTCCCGAAGCGATTGTGTCGGAAACGAAAAATATTGTCCTACAGAGAAAATAATTGTTTATAAATCAAGTTTTAATTAATTGAACGAAAAATAAAAACACGGGTCGCTTATAAATCTCTTCAAAAATCACATCAGCAAGTTTCATGTTTTTACTTTTAAAAATGAATCTGAAAATGTGTCAGAAAATTTCGAATTGTTGAGCACGGAAAAAAAGAATTTTTTTTTTAATACTGCCTTAAGATGATTCTGATAAAGATGATTCTGATTCTTTCTTATATAAAATGAAATTATGATAAAAAGTCGTCAAAAGCAGGCAGGTAAAATTGTTATAGTGGGTTTACCTCTAATGATGATTTAGTTTTTGTTATTGAAATTAGTTCTTAACTTCGAAATCTACCTGTTCCTGAAGGCCGAGCCGGTAGGGATATTTTGGCATTTTAGCTATTAGTTGCCTATAGATTTCGGACTATAGAAGACCGAAAAAGGGTGTTTCAAAGCATTTTTTTATTTTTTCGAAACAAGTATGAAGATTTTAACTCCGTGTTTTTTGCATGTTATTTGTTATCACTTGAAGAATATTTGAAACATTTTTTAATTAAAAATGTATGATATGGCTCGATTTGCATGATTGCATGCCATATCATGCGCGCCGCGCACTGCCAGTCGTGCTGGATCCGATAGATCTCCAGCCTCGTCTGCAATCAATTTTCGTTAGGCATTATGGAAGTAGGTAAGATTGTCTGTAGCTTCAAGCACTTTAATGTCAAAAAGTTGAAAATCAACATAGTGGTGGCCATTTGAGAAAAATCTCTATTTTTGACCTCTTTTAGGTAGATTTCGTAAGAAATACTACCAATTATATTTTCCCTTAGGTTGGAATTTCTGAAAACTTTTTGCAGATCTACACCGATCATGACAACTAGAACCCAAAACCACCCTCAGTTAAAAACTTTATCTATCTATCTATATCACTTTTTCATGGACACGATAACTTCCGTAATTCTGCATAATCTCTTCCAAACTGATACATAAAATCAAGGGGCAGAAAATCTCGGTCAAGTTCGTTAATGAGCAAAATCGGACAAAGTGGGTAGAAATAGGGAGGGGTTTTTAGAAAACCGAAAAAAAACCCATAACTCCTTAATTATAATATATATCGAATCCATTTAAAGTTATTATTATTACTTCTAGGAAAAGGGTCAAAAATTTATGTGTGACAAATTTTTGATAAAATTAAAAAAGGGCTCAAGGGCTGAAAAAAATAGGGTTTTAGGGAGAAAAAAATTCATAACTTCGTCAATTCTCAATATATCAAACCCACTTAAATTTATTATGAATCTTCTTAATATTATCTACAACTTCCATATTTTTTAGAAGGACCAATTCTAACCGAAAAAAAATATTTAAAACGAAAACAAAAATTGGCGGGGGGGGGGGGGGGGGGGTGAAGAAGAAAAAAATCCACAACTTCGTCAAGTCACAAGATATCAAATCCGCATGAATTTATTATGTATCTTGTGAATATTATCTACAACTTTACGAATACATTATAATTACGAACACACCTGAAAATGGTAAAAACAAACAAACATTTTTTAAAAATGTTATGAAGATATTGTTAGGATTTTTTTTTCACCATTCTGTATTAAAAGGGAATTAAAAATATGTGTATTTATTCAATATTCTACATTTTATAAAAAAAAGCTCTTCGAACGTAGGCAGATACCTTAAGAAATCAATGCATATATGCCAAAATATATTCATGAAAATACAGTACATATATGTGTGTGCACGTGTTTATATACAAGCACAATCATAACAAGCCTGTAAGTACCGCCTCCTGGTTTACTAGAATAATGGAGCAAGTATTCCTGCAGCTTTTCTTTTAATCTTCCTAAGGACTTACTACGCATAATGTCAGTGGTATGGCTTCTCTGTGACATATTTATTGTCTGCATATTGTCTTTTGCGTCAAAAATCTAACAAACAATCATCGAATGCATGTTTCTTTTATCTTATGATAATCGACTCTTTGATGTTGTTGTTAAAGGGGCTCTTCGAATGAAATGTTATCTTCTGTTACTAACAAGGGGAGACTTAAATGTTGGGTCACCAAGTAGCTTAAATTATTAGAGGAAAAGGTCCAAATGCCGGCTAGGGTCCAAATACCGGCTACTAGGTGTTCTGAGAACTGAGCGCAGCGCAGCCTTGCGGCGATAGGCAGAATTTGTAACTTTAATTGAGAGAAGAAAGTTACAAGAAGTATGTCGCTGCAGTCTGTATCATTTTCAAACAGCAAATGCAAAAGTGTCGAAACGACGTAATCCTGAACATCAAAAGTTTTTCAGATATGTGTTTCTCATTTTTTTAAAAATATACTGATCGTATATTGGCTTGAATCGGGGATTAAGTTATTTTCTAGACATATTTAGCTCTCAATTGCCGCACGCACGTTATTGGTATCTTATTATATGAATGAGTAATGCAGGTTTTAACTTAAACATAGCAGTGGTCCGAATACCGGCTATCTAGAGTGGTGTAAATACCGGCTAGCCGGTATTTGGACCCCTCTCGGTTGCTCTGCTTGAAAGGGAGGAAAAAATTAATTTAAGTACTTCCATAATTAATAAATTAATTTAAATGGTTCAGAAATAGTTTCAGTCCCATTTCGCAATATGAAAAAAAAGCAACCGGGCCATAATTCCGATACTAGTTACCGGATCACTTCACAAAAAACCGCTGTTGGACACTCCAAAATTGCCTGCAATAAATATAAAGAGAAAAAAGAAAAATGACGGAGGAAAAAACGTGAAAGGGGCAGAAATTGAATTTTCTAAAAAAGGAAAAGGAAGATATCCAACAAAGGACGACGATGCAATTTGTGTCTTCTGCATTGGTGCTTTCTCTGCGGACAAGCGTAGGGGAAGGGATTCTGGGTTCAATGCTAAGAATGCGATATGTGGGCTATAGCGACTGCACCGACGCTGAGAGTGATATTATGTTTGCAGTTTTTCATATGAAATAAATCTAATTTCAATCAGCAAGTTTTTCTTTCTTTTTTTACGTTAAAAAACAAAATTAGAAACATAATGGAAAGAAGACTGTGAGAGATAGTCGTTAAGAATTTTATAAATTTGACAAAAATGATTGTTCACTAATTTTTACGTATTTTTTCTGTGCATAAGAAACGTTATTAATCAATAAAATTTATTAAAAAAGAATACTCTAATTGCTTAAGAATTGTCATTAGCTCTATTTGTGTGATCTTTTGGAAAAAAAAAAAAACTTAGGTAGCCGGTATTTAGACTTTATTTTCAAAACTCAAAATTTGAAGACTTTCGTAATTTTGCTTTTTATAAATAGAAAACGCTTTTTAAACGGATTTTTTTTTCTCTACACAGGTGCAAAACATGTCAAGGTACCCTGCTGTCACTTTTTCTTTTACTAATTTTGAAAATTGTATGATCTAGATTGAAAACAAAAGTAGCCGGTATTTGGACCTTCTCCTCTATAGGTTAGCCCAAGTAGAAATAGAACAGAAGTAGAAATAAGAATAGTAAAATAGCTCCAATTCCAAAAATCGATACTAATGAAAGAAAGATTTGTCTAGTGTGTGTGCATCAGTCTGTTGGCCATGGCTGGGAAAATTTACTGCATGTAGAGGTTTGAAAATTTGGATGAGGATACCCTAAGGTAGGTCCTAACGCATATGAGGATCAGATTTTCCATTTTTTGTTAATTAACCGAGACATTAATTAAAAACTGAAATAAGCATCGCAAAATGCGTGAGAATTCGGAATGGTGTGGCATGAGAGTCAGTAAACTCTAATTTTTTCGCAGCGCGCATCGACTGGACGCACTGAAATACGAAAAGCAAGAAATACTCTTCGTATTATCGTTCTTTTACCTTTGTAAAGTTGCAATCTGGTTAAAAAATATTAACACTTGCAAATTTTTTCGCGTAAAGCCGTTTTGGGGTTTTCACCTTTTTCTGCAATATTTAAACATCTGCAACGACTTCAGAAATAGAAATACGAAGAAAAAAAATGTCAGACGACATTTACGTCCATTCTCTTTTCCAATGGTGCAATCCATTGACAAATTATTAATTATATTATTTAACTCTTTCAAACAAATTCATTTCCGAAAGTCACTTTCAGAGCTGCCTTATTTTACACTGTAAAATTCTGCATCCGCTCACTTGTATCCAAATAATAACAAAAAAAAAAAAATGTTCACTTAATTAGCGTACATTTACCTTTAAAACGAAGTGTTTGGTTTTAAAAATTTAATGTTAACCTTTTCTCTATGTCACTCTAGAAACACGAACGATATCGAGGCGGCACCATAACACATTCCACACTTTTCTCAACATGATTTTTTTTTTTGCGGGCCTCATCAAAGATCAGGTATTTGTTCCACCGCTACCAACTGACGTTGACGAACTTAGAACACACACGCACATCTGCAGCCATTCAAAGAGTCACACCGGACATGACAAAACATTTAAAAAGATATTAAATTACTTTAATATTTCTTAGTACTTTCAACTATATATACATAGCCTTCGTCAGAGAATACACAAATACTGTTATTAACGAAATTAGTAAAAATATGGATATTTTCCCAGTGTTTTCCGGATCTAAAAATTGACTTTCACTTTCACTCCTTTTGATACCAACTACGTGAAATTTGAAAGTACGATGCTAATAACAGTATTTTTGTATTATCTGACGAAGGCTATGTATATAGTTGAAAATACTAAGACGTATTAAAGTAATTTAATATCTTTTGAAATATTTTGTCATCTTTTAAGTATTTTGCACATAGTGTAATTTTAAGTTTAACTTTTTAAAGATGAATTTCGCATTCTATTTATTTATTTGCTGAACAAGGTTGTACTTTTTTTTGTTTTCTTTTCCTAGCCTTGTAAATTTGGGATATTCATTTATATACACCCTGTATATCAAAATATCGAATATTTTTTATATTTTCTAAAAAATGATATTTAAGAAAACTGCCCTGCTTTGAAGTTTATAACTTGTAAAAATTCAATCTCTGATTCGCTGAGGTCAAAGCAGCGTGTTCCATTAAGAGATACATTCTTAGCTTAATTATTACGGATTATGACATCACTGACAAATGCACAATTAATACCTCTCTGGTCTTCATAATAAAAAAAATGAGGGTACTAGCAAAAAGCTTTTTAGTACTCAACAGATATTTTATTCAGCAAATCCTTTTCTGCACTTGTATCGCTTGTATACTGATATGGCTGCTTCTGAGTCCCATCCGCAAAGAAAAAAAAACGAGAGAGAAATGGATTTATAAGATTACACAGAGAATTGCATAACTGTGGGTTGGAATTTTTTTTAAAGATGAAGTTGCGGTCGATACACGACAGTTTACGTTTTTTTATAAATAACTTTCTTTATATGTGACAGCTAAAAACCAGTGTAGTGAAAAGCACAAACAACCAAAGAATACGCAAGCAAATTAAAACAAGAACGAAAAATAATGCATCCAGCATAGATTATGAAACACTTTCCACCACATTCAGAATACTGTAGCAAAACTTCATAGTTTAATAAGTTGAAATAGGATGTCTAATTTGCCATGTGGAAATGCATAACCCATTTGAAAACCCAATTTCAGCAATTCCCATCTACTGTCGGAAAATTATCCGATTTCTTTGAGCAGCCCTATATATGATACACTCGTGTCCATAAATTAAGGATAATGCCAGCTCCGGCAAATAAAGGTTCGGAAACAAAACAAATGTGACTTATTCATCAAGCCCATTTATTAAACAAAAAATAAAGAACAAAAACGATGGTGTATGTATGATACCATTCATAAAAACCACAATTGTTGCTCCCTGGAGCAATTACAAAAAGTATTTCCCTTACAAAAACTTAACATTACATGGTTGGTATGATGGTTGATACCTTGCATGTCTCCCAAACGATGAAATACAGTCTGTACAACGCTTAGGCATGCTGAGTATAAAATTATCGAGCTGAATCTTGGGGAAGATTACTCCACTCAGCAAGTAATGCTTTCTGAAGTTCCAGTACACATGTAGGAGGTGGTTGACGAACTGCAACTCTTCGGCCAAGCATGTCCCACACATGCTCTATCGGATTCAAGTCAGGTGAGAATGCTGGCCATTCCATACGGGTGATATCCTCAGATTGAAGGCATTCGTTTACGATGTTTGCTCGGTGAGGACGGGAGTTGTCATCTATAAACACAAATTCTGCGCCCATGGCACCCTAAACAAACGTACATGTTGTTCCAGAATGATGTCCCGATAAATTTGGCCTGTTTTCCGATTTGCACATGCATATCTGTTCTGGAGTCCAGTATAATTCCATCCCAAACGAGCAATCCTGCACCACCGTAACGGTGCCGTTCAATGATGTTGTCTTGGTGGTAATGGGTGCCTGGTGTTCTCCATATGAAAGTCCGACGTGAATCAGGCTGCAAGCTAAATCTAGACTCGTCAGAAAACATCACACAAGCCCACTGTGACTTACCACATTGCATGTTCTCTACTCTAGGCTAACCGCAGGTGACAGTGAGTTGCCGTGAGCGGAACACATCTGACAGGCCTGCGAGCATATAAACCAACATTTCCCAAACGTCGGTAGCCGGTTTGCTTTGAAACAGTCGTACCCGTGGCTGAAGATAGCTGACGAGACAGGTCTGATGCTGTGCTCCGGGTGCTTCTTTTGGCAGTTACTGCCAAATACCGGTCTTCATTCGGCGTTTTAACTTGGAAGCGACCTGTACTCTAACCTCTACTGACATTTCTATCATCTTGAAATCGTCGCCAAAGTCTAGAGATGACATTTTGGGCAATTCCAAGTCCCTCGGATACTTCAATCTGAGTACGCCCACATTCCAGGCGGTCGATAATTCTACCACGTAAAAAATCATCCACATGCGTTCTCTGTGCCATAAGTATTCGGTTATGACACTGAGCGGCTTACAGAATGCTTGTTAACAAGTTTACTTCTTTGCCACCATTCCTTATATATTCCTCTCTTACACTCTCGTCATTGAGACGTACTATCGGCGCCATCTGGTGGCTTTCTGTAATTTGCATATTAGTCTTGAAGATGTGTGTGATTATCCTACAGGTAAAATTTTTACTTTAGAGTTCGATTTCCGCGTGATTCTGAATTATCCTTAATTTATGGACATGAGTGTATATAGACATTCATCTATAAACTACATGCATGCAAAAATTTAGTTCAGTTAGGAAATACATACCACAATTGAAAATTCCCCTTCAGCAATTTCCGCTAATAAGAAGAGTAGAGCTTTTTAAAAGTTTTGCAGCGATTTTTCCACATAAGTAAAAGGAATTTATGGATTCAATCCTGCAGTTCAATATAGTAAGTTTAGTACTCTTTTCAATATACTTTATTCAATATTCATAGAGAGATTTTTGAATTTTTTGAGATTTTTCATGCAATTTTTTGACATCCTTAAAATGAATTCGATTTCAAACTTTTAGCCTAATAAATTTTGTCCTGCGCGATTTTTGAATTTTTAGCTATTTTTAGTTTTTCTCTTTACGTTCCGCCCATTTTTTTTTGACATTCGTAAAATAAATCCCGTTAAAATGTTTTAGCCTACTATAACAAATTTTGTTCCCTATATGATTTTTCAATTTTTAGAGATTTTTTTATACTACTTTTAGTATACTACTTTTCGCGGCGATTTTTTCATATTAGCAAAATTAATTTAGTTTCAAGCTTTTAGTTCAATATAGTAAATTGTGTCCTCTTTTCAATAAAATTTATTTGGAATTACTACGGATCGTACAGCGATTTTTAACTTTTTCGCGATTTTTTATGCGATTTCTAGTGTTTTTCACTTTCCGCTTTTTTTTTTCTTTCTTTTTTACGTTCTGTGACTTCAAGACAAAAAACCCAATATAGTAAAATTTGTCGTCTGTAATTTTTGATTTTTTTTCTCGATCCTTTATGCGATTTTTAACTTCTTTTAGGTAGATTTCGTAAGAAATACTACCTATTGCAGTCGTTACCATGGTGCGACTTTTGAAAAATTCCTTCATAACTTTTCATTATATGACCCCACGAACCCAAAACCACCCCCACCTAAAAAGTTTATATATATATATATATATATATATATATGTATGTACTAAATTTTGTCCGCACGATAAAAGTCGCAATTATGCACGGATCGTCTTCAAACTCGCCAACAACTTTGACATGGCTAATATCTCGGCGGGGATTGAAAATGGATTGAAAATCGGTCCAAGGGGGTGGAAACGGGGAGGGTTCAAAATTTTGAATACCGCCTTAACATGATTCTGGTAAAACCAGCTCTTACACAACAATGACAGGAAAAAATATGCATTTTTCGTTACAGCAGTTGCCAACAATTAAAAAAAAACAAGAAAATTCTCACCGCAACAATTACTTTTCTATTGCAAGGTTTTCACGTGAAAAATTAAATTAATAGTTTGACAAATTGAATATTACGTCATAAATTTTCTAGAGAAAGATTTCCGCATGTAAACTCAAAATAAAATAAATAATTTAACGAATAAAAAAATATATATATTGCGACATATTGGAAATATAATGGACTTCAGCAGGTATATATGTAACGTCATGTGAGTTTGAAGAAACATATTAAAACATAATAAAAACCTGACTATGGAAATATTAACATCTTTTAACCTTAAGGTTCTCTGAATTTGCTGTATCCATTTTTAAACCTATTCCATATACATGCGTGTGTGTATTCGTGTATATTATAATTTTCACAAAAAGTTTAGCTCCCTAGAGCTCATTCTTAGTGAAGAAATTGGGTTTAACTCTAATCTTGATTTAAGTTCTGTTGGTGAATTTAGTACTTAACTTCGAAATCTACCTCCGCCTGTAGGCCGAGCCGGCAGGGATTTTTTTTCCGTTGCGCAGCTACATTTTTATATTTTTTTTCTGAAACAGAAAGAACTCTACGGTAAATGTTTTTACAGCCGGGATTAAATTCAAGTTCGAGGATTTGCAAATCTGTTCCACCATCAACGTGAACGACGTTGCTGAAAATTCGATTTTAATATGTGTCGAAATAAAAAATCCTAATAATTCAAGTGTCAAGCTTGATTCGAGACCGGAACTGGCGTAGACCGCACTGGTTCATGCTGCCGAAGACCTCAGGGCCCCAAACTACAAATTCGTTTGCGAAAAACGGACCAGCGCAGTGGAAAGACCGCCGATAATAATTTAAAATTTCTCTGTAAATATCCACGTGTGATAAAGTTTCCTATCTTACATATATTATATATTACATTTATCGAGATGTCAAATATCTTATGATATGCACACTTTACAAAAATCTTAATACTTATAACAAATATATGACAAATAATAATAACTTATTTGTCAGGATCGGCCCAGTCGTTTGTTACTCTGGAGTTGCAGACGCAGACAAGTGATCTTTCTTTTCATTTTTCTTATGTAATTCTGGATATTAAAATTCGAGAGTATGCTTTAAAGAGGGATTTGCATTTAAAAGGCCGAAAAAAGAGTGTTTTTTAGCATATTTTTTTCTGAAATAGGTATAAAGATTTTATCTCAGGGTTTTTTTAATGTTATTTATTATCATTTGAAGAACAATTCAAAAATGTTTTAATAAAAAGTTGATGATGTGGCTCGAGTTTGCGTAGGTGGATGTAATAGCGTACGCGCCGAGGATTTCCAATCGGGAGCAGGGCTTAATTTGCGCCGGAGCCCTCCGGAGCTCAGCTCCGGTACTTCTCTGTTTTTAGTAACTATTTAAATATTGGTCGGAATTCACCGGAGCTCATAAGTACAGGGCTCCGGATCCCAGTACAATTCGTAGCTATGCATTTTTATGAAAAAATGCATGGCTACGAACTATTCTTTTTTTGTGTTAACAGTATTTCCGAATCATAATCATTACCCTATTTAATCGCAGAATTCTGCAATTAATTGACACTAAAATTAGGCAAAGATTACTATTTGGAAGGAGTGGTAACTAAAAAGTGGAATAGTTGACAGCTAAGTATATGCGGATAGATATTTTTAAAAAATTTATTTTGCTAAAAAAAAATAAAAATAAAAATAAAAATAAAATAAACTTTAAATTTTGCAAATAATGTACGAAATATAAATATGCAGATTAGAGTGATGGGGGGGGGGGGGGACGACAATTGTAGTACCGGTACCACATAATATTAGGGCTCCGGTACTTTTTTTCTGAGAAATTAAGCCCTGGATGCGATAGATGGCCAGAGTCATTTGCAATCAATTTTCTGTAAGGATTATGAAAGTATATAATACTGTTTGGATCTTCAATCACTTTAAGATCAAAAAATTAAAAATCAACAAAGCGACATTTGAAAAAAAAAAAAAAAAAAAAAAAAAAAAAAAAAGATGTATTTCTGACTTATTTTTTCTCACCTTGGTGTACTTCTAAAAATATTTATTTTTTATAAAAATGGATGAAAGTGGTTCAAGATCCAATAAATTATATTACCTTTAAAAAAAAATTAGTAAGATAGGTTTAATAGTTATTGCGTTCTGATCTCGCCCAATTTGAAAAAAAGTCATTTTGCGTTAAATCCGTTTATAGTGCGATATTAGAAAACAAAAAATAGTTTTACCAAAATATATACAATAATTATAACATATATAATAATAACAAATATATACAATTTGGTAATAACCATATTACCAAAATAGAGTAAGCCTACGGACATGTTGCGCTTAAGGCTCCTAGTCACCCAGCTTCCGAATTCCCTTCACTAATGTTAAGTCTATGGGCGTTTGATGCATTCGAATATTTAAAATATCTCTTCGGGAAATTGATATTTTTAACTCTTTGTTTCTGTGAACTCTACTTAAAGGATGTCTCTTTTTTTCTTAGTTCTCAAAATATTTCTAAAAAATATATATACTGAATTTCGTATGATGTGTTAAAATCTTACTCACAGTTCGTCAGCTTTTAAAACATAAAATAATAAATTAAACATGGGTTTTAGAAATATTTTGAGGAGAGCTAAAAAAAAAAATATCTTTTAAGAAGAGTATAAAGAAAAAAGCAATTAAAACATCAATGTCCTGAGGAGGTATTTTAAATATACGAATTCATTCTACGTCCATAGACTTAGCATTAGCGAGAAGAATTCGGAAACTGAGTGATTAGCAGCCTTAAGCATTCAATAATTACGAAAGAATTGCGAATTAGACCAAACAGTGTAAAAAAAAAAAGTAAAATCGATTTTTTCAACCGAAAAAAGCAAATCCCCCTTAATGATAGTCAAAGTAGATCAAACTGCAATAAAAAACAGAAATTATGCTAAGGATTTTGTGATATACGAATTGAATATTTCCAACAGAGAGAAAAAATGCCCAGCCCGAGAATCGGACCCAGATCCTTGATTACGGGGCCAATGCTCTACCGTTTAAGATAACTGGGTTGACAACCGGCGAGCATATTTCGCTCAGATAACCTTATTGGTAATAACATCAGCTCTGTTATTTAGATAGCTCAACAGAATAAACTGACTGATATTCAATACGTATATGATGACTTTACCAATCAGTTTGATTGTGTTAAAATAATAGTTCATCTACGTTCCCATCGTTCATATGGAGTTCCTTTACCTGCGGTTTATTCTGTTGAGCTGTCTACATAACAGAGCAGATGTTATTACCAATAAGGTTATCTGAGCGAAATATGCTCGCGGGTTGTCAGCCCAGTTATCTTAAACAGTCGAGCATTGGTCCCGTAAGCCAAGGATCTGGGTTCGATTCTCGGGCTGGGCATTTTTTCGCTCATTTAGAAATATTCAATTCGTATGATAACTTTACCAATCAGTTTGTGTTGAAATAATAGATTTTGTGATAGAGACACTGGAATCGATGGTTTTCAGAAATGGCTGAAGCAGCAAAAAGTACTTTTTAAGATTTTGGTAATAATTTAGAGAATACACAAATAATAGTTAAAGAAAATAAAGGCCAGAAAATGACTAGAGTTTTAGACAAAGCTTATAATGCTTTAAATAAACAGAATATGTTTCGAGAAAATAAATAACTGTATATTTATCTGAGCTTAAAGCAAATACTTTTTCAAATTACTAACAGAAAAAGATAAGAAAAAAAAAAGAAAAGAAACGTCATTCAAATAAACTGAAAAAAAAAAATTATATTATTTGTTTAAATGTAAAATTTTGTAACATTCTTAAAAGACAAAACTTAAAATAAAAATTTCCTAATATGCATGTTGTTTTCTATTAAATGTTTTGAAAAAAATATTTCACATAGTTTTTCAGTATGTGTATTATTTTTCGAGGAAAACGTGCATGTTTCAAATTTTGTTGTAATATAAATTTAACTATTTTAGTTGTTAATGTAACAACTTTCTAACCGAGTTCAATAATAATTTTAAAAAATCTGTGATAAAAAATCTGTAAATAGCAGAAATTTTGGCGACTTTGTTGAATAGTTTTGCAAACTTCCGTGGCGGAAAATTTTGAATAGTAATTTTATTCTATTTTATTTATGAAATAGCTATCATCTTATAAAAAAATAATAACTATTTAAACTTACTGGTGAGAATTCGGAATACCTAAATAAAAATTCAGCCAGATGCGGAATACCTCAGTGTTGCCGCATCTGGTTCATTTTTTATTGGGGGAATCCAAATTTTCGCCAATAAGTTTAAATAGTTATTATTGTTTTATAAGATGATAGCTATTCCACAAATAAAATAAAAGAAAATTGCTATTCGAAATTTTCCGGTGGGAATTCCAACACTAGTGAGAATTCGGTCGATTAGTGATGACATCACAACTCGTGTCCTCAGGCCTTGAGTGTTTCGGTGGCAACGGTATAACACAATACACAACAAGCATTTCAAGGTTCTCATCTTTATCAATTTTAACTAAGCATTATTTTCCATCAGAACACATTTTCTCTTTTTCCCTTTCTCATTATCGTTAATTGAGGCCCGGAGAACCAGAGTGGACTATCCCGCAATTTTGAGAAAAATGATTTTGAAGTGTCAAAGCATTTTTTGCCATGACATCTATTCGATACATAAGGAATATTATTAATTTCGAAACTATTCAACTGATATTAAGCCAGTTTAATAGATTGTCCAACTTATCTTGTATATCAAGTTGCGAGTGCAAAAGTGATTCAAGAGACTTGGTTACTCTGGCACTGCCTAGTTAATCAGCACGTGCTGCTGAAGAAGTTTTGGCTCCTCTGGGCACTTTAAAAACTGACTTAAAAGATTTTGACAAAAATTTCTTTCAAATTCTCAAGAGCATTTTTCTCGAAATCACAGCCGACAAGGTTGGTCCACTCTGGTTCTCAAACCCTCAATTGTCTTCCATGTATATTCTAAAATTTAAAATGTATATGTGGTCATGTAAATTTATTTACTGTGTGTGATGCCTACAGTAAAGCCCTATATATTGACCAATTTCCTTTTCTAATGTTTAAGATTTATAAATTTTATAAGTTTTGTAATATCTCGTTTTAATATTTTATATATTTTTTACGTTACATATGTTCAAACAGTCAGATTTATATAATTTTAACTAGTTTTACATGTAAAAGATTCTTCATGTGACATACACCAAAGCGAATAGAAATAGAAAACTCATTTAATAGATAAATTGAAAGCGCTACAGAAAATTATAAAATACAAAGTTAAACAGAAAAATTATACAGACTACATTAATATTTGTACAAAAAGTATGTCAAAATATTTGAAAACAATATTCATATAATTATTCTGTCATTAATTCTATTTTAAATCTTTGATTGAGAAATTTATTTAAATTCAGTTTAAAAACTTATTTTTAAATTTTTGTTACTTTATTTTTGTTTATTTACTACTTTTGTTTATTTACTTTTAGTTTTCAACATCTCTTTTATAAAAAAAAAAAAAAAAAAAAAAAAAACTGATACCGAATGGGCGAGTAAGAAATTTGGAATTGCCCCCCTAAAAAGTCAAATTGCCCCCCCGGTAGGGCGTACTCCCCACGTTGGGAGCCACTGGTCCATACAGTAATCTGTATTTTCCTTTTACTTTCAACAGAGATGGATACTTCTGTTGCCACTATGACAAAAAAGTAATAAAAACTACAAAAAAATAATAATAATAGCTCAGAAACAAATTGAGATACAGCTTTCAAACAAATTGCAATTAAAAATGCATTTTTTCTCTATACGACGATATAAAAAGTAATATTGTGGGATGTTTAGAAGCTTAAAAATGAAATTTCATTTAAAATTGGTCCAGGAATATTAATGTGTAATCTATGGCGTACGTAATGTATGACCAGCTCCGTAGAAGTTTAAAAATTTACAGTACCGAAAATTGTAAAACTGAAATTTCTTTTAAAATTTGTTCATGGTGGGTCCAGGAATGTTAATATTTAATCCATGGCGTACGTAATGTATGATCAACTCCGTGCGATTTTTTATGTCTTAAATTTAGTCTTTGAAAAAAATCATTTTCCAAATGGTCGTTGTAATTTGTTAAATTGCTTTTTTTTTAAAATATATATACATCATTGCTGGTTACACAGGATCTCGAAGTGGTAATATGTTTTCTCTTTTTGAATCCATTTACATCCGTATTTATTTTTTCATTTAATTGTTTTTCCAATTTTTTCTGGTTTTATTGTGTGTTTTGTAGGTCTAAATTCGTATTATTTAGCTGCTTTACGGCTAATACGAAGATGAAATCAAACACTTTATTTGTAGTGGCAAGGTATTTAGGGTCTGAGGATTCTAGGTTCTACAAATTTCTATTATATTCATTTAATTCTATTTTTTACTACGTTTCTTTGTGGTAATTTGTAATTTCTTTTAATGGTTTTATGTATATGTATATATATCTGCACATGTCGCGGATTGAAAGTGAAGTAATATATATGACAATAATTTAGTTGTAAAATTCTAGATATCAAAATTCTAAAACCTGTTCTAGCCGAATTATGGACCCCATTATGTGTGATGAAATCATAAAATTTTTCTCGCGAAAACAAAAGTTTAAATAAGATTGCTCAGCCTGAAAGAGTAAGCTAAGTGGCCTTCGATATTAAAAATTTCAGGGTCACCTTGTATTGCATTCTTCACAAATTAACAATTTTTACTAGGAAATTCCTTCTTTTATAAAATATTTAAGCCTTTAATTTTGAAGACTTGTTTGAAATCACAAATGCCTTTCATAATTAAATATTTGAAATGGCATAAACAAGTTGCGTCTTTCGAAATTAGGTAATTTTAATTTATTTATTTTTATGTTCATTTCTGCTAAATCATTATAAAGAACCAACATACCCGTGCGTAACGCTGACGTCATTTTGACGTTGGCAGCAGCAGACGATTAAATTTCGCTTTTATTGCAATTTTTTTAAAATTTCTAAACAATACATATTTTCAATTTTTACACCGTCGAATAGGGGGAAAAATGTACTTTCAAATGCAATTTGCTTGAAAGCTGTATCGCAATTCGTTTGAAAACTGTACCGCAACTTACTCATTTTTTGTAGTTTTCAAAATAATTTTCAAGCGTGAATGGTTTTTTTTAGCCCCCTATATGCTATTTCTTTCTCCCAGCTTATTTTGTCTCCAATAAATTACGTTACCTTGTATACGCCAGCCGTAAAACAAAAGCGGATGTTTCATTGCGCGATTAAATACTCTACAGCATTTTTAAAAACTTTTAAGCATCGCACATTTTCAATGTTTATACCGTCGTATTGAGAAAAAAAAGTACTTTTCAATGCAATTTGTTTGAAAACTGCATCCCCATTTGTTTTTTAAATATTATTTTTTTTGTAGTTTTTAGCGACATTTGTTTCATTTTGGCAACTCAAGTACTCCATTTCTGTGGAAAGTAAAGAAAAAATTGTTGAAAAATAGCAAT
Source organism: Maratus speciosus (assembly GCA_963932465.1). NCBI lineage: Eukaryota > Metazoa > Arthropoda > Arachnida > Araneae > Salticidae > Maratus > Maratus speciosus. Next base: position 617,807,075 of record OZ010789.1, read on the forward strand.
TATATCTTTTTGTTGCCATTTTGTCATAAAAATTGAAAAAAAAAAATTAAAATACGTGCTATTTTGAGAAAAATATAAATGAAGGATTTATGATAAAACATGGAGCTATTATAAATTATATTTAATTTTAAGTATCTATATTAATGCAAATGAATTCAATTTACATAAAATAAAAGCGTGTGCTTTAAGTCTTAAAATTGAAATATGTTTTGCAGTGAGTCCCGATTATCCGAGTCCCGCTTAACCGAGTTATTTTCTTCTGATGGACTGGTGGCTTCAATTATTATGAAACAGTCATTATAAATGAAGCGTTAGGTGAAGATGAAAGAGCAGCCGTAAAAAGTTAGAACTCTGATTTTCTGGTCAGAATGGAGAAAAACAAACGGCCATAATGTTTTTTGGAAAAAAAAAAAATTATGGCCATTTTTTTCCCCATTCTGACCAGAAAATCAGAGTTCAAACTTTTTACGACTGCTCTTTCATCTTCATCTAACACTTCATTTATAATGGATGTTTCATAATAATAGAAACCACCAGTCCACCAGAAGAAAATGAAGTAATGGAAATGCCGGGAGCGACACTAAATTCTGAAAAAGCAGAATTCCTGTTCTGTAGTTTAAATCTTTGTCGTGGGCAGACGATTACGAAACTTAAATCCACTTGCGCTTAAAATAATATAAATAGTCCGGCATGTAGGTGTAGATTCCCAAAATCTGTAAGGAGCCAGTGGCTCCTAAGCCCAAAAATTCCAGTGGCCACATTATGAAACCAGTGCATAAAAACAATAGCGTTTGTATTGGGGGTGGTGTGTGTGGGGGGAACTAAACAAAAAACTCAGGAATTCAAAGTGAAAAATTATTTATTTAATATATACACATGTACAACAAAACAGACTAATTACATCAAATATGTATATGTAATTTAATCATAAAATTCTTGAAATTTTGAATATTAATTAAGTATAATATAAATCTTAAACTATGTCCAGTCAGGAGACAAAGTTGGACAAGATACAGTTAAAAAATATGTATAAGCTAAGCGATCATGATAGTGAAGAATATCAGAAAAGCAACATTTCTCATTTTGATTTTGTCATACAAAAGTACATATTAAAAAAAAAAAAAAAATGTGAATGTGTGAGATTTTGCGCTATAAAAATCAAAATACTTTTCAATCATTTGTTTTTTTCTAAGAAAATTTATCTTTTAAAATAACATATGGCGATTTAGAAACCGAAAGATAGTGGCCAAAGCAAAAAATTTAGTCGCCACGTGGCGACTGGCGACCGTGAATCTGCACCTATAATCCGGCATTTGTTTCTATCTGATTTTCCAAAACGAAGTTAAAATTTCACCGACAAATGAATAAAATAATGAAAAATAAATAAAACACACACTTAAGACATCTTAAGACACTTAAGACACTTAATTCAATTATACGCACTTAATGAAACTAAAATTATCAGAATAAAAATTTTTGCTGTAAGTTGTGATCTTTGGTGATTTCTTTGCTCATTAACGCTTCGTACAAGGCTAATACGAAAGTATCACTTTTAATTAATTTGAAAACTTTTTTCGGATACCTTAATGATATCTTTCATATAAAAATGATTTTTGTTATAATAAACTAGAAAACAGGAATTCTGCTTTTTCAGAATTTAGTGTCGCCCCCGACGAAAAAAAAATATGTATGTATAAATAGTACAAAACATATTTCAATTTTAAGACTTAAAGCACACGCTTTTATTTTATGTAAAATGACGTCATTCGCATCCGCTTAAGAATTCCAAATTTACCATCCACTCTTAAATATCTACAGAAAAAAGCATGCATAGGACATCACTATCGCAAAATAATACACAAATGCAGCAAAAAGATGCCGTCATTAAAGAAACTCGACAAAAAAAGGCTATCTAATTATTCATAGATACTTAAAATTAAATATAGTTTATAATAGCTCCATTGTTTTAACAGAAATCATTCGTTCATGTATTTTTTTCAAAATAGCACGTATTTTAATTACATTTTCTTTCGGTTGTTATGAGAAAATGGCAACAAAAATATATAATTACTATTTTAGAACTATTTTTCCTTTACTTTCTACAGAAATGGAGTACTTCCGTTTCCAATATTAAGCAAAAGGCTCTAAAAACTAAAAAAAAAAATTATATTTCAAAAATAAATGGAGATACAGTTTTCAAACAAAATGCATTTAAAAGAACTTTATTTTTCACATTCGACGGTATAAAAATCGAAAATGTGCGATGCTTAGAAGTTTAAAAGCTTGCTATAGAGTATTTAATCGTACTGCTTCGTTTTACAGCTGGCTTCTGTAAGGTAACGTTATTTTTTGGAATACACAAAAAAAGCTGGGAGAAAGAAATATCATACCTTACCGGGGGCTAATAAATCTAAAAAAAGTATTATTACAGTTTTTAATAAATAAAGGGTTTTCCCTATATTCTGTAAACCGGTTAGGCCAGGTTGGACGGCCTAGAATACGTAAAGTGCAAATGGTAATTCCGTTCCTACCGATTTTAACTTGAGTTCTGCTGAGTGGATTTTGATGGAACTTACACTGTTAGATAAATTTTCAGAGAAAGTTTTAGTATGTATTATATCGTTTCTTAATTTTAGAATTACGGGGAAATTTTTATAATCAAGTGAACCCGATTATGAAAGATTAGCCCTTTTAAAAAGTTCTACTAGACGGATGTTGATTAGACTTGCATTTTCTAGTTAGATACTTTTTCAGGGTTAGTTTTAGTATGTGTCATATTGTTCTACAATGGTTAGTTATAGAATTATGAGGAAGAGTTTTGTTATCAGATGAACGCGATTACCAAAGAAAAACTTTTTTAAATGTTCTGACAAATGGATTTTGATAAGACTTGCATTGTTAGTTAGATAATTTTTCAGGCATGGCCATGCATATCGTTATATCGTTTTTTACCAAATCCTGCTGTAAATGAGCAACTAAAAGAGTGATCCTTAACAACCAAATTAACAACTTACTTTATCTGATACATAAGCAAATATAATAGTGCAACGGCGTTCGTATCATTTTAGCATTGCGGAAGGACATTCCACATTCTAGGAAAAGGCCCGTATTGTTTTTTAAAACGATATATTTTGTATAATTTAAGGTTCGTTTGGAGAAACCGTCCAGCATAGCGGGCGAAGCCTGCTAGTATATTAATAATGCAATCAAGTAAAAATATATATACAGTCGTCTCTCTGTTTAACGTCGCTCTACTTAACGACGATCTCTACTTAAGGACGATTTTTTGCGGTCCCGGCTCCTTTAAGTAAAAAAAATCTCTATTTAACGACGAAATTGTTTCTGTTTAACGACGATTTTCACGTATTTTCGCAGGTATATTTCGCATATTCCAGGACTTACAAATATGTCAATTAATTTTTTACCGCTAATTATACAAGTAAGTTGCAGCCATTAGACCTGGGAATCATTTGTAGTGTAAAAGCATATTACCGAAAATCCTTAATTAGGAAATTATTAAGTAATTTTGCTGACAAAAATGAAATTAAAAAATTTACAATTTTGGGAATCATGCACATGATTACATCAGCCTCCAAAGAAGTTTCTCCTTGCACAATTGAAAGCTGCTCTCGGGCATCTGGAATTGTCATTCAAGAACTAATGGATATAATAGATGCACAACTCGACACAGAAGATATCATCATCGAAGAATGGAAACGTCTTGTTGGTGATGAAGATGTTTTAGTAAAATATTCTATCGATTGTGACGAAGACTTTTAACGACCAACTTCAGAAATGTAGAGCGATTTTATGAAGACATCGCAAACGAAAATTCAACTTCAGATGCAGAAGATGGTGATGATGCTGATGATACAGAAAGCGAGACATTACCTCCTTCTTACTCAAATGCAAATTCTGCCCTGGATATGCTTCGCCAGTACATTGTTTCATTAAATATCGAAGATGACTCAGTCAACCTTCTTGAAAAGCTTGAAGCAAGGGTACTAAAAACTAGACCATCATTGAAACAATTTACACCTTTTGATTTTTTTAAAACTCAATTTGTTTAATTAAATGTATTATAAATATATTTTTATTGTATTGCAAGTAACATTGTATGCAGTATAATTAATGCAATTTGTATTTGTGCAATGTAAATATGAATTATTATATTCGTTATCCGTATCAATAAAATAATAATAAAGAAAGAAATCATAAAATAAATTTTAATAAATAAAACAGTTCTAAACACGCCAATACATTGAGAAAGGTATTGACAGTCTTAAGCCTGCACAGGGTGAAGGGAAATGTTTTTCAAATATTATTTTTCCACCAATTCTGTTTAAGGACGATTTTTCGAGGTTCCTTGAAAGTCGTTAAACAGAGAGCCAACTGTATATACAGGGACAAACATTTTCTGGAAACATAAGCCCATTATCCAAAACTGGATAAAAATAACTGGATATCTAAAATGGCTTTTATTAAAAAATCGTTTGTTTAATGCTAAATGATTTTTTTAAACTTAAGTCATACAGTAGAGTCCCGCTTAACCGGATTTCCGCTTTAACTGAGTTATTTTCTTCTTATGGACTGATGGATTCCATTATTAAGAAACAGCCATTATAAATGAAGTGTTAGGTGAAGATGAACGAGCAGTCGTAAAAAGTTAGAGCTCTGATTTTCTGGACAAAATGGGGAAAAATGACCCAAAATTTTTTTAGTCGTAAAAAGTTAGAACTCTGATTTTCTGGTCAGAAACAGAATGGGGAAAAAAATGGCAAAAATGTTTTGCAAAAAAATTTTGTCCATTTTTTTTTTAATCTCTACCCAACGCTTCATTTATAATGGCTGTTTCATATTAATGGAATCCATCAGTCCATAAGGAGAAAATGTCTAATAGAATCACATAGCTGCCAATTTGTACGGTTTTGTTACCTCTAAAATGTAATAAAAGTTTTTGCCATATTTAATCGTTGGCAATTTCTGGATTTCGGCGTTGAATTAGGCAAAATTTACTGGTAAGTTTTAGTGGTAAGAAAAAAATATCACAGAAAGTGGTCGCTATGCAGTAGCATAATACTACATAAAAAAAAAACAACAGTGAAATTGATATTTAACAAACAAAAAACTATCAAGGGCTTTTTCAAATAAACAATTTCATTCCCCGTTTTTTCTTAAAAGTTTCGGAAATGTACATCAAAGAAATGTTACTAGCACCTTAAAAATGAATGGATTAAGTGAAAATTTATACTTCATCTCCTTAGCTGGTGACGGTCTGAGTCAATCCTCTTTATTCGAGTTTTTTTTTTGTCCGACGTGAGCTTGGTCCATATTAACTCGGATAATCATAACTCTACTGTATTACATCAATATAAAATCCATAATCAAAATATATGTGAGCTTGAAAATTGGATAAACTAACAAAATTTTGAATAAAGTATTAAAATAAGAGTTTCATGTTCAAAATCAGAAACCATTTTGTCTTTTTAAGAATAGAAAATGTAAATGGTTCATTATTATTCACTTAAAGAACATGCAAATAAAGTTACTATTTTAAGTAAAAAGCTATGGAAATAGAAGGTTCTCAATTCCAAACTTGCTATATTTTCTAACACGATCACATTTATTTTTAATCTTAAATTCGCGAAAGTTGTGTTTTTATTCAGATAACATCGAATAGGATTTCTCTATTTTCTATAAAGACAAAAGATTTTTCGGAAAACAGTACCAAAATATAGGCTTTCAAGAAAATTTTCGAAATATGGTAGTCTACGAAAGATCATCATCAGGCATCATATTCAGATATCATCAAATAGCATTTCCCTACTTTCTTTAAAAACAAAAGATTTTTCGAAAAATAGTAGGGGAGGTAAGGGAGGTTTGATACATAGGGAGGGTTGATACATTGACAATTTTTCTCAACAAATGGCATTAACAGCCATTCTAACACATGTAAAGCCCTTTTTTATTTGCAGAAGCCATGATTAGCTGGGCTAATCAGTGAAGAACTGACAAATTTTCCTTTCTTTTAATTTTGAAGATTTTTGGAATGTCAATATAATTTTTTTCAATTACTGATTTTCTTTCATAACTCTTATTATTGTGAAGATAATATCTTGTAATTTATTTTATGTATAAGGCCCATTATTAGGATTAGTTTTACTAGAAAGTAGATTGCCATTTTGCAACTGCATTTATACAAAGTGATTGAAAATCCAATAAGGCTTAATAGGGAGAAATGATACATTAGTACTGGGGAAAAATGATCCACTTGCATATTTGAAATTTAATTTTTTTTTTAATTGCAAACTATTATAGGACTGTAATATTCATTATTGTTTTATAGCAAGAGCTACTGAAATTGGTAAGGAGGATTAATTGGTAAAGCTTTTCCGAAATCATTTACTCTAACAAATATTTTATTTTATCTGGGTTTAAAAAAGACTGAAATTCCTCCTTTTGATCTTAATTGTTTCGACAATACCTATTTTTTTACCCTCAACATCTTCTTGGGATCAACTCCACAAGACCAGTGAGTTAAATATGAATCAGTTATCTACTGGCACGACACCTAAAAAATCTTTAGATGAAAATACAGGACCGTCGCGTACCAAATTTACAAGTCTCCCAAGGATATTAGACATTATCCCAAGAAAACAGCTTCAGCAAAGGGTGGAAAATGTAAAGTAAAATCGTTAATATTGATTGATATGATTGTCAAAAAAAAAAAAAAAAGCTTGATGAATAATTTAAAGTTAGAGATTTATTTTCAGAAAACTGTGTTAATAGGATTGTTTAATTTTTTCGAATAAACATTTATGAAACAAAAATATGTCAATGTCATTTCTTTTTTAATTTTACTAAAATATTTCAAGATTTATCATAAAAATATTGTATGATACAAAATTTGAATCGTCTGCATTTTTTTCTTTCAATTTACATAACAATGTATCAAATCTTCCTTGCAAGTGTATCAAATCTCCCCAGTAATGGGGAGATTTGATACAATAGTAACCATTCATAATACTTTGTATATATATTTTGAATGATTATTTTTAAATTGACTATATTTTTCATAAATAAATAAAAGGTCACATTATAAGAAAATTTGCTTACAAATATAGCTTTCTAAGGGTTATAAAAAATTAATAAAAAAAGTGTATCATATCTCCCTTACCTCCCTTACTAATATATAGGCTTTTAAGCAAATTTTTGAGATATGAGAGTCTACGAAAGATCGTCATCGGGAAACTATCATTTTTAACTCAATATGCAATATATTTTTTCAAAAAATGAGAAATGTAATTCGATTCTAAATCACTTCAATAATCAAATCTTCGGAAATTCCATGCTTTTACATGTAAAAAAAAAAAAAAAAAAAAAAAAGAGTCCGTGAATGTTTCGCGTTGTTCAGTGGGGAAATTATTTTTCCCATCTTAAAGCTGTTAGTCAATCAGCTTTCGAATTCCCCTAACTAATAATAAGTCTATGGGCGCAGAATGCAGTTGCAGATTTAAAATATCTCCTCGGGAAATTCATATTTTTAACTCCCTTTTTCTGTGCACTCTACTTAAAGGATGTCACTTTTTTCCTTAGTTCTCAAAACATTTCTAAAATCTGTGCTGAATTTAATATTTTATGTGTTAAAAGCGGACGAACTGTGAGTAAGATTTTAACACTTCCTATAACATTAAGTCTATACTTTAGAGATACTTTGAGAACTGGGGAAAAAAGAGATGTCCTTTAAGAAGAGTACACAGAAAAAAGGAGTTAAAAATATTAATTTCCCGAGGAGATATTTTAAGTATACGCATGCATCAAACGACTTAACATTAGCGAGGGAAATTCGGAAGCTGAGTGACTAGCAGCTTAATAGGGAAAAATACACAATATTAAATACACTCCTAAATGCGCAATATTAAGTGCACACTTAAATATATAATATTAAACACACACTTAAATTCACCATGTTAAATACACACTTAAATATACAATATTAAATAAACACAATAACCTTACCGAGTAACCGTGACAGCGGAGTTGCTAGGAATCGAAATAAAATACCGTTTTAGAGCGGTTATAATTGTGTGCTATTTTCTTTCCGTAAGGACTGACTATGATTTTTTTTTTTTTTTTGGACAGCATTCCGTTTTTACAGGTTTTACTAAACAAAGTATATTAAACTTACAGAAACGGACCAGCTAGGGACCGAAAAAACATTCCACTCTGTCAGGTATTTGTACGGTATGACTTTCAGCGAAATCGTAAAAATGTTCAATTATAGACAGATTTCATTTTCATTCACTGTAAAAAAAATACTGCCAGTTTTCCGGTAGGAATCGGAAAAATAGTTGCCCTTATCGTACCGGAATAATTTCCGACCCAGCTCGGAATAAAATCCGTAAAAATAAGGAAATAGTCAGTAAAACGGTATTTTACGGATTTTATTCCGAGCTGGGCTGGAAATTATTCCGGTACGATACGGGCAACTATTTTTCCGATTCCTACCGGGAAACTGGCATTATTTTTTTTTACAGTGTAGATTTAATGTATCAAGTCCCACTCGATTCAGACTAACAGATAGCTTGGTACTAAAAGAATTTAGAAGAATTTATGCGTCATGGAAAAACGGGGCATTTGATGTCTCGCGTAGGGGTTTCGCAGACGAGTGCCAGAAAATCGGCACACCTGTCAACAGGGCTCGAAATGGAAATATCCACGAACCAGAACGCTATTTCAAAATTATTGTCGACTATTTTTTTTTCTGAAAGCACAGTAAAATATCGATTATCCGAGTCCCGCTTAACTGAGTTTCCGCTTTAATCGAGTTATTTTCTTCTGATGGACTGATAGTTTCCATTATTAAGAAACAGCCATTATAAATGAAGTGTTAGGCGAAGATGAAAGAGCAGTCGTAAAAAGTTAGAACTCTGATTTTCTGGTCAGAATGGGGAAAAAAATTGGGCATAATTTTTTTTTAAATATAATAATGGAAGCCATCGGTCCCTTAGAATAAAATGATCCATTCCAAAGGTATAAGTTCGATTGAAAAAACTATTTAATACTTTGAGCAGAAAGAAGAGGCTACACCTGCCATTTTCATGACACTAATAGAATCATATAGCTGCCAATGTGTCCGGTTTTGTTACCTCTAAAACTGAATAAAAATTTTTGCCATATTTAATCGTTGACAAGTGTTAGATTTCGGCGATTGAATTAGACAAAATTTACTGGTAAGTTTTAGAGGTAAGAAAAACATCTTAGAAATTGGTAGCTATGCAGTAGCATAATACTGCAGCAAAATTGACATTCAACAAACAAGAAACTATCAAGGGTTTTTTCAAATAAACAATTTCATTCCCCGTTTTTCTTAAAAGTAACGGAAATGTTACTAATACGATAAAAATGAATGAATTAAGTGAAAATTTATATTTCATCTCCTTAGTGGGTGACGATTTGTGTCAGCCTGGTTTATCCGAGTTTTTTGCTTATCCGGGGTGAGCTTGGTCTATATTAACTCGGATAATCGGAACTTTACTGTATAGAAAATAGCAAATTTATATTCAACCGCAGAAAAAACAATAAAAAAAAATGCATTCAAGATTTAAAAAAAAAAAAAGTTACATAGATCATATGTATGAAACTGTAATAATATTTTTTAATAATTCCACGAAACGGCACAATATTTTCCATACTTTCACAAACCGAAACCGGAATAATATTTGTCACAATTTCTCGAACGGGAACATCGTTCCGGTTTGCTCCGGTACATTCGAGCCCTGCCTGTCAACACTAGTTTTGACGCATAGTGTTTATGAGCTCCGGTGGGTTTTGGCTAATATATAAATCCAAACTAAGCTAAACATTGTTAAAAATGATAAAAAATACACACTGTAAAAAAAATACTGCCAGTTTTCCGGTAGGAAACGGAAAAATAGTTGCCCTTATCGTACCGGAATAATTTCCGACCCAGCTCGGAATAAAATCCGTAAAAATAAGGAAATAGTCAGTAAAACGGTATTTTACGGATTTTATTCCAATTTTACGGATTTTATTTCGAGCTGGGTTGGAAATTATTCCGGTACGATAAGGGCAACCATTTTTCCGATTCCTACCGGAAAACTGGCATTATTTTTTTTTTACAGTGCACTTAAGGGGACAGTTCCCCTTCAACCTGTCAAAAATGCTAGAAAACTGGTTCTATTCCCATACCTTTTCACAAACTAACTAATAAAGCAAATTCAATGACATTTTTTTGAATTGTTAAGTATAGCATTACTTGTTACAATAAACAAAACAGATTGATGAAAAATATTTAAGTTAATTAAGATAACTTAATTAAGTAACCTACTGGTTTTTTGTTTTCATAATTACTATGTATCACTGCGCGCATGATATATTGTGTTTCTATTAATTTAGAAACTTTAAATAGATTTTAATTTAAAGATAGCACTTCGCTTAACATAATGATCTAAAATCTGTTAATTATCTTCATTTATACTGTTTATAATTAATAACAAAAATTAAAAAAAGAAAAACTGGAAAATTTCTCGTATATTTTCTTAAATAAAATTTTTAATATTTAAGGTACTTCTAAGATTTTCGTTCATTTTATGCAGAAGGATAATATTAATGCACTCAGAAAATTTCAACCTATTATCTTTAATAGTTTTTGAGAAATCATGCGCGCAGTGATATACAGTAATCACGGAAACAAACAAACAAACAAACAAACAAAAAAAAAAAAAAAAAAAAAAAAAAAAAAACAGTAGGTTACTTAATTAAGTTTTCCTAATTAGTTAAAATATTCTTCATCAATATGTTTTGTTTATTGTAACAAGTAATGCTATACTTAACAATCCAAAAAAAATCATTGAATTTGCTTTAAAGGGTAGTTAGTTAAAAGGCATGGAAAATTTTCAGTTATCTAGCATTTTTGACATGCTGAAGGGGAACTGTCCCTTTAAAAGGCGTATAGGGGTGTTCCAGCCAGTAGTTGATCAAATAAAGTCAGTGCTACAGGGTTTTTATTGTATTTCCTTACTTTTAAGTTTTAGAAGTAAACTAAAATGACTGCTACAACTCTTAATGAATGTCCTATAATGGGCAAAAATGAAATCTACTGAAATTAAATTGCAACAAAATTATAAATACATCGATTTTTTAATTGCCATTTTTCCAGTAGTTGATCAAACGAAAGAAATCAATCAAAAATCTAAATATTAATCTTTAAAATACAGTGTAACCTATGAATAACGATTACCCGTGGGACCGGTGAAAAGTGACCGCTCTTCAGAGGTGGGTGTTATTCAGACGTTTCATAAAAAAAAATTGCATAAATTTAAATAGAAATACACACAGTCATTTTAATTAATCCTCATTGTTGAATATAATCAGTGATTTGCAATTGCTTTGCTTTTTTGCTTCAAATGTCTTTCTCCAAAGAAAAGAAAATATGACTTCATTTGCTATACAACTCATCATCATTATGATTTAATTCAAAATTTTGGATTTCACGAAAGTTCTTCAAAACTTCGGTATGTGTGTTAATACTGGAAATTTTAGGTGATTCTATTATCTATTTCCTCTTTCTCTCGTCTATCTTCCAAAATTTGCTGTATGGAATCAAATGTGACAGTAACTGCCAAATTTTTACCAGACATACAAAAAAGCTAACCTTTATGTTAGTTCGTAGCCCTGCCGTTCTAAGAATATAATATACAATTTCTCCATTATTATTAATATCTTCATTTTCTGCTTGTTCACATATCAAGTAAATTTTGTTTGATCTGTTTCACATTTCGGTTTGCAAATAAATATGACAATGTACCAGGAGCTGTAATTTTTTTTTCTCGTGACTTTTGAGTGGCCGTTGTTCAGAATTCCTTATTTAGAGGTTCGTACTAATGTCAATGCTATGGAACGTGTTTGGTTCCATCAACAAGTGGCCGGTGTTCGGAGGTTTTCGTTATTTAGAGGTGGCCGTTCAGGGAAATTTCACTGTATCATCCTTGGGCTGTGATTATCAATAATTCTTATAAAGCTATTTGGTGAAATAAGCAAGGTGGACGTGGATTCTTTAAACTTACCGTAATTGTCTCCAACTAATCAAAAACTAAATTTTTACATTTTCAAATAAAAAAAAAATCATAAAATGGCGTCTCTTACAGCAGACAACAATGTATTAACAGGTGTCCTAACATTCAAACAAAAATATTATGTCTAGTGCCACGTATAAAACTCATTTCCACTTGAAATAGCACCATATTTCAGAAATTTGATCAACTACTCGAAAAATATCGTCTACTGGCTGGGTCACCCTATATACCTTTATTCAGATATAGATATGTTTCATCGCTCAAACGGCGATATTCTCAAAATCATTCTTCAGCCTCCATTGAGTAGCCAAAAATTTGGAAAGAGATGCTCTGCAGAATAAGAAACAATAGTAGAAAAGTTAATTCACGTTTCATAAATACCCATTTTTATTTTATTTTGTGTTTGCACTTGTTTTTCATAATACACGTGGTCTCGTGATCTTATTTACCAATTTCTTGTTTTAAAAAATTTTGCGAAAATATTTGTATCAACAAATATCTTGAAAATGCCACATACGTCGATCTGAATAAAGGCATTCACATGTCTTTTAAGTGTATTTTTTATCGCTTTTAGCTTAGTTTGCATGATTTTAAGTGATTTTCATACATAATTTTATAATATTTAAATATTTAGTAAAAAAAAAAAGGATTAGAGCTGAGCTCTAGCGTAAATTAAGCACTGCTAGGCACAGTAGGCAATTGTCTAAAGCCTTCAGCCATATTTTGGGGGCATCAAAGAAATTCAAGAGTTCTAATCTAAAACCTTACATTATTCAACATATGCATGACATAACCAATCAAGTTTTAAGACTATTTTAAATATGTTTAATTAATTGCTTATAGTTAGGACAAACAGAGGAACAAAAACTCATTTGCATAAGCAACTTGTTATGCACGAGACTTAAATAATCCAAGCAACAAATCTCACACATTTTGAATGATGCCGATGAAAGGAAACGCCTAATGGTGAAAATAAAGATTTTGTATATGATATCGATCACAGGAAACGCCTAATGGTGAAAATAAAGATTTTCTTGAAATATTGCCAGTTATAGTTAGAAATATGCGACTTTATTCATAATCTAGCAGAAATACTTTGAGAAATGCGGTAATCTATAATTTTTTCCCGTAAAATTTATATTTGTTTTTATATCTCACTCGGAAATGAAATTATAATTGAACGTATGTTTATAAAATTTGAACTTGAATTACAATAACAGAGAAAGCTTCAAGCTTGCATACATCTTTAGGGAAACTTCTAGTCGAAAAAGGGGGAGGGCACATAAAAGGTGCTGGTATTCTTAGAGACTGACTAATTCAGGGGCAGCTGTTCTGAGCCCCGTTTCAGGCGGCCCCCGAGGGAACAGTCAGGACTTTCTTTAAGGTGGTGCCAAGTGGTTAAAATTGGGCAAAAGTGACCGAAATTCTTACATTTTCGAAATTTAGAAAAAGAGACCTCCCCCCCCCTTTCTCTTTCTGTTTCCTGTACCCCTCTGTCCTCCCACTCCCCCGTAAAAAAACAAAAAACAAAAAAAAACACGAACGAACTATGCATTAGAAAACTAATGTTTAATGTTTAATTTTTTTTTTTTAATATAATAACTTATTTATTCCGCTGTTTCCAAGAGAGGTTCATTATTAACGTCTTCATCGTAACAAGGCAAGTTAAAACCATTAAGGGGGCTGGGTACTCAGCTTCTGATTTCTCCTCACTAATGTAAAGTCTATGGGTAATTCGATGCATTCGTCTATTTAAAATATCTCCTCGGGAAATTAATATTTTTAACTTCTATTTTTTGTGTGCACTTCCTAAAAGATGTCTCTTTTATTCCTAGTTCTCAAAATATTTCTAAAGTAGAGACTTAATGTTATAGGAAGTGTTAAAATCTTACTCACAGTTCGTCCGCTTTTAACACACAAAATATTAAATTCAGCCTAGATTTTAGAAATATTTTGAAAACTAAGAAAAAAAAAGAGACATTTTTTAAGAAGAGTACACAGAAAAATGTTGTTAAAAATATCAATTTCCCGAGAAGATATTTTAAGGAATGCATCAAAAGTTCATAGACTTAACATTACGGAGGAGAATTCCGAAGCTGAGTGACCAGCCCCCTTAAGTATGATCAATTAGGAGCAGCTTTCTTTCAGACATGGTATGATATACGTAGATAAGTATAGGGAAGTTTGCAGTTTGCATACAAATACTTTTGTCAAACCAATCCATCAGTTTTCCTACTATTTTCCTACTAGTATTGTTTCTATTAGAATGTATTAGTTGTGTCTGTCTTTCTTGGGATACACTGTATATAGATGTGAATAGTACCTGAATTTATGTATGTACACCATAGGTATGAAGTCTAGTGCAAGTCATTTCTGCATAGTTCCTGACAGCGGCGTAGGAACCTTGTACAAACAGGGGGAGCCGGGGCATATTGCGGAAAGCTAGTCGCGCGGATCATTTCGTTCATTTTGAAGGGTTCCTTCATAGTGTTGCACGTTTCACAAACAGAAGTATAAAATAGAAGCATATCAAAATATCACCAACTCTTTAATAGAGTTAAAATAATTTTTAATAGATATACTTGATACATAGAAATTTAATTTATGTGCGATCCCGAATACAATATTCAAATTTAAGGCTTCTCCCACTTCCATTTACCAAAAATTAAAGTGCTTTCTGTTGTTTTGCTTACAAATTATTTATGAATCTCTTCCAAATCAATTTTAAAGGCCTCCTCTTTATAAATATGTTATCGGTGCCGGCAATTTGTAGTAGACCTATATAAGGGCCCCTTTTTTGGAAATCGGGAGGGTTGTATACAATGAGAAAAAGGGTGAAGGCACAAACAAGTGTGCTCACCACCCCCTCTCTCTCTTCTCTTTATTGTTTATTGTGTGAATTTCCTAGAAAAAGTATACTTTATTTTTTAATTCAGCAGTGTATCGTAAACAGATCTGGTGCAAGAATTTCTCCCGGGGGAACTGAGCCCGTCTGAAATATTCCAGGGGGAGCCACAGCTCCCCCAGCTCCCCCGGTTCCTACGCCCTTGGTTCCTGAACAATTTCTATGGATAGGTAGAAGGATGTCTCCTACAATGATGATTGTCCCGGGTTCCAAGATAGCTTAAGGAGGCTTTTCACTCACGTGAAAACATCCGCTCCGTAATGTTAAACCAATGGGCAGGTTGTTTTCGAATTTCTCATTTAAACTTGAATATTTTTAAAAGTTTTTTTTTTTTTTTTTTTTTTTGCATTGGATAGCCGAGCTCGATCTTTAATATGGCTGTTCTTTACTTTTTCGATTTCGGTTGCAGATTTATTTTTAAAATGTACTTTCACTTTCGAAACTGGTTCCGAAAGTGAAAGTACATTTATTAAAAATATCTGCAACTAAAATCGAAAAAGTAAAAAAGAATTATATTAAAGATTGAGCTCAGCTATCCTATGCAAAAAAACAACAAAAAACAACAAAAAAAAACGTAAAAACGTTTAAAAATATCCAAGTTTAAACGAGAAAATTCAAAAACAACCTCCCCATTGGTTTAACATTACGGAGTGAATGTTTTCACGCGGGTGAAGAGTCCCTTTAAAGTCAGCCTCTGGAGGTTCTAACCTCAGAGGAAGAATCATATTAAAAGTCTATGATTCTAACTTACTTATAATAGTGGTTGAAGGTCCTCGGAAGAAAGATAGACCCAGGGCCCTGCAATTTTGGTTATCTACATATTTAAAAGACAAGGCTGTTTTATTAGTCATCTGCCCAGAGCTTTCTACTGAACCGATTTTGATAATTATTTTTTGAAATGACAGCACTTTATTTGTAGATGCACCCGCACTGGCTATTTTTAACACTTTCCAACAAAATTGAAAAGTGTTTATGCATTCGGTTTGTCTGTCCGTCTGTGCACGCTCTAACTCCCGTAAATATACTCGGATTTTCATGAAATTGATAAAGATTATTTAGGGTCACCAAAGCATGTTTGGTATTGTATATGAAGTATGTAGGATTAATTGTTCATTTACAGGAGCATTCAAAAGTATTTCATTACATTATGGTATATGGGAAAAATCGTTTGCAGAGTATTTTAAATGTATAGAAAATGATATAAATCACTAAATTTCACTATGATCACGTTGGAACAGGACATTCATAGCATTTTTTCTTCATTTACAGGGACACACAAAAGAAATCGGTTACACTAGAGTACTGTCTTTGAGTAATAATTGCTGGAGTGTACGGTTTAAAATTCGATATGCGCTTTTAAATTTAATTAATTTTTTGCATCTTACTCATTATATATAAATTCTATACCTCAAATTCAGGGCTGCACAAAAGTATTTACGTACCGTTCTCCTTATTAGAGGAAATTGATGAAGATAAATTTTCAACTGAAGTATGTATAGCTCTTAAGTGAACTAAATTTTGGCTTGCATGTAGCTAATAGATTCAAATCTATAAATCATACAGGGCTGCTATTCGAATAATTTTCCGATTGTGGATGTGAACAGCTGAAATTGGGTTCTGATATGTATTATGCGTTTCCATAGGGTTGAATTAGACGTAATATTTTAATTTTTTAAACAGTGCAGTTTTGTTACATTATTCTGAATGTGTTGGAAAGTGTTTCATAATCTATGCTTGACGCATGATTTTTTCTTACTTTTTTTTTAATAATTTTAAAAGTCCTTTATGAAATTTTTTCACATTGGTGGGAATCGGGTTACTTCCATTCTTGAAGAGAGAAGGGAAACAATTGGAATTACCATATTATTATGATTGCCATTTTTGTATTGCAATTAAAAATAACTTTTTTAAAACTTATGAACAGAAAATGACTTCAGTAAT
The DNA here is from genome assembly GCA_963932465.1 of Maratus speciosus. Lineage (NCBI taxonomy): Eukaryota > Metazoa > Arthropoda > Arachnida > Araneae > Salticidae > Maratus > Maratus speciosus. The sequence goes on from OZ010789.1 coordinate 617,824,019, forward strand.
TTAAATTAACACATTTTTACTCATAAAGCTGTTATATTTCAAAATTTATTTCATTCCGCTGATATTGAGATTGAGACGCTCATCTCACAGGGTTTTATTGGGTGAAAATGATGTCATAGTAAAAATGAAATGTGTATTTCCTTTGATAAAACTAAATATTTTACTACGAATGCGTCTAAAAGTAAATTTTAGGATTTCGCTGGCACTCAGTTGTTGGCGAATGTTTACATGCAAAATTGTAAGTGGCAAACGTGACATCAATTTTGGGAATATATTTATTAATAATCTATTGGGAGTTAAAGCATTTTTTAAATAGTGAATATGAATATGAAAAGTATGTATGTAAATTTTGCGACGGTGAAAAGGTGTTGTTTTTAGATTTCGGTGAAAACTAAAATTATAATTGTGTCATAGTGGCGCAATTTTCGTTGATTTTTCATTACGTAATACCAAAGATCAAAGCATCCATTACTAACTTCATAATTTCATTATCTCAATTGCATTCGGTCGCAAAATTTGGCGATATTTCACCAAGTGTCGCCAAATTTAGCAAGAATTTGAAGCTAACGTTCCCTAACCTTCATAAATGAATACCTGATTTTCTTTAGTTGTCATGTTTCAAAATGTCAAATACTACTAGAATTTCAAATTGCTATATCTCAATCATGTTTTAAGTTAGAAACGAAACAAGAAATATTCCGGAATCTTTGTATCAAGGCCTAACACTTAAACATAAAATAAATATGGATTTCAAAATTTTTTGTGTATATATTTTTTAAATGTTTGAATGACCGCCTTTTTGAAACAAGATGGCGGATGAAGTCGGCCAACGAACTCGGTTGAGACCTTTTGTTGTACTATACACACAAAAAAATCTCATTCAAATCGGATAAATAGGAGTTATCTCATGACAAAAATCAGATATATATAGAGTAAGGTGCCCTATTATCGTCCCCTAGTCACTTTTAGGCCCTTGGAAGTTGTAATTTTCAGTGAAAATCTACAAAATTTTGATTTTAGATAGACTAACTACCTACGCACATAAAAACATAGGCAAATATCGTTACAAAAATTTTTTAACAATGCGAAAAATTGTTTTTTCAAAGGCATCTAAAAAAGGCAAAAGAAAAAGAATGGTCCCAATTTCGTCCACCCCCTCAAAAAAAAAAAAAAAAAAAAAAAAAAAGAAAAAAAAAATACAATACGCCGAGGCTTAAACTAATAACTGAAATTTATTTCTAAATGAGTAAATAATTTAATTTATATTAAAGTAAGGCACAAAGAAATGTACAAATTATCAGTGAAAGAATAACATAACCAAACATTAGCCATCCAAACATGAGGAAAAAAATTGAAAAAAAATGTCAGGAAAAAGTATTCCTAATTTCGTCTCCGGGACGAAAATAAGAACTGCAAGGGGGACGAAATTGGGACCACGCTACTTCTCAATATGACGGAACTTCAGTTCCAGTATGATGAACTGAGCGTCCTAAAACTCACTGCATGATATTGTCAGCATCTTATCAATGTAAAATACATGCCATGAATAAGAAATAAATATTTACAGTACAGTAAATAACGCTGTACAAACGACGTAATAAGAACTCGGGTCTTCTAAAAATAGGAAATTCGCCGTCTTTAATTTATGTATGCGTCTTGGCGAACGAAACTTTCAATTCTGAGCCCTTTTACCTTCCGTCCGCTGTGCCTTGCGTCATAAGTGGCGCCACATTCGCAGAAGCGGAGAAATTAAAGGGGACGAAATTAGGAGCGGGGGCGAAGTTTGGGCACTTTGCTCTCTCTCTCTCTATATATATATATAAGTCACGTTTGAACGGAAGGTGGTTTGGGGCCTAAGGGTCATGATCGGTGAAAATATAGCAAAATTTTTTGGAAGTGTTTTCCTCCGAACGGCTGCAATAGGTAGATTTTTACTTTTACGTAGCTTTCATTACAAAAAGTACAAAACTACCTATTGCAGCCGTCCGGAGAAGGCATTTCCGGAAAATTTTGGTATCTTTTCACCGACCATGACCCCCAAACCCCAAATCCACCCTTCATTCAAATGTGACTTAGGGTTATATATATATACATATATATATAGGTTATATATATATATGGTTATATATATATCTGATTTTTGTTATGCTACAACTCACGTATCTATTAACCGATTTGGATGTGATTTATTGTGTATATAGTACAAACAAAGGTCTCGACCGAATTCGTTGGCCAACTTCATCCGCCATCTTGTTTCAAAATGGCGACCATTTAACATTAAAAAAAAATTAAAATAAAATTAGGTGCAAAAAAAATTTAGAAATTCAAAAAGATTTCTATCTTATGTGTTTGACGTTCATACAAAGATTCCGGAACATTTTTACTTTCTTCTATCTTTACAAGAAGAAAGTATTGGATTCATGAAAATTTTCGAATTCCGGTTTTCGACGGATTTACACGTTTTAGGGGTCAGAGAACCCGAAAAACATGTTTTTACGAAATGTCTGTCTGTGAGTCTGTCTGTCTGTGTGTGTGTGCGTGGCACAAATTTTGTGGGCGCTCTATCTCGAGAACTAATGCACGGAATTTAATAAAAATTCATAACCAGTTAGTCCCTGATACAAATTGATGCTGATTAGTTTTTGGTGCAAATCACTCAACAGGTGGCGCTGCTGTGCTGCATTTTTTACGATTTACGCAATGGCTCTATCTCAAGAACTAATGCACGGATTTTCACGAAACTTCAAATTCAGTTAGTCCCTGACATGACTTAATGCTGATTACGTGTTGGTGTAAATCGCTCAACAGGTGGCGCTGCTATGCTGCATTTTTTACGATTTCCGCAATGACTCTATCTCAAGAACTAATGCACGGATTTTCATGAAACTTCAGATTCAGTTAGTCCTTGATATGCCTTGATGCTGATTACGTGTTGGCGTAAATCGCTCAGCAGGTGGCGTTGCTGTGCTGCATTTTGAACGATTCTCACAATAGCTCTATCTCAAAAACTTATGCACGAATTTTCATCTAACTTCAGATTTAGTTAGATGTTAACACAAGTTGTTGCTGATTAGGTTTCAGTGTTAATCGTCCAATAGGTGGCGCTGCTATGCTGGAATTTTCATGATTTTCGCAATAGCTCTATCTCCAAAACTCATATACGGATTTTCCCCAAACTTCAGATTCAGTTAGACTTTGACATAAGTGGTTGCTTGGTGATTTTTGGTGTAAAGCACCCAATAGGTGGCGTTGCTATGCTGAATTTACACGATTTCAGAGATAGCCATATCTCAAGACCTAATGCACGGAATTTCATACCTTTAGAATCCTCATGATTGGCATAGATTGCCGTTTAATTTTGGCAGTGTGAGAGCGAATTTTCCAGTATTAGCATGCATGAGATAGAAGAAAGTTTTGGGATTGGGTACATCCGACTAGTTTGTTTCGTCTATATCTTAAAAAATGGCTGAGATATAGCAGTTTGAATTTCTAGGGTGGCTGATATTTTGAAGCAATCTGATTTTCGTCATGCTGTAACTCTCGTATTTATAAACTGATTTAAGGGTGTATTCGAAAAAATGTTTTTCCACCCTCAACAGCTCGAAATTTTCTGAGACATTTTCAGACTCATTTTTAAAAGTAAAAAAATGAAACTTGCTGGGTGTGATTTTTGAAGACATGTTTAACATGCCGTGTGATTTCATTTTCAGCTCAATTAATTAGAATTTGATTTTTAAACAGTTATTTTCTCAGTATGACCATTTTTTTCATTCCCAGATCGCCCGCTTCTGAAAATTCGGTTCAAAACGCCAACTTTGACAGCGTTTAATACAGTATTTTCTGCATTTATCAAAAAATCGAGAAACACGGCACATTATGTAGTTTCTAAATAAGAGAATTTCCCAGTTTGATGCGTTTGAGAGCAAAAACGAATTTTAAAATGAATCAGAAATTAAACAGTTTGGATCGGAATACACCCTTAAATGAGACTGATTGTATACTAATGACTCGATCATGTTCGCTGGTCAGCTTCTTCCGTCATCTTGTTTCAAAATAACAGCCATTTGCACCATGCACTGCCACGCAACGCTTAAATATTATTAATATTCGTTAGCTTCAAATTCTCGCCAAGCTTGGAGACACTTGGCGAAATATCGCCAAATTTGGCGACCAAAAAAAAAATAACCATAAATGATGGCAACTTGGCTATAACTTACTAATTTGGCCCTATTCTCATTCAAATTTTAGTATTGACGAATATTCTCTTATCGAGTTCGTCGCATTTTAGCTTGTTAAATTTTGAGTAAATTTAGCTTCCAGTAAAATTTGCAAAATTTTAAAACCAAGAAATGTGAAAGCTACCTCTTCTTACCGGAACTGGCCGAAAGGACTTTTTTGTAATGAAAGCTACCTAAAAGGAGGAAAACAGGGCAAAAAATACTATTAATGAAAAAATGTCTATTATTTCCATTTTTTTTTTCTCTTTTGAAAACCTTCAACAAATTTTAACTATAATGTGTATTCAAAAATTCTTCGCACGCTTCCTTTAACTTCGGCTTTCAAAATATATAATTAAATTTTTATCATAAAAATGTTCTCTAAGACACATTCTTAGTTTATTTTATATTGCTTTTTACACTCATATGTAAATATTATGGAATAAAAATATTTTTCGTAATTTTCTTAATAATTCGTGCTCTTATGTAATTTCGATATATGTTGTTTAATATTAGCATTAAAACTGCATACGTAATTGTTTCATTTTAATTTAACTTTTATGCATATTTGCTTGTATAAAACACATTATTCCATTGAAATGTCCTTGAATCAAAAGGTTTCGAAAATACATCGGTGAACGCTTACCAGCAATAATGTGATCATTTTTGCAGATGTAGAAGAAATTATTGAGCTGCTGTTGAAATGAACTTTCATTTTCAATGTTGCACATTCATGTATCCGTTTGCATTTAAAAATTAAATTGATCAACTTATCGAACTATTTTAGGTAGCTTTCATTACAAAAAAGTAAAAAGCTACCCATTGCAGTCGTCCGGTCGAAAGCACTTCCGGAAAATTTTGGTATATTTTCATGCGATAACTCTCGTACTTATAAACCGATTTGGATGAAATTAATTGTATGCATAGTACATACCAATGTCTCAACCGAGTTCGTTGGCCAGCTTCATCCGCCATCTTGTTTTAAAATGGCGGCCATTTAAAATTTTTAAAAAATTTAATAATTTAAAAAGCGGGGGAAATAAATTAAAAACTGAAAAAAATTATTTTCTTAAGAGTTTGACATTAATATAAGGATTCCAGAGCATATTTTGTTTCGTCTTTATCTTAAATAAACGGTCAAGTGCGAGCATTACTCGCGCACAGAGGGTTCCGTAGAATGAATATATGAATTTGTAATTGTATTATAAAAAAAAATAAAAAAGAAAAATGCCCAGCTAAACTGATGGCATTGAGCTCACAGGCTATTCACACTAATTGTATATCATACTCTTATTTTAAAGAATAATGCCCCTCAAAAAAAAAAAAATAAGGGGAATTAGCCCCCGTTTCACCCTTTATACTTAACCAGTGAACCTCCAAATCTAATCAGGGAAGCTCCTTATCATAATAAACCGGTATACCAAATTTGGAGAAAATCGAATAATTCTGCAAAGAAAACCCATTTATCTAAGTTAAGGGGGTGGACTAGCCCACCCCCCCTTTATCCTTAACCAATGAATCCCCAAAACGAATCAGGGAAGCTCCTTAACATAATAAACAGGTATACCAAATTTGGAGCAAAGCAAATAATTCTGCATGAAAAAGCCGTTTATATAAATTAAGGGGGGGGGACTAGCCACCCTTCCCCCTTTATTCTTAACCAATGAACCCCCAAAACTAATCAGGGAAGTTCCTTAACATAATAAACAGGTATACCAACTTCGGAGCAAATCGAATCATTCTGCATGAAAAAACCATTTATCTGAATTAAGGGGGTGGACTAGCCCCCCTTTTCCCCCTTTATTCTTAACCAATGAACCCTCAAAACTAATCAGGGAAGTTCCTTAACATAATAAACCGGTATACCAAATACGGAGCAAATCGAATGATTCTGCATGAAAAACCCATTTATCTGAATTAAGGGGGTTGGACTAACCCCGTTTTTCCCCCTTTATCCTTAACCAATGAGCTCCCAAAACTAATCAGGGAAGTTCCTTAACATAATAAACCGGTATACCAAATTCGGGGCAAATCGAATGATTCTGCATGAAAAACCCAATTATCTGAATTAAGGGGGTGGACTAACCCCCTTTTCCCCCTTTATCCTTAACCAATGAACCTCCAAAACTAATCAGGGAAGTTCCTTAACATAATAAACCGGTATACCAAATTCGGAGAAAATCGAATCATTCTGCATGAAAAATCCATTTATCTGAATTAAGGGGGTGGGCTAGCCCCCCTTTTCTCCCTTTATTCTTAACCAATGAACTCCCAAAACTAATCAGGGAAGTTCCTTAACCTAATTAACCGGTAAACCAAATTCGGAGCAAATCGAATCATTCTGCATGAAAAACCCATTTATCTGAATAAAAAGGGGTGGACTAACACCCCTTTTCCCCCTTTATCCTTAACCAATGAACCCCCAAAACTAATCAGGGAAGTTCCTTAACATAATAAACCGGTATACCAAATACGGAGCAAATCGAATGATTCTGCATGAAAAACCCATTTATCTGAATTAAGGGGGGTGAACTAAACCCGTTTTTCCCCCTTTATCCTTAACCAATGAACTCCCAAAACTAATCAGGGAAGTTCCTTAACATAATAAACCGGTATACCAAATTCGGGGCAAATCGAATGATTCTGCATGAAAAACCCAATTATCTGAATTAAGGGGGTGGACTAACCCCCCCTTTTCCCCCTTTATCCTTAACCAATGAACCTCCAAAACTAATCAGGGAAGTTCCTTAACATAATAAATCGGTATACCGAATTCGGAGAAAATCGAATCATTCTGCATGAAAAACCCATTTATCTGAATTAAGGGGGTGGGCTAGCCCCCCTTTTCCCCCTTTATTCTTAACCAATGAACCCCCAAAACTAATCAGGGAAGTTCCTTAACCTAATTAACCGGTATACCAAATTCGGGGCAAATCGAATGATTCTGCATGAAAAACCCATTTATCTGAATTAAGGGGGTTGGACTAACCCCGTTTTTCCCCCTTTATCCTTAACCAATGAACTCCCAAAACTAATCAGGGAAGTTCCTTAACATAATAAACCGGTATACCAAATTCGGAGCAAATCGAATCATTCTGCATGAAAAACCCATTTATCTGAATTAAGGGGTTGGACTAACCCCGTTTTTCCCCCTTTATCCTTAACCAATGAACTCCCAAAACTAATCAGTGAAGCGCCTTATCACAATGAACCTAGGAAAAAATTTTGAAGCAAATCGGATGTTTCTATCAAGAGTTATCGCGTTACGTACATACGTACATACATACATACATACATACAGAGCGGGCGGGCACATTAGCTCTCAGGCTTTGATAGCCTGTGAGCTAAAAAGTGGTAAAAGAATACTAAGACTTTTTAAAAAACAATATAACGTAGGGTTGGGTATAACTGTATGTATTAGAAAAGTGTAATCGGGTATACCATGAAAGTTCAAAGAGATATATGGAACAATATCAAATATAGCTATTCGTATAACTCTTTTTTTAATATTATCCTAATCTATTTATGATGAACTTAATTCGGTACTGACAATAAAGGCAGTGCATAGTTAAACTTCATTTGGCATTTCATGAAACTAAATTCAGCGTAGTAATAACCTTTATTTCTACAGTGTAGCTAAAACAAAACCTTTGTTCAAAGTTTAAATTTGGCATTGTGCTAAGCGCGCTTTGAATTGAGGTCTCAAAGTTGCAACGCCGCCTTGGTCAGTGCCGCGTTTTTCCAGATAGGTATTTAATTAACTTTTAAAGTCACTCGAGGCGTATTGAGATACACAATCAATGCAAACTATCGCGAATCTCACAGTATTTATGCGATTCATTCTAATTAAATATTTCGAGGCGATGCCCTTAAAAAACGGACACCTAATTTTAATTCCAAAACAGACAAATGGCACAAAGAATATTTAATTAAAATTTTCCTTTTATCATGTACGTGAAAATAAGCAAGTTCGCATTTTCTAATAAATTCGTTTATAAATTCTGGTGTCAGTTCATTATTTCATAAGTTTATAAATAGAATTACTCCGTGCCGGAAAGGATTAAGTGGTCGCAGGACTCTTAAAGCTTCAAAATTTAAGAAATTTTAATTTTTTTAGATGTTAAACTCCTATCTTTTCTGAATATTTTGATATAATTGTTTCCTTGAAATTCCCATTAGAACAGAAGTTTTGGCTTTTAGAATTATACCCGCTCAATAGCTGAAGCGGCGTTTCCGAAACTTTAAAGTCATTATTTTCCAAATGGCGTTTTTGGGTATAACGCGCAGGATACCTCAAAAACTTCTGAATATTTTTTCATGAAATTTTCAAAACATATATTCTATGTTATTCTGTATAAACTGAACCTAAAATTTCCTTTTTATTGTTCAAAAAAATATTTTTTTAGGTGATTTTACTGTTGAAATTTTCAAAATTTTGTACTAGCTAAATGCAACATTGCATTAAAAATATAAAAATGCTTTAAATACAAATTTATTTAAGTTCAGGGAAATTATTACAATCTGAAGTATAAGTAAGCACCAAAATTTTCATTCTAGTTGCAATATTTATTTTGTAATCCTGCGCGTAAACTGTTATGCGAATTTTTTGTTCGACAAATATCTAACAGTTTCGAGCCCCCTATAAATACTAATTCTGTATCTTGCAATTTTTTAAATACATGAAACGAAAGAACATACTTATATCTTTCATTCCAATTAAAATTGTGTTTTAAAATCATATACATTTTAAGACATTAAATGTTGAAAATGGTCTTTTTTTTCATTTTTTCCACTTTTTAGAGTCCCAAGACACCTTAAATTAGTATGTTTTTAACAATTTGACGTTTATTGCTTTTATACTGTTACTGGACATTACATTACACATATATATCATGAAAAGTCGTTAACTAGGCATAGAGTACGCCGCCCCTATCCTTGTGTATGTCCAAACTGACCGTACCTTTAAGGGTTAATATCTCAGCTAATTACCGATGATTTTTTTCGAAAATCATTATCAACAATGTTTTTATTCTTCTGCAACGATAGGTATATTAAGCGATGCTCAACAATTTTTCTGAATGCCCGTAAATCGAAATTTGTGTATAACAGAAAAATGCTAATTACTCAAAATCTATGTGACCTAGGGTAATCGCTATAATTTTCCGGCAAGGTTTATATTAACGTCCACTACCTCTAATTTTTTCATAATTTTAGTTTCAGTAGATTCGGAATTAGATGGGGGGGAACATATTTTTGCGCTACATTTTCAACAATATCTTTGAAAATATAATACCTAAAATTAAAAAGAATGTATTTTTGAGTTCATCGTTACAAAAGATTTCACAGGATACCCCACATGATATACAAAGAAAAGATTTTTTTTTCAAGTAGCATAATTAGCCCCTCTACTTTTTTTACTAAATATATTTATGAATGTTTATTAATCTGAAAATATGTGGGTCAGTGGTCTTTATTATTTCCCCGAATTTGAACTTTCCACGTTCCATAGTTTACGATTAAAATGGCTGTGACAGACAGACGGACAGACACAGGAGTGATCTTATAATGGTTCCGTTTTTACTTTTTAAGTACGGAACCCTAAAAATGGCTGAGATATAGCAATTTGAATTTCTAGGGTGGATAACATTTTGGCTTCATCCGCCATCTTGTTTGAAAATAGCGGCTATTGGTTATTGAACAGCATTTAATGCAACTCCATACCTATAAGGGGGTTACCATAGGGGGGGGGACCCTGTTCTGTCGCCAAATGCCGCCAAGTTTGTAGCCAACTTAGCGATATATCTAATATTTCGCCAAATTCCCATAGACTTCCATTGTAAACCAATAGGATTTACTTGCTTACAGAAAATCAACAAATTGAGATATTTTAATGCAACAAAAACTAAGGGATTATACTAATTATATTTAAGGGAGTCCAAGTACATTAAATTATGAATAAAAGTAACATGATACAATGCTTAGCATGCTTTCCCAAACATAAATTTTAAGGGAGACCAAACTGGTCGCCAAGGGCGGCTAGTAGCTTACTAAATTGGCGTAATTCTCATTCAAATTCAGTATTGACGAATATTCTCTTATGAAGTCCGTCGCATTTTAGCTTCCTAAAATTTGAGTAAAATTAGCTTCGAGTAAAACGTGCGAAATTTTAAAACCAAGAAATATGAAAGCTTCCTCTTCCCCCCGGCACTGACCGAAAGGACTTTCTTATATATCTTTCAGCAGTGGAAACATAAGGCTTAAAAAGCCTTCAAAGCGCTTAAAAAACCATTACTTATGACATAAACTCACATTTGCAGACTGGGCTATGAAATAGCTGTTGTATCATCACTGTAAAAAAAAAAAAAAAAAAAAAAAAAAAAAAAAAAAAAAAAGGATTAAAAAACGGAGATACGGAGATTTTACTGGCAATCGAGACGCCAGTACTATTTCCCCATTTTGACGGAAAATTTCCCTCATAAATTCCAGAAAAAGAAAAATTTTCTGTAATTCACGGGGAAAATTTTCTTTAAAAACACGGATTTCTGGAATTTATGGGGGAAATTTCTGTAAAAAACGGAAATTGTACTGCCGTCTCGATTGCCAGTAAAATTTCCGTTTTTTTTTTTTTTTTTTTTTTTTTTAACAGTGTATTTATAATAAAATAGTAAGTGCAGATCCCAAATGATATTAAAACAACCAAAACAACTTTGAAACAACAAAGAAAAATCATCCGTTAAGCATAGATTATAAAACACTTTCCAACACTTCCAGAATTCTTTTACAAAACTTCGTTATTTACGGAAATAAGGTAAGTAAGATAACTAAGTAAACATTTTAGAAAACGCTTAAAGCATTTAAAACTGATTTCAGCAATTACCTTCCAGAGCCAAATATGTATTCCGATTCCTTTGTACAGCCCTGTATTTGATCTATAGGTTGGTATATATATATATATATATATACTATATAATTCAAAAAATTAGTTTAGCAAAAAAAAAAAAAAAAAAAAAAAAAAAAAAAAAACGCACAATAGGCTGAAATTTCCCTTTCGCCAGTTTATACCAATAAGATGAAAACATACTTGAATACTTTTGTACTGCCCTGTATATTACCTACTGCCTTTATATACACGCCACTATTTATCTAAAATATAATTCAGGCTAAAATACTCTTAAAACTACTGAAGTCACACTTCCATAAATTATCATTCATAGATGGCCATATACCCAATACTTTGCATGGCCCTATATGTCATTTTATCGATATTCTACAAACATTTTTTAGTAGCTAAATGTAGTTTGGCATAAAAAGGAATAACTCATTTAAAAACCACCTTTAAGCAGTTTACGCTCATACTTGGTAACGCTTAAGAATTATTTTGTGTAGTCCTGTATATGATCTATAGCATTTATACACACCACACAGTATGCAAAAAATTAGTTAAACTTAAACTAAACATAACTATAACTAAAAATGCACTTCCAGCAACCATCGCTAATATAAAGCACTTCGGATACAGTATAATATCCGAAATCTTTTGTGTGTCCTTGCAAATGCTACGCATTTCATATTATACAGGAAGTAATTTTTATTAAACTTCAGCATGTATATCAATTTCATTACGTATGAAATAGATAATTAAAATACGCCGCAAGCAATTCCTACCCCCCCTATCATTGTGTAACGGAATTCTTTTGTGTGGCCCTGTAATTAATAATAAATATTCTTTGCTCCACATATTCTAGTGCACTTCATAAATACATATCAATTTCATTATGTTTGAAAGGCTGTGGCATCATTAAAATGCACCTGAAACGATTTTTCCCATTGGACGTAATGTAACGGAATATTTTTGACTGTTCCTGTAAATGAACTATACCTGCAACAAATTTCATTTACAATAAGTGTCATGCTATAGTAAGAATCAATAACGTACAAAAATTTCAGAACAATCCGAGTACATTTACGAGAGTTAGAGGGCTGTCTGTCTGCCGTGCTCTAACTTGCGTAATATAGTCCGAATGTCATAAAATGGATATCTGTTATTGGGTGTTTACTATGTCATGTTCGGTATTGAAAATGAAGTGTGTAGCATTTTCGGTTCATTTACAGGGGCACTCAAAATAATTCCGTTACATTACGTCTATTTGGAAAAATCGTTTTCAGTGTATTTTAATGATGTTAAAGTTTTTTAAACATATTGAAATTTATATACGTCCCTGAGGTATACTACAAGGTTCTTACTATAGAAGTGGGTGTCCATAGAACTTATTGTTTATTTACAGATACACAGAAAAGAATCTGGCGATAGAAGAAAATGAGCAATAATTGAACTATTGAAGCCTACGGACAATAATTCCTGGAAATGCGTTTGCAGTTGTGATATACGTTTCTAAATTATATTATTTTTTAACCACTTCAGTTCCAAAGCTAAAATAATAATATAAATGCTTATTCATTGGTTTTTTCCAAACAAAATGATATCGTAAATAACAGAAAAAATATCTTTTCTGAAATCGATCCTTTAGGCGATTAGTAATTTAGGTTGAAAAATATGGATCTAAAACTATAAAACCCTTCAAAAACATCAATTTAATAACCATTAACCTAAATTAACGCAATCACAAATTTAAGAGCTTTAAACAAGTAAATAACCTACAAATCCTCAAAAATTTTTATTGATAAAAAATTTCAGTTAAATATAAAGATTTCTCACTTCCTTGGTCATACTGTCTTTTGGGCATTTTTAGGCATTTTGCAAACTCAGATGAAAATAACATTTATTTTATGTGGGAATCAGCTTACATGCTGCCATTTATTCGTTTGGTTTGAATGCAAAAAATATTCAGCTATTAAGAAGTGATGCGAAAATGCAAAAAAATCGGACATTTTAGTTTTTATATGGAAAAGAACAGAGATCCCCGTATGGGGACCCAGGGACCGAAGAGGTTAAATATTTCTTAGTGTTTAGAAATTCTATACATCATGTATAGAGTCGCATTTGTTTATTGGCGGAAATTTCTGAGTGGAAATTTTCAGCTGTGCAATGCGTTTAACTGAGCTAACTTTTAGTATACTATGTAGTATGCATTCATACTAGCGTCTAAATCGCGCCCCTCACAACGGCTCATATCACAAATGCACCCGCGAAATTCCCTAGCACGGCGCGCTGGCTCATAGGATGCTTTGTTTACTTTCAGCTTAAAAGCGGAGCGTTGCATAGTTGCCTGTCTTCATAGTTTTTAGAAATGAAAAAAAAAATAATAAACCAGCTAACAAATATCATTCATGTACAAGTTAAATGAGCTTTATTTAAAACCGGATTTAAATTGCTTGATATCATCATTTATTTGTATTATTATTATTTTTTAAAGTCTGAATAAAATCAGTTTATTTTTTCTTTTGGGTTGATTTTTACTGGAGACGGGATTTTATATTTATTAATGTTCAATAAAGTGAAATTAAAACAATATTACAGACAACTTAAACATATTTAAAGAGTAACACTTTATAAAATTTCTGTCTTTTAGAAAAGAAAAAAACTCGCTGTTATTTTATGAAAGTAAATACTAGAATTCATTAAAAAATAATCTGCCTTTTAAGTATCGATGCGAAATACAAAATCCTAAAAATAAAAGTATGGATAAATATTCTTTTTTAAAAACTGCTTCATTTTCTAGTTAGATGATCAGTTTATTTTTGTAAAAATATAACTAGGCTGATGTGCCAATTCCAAAACTTTATTCTATCTCATGTTAATAATTCAAAATTCGCTACCATAGCGCTAAAATTAAATGGCAATCTATGTCCATCATGAGCGATGTAAAAGTACATAGGTTCGTTGAATTGGGTGAATTTAATAAGACGATATAAGTATGGCATTGTTTCAAACAAATTATATCAATTTCGGAACCCGATTTCTTAGATGTCCGCAACCAAAATTCTAACCCAAAGCATCAAAATCAGCACCTGTTGTTCAATATACACTCAAGTCTAATAAGGATCTATTTACGTGAAAATGCAACAGAATACTAAGTTTGATAAAATTCCGTGCATTAGTTTTTGAGATATAGCTTTTGCGAAAATTGTGAAAAATTCAGCATAGCAGTGCCACCTGTTGTGCTATTTACACCAAAAGCTAATCAGTAACAGCTTACATCAACGTCTAACTAAATATGAAATTTTATGAAAATCCGTTCATTAGTTCTTGAGATAGAGCTATTAATTACACAGTAATCGTACAGAAAGGAGCATAGCAGCACCACCTGTTGGGCGATATACACCAAAAACTAATCAAGCTAGTTTATATCAAGGTCTAACTGAATCTAAAGTTTTATTAAATTCCGTACATCAATTCTTGATAAAGTTATTGCTGAAATCGTGAAAAAATCAGCATAGCAACGCTACCTGTTGGGCGATATACACCAAACACTAATTAGCACCAGTTTATATCAAGGTCTAACTGAATCTACATGTTTGTGAAATTTCGTGTATTCGTTATTGAGATAGAGCGCCTAAAAAATGTTTGTCACATACCGACAGACTCACAGACAGAGTGACAGACAGACATTTTCTAAAAACCATTAAATCGTGTTCAGGATTTTCTATAACGTATAAATCCATCGAAAACTGGAAGTCGAAAATTTTCCCGAATCCAACTAATTTCCTCTTGTAAAGATAGGAGAACCCAAAAATGAGAAACATGGATTTTTCATTTACAATTTTTATTAGTAATTAAAATCAGTACAAAAACTCTCAATGAGTTAAACGTTTGAGACACAGCACTTTACCTTATGGCTCTAAAAATTTTAAATATAGGTATTAAAAATAATGATATAAAAATTTCGGTAACGCTATGCTATTAATTAAAAGACAAATATATCATCCTTTTATTTTTTCTATTTATGTTCAGAAGTGCAAACAGTATTTTCAACATCAATTGATATAGTATATGCAATTTACTCACTAATGCTTTTTCATTCAGATCTCTGATAAATTCAAAATATGGGTTTTTAAATGAGATGATATGAAAATTTGAATGGCAAATGTATAGGACTTTAAAAGGTTTGTTTTAAAATTCGATAAAAAATATTTTTGGTTTGTCTTTTTAAGTATATTTTCACATCCAAACGATATTTTTAAATTTTCCAGTACACTATTAAATATATAAAATTTTCACTGAGTCTATATCATACATTGAAATGATTTATTTCAATCAATTCAGTAATCTTTTGTGTTAAGCTCTCCAAAAATCATAAGTAAAGTTTATGTAAATGTTTTGTTTGCGTCATAGTAGCCAAATTAAATGAAATATATGCAAATCGATAACATGACAGAAAGAAAAACCGATAGTTTTTTTTATTATTATTCTTTATTTAAAGAAAATAATCTGTAACATTTGCCGTTCAATAAAAAGAATAAATAAATAATTACTGTTAAGTTTGTAGCTTTTAATGAGCACATGGAAAGCATGTTCAAAGTTTAGTCATATATGCAATTCTTGCGTTATACTTTGGACTCACATCTGGAGTCCCTGATGACTGATAATTTTAAACAGTGAAGTTCTTAGCAATAAATGAAGAGAGTCTCATTTAAGCCGATTCAGCTCAAAACAGTGAGTAATGTAGAAAATTTCCGAAGAAATAAACGAAATTTTTGAAATACAGATAGTTTCGGCCGAATTTTCAGCAGCATTTTCCCCGAAAACGAATGTTTGGCGAAACTCAGATTTTGGGCCGAAAACTTAACGAATATTTCGGTCGACCTACACTTAAAGTTACTAAAACTTTTAAATCTGTTATACTCAACTCGTTAGTCGCTTATTCTCTGATCTCTAATGCCAGATATTTAAGATCTGACTGCTTACCTTTACCTAAGAAAGACATTTTAAAAACTAATATACATATACTATTTATTTTTCTCTTTAAATACTGAAACAGCAGAGATCTGATAAGTAAAAAAATAACAAAATTAACAAAAATCGTATTTAACATCTGAAGGACAACATTTTTATCCAAAAATATTCCTTTACATTCATCTCTTTATTTTATTCAGAATCAATAAATAAAAATTTAATCTCACTACTATCAAATCTTTTTGAAATCATCTTGCTGCCCACGCCAATAACGACACACACACACACACACACGCGCGCGCGCGCGCAAAAAAAAAAAAAAAAAAAAAAAAAGCATTTGAATTTAACTCGTAAAAAAGAAAAACCATATTTTCCCTTTAAGTAGGGACTTTCTCAGTAGCATAGGAAAATTCGTGGGTGCATTTGTGATATGAGCCATTGTGAAGGCGCGTTTTAGACGCTAGTTGCATTGATATCTGTAGATCATATACAGCGTTGCAAAAAAAAAAAAAAAAAAAAAAGAAAAAAAAAAAGAAAAAAAATCAATCGTAACTTTTAACAACTATTCATGGTAGGGTAGATCGGGGCTAGTTGGGCCGCTTTTTCTTCTAATATTTAAAAAATAATTACAATTCAACATTTTAAATTTCTTTTTATGTTACCACTATCAGTGTACTTTCAGGAAGAAGTCACAATAGTAAAGCTTGAAAATATTAACTATAAGTATTAGTTTAGAAGCTCAAATTGACACCAAGTCGCTTGGGCCAACCTGCCCCGATTGCGGGGTAAGTTGGCCCGCGTCACTTTTTAGTGTTCTGATAATGTAGAAGTTTAAGAAATGATCAAAATTTTACCAAATCTTAATTTTTATTTGTTGCGAACGAAAACACAATGTAGCCTCCTAAATTAAAATAAAAAATTTAAATATTGAAACTATGAGTTATTCAAATTATTAACTTCGACCAAAAATTGCTTTAAAAATTGATTTTATTTTCTCATAAAAAATGTCTTTAATACATTACGGAACAGTAATAAATTTTAATAAAGGCATGCTAGGTGTTAAAACACCGGAAATCTTAGAGTAGAGTAGTTTAAGAAATCATTTATCCTTAATTAGGTGATTTATTATAAACACCAGTTGATAAATAAATTGTATCAAGGCCTCTGTACATCTGTTAAGTGCAATAATTCTTTTCTTTGTTGGCCAAGCCAACAGGGATTTTTCTATAATTATGAAAGTTATAAATGTTTTTGTACAACAGGAGCAGTTGATTTAATTCGGGGAGGAGGTAAACAACATTATAACTTCATTTTTTAAAAAGATTGATTGGAATAATCAGGAATTCAATTAATAAAATAACTCTTTACTATTAATTGATAATAAATTAATTAAAATAATAATAAATGTTTATTAAAATAATTCATTAAAACTATTAAAATTCCAATACCCTAGAGCCAAATTCCTACGGGGTATGTTGGCCCGGTGGGCCAACATGCCCCGTGCCAAATGGGCCAACTAACCCCGTATCGCCATTTTTGTTTTTCATGACTGTAAGGAATTATTCTGAAAATATTTCAATAAAAAATCATGCCCTACAATAACTACGAACAATTATTTTTCTGAATTATTATATATCAAAATCTAAAATGTAATCTACAAACATATAAAAAGCGATTATTTAAAAGAGAGGAAATTTACTCTCCTTTACAAAATTTTGAAAATTCTCAATAATTCTTTAAGGCACGCTCCGACTTCAATGGTGCTGATGTTGGGGGAGGAAAGCGAAGCAACTCATACTTTGCTGGACTGGCAATGTCATCTAACGCAAAGTTTTAAAAATATGGCGACTGGGCCAACATGCCCCTATGGCCAACTAGCCCCGGTCTACCCTAATAGCAGAAATCGGTATTCCCAATGCGCTGTGCATTTTCAAATTGTTCATTTAGACGTCATCTTTCCCTTCAATAAACTGTAAAGTTTTCTTTAGTATTCTGAAAATGCTGGAAAATGTTTCACAATGTATGCTGTACGCATGGTTTTTCGTTCTTGTTCAAAGTTTTCCTTGGAAAAAAAATTTTTTTTCTTCTGTTTTCTGTATACCTTTCTTGAAGAATGTTTTCTTCTTTTTTATTGGACAAAACATTTTTAAAATGCATTGTTAGTTTTATTTAAAGTGTTAAAATCTTACTTGCAAGTCGCCTGCTTCACTTAGATTGTAACCCTTGAGATATAAAATTAAATATATATTTTAGTGACATTTTGGCAAATAAAAAAGAAAGAAGCAATCTTTAAGAAGAGCATACAGAAAACGTGATTGTGAAAATTTTAAGCTTCGGAGGATAAATTTTAAAAATGTGGATGCATTGGAAGCCCATAGGTTTAGCATTAGAGAGAAAAATTTGCGTCCTGACTGATAACGAGCCTTAAAATTAGCAAATTTGTTATTTATAATCTAACACTGGCAGAAATCCGCAAAAATCACAATTTTTTTTCCTTTAAGATACCATTGTACAAGTGATGAGAAACACGGGAGTATTGTATTCCAGTCATTCTGGAAAAAGGACCTCAGACAGAAAGCGAGGTTAGACAACGGATATCGCACGGCTTCTTTAAGATACTGACAGTGTCAAGGCGTCAGAATCTGGTTGAATATTTTATCCATATATCCCATCAATAACAATTCAATTCTCCTTTTAAACTGATTTTTTTAAGGATTGTAAAATACTTCAAGAAACTTACTGGGGAACAACCCCAGCGATCAGTTCTGGATTTTGACGAGAATGGTATCGTTCGAAAGATCTTGTCGCGAGGATCAAGAAATATATGGGAAGTATATTCCCGATCCAATGTTTTATGAGATATTGGCCCTTTTCTGCTCCGGAAGAATATATCTAAAAAAGGGAAAAACAGCATGAGATTCCTTCAAAAGCTATTGAAGGGAGGAATTTTATCTCATAATTAATCATGATAATGGTTTCCATGATAGTATTTCATGATACAGTGGTAATGAGAATGCTATTTTGGTACTGGGCTAATGGAGGCCTAACAGACGAAAATTTATGCATAAAAAACTGGTTCTGTTATACAACCAATCTTCCTCCAAGTTGAGTTGCCAAAATACCTTCAACCACTGGATTTTTAGTTTTTTCAAAACTACAAGTAATTGGTAAAGAAAATTCGAGAATATTAAAAAACTCACGGAAGTATTTTCTGTGATGTTAACACTATTCCTGTAGAATACTAATAAAAACACATCACTTGGCCCACAATCAATTCTCTTCACGTATTTTCGATGTAATGTTTCTGTATGCTTTCCAAAAGGCTTTAATGCAAAACATGGATCTGTGAAGGTACGGAAAAATAACACATGTCTCTTCTTCATCAATTCTAGCCATATCATACGTTATTGGCTATATTTATGTATATCTAGTCCCGCCAATACTCGAATACCTCGAGAGAATGTAATGACATCATTCTGCTCTTGATTGTTGGAAAGGCAATGTAAAAAATTTTTGTTCCCTCTGCAGCGGTCGGCGTCTTCTTTGCCGTGGGATCGCTCTGTGACGTTCTACTACACGGATACTGGTGTTGCAAGTTAAAATAAAGTATTCTTTGGTCTCCAATAGCTTTGTACTTAATCCACGGCACAACTTCATCTTGTTGTATCCGATTGTGAGTATTTTCTGTCATCAAGAATCATATATGGGAATAAACCATGCCATAGGACCCAGTCTTTCGATCAGTAAAACATGTATGCTTTATTTTTACTAAACAAACCTGTGCTGACTATCAAACAATAATGCCCTTCATAGTTTGTTCCTGATGTTGCAAAAACTTATGTTTTCGACACTTTTACGTAGAAAAACAGTAGTATGATTAATTTTAAGACAAAATGTCTGTCTTCGATAGCTTTTGAAGGAATCTCCTGCTGTTTCCCCTTCTTTATTTATATTTTCCCGAAACAGAAAAGGGTTAATATCTCGTGAATTGTTGGATTCGAGTATAGTTCCTATGCATTTCTTTATCCTCGTGGCAAGAGCTTTCGAACGATGTCAAAATCTAGAACTGACAGTTAGGGATGTTCCCCAGTTAGACTACATTCTTATTTCTCCAATAGCAAGTTTTTATCTCTGTTTTTTTAAATTTGGGAATAAATAAGATTTTTATTTTCAGCCCCAGCCAGAAGACTGGCGCAAACACCGTTTCAAGAATGGGATTTGACTCGAGCTGATCTCGTTTCATCTTTATTGTCCAACTATCTCATTTCTACATATACTACTTTCTTTAGTAATATGCTGCATCTTAAAATTCCGAAATTTTGATTTTGTAAGGTCTTTGATATTGAAATTTAAAAATCGCTCATTTTAGCATTCATTCTTTGATAGACAATGAAATTATGCCATAACAACTTATATTAGCTAAAACAAGTGAGATTCAATGTTGAATTTTTTTAAATATAACAATGCGACAATTATTACACACCAGTGTACCCGTGCGAACAATTCGCACTTAGCTGACCTGCCCCCCTGCATTTTTCCCATTCCACCCTTCCATTTTCCCTGCTTATCCCCAATTTTGAATTTAAGCAAATTTTCTAACGAACAAAGTCTATTATCTAAAATTCAGAATTCAGTGTCAGATGTGGGCAAAAGAACTGATCCAATGATACCCCAATCATCGTTGTCCGCTACCTATCTGTTAAATTCAGTATGCAGTGTCAGATGTTGGGTAAAACATTCTATCCAGTGATACCTCATTCATAGATGTACGCTGCATATTAACTGAGAAAAAGGGATGTTGGAGACAGAAATAATATATACGAGTATTATATATGATCATTTTCAATTTGAAACACTTATCTTGTAAAGAATCTGAGCTATAGAATCTGAGAAATCGATACTTTTGAAGATTAAAACAGTCTTTATTATAAATCGGAATCAAAATCTATTGATTACTTCCGTTAAATTTGGAAATTTAAAATTTTGTTCCTAGAGGAAACTTTATACGTAACCGAAGGAAAAAAAAATTCAAAATTAAATTATTGCATATTAGTTCACTTTTAAACTCAGAAGAAAATACCTATTGTCAACATCGCATTTTACTGATTCCAACCATTATTGATTATATCAAAATGTAAAAGAAACAGATTTTGAGGTGAGACTTTTCTTTAATAATATCCAGTATGATATTTTACAGAATCACAAATTTCACATATTTATTAATTGACTTAAAATAATTAAATATACAAACGAACTGTTTAACTTTTTTTTCTAATGTCAAGGAAAGCTGGGGGCTACTGGACCCACGAGGTAACTAGGCCATAGGTTATTTTATAAAAAAACGTTGATGTTTTATAAGTTTTAACTTTTGTTAACATTGCACCCCCATCTCTACTTCTTAACGTGTGTAAACACAATAATAACTCTGCCTTTGCTGTGATAGGTTGCCGAAAATTTAGGTTTCTGTTTTTAAAAACAACGTCCATTTGATTGAACTTCCTCGCCTTTTTATTAAAATTCGGTAAGTAGTTTTATTAACCAATCATTTTATTTAAAGATAGATACAAAAATACATTAATCTATATCTATTCTATACAAATATTATAAAGAGGTAAAAATTGTTTATTTGTAGGAGGTAAGCTCTGGAACTACCAAACCGATTCCAAAAGTAATGGTATCAAAATGATGGTGTTAGTCCAACTTAAAACATAGGCTATATTTTATGTCGGTGCCACTACCCCAAAAGGGTGCAGGAGCAAAAAACGTTCTAAAAACGCGATTTTTGTGTTACTTAAGGGCCTAAAAACATGAAATTTGGAATGGTAGTTATTTATAAGATACTAATGATCTCTAAGGACATTTCTTAAAAAAATCGAAGTTAAAAAGGGGTGAAAATGCGCGAAAAGCGTTCTAAAGAACGTTCTAAATGGCAATTTCAGGAAGTACCAAACTGATTTAAAAAATAATGGAGTCAAAATGATGGTGCAAACCCTAGCTCTAACATAGGCTACATTTGATGTCTGCGCCATTACCCCTAAAGAGGGTGCAGGAGCAAAAAAACGTTCGAAATTGTGATTTTTGGTGTTACTGAAGGGACCAGATACATGGAATTTGGCATGGTAGTTACTTATCAGATATAAATGATCTCTAAGAACATTTCTTAAAAAATTCGAAATTTAAAAGGGGTGAAAATGCACAAAAAGCGTTCTAAAAAACGTTCTAAATGGTAGTTTCTACATAATCTCAGGAAATACCAAACCGATTTAAAAAATAATGGTGTCAAAATGATGGTGACAACCCTTGCTCCAGCATAGGCTATATTTTATGTCGGTGCCACTACCCCTAAAGGGGTGCAGAAGTAAAAAAAGTTCGAAATTGCGATTTTGTGTTACTGAAGGGCCCAGATGCATGGAACTTGGCATGGTAGTTATTTATTAGATATAAATGATCTCTAATAACATTTCTTAAAAAATTCGAAATTTAAAAGGAGTAAAAATGCGCAAAAGGGCGTTCTAAAAAACTTTCTAAATGGCGATTTTTACGCAATCTCAAGAAGTATCAAACTGATTTAAAAAATAATGGTGTCAAAGTGATGGTGTTAACCCTTGCTCCAACATAGGCTACATTTTTGGTCGGTGCCACTACCCCTAAAGCGGGTACAGGAGCAAAAAGACGTTCGAAATTGCGATTTTTGTGTTACTGAAGGGCATAGAAACATGAAATTTGGAATGGTAGTTACTTATATGATATAAATGATCTCTAAGAACATTTCTTAAAAAATTTGAAATTTAAAAGGGGTAAAAAGGCGCGAAAAGAGTTCTACAAAACGTTCTAAATGGCAATTTCTACGCAATCTCAGAAAGTACCCAACCGATTTCAAAAGTAATGGTTGGAAATTGATGATGACAACCCTTGCTCCAATATAGGATCTATTTCATGTCGGCGTCACTACCACCTTGCGATTGCATTTTAAAAAACGATCTAAATTGTGATTTTTGTGATACTGAAGGGGCTAGCAACTTGAAATTTGGCATGATAATTACTTACGAGATGCAAATGTTCTCTGAGAAGAGTTCCTTAAAAATTTGAGATTTAAATGGGGTGAAAATAAACGAAAAGCTTTCTAAAAACGTTCTAATTAGCGATTTCTACGCAATCTCAGGAAATATAAACCGATTTCAAAACTAATGGTTTCAAATTGATGGTGGAAGTCCCCGCTCAAACATAGCCTATATTTTATGTTGTTCACTACCACCTGAGGATTACAGAAGCAAAAATGTTCTAAATTGCATTTTTGTGTTAAAGAGGGGGGGGGGGGGGTCTAACATTTAAAATTTGGAATGGTAATTAACTTCAAAGATGCAAATGCTTTCTAAGAATTGCCGAAAGAAAATTCCAAATTTAAGAGGATGAAGTAAGCGAAAAGCGTTCTAAATTACGATTTTTATGCAATCGTATGAAATACGAAACCGATTTCAAACATAATGGTTGCAAATTGATGGTGAAACATAACCTGCTGAAAAATAAGCTATATTTTATGTCGGTGCCACAACCCCTAGAAATGTTGCAGGAGCAAAAAACTTTATAAATTGCGAATTCTGCGGTACTGAAGAGGCTACAAACTTTAAATATAGCACGGTAGTTACTTATAAAATATAAATGTCTTCTAAGAACAGTCGAAAATAAATTCGAAATTTAAAAAGGGTGAAGCGAAGGGAGGGAACGAATAGCATTCTAAAAAAGTCCTAAATTAAGATTTCTATGGAATCTCAAGAAGTAATAAACCGATGACAGAAGTTATTGGTTGCGAATCAAGACTGATAGTCCCTGATCATATACGGGATATTATGCCGGGATATACTTTATGCCGGTGTCACCACCACCTGGTTGGCAAGAACAACAAGAAAGCCTTTAAAAACATCTAAATTCCGTTTTCTATAGAATATTAGGAAATACCAACCGATTTCAAGGTTAATGTTGGCAAATTAATTTTGGCAGTCTAACATTTTTCGAGACATTCTATTTCTGTTTCGGCATTTTATGTTGGTGCCACTAACACCAGAGAGGTGGTAGACTGTTAGTCAAGAAGCTTGGAATTTGACATGATGGTTAATTTTAAGATATAAATGTGTTGTTAAGATGGTTTCTAAGAAATTCAAAACTTCAAATGAATACTGAAAGGAGTGTATGAAATGAGCATAAAAGTCTCAAAATACTTTCTAAATTATCATTTATTTGGAATTAGTTTTAGTTCTTCTTATTAACTAAAATCTCATTTATGTCTATTGCACTTTTATAATGAAGTTTAGTTAAACTGTAACTTAATTTCTAATTTTTGAATTATTCCGAAAAGTGTTCTTCTAATAAAAAATATTCATGCAAATATCACTTTGCATATTTCAACTATTACGCGAGCAAAGCCGCGGGGTTTGACTAGTACTATTAGATATCTGTACATATTTACTTCATGTTTCAAATGTAAGGCCGGCGTTCCAGTTACCCAATGAATTTTTCAAGAACGGCGTAACTGGGACATGTATCAGGGGTAACTGGAACAAATCGGATCCAGTTACCCCAACAGTTATAAATATCTTTTTGAGTTTCTCTTACTAACGGGAAATTAATTTCTCTATTGTTTTTTCGCTTGTAATAAAGAAAATTACATAATACCTTATTAAAATTACACTAGTTGGATGTGCCAATCCCAAAACTTTCTTCTATCTTATACATCTTAATATTTCAAAACCTAGTTACACATGTTAATACTTCAATATTATTAGTTCAATACTATATCAACTTTGATTTTCATCTTAAATTTCTGCTCAAGTTAATTAAACGGACTAAAAACGAGTTAATCTATATCATGATATTTGTTAAAATTATTAATTTTTCCTTATTCTATCGTTATCAGCTGTTTGCGAATAGCCGGCATAGCAGGAAGCGAGTTCCCGCCGCTGCATGAGCCGCCGATGCACAATAGAACTACGAAAAATCAAGAAAAGTATACAAAAATCGCTAGCACGGAGCCCCTTTACCGCGCAATATTTCCAAATTCAAGGAGAACCTGTTGGCCAAAGCCAAAAACAAGCACAAACATTTTGGTTCAATTGTATGCATAATTTTATACGCTGTTCGATGGTACAATAATGAAAATGGCACAGAGATCGGAATTATAGCGCCCCCTTCTTTCGGAATTTTTTCAAGTTCAGGGAGGACTTGTTTGCCATAGACAGCAACATGCACAAAAAATTTGGTTCAATTATATGGATAACTTCATACACTTTTCGATGGTACAATATGAAAATGGTACAGACATCGCAATTATAGTGCCCCCTTCCGGCAGAATTTTTCCAAATTCAGGGAGGACCTTCGTGACATGACCAAAAATAAACACATAAAATTTGGTTCAATTCTATGCATAACTTCATACACTTTTCGGCGGTACAATATTCAAAATGGCACAAAAATTGTACAAAAGTCGCTATTACAGCAACCTCTACGAGCGATTTTTTTACAAATTAAGGGAGGACCTCCTTGCCATAGCCAAGAACTTAAAATTTTTTTTTTGGTTCAATTCTATGCATAACTTCATACACTTTTCGATGGTGCAATATTCAAAATCGCACAAAAATTGCTATTACAGCGCCCCCTAACGGCGAATTTTTTGCAAATTCATGGAGGACCTGCTTGCCATATCCAAAAACTTAAAATAAAAATTTGGTTTAATTCTATGCATAACTTCATACACGTTTGGACGGTACAATATTCAAAATCGCACAAATATCGCTATTACAGCGCCCCCTACCGGCGAATTTTTTCCAAATTCAGGGAGGACCTGCTTGCCATAGCCAAAAACTTGAAATAAAAATTTGGTTTAATTCTATGCATAACTTCATACACTTTTGGACGGTACAATATTCAAAATCGCACAAAAATCGCTATTACAGCGCCCCCTACCGGCGAATTTTTTCCAAATTCAGGGAGGACCTGCTAGCTATAGCTAAAAACTTAAAATAAAAATTTGGTTCAATTCTATGCATAACTCCGTACACTTTTGGATGGTACAATATTCAAAATCGCACACAAATTGTTCTATCAGCGCCCCCTACGGCGAATTTTTTCCAAATTCCGGGAGGACCTGCTTGCCATAGCCAAAAACTTATAATAAAATTATGGTTTAATTCTATACATAACTTCATACACTTTTTGATGGTACAATGGCGACAGACAGACGGACAGACGGACAGACGGACGGACGGACGGACGGACAGACGGACACACAGACAGACAGACATTTTCTATAAATATGTTTTTTGGAATCTCTGACCCCTAAAACATGCAAATCCGTCGAAAACCGGAAGTCGAAAAAAATTTCGATTACAATACTTTCTTCTATTGAAGATAGAAGAAAGTAACAATAAAATTTAAGAAAAGCATTTTGGGGGTATCAAACCAAATTTCTTTAGTTGGATAGCTATAGCTCGAAATTTTATGATACAGATGAAGAGGCGTACTTAAGGCAAAGTGAGATTATTAGAAAATTATCGAACCGAATAAAAAAATAGTTCTATTCGATCTAAAAATATGGTTACATTCTCCACAGGTTTATTGGTCATATCGAATTTCCATTGTGGTAAATAAAAAAAGAGAATGATATACTTAAGTACGTAGCCGTTTTTTTATAGATTTATCTTGTTATTTTTTGCCTTGAAATGCCCATATAACTTTTATGCTTATTACCTATACTAAAGTACATAAGTACTTACTTAATTTTTATATAAATAAATCTAACTATGTTTTTTGTATAAATAAATCTAATATTTTCACTTTTAGTGCTTTTTTTAGACACATTGACAGTAAAGGTTTTCCTTGGAACGCTCTTTAGTTGATATATAATTTACATGGTCTGCTTGGTTTAAAATTTTTAGTTGTTTACACTTTTTTAAACAGGACCTATTACCCTTTATTAAAAAAAACAAACGCGTGTGGAACATAGACCCTCCTGGTCCACTTGCCCCATTTTTATGGGGCAACTGGACCCATGAGGAAAGAAAGATGAAATATATGTATTTTTTTTTATTTTTATACATTAAAGTGTAATTTTGAACATTTATGTCTGATAGAGGGAACCTAACTGAACACATTTACTAAAGTTCAGACTTTAATTAAAATGAATATTAGCCTTTTGAATCAGAATTGCCAGAATTTCCAGAGTCACATTGTAAAATCGTGGCCCAGTTGCCTCACGTAATCTTACCTTCACGCATAACTTTTAAACGTATACTCCGATTGCATAGAAAAGAACTGCAGTTAAAATAATTGAAAAAACGTATCAGGAAATAAACTCAAAGATTTCGGTTAAAGCCTCGCACGGGTCTAATGCTTTTTTTTTTATACCTCTAATAGTCTTTTTACTTTTAATATATTTTTTAGAATGACCCCTCACAATATTAAAATTTATATTTATATGAAAAATGTAACAATGTGTTCAAATAAAATTTCGCAACGTATTAAAAGCGCTATTTCCATGTCGGCCTCACGTCAGGAGTTAACAGCCGAAGAAATCTCCAAAGATCGCTGTTTATGATCACTCATTTTGAATCAGTTGATTTCAGTTGATTAAACGCGAAATTCGATTACATGTCTAAAACTTGTGTTATATATATATATATATAATTTATTGATTAATGAGAGTTTTAATTTTGTTATGGAATATACGCTTAATGAAATGATTAGCTATTCATATTAATTTAACTGCAAACGGATTTATCATTCGTAATCGCCTGCAGGCAATAGAGATAGGTTTGAAAAAAAAATCCATGCTTGAAAATTAATTTGAAAATAATAACAATTGAGTAAAATGCGAATATAAATTCCGATATAAATTTCAAACACATTGCATTAGAAAGTACATTTTCCCCCCTATTCAATTGCGTGAAAATTGAAAATATGCAGTATTTAGAAGTTAAAAAAATTGCAGTAAAAGTTAATAAAAGTTAAATTTAATCGTCTGATGTTGTCACCGTCAAAATGACATCAGCGTTACGCACAGACACGTTTGTCCTTCATAAATATAGATATTAAACTAGTTGGATGTGCCAATCCCAAAACTTTCTTCTATCTTATACATCTTAATATTTTAAAACCTAGTTACACATGTTAATACTTCAATATTATTAGTTCAATACTATACCAACTTTGATTTTCATCTTAAATTTCTGCTCAAGTCAATTAAACGGACTAAAAACTAGTTAATCTATATCATGATATTTGTTAAAATTATTAATTTTTCCTTATTCTGTCGTTATCAGCTGTTTGCGAAAAGCCGGCATAGCAGGAAGCGAGTTCCCGCCGCTGCACAATAGAACTACGAAAAATCAAGAAAAGTATACAAAAATCGCTAGCACGGAGCCCCTTTACCGCGCAATATTTCCAAATTCAAGGAGAACCTGTTGGCCAAAGCCAAAAACAAGCACTAACATTTTGGTTCAATTGTATGCATAATTTTATACGCTGTTCGATGGTACAATAATGAAAATGGCACAGAGATCGGAATTATAGCGCCCCCTTCTTTCGGAATTTTTTCAAGTTCAGGGAGGACTTGTTTGCCATAGCCAGAAACATGCACAAAAAATTTGGTTCAATTATATGGATAACTTCATACACTTTTCGATGGTACAATAATGAAAATGGTACAGACATCGCAATTATAGTGCCCCCTTCCGGCAGAATTTTTCCAAATTCAGGGAGGACCTTCGTGACATGACCAAAAATAAACACATAAAATTTGGTTCAATTCTATGCATAACTTCATACACTTTTCGGCGGTACAATACTCAAAATGGCACAAAAATTGTACAAAAATCGCTATTACAGCGCCCTCTACGAGCGATTTTTTTACAAATTAAGGGAGGACCTCCTTGCCATAGCCAAGAACTTAAATTTTTTTTGGGGGGTTCAATTCTATGCATAACTTCATACACTTTTCGATGGTTCAATATTCAAAATCGCACAAAAATCGCTATTACAGCTCCCCCTAACGGCGGATTTTTTGCAAATTCATGGAGGACCTGCTTGCCATAGCCAAAAACTTAAAATAAAAATTTGGTTTAATTCTATGCATAACTTCATACACTTTTGGACGGTACAATATTCAAAATCGCACAAAAATCGCTATTACAGCGCCCCCTACCGGCGAATTTTTTCCAAATTCAGGGAGGACCTGCTTGATATAGCCAAAAACTTAAAATAAAAATTTGGTTCAATTCTATGCATAACTTCATACACTTTTGGACGGTACAATATTCAAAATCGCACAAAAATCGCTATTACAGCGCCCCCTACCGGCGAATTTTTTCCAAATTCAGGGAGGACCTGCTTGCCATAGCCAAAAACTTAAAATAAAAATTTGGTTTAATTCTATGCATAACTTCATACACTTTTGGACGGTACAATATTCAAATTCGCACAAAAATCGCTATTACAGCGCCCCCTACCGGCGAATTTTTTCCAAATTCAGGGAGGACCTGCTTGATATAGCCAAAAACTTAAAATAAAAATTTGGTTCAATTCTATGCATAACTTCATACACTTTTCGATGGTACAATATTCAAAATCGCACAAAAAACGCATTTACAGCGCCCCCTACCAGCGAATTTTTTCCAAATTCAGGGAGGACCTGCTTGTCATATCCAAAAACTTAAAATAAAAATTTCGTTCAATTCTATGCATAACTCCATACAGTTTTGGATGGTACAATATTCAAAATCGCACACAAATTGTTATATCAGCGCCCCCTACCGGCGAATTTTTTGCAAATTCATGGAGGACCTGCTTGCCATATCGAAAAATCGCACAAATATCGCTATTACAGCGCCCCCTACCGGCGAATTTTTTCCAAATTCAGGGAGGATCTGCTTGCCATAGCCAAAAACTTATAATAAAATTTTGGTTTAATTCTATACATAACTTCATACACTTTTTGATGGTACAATGGCGACAGACAGACAGACAGACGGACAGACGGACGGACGGACAGACGGACACACAGACAGACAGACATTTTCTATAAACATGTTTTTTGGAATCTCTGACCCCTAAAACATGCAAATCCGTCGAAAACCGTAAGTCGAAAAAAATTTCGATTACAATACTTTCGTCTATTGAAGATAGAAGAAAGTAAAAATGGAGGTGCATATTTTTTGGCTGCTACTTTATATCCTACAGATTACCCTTTACTTGATAGATATTGTTTTAAATGAAGTCGTTAAGTACTGTGGCAATTTACTTATCGTTTATATGATAAAATAAACCGTTGTATTTCTTTTTCATACTTTTCAAGAGACATTTTTTAAAAACAAAATAATGGAACTATAGTGAAATATTTAGCTATCATTCATAGTATCGTTTGGAAAATATGTAATTAGGGGTGCACATAATATTCGGTATACGCCTATTCGGCCATACTGCCAAATATTCGGTTAGGCCGAATAACAATTTGTTTTATACAAAATAGTGGAACTATAGTGAAATGTATAGCTAGCAACCATTGTATCGTTTGGAAAACTTATAATTAGGGATGCAGAGAATATTCGGCATGCAGTCGGTATACGGCCTAATTGGCCATACTACCAAATATTCGGTTAGGTCGAGTAACAAAGTCTTTGGACTGTGGAATATCCGTGAATACTTAAAAACGTTTACAAAAATATTTTTAATTTTATTTAATTTTATTTTGTCAATAAAAAAGAGAAAACCAGAACAATTAAGAAATAGTATCATACTTAAATAAAAGAGATTGCTGTAACATTAAACATGTTTGTTGTTTGAATAAAACAGACAAGTGCGAGTATTACTTGCGTTCAGAGGGTTTCGTACAATAAATATATGAATTATTAAGTGTAGTATAAAAAAAAAATCTTTGCTAAAACAATACTATGACTTTGTAAAAAACTATCCAACGTAGGGTTGGGTAAAGCTGTATATACAAGAAAAGTATGAATGGGATACCATAAAAATTGAAAGAGATATGAAGCCTAAATAATATCAAATATTGCTGTTCTGTATCACTCTTTATTTAATCATATCCTAATATGTTTATGATGAACTATATTCGGTAATGACAGTAAAAGTAGTGCATATTCAAACTGAATTTGGCATTTCATAAAACTAATTTCAGCGTAGTAATAATCTTTTCTTTTTACAGTAAAGCTAAAACCCTTGTTCAAAGTTTAAACTTTGCATTGGGCTAAGCGCGCTTCGAAAGGTGGGCACTAGGACAGCAATCCACTTATTTAGTCAAAAATACAGCACATCTCACCCCAACCGGAACTTGGATTTTCTTCGTAACTTTAACAATATGCTTTGCTTTCTGTAAAATTTGATGACATGGCAAAAAGGGCTGTAAATTGCCACCATTTATAGCCAAACAACGCTGAACTAGACATTCTTTTACTTAGAATAAAGTCGGTAGTACATATATTGTATCACCGATCAAGAACTTCCAATTCATACAAAGCGAAATTAATATGATGAAATCTCCCTAAAATAGCGTCATTATTGTTAAAGTTGTAAACGAAAATTTTTGTTCAGCTTGTAGTGAGAGACTTTGTATTTTTGATATAATAAGTTGGATTTCGATGCTGGTTTCCTGTACAAAGAAAAATAATTATCACCGTGACTACATTATCTTTTCTGAAAGTTTGTTTAAAATTTTTAGGAACATGCTGTATGTTTCCAACCTCTGAAACTACTTGCTCAGTAAAAGTTTAGTTTAAAAGGTCTTGTTCATCAAAATGGTAAAATATATTTTAAATATGATAAAACAATTACTTTAATTTAACTTTTTAGTACATTTAAAATATAGGCATATTCGGCAAGCCGAATAATTGGCTTTCGGTTTAGCTGTATGCCGAATAATCGGTATTCGCAATTCCGTCAAAATCGCTATTCAGTGTATCTCCACTTATAACATACATTTATAATAATTCTTTAAAGTGCATGATTTAGTTGAACTAGGTGGGCAGACATTTTTGACAAAAAACTTCTGAACTGGGCTTGTCAAATGCGGTCGCTAGTTCGACTTTTTTTTTTCTGGGGACCAACTTATTTAGTCTGGCTTTTTTTTTTTTTTTTTTTTTTTTTTTTTTTTACAATGTTGACCTAAGAAATAAGCACATATGGCATTTTTACTCTCGCCTCCCCACCTCTCGGCATACAGGGATTTCCCTCTTCTCTCGTACTTTTAATGGAAGAATCAAGTTACATGATTATTAATTCATTTGAAATAAATCTATAAAACTTAATTAACTTTTAAAAATGATTAATTTTAATAACATTAAAGAATAGCATTATTTTTTAAATATTTCTTCCTCGCTTAAAATGCTATGCGCCTTTGATAGAGAAGGAAGGGGCGGGGTTAAATACGTTTTACTAGAGGCTAGAATTTTTGCTGTCTACCAGATTTTATCAAATTTTGTAAAGCCCTGTTTGGGAATTAAAAAAAAAATATTAGCTAAAACTTAAAGGCAAATTGTGTGAAAATATACAGCTATGATTTATTTTTGGAAAGAGAGGTATTAAAATTGTCAAGTAAATTATCAGAGTTTTCCAGGTATGTCCGTTTGACCGAAAAGTGCCCATGTAAAAATTGAACCTCTCTGTTATGAAAATCTGTTTTAAACTGAATAATTTAGCAGTACCTACATAAAGAATACCATTCTACAAAGACGAATAAATGTCTAAAACTGGATTTTTCCCCGGTCCATGGAGATAATGTTTTCATAAGTTTTAACCCTTTTAGTGCGGGAGTTGACAGAAATCGACATAAGGGTCCGAGTGCGAGAGTCGACTAATGTCGACATCTAGGAGTTGAGTGTTGCAGAGTACAGTAAGCGTCGACAAAAGTCGCCTAGGCGTTCACGGCGTGTATTGTGCTCACTGTAGTGCGTCATGAGCTTAGCATTGATGACGTATTGCGCCTGCGTAGTGCAGTAATTTCCGCAGTGAAAAAAATTCCGCAATGAAAGGGTTAATGAACAACTTTTGAGGGAGGTAGAAGAAGAGTCTGCAAAGTTTGCCAACTAACTTTTTGTTTTTCTCAATAAATAAATAAATAAACAAGTAATATAAAAATTTTGTTTTTAAAGTCAATTCCTACTTAGGTCACCAAAGAAAAATTTAATATAATCCCTTAAGCTAATATTAGTTTTTGTTGCATTAAAATATCTCAATTTGTTGATTTTCTATAAGCAAGTAGGTTTACAATGGAATTCTATGGGAATTTGGCGAAATATTAGAAATATCGCCAAGTTGGCGTCACTTTTGGCGAGTTATTTTGGACGCCAAATTTGGCGATATATCGCCAAATTTTACTTCGCCAAATTTGGCGAAGTAAAATTAATTAATTAAAATTTAATTAATTAATTAATATTTGAAAAAACTGTATTAACATCAATTGTCATCCAGCACAAGTTCAAAAAAATTTATTTCAACTTGATAGGATGAATAATGAGTATTTTATTAACGACTGAAAATTTGAACAAGATAAATATATAAATATATAAATAAACAAATATAGGGAGAGTGTGAACTAATAGTAGGAATTGAATAAATAAATAAATGATAAAATACAGTTTTTTGGGAGTGAGAGCCTCCAACTCTATCTCCTTCCCATTAACGAGGGACCTGATTGTGTGTATATCTTTTGGCAGCAGCCAAATTTTTCCATGCTCTAAACGACAAAAAATATGTTTGACTTCAAAATTATCCAAAATCTCTTTTATGCGGAAGAACAACCATGAATAACCTCACACTCATACTTTGCAAGGGTCACGTTGTATCAAACATGAGAGCTTCAATTCCAAGCTCAATACATTTGTGGTAAGCATGCCGACCAACATTCAATTCATCCTATTTGAAAGTATAGATTTCTCTTTTTAGAGTGATGCAGACGCTAAAAATTACATGGCCCTCTTTCTTGATCGTTGAATTTCATTTAAGGACTTTAAAACCACCTGACCGCCGAGCAAAAGGGCAAAATTATAATATTGTTTTCTCTGTAATTTTTTAAAAAGTCTATAAAAAGATGATTTTTCCAACATGATTTAAATAGTCGGATGTGGCAATCTCAAAACTTTCTTCTATCTCATGTTAATACTTCCTGAAAAATGCGTTAAAACAGCGGCACCGGTTAGGTGATTTACACCAAAATCTAATCAGCAACAACTTATGTCATCTTCTAATTGTATTAGAAGTTTGATGAAAATCCGTGCATTAGTTTTTGAGATAGAGTTATTGGAGAAATCGTGAAAAGTTCTGCATAGCAGGGCACCTGTTGGGCAAGTTACACCAAAAAGTTAGCAGAATCAATTTATATTCAGGAGTAACTGAATCTAAAGTTTGGTGAAAATTCATGCATTAGTTCTTGAGGTACGGCTATTATGGAAATCGTGCAAAATGCAGCTTAGTAGTGCCATCTGTTGGGCTATTTACATCAAAAACTAAACAACACTAATTTATATCAGGGACTAACTTAATCTGAAGTTTGATGTAAATTCGTGCATTTGTCCTTGAGATAGAGATATTGCGATAATCACGAATAAGGCAGCATAGCAGCGCCACCTATTGGACAATTTGCCCCAAAAAGTTATCAGCACCAAACTATATCAAGAACTAACTGAATCTGAAGTTTTCTGAAAATCCGTGCTTTAGTTATTGAGATATAACTATTGTGGAAATCATGAATAATGCAGCATAGCAGCGCCATCTGCTGGGCGATTTACACCAAAAACTAATCAGCACTAATTTATATCAGGGACTAACTGAATCTAAAGTTTTATTAAATTCCGTTCATTAGTTCTTGAGATAGAGCGCCCACAAAATTTGTGTCACACAGAGGCAGACAGCCTCGCAGACAGAAATTTTGTAAAACATGTTTTTCGGGATCTCTGACCCCTAAAACGTATAAATCCGTCGGAAACCGGATTTCAAAAATTTTTATGAATCCAATAAACTTTCTTCTTGTAAAGATAGAAGAAAGTAAAAGATTGAATTACGTATAAGAATATAATCCTTGCGAGTATTAATAATAACAAAATCTTTTAAAACTGCATTATATTTTTAGAATAATATTAATTTAGAAAATGCTTCTATTGCAGGAAACCTGCAGCTTAGTGAACGAATATATCAGTTCGCGGCGGTAATGCCTCGATAGAACATTAAATTAAATCACTGCGCACATTTCAAAGCAAAATTATCGCTCTTCCTTGTTCTGGAGAGAACACGTGTCTTCCAGAATGCGCATCAAGCAAATTATAGAGAAATATGCACAAAAATTTAAGTATTCGTAGAATGTAGGAGAAAAATACTTACAATTTTGTAATAAATGCTGAAAATTAAAAGAAGGGAGCAGTTTTATCCTATGAATTTTTAAAGAAACAAACATTATCTTTCAAAAAGTATTTTAAATTTTACAGTAGTTTTTAGTTATTTCGTGTTTTTTAGATATAACAAAACATAAAGATTTTTTTAGCGTTAATATAGGGTAAAAGCGCTAATAATTCGATATTTAAGCTCTAGCAGTGGGCACTTAAACACACACACAACAGAATAGTTGAATACTGATGCGAAATAAAATAAAATAAGAACATTTATTTCCTATTGGCTGATAATTGGCGAAACGTTTCAGAGCATTGGGAAATTAAAAAAATTCATTTAGAACCACAAATAAAATATTTATAAAACATTTTATCTCATTGTAGCCGACCACCAGTGATGAGCGAACTATTGGAGCAGTTACGCTATATTTCTAATATTTAACAGAATTATTTGAATACTATACAGAAATACTGTTTACCTCACTGGCAGAAAATTTAAAAGATACTACACGTTTTAATGAAATGATTATATAAATAACGAACCATTCAGTAAAATATTAGACGAAAGTTAAAATGTAAAATCAATATATCGATAAACATGGAATACAAAAATAAAAGACAGAAACGTTATTTACTTTAAATAATACGAAGTCTGGAAACGGATTATATAGTTTTAAATAGAAAATCTTACCTCACGTCGAGTGTGCTTGCAAATATCGAAGGGTTAGCCCAGTCTTATATGAATAATATGTGATCTTTCTACTCTCCAGCGAAGAAATGTAACGACACACGATCTCTCCCTACGGTGTTGAGAAACCATACGACTGCGTACTAGCACGCAGTCATTCGCTCGAGTTTGATAGTTATACCTGACAAATGTCAAAAGGAATTAGTACAATACAAATATAATAATATTACTCAGAGAAGAGACTTATGTCTGGATATAGTTTTTAGTTACGAGTTTAAAAAAAAGGGAAAGTTTTTACTTAGCTTAATGTACTTCTGATTAATTTTTTTTCTAATTAATTACATTCTTCTTTTAAGGGGTTGTACTTAATTGCAAGGTCGAAAAATACGTCTATATTCGGGAATTTGTTTCAGAAAAATGAAAAAAGATATTAGAAAAACTTTTTTCTGCATTTTGTTTTTTACACTATAGGTTATCTGCCTATGTTGGGAACGTTTTTTAAAAAAATGTACAATATTGAATAAACAAACATATTTTTAGTTCAATTGTATAATACAGAAAAATGAAAAAACATAAAATCCTAACAATATCTTCGTAATATTTTTTTAGCTATTGTTTTAATTGGATATATTGGACTTTATTTAGTTGGATATATTGGACATACACTTTATTTAGTTGGAGACAATTGTAACAAATTCCGCTATAAAGTAAGTTTAAGAATATATATAAAAAAAAAAATAGTGGTGACAATTGCAGAAACTATTTGAAGCAAACATATTTTTAGCTCAATTGTATAATACAGAATGATGAAAAAGCATAAAATCCTAACAATATCTCCATAATATATATATATATATATATATATATTAAGTAGGGTTTTTGCTATTGTTTTAGTTGGATATACTGGATATACACCTTATTTAGTTGTAGACAATTGTTACGAATTCGCTATAAAGTAAGTTGAAGATTATTTTAAAAAAAGTAATGGTGACAATTGTAAAAACTATTAGAATCCTGGCTCTTTTATGTCCGGCGCGAGTACTCCCGGGTTAAAAGCACAGATTCAAAACTTCTTGAAATCGACTGTCAGACATGAAAAACCAATTGATCGCTGTAGAATAAAAATATAATTACATCCGCTAAGTTGAACGAAATATTGCTTATTTTAACTCTGTGAGAGATTTTAGAATAAAATATTTGCGGTATTTTTAGAAATTTGTAAGTTAAAGTCTGCTTCCGTTGGGAGCGCTTTATTTTTATGTACAATATTGAATAAACAACGTATTTTTAGTTCAATTGTAATACAGAATGATTAAAAAACATAAAATCCTAAGAATATCCTCATAACATTTTAAAAAATTAGGGATTTGATCCCCATTTTTAAAACAAAATTTCATGCTTACGCTAGACAGCGGACCCTGAATTCAACTAAATATATTTAAATTTTCTTAGCACTACGTACAGTCGTGAAAAAAAAAGTAAACGCCCCTAACTAACGCTGCAAAAAATTATCGTCGAAATAAGTTGCTGGTACCACACTATTAGTAATAAAGTCTATTTTTAAATGATGTATATAAAATTTGTTTAGGGGGCCATCTACATATTAAAACAAATCATAACTTCGTTTTTTTTCAATAGCAGTACACAATTCTGACAGCATAAAGGAACTCTACACCCTTCAATTAGCCTAAAAACAAATTCTTATGCAATTCTTACCATAAGTTTCCGAGAAATTAATTCTTTTAAAACAAGCATACTTTAGGAGCTGTATTCAAATTGAAGTTCGGTACTCGTTTGTTGACCGAGAGAACTCCCTTCTTGATCAACGGATCTTAAGCGCCACTCAAGTATTCATTGAAGACTGCTAGATTACAGGATAGCATAAGAAATATCAAAATATCTAGTCACTTCTATCATAGACGGCCAATTAAACCATCATTTTGCCGTTTTTTAAGCATAATTTGAAAACTACTTGGAAAAAAAATGTGAAATTTTGGATTTCCATAAAGCAGGACTTAATAAATCTAAATTCATCAAAAAAATTGTAGGTTGCAATTCGTAATTTTTCGAATTGCAACCTAGTCATAATACTCGATTCATAATACTAATTCATAATTCATATAATAAAATTATAAAAATTGCAAATTCAACGTATTATGTTTGGGTATTTTAGTACCCAACTACGCTAGACAAAAAATTAGCACATTAGGAGTATAATTTCAGAAGATATTAATAAAAATATGAAAATGTAATTTAACATTAGAAGCACTAAATTTTGAATATTTATAATTCAAAAACTTATCATTCTAATGACTTGAAATTCGGTGTCTAGGCATAATTTGAACCGAAGATTTGAAATATCTTGTTAAAATTGGGTATTGTCATTGAAAAAAATGAAGTTTGGAATCGTTTTAATATGTAGATGCCCCCCTAAGCAAATTTTATATACATCATTTAAAAGTAGACTTTTTTTCCCACGGCTGTGCATACTACTATTGCACTTACCTGTGCACTGAAATAGGAGCTTTACAATATCGTAAAAATTAACTGAAATATTTCAAAATATGTGAATCAATACATTTTTTTTAAAATAAAAAATTACCATTTTTTATAGTCCAGTATCTATAAAACAATTACATTATCACATAAAGCTTAGATCCTAGCTCAGAACATAGTGAGTAACATGGAAAGCATTCTGATAAAATTTCACTGAAATATGTTTAAAACATTTTATGTAATGGAGTTCATTGAACACTGAAAATATTGATTTTCCAGAAATCGCATTTAAAGATTTGTTATCTGCATTGTTTCTTATCTGTAAAATGAATCTAGAAGTGTACAGCCGTGGAAAAAAAAAGTAAACACCCCCTACTAACTCCTCAACAAATTATCGTAGACGAAAGTTACAGGTACCGGACGATTGTAAATAAAGTCTACTTTTAAATGGTGCGTATAAAATTTGCTTAGGGGGCCATATACATATTAAAACGAATCCAAACTTCATTTTTTTCAATAGCAGTACCCAAATTTAACGAGATATTTCAAATCTTCGGTTCAAACTATGCCTAGACACCAAATTTCAAATCATTTGAATAATAAGTTTTTGAATTATAGACATTCAAAATTTAGTACTTCTAATGTTAAATTACATTTTCATGTTTTTATTTATATCTCCTGAAATTATGCTCCTAATGAGCTAATTTTTTGTGTAGCAATAATACTAATATACCCAAACATAAATACGTTGAATTTGCAATTTTTAAAATTTTATGATATGAATTATGAATTATGAAATTAATATTCGAAAAAATTATGAATTGCAGCATACAAATTTTTTGATGGATTTAGATTTATTAAGTCCTGCTTTATGGAAATCCAAAATTTCACATTTTTCTGCCAAGTAGTTTTCAAATTATGCTTAAGAAACGGCAAAATGATAGTTTGATTGGCCGTCTATGATAGAAGTGAGTAAATTTTTTAATTTTATTCTGCTATCCTGTAATCAGACAGGTTTCATTGACGCTTAAACGTGCCTTGATCAAGAAGGCGGCTCTCTCGGTTAACAATTGAGTTCGGAACTTCAATTTGGATACAGCCCTTAAAATACGCTCGTTTTAAAACAATTAATTTCTCGGAAACTTACGGCACGAATTGCTTAAAAATTTGTTTATAGGCTAATTGAAAGGTGTAGAGTTCATTTATGCTATCAGAATTGTGTACTGCTATTGAAAAAAACAAAGTTATGGTTTGTTTTAATATGTAGATGGCCCCCTAAACAAATTTTATATACATCATTTAAAAGTAGACTTTATTTCGGTACCAGTAACTTTCTTCTAAGATAATTTGTTGAGAAGTTAGTAGGGGGTGTTTACTTTTTTTTCCCCACGACTGTACATTAAGGCTTAAGAAAATCATGCATAGAAACATCGTTTACATTTCTCCTGGCCTTCCTACTCCCATTTTTGGTAGTTGACTTACTTCCTGTTTACTAAATTGGTCATATCTCCTGTTCTAATAAACGTAGGAATAAAATTAAAACATATTTGGAATCGTAAACGATTGCTCTTTCAAATAAAACTGTAAAAAAAAAAAAAAAAAAAAAAAAAAAAATTCGAAACACACACAAAAACGAATCACAAAAACGGCTATTTTAATGTATGCAGATACCTTAACAGCATTCAAGCCCCAGTTAGGTGTTTTTCTTCACTATCGTGGGTATCGTTTGCCCTAAAAGTCTCTTCGACAGATTAAGGGGGCACAGGACCTTTCAGTTTGTCGAAATGAAGAAAAACATCGCCGTTTTCGAATTACTAAAACACAAGTAATATGCAATTAAGATTTTTTTTTACCTTTCTGCCTATCTTTCTGTATATATTCTTAACTGTATTATAAAAAAAAATAAATTTTGTATAGACAAAAGTAATTTTCATATTTTAAAATTCATCTCTCTAATGCGTTAATTGAAATCATTAAGTGCTGCGCGCATGATAAATCTCTATATTATACATATAGAAAACAATTTTTGAACAAAATAGAATCATAATAAACCTACCTCTAAATTAAAACTAAAATATACGCAAAAAATTTTGTTAAAAATTTAATTTTACCACAAAAAAAAAAAAAAAAAAATCGAAAATTTCAAAAAATTTTCAAGTTTTTCATGTGCAAAAAAATAATAAGCCAAAACATGTGATTTTTTTTTTGTTTTGTTTTAGCATGAGGACTGTAATGAAAAGCATTATTGGTTAATTTTTTTAAGCTCTAGCTTATTTAGTTTGATAGTAACAGAGCGCACAAACTCCAAATTTACTACTCTGATAAAACGCATTTTAAATTTTCAATATCTACGGATCTTCAATTGTACTCACCCCCAATAAATGATTATAACAAGAAATAATGCGAATTCTTTTTTTTTTCTTTGCATATTTTTGGGAAATTGTATAAAATTCAGAATAAAACAAAAACAGAAACCTGATTTTTTGAAAATATAAAGGTCCTATGCCCCCTTAACATTTACATTTCTGTCAAATGCCAGTATACACATTGATATGCAGTTTTATCTTTTTAACTCTTTGCAATAGTTGAAAAATGCTTATAAGAATTCGGCTTGTCTGCCTGTCCGTGCTCTAACTCACGTAAATATGCACGGATTTTCATGAAATTGATATATGTTAATAAAGTTTCACATGTAGCATGTTATGTATTGAAAATGAAGTGTGTAGCATTTGTAATTCATTTACATGGACACTCAAAAGAATTCCGCTGCATTACAGTCTATGGTCATTGCTTCATGTTTACACTCTAAATAAAAAGGATTGACTGCTCACTCCGGAGGAATGAATAGTCACTCTATCGCAGAGTCAAAATATGCCCAACCTCTTTAGAGTGACTATTCACTCTAACCAAAAGGAAATTTTTGACTCTCTGAAAGAGTGAATATTCACTCCAGGGAAGTGAATATTCACTCTAAACAGGGATAGATAATCACTCTTTCGGAGGAATGACTATTCACTCTTGCTAAAGGAGTGCGTTTTTTCACCCCTAGTAGGAGTAAATAGTCACTCTTTCATAGGAGTGAATGTTCATTTTTTATGGAGTCAATTCTTTTTTTATTTTGCTTTTATGGGCATTTTAAAAGAATCACATGGGCATTTTAAAAGAATCTTTTACAGCATGTAATGAAAATAGATACAAGCGTGCTAAAGATTGGAATAAAATAACTTATTAGCAATATTTATTTAATTCATAGTTTATAGTACTAATTGAACTTTTAAGGAAAACAATCAGTTAAAGTTACATACGAATTTAAATTAGATTACTGATAAAAATAAACTAAAATATTTTATTCCAATCTTATCCTTTGTGTTTGCTTTTATTGCATGCCCTATAAAGATATTACTTTTAAAGTTTTATTAATAACTTTTTAATAGGTGGATGTTACATGTTTAACAATATTTGATTTCCTTTTAATTTTAGTTTTAAATATAAATTCCTATACTTTTACCGTACTTTTCCATAAACTATTGCTATTTTTA
Organism: Maratus speciosus; assembly: GCA_963932465.1. NCBI lineage: Eukaryota > Metazoa > Arthropoda > Arachnida > Araneae > Salticidae > Maratus > Maratus speciosus. The sequence continues at coordinate 617,866,189 of OZ010789.1, forward strand.
TATATTTTGCAAAGTCCTATTGTTCTAAAATATTTTTAATTTTTCCACTTAAAAAACAATGCTTACACTCTCAATGCTCATATCACTTTTAAGTTTTAAGCATGATCTAAATATTAAGAATGTGTATTTTTTTTTTATATCCGTTGTGATTTGCTTTTCTTTTATTTAATGTGAACCAGGATTCTAAATTTTAAGCTCTCTGGAATATGTATATATTTTTCTTTTAAACACATTCCTTAACTTAATCATGATTTCTAATTTTCGTCCACTATTGCTGAAAAATGGAATTAATACAATACTTATTAATAAAAGGACACGATAAGCCATATTTAATTTGAATTTTTTATTTCCGTAGATATTGTATTTTGTGAATATGAGCAAAATAGATTTTATATGTTTTATAGGAATTGCTCTAGGAAATAGAAAAAAAAGGAAACTTAAAAATAAAGTAAATGACTGCACATGAACTTATTTTTACTGTTGGAAAAACATTTTAATGTAAAAAAGTAGTTATTAATCTCTTTAAAAATATTCAGTCCTACATTATGTAACTAAATATGAAATAAAAAAATATATATACTAAAGCAGTCTTATCCATAAACTTCAAAACAGGCATAAAAAACATTTTATTTCAATGCATAAATATCATGTTTCATTTTTTAGTGCCAAAAATTACGTGTATCAAAATCGTAGAAAATGCGTTTTCAATAGAAGGAAATTTAATAACTGATGCAGACTGTCTATAATTATTTATTTTTATATTACTCAGTCTCAAAATTTTAAAATCATAAACCGCAGAAAAATGCTTACATACAATTAAAAAAATTAATAATACCAACCTTTTCGCAATATCATAATCATCAAACATCATATTTAACTCAGAAATAATAAGATTGATCTTTTTTCTTATATTAAAAAGGCGTCATCGCATTACTGTTCTGATTGGTTGATAAGCAATGCATACGTAAGTCACTCTTTCAGGAGTGACTATTCACTCTTGTAAAATGAGTAAATTTTAGGACGAAATCAGCGTAATTTCCAATGTTATATTAAGAAATAGAGTTTTGAAAATTTTGAAGCACCAAATTTTGGTGCTTTTAATTATTTTACTCAATATATTGGTTCAAAGTTGAATGAAAAATTTTAAAAGTGTATAATTCCAGGATTTCACTCTCATCAGTGGAGTGAAATATTTCACTCTCAACAACGGAGTGGGATATTTAACTCTTGATAACGGAGTGAGACATTTCACTCCTTTCTGGAGAGTAGAAAATTCCACTCTTCAAGGAGTGTATTTTTACAAAATTCACTCCAAAAAGAGTGACAATGCCTGTCATTCTTTCAAACGGTGATCTTCTCATTCCTCCCAATTTTAGAGTGTAAATTAGCGGTACTAATTTCTGCATAAGACTTTACCTTTGTATTTTAAATAAAATGAGTAACAGAGATTTGTTTTTTTTACTAGGGAGCTCGGCCCCCTACGAGCTATGCTCGCCAACCCCCGTCCAGACACCGCAGACTCTAAATGCACGCTAATTTCATCGGCTTTAAAAATATTTCGAAAGATTGAATTAAAATTTAAAAAACAGTGGCGATCTCCCTATAAACGAATTTCAATTCATTTCTCTTTGATTGGGGAATTTTAACGCCAAATCCGCTGCGGTACTACTTGATTATCCCGTCGACCAATTTCGCCAAATTATATAAATCGCCAAACCACTCGCCAAATTATACAAATTGACATAATTTTTATTTTAAATAACGAAAGAACAAATAAATTAGTACAACATTAATAAAAATACAAATAAAACGTCGAAATAAAAATAACTTGATGACGTAGACACGTGTAACAACATTTCAAAATAAGCTAATATAAAAGGAATTAAGTAAACAGAGTCTTTGTCTCCTGGTATTTTTTAACAAAGCGAAAAGAAAGTTCTTTTAAATGAGACATTTTAAATTACTCGTTTTTAATCTGACGTAATTTTTACCAAGCTATTCTTTCTCTTTTAAATATTCACGTGAAAATACTTTTGTTAGAAATGAAATATTATTTGCGCTTTCCTAACAAAAATAGTTGAAAAGATCCTCTCAAAATATCAAATAAATGTCTAGCGCAATTTCTAAATTTAAACTGTTTTGCAATATTATTTTGTGTTCATTTTATGTAATAACTGTAATGTGACGTAAATATGACGTGATTTCTCCTATTTAAGACTTCTAAAGCATGTTAATGAATTTATTATTTTACAATATCCTTTCTCTTTTAAAATTCACGTGTATACTTTTTATGGCGTAATTTTTAATAAGTTCTTGCTTTTTGCACATAATTATTTAATTCTAATTCCAAATGATTTTTTCTGTTTATAATAGTCACGTGTAAATAAATTTTTAATTTGAAGCAAACATTATTGTTTGCGCTGTTTATACATTTGGCAACATTATAAATTAATACCATTTTCTAAAATAATGTAAAAAATATCTCTAGAAATGCTGAAAATTTGAATTTAAAATAGAAATAAAACCTCAAAAAATGAGTCAAAAAAAAAAAAATTAATGCAATCTGCACTCCGGCAAATTCTAACGCATAAAATGATCTAAAAATGATTACACTGCCATGTATAATTTTTGCTGCTATAAAACTTTTTTAGTGGAACGATTTTGTCCAACTTTAGCATTAAATATCTCTTAAAATAATTCTTCGATTTTAAAACTGTCTGCATCAGCGTGTTTATCAAACATTTCTGTATAAAACCACCGATTTTTATATTTTTGTATGCATTATTTTTCTTAATATTGACGAAGAAAGACCTCCGGTCACAAAAAATTCAAAACCGGGGGCGGCGGCGGCGGTGACAGCGGTAGTTACTTTTTTTTAGAATAGAGCGATGCGTTCGTATTTTCTTTTTTCTAACTATTATAGTTGTTTTAATTCTTTAACAAAGAGAACTGATTAACAAAAATATATAATTTAAATTTCTTTCGTTGCTATAGTAAAAGATGTTTTTAAAGAAAGTATCACTTGTAATTTTAGAAATTGTAAGGTTTTGGCGGCAAAGACATCACCAAATTACAAAAATATGAAATGTCTCACGAACGATTGGGCTTAGAAAAATTTACATAGTACCATTCGATTCAGCATGAAAAAATATATTAATATATAATTTGCCAGATAACTATAATATCAGATTTTTAAAGAATTTCTTAAAAGTTTGTTTCCCTCCCCCCCCACCCCCCCCCCTTTAGAGGTGAATTTTAGAAAAACCTTTCTTAGCTAGAGTCTATGTTATAAGTATTTTTCCACAAATCTTCATGATTTTAGAATTCCGTAGTTTGGGCTGCGTGTTAATTAACCCCCCTCCCCGTCCAGACTTTCTTTTATATATAAAATTATGATGATAATTGAGAGTTTGGCGCCAAGAGCCGTAAATTTGATTGGATGATTTACATGGTCTCAAAATAGTGACGAATATCTGAAAATCTGCTACCCTAAATGTTGCTGATTATAAGAATGTGGAATTTAATTTAAATTTTAGATATAAAATGAGATTTTAATATTTTATTGCTTTTCATACATACAATGACTGAAATATATTTATATGTAGTTGTTTTTTTTTATGCGAAAAATTCGATTAACCTGAAAAATTTTTAAGAGCAGAATTTCTTTCAAAGATGCCATTGCGAAACATCTCATCTGCTGCAGCATTAACGTCATAACTTCATATTTTTTGTAAACACATATAACGACGCTTAAAATAATCCCTGAAAGAGTTTTCTTTCTACTGCATCAACACGTTGTTTTTTACCTTTGCAGTGTCAGACTTGTCTATCAAGATTAATTACAGAAAAAACAATACCTTTTGAAACTGTGGGATGCCTAAAAAAATCAGATCATGCAAAGAATTGAACGAGCTGTTACTTACACTAGAATGCAACAGAAAATTCACCATTGCCATCTATTATGCAACTTGCCTGTTATAGTATCACATATATATCATAAGACAAACACATGTCAGGAAGTAACGCTGACGTCATTTTGATGTTGGCAACGATCTAACCAATAATTTTTTCCTTTACTACAATTTTTTGTAACTTCTGAATATTGTACTATTTCAATTTTTACACCTTCTAATAGAAATAAAAATGTTCTTTCAAATGCAATTTGTTTGAAAATTTTATCTCCATTTACTAATTATTTATGGTTTTTAAAATAATTTTCAAGCATGATTTTTCTTAAATATACCTTATCACATGCAGCCCGATTACAAAAACTTAACTCATTTGCACTTAAATCAATATTAGCTGGTTAAACTTTTGTTTACGGCTAATATTCCATAACGAAATTGAAACTTCATCCATAAATAAGTAAAATAATATAAATAAAATATAAATTTAACAGACGTGTAATCGATCTACACGCTAAAACCACATAAACTATCAGCATCAAAAAGGTTGCTGTAAGTAGAGATCTTTTGCGATTTCTTCAGTTATTAACCTCTGGCATGTGGCTAATACGAAAGTATAACTTTTAATGAAATTCAAAACTTTATTTCAATGCATAATTGATATTTTTCATTTAAAAATGCTTTATGGTGTTGTTAGTGAGAAATCCGAAAAAAAAAAAAAATAAATAAATCTAAAACATCTATTAGTTAGTAATCTATTAGCTAAAAAATCCCTGCCGGCTCGGGCCTACAGGCGGAGGTAGATTTCGAAGTTAAGTACTAAATTCTCCAACAAAACTTAAATCAAGATTAGAGGTAAACCCAGTTTCTTCACAAAGAGTGAGCTGTAGGGAGCTAAACTTTTTGTGAAAATTATAATATGCACGAATACACACACACATGTATATGGAATAGGTTTAAAAAATGGCTACAAAAAATTCAGAGAACCTTAAAGTGTTAAAATATGTTAATATTTCCATAGTCGGGTTTTTTATCATGTTTTAATACGTTTCTTCAAACTCACATGGCGTTACATATTTACCTGCTGAGGTCCATTATATTTCCAGTATGACGCAATATACATATTTTTTTAATTCGTCAAACTATTTATTTTATTTTGAGTTTTCATGCTGAAATCTTGCTCTAGAAAACTTATGACGTAATATTCAATTTGTTTTCAATTTGTCAAACTATTTCATTTTAACCGTGAAAATTTTGCATTAGAAAAGTAATTGCTGTGGTGAGAATTTTATTGTTTTTTCTTTTTTTAATTGTTGGCAACTGCTATAACGAAAAACTTTTATTTTTTCCTGCCATTGTTGTGTAAGAGCTGGTTTTATCAGAATCATGTTAAGACAGTATTCAAAATTTTGAACCCTCCCCAACTCCACCCTCTTGCGCCGATTTCGCCCATTTTTAATCCCCGCCGAGATATTAGCCATCTCAAAGTTGTTGGCGAGTTTGAGGACAATCCGTGCATAATTGCGACTTTTATCGCGCGGACAAAATTTAGTACATACATACATACATACATATATATATATAAACTTTTTAGGTGGGGGTGGTTTTGGGTTCCTGGTGTCCTATAATGAAAAGTTATGAAGGAATTTTTCAAAAGTCGCACCATGGTAACGACTGCAATAGGTAGTATTTCTTACGAAATCTACCTAAAAAAAAAATCTCTGCCGGCTCGGGCCTACAGGCGGAGGTAGATTTCGAAGTTAAGTACTAAATTCTCCAACAAAACTTAAATCAAGATTAGAGATAAACCCAGTTTCTTCACAAAGAGTGAGCTGTAGGGAGCTAAACTTTTTGTGAAAATTATAATATACACGAATACACACATACATGTATATGGAATAGGTTTAAAAAATGGCTACAAAAAATTCAGAGAACCTTAAAGTGTTAAAATATGTTAATATTTCCATAGTCGGGTTTTTATCATGTTTTAATACGTTTCTTCAAACTCACATGGCGTTACCTATTCACCTGTTGAGGTCCATTATATTTCCAATATCACGCAATATACATATTTTTTTTAATTCGTCAAACTATTTATTTTATTTTTAGTTTTCATGCTGAAATCTTTCTCTAGAAAACTTATGACGTAATATTCAATTTGTTTTCAATTTGTCAAACTATTTAATTTTACACGTGAAAATTTTGCATTAGAAAAGTAATTGTTGTGGTGAGAATTTTATTGTTTTTTTTTTTAATTGTTGGCAACTGCTATAATGAAAAACTTTTATTTTTTTCCTGCCATTGTTGTGTAAGAGCTGGTTTTATCAGAATCATGTTAAGACAGTATTCAAAATTTTGAACCCTCCCCATTTCCACCCTCTTGGGCCGATTTCGCCCATTTTCAATCCCCGCCGAGATATTAGCCATATCAAAGTTGTTGGCGAGTTTGAGGACAATCCGTGCATCATTACGACTTTTATCGTGCGGACAAAATTTAGTACATACATACATACATATATATATATATAAACTTTTTAGGTGGGTGTGGTTTTGGGTTCTTGGGGTCCTATAATGAAAAGTTATGAAGGAATTTTTCAAAAGTCGCACCATGGTAACGACTGCAATAGGTAGTATTTCTTACGAAATCTACCTAAAATGCTTTTCACTGGCGTTGTGTAACCTGGCAGACCCGGGTTTGATCAGTGGCGCCAACTTATATGGTCCCGTGGGGTCCGAGCCCACCCAATAATTTGCTCTTCTTCATCATTCTAGTTTCGTGCTTGTTTTTAATCGCCGAAAAGAAATTATTTCGTTGACATTCACAAAATTATTTTGTTTGAAAATACGGTAAAAGATAGCAATAAAAGATAGACAGGAGCCGAAAACAAAACCTGCTCCGCCTTCAACCTAAAATATGTACAAAATTTCTCTTAAAAAAGAAATTTTCTGTATATTCCCGAATTATTTTTTTTTCTTAAATTAACTAAATTTGCAATTATTATTCAGCACTTTCCTTTTGGGGGGTATTAAGGGGTCTTGTACCTTTTAAACGCGAAGAAAACAAAGAAAAAAATTCAAAGTTTGAATTAGTGTATCTTAAAAACATTTTAAGTATAAGCATCACATTTTGACGAATAATTAAACAGATCGGGCTTTTCTATATAGTACCATTAGAAACTGACTAGTCTTTTACAGAATTTGTGCACTGTTGAAATTAAAATAGCTGTTTTTCTACTCAATAAGTCATTGCGCTCATGATATGTTGAGAACATATATATGGCTTGCTATTAAATTCGATATAGATAATAAATATATAAGTATTTTTAAAATGATCTACTTTTAATTATTTACAATGATAAGATTTTTAGTTATGAATATTTTTATTCATTAAAAAATGTAAAATTTTGATTTTTTTTTTTTTTTTTTACTTCGTCAATGAAACAATTTTGATCTAAGAATAGATCATTTTAAATATACATTATTGCTTATTATACATCAAGTTTCATAACAATGCATGAGTAGGTTCTCAAGATATCAAGCGCGCAATGACTGACGGAGTTTAAAAGAAAAAAAAAAAAAAAAAAAAAAAAAAAAAAAAAAAAAGAGCCATTTAAATAATTAAATTTCAACAATACACAAATTCTGTAAAAGACTACTCAGTTTCTAATAGTAGTACAGTCGAACCCGGTTAACACACGTTTCAAGAGAGTGGACGAAAATCGCGTATTAAGCGGAATCGCGTATTAAACGTGATTTGTAAAATGTTGCAGCAACTGGGCTTATTTACACATCTAATTGTTAAAATGAAATTTAGAGCTTTCATTTATATTTTTATATGAATTTATATGTTTTATATTTATTATTTTTATATTTATTATTTTTTATTTATTATCATTTTACGGTCGAAAATTGTATCTTTTACTTATATTTAGATTAAAATTTAATTGTGTTCCACTTTAACTCATTGTTTCTTTTTATAAGACCGACTGGGTTAATAACGGAAAATAAATATGGATTCCAACATGAGCTTATTATCGATCAATAAGTTGCAACCGAAAACAAAACAATAAAAATAAATTTTTTAGACAAAATAATTCTTTGAAGTACAGCCCAGTTTTTAAATAATATTTAATACTAGTAATAATAAATAACCGTTATAAGCTGTCCTTCTTTTTAATATAAGAAAAAAATATCCTTAATAATCTTTGTGTAAAAAATATTGTTACATTGCATAGCAAAAAGTAAAGAAAACATAAAATAATTACCCAATAACCCGCAGTGGCTGAGAGGTTCTGCTCTCGAAGCTGGTAGACGGGAGGTGCTGGGTTCGAACCCAATCGCGCCCGTCGGCCGAATCGTTCGGAGTTTTCGTGGTTTTCTTCGAGTCATGGATTTGCATGCGTAAAAACGGGTTAGGTTCCCTTAGAAAGATTTTTATTAAATAAAATAAATAATACTATTTCGGAAACGGTATTTTTTTATCTGAATAAAATAATCCGCTGAATTGGCAACACTCGAGAAGACAGAAGGAATTCGCGTTTTAAGAGTGATTTTTTTCGTCAAAGGACCGAAAATCTATCGCGTATTAAGCGGGATCGCGTAATAACCGTTCGCGTATTAAACGTGATATTTTTTCATTAATCTTATTGGTGATGTTCAAGGGATCGGAAAAAAATCCTCGTATTAAGCGGGATCGCGTATTAACCGTGAGCGTCTTAACCGAGTTCGACTGTATATTAAAAAGCACAATTTGTTTAACTAACAGTCAAATTGTCATATTTATACATTAAAACATTTTGCAGATATACTAATTCAAACTTTGAATGCTTTTGTTGATTTTCGTCGCGTTTAAAAAAGTACAAGACCCCTTAAGGGTTCTTTCAGAAAATGCTACCAAAGTGTTTTAAGGCAATTTTCAACAATCGACAGTTCATGAATAATCACCATGAAGACAGAAGCTATCTATATAACGGAATTTTTTTTTATAGTCCCTTCTAAAGGAATGCTTTAAAATCTACATTCCTAAACGTCTAAAACTAATTTTTTGACAGTTCTTAGTGATTCTGCTTTTGCAATTTTACTGTAGTTTGTTCAGTACTGTAAAACAGAACCTGTTTATAACGGAATTATTTTTTTAAAGTAAAAATTTCATTGTCCCTGAATACTGTATAATTATGCTTATTAGATTGAAATTTTGTTTCAATTCCACTGTCGCAGGTATAGGGGAGAGTAGCCGAATTTGGAACACTTCACATGTTTTCAAGTGTAACTCAATTCATTTTTGGAATATCTGCAAAATATCACTATACGTGGTCAATCTATTCATCTACTAACTAAACAAATCTTTAGAATAGTTTCTTTTTTAATATCTTAAGTTTTATTTTAATTTGAAAATTTTGTCAAAAGTGGTCTAAATTCAACGACTAGTCGTCTAAGTTGGACCCCCAGTCTTCTAAAATGGACCAAACAATATTAGCCTGTTTTAATGAGTAGAGAATATAACTAATTTTATTAAAAGCAAACTTTGTGATTCATGAAACAATGAAACAAAACAACAGCAATGAAATATAATGCAATTAAATGTCTGAAAGTAAGAGTAATTGTTTTAAATCAAAAAGAATTCAAAATATAAATGAAAGTTATGCGTAATTAAGAATAGAAATTATAGAACTAATTGCAAGTTACTTGAATATCATGTAAGAAGTGATTCAAGACTTACACAGGAATTTCTTTTGTTCATTTTTTATTCCAGCGCACACAACATGGAATTCTATTTGGTAATATGAACACTGAATCATTTCTGCTATTTTATTTTTTCTTACAAATTTGGCAAAAACGATCATCACTGTCTTGATTTTCCTTTTTAGATTCTGAATCAGTAGGCATTTATTTTCCAACAGAAGTTTTCTTTACCTTATGTCTGTAGTTCTTCACTCCCATCATTTTCTTTCCAATTGAATTACGCCTATTTTTTAAACTTGATGTTCCAATTCTTTTGTGCTTAAAAGCTTCCTTTTTGACACTTTTTTGTTTTTTTCATTTCAAGGTTTACTTTATATGGCGACGATCTTAATACAGCCGTTTTTTGGCTCCATCTCTTTTTTGACTTAACTGATTTTGGCAAAGGAGATAACAATTTCAAATGATTCTTCGGCTTTTTTGTGAGTTTTGTAGCTGCAGACTTCTTGCGGGTCAGTCTCTTCACAACTTACTCTTTTCGTTTCATTTCCTATATCTTTGATATCTTTATAGCCCTCGAAACGTACAACCCTCGAAATTCATTACTTACTTTTCAAATTTATGACCGTACATCTGCTCCAATTTAAGCAACTGATATCAGTCCAATTAAGGCACCTGCGCCATTTTTTAAATCAGATAATCTCAAGACTGAGAACAGAAACGAAAGCTAAAAAATCTGTCTGAAAAATATGCGCAGTAAGCACATGAATTTAGATACGTCTATGAAAACATAACAACTTACCTTAGTTTTAAAGTATTGTCTTGCGTTTAGTACGAAAAAATTAGATCAAAACGGCTAATTTTAGGTTTTTTAAAATTGTCTGAAAACAGCACTTGGAAGGCGGGTGCTTCTTCTAATAATAAATGACGACTTTCTAATGAGTAGGATTTCAGCGGTAGATGGCGTCTCTTTTTGTAATTAACGGCAGAATTGCAGCGGTCCAAATATAGCTACTCTCCCCTATGCTGTATAAGATTGTTGTGTTTATTTAGTATAATATAGGCTGCTAATATGGAGTTGCAAGGAACTGGGAAAAAAAATGTTTTAAAGGGATTTCTATCTAAATAGATATAATTGTATGGTATTCCTAGCGTAAGGACAATAAATTTTAACGTTTAAGACAGGATTCCGTTACAGACTTGTTCCATTTTCATTGTTTACTGTACTTTTATGTCCCGAAGCCGCTGTCCCACTTTGTCTCTCTGCTCCATTTTTTCTGACGCTGAGCCTGACGACACTACTTGTGATGAATTTATCGGAAGATGTGCAGTTAGGAGATCGTATTTGCAACATGCCGGGCTACATAAAAGATGGGTTCATTTTATTAAAACTTCGCTATGTACTTATAAATTGAAAAGGCGCGTTTTTAATGCCAGAAAACCCCTGAAAATTCATAAATTTAAAAACTTGGTATATTTTGTCCACAAAAGAATGTTTTTATTGCCTTTATTAGGACTTCTTCCTAATGACATTCTTTTTCTAAATGTATGTTGTACGAAAAGGAGGCCGTAAAAAAAATTAAATTTCGTATTTTAATGTGCATGCAGCACCTTTTTCAATAAATGCCATATCTGAAAGATGCACTTGATTTGTATACTTTTTGTAATGGGAAGTATCTTTCTATTATTAGCGGTTCAAGAAATTGTATCTATTTTGAATCATCCGGTATAATTTAAGCAAATAGTACGATTAATACAAGAATTTCAGTGTATTTGCATTAAATGTCCATTTTAATGTGTTTTAGTCCTTTGCGTTTTACTTTTAAAAAATTCATAACACTAATAAATAATAGAATCCATAAAATGAAAACGCCAGGAAAATATAATTAAATAAAAAATCGCAGCTTTATATTCTACTTAAAAAATTCTGATTTATCATACATTGAAATATCATCTTAGAGGCTGTACATATATAACGTTATCAACTTTTTTGGTAATTTTGGAACCGCCTCCCCCTTACGATATCATGTGTTATCATCTCATCCCCCCCCCCCCCAATGGGAGGGGGGCATGGTTCACAAATTGAAAAACAGTGTTTCTAAAAGACTGAGACGAGCTTTGGAGGAAAATTATGTTTTTAAATATTATTTAAAGCATTTTTTACGTGGCATCATATAGCCTAAATAGTGATTCAATATTTGAGCTTCTGCATTCTTTTTACATTTGATCTCCTTCTGCTATTCACAATAAACTCAATTGTCATCCCACTTCTTGAAAGAATCAGCAGGACGAAAAGATCTACTTATCCAGTAAGTATCTTGCTCTCATTTGAAATGCTTTATCAATAGAATAAGTTCTTTAAAGCCGAATTTGCAGAGAAAATCTTACTTATTTTGGTATAAAATTTTGAATAAAATTTAGTTTTTAGTAAATATAATTTATAAACTTTAGAGAAACAGTCAAACACTTCCCCTTTTAGAACCGGTTTAGAAATTGAAAGCGTCTCAAAAAAAGTATGATAAATCTATACTAATAAAGAAAAGTTTCGCTCTGTGTGTCTGTCTGTGTGTGTGTGTGTGTGTGTCTATGATGGCTAGCGAAATCGTAAGAGGCTGAAAATTTTGTGAGGATAGCCCGAAGTGTTTCCTGATGCACCTGAGACTCAAAATTTTAAATTTCTAATAATTAGTTGAGTTAGTAATTAAACATCGCAACTCACACTCATCAAAAAGTCATCTACTTGATCCCGGATACAGGACAGCTCTTGCGCACGCGCACAAATCAATTTACGCATCGGAGGCTAGCGAAGAATCGAATGTCGATTTTTTTTGTTTTTTTTTAATTGCATTGTTTTAAGCTAAATCGACCAAACCGCTCGGTACAGTTGAAAGACATATTCCGAAAGATCGTTGTCTTACGTCTTAAAGGTCACAATCAATTCGAAATAAACAAGTAAGAAAAAAATCATGCGTCAAGCATAGATTATCAAACACTTTCCAACACATTCAGAATAATTTAACAAAACTGCATTGTTTAAAAAATTAAAATATTACGTCTAATTCAACCATATGGAAACGCATAATACATTTCAAAACCCAATTTCAGCTGTTCCCATCCACAATCGGAAAATTATGCGATTTTTTTCAGCGGCCCTGTATGTGATTTATAGATTTGAATCTATTAGCCACATGCAAGTCAAAATTTAGTTCACTTAAGAGATACATATACTTCAGTTGAAAATTTACCTTCAGCAATTTCCTCTAATAAGGGGAACGGTACGTGAATACTTTTGTGCAGCCCTGTATTTGAGGTATGAAATTTATATATAACGAGTAAGATGCAAAAAATTAATTAAGTTTAACAGCGCATACCGAATTTTAAACTGTGCACTGCAGCAATTATTACTCAAAGATAGTACTGTACTGTAACCGATTTCTTTTGTGTGTTCCTGTAAATAAATAAAAAATGCTATGGATGTCCTGTTCTAACGTGATCGTAGTGAAATTCAGTGATTTATATTAGTTTCAATACATTTGAAATAGCATAATGTCATTAAAATACTCTGCAAACGATTTTTCCCCATATACCATAATGTAATGGAATACTTTTGAGGGCCCCTGTAAATGAACGATTAATCCTACATACTTCATATACAATACCAAACATGCTTTGGTGATCCTAAATAACCTTTATCAATTTCATGAAAATCCGAGTATATTTACTGGAGCTATTCCCCATAAATCATAATGTAATGGAATACTTTTGAGTGCCCCTGTAAATGAACGATTAATCCTACATACTTCATATACAATACCAAACATGCTTTGGTGACCCTAAATAACCTTTATCAATTTCATGAAAATCCGAGTATATTTACGGGAGTTAGAGCGTGGACAGACGGACAAACAAACCGAATGCATAAACACTTTTCAACTTTGTTGGAAAGTGTTAAAAATGGCGCAGTTAACCCTTTGAAAAAAAATTCCAAAAAGGTCGTTTTCCAAAAAAAACGTTTTCCCGCTTATTGCAACGCCCCTCCAAGGCACAATTTTAGAGGTACCAACAAACCAAAAATATGTTCTTAAAGCTGAATCCTTTTTTTAATCGATTGTGTAATTGGTTTTTAAAGATATGAATTTTAATTCTTTCAAATACACCGCGAACGCAGGCCCCTTTGCGCCACACGGAGACGATATTTTTTCAAGTAACTAAACGTCCGTATTTTAGCGCAATCTCTTTAGATCATCTCAAAAAACCAGATTTATATCACCTACAAAAAATACGTTCGGACTGGTAGTAATATTTTTTTACAAAATAAAATGTCGGTAAATGTCGATGAAATCTGTAAAAGCCTGAGGGTTTCGTCGCGGTTTCGTTCGCTTTCGATATGCATAAACTCCAAAAATCAAATTACGCAGAAAATAAAATACCAAATACCATATACTTTCAATTTAATATTTTTTGGCGATGTTTTTCGTTTCAAAATAAAAGTTCAGACACAATGGAGTTAAAGATATAATATCATACAAATTTGAGGTTCATTTATCTCGGGTCCGACGAGGAATGCCGGGTTGGTCAACCAGTAGTAATATAAAAAATGTGGTAAAAGTTCAAATAAACAGTAATATAAAACTAAGGAAAAGCGTAAATCCTAATTTTAAAAACTTTAATTGACTCCAATGGTGAAAACAATCTCATGTTATACATAAAAATGTGCACTTTCATTTATAAAGCTGAAACATGACGTAATTTTCAAAGAATTTTTATTCCTACGCTGAAATTAAAATCTGTAACTTACAATAAATATTGACACATTTGTTACATTGTTGTGAATGTGTTGGAAAGCGTTTCATAATCTATGATTGACGCATGATTTTTTCTTACTTGTTCGTTCTTGTTTAAGGTTATTTTCGGCAGCACCTTGGCCTCTAAAAGAGAGGCTAACAAAAATTTCGAGGCCAAAAATTTAAAATTAGAATTAATTTCCTTAATATTCAGGAAAATGGAAATTCTCGTACACTTCCTTGTACAAAGTATGTGGAAGTTTCGGTTATATGAAAGGATACATGTTCAGAATTTTGGAAGAAAGGACAAATTATATATATTTATTTTAGATACCAGTCATTTATTCAAAGTCCTTGATTTCCTTTTTGCGTGGTTTCTGATGGGTTTTGTTGCTGAAAAAGTTACTTAAAACGGAAAATGAGAAATTTTATCATTTATGTTTTTTACGTAATGATAGATTATTTATGATTAAATATTCATAAGATATTGTAATTACGTGGGTTAGTTTAGCTGTCAATGCTAAGTGCACTTTCGCACAATTTATCAAATCGAACGTTAGCTGTTGTAAAAATAAACGGCTGGTGATAAGTTGTTAATAAGAAAAAAATATGCCTTTTGATAAACGGCATAATCTGTCAATTACGGAAATCAGGAAACAGGTGTAAATTGTCATGCTCTTTTTAACACTTCCCAACAAAATTGAAAAATGTTTATGAAATCGGTTTGTCCGTCCGTCCACTCTCTAACTCATGTGAATATACTCGGATTTTCATGCAATTGATTAATGTTAATGATGTTTACCATGGCATATTCGGTATTGAATATGAAATGTGTTGCATTAATAGTTCATTCACAGGGACACACAAAAGAAATCGGTTACAGTACTGTCTTTGAACCATAATTGCTGGAAATGCGTTTACAATTTCGGTATGCGCTTTTAATTTAACTAATTTTTTGCATGTTACACGTTGTATACTAGTGAATCTGCAGATCAGGAGCCTCAACGTCAGATCTTAAAGAGATAGCTTTTTTAACTCACATTGTATAATATTCAACATCCTACAATCAGTATTTTACTTATTTTTTAATACTATATATATTTAGCAACATATAAAATTCTTGGAAGGTTTCGAAAATTAGAAGCATTAAATAATACACGGTGTGACAATGATGTTCTGAAATTCTGACGAATTACTTATTCTAGTAATTTTTTAGTTTAAAAAATACATTTCTTCAGGGGGTCTCTGCCCCCCTGAACCCCTCGTAGTCTTTTTAAATTGAAATCAGGGGCGTAGCTACAGATATTTTTTCGGGGGGGGGGGGGGGGAGAGTTCGAAAATTTCCCAACTTGAAACAAATTCCTCCAACATTCAACTAAAGTGATATGCACAAAGTGTGTAATAATGATAATGAAGCTTATGCATAAAAAATTCCTTTCCAAAGAAAAATTTTGAAACTAGAAATATAAAAATTCTAATTATTGGTTTGTTTAATAAAAAAAACAAACATGCGTTTTACTTTCTTCTGTCGTTACAAGATGAAAGTATTGAATTCGTAAAAAAATTCTACAACTGGTTTTCGACGGTTTGATACGGTTTTGAAGGTCCTGGACATGATTTGACTGTTTTTAGAAAATGTCTGTCTGTGTGAATGTGACACAAATTTTGTGGGTGCTCTATCTCAAGAACTAAAATTCGCGTAATTTTATAAAACTTTATATTCAGTTATACCTTGATAAAAATTAATGCTGATTAGTTTTTGGTGTAAATTACCCAAAAGGGGGCGCTGCTATGCTGTATTTTTCATGATTTACATGATTTTAGCGATAGTTATATCTCAAAAACTGTTGCACAGGATTTGATTAAATTTCATATTCTGTTAAACCTTGACATAATTTAGTGCTTATTAAGTTTTTGTATATATCTGTGGCACTGCTGTGCAGCATTTTTCACGATTTTCGCGTTAGCTATATCTGAAAAACTAATGCACGGAAATTTAGTCAAACTTCATATTCGGTTACACTTCCTTATTGGGCTTGGGTGTATACTGTCCAAAGGTATCTCTTTTGAGCTCTTTGGGTTTGGAATTTTGGTTGCAGACATCTAAGAGCATGGGTGTCGAAATTCAATGATTTGTTTGAAAAATGCGATGCTTCTATCTCCTTTTTAATGCACACAATTAAACCTTTAGAATTCATTATTATGGGCATAGAATTGTTATTTAATTTTAACATTGTGGTTGCAAATTTTGAAGTATTAACATGTATGGGATAGAAAAAGGTTTTGGGATTGGCACATCCAAATAGTTTTCATTTGACATCAATTCTTTTGGTCTTCAAAGAAGCTAACCCTGATGAAGCTAACCTAACATCGTCCAGTTTAATAAAATCCACTATTTCACTTTCACATTTTATAAGCATTAGGCTGTCAAGTCTGTCAGGCCTCATTGTAGCTTTTAATATATATTTTTTTAATTTTTATTTGACTAAAGATTCTTTCATTAGATGCAGCACCAAAAAGATAAGCTGCTGTGAATGTTAAGGTACGAGTATATAGTTTGACAGTGTGACCCAAATAGTCTTGGAATTTCATGGCATGAGTAAAAGGTTTGTTAAGTGAGTTGGGATTTGGTTTATTTCTATTTGACTCTGCAAGTCATGTACATCCGGTTTTGTCATATCCAGGTGGAAACATTATTAACTTTTCTCAGTTAGGGATACTCAAATTTGCCTTGCACAATTGTAATTTAAATATGGAATGTATTGGCGCAATATTCTCCTGATATAGGGAACATTGTCATTTAAGCCCATTACTAAATTGCCAAAATTTTCTTGTATTTCTTATAACTCTTCCCTGTAAAACTTATGTCTATCAATGTCCATTGCTATGCTATTATTTTTATCTATTCCATTTGATGAAACCGTTTTCCCACGGTGCTTTCAGAAGTCAGCTTCTCCAGTCCCATCCTAATATTCATAATTGTTTGTGAGCTTGTCTGTAAGGAAATCTTTATTTCTTCAAAATTTTATTCAAGTGCAACGTGACAGTGTTACAGTGCATGTCGATTTTTTCTTCAGTTGATGGACTGCTTTCATGGTCACATTTCTGTTCCAAATTAAAACCATCCATTTTTTTACCTTTTTCATCCTCGAATGGATTTTTAGATGCTCCAAAATCTTGCATGAAAACTCTTTTCCTATTATGAAGGGTTCTTCCGTGCTAAGATTTATGGCCATTTTTTAGAACAGCTTTAAACACACAACACTGGACTTTAGGTTTAAAATTTACTAAACACCTATAAATATAAATGTACAGGACATATATATATTTCCGCACACAAATAAAGGTAAAATGTGGCGAATTTATCTAAACTAACGACTTCTTATGTTCACATTTGCTCATATAATGCTTTTGACATGACAGCGAAGGGTTATCTAATTTTCGGAGCAAAAAAATCACGAGAATGAGTAAAATATTGTCCAAAAATCGCAAAATTAGTGCAATTTGTGAAAACTCATCAAATCTTCTTGCCCAGCTGAGTTTCAAGTAGGTGAATACATTCCTTTCTGTTGTGCTACAAGTGATCTCCAATTTTCAAAAGAAGCTGCAATCCCTTTGGATCAAAATAGCTGAATTCTCTTTTGGGAGGGGAAAGGGAGGAAGGGTGAAAATTTTGAGAAAGGAACAAAATTTTGAAGGAAATAAGGGAACTGGAACTGGATAGTCAGCTATTGGTGGATAGGAGTAAAGAAATTTAGGTCTGGTAGATGTATAATATTTTTGTAGAAATGAAAAATACAATGATAGATTGAGTGTGGCTGATTTCTTTTTGTATTTCTTTTGATAATTTAACTTGCTTACTGTTACAATACTCAGTCAGAAACATAATCACCAAAACAATAAAAATTTCATAATGTCTCAAAAATCCAGAATTTCCCAACTCTAAGCTCAAATTTCCTGTGTTGTTGGGCGTGTTTAATTAACTTTACTAGTTATTATACCGAGCATTTTGGCGTGTTTGTGTATTTAAACACTATTGAATACAACGTAATATCGAACGACACATTTAATAAGCACACAGACAAATACCAACGGTAAACATACTACACAACTAAAGTTACAGTTAACATTTATTAAATAGTTCTAAAGGTTAATTGCAGAGTTCGGACTTAACACTATCGTTCATAGTTCAGGATAATGCCACATCTCCCCCTTTTAGAGATTTAGTCGATCTGGAGGTTTAACAGTTCTTCCACTTCGAGTTACAACAGGTTGGTTGATTCTAGGGTTAAGCTGATCATTTTTTTTAGTTGAGTCTGAAGGGCTTGGCGTTCCATTTTCAGGTACTCCACTTTTAGAAATTACTGTAGGTAGGGTTTCCTCGATGTCGTCATCTGTCGGACGTGGCTGCAGTTTTGCACTCGGAATTAGATGCTTTCTGTTTCGTCTCAGGATATGATGTCCTTCTTTTACGAAATATGATCTTGGTGTATCTGCATGTTTCTGTACTGTACCAACAGCCTTTCTATCGGTTATCCACACTTTCTCCCCTGGATTTATTGACTTCAGTTCAAGAGAGTTGTGTCTTTGATTATAGTACATTTCTTGTGTTTTTATTCGATTTTCCTCTATTTCTTCTAATTTCTCCTTCTGTATGAGTTTTGGTTGAAGTGCTGTTAGTGGTATGGGTAACGTTGTTTGTAGTCTCCTACCCATCAATAACTCAGCTGGGCTGTATCCATTCTTTAAAGGCGAAGCTCTGTAACTGAGTAGTGCTAAATAGGGATCTTTGGATTTTTTCAATCTGAGCTTGATAATTTTAACAGCAGCTTCTATGAATCCATTGCTCTGTGGGTATCTTGGACTAGACGTGATATGTTTAAATCAATATGTTTTTGCGAATTGATAGAATTCAGCTGTTCCCGTTACTTCAAATTGTTTCCCATTGTCAGACCTAACAATATCAGGTATTCCATGTCTGGCTAAAAGTGACTTGCAATGTAGAATCACTTCTCGAGATGTAAGCCTATCTAATTTAGCAATTTCGGGATAACGTGAATAGTAATCAGTCACTAACAAATACCAGCCTGAATGAAATTTGAACATATCCATAGCTACTATTTCCCAAGGTCTTTGAGGAAATCCTGTGGGTTTCAACGGTTCCGAAGGATTTTTAGCTTCTTGTATACATGAACTACACTCTCGCACCAATTTCTCTATGTCTTTACTGATACCTGGCCAATATACTGCAGATCTCGCCAAATCTCTACATTTACCTATCCCCATATGGCCTTCGTGTATTTTCTCTAAAATTTCTTGTCTTAGATTGCGTGGAATGATTCTTCGAGTTCCTCGCATAAGTAATCTATTCTGCAAGGATATTTCGTATCTCAAAGGCCAATAAGGTAGACATTCTGGTTCTAATTTATTTTTTTTCAGCCATCCTCGCAAAGCATAGGCTGTTAACATTTTACATGTTGAATCTTGCTCTTGTTCCAATTTTACCTATGTGAGTCTTTGCGGAGCTACAGGAATGGATTATGTTAAAACATTGACATAAGCTTCAATTTCGTCTTCTAATTCGAAATCTGGAACTTCCTCCTGGAGAGGTGATCTAGATAATGCATCTGCTGCACATAAATTTTTTCCTGGGATGTGGAAAACATCGAAAGAATATCTCATCAATCACATTTTTAATCTTTGAAGACGAGGAGTTAAATCATCTAAGGATTTTCTTGTCAATATAGGGACAAGAGGTTTGTGATCTGTCTCTAGAAGAAACCTGGTGCCTATCAAGTAATTACAAAATTTTTCACATGCCCATGTTAGTGCAAGTGCTTCCTTTTCTGTTTGTGCGTAACGTCGCTCAGTTGGCGTCAGTGTGCGAGATGCGTATGCAATTGCCTTCAATGTAGAGTCACTCTGTCTTTGACACAACGTCGCCCCCAGACCATAGGATGAGGCATCTGCTGTCACAATAGATTCCTTACCAGGATCAAAAATTGCCAGCACCGGTTTGGACGACAAAATCTCTTTAAGTTTGTTCAGTGCTTCATCTTGCGGTGAATCCCAAATAAATTCGTTCTTCGTGGATAATGAAGAATTCAGAGGTGCTAAAGTTTCGGAAAATCTTGGGATGAATCGTGCGAGGTAATTAGCCATACCAAGAAGTTGTTTAAGCTCCGTCTTATTTGTTGGAATTTTGAAGTTGCGTATAGCTGCAATCTTTTCTTCGTCGGGATGTATTCCTAACTCGTCGATGACATGACACAGAAATTTTATGGTCTTGACATTAAAAACGCATTTTTGTTTATTTAGGGTAATTCCCGTTTGTTGAAGCCGTTTTAGGATCATTTTTAACCGTTCGTCGTGTTCTGCCTGACTAGACCCCCAAACAAGGATATCGTCCATGTTGCAGATAATCCCGTGAAGTCCTTCTAAGGCCTGCGACATTCTTCGCTGGAAATGCTCAGGATCCGACGAAATTCCGAATGGAAGACGCAAAAAACGAAATCTGCCAAAGGGTGTTATGAACGTTGTGAGGTAAGATGATTCTTCGTCAAGAGGTATTTGCCAGAACCCGGAATTGGCATCCAATTTCGAAAATATTTTTGCCCCTGCCAAGAAAGATAAATTGTATTCGGTGGTTGGCAGTGGGTGACATTCCCTACGAATGCTTCTATTCAGTATTGTCAAATCTATGCAAATCCTGACACTTTCATCTTTTTTTCTGACAACAACGGCAGGAGAACACCAATCAGTTGCTTTTTCCACTGGCTGAATTACATTAAATTCCTGCATTCTTCTAATCTCTAATTTTGTTTTTTCTAATAATGGCACAGGTATTCGCCGTGGAGAAGTAAGAGCATAAGGCTTAACGTCATCGATAAGTTCTATGTGGTAGTCACCTTTCAGTAAACCAAGTCCTTGAAATAGAGAAAAAAATTCATTAACAGGATCGAAACTACTAATACTATGCACACAATGGCCAAGTATATTAGGACCTAGCCCAAACATTTTTATGGCTGGTTTCCCCAACAAACACGTCTGGAGACCTTCTATAACATATATTTCTTCCAAACAATTTTTTCCGTTATACTCTATATTTTCAACAATCTTCCCCTTAAGTTTTAAAGGTGATCTATCAGGACCCAAAATTACTTTATTTGTTCTTTTAATTTGAACATTTTTCAACACTGTTTGTGCAACATGAGAAGGAATAACAGTGTGGTCAGCACCACTATCAATTTTAAATTTAACAGATTTTCCTAATATCTTAATTGGTATAATCCAATCATCTTCATTTTCGACATTTTCCACTAAGCCTATAAAACCTGCTTCAAATTTAACTTCGTTAATTCTTTTAGTGGAGGATAAACAAACTTTATCCCAGTGCCCTTTCTTCTTATATTTTCTGCAAAAAGAGTCCTTGGCGGGGCATTTATTTTTATCGTGCGGTAAAAATCCACACCATTTACACTTTGAAATGCTTACATTAACTTTATTATCAAGAAAATTCTTTCTATTTGAAAATTGAACAGATTTCTTTTTATGAATTACTGCATTAACTGATGAATTATTTACTAAAACAGACTGTTGCTTTTTAATCGATTCGGATAAACGAACTTTGTCTATCGCTGTTTGCAAAGTAAGGTTAGGATCTAGTTGTAACTTTTCACTTAAAGCCAGATCAGTAATTCCAACAACTATTTGATCCCTCAATAATTCATCATGTAATTCACCATAACTACATTTTTCTGCAAGTGCATATAAATCAGTAATGAAATCATTAACGCACTCACCTTCTCTCTGTAGCCGTCTGTTGAACTGTGCGCGTTCGAAAATTACGTTTCTTTTTACAATTAAATGATCATCGAATTTACTTAATACAACCTGGAAGTTTTTCTTCTCATCTTCTGTTAAAGTGAAAGCGAGAAAAATATCTTCGGCCTTTTCGCTAATGAAATATTATCAGAGCATCAACTTGTTCCTCTTGTGTCTTCGTATTCAAACGTTATATATTCCGTTGGAGTCGAAAATTGAAATGAATCCGGTGGTGTTATATGATATGCCGACGCAGTTGCCTAACTGTTCGCAGAACGAAACTAGAAGTTTATTTTGAACTTCGAATAACGTAGAATATGCTAAGTTACTTCTTTACTTTTAATCGCTGCCGCCATGTGTTGTTACGCGTGTTTAATTAACTTTACTAGTTATTATACCGAGCATTTTGGCGTGTTTGTGTATTTTAACACTATTGAATACAACGTAATATCGAACGACACATTTAATAAGCACACAGACAAATACCAACGGTAAACATACTACACAACTAAAGTTACAGTTAACAACCGGTTAAATAGTTCTAAAGGTCAATTGCAGAGTTCGGACTTAACACTATCGTTCATAGTTCAGGATAATGCCACATTTCCCAACTTCACAAATATCGGAGGGGGGGGGGGGAGGCTCCCCCCCGTTGGCGACGCCCCTGATTGAAATTCATAATTTCCTATTGATTGGGGAATGGTTATAGCGTATCTTGAATTTCGTTTTACACTTGAATTTTTTTAGAATAAGCAACATAATTAACGATTTTATGTTACCGTAGTATGCAAATAGCAATATTTATATAATAGGCAGATGAAATATCTAGTTTAAATAGATGCTATAAAATTGCGCAAGAAAATCACTTACTGACATTAAACCAAAGTTATAACATGCTAAAAGTGGATAAAAAGTACATTTAAAGGCATATAATTACCCTGTAAGTAATAAACTGATTTCCATGTTTTGCATGCACAATCGGCGTCTTTTTTAAGATAAATATTCTCTCTATTCTAAAAAAGTAACTACCGCTGTCACCGCCGCCGCCGGTTTTGAATTTTTTGTGACCGGAGGTCTTTCTTCGTTAATATTAAAAAAAATAATGCATACAAAAATATGAAAATCGGTAGTATTATACAGAAATGTTTGATAAACACGCTGATGCAGACAGTTTTCAAATCGAAGAATTATTTTAAGAGATATTTAATGCTAAAGTTGGACAAAATCGTTCCACTAAAAAAGTTTTATAGGAGCAAAAAGTATTCATCGGAATTTAATAATTTTTTGATCATTTTATACGTTATAATTTCCCGGTGTGCAGAATTTATTTATTTTTTTTAATTTGACTCATTTTTCGAGGTTTTATTTCTATTTTAAGTTCAAATTTTCAGCCTTTCGAGAGATATTTTTTACTTACTAGGGAGCTCGGCCCCCTAAGAGCTACGCTCGTCAACCCCCATTCAGACACCGCAGTCTCTAAAAGCACGCTAATTTGATCGGCTTTAAACAGATTTTGAAAGATTGAATTATAATTTAAAAAACGGTGGCGATCTCCCTATAAATGGGTTTCTATTCATTTCTCTTCGATTGGGGAATTTTCAGGAAAAATCAGCTGCTGTTAAAAGATACAATGGCTGTTTTCGTCTTTGATTATATAAAATCAGTTAAACATTTCAAAATAAGCTAATATAATAAGCAAATCTGCATCAAAATGCAAATATATTTCACAAATACCAATGCCTTCTTTTGACGGAAACGACACAGAAGGTTAACGAATCTTAACTAAACCATTTGAGCCCTTTCTGGCACAGATGTCATATTCGCCCCATATTGGCGCGATTTATTTTCGGTTGCCAATTTGGCGAAAACATCAACAGCATAAACAACATAATCCGGGTTACCACATCAAGCAAAATAACGACACTTTGGCGCCAGTTAAGTACCCGTTGCGTATGTGACATTGGCGTCAGAAAAAAAATCGCGCCAATATGGGGCGAATATGACATCTGTGCCCAATTTCTTTATTTTCTGCTTCACAGATTTTTCGCTTTCAAATCATATTTTTTGTCGATGACACTTCATTTTCAGCTTGTAATCTTTTTTATTTTTATTAAATTACTAAATAGTCGCTCGAAAGCAGTCTAAACGCGTTCAATAAAATTAATATTAATCTTATTAATATAATCTCAAAATATCAAAATAATGTCTCGCGGAATTTTTTAATTTAAACTGTTTTGCAATATTACTTTTTGTTCATTTTATGTAATAAGTGTAATGTGACGTAAATGTAACGTAATTTCTCCTATTTAAGACTTCTAACGCATGTTAATGAATTTATTATTTTACAATATCCTTTCTCTTTTAAAATTCACGTGTAAGTATAGTTTTTATGAAGTATTTTCAATAAGTTCCTGCTTTTCATACGTAATTATTTAATCCTAATTTGAAAGTTTTTTTTTTCTGTTAATAACAGTCACGTGTCAAATAAATTTTTAATTGAAGCAAACATTATTATTTGCGCTGTTTATACAGTTGGAAACAGTTTAAATTAATACCAATTTCTCAAATAAGTAAAAAATATCTCTCGAAATGCTGAAAATTTGAATTTAAAATAGAAATAAAACCTCAAAAAATGAGTCAAATTAAAAAACGAAATACAATCTGCACACCGGGAACTTCAAACGCATAAAATGATCTAAAAATGATTAAATTCCCATGAATAGTTTTTGCCCCTATAAAACTTTTTTAGTGGAACGATTTTGTCTAACTTTAGCATAAAATATCTCTTAAAATAATTCTTCGATTTGAAAACTGTCTGCATCAGCGTGTTTATCAAACATTTCTGTATAATACTACCGATTTTCATATTAGGTAGCTTTCATTACAAAAAGCTACCTATTGCAGCCGTTCGGAGGAAAGCGATTTCAAAAAATTTTGGTATATTTTCATCGATCATGACCCCCAGACCCCGAAACCACCCTCCGCTCAAAAGTTGATATATATATATATATATATATATATATAATATATATATATATATATAATATATATATATATATATAATATATATATATATATATATATATATATATGATCTTTGTCACACTGTAACTCTCGTATTTATGATCCGATTTGGATGTAACTCGGTGTGTACATAGTACATACCAATGTCTCGACCGAGTTCGCTGGCCAGCTCCATCCGCCATTTTGTTTCAGAATGGCGGCCATTTAAACTTTTTTAGAAAATTTAAAATTTGAAATGTGGCACCAAAAAAATGAAAATGGAAAAATATTTTTTTCTTATGTGTTTGACCTTGATACAAAGATTCCGGAGCAGTTTTTGTTTCGTCTATATCTTAAAAAAGGGCTGAGTTATAGCACTTTGAATGTCTAGCGTAGCTGACATTTTGAAACGTCCTGATTTTTGTCACGCGATAACAGGCGTATTTATGAAGCGATATGGATGTACCTTCGTGCGTACATAGTACATACCAATGTCTCGACCGAGTTCATTCGCCAGCTTCATCCGCCATCTTTTTCAAAATGGCGGCCGTTTAAAAAAATTAAAAAAAATTAAAATTTAAAATAAGGTACCAAAAATTTGAAAAATGAAAAAGATTTTTTTCTTATGTGTTTGACCTTAATACAAAGATTCCGGAACAGTTTTTGTTTCGTCTATATCTAAAAAAATGGCTGAGTTATAGCATTTTGAATTTCTATTGTGGCTGACATTTTGAAACGACCTGAATTTTGTCATACGATAACAGGCGTATTTATGAACCGATTTGGATGTAACTTGGTGTGTACATAGTACATACCAATGTCTCGACCGAGTTTGTTGGCCAGGTTCATCTGCCATTTTTTTTCAAGATGGCGGCCATTTAAATTAAAAAAAAAAATTAAATTTTGAAATGTGGCGCCAAAAAATTGAAAATGGAAAAATATTTTTTTCTTATGTGTTTGACCTTGATACAAAGATTCCGGAGCAGTTTTTGTTTCGTCTATATCTTAAAAAAGGGCTGAGTTATAGCACTTTGAATGTCTAGCGTAGCTGACATTTTGAAACGTCCTGATTTTTGTCATGCGAGAACAGGCGTATTTATGAACCGATTTGGATGTAACTTGGTGTGTACATAGTACATACCAGTGTCTCGACCGAGTTCGTTCGCCAGCTTCATCCGCCATCTTGTTTCAAAATGGCGGCCATTTAAAAAATTGAAAGTTTTTTTAAGTTAAAATGAGGTATCGAAAAAAATTGGAAAATTAAAAAGATTTTTTTATCTGTTTGACCTCGATACATAGATTCCGGAGCAGTTTTTGTTTCGCCTATATCTTAAAAAATGGTTGAGTTATAGCACTTTGAATTTTTAGCATAGCTGACATTTTGAAACGATCTGATTTTTGTCACGCTATAACACACGTATTTATTAACCTATTTGGATGTAAGAAGGTTTGTGGATAGTATATAGCAATGTCTCGACCAAGTTCGCTGGCCAGCTTCATCCGCCATTAAAAATGGCGGCCATTAAATTAAAAAATATATATATTTAAAGTGAGGTGCAAAAAATTAGAAATTAGAAAAGATTTTCTTCTTAAGTATTTGGCCGTGATATAAGGATTCCGGAGCTTTTTTTGTTTTGTCTTTATCTTAAAAAATGGCTCAGATATAGCTGTTTGAATGTCTTTATGTGGGTGACATTTTGAAAAATCTGATTTTTTACCTGCGACAGCACTCGTATATATCCCGATTCTGATGTGAGTGAGCATGTGCACAGGAATTACTAAGTTCACTGGTTAGCCTCATCCACCATGTTGTCTTAAACTGGCAAGCATTTCAAGATATCGCCGAATTTGGCAACCAAATATAAGTTACTTTAAATAAAAGCAGCTTGGGTAAAGCTGACTAATTTCGCAAAATTCTCATTCATAAGGATTTAATATTGATAAAAATTAGTATTGAATCTTCTAAAATCGATTTCCACCAAATTGAGTTTCGTGAGTTTGAATAACATAAGCTAGCTTTTTAAAAATAAGGAATATGAAAGCTACCTCTTCCTCCCGGCATTGGCCGGAAGGACTTTTTTGTATGCATTATTTTTCTTAATATTAACGAAGAAAGATCTCCAGTCACAAAAAATTCAAAACCGGCGGCGGCGGCGGCGGCGGTAACAGCGGTAGTTTGTTTTTTTTTAGAATAGAGAGATTTTAGAAAATTGTTCTAATTTAACCTGTTGCCAACTGTATAAAGAACGGAAACAATAATGTTTGCTTCAAATTAAAAATTTATTTACACGTGACTATTATAAATAGAAAAGATACTTTCAAATTCAAATTAAATAATTGCGTATAAAAAGCGGGAACTTATTGAAAATTACGTCATAAAAAGAATACATGTGAATTTTAATAGAGAAAAGACATTGTAAAATACAGTAAACTCTGTCTAAGGCGGAATCGATCGGGACCGAGAAAATTTTTCGTAGTAAACAATATTCCGCCTTAGAGAAATTTTACTCTATGTCTATGGATTCGCAGGGACTTTAGAATCCTTCCGAGTTAGACAGATTTCCGTCTTACACAGAGTCCGCCTTACAGAGAGTTTACTGTAATAAATTAATTAACATGCGTTAGAAGTCTTAAATAGGAGAAATTACGTCATATTTACGTCACATTACAGTTATTACATAAAATGAACACAAAATAATATTGCAAAACAGTTTAAATTTAGAAATTGTGCTAGACATTTATTTGATATTTTGAGAGGATTTTTCAACTATTTTTGTTAGGAAAGCGCAAATAATATTTCATTTCTAACAAAAGTATTTTCACGTGAATATTTAAAAGAGAAAGAATAGCTTGGTCAAAATTACGTCAGATTAAAAACGATTAATTTAAAATGTCTCATTTAAAAGATCTTTCTTTTCGCTTTGTTAAAAAATACCAGGAGACAAAGACTCTGTTTACTTAATTCTTTTTATATTAGCTTATTTTGAAATGTTGTTACACGTGTCTACATCATCAAGTTATTTTCATTTGGACGTTTTATTTGTATTTTTATTAATGCTGTACTAATTTATTTGTTCTTTAATTATTTAAAATAAAAATTATGTCAATTTGTATAATTTGGCGAAATTGGCCGACTGGATAATCAAGTAGTACCGCAGCGGATTTGGCGTTAAAATTCCCCAATCAAAGACAAATGAATAGAAATCCGTTTATAGGGAGATCGCCACTGTTTTTCAAATTATAATTCAATCTTTCGAAATCTTTTTAAAGCCGATCAAATTAGCGTGCATTTAGAGTCTTCGGTGTCTGGACGGGGGTTGGCGAGCGTAGCTCGTAGGGGGCCGAGCCCCCTAGTGTTTAGAAATAATAATAAAGTCCTCATCAGAGGCGTAAACCACTCTGGTCGCGTAGGGGGGTGTAGACTCATAAATTTCCGACTCCAAGAAGAAAAATTTCCGAGTACTATTGCCAACAAAATGCCGACTAATTAATATATATATATACACACTCATGTCCAAAAGTTTAGCGTATATGATAAAAACGAAGAAAGGATATCGTAAATATCTTACGAAATTATTAAACTTTATAGATGATAGATGAAAGTCTCAAGATAATTATGACTGAGCGTATTGAGATAGTCAAATAGGTTTTAAAGCGCTGATGTTGATTCCTTTTGAATTATTAATGTATGTCTCTAAAAATTAGTGGTGAAGTACTATGATTAATATGTGTAGAAAATTGCGGTTTGGAACT
Organism: Maratus speciosus; assembly: GCA_963932465.1. Lineage (NCBI taxonomy): Eukaryota > Metazoa > Arthropoda > Arachnida > Araneae > Salticidae > Maratus > Maratus speciosus. Next base: position 617,895,137 of record OZ010789.1, read on the forward strand.
CCAAACTGCTTTATTTGATAGCGATATATCTTGTTTCTAAATGTACAAAATTTGATGAAACTGAATGATTGAAGAGCTGGGAATTTGATGCCCTTTTTTTTTTTTTTTTTTTTTTTTTACCAATAAAGGGCTTAATGCATTTTATTTTTTCTGTGTATGGCATATTTATTCACATAGACTCCACTCCGGATAAGAATTCAAATTCTGAATTAAGCATAAGGAATCCTGTTACCCTGTACGATGTACGTCTACAACATAAAAAAAAAAGTCAAAATTTAAAAGATTGAAAATTTTCGAATGAACAAAACTTATATCCATTTCTTAGTACTTCAATAAAAGTTAATCAAATTTTGTACGTTTAGTAACAACATGTATCGCTATGTAACAAAGTAGTTTTTGATCCCAATCCGCATTTTCCTATACATATTAATCATGGACTTTCTTCCCTAATTTTTAGATAAATTTATTAATAATTCGAAAAGAATCGACATCAGCGCTTTAAAATTATTTGACTATCTCAATACGATACGCGAAGTCATAATTATCTTGTGAATTTCATCTATAAAATTTAATAATTTCGTAAGATATTTACACTCCCTTCTTACGTTTTTGTCATATACGCTAAAATTTTGGACATGAGTGTATATACATATGGGTCTTGCTTCTGGAGAAACTTACTTTACAAATATACCAATAACAGGTTAATATTAATCACAAATGAAAACTTGTTTATAAGTAATTTCAACATTTACTTTTAAACATTGTGATCATCAGGAAAAGCTTGGATTATGTACGAATAAATTTAAAGATTATCATCTAAATATATTAATAAAATAATAATATGACTATAATATAATATTATTTGAATAATTGTTGTATAATTGCAATTTGAATTATTAAATTTTATTTGTGCTTTTGTAACAAAATTCACACTTTTATAGCACGATTAACACGATTAGCCCATTTTTCAAGAACAGTGGACAGATCTATATTGTCAGTTAATTCTTTGTGGTAACTGAAAAGCATCAATGATTCCAATCTGTCATCAGCCATAGTTGATCTAATAGCAGTCTTTATAAATTTTAGCCTGCTAAAAGCTCTTTCATTAGATGCAACTGCCACCGGAGCTGTCAACACAGAATTTGGTAACATTGATGTGAACTAAGGGAAAGACACTTTTGTTCTTGGAAGCAAATTCCGCAGCTTCTGAAAATTGAAATCTGTTTGCTTGGGGAATATTTTAAAGACAAAAATGCGCCAAAAATACGGGATTTCTTAATTCTTTCTAACGACATACTTTAAAGCAGAGTAAAAATTCGTTGTCACCCCTGTTTTTTCCAACTAAACAAAATTCAGTAATAATAATAATGTAAAAAAAAATCGAATACAATTGAGAAAGGAAAAAGAAAACGAAAGTATTATTTCTGATAGAAGTTATCTCGTATAGATTGTAAAATATCCAGATTATTTCGAGATAAAAATTCAAAGTATTTGGGTGTTTCAATTTCATCCGGTTTCATATAAATTTCTTGAAACACATTTTTAAATCAATCTAAAATTACGTAAAAAAAAAAAAAAAAAAATTAACATATTTTTTAATAAAATAAAAAGAAAACACAAAATTAGTAGAAAAAATAAAACCATAATTATTTTCGATTAAAGGTAAAATTCGTGTAGAGTGGAAAATATCCAGATTTTGATAGGGTAAAGTACTAAATATTTGCAATTCAGTTTTGAATTTTCAACGGATATCACCTAAATTCCGTGATACACGTTTCTAACTAAATTTAAAGTTAGATAAAAAAAAAAAAATAAAATAAAAGTTTCTTCACTTCAATCAGTATGTCTTGAAATTTCCAGACTAAACTAAAAACTTTCCGACTTTAAATAAATACAGATGAATCTCGATATCTCGAAGTCAAAGGGAACAGAAAAAAGCTCGGGATATCAAAGTTTTCGATCAAAATATCAAGGTTACAAATAATATTAACATTTCTGGAATATGTATATAAATATTTTGTTTCTTCATATCGAGGTTTTCGAGTTCACAATATTTGACAAGTCAAAGTTTTTCTGAATAGTTTTAATCACAAAAATAAAATCCGTAATATTTCCGAAAGTATAAATTTATATAGGTTTTTTTCGTTCGAAATTGTTTTTTCTAATTTTCTAATTAAAAACTACAAGGGAAAAAAATCCGACTAAGAATAAAATTTTATAGGTTTTCTTTGCTCTAACTTGTTTTTTTTATTTACTAATTAAAAATTAAAAAAACATTTCTCCAATTCATAAGTTTTTATACGTTAATGCCATTTTCTTTCGACTAAACTTACTTTTTTCCGATCGAACGGGAATTTTTCCGACTGCTTTTTCCTTTTTCCAATTTATAAGTTTTTATAGGTTAATATCATTTTTTCCGACTAAACGTACTTTTTCCGATCAAACGGGAAATTTTCCGACTGATTTTTTCGTAGGGGGGGGGGGGGGGTTTGCACCCTCCCCGTACCCCTCCTTCCCCAGGATTAACGCCCCTGGTCCTCATATACTTAATTAATTAAAAAAATATGTATATATATTTTAATAGAATATGAAATTTAAGCTAGATTAAAATGGATTTTGTATATTTTTTTTGAAAAAATATTATTTAGTGCTGTTTAAATTCTGCAAATTTATTGAAAATACATAGACAATTGGAGACCGTGGCTAGATATATAATGTATTTTTTATTCAAAATAAATAAGGATAAATATTTTTATATAGTTATATTTGTAAATTATTTTTTCGCATAAATAATACATAATAATAATAAAATGTTAAAAGATTTCATTAGGCCAACTTTTGAATTTACTTTTTTTTTATCCCAATTATATTAATACTAATGCATATGTAAATTTTATTCTTATATAATCTTTTGAACTACATGATGGAAATGCAATAGCTGTTTATTTTTAAATGTACAAAAATATTGGCTAATACTGTTAAAATAAATAATTTTCTTCAAAATAAAATTTAACCATCAGTTATGAATATTCAGCTTTTTGAGGAACTAACTGCACAAAGAAATTTACATTCCATGTAAAATCTAGAGCACAGTCGTTAAATATTACAGTTTATGATATGATGAAGCTTACAGGCCAGCATATTCGCATAGGTATATCGAAACTCCCCCAAGTCAAATTATATTGATCGCAAGACAATACAGTAATTTGTTGATACAATGACAAAATAGATTCTTTAAAATAACGACCTATCTGTATTTTGGTGATACTTCTGGCACTCTTTTTAGATTTAATAAGAGAAAAATGTTTAAGCTTACCGCGACCTAAATATACTTCTGAGGACTAGAAAACGATTCCCTTTCTGGGCGGTGTGATTTCCCACAATATGTACCTTCAAAACCAAATCCTCTAGGTATAAAAAATTTGATTCGTATTTTAGAGATGGATTGGTGTTAGATTTCTGTATATGCGTATGTTACCAATGGCAGTATTTCTTCGGATGATATGCGGGATTTCCGTTTAGGTGGGGGTATTGTTAAATTATTGTGTTGAAGTGTGTCCCAATATTTTAAACATTTAATTTACACCGATTTTGTACTAGTTTGAAATGTACAGAATATCTTTTGCAAAATGTATTTTTTTTCAGGAACTATTACGTCAAATAGAATCGGTTCTGCAACACAAAAATTGAGAGCTGATAAAGAACAGAAAAAAGGAGAGTGGGACGAGGTACTTAGAGATGATGAGATTTCCGTTTTAAAGTGGAAATATAACTAATCAGTTAGTTTTCTTTTAACATGTGTTGAAACTGAAGCAACTTATACATGCATGAGATGGTCAAAAGAGGATAAGAAAAAAGTAAAAGTAGCCAGTCAGCTATAGAAAAGATGTACAATATATCTATGGATGGTACAGATCTTTTACCGGTACCTATCATATTACCACTGTGCAGCAAAAGCAAACAAATGGCCAACGCGTGTATTTAATTACTTTGTATATCTAATGATTTCTAATTGCTGGATACATTACGTAAGAGATACTAAAGCGATGAAGATGAAAATACAGTAGAACCTCGATTATCCGAAGTAATTGGGACCGACCTTCTTTCGGAAAATCGAAATTTTCGGATAATCGAGAAAGCTTCCTTTTAAGATTAGGGAGAAATATATTCAATATTTCTTATTATGGTAACAAGGGCTTAATACAAATAAAGCAATAGCAAAATAGAAACAAAAATAAATTATCTGAATTTTAATTTTGAAATCAAGTACTTTTTACATATATCACAAGGGTTTGAAAAAAATGTTTTGTTTGACGCAGTTTCGATTGCCTTTGCTTTGAAGCTCTATCACAGAGTTTTTAAATATAGTTCACCAGTACACCGTCTTTCAGCTGCTCCAAGCATGCCAAACCTTTTGCAAAACATTCAAAAGCTTCAGAATTGCTCATTTGTTCGTGTTCTTCGTTCCACTCCGCAGCTTGCGGGAGCTCAAGTTAAATTTAAAGGAACCCTAAGAAAGGGGATCGAAAATATTTATATGTACTCGCAGTTCAGAAAGGACCGCTTGCACACAAGGAATATGATACTTAAAAAAATATATATATAAATCAATAAAAAAGTTTTCAAAATGGATTTTACACTCAAGGAATGTGATAACAAAAAAGCTTTAAAAATGGATTTCGGTTAACCGAGAGTTTCGGTTAAAAGAGTTTCGGATAAAAGAGGTTCTACTGTACATGTCATTAATAGATTATAGGATGTATATTGCTATACCTCTGATCAAGTGTGAAGAAAGAATCATATAATTCCCCGTATACGCAGGCCACGAATAAATTCATGTTCTGAAAGAAGAAATTCCAAAGACGCAAAGAAACGTTATCGTACTTTATAAGGAAATCAATCTTGACAATGTAGGACATTTACCAAGATTTATAGACAGCAAAAATGCGTCTAAGTGTTGTTTAGGAGAATGTAAATCAAAAAGAAATGTTATGTGTATAAAATGTAAAGTTTATTTATGCATTTTGAAAAACAATTGTTTTGAGTTTTTCACACTAAGTAAAAAAATAATGTAATAAAATTTTAGTTTTGCTGTCATTTCTTAGCAATAGTTCACGACAAAAATTATTATTAAATTTTCAGATTTACGTTTTAATTAATTTAATACATTTGAAGGAATAAATATAATATAATATTTAATTATGTTACATTAAAAAGAAAAAAAAAAGAAAAAAAAACATTTATTTTCGCAATTTTAAAATGAAACAAAGATTTACAAAGATTTTTCAAAATTTTGAACTTTTTTATGTAATTGAGTCCCGAGGTCCACATATGTGGACCTCCATTTACTAATACCCTGATGCATCAATTTTTTAAATTATTTTATTATTAACATTTTTGAAGCCAAATCAAGTAGGAAAACCTATTCCAACATTTTTTCAAAAATATTTTTTGTTCAGTAGCGAAGAGGATATGAAAGGTTTCCATTTTGATTAAAGAATCAAAGTTATTTTTTCGAATAAAACTACATAGAAGTTGCCATGATCGCAAAGAATTCGTGGTACTGTTATGTTAGCCGGTTGCAAATCTCGCCAATAGCTTTTCTTTAATTCGCCAGTTAGCATTGTTTTATCTTTCGAGTGGTAAATTAAAACGGTACTACTTGGTTATCCCATCGACCAAAAATTTATTGCCAGACTATAAGATTAAATGCCAATAATAGTTGATCGTAAATTTCACATTCACTTGACTGTAAGGAAGTTACACGTGTTTACGCCATCAAGTGATTTTTATTTCGATGTTTTATTTGTATTTGTATTAATGTTATACTAATTTATTTGTTCTTTCGTTATTTAAAGTAAAAATTACGTCAATTTGTATAATTTGGCGATTTATATAATTTGACGAAATTGGTCGACCGGATAACTAAATAGTACCATTAAAACATTGCTTTGAATTTGAAAATAATGTCAGGATTTGTTGCATTATTTAATATTTAGCACAGATGTCATATATGGGTTTGGGGTTTTTTTTTTTACAACAATTTGGCGAAAACATCGTTTCCGAATACCAGTTACGTATGTATTTTTAAATTATTTTCTATTATTTTAAAAATGAAATAAGAATAAATAAAAAATAATAATTAATAACTGTAGAACAAAACAATTTATAAATTTTTTTTTAAATAAAAAGAAAATAAATGTAAACAAAAAAAATGCAATTTAACAAATTACAACAACCATTTGGAAAATGATTTTTTCAAAGACTAAAATTTAAGACATAAAAAATCGCACGGAGTTGATCATACATTACGTACGCCATGGATTACATTTTTCGGTACTGTAAATTTTTAAACTTCTACGGAGCTGGTCATACATTACGTACGCCATGGATTAAACATTAATATTCCTGGACCAATTTTAAATGAAATTTCATTCTTAAACTTCTAAACATCTCACAATATTACTTTTTACACCGTCGTACTGAGAAAAAAAAATGTACTTTTAAATGCAATTTGTTTGAAAGCTGTATCTCAATTTGTTTCTGAGTTATTATTTTTTTATTTTTGTAGTTTTTATTACTCTTTTGTCGTAGTGGCAACAGAAATATCCATCTCTGTTGAAAGTAAAGGGAAAATACAGATTACTGTATAGACCAATCAGAAAAAGAATAAAATGCGGATTCAACTAATAAAAAGCTTCAGATATGTTTTTGATTTTCTACCCTGACGAGGACAATAACCATTTTTCCAAATGGTTAATAAACATTTATTAATAAATAAGCAACAATAGCCGGGTTACCATGTCAGGCAAAATAACGCCAATTTGGCGCCAATTAGGTACCCCGGTGCGTAAATGACATTTGTGCCTTATATTAGGTAGCTTTCTTTACAAAAAAGCTACCTATTGCAGCCGTTCGGAGGAAAGCGATTTCAAAAAATTTTGGTATATTTTCATCGATCATGACCCCCAGACCCCGAAACCACCCTCCGTTCAAAATTGATATATATATATATATATATATATATATATATATATATATATATATCTGACCTATGTCACACTGTAACTCCCGTAATTATGAACCGATTTCGATGTAATTCGGTGTGTACATAGTACATACCAATGTCTCGACCGAGTTCGTTGGCCAGCTTCATCCGACGTTTTGTTTCAAAATGGCGGCCATTTAAAAATTTAAAAAAAATTTAAAACTTGAAATGTGGTACCAAAAAATTAAAAATGGAAAAATATTTTTTTCTTATGTATTTGACCTTTATACAAAGATTCCGGAGCAGTTTTTGTTTCGTCTATATCTTAAAAAATGGCTGAGTTATAGCATTTTGAATTTCTAGCGTGGCCTACATTTTGAAACGTCCTGAATTTTGTCACGCGATAAAAGGCGTATTTATGAACCGATTTGGATGTAATTCGGTGTGTACATAGTACATACCAATCTCTCGACCGAGTTCGTTGGCCAGCTTCATCCGCCATTTTGTTTCAAAATGGCGGCCATTTAAAATTTTTTTAAAACTTTTAAATTTGAAATGTGGTACTAAAAAATTGAAAATGGAAAAATATTTTTTTCTTATGTATTTGACCTTTATACAAAGATTTCGGAGCAGTTTTTGTTTCGTCTATATCTTAAAAAATGGCTGAGTTATAGCATTTTGAATTTCTAGCGTGGCTGACATTTTGAAACGTCCTGAATTTTGTCACGCGATAAAAGGCGTATTTATGAACCGATTTGGATGTAACTTCGTTTATACATAGTACATACCAATGTCTCGACCGGGTTTGTTGGCCAGCTTCACCCGCCATCTTGTTTAAAAATGGCGGCCATTTAAATTTTTAAGAAAAATTTAAATTTGAAATGTGGTACCAAAAATTGAAAATTGAAAAAATATTTTCTTCTTATGTGTTTGACCTTGATAAAAGGATTCGAGAGCAGTTTTTGTTTCGTCTATATCTTAAGAAATGGCTGAGTTATAGCATTTTGAATTTCTAGCGTGGCTGACATTTTGAAACGACCTGATTTTTCTCACGTAATAACAGGCGTATTTATGAACCGACTTGGATGTACCTTGGTGTGTACATAGTACATACAAATATCTCGACCGAGTTCGTTGGCCAGCTTCATCCGCCATCTTGTTTCAAAATGGCGGCCATTTAAAAAAATTAAATTTAAAATTCAAAATGAGGTATTAAAAAATTGGAAAATGAAAAAGATTTTTTTTATGTGTTTGGCCTTGATACAAAGATTCCGGAGCAGTTTTTGTGTCTGAAAATTTGTTCTTTTGTTGATATCTTAAAAAATGGTTGATTTATAGAAATTTGAATTTCTAGCATGGCTAACATTTTGAAACGATCTTGTATTTGTCACGCGATAACTCACGTATTCGCCTATTTCGATGTAAGAAGGCATGTGGATAGTATACATCAACACCTCGACCAAGTTCGCTGACCAGATTCATCAGCCAGCTTGTTTCAAAATGGCGGCCATTAAATTAAAATATATATATATATTTAAAGTGAGGTGCAAAAAAATTAGAAATTGAAAAAGGTTTCTTTCTTAAGTATTTGATCTTGATATAAGGATTCAGGAGCATTTTTTGTTTGTCTTTACCTTAAAAAATGGCTCAGATATAGCAGTTTCAATTGCTATTGTGGGTGACATTTTGAAAAATCTGATTTTTTGCATGCGACAGCACTCCTATATATTAACCGATTCCGATGTGAGTGAGCATGTGCACAGCAATTACTAAGGTCTCGACCAAGTTCACTGCTTAGCCTCATCCACCATGTTGTCTTAAAATGACAGGCACTTTAAGAAATTGCCGAATTTGGCAGCCAAATATAAGTTACTTTAAAGAAAAGCAGCTTGGATAAAGCTGACTAATTTCGCGAAATTCTCATTCATTATATTGATAAAAATTAGTATTGAATCTCCTATATTCGGTTTCCACTAAATTGAGCTTCGTGTGTTTGCATGATATAAGTTGGCTTTTTTTAAATAAGGATTATGAAAGCTACCTCTTCCTCCCGGCACTGGCCGGAAGGACTTTTTTTCCTTTCGTTTGGTTAAAAAAAAAAAGAAAAGAAAAAAGAAGTGAAAGCCATTAATTTTAAATGTTTCAGCTTTAAATGAAAGTTTTGTATTAAATAAAATGATAATGAAAAAAAAAAAAAAAAAAAGCATTGTTCTTGGCATACATTTAAGGGAGGTAAACTGGTCGCCAAATTAGTTTAAAATAATAACCTTTTCTAAAATATGAAGAAAAAAAATCTGTTATGATTAAAATTTGAGTTGCCATCATTAGAGAAAATTATTTAAAATTAGGAAAAAATTAATATTTCGAAAACTAATTCGAATTTTAAAATTCTATTACCAGTTTTGAGATCTGCGGATCAATACGGATTTTTGGTGTTAATTTTATTGGAAAGTATTCTATATTTTAGGAGAAATCGCTGTGAAAGATAATCAGTTGTTTAATCAGTCGTTTCATAGAATCGTCTCATTTCAGCCGTTCCATAAATTCGTTTCATTAGAATTTTATATATATAGGGTAGATTTTTTTTTAATAAAAAGAAAATAAATGTAAATAAACATTTATTAATAAATAAGCAACAATAGCCGTTGTACCATGCCAGGCAAAATAACGCCATTTTGGCGCGAATTGGGTACCCCGCTTCGTAAATGATATCTGTGCCTAATATTTTTCTTTCTGTTTCGTTTAAAAAAATGAGAAAGAAGTGAAAGCCATTAATTTTAAATGTTTCAGTTTTAAATGAAAGTTTTGTATTAAATAAAATGATAATGAAACACATACACAAAAAAGGCATTGTTCTTAGCATACATTTAAGGGAGACCAAACTGGTCGCCAAATTAGTTTAAAATAATAACCTTTTCTAAAATATGAAGGAAAAAATATCTGTTATGATTAAAATCTGAGTTGCCATCATTAGAGAAAATTATTTAAAATTAGAAAAAAAAATTAATATTCCGAAAACTAATTCGAATTTAAAAATTCTATTACCAGTTTTGAGATCTGCGGATCAATACGGATTTTTAGTGTTAATTTCATCGCAATGTATTCCATATTTTCGGAGAAATCGCCGCGAAACGTAATCAGTTGTTTAATCAGTCGTTTCATAGAATCGTTTCATAAATTCGTTTCATTTCAGCCGTTTCATAAATTCGTTTCATTAGGATTTTATATATATAGGGTAGATATACGTAGCGTAATACTAAATACAAACAGTACAGATGATATTCATTGTGAATTAAACTCGTTAAACCCTTTGAACTTTTATATTATAGCAGAGTATTTTAAAATAGTTTTTTGATATATTATTAAATGTGTTACAAAATAAAATCATTTAATCAAGAAAGAATGCAATTCTTATGGCAAGCATGAAAACATTAATTTATTTTAAATAAAACAGGGGATTCAACCCGGGTTTTCCGGGTTGTAGAATACAGGGTATCCATAAAAGAATGTCCATGTTATAAGTTTTAATAATTTGCACTGTAAGCGCTGTAGAGTGTCGGTTGAAGGTAAAAAATAAACAGTAACTCAAACAGATTTAGACGCGAATACTGGTTTGCTATTGACTCGCTTGCAGTGCCACATACGCGAAATGGCGACTCCTGAGCGTAAAGCGTTATGGCTAGGCTGAAGATTTAAAAGCCTTTAGAGACATGCGAATTTTTCCTTTGGGGCTTTATGAAAGATCGTGTCTACGTTCCGCCGCTACCTGATAATTGCGAGAGTTAAGTAACAGAATGGAACAGGCTATTAATCCATTACTCCGGACTTGTTAACCGAAGTGTGAGAAGAATTGGACTTTAAGTTGGTTGTGTGTCGTATGATTAAAGGTGCACCTATTGAACATGTGTAAGGAAATCTTGGTTAATTTATCTTCAATTTGATGTATGATTTGTTGTAAATAGTGTAAATTAAACTGCTGTAATATACCATTGAAACTAGGTCATTCATTTATGGATATCCTGTATATTGCCTGGTGAGCAAACATAGGTGAAAACCATTCTAAATTGAAAATTCTAATAGATTTTTTGTATTTAGTCTATTTTTCAGATTACCCACTAATAACATCAAAAAGCATTTTTGTATGAAAAATACCTGTTATGTGTAGAAATAAAATTTTGAGTCTTATTAAAAGTGGTATTTTCGTATTAGCCGCATCCCAGGAGTTGATGGCCGAATAAATCCTCAAAGATGTCTCTACTTACAGCAACATTTTTAGCCCCGGTATGCTATTTCTTTCTCCCAGCAATTAAAGTGTCGTCTCCAAAAAATAATGTTCCGTTGTATAAGCCAGCCGTAAAGCAAAGCAGATGTATCATTGTACTGTTAAATACTCAAGTGAAATTTTTTAAACTTCTAAGCATCGCACATTTCAATTTTTATACCGTCGTATTGGGGAAAAAAGTACTTTTAAACGCAATTTGTTTGAAAACTGCATCTCCATTTATTTTTGAGATAGTAATTGTTTTGTAGTTTTTAGCGCCTTTTGTTTAATTTTGGCAATGCAAGTACTCCATTTCTGTAGAAAGCAAAGAAAAAATAGTTGGAAAAGTAATTATATCTTTTTGTTGCCATTTTCCCATAACTACTGGAAAAAATGCAATTAAAATACGTGCTATTTTGAAAAAAAATATATAAATGAATGATTTCTGATAAAACATGGAGCTATTATAAACTATAGTTAATTTGTTTATCTACATTACAAACAAAAATGGCATATGAATTATCAGATAGCCGATTTTGTTTTGTCGAGTTTCTTGAATGACGACATCTCTTTTGTTTCGATTTGTGTATTATTCAGCGATAGTGACGTGCTATGAATACTTTACTGAAGATGTTGTTTAAGACTGGATCGTAAATGGGGAATTCTTCAGAGGATGCGAATGACGCCATTTCATATAAAATAAAAGCGAGTGTTTTAAGTCTTAAAATTGAAATTTGTTTTGTATTACCTATATTTATATACATATATATATATATATATATATATATATATATTTCATCGGGGGTGACACTAAATTCTGAAAAAACAGAATTCCTGATTTCTAGTTGATCCTGATTGTTTTTGCGATGAAGCCCGTATTTCGATTACACATGTGTTAAATTTGTATTTATATATATTACTTCATTATTTTATTTACTTATTGCTGAAAATTTAATTTCGTAATGGAATATTAACAGGAAACAAGTGCTGGACTACTTATATGGTTTTAAATGCAAACGGGTTAATCTTTCATAACCGGGATGCAGGCGTTACCGATACATTTTTTAAAAATCATACTTGATTTTATTAAACCCATAGAAAATCAAAAAATTTTTATTCTCTATTCGAAGATATAAAACTTGAAATAGTGCGATGTTTAGAAGTTAACAAAAATGATAGTAAATGCGAAATTTATGGGCCAGTTCTTGCCATTGTCAATATGACGGCAGCGTTACTCCTGGACATGTTTTCGCTTTAAGCAAGTTTTAAAGCCAGAGTTGTCCTTGAATTTTGAACTTTTCAAAAAAAAAATTTTTTTTATACTTTTCTTACGCGTGTGCTCTGAAACTGTGAGGACGAAATTTACAACATGTTAGTTAAGTTAAGAAAAAATAAATAAAGTGTCATGACATGTGAAACAAGTTGGAAATTGCTCATCAAACGTGGCAAATGAGGTGCGTTCGTACTATAACTAGTTTTATAATTTTTTTTGCACCCCATATAGTACTGGATGTATATTTTTTTGCACTTCATAAGTGCATAGTCTGTAACATCATTAAAATGCACTTTCAATATTTTTTTTCCCATTCCCCGTAATGGAACGGAACACTTTTGACTGTCCCTGTAATTAAACTATACATCGAATTTTCATAAAATTTGAAACGGCTCGACAAAATTTTGCAACAATTATATACTTAAAATTTCAGACCATTAGGAAGGCTGTAACATCATTAAAATGCACTTGCAATAATTTTTCCCATTGGCCGTAATGTAAAGAAAAACTTTTGACTGACCCTGTAATTAAACTATACATCCGATTTTAATAAAATTTGAAATGGCTCGACAAAATTTTGCAACAATCATATATTTAAAATTTCAGACCATTCGGTTGGGTAGTTTTTGCTCTGTTATATGCGGACGGACAGACGGACGGACAGACGGACTGAACGACGACTATAGGTGCTGCGTATTTATATAATTACGAACGCACCTAAAAAAGCAGTAAAAATGGCTGTATAATTAACATTCTTTTTACTTACCCGTCATACGTAGTATAGGGTAAGTTTTGTAATCGTTTTAAAAATCGAAAAATTTTTTTTGACGGATTTACACGTTTCAGACACTGGAGATTCCGAAAAACATATTTTTAGAAAAAAAAATTGTCCGTCCGTCTGTATGTCTGTAATCGCTCTATCTCCCGAACAAATTGAGATAGAGGCTTGAAATTCGGTGTGTACTTAGGGAATAATAATGGGAAGAAGCCTATTGAATATCATTAACCTCGATTAACCGGAACTATTTTTTCGGACTCTTGAAATATTCGTTCTGATAAAAGGTATACAAAAATTTTCGAAATTGTTTATTTGAAGGTGTGAATATAAAAGACAATAAAAAAACATAAATTTTGCATCATGAATGAACTCGATCGGATAATTAGTTTCCGAGATATTTGTAATTCTATTTTTCACACTCTTTGATTTTTCATGACCCTGTATTTCATTCAAATTTCAATTCAAAGATATATTTTAATTGGAAATGAGACGCTTAATCCGACGCAGTAAACTGTTAGTTATTAGGATTATAATTTTTCAAGTTATAAGGTTTTGTCCGTCTGTCTGTAATCGCTCTATCTCCCGAACAAATTGAGATAGAGACTTGAAATTCGGTGTGTACTTAGGAAGTAATAATGGGAAGAAGCCTATTGAATATTAATACATGGAAATTATTCCAGAGAGAAACATTCGCCTTGGATACAATATTTCAAATGAAAATCAAATTTCACAGTAATTGCTTAAAAGGCGCAAAGGCCAACATAGTGAAAAAGATTCCAAGCCGGGACTCGAACCCGGGCCATCAGTATAGCGCACTGACGTTCTACCGACTAAACCACATGGAACGATACACAGCTCGGAAAATTTCTCACTATTATATGTTGGCAAGGCTACAAACGCAGCACAAGATGGAATATTTATCGTGAGCCACCGACCTGGGGCTAACGCCAGGTCGGTGACCCCCAGTGCCAACATATAATAGTGAGAAATTTTCCGAGCTGTGTATCGTTCCAAGTGGTTTCGGTACTACTCGATTATCCCGCCGTCCAAAAAACTATCGCCAAACTATAAGATTAAATGCCAATAATGGCTTATCGTAAATGTCAAGCATTTAATGTCTATCCATACCTATAAGGGAGTTACCGTAGGGGGGGGGGGGGGGACACAGTTCTGTCGCCAAATACCGCCAAGTTTGTCGCCAACTTGGCGGTATATTGCCAAATTTGGCGGTCAAAATAAGTCGCCAAAAGGGATACCAACTTGGTGATACCTCTAATATTTCGCCAGATTCCCATAGACTTCCATTGTAAAACTATCGGGATTACTTGCTTACAGAAAATCAACAAATTAAGATATTTTAATGCAACAAAAAGTAATATTAGCTTAAGGGGTTATATTAATTATATTTAAGGGAGTCAAAATAAATTAAATTATGAATAAAAGTAACATGGTACAATGCTTAGTAAATATCACATGTTTTATTTTCATATTTTATATTATCTATATCCATGATGGGTAAGTATTACGGTGGTCCCCAACGACTAGTTTTTTTTAATGAAGTATTTATATTAATACAAGTCTCATCTGAATTTTTATAAAACACACCATAAGGTACGTTCATAAAAAAAAAATCTAGTCTCTTCAGAAACATATGTTGAAGTTTTAGCATTCTGAACATACTGATGTACTGAAAAACCACAAACTGGGAAAAATGAATTTAAAGATTCTAACTCTGGATCATTTAAAGGGAAATGTATACAGTAAAAGGCTTTTTTCATATTATTTATGCTTATCGGATCTTTGCGTAACTTTGGAAGAATATACTAGAGATGTCTGAATACATTTTAAGCAAAAAATTGGAAAAATAATATTTTTGTCGTTTTTCGTCAAATGAAGTATTGTAGCGAGTGTCTCTTGAGGTAAAAATTTACATTTTATTAGTGAAACAAGGGAAAATCTTTTGCCAAACGACATTTTAAGCAGAAGTAGCACTATTTAAAAAAAATATTTCGAAAGTTTTGCCGTTACAGAAAAATAAAATGCTTTTGCTTTAATCGGTTAAAGTGTAACATACTTCTAACAGTGTTAAAAATGCAAATCTTAATCGCGATTTTAAACGTTATCAAAATGTCCTATAAATAAATACTTAGTTGTCCGTTATGTTTTTAAATATTCAAATCTCGAAAATTAAATAAATAAATAAATATATATACAGGTTTCCCTCGATTAGTGCGTTTAATTAATCCCGCGATATTATTGCACTAAGCAAAATATGCAGTGAATGCGAAATATTCCAATAGATTCTCAGCAATTTCATTTAGTGTAAAAAAAAAAAAAGGTGAAAATTTATAGTAATCAACATAAAATTCAATTAATAAGAATAATTTTAAGTCATTTAATTAAAAAATAAAATTCAATTCAGTAATTTTTGGTAGGAACCAAGAACTATATAAAATTTAAATTTTATAACTTTTTAAAAAACAGAAATTTTGTCGTAAATGAATTTTTAACCTTTTGCACTCTACTGACAGGAATACTAACAAGAATAAATGACGGAAAAGAATAAATGTAATATATATAAAGAAGTTTCACAAAAGCCTGTGTTATGAATGTACACACAAATCTCGACCGAAGTATTTACTTATTAGAATAACATATTTAACAGTTCCTTTTAAAGTCTGTAATTTCCACCAAAACAATCATGCAAAAACCGTTAACTTTTAGCTAAAAAGTAAAAATTAAACGTTTTTTACCAAAAATAAAGCCTACTTAAAAAACTGCTACAAAGTAAAAAATAATTTTTTTATATAATAGTTAAATCAAGAGCATTGTATTTACCATGCTTATTATTATACTTATATACGTTAATTTTATTTTTTGGAGCCGGTGCCAGCCAAGCCAAGCTCAAAATTAAAATTCATTATCCAATACAAATCGTAACAAGATTCAGCAAAAACGTTGCGAAAAAAAATTTCATTCTCAATCAATCAAATCTGACAGTATCCTGCATTTTAAAATATGTGGTTGTCTACGATTTTTTTTTTTTTTTTTTTTTTTTTTTTTTTACGTTATAGCCTGTATAAACGCGCTAATTTTATATTTGCTCTAAATTTACCAGATATAATTATAGGTGCTAATCTCGCTTGAAAATACACATTTATAACATGAGATGAAATGTTCCAAAAATGGAAAAATTAATTTTTTTAAACTAAATTTTAAATCGTAAAAAAACTCGTAGATACTCGTATTTGAATGTGTGTCTATTGGATAGTTATATTTAATTTGGCTTGGCTGGCACCGACTCCAAAAAATCTAATTAACATACATGAATATAATAAAACGCATGGTAAATACAATGCTCTTAATTTATTTTTTATTAACTATTATGTAAAAGAAATATTTTTTAATTTGTAGTAGTTTTTGAAGTCGGTTTTATTTTTGGTAAAAAAGTTTATTTAATTCTACCTCACACCACTTTCTCAAAACAAAAACTATTGACATACTGTTCGAGAACATATGCAAGAGAAATATACTACAAAATGTTTTTTTTTTTTTTTTTAATTAGTGGTACGAATAGAATAGAAAAATAGGCTCCTGTGGCAGTCCTGTAAATTTAACCACAAATCCACTGTCACCGTGTAGGTGTCCTTGGAGTGGAAAAGGTTAAATGATGAAGAACAGCATTTGAAACATTTTTGCAATTGTAATTACAGTAAAACCTCCCTAAAGCGACCACGTTCCGTTCCAATAAAAATTGGTCGCCACGAGAGGTTGTCTCTTATTGGAGGTCATGTTTAAATCTAGATTTTAATTGTTGACTAAAAGGTAACAATCAATGTTACTAAAATTTATTTTTCACATTAGGAAAAAATATAAAAATTTAAGTGTCAAAACAAAATTTAATCACATAAGCTAATTACTGCAGAGTTTAAAAATTGAATACATTGACTTTTGCTTTGATTTTACGGTTTTATCTTTTATAACTTTTATTTCAAAGTCCTTTCGAAGTTCAGTAAATAAATGCAATTTTTTTTGGACAGGAACAAATAATGACGATTTCATTAATTCATCTATTTCTTTGAGAGTTTCTTGTCAGATTAAGCAGGTGAATTTATTGACCGTCATTCTTAATTTGTCACCAGAGTTTTAAATTCATTGCCTAAAAAGACACAAAGGGGCTTAAACACTCAAAAGTTACCGGAGTAAAAAAAATATCTAAACTTAGTTTAGAAGTTTGATGAATAATGCGCTCTCCGAAATTATTTTTCTGAAAAAACCCTCTTCAAGCGGCCAGGAAAAAACGGAATTTGTTTCATTTTCTTCAAAGAAATGGGTCGCTCATGGAGGGAATTCAACTGGGAAGGTCTCTGAATGGAGGTTAAATTAGTATTGAACTTATGGGAATAAATTTCGTTCCATGAAAATATGGTCATTCAGGGAGGTGGTCGCACAGGGGGTTTTACTGTATATCTCTAAAACCGTTTAAAAATTACCTATTGGTCAACGGTAAGAAGAGACACCCTGTATGTTCTTTACTTATGTAACACTTCGATTTGAGGTGTGTGAGAAAAATAAAATTCCTTGAAGTAGTATAAGGTCTAAAATCTGTCTTGAGCAGATTGCGGCTGTGATATCCATTGTGACAGGTGGACAGAAGACAATTTTAACTTGTCAGCCTAAAATAGAAATTGGTCATCTGAAGCCGCACAACTGTAGCTCAAGAAAGTCTTGCAAGCCGGACAAGTGATGAAGTTTGTGCTATTACAAGGGTTATAAAAGTTTTCAAACCACTTTCTTCAAGATAAGTAGCACATATAGTTTATTTATTTTTCTTGATAACGCAGGATTTGTGACTTTTTAACGTCTTTATAATCATTCATTAATCTTGACTTAAAAATAATATAAATGTAATAAAATTCACAAAAATGTAGATTTTTTTTTTTTTTTTAATATACTAAAAACCAGAAATGGGAATTTCGCCAAATTAGCCAGCTATCGCCAAGTTGGCTTCATATATGGCAACTTATTTTTGTTACCAATTTGGAAATATTTCGCCAAGTTGGCCAAAACTTGGCGCTATTGTAGTTACCGTCATTAGTACTTTTCAACAAATTCTCATACCTGATACTAATTTCCCCATAAGAAATCATCAACCGTTAGCCTCCCGTCGCCAGCCTTAGGGATCGAATTTTTAAAAACCAATGTCCAATGCATGAATTGCCCTCAGGAATACATACATATTCCAAATTTCAAAGCTCTACGTCAATAGGAAGTGAGTGTGTGTGTGTGTGTGTGGGGGGGGGGGGGGGAGGAATGAGTAACAAGATTTGACTGCCACTTACAAACATAATTAATTGTAAGTTAAAAGAAAGTTCGTAATAAATAACCACAACAGGTTTATTAATTCTCTTATCCATGTCTAAATTTACGTAAACATTAACAAATCTGAAAATGATATGATTTTTATTTTGAACCTAAATTAGTAAATTAGTAGAATTTTTTTAAAAATAAGAAGCCACAACTTGATATTTTCTTCTGATTTATTGTCACATTTATGGACAATCTCTTGACAATCATAACCCAAAACAAAATTAAACAAAAACATAATTTGCCGAACAAATAAAAAAGAAAATCAAATTTATTTCCTACATTATTTAAGCCCGTAAAGGGACAGATATTAAGACATTTCATTCGGTTAGTTCTACATTTAATGTTAAATTTTTGTAACAAATTAGTTAAACCAAGTGAACATTAAAAAATAAAAACGAAAACAATATGATACTTAAACACCCTAAAAACTTAGATTCCGTTCAAACGAAATCGAAATAAATCTTAGACTTTTTTTGGAAGGTTTGTATTTTAGATGTGCCTAATCATTTGTTTTCACCTAACGTAAACTTAATACAAAATTAGCAATACAAATATTTACAATTTAAATTTGGAAAAAAGGTCTAAGATTTATTTCGATTTCGTTTGAACGGAATCTAAGTTTATGTGGTATTTAAGTATCATATTGCTTGAATTTCATTTTTATTTTTTAATGTTCACTTGGTTTAACTAATTTATTACAAAAATTTAACATTAAATGTAGAACTAACTGAAGGAAATGCGTTAATATCTGTCCCTTCTCGGGCTTAAATAATGTAGGAAATAAATTTTATTTTTTTTAATTTGTTCGGCAAATTATGTTTTTGTTTAATATGTCAAGTTTTTTAATAACTACTACATTTAGAAGAACTCATTTAAAAATGAACAGGATGCATCATCTCATCACCAGATTTGATCTACAAGATATCGCATCGCAATTTGTTGTGTATTTATCAGTATTTAATCCAAAATGTTTCATCAGTGCAGTACTGCAAAATTTGGACAAAATATTCCAGTCTGAGCATAAAGAAACTTTAATAAAAAACATAAAAAAAATCAGTTTTACTTAATTTTAGTTAACCTCATTTTCCACTCTGGTACGCTATGAATGCCAAAATATCCTTATCTGGACTGCTAATATTATAACAACAGTATAGCTGTTATACACAGTAAAACATAAAAAAAAAAACAGTTTTACTTAAATTTTGCTACCCTATTTCCTGCCAGGTGGCGATGTAAATGCAATATGAAACTGTTACCTAAATTTAACTTGGGGTATTTATTCAGCATCAACATCAGTCGTTTTCGTGCCGCCCCCCCCCCCCCAAAAAAAAAAAAGAAAAAAAAAAAAAGGAATAATTTCAGATTGTGGTAATAACATTAAGCATACTTAACGTTACTTCGTTAAGTTTACTTAACGTAACATCGGTAAGTTTACTTAACGTTAAAAGTCTCTGTCTTTTTAAAATTTACAAATAATTATTTTTTACTTCTTAATACCACAAAAAGAAATTGTATATGAAGAATATATATATTATATGCCCGTGTGTAATGCTGACATCATATTGATGATGAAAACCGTAAAATAAATTTCGCTTATTTGCAAATTTATGAACTCCTAAGCATCCGACGATTTCAATTTTTACACAGTCTTAAAACAATATAAAAAGTTCAGTATTTCTTTCCGGCTAGTATTCCTTAACGAAATTAAAACTTTACCGACAAATAAATAAAAGGAAAACACAAATAAATCACAAAGTTTACACCTTTTTAATCGAATGGGCACATTTGTATGTAATTGAATGAAAATCAGCATCTGTGAAATATGTTGCAATGTTTTGACGTCATAGTCACCTGCTTTCTGTATTTACTCTTATTAATGCTTCTTGTATTACCAACAAATGTTTGAAAATATCAGTTTTACTTCCTGGACGCCATAGTCATCTTCTTTTTAACTCGTAAAAAAAAAAAAAAAAAAAAAAAAAAAATCCAAATTTCATCTTTCACGTGGAAATAATTTAACGGAAAATTAATTTCTGTACATAAATTATTATAAAGGCTTTTGAATTTTTTGCAACAACAGAAAACTAGTATGTTGTGGCCTTCACAAAACTTTCTTCTATCTAAATCACGTCAATTAAATCATTTAAATAGTACAAGAAATAACAACGATTTAGCACCAATTCATATCAAAGTATATCTGAATTTGAAGTTGGATGAAAATTCGTGCATTAGTTCTTGAGATAGAGGTATAGCGGAAATTATGAAAAAATCTAGCATAGCAGCGCCACCTGTTGAGCGATTTACACCAAAAGTAAGCAGCACTAAACGATATCAAGGCATACCTGAATCTGAAGTTTATTGAAAATCCAAGCATTAGTTCTTGAGATAAAGCTATTGCAGAAATCGCAAAAAATACAGCATAGCAGCGCCACCTGTTATGCGATTTACACCAAAAAATAAACAGCACTAATTTATACGTCAATTCATGTCAAGGACTAACTAAATCTGAAGTTTTATGAAAATCCGTGCAATAGTTCTTGAGATACAGCTCTTGTGGAAATCGTGAAAAATGCAGCACAGCAGCGCCACCTGTTGGGCGATGTACACCAAATATTAAACAGCATTAATTTATATCAGGGACTAGCTGAATCTGAAGTTTGATGAAAATGCGTGCATTTTTTCGTGAGTAGCTATTGCGATAATCATGAACAATGCAGCATACCAGCGCCACCTGTTGGGCGATTTTCACAAAAAAGTAATCAGCACCAAACTATATCTTGGACTAACTGAATCTGAAGTTTTATAAAAATGCGTGCAGTAGTTCTTGAGATATAGCTATTGCAGGAATCGGGAAAAATGCCGCATTGCAGCGTCACCTGTTGAGCGATTTTCACCAAAAACTAATCAGGTCCAGTTTATATCAAGGTCTAACTAAATATGAAGTTTTGTGAAATTCCGTGCATTAGTTCTTGAGATAGAGCGCCCACAAAATTTTTGTCACATACAGACTCACAGAGAGACAGAGTGACAGACACTCACAGACAGACATTTTCTAAAAACCATAAAATCGTGTTCTGGGCATTCTAAAACGTACAAATCCGTCGAAAACCGGAAGTCGAAAATTTTCACGAATCCAATACTTCCTTCTTGTAAAGATAGAAGAAAGTAAAAATATAAAATTTTATAGCAAAAATGTCCATTGATTCTCAATGAAAAACGCGAAATTTGGAATTATTAGGAAAAATATTTGAATAATATAAATAATGCATAGGCTATGTTACTCTCTGTATTATAATTCACCCACATGCAAAGGCATTTTAGAATCTGTTTTGAACTCGACGTCAGGCAAACATTTTCGTACTTTGAGTTTAAAATATCATTAAAATTACAAAGAATAAAAAAATTGTGGCATCAGGGACAAAATATGTAAAATTAACATTGAGAATATGAGAAGTGACACTGGAAATAAATAAGTATTGTGCTGCCGCGCATGTATATAGTACACAGTTTTGGATTGGGATCACAGTAACTCACCAATTCAAAACAAAATTCAAACTATAATCAAATTCTTACAAAAAAATACTTTAATCTTACACGAAAGTTTTCAATAAAATTATTCTAAAATGAACAATAAACATTAAAATAATCCTAAAAAATTTCCATGTAAAAAGTAATCAACCATAAATTAATAAATATTCAAAAATTTCAAGTAAAGAAGTCGTGTCCTCGAGAACATAATTTTTATGTTTCAAGAACAGTTGTCAAAACAACTAAATTTTATAAAATTTTTCTTACTTTATCACTTCCAATAAAGGATACTTAATAGTTGTTGTATCATAAAATAATATCTTGCTAAATAAACTTTTATATGGAACTTCATTTTCATAAACTAAACTTTAACGTCTACAAGCATTAAAAAAAAAAAAAAAAAAAGTATTTAAGTATTTCGCCGGGCCGGTGCTTTCGTTATTTATTATGTAGAAAATATTTTAAAACAAGAAACCATTTATTGGATTTTTTTTCTTATATACTTTCACATTCACAACACAAAACGAAACACAGTTCAAAGTTTTGGCTTGGAATAATAGTAGTAACTTTCCAATTCAAAACAAAATTCTAATTAATCAACTTCTTGTAAAAATTATTTTCATCCTGAAATTTATCATTAAATCGTCCGTAGACAGGCGAAGATAGTGAAGGAAATAGAATCTTTAGTACTCTGTCAATTCTCAAATTAAAACAAGGCGCAGTGGCGCCATCTGTTATTTAAAGGGACAATTAATTGATTTAAATTCAAAGTTATACTGAACAGACCATGTTGAGAAAAGAGTTCGCAGAGAATTAAATGAATACTTGTTGCCAGTGGTGTAGTCGTAAAAAAAAAAAAAAAAAAAAAAAAAAAAAACAGAGGGTATACGTTCTAAGCAGAGGGTATACGTTCTAAGCAGAGGGTATACGCTCAAGGCAGAGGGTATACCCTAGTGTATATATACTATAGCTTTCTTGAGAAACAGAGGGTATACGGTGCTCCTTAAAAAACCCAGAGGGTATACGGCGTATACCCCCGTATACCCTCCACTACATCCCTGCTTGATGGTACTATAATCTGTCGAATATTATAATGTTTTTAGGGCATCGCACTGAACCGAACTTGAATAATTTTTCCCTGAATGATATTTTAAATAGTTTCCCTAATTACTATTTTTAGCACACATGCACAAATGTTGTTTCTCACAAAATTTCAATTGGAGCATATTTAAACATAAAAATTGTTGAACAAAGCAAATTTTTGTTGGATTTGCAGTGGTTCAATAAAAGGTTCGGCTCATCAAAATATTCCGTTTAAATATGCTACAATATCGATTTTGCAGGATCAACAATACTTTGATTTATAATGTAACTAGAAGCCTCTGAAGGTCTTCACGAACCGAAATCTTCAAATGTGGTTCGGACTCTGCCCAATTAAAAAGATAAAAGTTCCGCTCTGCCTGATCTGTCTTTTTTATTTATTTTTTTGTTTTGTTTTGTTTTGTATTTCATGACCAGGGTAAGGGAAGAAATCAAGAACTGCTCAATTTCTATAACAGAGACGGTATTTCTTAACCATCGTTATCATACAATTAAAATACTTTTAACATTATCACCGCTGCGAATTGATATGTCCGTTCACTAAGTTGCAGGTTTCACTGCAATAGAAGCATTATTTAAATTAATATAATTCTACAGATATAATCCAGTTTTAAAAAAATTAAGTTATTATTTTATTATTAATACTCTCAAGGCTCTAATATGTCTATACGTAATAAAAAACAAGTTTGAAATTTCACGTCAAACGTGGCAAATGAGGTGCGTTCGTACTTACTATGACTAGTTTTATAAATATTTTTTGCACCGCATATTGTCCAGAATGTATATTTTAGTGCACTTCATAAGTGCATATCAGTTTCATTCTGTTCGAAAGGCTGTAGCATCATTAAAATGCACTTAAAATATTTTTTTCCCATTGGCCATGTAATGCAACGGAAAACTTTTGACTGTTTCTGTAATTAAACTATACACCCGATTTTCATAAAATTTGAAATGACACGACAAAATTTTGCAACAATTATATATTTAAAATTTCAGACCGTTCGGCTGGGTAGTTTTTGCTCTGTTATATGCGGACGGACGGACGGACCGACAGACGGACCGAACGCGGACTATAGGTGCTACGTATTTATATAATTACGAACGCACCTAAAAATTATATCATGTTGGGAAAAACATCTTTTTTTTTAGCATAAAAAAAAAACAGAGAAAACAACATTACAATTTTGGGCTTTTGCTGGGCGGTCAGGGGGGGGGGGGGGGGGGGTAAGACAACATTGATACATATCTGTGTTAAAAGTTTAAAATACACCAATTTTCAGATTATACAGGGTGTCCGGTCTCAACGGTGTCCAATGGCTAATTCCTAAACCGTTAGTCATAGACATATAGTTCCAATTACAAAAATGTTTTAAATCAGATAAAGAAATATTTTAAAAGCGATTTGGGTGAATAAAAACATTTCTTAAAAAATTACGAAATTTAAATTTTTATACGGTCCCCCGGTCCTATAAGTTATATTTAGTAAAATTTTACTATTACACTGACAAGTAAGACAAAAAAAGTCCCATTCATATAACACTTAAATTAAGCGAGTTATAAAACTTTAAAAATGCATGACTTATGCCACTTTTCTGCTCTTAAAACAAATGAGCTCGGCTTGGCTTTGAGGGGTCACATATCAAGTGCTTAAAGTATTCGAAGATCTTATTTCATGTGTATCTGCGCTTTGAAAAAAAATCGTACAAGTATTACGATTAAGTTAACATTTATTAAGTTTCAGATTGGCTAAAATAACATATGTTTTATTTTGTCAGGATTTGAGACTGTTTCTTTTATGATTTCTTTTATTTAACAAAAATTATGTTATTTTTATAAGTTTTTATGTTACTTCAACGATCGTATGTATGTTTTTCCAGTTCAAGATTTGTACTCGAACTTTAACTGACATTTAAATATCCGATCGAGATTACATTTTACATACTGGCATAAATCCAATAACAATCTAATATTATTTTGATTTTCAATTTCAGTGGTTACCATTTATACTTATTTTACAGGATAACACAAAAAATTTTGGATAGATTACCGCCAAGAAGTTTAAGAAAAAGTTTTAGATTAGATAATACAAGACTGCGATTGTTCGTTTTTTTAACTTTTAGGTATTTTTTAGCACTGAATTCGAAAATTACATTAATTTTTAACCATCATGTCAGGATATTTCGCAAATCATAAATTGTAAAAGTTAAAGAATAACAAAAATCGGCTACTATAAAGTAGAGGAGGTGGTTGTGTTTTTTAACTTTTGATAATTGATTTTTCCGTACTTTTTAGCACTGAATCTGAAAATGACCGTCATTTTTAACCATCACGTTACATTTTTTTTGCAAATCGTAAATGTGTAAGTTAAAATATAGTGAAAATCTCTTACTATAAAACATATGTAAAACTTTTTTTGTTTTATTTTATTTTATTCAATAATTTATTCGATATTTTTGCTTATCCTGGGATTCTTACAGCTAAATAGCTGAGTGGTCCAATGAGATGAGGGAGGAGACTCAATTTTAACTTTGAACTTTTCAACTTTGAAATTTGCGAAAAATCCTGATGTGATGGTTAAAAATGAAGGTCAATTTCAGATTCAGCGGTACAGAATACAAAAGAATCAATTATCAAAAGCTAAAAAACATGACATAACCCAACTTTTGCAGGCTAGTGTAATCTAATAATATTTTAAAATACGTATCATTTTGTAAAGAATTGAGGCTGTTTATTTAGCATTATTTTATTTAACAAAAATTCTGTTTTTAGTTTCTTCTTAAACGTTTATTACAAATTGTATATTTTGCATTAATATGTCAGAATAATTAAAGATTTCAAATTTATATTGCAATGTTAATTTTACTCTCGGCCATTTTTAAATATATCTGACGAAATTATATTTTGACTAAATTTGTGAATGACCCCCAATTTGCAGCAAAAAATGTGCTCCAATTTTAAACAGCTATTACTCGGTCAATTTTAATCGTAGAATAACGGGACTTTTTGTGTATTACTTGTTAGTGTAAAAGGAAAATTTTACTAAATATAACTTATAGGCCCGGGGGACCGTATAAAAATTTAAATTTTGTAATTTTTTAAGAAATGTTTTTATTGACCCAAATCGCTTTTAAAATATTTGTTTACCTGCTTTTAAACAGTTTTGTAATTGGAACTATATGTCTATGACTAACGATTTAGGAATTAGCCATTGGACACCGTTGAGACCGGAC
Organism: Maratus speciosus; assembly: GCA_963932465.1. Lineage (NCBI taxonomy): Eukaryota > Metazoa > Arthropoda > Arachnida > Araneae > Salticidae > Maratus > Maratus speciosus. The sequence goes on from OZ010789.1 coordinate 617,921,666, forward strand.
AACCTGTATAATCATAAATGGTCGTGGAATAAGAAATAACAACCCAAATAATTACTTAAACAAATACATTTAATTGAAGACGGTGCAGATAATGAAACTACCAGGCGGTTTCGTATCAGCGGGGAACGTTGTCATAGTAACATAGCACAGATCTCTGCAATGTGAAATGAATGGCAACCTGATTACTGATTAAAGTTAAAGCACACATAAATTAACGTCTGAATTCATTTTTATTAAAGGTTCATATATTAAGACAGACTTGAACACTATTAATACAATAACCCCTGTGAAAAATTAACCAGGCCCAGGATTCAAACCTTGGTCTACATCGCACAGCGCTGTTGCTTTAACCGCTAAGCTACGCTGGCCGACGTCCTTCCTCGATTTGTCTCTAGTAAACCAGTTGGGGAACGTCGCCGGCCGGCCATCAGACAGCACAGGATGACAGGAAATACGATGAATAAATTAACCCTTTATGTACTGAATTATGAATTCATGAAAATTTTATCTTCTCGAGCATTTTTCGGGAATTTTTTTAACTACATTAGAAGATTTACATAATCATTTAATAAATTTTAGAAATATTAATTAAGTTTTAGTTTATAGAGATTTTGTGCAATATTTATAACCCTACTCAAATCTTTATTTTAAATATTTTTCTTATATTTTTTAGAATTAGGAAATGTACAAATATAATGTCTTACAATAAAAATATAAAAATATTTCCGAATTGAAAAATCCCGCCCCCCCCCCCCCCCCCAACGCCAAGAAAGCTGAAAAGATGCAAAAGCAAAATAAATCATACATTTAAAAATATTTTTGTTTTGTGTAACCAACAATGATTTTGGAACAAGATAAAGTAATGCATCTATAACTCATTCTAAACTGTATTACTACTAGTAGATGTATTAAATGAATTTTATAACTAGTTATTTTAATGGTACTTATAAGTACCGTTTGTAGATAAAGGGTTAATATTCCATAGATCCACAATATATGTTAAAGCACACTTAAATTTTAGTCTGAATTCATTTTTATTAAAGGTACATATATTAAGATAGACTTAGACACAATACGATAATCAAACAGGAGTGAAAAGTTAGCCCGGGCCAGGACACAAACCTGGGTCTACAGATAATTTTTCATTCCTGTTGCGTTATTGTATTAATAATGTTCCAGTCTGTCTTATTAATGTACCTCTGTATATAACACGTGAATTATCACATTGCAAACGAAGCGTAGTACCGACAATGTGAAAAATGTCCAAGCCGGGAATCGAGCCGGGCATCGTCCTCGTAGTTTAAATGGTAGAGCACTTGGAGTGCTATTCCAAGGGTTCCGAGTTCGATTCCCGGCTTGGACTTTTTTCACATTGTTGGTTCTACGTTTCGTTAACAATGTGATAAATCACGTGTTATATATTGGATAATTTCGAGCGTAATTTTGCTGCTGAAAATTAATTGAAAAATTATTTTAAATTATAAATGTACCTCTGATTACTTATGTTATCTCGACTTGTAAGCATCATTAGTAAGAGAGTCGCCCGTCATTTAACATTGTCGAGGGCTGTGGGCTATTCTATGACATTTCCCTCCATTCACACTAGTACGCTAACTGACTGGCAATTTCGTCATCCGCACAAACTAATCTATTATGTTTATGAAAATCTCCGCCTCTTAAATTGGTCGTAAAAATGTGACTTGGCCATTCGCACTATCATTACAAATCTGTAAACGTTTTGATACATTATATACATGGCTTTTCTTAAGAAATCATGTGAGATTGCATTCAAAGCAGTGATCATAGTTATTAACAAAACTACCAATATGAGAAATTGCCTCATTAGTTCATAAAATGTTATTAAACAGATTAGGATGATATTTCTTTCTTCTTAAACACGATTTATAAAAATTCAGCATGATTATCGCAAGTGAGTTTTATAAAAATAACTAAGTGTATTGACAATGCTTGTTCTTACGTTGAATTCTAAGGCAAATCATTTGGAACGATAATAAGAGTCCCCAAGCTTCGATGAACAAATGCATGCTAACTTTACATACCTACAGCCTGGGGTGCAATTTAAAATAGATATTGACTTATGAAACACTCTTTATAACCAAACAACATATACTTATTTCTTATAAAATTTCTCTTAAAAGGACTTATCAACAATAGTCTCATTCAAATTTGTTCACTAGAAGTTTTGAACGAATAGACAGATTCTATACCAGACATACACTATATGGTCATTAATGACCGGACGCTTTTTCAGGAAGGCTCACTTTATGAGCACCTTATGGCCAGAGTAACGGTTGGCGCGGGGATGAATTCAACGTTACGCACCCTTTCATGTTTCTGACGTCATACGCGTATCGAACAGCAACCCCATTCCTTTGCTGAGAGCAAAGAAATATTGCTTTTTTTAAATTTGTTTTTCTGCAAATGTTATCACGCAGAGAATAAAGTATGACGAAAATTTATTTCACCTTGGTTTACAATTAAAACATTGCTTAAAGCAAAGAGCTTTTTGGGATTAAAATGCTTTTAATTTCACAATATATATAATTTAAACATAAGTTTTTTTTTTTTTTTTCAGTTCAATATTATTCTTTTATTTCATTATATTCTTTATTATATTGTATTCATTATATTATTATATTCTCATTATATTTCATTATGTTCTCATTATATTCTTATTATATTCTTTTATTTCATTAATTCGCTATGATCGGAGAAATTGAGAACGTATTTTATTTTTTAGGAAAAATAAAAACAGACGTAAAGATTTTCTTGTAATACATATAATTCTATTGATCATGTCTTTATGACACAATTGAACTTAGTTTTATTAGCATTACTACTGCTAATAAAAGTTTTTTTAAGCGGCATAATTGTGTGACATGTTGATTGCATTAATGAAACATATTTTCACTGAAATAATTCATTAAAAATAAATTTATTTTTAATTTAATTGCGATTAGAAGTTAACAGGTAGTTGAAACTAAAATCAAATCAATTATAATTAGATTGAACGATAAATCGTAAATTATTTAGCTGTATCCTGCAATTAAATCAATTCGTGAAAATAATTGCAAGTTGATGCATGCAGTTAAATCAATTACAATTACATTTTAATGCTGTTAAATCTTTATTACTATTTGAGTTTTTATGAAAAAAACATTGGTCTGCCCCCAGTGCACAAAATTAAAAATCTTTAAATTTCTTCAATTTTTTATTTTAAGATTTTCGCCATGTTTTTTAATATTATTTCATCCTAGTTGTTTTATTTGTTATTTTAAAATAGTAGTTCATCATATTTGAAGAAATCATCTAAATTCTTCTCTGGAATGAAATCCCCCCCCCCCACACACACACACACTCCATTTTTCGTCATTCTGCACACATATTGCAGTATTTATTAAGTTGAAGTGGCAATAAAATAATGATCAATCGTCTGTGGCAACCTCCCATTCCGAATTTCCTCTTCTACCCCCCACCCTTTCCTCCAGCACACTATTTTTTGACCACTTAAAATTAATTGTTGCCTTGCAGAAAAGATTAGTTAAAATTTTGTATGAAATGTTAGCTATCCCTTCGGTATCCATAACAGTGCATAAAGTTTACTGTTTTGCTCTATCTGTTGATTTTTAAATAACAAATAAATAATTTACCATAAAAAGAAAAGGAAATAAATAGAATTAAAGATAATAAAAAAATCAGGATTAACCTTTTTTGCACACATTTTCATTTTTTTTTTTAATTCTTTAAATTTAAAAAAAATTCCTGTCCTATTTATTACTTTGAGGTAACTATAAGTAAAGAACAAATTATTCAAATTCTGCCCCCCCCCCTGAAAAAAAGAAGAGCTTGTTCTTGTTTCACCCCCCCCCCCCCCCCGCAAAATAAAGTTAAATATTCCAAGTTTTTAATTTTTTGTTTTGTTTTTTCAATTCCTACTATTAGCTCACACTCTCCCTATATTTATTTATTTATTTATATATTTATCTTGTTCAAATTTTCAATCGTTAATAAAATACTCATTATTCATCCTATCAAGTTGAAATAAATTTTTTTAAACTTGTACTGGATGACAATTGATAATTAATACAGTTTTTTCAAATATTAATTAATTAAATTTTAATTAATTAGTTTTAGTTTTGCATGGGAAACAAAATGGCGGCCATTGGTTGTTGAAGATCAATTAAAGTATTTTCAATAAGGGGTTACCATTGGGTGGACCCTGTTCTGTCGCCAACTTAGCGATATATCGTCAAATTTGGCGGCCAAAATGAGTCGCCAAAAGTGACGCCAACTTGGCGATATCTCTAATATTTTGCCAAATTCCCATAGAGTTCCATTGTAAACCTACTTGCTTATAAAAAATCAACAAATTGAGATATTTTAATGCAACAAAAACTAATATTAGCTTAAGGGATTATATTAAATTTTTCTTTGATGACCTAAGTAGGAATTGACTTTAAAAACAAAATTTTTAAATTACTTGTTCTATTTGTTAATTGATAAATTTAACTATTTAAATCTACAGCCCCCCCCCCACTATCATGCACAGTTAAAAAATTTCTCTAGTGATTTTATTTGTTACTTTGAAGTAACAAAAGATAGTCATTCAATATTCCTTCTCCCCCACCTCCCCTTAAGAAATTCATCTCATATTAAAAAAGCAATTTCTAAACATCCTGGTTGGGTGTGTGATAGGTTTTTTTATTCCCTGGTTTGGCCTATTTTCACTCAACTTTGAGGACTCTTTCTGCAGAAAGATTTGGTATTAAATTAATTACATAAGTTCATCTCAGAAAATATAGTAATTTTCTGCCACGGGTGTTTTTTAAAATCTGTGTTTATATAAGGCTAATTGAGAAATCCGGCTCTTTGCAAACAGCCTAGGCTCTTTGCAAAGAGCCGGGCTAATTGGAGAATCCATCGCCCTTTTTCCAATTGGCCTGATATTTTTCAGGCTTATTGCAAAGAGCCTAGAAAGCTTTAGGCTAATTGAAAAATGACCACTTATTATTCGATCAGGGTGATATTCTTAGATCACAAGCTATCAAAGCTTGAGAGCTTATGTGCCCGCCGATTCTGTATGTACGTGTGTACGTACATACGTGTGTACGTACGTACGTATGTACTTAACGCGATAACTCTTGATAGAAATATCCGATTTGCTTCAATTTTTTTTTTTAGCTTCATTCAGATAAGGTGCTTCCCTGATTATTTTTTGGGGTTCATTGGTTAAGGATAAAGGAGGAAAAGGGGGGGGGAGTCCCCCCCCCTTAATTTATATAAATGGGTTTTTCATGCAGAAATATTCGATTTGCTCCAAATATGGTATACCGCTTTATTGTGTTAAGGAGTTTCCCTGATTAGATTTGGAAGCTCAGTATTTAAGTATAAAGGGGGGAAAGGGGGGCTACCCCCCTTAATTTAGATAAATCGGTTTTTCATGATGAATTATTCGATTTGCTCCAAATTTGGTATACCGGTTTATTAAGTTAAGGAGTTGCTTTGATTAGATTTGCAGGTTCATTAGTTACATATAAAGGGAGGAAAGGGGGGCTATCCCCGCCCGCCCCGTAATTTAGATAAATGGGTTTTTCATGCAGAAATATGCGATTTGCTATAAATTTGGTATACCGGTTAATTATGTTAAAAAACTTCACTGATTACATTTGGAAGATCATTATTATGTATAAAGGGGGGAAAGAGGGGCAATTGCCTCCCCCCTTAATTTAGATAAATGCGTTTTTCATGCAGAGTTATTCGATTTGCTCCAAATTTCGTATACCGCTTTATTATGTTAAGGAGCTTCCCTGATTAGATTTGGAGGTTCATTAGTTAAGTATAAAGGGAGGAAAGGGGGGCTAGAGACGCCCCCCCTTAATTTAGATACATGGGTTTTTCATGCAGAGTTATTCGATTTGCTCCAAATTTCGTATACCGGTTTATTATGTTAAGGAGCTGCCTTGATTAGATTTAGATTTATTGGTTAAGTATAAAGGAGGGACAGGGGCTAGTGTCCCCTTAATTTAGATAAATGGGTTTTTCATACAGAATTATTCAATTTGCTTCAAATTTGATATACCAGTTTATTACGATATGGCTGCCTTCATTTGATTTGGAAGTTCATTGGTTAAGTATAAAAGGGAGGAAAGGAGGGCAATTGCCCCTCCCCTTAATTTAGATAAATGTGTTTTCATGCAGAATTATCTAATTATGTTTAATTTTTTTTCTAGATTCATTCTTATAAGGAGCTTTTCTGATTAGATTTGAAAGTTCATTGGTTCAGCATAAAGGGAGAAATGGGGGAGCTAATACCCCCCCCCCCTTAATTTAGTGAAATGGTTTTTTCATGCAGAATTATCTGATTTGCTTCAAATTTGGTATACTAGTTTATTATGTTAAGTAGCTTCCTTGATTAGATTTGGAGGTTCTTTGGTTAAGTAGAAAGGGGGGCAACGGGGACTAATACTTTCATTTATTTTTCGAGAGGCATTATTCTTTGAAATAAGAGTGTAACATACAATTAGTGTGAATACCCTGTGAGCGCAATGCCATCAGTTTAACTGGGCAATTTTCTTTTTATTAGGTTTATAACGCTTAACCCTACCCAAACCCGAAAAATAAATTACAACAGACCGTACCCCGATCCGAGCAAGACAAAATAATTTCAGTCTACATGCAACCCGACCCGAACCTGAGAGTTCCATTTGAAAAAACCCGAAATCCCGAACCAAATCTGATAACCGACAAAAATATTCCAAAGATCCATAACCGGATCCGAACAAGACAAATTAGTTTCCGTGAACACGCAACGCTACCAGAATCTAAATATTCCATTCGAAGTCAACCTGAAACCCGTCCCGAACCAAATCTTAACCGATAAAAATATTCCAAAGAACTATAACCCGATGCAAGCCAGACAAAATAATCTCCGTCTACAGGCAACCCGATCCAAACCTGAAAGTTCTAATTGAACTCAATCCGAAACCTGGTTGTGGTCGGTTTTCGTGTTAACTTCAAATGGAACCTTCAAGTTCGGATCCGGTTGAAAAAAAATTAAATTAAATCAGATAATTCTGCATGAAAACCCATGTATCTAAATTAAGGGGAGGGATAATTGCCCCCCTTTCCCCCCCCCCTTTTATACTTAACCAATGAACCTCCAAATCAAATGAAGGAAGCCATATCGTAATAAACTAGTATATCAAATTTGAAGCAAATCGAATAATTCTGTATGAAAAACCCATTTATCTAAATTAAGGGGACACTAGCCCCTGTCCCTCCTTTATACTTAACCAATAAATCTCCAAATCTAATCAAGGCAGCTCCTTAACATAATAAACAGGTATACGAAATTTGGAGCAAATCGGATAACTCTGCATGAACAACCCATTTATCTAAATTATGGGGGAGGTCTAGCCCCCCTTTCCTCCCTTTAAACTTAACTACTGAACTTCCAAATCTAATCAGGGAATCTCCTTAACATACTAAACCAGTATACCAAATTTGAGCTAATCGAATAATTCTACATGAAAAACGCATTTATCTAAATTAAGGGGAGAGACAATTGCCCCTTTTTCCCCCCTTTATACATAATAATGATCTTCCAAATGTAATCAGGGAAGCTGCTTAACATAATTAACCGGTATACCAAATTTATTGCAAATCGCATATTTCTGCTTGAAAAACCCATTTATCTAAATTACGGGGGGGGGGGGGGATTGCCCCCCTTTCCTCCCTTTATATGTAACTAATGAACCTCCAAATCTAGTCAAGGCAGCTTCTTAACTTAATAAACCGGTATACCGAATTTGGAGTAAATCGAATAATTCATCATGAAAAACCGATTTATCTAAATTAAGGATGGTAGCCCCCCTTTCCCCCCTTTATACTTAAATAATAAGCGTCCAAATCTAATCAGGGAAGCTCCTTAACACAATAAACCGGTATACCAAATTTGGAGCAAATCGAATATTTCTGCATGAAAAACCCATTTATATAAATTAAGGGGGGGGGGACTAGACCCCTTTTCCCCCTTTATCCTTAACCAATGAACCCCAAAAACTAATCAGGGAAGCACCTTATCAGAATGAACCTAGAAAAAAATATTTGAAGCAAATCGGATATTTCTATCAAGAGTTATCGCGTTACGTACATACGTACGTACGTACGTACACACGTACATACAGAATCGGCGGACACATAAGCTCTCAGGCTTTGATAGCCTGTGAGCTAAAAATATCACCCTGATCGGATAATAAGTGGTCATTTTTCAATTAGCCTAACGCTTTCTAGGCTCTTTGCAATAAGCCTGAAAAATATCAGGCTAACTGGAAAAAGGGAGATGGATTCTCCAATTAGCCCGGCTCTTTGCAAAGAGCCTAGGCTGTTTGCAAAGAGCCGGATTTCTCAATTAGCCTACGACATATACATCAAAATGCACTGCAACTGCATTAATTCATCATCCCCATAAATCCATCTTTATATGTAATCAAATATCTAGATTCGTGTAGGTAAAAATATCCCTTTAATTTAAGTAGGACTGTTATTCTAAAATATGCTAGTTCGTCTTCCGACATTTCGGTTCAAAACAAAACACAAGAGGACGATTGGCGTTTGGCGATAGAGCTGGCTGAATGTTCTCGCTTTCGCCAACTCGCCAAGACTGGCGCTCACAACGTGAGCCTTTCTGAAAAAGCTGGCCGGACACTTTCAATTTTAGACATTTTGACGAATACTTATAGCTATATTTGTCAGACTTCTCTGGAACTTCGGGATTATGAAGAATATGTTCTACTTCATATTTCTCAACGGTGGTTTGATCAGAAAGACAATTAGGGGGGCAACAAAAAATCAAAGAAAAAGAATAATATTTGGGATCACGCTGTAAAATAAAATGCACGAAAGTACGAAATGACCTATCGCTATAATTTGCGAATATAATGATATTGTACAATATATGTATTAATTTGCGGAAGATTACAACGTATATTCATGGAAATATATCGATTTTTTTTAAAGTAAAAAAAAAAAAAAAAAAAAAAAAAAAAAAAGCATGCTTTTTTGTTTATATCATGCAGGGTTTTATACTAAATTTAACACCATTTTCAGAAAACTTGACAAAATGTTGTAGAAATAATATGGTGTAGTTGGAATGTAAATCTCTATATAATAAAAGCCAGTGTAACGCTGGGCGGGGCGAATCCATCAATCTTACCAGTCTTCCAGGAAGAGACTCAAGGGAAAAAGGATCCATTCTCCCATTGGTTGACAAGAAAGAAGAATCCCGTAATTACTTCTCAAGGTTACAAGTCTTGATAATTGAGCAGTAGTAGACACTTCTTCCTAACAAATCAGTGCAAGGCACATCGCATTAAACCACCAAAATAAATCGCCAAGTGTCACTTGAGATTATTTCAAGTATTAAGTTGCAATCATATTAAATTTTCTTTGCGACATGTAAGGAATTTTAATTTATTTCTCATATAAAGTGATTCACGGAAAACAATGATATCGTATTTTAAAAAATATCCTTTTTTTCCTGCAAAAATAGTGAAAAAACTGACTTTCTTTTAAAAAAGTAATCAATTTAAATATTTTAGGCTTATTATTTTGTAACTTATTTTTAAATTACACATTACTTATATTTTCCTTTTCTATATACAGGTGTATGTAAATTTAAACTTTAAAAAAAAAAAAAAAACATATCCCATATTTTAAAAGTAAAAAATTAATGTTTATACGAAAAGTAAAATTAATAATTTTTGATTTATAGCTTTGCATCAGGAGAACAGAAGCTTAGGGGATTAGACGGTTGGGATTCAACCCGAGATACTTATTTATTAATCAATATACATATTTAAAAAAATTTGGAGGGGAGGAAGGGGGGGGGGGTAAACGATAAAATACAATTTCAAAGTGTTATTAAAAAAATAGTATTATTTCAATAGTTGCAGCAGACTGTTTTAATTACGCACTTTTATTGCATATTTATTAAATTTTTGTTTTATTAAGAAATCCTAATTTTGTTATAGTAGTATATTAGCCGGAAAACCTGGTTTACCAGAAATATTGTAAATGCTAATTGTGTGTTTATTAGAACATAAACTAGCCGAACTTTGCTCATCTAAACGCTTCCATATTGTCAATTTTTTTTTAATCAGTTTTTCAAGTTTTAAGTGAAAAACACAATTTTTACCCACCGTCCTAGGACGGGCATTTACACTAGTATATTAAATATTTGATAAAATATGAGCAGTTGAATGAAATATTTTTTATCTGCGCATGCGCGCACGATAAAAATATTTTTTTTTCATGATTTGATAGTCAACTCTATGGAGCAACTCATAAAAAAAAAAAGCCAGTCTAATATCGTGAAAATTCAGAAAGATAATCGGCAATAGACTGAGCTAATTTTTAGTTGTTCTCTAAAAACAGCTAAATGGCAAGGGGTTTTCCATAAATTGTTGTTTTTGATTTTTGATTTTTACTTTTTAAATTTTTCCTTTTTATGGATGCTTTAGTTCTTCTTGGAAAATCCCCAGAACGAGCCTATTCCAAGAAAAAAATAGGTATAAAAATCTAAGCCTTTCTTCTAAATCTACTCGTTGATATTCATTAAGTACAAACTCCTTTGCTGAAAGCCAGATAATAAAAAATGACAATTTATGGAAAATCCTTTATCATTCAGCAGCTTTTAGAGAGCAGCTAGGAATTCACTCACTATATTGCCGATATCTTTCTAAATTTTCGCGATACTTGGCAGACTTTTTTTTATGAGTTGCTCCATAGAGTTGACTATCAAATCATGAAAAAAAAAAAAAAAAATACTTTTTATCGTGCGCACATGCGCAGATAAAAAATATTTCATTCAACTGCTCATATTTCATCAAATATTTAACATATTTACATTCCAATTACACCATATTACTTCTACTATATTTTGTCAAGTTTTCTGAAAATGGCGTTAAATTTGATAAAAAACCTGCATGATATAAACAAAAAGATGTACAAATTTTTTGAACTTACAAAAAATCGATATATCTCCATGAACATACGTTCTATTCTTCCACAAATGAATGCATATATTGCACAATATCCATATATTCGTAACAGGGTGATCCCAAATATTATTCTTTTTCTTTGATTTTTTGTTAGCCCCTAATTGTCTTTCTAATCAAACAGCCGTTTATAAATATGAAGTAGAATATATTCTGCATAATCATGAAGTTCCAGAAAACCCCGACAAACATATCTGTAAATATTCGACAAAATGTCTAAAATTGAAAGTGTCCGGTCATTAATGGCCATATAGAGTAGGGTAGACCGGGGCAGGCTTACGCTTGGGGCACGCTTACGCAGTGCACAATTTCCGTAACGAGTTATAATTGGCGAGCTACCAGTCATGACAGATTGGTGCTGCTCCCCAGCGGATATTCTCACAAGATTTTGAGCATCAGCCGAGCTTCGGTCTAGCATATGGAAAGGATAACCTGTTTTCTGTCAAGGTGAGTAAATTTTGTGTTGAACTTATTGAAACTTATTGTGAACTAATAATACTTAGTTAAGGATAAACAAATATATGAGCATTAGCGGAATTTTATCCTTTTTTGAGAACTGTATTTGTATGAACAGAAATATTATTAATTTTCGTTGCACGTTAAAAATAAATTCAAGCATGGCGACGGGGCACGTTTACGCATTGACATCGGGGCACCTTTACGCACGTTCTTACTGCGTAAACGTGCCCCTGAAGTTTTTTTGCTCCGTACTGTCTCAAACCTTTTTAGTATTTTCAGGCTATTTAGTTTTGCAAATCATCCTTTAACGTTTAATTGAGTAACAGATTCGTCTCTTATGGCTTATAATCATATAGTTCTGTCTTCATGCCTGTTCAGCTTTAATTTTATAGACTATTCAGCCTGTAATAAATTTTCTTTATTTTATAGATGGTAAGATATTATGTCCAAAAAACTAAAAGAACCAAGTTAGACGTCAAAATAATGAAAAAGGTCGTTCTGCAAGTGAGACTAGGTTCGCAATCCTAACTGATACTCCAGTTAAAGAAGCCGTCAGACAAGAGCAGTTAGAAGTGAAAAAGAAAAAAAAATGATTGCACAATAAAACTAAAAGAAGAAATTACGTAAAAATTTACTAGTTTCTATGGAAGCAGAACAAGAAGACAGCAAAAGCAAAAGTATGGAAGCAAAAACTGCAAAAGGGAAAAAGTTGGTACACTCTGGAAAAAAGAAAATAGTGAATGAATGTGATGACGAACTTGACCCGTTCCCGAGGCAAGTTTACGCAAGAGACTTTGACCTAAAAAAATTTTTTTACGGTTAAAAACACAAATAAGGCAACAACTGAATACACAAATTTTGACTTCATTAAATACTTTATAAAACCACAATGTCTAAAATTTCCTAAGTTGAAACATAAAAATTAGAAAATTCATTGAAAAAAAAAACGCGTAAATGTGCCCCAGTCTACCCTATATATCTAAAAGAAAGGTTCTCTAACCACCAAGGAATGAAAGGTCATAAATTGCAAGAGGCCAGAGCTTATTCGTGATAGATTCTGGACATGTTTACTTTATGCGACATTTGAAATTTCCGATTCCCTCGCATTATCACCATCGTAGCGGCTCAAAATGTCAGTTCTTATTACTTTTGCCGCCCGCCGCACCGATTCAACTGCACGGTTATGTCCGCAAATTTTTTTTTTAACAGAGATTGCGGCAGGCATTTGGAATAAGAGTAGCACATGCTCAATTATGTTAATCTACGATAATTATGGTCCACAATGTCTCACTGTGCAACACAGCTTCTGCAGGCGTTTTGGAAATGTGTACCAGGTGTTTTACTGTAAATCTTTCAGCTACAGTCCTAATTTCGTTCCCAGTGATTGAAATTTTTTTTTTACTTTTTAAGAAATTCCTATCTGGTCAGCATTTTAAAACTGACAAAAAAAGAAAAAAAAAAAAAAAGAAAAAAAAAAGGGGGAAATCTGCTGTCACATACTGGTTCCTTTTCCAATTGGCAGAATTTTATGGTAGAGGGTTATAAATGTTGATTCTACGGTAAGACAAGTGTTTCAGTTTTGGTAATGAGTATGTTAAAATGTAAATCAGAGTTTGTTGTATTTATAATATAATAATACAATAAATGCTTCGATGTAACTAGACATTTCTACTGTCTGCTGCGCTAGAGAATCTTTCTTTCTGTATATGTTTCGTAAGTATGTAAGGGTTCGTCAAATGAAAACCGCACACACACTAAAAAGTGAGTATGGAAAATTTTTATTCAAAAATAATTGACAGAACTGTTAAGACATTTATCCCACTGTGGGACGATATACGATCAACCCCAGTCTTGTAGAAACATTTATGTTATAGACGATCCAAAATCTCACCCACTCTTGCACTTCCTCGTCAGAATGCAACCGACGTCCGCGAAGGTATTTCTTCAAGAGGTCAAAAATGGGAAAACAACCGGGAAAATGTCGGCTTTCCCGGATAAGACCATCAATCTGCGCAATGACATCAGGAGTAATGGCTCGATGGGTCTGTCCTGGCTGAGGATCGTCCTGCAGTGATGTGCATCCTTCTCGGAATCTCTTATACCCCTCGTACACACTTGTCAGTAACACGAGTGCTCGCCATACAGGGCCCGCTTAACCTCTGAAGCCATGGGAAGCACAGTGTCATCTCTCGGCCCCCTTTCATTCCAGAAGAATTTCCTAAATTTGACATATCCGAAAACTCACCAATGCTACAAATATTATCCGGAAGAGTATCTCAGTTGAGTTCTCATATATTTCACTACACAACTTATTTTTATGTCCCGCTGTATATATGCACAGAAAACGGATACAGTCAAGAAAAATATGGAAAAATGATTTTGCATAGTATTAGCATAAATATGCTACTTGGGTAAAAAGGTTAAAATTCAGCATGGTACACAACATAAAACATCAATATTTTGAAATACTTGTTTAAATTTTGGCAATCGTTTAAATTATTAATTTTCATACTGTGCATACAAGCCAAATTCAATATGTAAAATAAACATACATCTAACATAATGGACAAACTGAAGAAGTGTGACCATGTGGTTGAACTGATCTTTTACATACAAAATTAATTTGTTATGAAAGGTATTGTTATGAAACACTTTTTAAAAAATATATAAGTACTATGAGGCTCTGCGCCCTGCAAGCTACGCTCGCCAACCCCCGTTCAGATACCGCAGAATCTAAACACACGCTAATCTGATGCGTTTTAAAAATATTAGAGAAGATTGAATTATACTGAAAAAAGCTGTGCAGATATCCCTGTAAACGGGTTTCCATCCAATTCCCTTTGATTGCAAAAATTTAAGGGCGAATTACTTGTTGTTAAGACATCCAATGGTTGTTTTCGTTTTTGATTAAAGAGGATAAGTTAAACATTTGAAAAGAAGCTAAAATAAAATGAATTAAGTATACAGAGTCTTTGTCTCCCGGTATTTTAAAACAATCTCTATAACAATAGTCTAAGTCATGTAACTATCATCAACAGTTCCAGGCGGACCACTTCGCTTTTTATACCCTAGGTGCCATTTTGTTACTTTAATGTTAGCCAGGCACAGGTGATCAGTCGCCAAATACTATTCTATCGTCATCATTTCATCTATATTATAATAGTTCAAGTCATCAACTGCCATAAACATATACGGTCTGAATCTGATCCCTTCGCCGTTCACATGAAAGTTTGGCTCAGATGTCATATACGTCCGTATTGGCGCGACATTTTAACGACGCCAATTTGGAGAACGCATCAACAGCATAAACAACAACATCTGACTTACCATATCAAGCAAAATAACGATACTTTGGTGCCAGTTAAGTGCCCGTTCCGTATATGACATTGGCGTCAGAAAAAAAATCGCGCCAATATGGGACCGTAAGCTTTCCATTTTGATTAAAAAATCAAAATTTTTTTTTCGAATAAAACTATATAAAATTTGCTATGGTTGCAAAGAATTCTTGGTACTGTTACGCTAGCTGGATGCAAATCTCGCCAGTAGCTTTTTTCCAACTCGCCAGTTAGCATTTTTTTTTTCGAGTGGTAATATTTGGCCAGATGTCATATACGCACAGCAGGTTTTTTTTTTCTTTTACGAAAATTTGGCGAAAACCTCGTTTTCAAATACCAGTTACATATGCATTTTTGGTAATACTTAGTTATCCCATTGACCAAAAATCTGTTACCAAACTATAAGATTAAATGCCAATAATGGTTGATCGTAAATGTTACATTCACTTGACTTTAAGCAAGTTACACGTGTTTACGTCATCAAGTGATTTTTATTTCATCTTTTTATTTGTATATTTATTAATGTTATACTAATTTATTTGTTCTTTCGTTATTTAAAATTAAAATTATGTCAATTTGTATAATTTGGCGAGTGTTTTGGTGATTTATATAATTTGGCGAAATTGTTCGACGGAATAACTAAGTAGTACCGTATTTTTTAATTATTTTCTATTATTTTCTAAAGGAAATATAAAAAAAATTAATAATTATAGAACAAAATAATTTATATAATTTATAAAAAGAAATAAATGTAAATAAACATTTATTATCAAATAAACAACAATAGCCGGGTTAGCATATCAACCTTTTCTGAAAAATGAAAAAAAAATATATCTGTTTGATTAAAATTTGAGTTGCCATCATTAGAAAAATGTATATAAAATTAGAAAAAAATAATATTTCGAAAACTAATTCGAATTTAAAAATTCTAATACCAGTTTTGAGATCAATGCTGATTTTAGGTGTTAATTTCATCGCAAAGTATTTCATATTTTAGGAGAAATCGCTTGAAACATAATCAGTTGTTTAATCAGCCGATTCATATATCCGTTTCATAAATTCGTTTCATTAGGGTTTTATATATATAAGGTAGATATAAATGAGTTAATAATTTAAAATGAAGTTAAATAGCATTTTGAAATGGAATTAATTTAATAAAAACTTTAGGGCCCCTTGTTTTCCCAATTTCGGGCCCCTTCACTATTTTCTAAGGGAAGCACGTGCTTCTTGTGCCTATTCGGTAATCAGGGCCTGGCCATAGACAGCAGACATGCGACGATAAATTTTGCGCGTTCCAGCAACCTCGGCCACCCCAAAACCGAACCACACCTCTATGCTCTTATTTGCTTGCATCCATTTGTAATTCTGTGCGAAAACACTTTTCGCTACGCTTACCTACAAAGAAAAAAAAAATTAAGTACCTGTGGGCTGTCATTATGCATTTCTACCAACCCTCGAGATCGAAGTATCGATATGTTACAACAATGTTACCAACTTTGGCGAGGAATGTGTTTTATGGCGGGTGTTTTGACTGCCCCTCATAGATTTAATTAATCATACTTATTTCATATCATAATTTTTGTCAATTAAAATGTGCATCTGAATGTTACAATATTTAAGCAGGCGCATTCCAAAATACTTTTGTTATGATGACTGCTGTTAAGTATCGTCATAATTAAATAATTAATAACTGTTATAAAATGAAGTTACGAGAAGGTTATTGCGTAATTGCGTTGAAATTTGCTTTTATTATTGCTTTTTATTATGAAAAAATTGTTGAATTAAACGCTCTAGTGATACTCAAAACTCAAATTTCTAAAAATATAATAATGTTCTTGAAATTTCTTTACTCTTCATTGACAAAAAACAAATACATATAATTCTATATCAAATTTATTATTTACATAATCATAAATTCTAGGACACATTTGGGGTTTTTAACTTCATTTAAAAAAAAAGCCTAAATTATTATCAGTTGTGACAGCCTTAATTTGAAATAACGTTATGACAATAATATCAATTATATCATATGATAGTCTTTTTTCTTATAATTTTGATGATAAATGAAAATAAAAGAGCAATTTCTTCATATTTAAATCTGGATTCTATCCTTTTTAACACATCTGTATCCAGTTTCGGTAGATACACATATTTCGTCGTCCATACAAGAAGCGTCTTGACATTCTCGAACCCCTAATGAAAAAAAAATATATATATATATATATCAGTAGAACTAACTTATTCATGAAAATGCATTATACACTGTTAAAAATATCGTGAAAAATTACCTCTGTTTTTTAAGGCTATCTATTTTTTTGACCAATGATAATTATCTAAAAACGCCTATGGAGCGTTCTGATTGGTCAGAGGTAATTTTTCACGATATTTTTAACAGTGTATAATGTTAAAAATCTGCAAAAAACTATCCATAGTCGTTCGGCCGTTTTTAAAGATAACGGTTACATGATTATATTATGAAGTATATCTGATCATATTATTGACCATTACTATGGTCAGAATAAAGTTATACACTGAAGAGCCAGAAAAACTGGTACAAACGTGCGTATGCAAATAACAGAGGTATGCAACCAATCACTGTAACACGATGCGCTCGGTAGCGCCAATATAAGACAACAGGTGTCTGGTGAAGTTGTTAGATCGGTTCCTGCTGTTACAGTGGCAGGTTATCACGATTTAAGTGATTTTGAACTTGACCTTATAGTCTGCGCATGACGGATGCGACATAGCATCTCTGAGGTAGCGATGCAATTTGGATTTTCGCGCAAAACCATTTCAGGAGTGTACCGAGTGTACCGTGAATATCAGGTATTCGGGAAAACACCAAATCTCCGAGAGCGGTGTGACCGGAAAAGGACCTTCAAAGGACCGTCGGCAACTGACGAGAATCCTTAAATGAAATAGAGGTACAACACTTCCTCAAATTGCTGTGGATTTCAACAGTGAAGCATCAATAAGACCAGGCGTGTGAATTGTTCAACGGACCACCATTGATATGGGCTTTCGGAGTCTCAGGCCCACTCGTGAATCGTTATTGACTGCGCGGCACAAAGCTCTAAGCTTCACCTGGACCCGCCAGCACCTCCATGGGACTGTTGATGACTCGAAATACGATGCCTGGTCTTACGAGTCTCATTTGCAATGGTATCGGGCGATTAGCCGTGTACGGGTATGGAGAACACCTCGTGAATCCAAGGACCCTAGATGTCAAAAAGGAATTGTTCAAGCTGGTGGAGCTTCTGTGATGGTATAGGGAGTGAGCATTTGGCGTCATATGGGACCCCCTGATACACCTGGAGACGATTCTGGCTGGTGGCTGGTACGTAAGCATCCTGACCGATCACCTACATCCATTCATATTCATTTGTACATTCCGATGGACTTCGACAATTGTAGCAGCACAATGCGACACCCCAAACGTCGAGAGTTGCCATATATTTGAACCATTAAATTATTCCAAAATAAATAAATAAGTAAACAAAAATAGTCATTCGATTGGACATCATGTCTTCTTTCAATTTATGTAAAAATAAAATGAGATTAGGAATCGGCTCGTATTATGAAATAATTGTATCAAATTGTAAAATTTCCAATACAAACACCTAATTTTGACATTATATTTGACCATTTTTGTTACGTTTTATGTATATCAAACTTGAAGTCATTCGAACGAGTAATTTAAGAAATATAAAGGTTTAAAATTTGGAATTTCTAATGGTAATTTCATTTGGAATCGTTGCACAGCAGTTTTCTATGCAGGTAGTTTTTAAAGCATAACTCAAAAACTACTTAGAGAAAGAGCTGTAATTTTAGATTTGCAAACTTGTGGCTTCAAGAAATCAATTTATGTCAAAAAATTTAAAGAATTTATATTTTTTTAACACAGAAGAATAAATTTGAAAGCTTCAAATATTCGAATCCAAAGTTAGCTCATTCCGCCGAGTAGGTTTTGAGTTATGTTTCAAAATCTACCAGCATTGCAATTTGTTCTGCAACGACTGCAAATGAATTTAACATTAGAAGTTCCAAACTTTAAACCTTCATACTTCCTATACTACTTGGCCGAATGACTTCTCGTTTTGTATCCTATTGTAAAATGTACCTAAAAAACAAAATAGAATGGCAAAATTAGATGTTCGAATAGTTCAGAATTTTGTAAAACTTCACTACTCAGATTAAGTTTATTTTTATAACACTAGGGGGCTCGGCCCCCTACGAGCTACGCTCGCCAACCCCCGTCCAGACACTGTAGACTCTAAATGCACGCTAATTTGATCGGCTTTAAAAAGATTTCGAAAGATTGAATTATAATTTAAAAAACAGTGGCGATCTCCCTATAAACGGATTTCTATCCATTTCTCTTTGATTGGGGAATTTTAAAGCCAAATCCGTTGCGGTACTACTTGATTATCCCGTCGACCCATTTCGCCAAATTATATAAATCGCCAAACCACTCGCCAAATTATACAAATTGACATAATTTTTATTTTAAATAACGAAAAAACAAATAAATTAGTACAACATTAATAAAAATACAAATAAAACGTCGAAATAAAAATAACTTGATGACGTATAGACACGTGTAACAACATTTCAAAATAAGCTAATATAAAAGGAGTTAAGTAAAGAGAGTCTTTGTCTCCTGGTATTTTTTAACAAAGTGAAAAGAAAGTTCTTTTAAATGAGACATTTTAAATTAATCGTTTTTAATCTGACGTAATTTTGACCAAACTATTCTTTCTCTTTTTAATATTCACGTGAAAATACTTGTGTTAGAATAAATATTATTTGTGCTTTCCTAACAAAAATAGTTGAAATGTATCCTCTCAAAATATCAAATAAATGTCTAGCGCAATTTCTAAATTTAAACCGTTTTGCAATATTATTTTGTGTTCATTTTATGTAATAACTGAAATGTGACGTAAATATGACGTAATTTCTCCTATTTAAGGCTTCTAACGCATGTTAATGAATTTATTATTTTACAAATTCCTTTCTCTCTTAAAATTCACGTGTAATTATAGTTTTTATGACGTAATTTTTAATAAGTTCCTACTTTTTGTACATAATTATTTAATTCTAATTCAAAATGTTTTTTTTTCTGTTTATAATAGTCACGTGTAAATAAATTTGTAATTTATTTACACGTATAAATATATTTTTTGAAGCAAACATTATTGTTTCCGCTGTTTATACAGTTGGCAACAATTTAAATTAATATCACTTTCTAAAATCTGTTAAAAATATCTCTAGAAATGCTGAAAATTTAAATTTAAAATAGAAATAAAATCTCAAAAAATTAGTCAAAATAAAAAAATTAATGCAATCTGCACTCCGGCAAATTCTAACGCATAAAATGATCTAAAAATGATTAAATTCCTATGAATAGTTTTTGCTCCTATAAAACTTTTTTTGTAGAACGATTTTGTCCAACTTTAGCATTAAATATCTCTTAAAATAATTCTTCGATCTGAAAACTGCCTGCATCAGCGTGTTTATCAAACATTTCTGTATAATACTACCGATTTTCATATTTTTGTATGCATTATTTTTCTTAATATTAACGAAGAAAGACCTCCGGTCACAAAAAATTCAAAACCGGCGGCGGCGGCGGCGGCGGTGACAGCGGTAGTTACTTTTTTTTAGAATAGAGAGATTGTAACATATTGATTCATTGAGATGTCGTGGTGCGTGTCTGTGAATCAAAACAACATATAATAATTAAGAAAAATATTTATAATAATTTATTAATTGGATCTGGTTAAAATGTAAAATGTAGAGACCGTTGCGGTTACAACTAGGTAGAATAGAAGATAACTTTAATCTGTCCGTAATACGATTTCGGGTATTGTCTCTTTCCGAGAATTAATTCCGTCACTTGCTAACCTTCAGGCCCTGCAAGGTAAGTTCAATTTATTCGACTAGGGGGCTCGGCCCCCTACGAGCTACGCTCGCCAACCCCCTTCCAGACACCGCAGACTCTAAATGCACGCTAATTTGATCGGCTTTAAAAAGATTTCGAAAGATTGAATTATAATTTAAAAAACAGTGGCGATCTCCCTATAAACGAATTTCTATTCATTTCTCTTTGATTGGGGAATTTTAACGCCAAATCCGCTGCGGTACTACTTGATTATCCTGTCGACCAATTTCGCCAAATTATATAAATCGCCAAACCACTCGCCAAATTATACAAATTGATATAATTTTTATTTTAAATAACGAAAGAACAAATAAATTCGTACAACATTAATAAAAACACAAATAAAACGTCGAAATAAAAATAACTTGATGACGTATACACGTGTAACAACATTTCAAAATAAGCTAATATAAAAGGAATTAAGTAAAGAGAGTCTTTGTCTCCCGGTATTTTTTAACAAAGCGAAAAGAAAGTTCTTTTAAATGAGACATTTTAAATTAATTCTCAAAATATCAAATAAATGTCTAGCGCAATTTCTAAATTTAAACTTTTTTGCAATATTATTTTGTGTTCATTTTATGTAATAACTATAATGTGACGTAAAAATGACGTAATTTCTCCCAAGACTTCTAACGCATGTTAATGAACTTATTATTTTACAATATCCTTTCTCCTTTTAAAATTCACGTGTATACTTTTTATGACGTAATTTTTAATAAGTTCCTGCTTTTTATACGTAATTGTTTAATTCTAATTTGAAAGTTTTTTTCCTGTTAATAATAGTCACGTGTAAATAAATTTTTAATTTGAAGCAAACATTATTGCTTGCGCTTTTTATATTGTTGGCAACGGTTTAAATTAGTACAATTTTCTGAAATCTGTAAAAAATATCTCTAGAATTGCTGAAAATTTGAATTTAAAATAGATATAAAACCTCGAAAAATGAGTCAAATTAAAAAAATAAATCAATTCTGCACACCGGTAAATTATAACGTATAAAATGAACTAAAAATTATTAAATTCCGATGTATAGTTTTTGCTACTATAAAACTTTTTTAGTGGAACGATTTCGTCTAACTTTAGCATTAAATATCTCTTAAAATAATTCTTCGATTTGAAAACTGTCTGCATCAGTGTGTTTATCAAACATTTCTGTATAATACTACCGATTTTCATATTTTTGTATGCATTATTTTTCTTAATATTAACGAAGAAAGACCTCCGGTCACAAAAAAATCAAAACCGGCGGCGGCGGCGGCGGCGGTGACAGCGGTAGTTACTTTTTTTTAGAATAGAGAGAAGAGATACCTCAGTCTCTATAAAACAACCACGTAATTTTCACATTTTTGTATACAATAGTTTTTAAATATAAGCCGAAAAACAGTCCCGGTCACAATAAATTCAATAATGGCAGCGGCAGTGACAGCAGCAGCATTAGTTACTATCTTTTAGAATAAGGAGATACTTTCACTAAGAAGATTGATTCGGAACGCAAAACTTGAAACCCAAACAATTTTTCATTGTGTCAGATTCCATCAGGATAAGGCTACCAGCCTCTAAATCTACTGTTATATTTTGGGGAAAAATTAGAAATGAAGCCTCAATTGGGGCTATTCCATTTAAATTTATCCCACCCAAGTCCCCCGGCATGCCTTTTATGGATTACTGTGATTTTGGGCTTTAAAAACAAGTTCTTTATATAAGCGGTATCCCAAAACATTGATGGACTCTTCAAGGATGTGCTCGAGGGGTGAAACAAAATCTATATTGATATTTTCAGAAACGCTCTTTTATCTTAGAAATTAAAATGTAATATGATTGTTCTACAAACGGGCTATTTATATAAGAAAACTTTGGTGAAAATTACATCAGATTTGAAGCGATACATTTAAAATGTCTTATTTAAAAAACTTATAAAAATACCGAGAGACAAAGACTCTGTTTACTTAATTCATTTTATAGTTATTAGCTTATTTCTATATGTTTCACTGATCTGATTTAATCAAAGACAAAAACAACCCGTTAGTAGGGAGATCGCCACTCTTATTTTAATTATAATTCCTTCTTTCGAAAATTTCTTAAAGCCGATCAAATTAGCGTGCTTTTAGAGTTTGCGGTGTCTGAACGGGGATGGCGAGCGTAGCTCGTAGGGGGCAGAGCCCCCTAGTATATTAGAAAATAAAAGAATTATCATTGTTTATGCTTTTTTTTTTTCAAAATCGTCAAAACAATGTGTGTAGTGTATGTATATACCGGGTGTCCCAAAAAGGACTGACTGATTTTAAAATTCAATATCTTCCAAACGGTGACAGATATTAAAAAAATTCTTGCAGGAGGGTTATGCATAAAGTCAAAAGTTTTTTTACAGTGATTTTCGATTTTAGTTCGTATTACAAACAACAGATGGCGCTGCGATCAATAGAGGCTCAATTCAGGCTCGATTTTTGGTACTTCGTGGCCCGGATAATACATTTCCATCTCCTTTTTCTGCATGGAACAACAGAAAGGACCCAAAATCAAGCCTGTATTTAGCGACTATCGCTTACAGCGCCATCTATTGTTTGTAATTCGAACTAAAATCGAAAATCACAGTAATAAAACTTTTGACTTTATGCATAACCCTCCTGCAAGAATTTTTTAAATATCTGTCACCGTTTGGAAGTTATTGAATTTTAAAATCAGTCAGTCCTTTTTGGGACACCCGGTATATATATGTATATATATATATATATAATGTTTTATCAAGTGTATTTAAGATATTTTTTCCGGATCTACTATTGCCCTATATTTGAAACCGTGTTATCATAATTCTTAAAACATTTATCAAGGTAGAAGGTATCAATTTAAAACTTACGAATTTCGCAATTTGGACCTAAATAGCCAAGGGGACAGATGCATCGCAGTCCTGTTTTCTCCTCAACGCACAGGCCACCATTTATGCATGGAGACTCTTCGCATGTTCGTTTTGCTATAGGAAAAGGAAATATAAAATTACTATTTACAGAAGAAATTTCCATACTTTTTACATAATTCATTTTCAAAATCACTTTGAGAATGCGTCATTTAAAAATTCTTTCACGGATTATCTCATTTGATACATTATTTTGTGCTTTAATTCTGAGAAGAAATGTTGAAAATTTCAGAAATTTCAGAAATTTTTTTAATAAACCTTTTCTCTAAATTAAATATTATTATTTTTCTTATATTTTTCTTTACAATTTTCTCGTACCAACTGATGGATTTATAACCATTCTCAGATAAGTAATAATTGATTTCGAAACAGGAAATAAAAGTCGTAATCTTCAAGGACGCAAACTCTTTAATACTTATAAAAATAGATTTGACAGCAATCCATCATTGTGTAATCAGCGAACTTTCTACATTTCCAAAATTATGCTCATTGAAATGAACAATTACAGCCATCAATAAAATATGTTTATATTATCCCACGCATAAAGAAAGAGTTTGACGTCATTATCAAAAAAGAACTCAAAATGACTGAAAAACTTTATTATTATTAATTTAGTTGTATTGTTAGCTTTTGTACCTAAAACATGTAAGAAAATATAAGAAAGAGCTGCCATAAGATGCAGCAAAATTTGTACCATTAAATATAATCAATATTATGTTAAAATATAATTTAAACACTAGAAAACAGGAATTCTGCTTTTTCAGAATTTAGTGTCGCCCCCGATGAAAAAAAAAATATATATGTACATATAAATAGTACAAAACCTATTTCAATTTTAAGACTTAAAGCACACACTTTTATTTTATCTAAAATGACGTCATTCGCATCCGCTTAAGAATTCCACATTTACGATCCACTCTTAAACATCTACAGTAAAGCATGCATAAGGATGTCACTATCGCAAAATAATACACAAATGCAGCAAAAAGATGTCGTCATTAAAGAAACTCGACAAAAAAACGGCTATCTAATGATTCATAGGCATTCATTTGTTTGTAACATTAATCTAGACGATTTCAGTCGTGACGTCCGTCATGACGTTTTGGTTGGAAACTCACTCCAAACAAACGGTTGCTATGTTGTATTTTCCATTTTGTTTGTGTGTGGCAGCTATATCTTTTATCTATATCTCACATCTAAGTATTTTAATACTTGATATGTACTGGTAACATTTTCCACACTTTATATGTAAAAAGAAATGACGCATAGCAACCGTTTGTTTGGAGTCAGTTTCCAACCAAAACGTCATGACTGAGGTCACACTGAAAGCGTCTACAGATACTTAAAAATTAAATATAATTTATAATAGCTCCATGTTTTAATGAAATTATTCGTTTATATTTTTCCAAAATAGTACGTATTTTAATTACATTTTCTTTCGGTTGTTATGAGAAAATGGCAACAAAAAGATATAATTGCTATTTTTCAACTATTTTTCAACTATTTTCCTTTTACTTTCTATATAAGTGGAGTACTTGAGTTGCCAAAATTAAACAAATGGTGCTAAAAACTACAAAAAAATTAATATTTCAAAAATAAATGGAGATAACAGTTTTCAAACAAATTGTATTTAAAAGTACTTTTTGTTTTCCAATATGACGGTATAAAAATTTAAAATGTGTGATGCTTAGAAATAAAAGAAAATGCTATAGAGCATTTAATCGCACAATGATACATCTGCTTTGTTTATTGCTGCCTTCTGTAAGCTAACGTTACTTTTTGGAGACAAAATAAGCTGGGAGAAAGAAATAGCATATCGTCCCGGGGACTAATAGTTTAATAATCACTGAAGCCTCATCAGTTACAATTCTACATGTGTTGTTGAATTTAATTAAACAAAAAATATTATCTCCACAGCTTAGAAGCTATTAATCACTCTTGAATAAATTTACAACTTTAGAATAAAGCGGCCCATACTTCATATCCAGGAATTGCTGAGCGTCTACATAAAGGTAAGAAATTTACCTATATTATTATATTTGATTGCTTTGTTATAAAAGGCCAGAGTCATACTGATTTATTTATCTAAATATTACCGCGCGTTACTACTGTGCAAAGCAGAAATGGTTTTTTTGCCACCTCACTTTGAAATAGATGAAAAGAAAAAGTTATTTTTTTTTTAATATTATGGTACAAAAAAAAAAAAAAAAAAAAAAAAAAAAGTAAAGAAAAAAAAAATCCCTGCCGGCTAGGCCTACAGGCGGAGGTAGATTTCGAAGTTAAGTACTAAATTCACTGACAAAACTTAAATCAAGATTAGAGATAAACCTAGTTTCTTCACTAAGAATGAGCTCTAGCTGAAAATTCTAATATACACGAATAGACACACGCATTTAAAGCAAATTCAGAGAGCCTCAAAGCGTTAAAATATGTTAATATTTCCATAGTCGGGTTTTTATCATGTTTTAATATGTTTCTTTAAATTCACATGACGTTTTATTTTAATAGTTTTATTTTAATTTGCTTTTTTTTAAAAACTTTATTGGAAATATAATGGACCTGCTGCGGTCCATTATATTTCCAATATGACGTAATCATTATTATTATTTTTTTTAAATTCGTCAAACTATTTATTTCATTTTGAGTTTTCATGCGGAAATCTTGCTCTAGAAAACTTATGACGTAATATTAAATTTGTTTTCATTTCGTCAAACTCTTTATTTAGATTAATTTTTCCCGTGAAAATCTTGCAATAGAAAAGTATTTGCTGTGGTGACAATTTTATTGTTTTTTTTTTAATTGTTGGCAACTGCTAGAACGAAAAATATTTATTTCATCCTGTCATTGTTGTGTAAGAGCTGGTTTTATCAGAATCATGTTAAGACGGTATTCAAAATTTTGAACCCTCCCCATTTCCACCCCCTTGGACCGATTTTGCCCATTTGCAATCCTCGCTGAGGTATTAGCCATCACAATGTTGTTCGCGAGTTTGAAGACGATCCGTGCATAATTGCGACTTTTATCGTGCGGACAAAATTTAGTACATACATACATACATACCAGTACTTATTAAGTTTATTCCTATTTTTTCATTCTACTTTAACTAAAAGTTAATCTATGTCTTTTCTTGATTTCTTCAATCAATTTCATTCCTTTTATTTTTCTATTTTTTTGGGCTAAAGATGGCAACACTCAACATTATTGTTATTAATCCAGTTCCAATTTACATTTTTTCCTTTCTCACACCAGATGGCAGCACAGTTATGGGTTTCTTTCAGATGCCCAACTGTAGCTCACACGTTAAAATAGTCTAAACTATGTTTTCCATCCTGATATGCTGTAGTTTTGACTCCTAGTATGTAATTCAGGTATTGTGCTCTAAGAATTTTTAATATCCTGTATGAGGTGTATCTTTCTTTAGATCTCTTAGATTTTTATTATCTACTAGCGAACTTGCCCGGCGTTGCCCGGGTACGTCAAAAAACAGCAGGAATTACGAAAAAGATCTGAAAATCACAATAAGATATCGCGAAAAAATTTTAAATCGCTTCTCAAATTTTGAAAAGAGAAAAAAAAAAATATATATATTGTGCTCGAAGATTGCAAGTTGATTCCTTTCACGAATGTGGAAAAAGTAGTAGCAAATCGCTAAAATACACTAAAAATCACATACAAAATTCCCGAAAAATTCGAAAATTGCTATACGAAATCCCACTTTATTGAAATGAAGGCAGAATGTACTTTAAGTCAAAAATGGAATGTCAAAAAATTGCAGCAGATCGCGAAGAAACGTAAAAATCGCATTAAAAATCTCAAAAAGTTCAAAAATCACGAAAGACAAAATTTACTATAATTAAATAAAAGTTTCAAGTTAAAATCCTTTGACCCTGTGGGCTCTCTTAAAATTTATGTTTTGGAAATCATGCTAAGCATTAGATCATGTTACTTTTATTCGCAATTAATTTACTTGACCTCTCTTAAATATAATTAATATAATCCCTTAAGTTAATATTAGTTTTTGTTGTATTAAAATATCTCAATTTGTTGATTGTATGTAAGCAACTAAACCCTATTGTTTTACAGTGGAAGTCTATGGGAATTTGGCGAAATATTAGAGATATCGCCAAGTTGGTGACAAACTTGGCGTTATTTGGCGACAGAACTGGATTCCCCCCATGGTAACCCCCCTTATAGGTATAGAGATGCATTACATGCTGTTCAATAATCGCATAAAAAATTCGCTAAAAATTCAAAAATCACTGTACGAATTCCGGATAAATTTTTTTGAAAAGAGAACAAAATTTACTATATTGGGTTAAAAGAAAGAAACCGTATTCTTTTTCCTAATGTGGAAAAATCGAATTAATATAATCCCTTAAGTTAATATTAGTTTTTGTTGCATGGAAATATCTCAATTTGTTGATTTTATGTAAGGAAGTAATCCATATTTGTTTACAATGAAAGTTATGGGAATTTGGCGAAATATTAGAGATATCGCCAAGTTAGCGTCACTTTTGGCCACTTATTTTGGTCGCCAAATTTGGCGATATACCGATTTTTGGCGATATATATATAAGTGGGCGACAGAACTGTGTCCCTCTACGGTAACCTCCTTATAGTAATGGAAATACATTAAATGCTGTTCAATAATTGCATAAAAAATTCGCTAAAAATTCAAAAATCGTTGCACGAGTTCCGAATAAATTTTTTTGAAAGGACAACAAAATTTACTATATTGGATTAAAAGAAAGAAACCATATTCTTCTCACTTATATGGAAAAATCGCCTCGAAACATAAAAAAGCGCTAAAAATCGCATAAAAAATTAAATGAAAAAAATCTAATCAAAAAATAGAAAATCGGGCTTCGAGGTGCAAAACTTCATATATAGACGAACCTTTTCCCCAAATTTTGTAGCTCTACGTGCAGTGGTCTCTTCAGAACACCGTCGACACACTCACTCACTCACACACAAACTTTTTTCTTTATTATTATATGTCTGCGTTATAAGGAGCTAAATTTTGTCATTTTAGGCTTAATGCCAACAAAATTGAATGAAATAACGCATCCTCTATGAATGAACTCACAAGCTCCTCTGACGATTTTGTGAGTCATTCATAGTTTATTATTTTATATACTGGTTTCCTATGTTCATTTCTAAATCATCTTCAGAACTTTACCAGTTTCTTCATATATTTGTGATTTCAAATTTATTATATATATATGTATATATAAACTTTTTAGGTGGGGGTGGTTTTGGGTTCCTGGGGTCCTATAATGAAAAGTTATGAAGGAATTTTTCATAAGTCGCACCATGGTAACGACTGCAATAGGTAGTATTTCTTACGAAATTTACCTAATTGTTTTTATTCCTTTTGAAATGTAAAACGGTGAAATTTATGTTGTAAGGTCTATTAGAAAAAGTAAGAAACCACCTATTGCAGTCGACCGGAAGAAAGCAGTTCCGGAAAATTTCGGTACACCATCATGAATCATGATCCCCAGACCTCAAAACGACTATGTGCCATCCTATGAGGATGGCTGCAAAGCCCCTGGTGGTGAAATTTCAAAGTTATAGGCCCTATCTCAAAAATCACAATAAAGTCAATTAATAAAGTGTAGAGTATCCCAGATTATTCTGTCTAGCACATGAAATATCTTTTTTAAAGATCTAAAATGTCATTTTTACTTTCTTCTATCTTCAATAGAAGAAAGTATTGTAATCGAAATTTTTTTCGACTTCCGGTTTTCGACGGATTTACATGTTTTAGGGGTCAGAGATCCCCAAAAACATGTTTATAGAAAATGTCTGTCTGTCCGTGTGTCCGTGTGTCCGTCTGTTTGTGTGTCTGTCGCCATTGTACCATCAAAAAGTGTATGAAGTTATGCATAGAATTGAAACCATATTTTTATGTTAAGTTTTTGGTTATGGCAAGCAGATCCTCCTTGAATTTGGAAAACATTCGCCGGTAGGGGGCGCTGTAACAGCGATTTTTGTGCGATTTTGAATATTGTACCATCCAAAAGTATATGAATTTATGCATAGAATTGAACCAAATTTTTATTTTAAATTTTTGGATATGGCAGGTAGGTCCTCCCTGAATTTGGAAAAAATTCGCTGGTAGAGGGCGCTGTAACAGCGATTTTTGTGCGATTTTGAATATTGTACCATCAAAAAGTGTATGAAGTTATGCATAGAATTGAACCAAGTTTTTATTTTAAGTTTTTGGATATGGCAGGTAGGTCTTTCCTGAATTTGGAAAAAATTCGCCGGTAGGGGGCGCTGTAACAGCGATTTTTGTGCGATTTTGAATATTGTACTATCCAAAAGTGTATGAAATTATGCATAGAATTGAACCAAATTTTTATTTTAAGTTTTTGGCTTTGGCAGGCAGATCCTCCCTCAATTTGGAAAACATTCGCCTGTAGGGGGCGCTGTAACAGCCCTCATAGCATGCATGGTCACGGTGACGTCGTTGTGACGTCACTGTGAGTCACTGTGGTCACGTCACATCTGTGACCAAAATGCCACCACTCAGTGATGTCACATTGTGACTGAGATGTGAACTTCTTAGCAAAATTTAAAAAATTACAAAAAATATTCAAAACATGTTATTTATATAAAATTATATTTTCTGGCAATTAAAAAAAAAAATTGTGACGTTACTGGAGTCACTGCATGTAACGTACGTCACGTCACATATGTGACGAAAAAACCACCATATTGTAAGTCACAGTGTGACAAAAATATGAACATCAAAAATCTTTGAAAATGAACAGAAATATTTTAAACATGCCCGAGTTACAGCAACATAAGGAATGAAAACATATTAGTGGATAGGAAATAGTAAATTCGGACACGAAAAGAGGTGGGGGGGGGGGATAAAAAGGAAAATGCACGGTACAAGTATCAACAAACTAGATTTTCATGCTATATTTTATCAATTTGTTATCTAAGACAGTGAAGTATACTTTTTTATGATTTCATTGCATTGATTTCATATGATATACCATTGCAATTTAATCCTTCACCGATTGTTATTATTATAAAAGTGTTTCTCGGAAAAATGGGTACGTTATGAAGCAATTTGGATAACATATTTAGAATTAGGAATATTAAATCTGTACACTTTACATATTTAGTTTGCAGGGAGGAAGTTTTTTTTTTTTTTTTTTTTTTTTTTTTTTTTCGACCAGTGTTATTCGAAATACCTCTGTGGTTTCAAACTAAAATTTTCTGTTACAGTTAAGTTTGCAGCTTTTAATGAGCACGTAGAAAGAGTATTCAGAGTTTAGTCATATATGCATTTCTTGCTTTAGAATTTGCATTCAAGTCATATTTTTTCCTGTTAGTGTTTAACTATTTTAAATAACTATTTTTTAAAAAATTCTACTTCTTTCAGACTTTTTAAATAAAATTAGCATTTTCCGAAAAAATATTTATACAAATTTTATACAAAACCCATGATATAATTATTCATATTTTAAATTCGTGTTTTAGAAATACGACTTTAAAAAAAGCTATTTTACAAATAGTTTTATTCTACAGAAAATGAATATAAAAAAATGACAGATTGACAAAGAAAATTTTTTTATCCTGTATACTCTCTTTTCATTTATTAAGATGCCTAATTTGTATTTATAACGTGTAAAACAAACTTTACTTTAAAAAAAAAGAAAGAAAAAAGGCAGGTGTTTCATTCAAATAGAAAATTTTCATTACAGACAAAAATTATAATAATACAGTATAAGCACCTGCTTGCGCGTGCGCTATCGTCTGCGCTCTATTAAACCGCAGAATAAAATAAGGATCAGAACTTTTGGCGCGGGAAGTATGTCTGACAATTTTGTCATTTTGTCAGAAATATGTCTGACAATTTAGGATAAAACACGGATATTATTAAACTATTTATGGAACTTAAAAGGTATGTCTTATTTATTTTAAATTTTTTATTCCCGTTTGATAGATTAAAGTTAAATAAGTTGTAGTATGTTTATGCAATGAGACTGATCTGCAATTCTTTTCCGATACGATGCTGTAAAATACCTTAATCTGCCATCGCTAGAAGGGGGAAAAAAAGCTGATGCAGAGACTGATTCTAACACAGTATTTATCGTCATTAATATTTCGGAGTTAAATATGATATTCGATTATAATGATATTAGGAAACTGTTTCAATTTTGAAATTAACATTATACTGGGAAAATATCTTTTTACATATTGTAGTAGTGAAACTTTTGAAAGATTTTTTTTTCATTGTTAATAATACACTGCTCAAAACAATTAAAGGATATTTGAAGTTTTATATAAAATAAAGATATAAACGAAATTTTTTTTGCCGAAAATAGAAGAAGAGAATCACAAATGCAAATTTTTCTGGTTTTCAAACTGTGGAGTATGCAAATTTTGAGTTCGACGTCAAAAACGTCGCTTCAGCGGCAGCGAAGGAAATTTGACTTTCAACTGGATAAAAGAGAATGAAGACAAGGATGATCGGCATTCAGTGATTGCTTTGTTTCGATGAGTACGATGTCTCAGCGAAGTCATTTGACAGATTCAGAAGCTTTGAGAATTGTTGGTAGGTTAGAAGGGGGCCAAACTCAAGCCGAAGTAGCGCAAGCCATTGGAGTGTCACAAAGTGTCATTTCCAGGATCTGGAACCGTTTTTTGGAGAGTGGATGTGCAGGCCGAAGACCAGGGCAAGGTCGTAGACGGGCAACAACGCCCAATGAAGATCGGTATTTAGCGTTAACAGCTCGGAGACACCGAACCATGAACGCTACTCTTCTCCAACAACACCTTCGCTCGGCTACAGGCACTACGATTTCAACTCAGACTGTCCGAAACCGGCTCCATGCTGTAGGTCTGTATGCTCGCCGACCGATGGTATGTGTTAGATTAACATCAAGGCGTCGTCGCGACCGCAGGGAGTGGGCAACCAAGCATGTCAACTGGAGGAGAAATGAATGGAGCAATATTCTGTTTTCTGACGAGTCCCGTTTTTCTGTGCATCCGGATAATAGGCGTATTTTCATCTGGAGGGACCGTGGCAGTAGGAATAATCCTGCGTTCGTGCACGAAAGTGTCAGATTTGGCGGTGGAGGAGTGTTGGTGTATGGTGGCATCTCCATTGACGGGCGCACTGACCTCTACATCATTCGAGATGGAGCTCTGACTGGTCGTCGATATAGGGATGAGATCCTCAGACCTATTGTAGTCCCTTACGCTGCAGCAATCGGAGATAACTTCATTTTAATGGACGATAACTGCAGGCCACATCGTGCAAACCTGGTGGAGGATTTCCTTTTCGAGGAAGGAATCGTTCGAATGGAATGGCCAGCGTGTTCTCCAGACATGAATCCAATCGAGCACGTTTGGGACGCTCTTGGAAGACGATTTTCTGGCCGCCAACAACCCACAAACTCTCCAAGAACTGGAAAGAGCTCTTCTGGAAGAGTGGGGCAGAATACCCCAACTCGTCATTAATAGCCTCATTGAGTCCATGCCTCAAAGGTGTTCAACGTTGCTGGCCGCCCGTGGAAACCATACCCCCTACTGAAAATGATTTTCTTTGAAGAAAACACCTTTTCTTATTCTTTTTTTCTCATATGCACAAATTGTGTTTTTTTCCTTTAGTACACAAATGCGCAATAAAATGCATTTTTTTCTGCCAAACATGTGTAATTTATTCTCATATAACCTACTATGTCTGTCGACCATGTATCAATCAGCTAAACAGTTTACCAGATACAAAATCCACCTAAAACTGCAATATCCTTTAATTGTTTTGAGCAGTGTATTTTAAATTAGTATTTAAAATCTTAAATCTTCATACCAATGTTTTCAGATTTAACATTTGCCAAAATTATAAAATAGTAGGAATTCCTTATAACATATGGAAAGATTTTTGAGAAATTGTTAAATGCATTTAATTCATCTATTGTAGTTTGTTGTTGCTTAATAGTACAATTATAAATACTAATTATTTAGTGTTTTTCAAATTGATATATTTATTTTTTTTTATTCTATTTAATCATTTTTTTTGCTGTTTGTGATTTTAATCAAACATTTTTAATTGTAGACATTCAGAATCAGTTATTAAATTTTCTAAGATTGTAAACTCATTTTCTACGTTTTCGATACATTTATTTTATTGGCATTAAAATAATAATAATAATATTTAAGCATTGAAATAAAGTGTTTTTCAGGCCCGATAAAGTTGAAAAGTGTTTCTGACTTCGGTTTGTTCGGCCCATAGACTTGATATAACCGATGCTCCAGGTTGCCGATGCTCTCTCCATGTTATCTCATCTCGATGGTTCGGCCGTCTGTCCGCGCTCTAACTCGCGTAAATATACTCGGATTGACTTGAAATTTTTGGATGTTATTGACGTTTACCATAGCAAGGTCCCTATTTGTAATGAAGTTTGTAGCATGTTTAGTTCATTTACAGGGACAGTTAAAAGTATTCCATTACATTACGGCCTGTGGGAGAAAAAATCGTTTCAAATGATTTTTAATGATTTTACACGCTTTCAAACAGAATAAAATTGATATGCATTTATGAAGCGCACTAAAATGTGCATTCCGTAGAATATGCAATGCAGAGAATAGTTATTGTTTATTTACAGGGCTAAAAAAGGAATTCCAATACATAATGATATAGGGGTGGAGGGAATTGTTTGCGGCGTACTATATTTATGTCAATCTATTTGATATGCAATGAAATTGATATACGTCGTTGAGGTTTGCATACTATGAATTATTTCATGTATAATACGAAGTGTATATAGCATTTACAGGGACACACAAAATATTTCAGATACTATATTGTATCCGAAGTACTGTTCATTAGCGATGATTGCTGGAAATGTATTTTTAATTATGATATGCCCTTTTATGATTCACTACATTTATGCAAAGTACATGGTGTATATATATATGCTATAATTCATATACAGGACTATACAAAAGTATTCGTAAGGGTTACTGGGTATTGCTTAAAGGTGGTTTTTAAATAAGTTATGCATTTTTACGCTGCACTGTATTTAATTTACTAAGAAATGTTTGTAGAATATAGATAAAATGATATACAGGGTCACGCAAAGAATTGGATACGTTGCCGTCTATAAATTATAATTTCTGGAAATGTGATTTCAGCAGTTTTAAAAGTGTTTTAGTTTGAATTAAATTTTAACTAAATAGTGGCATGTAATAAAGGCTCTAGGTAAACTACAGGGTTGTACAAAATTACTTAAGTATGTTTCCATATATTAGTATAAATTGCTGAAAGAGAATTTCAACCTGTTATGCGTTTCCTTGATAAACTAAATTTTTCCATTATATAGTATATATATCAATCTACAGATCAAATACAGGACTGTTTAAAAGAATTGGAAAACATATTTGGCTATGGATGGTAACTGCTGAAAATGTTCAAATGTTTTATGCGTTTTCATGTTTAGTTAGTTATCTTGTTTACGTTATTTCTCCCGATGTCTTGTTAAAACATTCAGGAAGAGTTGGAAAGTGTTTTATAATCTAGACTTAACGCATGATATATCTTACTTGTTGTTTCTATTTCCCAGATCAGTCTTTTCCTATAAAACATACCAAATCTAATTAGTTCATATTCACAAAATACAATATATACGGGAATAAAAAATTTAAATAAATAGGGCTTATCATGTCGTTCTATAAATAACAGTTGTATTAATGTCCGTTAGACTCCATGTTCGTATTTAGTAAAGCAATGATAAATCACAAAAAATTAAAAAGCTTACACATTCTTAATATTAAGCTTGAATTCAAGATCAAGCTTAGAACTTAATAAAAAAAGATGTCAGTTGATAAGGATTGTTTTTTAAATGGAAAATTAAAAATATTTTAGAAGAATAGGACTCCAAAATAGGGATATCTTGCTAAAAAGTACGGTAAAAAGATAAGACTTTATATTTCAAACAAAACTTTACTTTAAAATTATCATAGTGTTTATGACAAGAATCATCACAATATTAATACTTGGAAATTTTTCCAGAGAGAAACATTCGCCTTGCATACAATATTTCAAATGAAAATCAAATTTCAAATTAATTGCTTAAAAGGCACAAAGGCCAACATAGTGAAAACATTCCACGCCGGGACTCGATCCCGGGTCATCAGTATAGCGCACTGACATTCTACTGACTAAACCACATGGAACGATACCCAGCCTGGAAAATTTCTCCCTATTGCATGTTGGCAAGGCCACAAACGCAGCACAAGATGGAATATTTATCGTGAGCCACCGTCATGGGGCAAACACGAAACTTAATTAAATCCAGCATCGATTGAAACTATATTAATGCTTGGAAAATTTTCCAGAGAGAAACATTCGCCTTGCATACAGTATTTCAAATGAAAATCAAATTTCAAATTAAAATTGCTTTTTAAGCAATTAATTTGAAATATGATTTTCATTTGAAATATTGTATGCAAGGCGAATGGTTCCCTCTGGAAAAATTTCCAAGTATTAATATAGTTTCAATCGATGCTCGATTTAATTAAGTTTCGTGTTTGCCCCATGTCGGTGGCTCACGATAAATATTCCATCTTGTGCTGCGTTTGTGGCCTTGCCAACATGTAATAGTGAGAAATTTTCCAGACCGGGTATCGTTCCATGTGGTTTAGTCGGTAGAATGTCAGTGCGCTATACTGATGGCCCGGGTTCGAGTCCCAGCATGGAATCTTTTTCACTATGTTCGCCTTTGCGCCTTTTAAGCAATTAATTTGAAATTTGATTTTCATTTGAAATCATCACAGTGTTTATGACAAATTCGTCACAAATGACACATATTTCACAAATTGGTCACAATGTGACTTCAAAGCATTGTCACTTTCGTCACAGGTTCGTCACAAAGTTAATGCCAAAATAGTCCCAAATGACACACTTTTCACAAATTTGTCACACTGTGACTTCACAGAGTGGTCACAATGTGACGTCACAAACGACCTCTAAAACGGCCATAACGACCTCGCACTCTAGTCACTATGACGTCACATCGACGTCACGTGACATCACATCGACGGTCACAAAATCACAGTGTGACTTCACAACGACGTCGCCGTGACGTCACCATGCCTTACGGGGGCGATTTTGAATATTGTACCATCCAAAAGTGTATGAAGTTATGCATGGAATTGAACCAAATTTTTATTTTAAGTTTATGGCTATGACAAGCAGCACCTCCCTGAATTTGGAAAAAAATTGCCACTAGGGGGCGCTGTAATAGCTATTTTGCATATTGTACCATCGAAAAGTGTATGAAGTTATGCATAGAATTGAACCAAATTTTTATTTTAAGTTCTTGGCTATGGCAAGCAGGTCCTTCCTTAATTTGGAAAAAAATTGCGGATAGGGGGCGCTGTAATAGCGATTTTTGTGCCATTTTGAATATTATACCATCGAAAAGTGTATGAAGTTATGCAGAGAATTGAGCCAATTTTTTTGCGTTTCTTTTTGTTCATGGCATGTAGGTCCTTCCTGAATTTGGAAAAATTCCGTTGGAAGGGTGCGCTATAATTACGATGTCTGTACCATTTTCTTTATTGTACAATCGAAAATTGTATAAAATTATGCATACAAATTGAACCAAATTTTTTGTGCATGTTTTTTGGCTTTGGCCAACCGGTCCTCTTTGAATTTGGAAATATCGCGCTGTAATGGGGCTCTGTGATGGCGATTTTTGTATACTTTTCTAGATTTTTCGTAGTTCTATTGTCCATCGGCGGCTCGTGCAAAGGCGGGAACTCACTTCCTGCTAAGCCGGCTATTCACAAACATCTGATAACAACAGAATAAGGAAAAACTATTAATTTTAACAAATATCGTGATATAGATTAACTCGTTTTTAGTTTATTTAATTGACTGAAGCAGAAATTTAAGATGAAAATCAAAGTTGGTATAGTAATGAACTAATAATATTGAAGTATTAACATGTGTAACTAGTTTTTGAAATATTAAGATGTATAAGATAGAAGAAAGTTTTGGGATTTGCACATCCAACTAGTTTCGGTAAGTGATCATCGTCTTGGTCGCGGGAATATCGGATGCACTTAAATTGATAAACCGGAAATGACCTGCCGGTTACTGATCTGAAGCAAGGTATACCATTGAGTGAAATAGAGCACGTTGTTGCAGTTTTCTGTTATTTACATAAAATAATAAAGATAATAATTTATTACTTTTTCAACTGCACAAAAACAAACTTAAGCCAGATTTTGGTTATCTTGCTTTTCTAATTCTAAATAGGGTGACTGCATTGTTTTAAATCCGTTAAAATGTAACTATTAAAAGAATACAAAATATAAATTAATAAGTGTCGTATGTATTAAAAGATAAAGTCAATCGATGCCTATTATAAATATCTTAGGTATCAAATTAAAAATTTTCGTTGCAATTACTAAATTTTTAACATAACTGAATATTCTGTTAATGTATCTTGTATACTACTTTTTTGAAAAGCACGAAAATTTTTTTTTTTTTTTTTTTTTTTGAAAATGATTGAAGTTATCTGCAAGATTATAATAATTGGAGCAACTGCAAAATTGATGTAAAGCATTTTTTATTATTATATTTAAAAATTAATAGAAAATACATTTAATCTTCTGAAACAAAATTAAAATTTGATAACTTCTTAGCAAATCAAAAACAAAATTTTATAAATGTTGGTAAATCAATTGAATGTTGTAGAAAGAAAACCCTAATGCATCTGCATTTGAATCTTGTTGACAGGAAATGAAAAGGTGCAGTAATTTTTTTTGTGTGTTAATCATTAAAATAATAATAGGTTTTCTTTCAGTGCATACTCGAACTATTTTGAAAAAAAAAAAAAAATAAAAAAATACAAATGATGCTACTTTTGTATGTAATAAAGGATTAGTCAAATTTAGTGGTGGAACTCCAGTAGAAAGTTTATAAAAGAAAGAAATACTTTCGAATATTTGGCATGAAAAGATGAGCCTGTCACACGATATGTTGAGCAACATTTTTCCTTGCCTAGTGCAAGCAGTTTTACGTCATTTTGAAATTGCTATTTAAATTACTGTTTGAATCAGTAGCGTATCTAGACTTATCACTTCAGAGGGGCTGAGATACAATAAAAGTTTCTAAAAGGAAATCACAAGAAACGGAAAAAATTCCGTTTTAAACAGTTTTTATCATAGCATCTAACGCACTATTGTACAATTAAAACTGCTAAGATGTTCATTTTAGGCAGGTTTTCGTCTGTAGAAGTATAATTCCATGGTTATATGGCAACTTTTAAAACGGAATACTCATAATTATCTACTAAAAGGTGTCTCGATAAATAGTAAATAAAATCGAAGTAAACATCAAATTAAAAATTATTTAACAGCGTTCTCACTCTATCCCCCCCCCCCTACCTCCTTTAACGCATTCTAAGACTCATTTTGAAGCATACATGCATGTCATTTGCATTACTTGAGTATTGAATAGCATTTTCCATTTTCTCATAAATGGGATACATTTGGAATAGCAGCTCACTGATGATAGCTTTTCCTAGACTGCCACGGCTCGAAAATCGGCTTAAACTGTCAAATTTGACAGTATTTTCTGAATTCTTTTTAATCATAAATTGTGGTTGATAGGAAGCTTTTAGTGTATTCCAGATTCAGAATCGCTCAATTATATTTATGATGCATTTTAAATGCAAATAAAGCTTACGTTAGCCGGGCCTAACGCATTTTTTATACCGAACCGGGACTGGTTTCCTTCTTCCCATGTCTGCACGGGGAAAAATATTCAGTCTTGGTCTCGATTCAACCCCCATTAAAATCAATCTCTCTGACTGACCTAATCCATACAAAAATCAGTAAATTTGGCTCAGCCCAAAAAATGTACAAAAAATGCACATATTTTTAAGTCGACATTACAATTAAAACATATTACCATTTGCAATTAAACTTTAAAAATCGTTTTTAAAAAATAGTAGATTTTAAGCCCCCCCCCCCCCCAAAAAAAAATAACAGTAAAACAAGCGAAAAAGAACCTGCCTATTACGGAATCCTGTCTAAAACGGAAATAATGTGTTGATCTATGCAAAATGAATATAACAATACTTGAAAAAAGAATGGACTACATTTGCACCGCCTAAGTTAGGAACTTGTCTAAAACGATATTTTTTTCTTTCCTGTGTGATTCCGTCTTAGAAGGTTTTACTGTATATCATTTTTGAAAATTTCCAATACATGGATTATGGATTAACGATATTTAATGGTAAGTGAAACATTTACATACAAATAGCGATTCATTAAATATATATATATATATCTTTGACGCTTCTTTAAAAATGAATATTATAAACACATAAAATGAAAATCTATAAATTATTATAAAGCTATAAAGCTATTTTTGGTCAGAACTCTTCCATTTGACATTTGAAATTTTGTGTGCATGTAAACCTTAATAGTATACATAAGTATTAGTTGTCATAGCATATGCTATGACAATTTGAAGGCTCAAAAATTAAAGTGTTATTTTTATTTTTATGCCAGGGGATGGGGGAAGGGGTCACTGTTTGGACTCCATTTATTAAAATTTCAATTGGGGTATTTAAGCATCATCACTATTCAGATAATATGTGCATTCAAAATGTCGAGCGTCTACGACTATTTGAATGCTAAAAGATGTATACCGTAAAATCCCGATTGTAAGCCCCCCCTCGAAAGTAAGCCCCCCTCCCACTTTTAAGCACTTTTTATTTTATTTTACACTCCCAAATATAAGCCCCCCCCCCCCTTCCTTTCAGAAAATTTTTTGTGGGAAAAACCGCGACGATTCCGGATTTTCGAATTTTCTGGATTTTGGAGATCTGTTGAAAAATATTTTTCATGGCAATATAATAACATACAAAATGCTTTTTTTTTCCCCTATTGCAAATAAACGACGATTAAATTTCCGAATTAAGTTATAAAATTGGAATGATACACTAAAACATAACACTTATGCTGAAATTAAATATACATATTAAAACACAATAAATTAAAATATAGTACACAATAAATAATACAGAAGTGATTTTATTCCAAATTTTCTGAAAATTTAAGTCATTCGGTTCCGAAAATTAAAGAAATATCGGCCACCAGTTCAAAAAATCAGACGTTAAAAAAATCCTCAGAAAAAAAAAAAATCTGGAAAAGAAAACAAACTTCTTAACATAAAATCCTCTTAATGGATGTTAAATATGAGTGAAATCGTGTAGTTACATCACAAATTCTTTATCTGAGAAGGTTTTGTGCCATTTCTAGAGTTTCTTTGAGATAATATGTAAAATTGCGCGATTCTTCCGAGAATATATTTAGAGAATTTCTTCAAACAAACATGAGAAAATATCATGAATTTCGTCACATATTTAAGAAACAATTAGAGATTGTTTTTTCAACTGATCGCTGTAAAGAGTTACTAATTTCAATAATCAATTAAAGGGAGAAAGAAATCAAATTTGTCTACCATTTGCTGAGAAAAATCGCGAATTTCGTCATAGGTTGCAGAAAAAAAATCAGAGTTTCGATAAACGATAAAGAAAAAAAAAATATCGCAAATTTCGTCAAGAGTGAGAAAAAAAATAATGTATTTTGTCAGTCTGCCACAGAAAAATATCATGAATTTCGACAAATGATCGTCCAAAAAAAAAAAAAAATCAATTTTGTCAATCAATCGCAGAAAAAATTGTCAATTTTGTCAAACGATTGCGAACTGAAAAAAAAAAAGCAAATTTTGCAAAGGATTGCGAGAAGAGAGAAAAAAAAAAAACGAGAATTTTGTCAAAAGATTGCAAAAAAAAAAAAAAACCTCATCTTGTTTTCTCATTTTCCTACTGCATTCTAAATTCTTTTCAAAGAAACAAAACTGAAACAAACAACACATCGAGATCGGCAAATGAGCGCATCAAGGTCATAGGGCAATATGTCACTAGGTTGATCATTCTGTTGGAGAAGGAGCAGTTGTTAATGGAATGACTATCAAGTGTATTTATCTTTCAGTTCAATAAAAAGAAAATGAAATTGCATGTTTGTTTCTTTAGTTATAAATATGTACTTTAGTGCTTTTATTAGAATTAAAATATATGAAGCTTCGAGTCATCAATTTTTAAAGTTCAGTCAGTCTTTTTTTTTTTTGCCCTTTTTTTTTTTTTTTTTTTTTTTTTTAACCTTTCCGTTTTTGTAATAATTAAAGTCTTTAATTAACGGCCAATCATTATAAAAATATACCAGAATATATCTATGTTTATTTATTTAGTGTTTATAGTTGAAAGAATTTACCTGCATTAGATGATAACAGCAGTCTTATTTTAAAAATTAATAAGACGAAAATCAGAAAAATGTCCGAATTTTAGAGATTTTCGGAATTTAGATGTCTGGATTATCAAGATTCAACTGTATTTTGTAGCAAGGTGATTGATCTAAAATCTCATCTACATAATCTCATACAAGTATCACTCATCTAAAATCTTCATCCTCTTTGAAATTTTTGTTTCATCCTTTCTCCCCAAATGGTGGTGGTGTGTGTGGGGGGGGGGGGGATTTCTAAATATGCAGAAGGAAAGTAAAAGATTTTTCTGCAGTTTGGCTGTTCTAACCCTTGAATTACATATGTATTTTATGATTAAATAGAGCCAAAAAAGTAAAAACTATTTTTTTTTTAAATATACTGTGTGTGTTGGGGGGGGGGGGGAACAAAAAAGAAGGGAAAACATTTTTTGGGAGGAGGGTATGAAATAATTTAGGTGGTTATTTAAATATTTTATGACAAAATCACAAATCAAGCAGAAATTTAAAAAAATACAGATTTTAAACTGCATGAGATGCAGGCAGGGGGGGGGGGGATGATCATGATATGAGAGTCAGGAAGAGAATAATTTATCTGATAGATAATTTATTGTAACTACAGTGTATTTGTATAGCATATTGTGTATTAAGAAATTTAAAGAGTTTTATAAGCTAAATTATGCATATTTGGTACCAGAGGGGGGGGGAGGAGGAAGTAATATTTTTTTTGGTGGGGGGCTTAGATGATTGATTAAATATCGTTGCAGCAAAATAACAACGAAAGAAGTGCATTTTTTAAAAAAGTAATTTTTAAAATTTTTGCTTAGATTTTTTTGAAGGGAATTTTTTTATTTGGGGGGAGGGGGATTTAGATTTTTTTTTTTTTTTTTTTTTTTTTTACAAATCGCCAAGCTGTCAGAATATGGAAGATTCTCCGCTCTGTATTTACTTCTAAAATAATGATAAAAACAGATTTTAAAATAATTATTTTAAAAAAATCTCGATTATAAGCCCCCCTCCCAAATTTAACTGCTTTTTCTTTTGAAAAAGGGGCGGAGGCTTACAATCGGGATTTTACGGTATATATATATATATATATATATATATATATATATATGTGTGTGTGTGGGTGGGTGGGGGGGATTCTAGACTATCTTGAATTATTCAATGAAGGAGTACTTAAGTATGATCGTTTTCAGATTGCACCTCCCTACAAAATTCAAGTATCTGTGAAAATTTCAAAGCACATTATCAAAAATGTTTTTTTTTTTTTGTGTGTGTGTGTGCAAGGGGGGGGGGGGGGAGGCACCGTTTGGAACTCATAAGTTGAAATTTCCGAAACTGGAATATTTAAGCATCGTCTCTATTGAGGTTCTACCTGTATTCAAAATTTCTAGTGTCTGACTATTTGAAGATTTAAACAGAAATGTTAATTTTTTTGTTGGAGGGGATTAGACGATCTTCTTCATGATACATTGATCACACATGATCATGATACATTTTGAAAATTGTTTACTGCACCCTATAAAATAAATAAATGATAGAATTGACATTATTAAAATACGAGCAAAATTCAATAAATTGTTTTAAGTATGCTAATATTTTTATACTTCGCCAAATTAGCAATACTTCCCAAATCTAACTTCGACGGCGCGGCGACGATCCCATGGCAAGCTTTTTCCGGTTCGTCAATTTAAGTGCATCCGATATTCCCGCGACCTATCGTCTTAAACATGTCATTATTACGGAAGAAGTGTGACATCACAAGGCAGATGCACATTAACTAATAAAAGCAATGCATGCTAGGAAGGTACAGTTTTTTTCCGATAGTATAAATCATGTTGGATATAAAACAAATCTACCCTTTCGGTCAGCCTTCGTTCGTCATCTTGAAGGACCCATAAGCGTACGACATCAGACGGGACGGGCGTGAGCCCGAGTGACGCCACCATGTTCAGTGTGTACATTATAGGCAAACTATATGCAATAATATGTATGACATGAATTGTAATTTTCCAAATGGCGAAAAATGTCCGGGCCAGGATTCGAACCAGGGATCTATTATGGCTGAAGCTGCCAATGCTCTCCCAACTGAGCTATCCCGGACGAATTTGGAAGATGTAATTCACCCAGTTAACCTTATTGACCAAAACATCTGGTAGGATACATGAATCAGCTCAACAAA
Organism: Maratus speciosus; assembly: GCA_963932465.1. Classification (NCBI taxonomy): domain Eukaryota; kingdom Metazoa; phylum Arthropoda; class Arachnida; order Araneae; family Salticidae; genus Maratus; species Maratus speciosus. The sequence continues at coordinate 617,965,902 of OZ010789.1, forward strand.
ATAAATCGCAGGTTTTGGAACTCCAGTAAATGCTGGATACGTTAGGGAAATTTTAACACAATAAGAATAATTGTATTAAAATTAATCTATAATAATATTTATGCACTCGAATGCATGCACATGCATTTGTGAAGATGGTGGACACATTAAGCATGGTTTAAGTATCAAAATAAATTGTTCTTTATGTACTTGTGCTAATTAAGTTCTTGATTGGATATCGAAAACTTACATTCCAGATCTTCTAATAAAGTTAACTGTATACGTAAAACTTCATTTCATAATAATCTAGGTCTCTTTACAATTTTGCATTTGACTATATTTCACTATTCCCTATCGTTTTCAGTAACTTCCAAATTTCACCAGTAGGGGGAACTGAAGTCACTCTTATAGGGACAACGCATAGTCGTTTTACTATAAGTAAACACTTATTTTTCAACTTTAGTTTTGTCTGTTCAAACCCTTTTCGAGTTTAACCAGATTTCAGTTTACACCTTGTAAAAGTGTACGAAGACGACCAAATATAAGATATTTCGTAATTTGTAACACTATATTGATGAATATGAAAAAAATAGACCTCTTCCGTTCTTTAGTGGCAAACATTACATGACCAAAGGACTTAGACAAGTTTACTAAAAAGGGAGATAAAGTTAACCTAAACTACTTTAAAATAAAAATGTGTACCTTTTTCATATTTTAGTAAGAATTACTAAATGTACAGAAAAATGCTTACGTATGCAATCATCTCCTTCCTTGACATAACCTGAAATGCATTCGCATCTGTACCCGTCACTGGCAGGAACATATCGCTCATATTCCTTACAATTCAAGGCATTTTCTGAAGAATCTGCTGTATTTAAAAAGGGTATAAACGCATTAAAGCCACGTAAGAACTACAGAAAAGAGTCAACTGCCCTAGAGGTGATTCCCCCTTTGCTAAAAAAATAAACCCGTTTGCATTGACTTTGAAACTGAGTCCTGCTCTAATATAAGAGTCTATGACATTAAGCTAGAGAATCTAGAAAGTTAAATGTAAAAACAACCCCGTTGTGCAAGAAAATCAAAGGTACAGTGCGTCTCATAAATATAAAGGCACTGATATTTTCGAAATAATATTTTAATAATTTAGTATTCAAAATTATATTTATGCATATAACGAAAAGTATGTGCCAAGAAAACATTTTACAGTAAATTAAATTAGAGTTAAATAATTTCAACTCGAAAATTGATAAATGTAAATAAATTTGCTGTCTCATAAATATAAAGACATTTTACATACTTTTGAATTACCGTCCAATAAATAATCCATTCTTATTAATGACAGAAAATATTCTAGCTGGCATGCTTTTTATTAAGTTATATAACTATTTTGGCTTTATATCAAACCAACTTCGTTCGATTTCTTTTTTTCAACTCAAGGAGGTTTGAAAATTGTCCTCCACGTGCATATACACTGCGAACGAGAGTGCCACAAAGATTCTTAACTAGATTTAAATCAGGGTTACGTGCGGGCCATACCGTGACATGGACATTGCTATCGGCAAGCTCTTTTTTTGTGAGACTTTATGTGTGAATCGATGCATTATCCTGATGGTACAAATAATTCCGACCACCAAGAGTTTCAACAATTGACAACAACTGACTATCAAGAAATTCGATATACTCTTTAGACGTCTGTTTACCTTCCAGAAAAGCAATATCTGTAGTTCCATTAAAAGAGAAGGCACCCCACACCATAACAGAAGCTCCCCCTTTCTGCCTACTGAAGAAGGTTCGAGATTAACGTCTTAAATCGTGCGAGTAGGAATTCCAACCATCTGGGCCATCCATGTTAAATCTCTTTTCATCTGAAAAAATGTCTTGCATCCATTCGTCCTTCCAGTGCATATGATCTTTAACCCCGATTAACCTCCGTTCTTTGTGTTCTTTTTTCAGTAAAGAAAATCTGCACGTATGTCGGCATACAATGCTTTTCTTTCTTTTATACGACGATGTACTGTATCCTTTGGGACCATACCATAAACTCGTTGAGAAACTTATCAGAGTGACACTTTTTGCGACGAAACAAGTCGCATGATCTTGCGATCGAGTCTTTCACTAGTTTTTCTCGGTCTGCCATATCGTTTTCTCGAATATAAATTGTAAGTTTTTGATAAAATGCAGCTCAGATTCTCCCAGTTTTTTTACATATTTGACAAAGTGTTAAGCCATTAGCTTTAAATTCGCGTATTTTACAAATTTCATCTTTAGAAATTTCGATGTTCCACAGCATCTTTGCAGTTGAAACAAGTCAAACAATTTTGCTCGTTTGGGTAAGTTAAAGTGTATTTCTGCGCGTGCGCATTAATTTTGTACGCGCGCATTCGAAAAAAATTTGCATATGAAGCAGTTTCAAGTTTGTCTTTATATTTATGAGACAGCGTAATTTTTTATTATTCGAGACGAAATTATTTTATTTAAATTAAAACCCCTATAAGAGATTCATTTCAGTGTTCTTAATATGAGGTATAAAATTTAATTTCTTTTAACTGAATTAATAAAATGTAATTTCAAAAACATCTGTGTCTTTATATTTATGAGACGGACTGTATATGACGTTAAATAGTGTCGAGAACACTATAATGCGTGTATGAGCGCTTCGTGCCGATAAAAATAAAAGAAACATGCAGCAACCTCGTTGTATAAAAATCGTAACAAGAAAAATAAATAAAACCGACCGCAATGCATTATTCCTTATATTATAGCACTGACGTTTGCATGTCAATTGGCATATTTAAACAAGAGTTATTTCGTACCATATCAGAGTGTATTTTTGTGGCAACCTTTATTTTTCCGCATTCACGATTGTTGTCAATATTGCTCAGTTTGAGGCAGTCGACCAGTCGAGTCGACCAAATAAATAAGCATCAAAATAAAAATAGTCTTTTATATGCATTCAATGTTCATCTTGAAAATCACGCCTAATTTTTTGACTGCAATTCATGTTTTACCCCCTAAATTTCCTTAACAATACATTTATTTGACGTGAGTATGGGCGCTGACTCGATTAGGAAAAATTCACGGTTTTTTTTTTAGCTTCGTAGAAAGCCCAAACAAGTAAATTTATTGACAAATATATAATTTTGGTACTTCTTAGTTATTCCGTCGACCAATTTCGCCAAATTATATAAATCGCAAAACCACTCGCCAAATTATACTCAATGACATAATTTTTATTTTAAAAAACGAAAGAACAAATAAATTAGTAAAACATTAATAAAAATTCAAATAAAACGTCGGATTAATGGTTTTATTAGCCATTATTGGCATTTAATCTTACAATTAATTAATTAATGGCAACCATTATTGGCATTTAATCTTACAATTAATTAATTAATGGCAACAATTATTGGCATTTAATCTTAGAATTTGGCGACAGTAATTTGGTCGACGGGATAACTAAGAAGTACCATAATTTTTGCCACGTTTCTTTTTTAAGATAGAGCAACAGGGAAAAAAATAAAAAGGAAAGTGCCCAGTTAAACTGATGGCATTGAGATCACAGGCTAATTGTATATTATACTCTTATTTCGACGAACAATGCCCCTCAAAAAAATTAAGTGGGATTAACCCCCATTTTCCCCCTTTATACTTAACCAATGAATTTACAAATCTAATCAGGGAAGAGCCTTATCATAATAAACCTGCTTACCCAATTTGAAGCAAATCAGATAATTCTGCATGAAAAACCCATTTCGCTAAATTAAGGGGGTTTTAGCTCCCTCATTTTCCCCTTTATACTTAACAAATGAACATCCACATGTAATCAACAAAGCTCCTTACAGAAGATATCCTTACAAGGAAGCTTACAGGAATGAACCTAGAATTTTTTTAAAAAGCAAATTGGATAATTCTGCATGAAAACACATTTATCTAAATTAGGGGGGGGGGGGGGGTTGGTCCCCTTTATACTTAACCAATGAAGCTCCAAATCTAATCAAGGAAGCTCCTTTACAGAATAAACCAGTATACGAAATTTGAAGCATACCGAATAATTCTGCATCAAAAATGAATTTATCTAAATTAAGGAGGGACTAGTACTCCTTTTCCTCCTTTATACTTAACCAATGAACCGCCAAATCTAATCAGGGAATTTCTTTATCAGAATAAACCGGTATATCAAATTTGAAGCAAGTCGAATAATTCTGCATGAAAAATCATTCGGCCCAAACAAGACAAGGACGTGGAATAAAGACTGGATTCGGAGAGAAGGTTTCAACGTGAGCCGTAAGTGTTTGGACCAAATTGACTGTTTTAACCGATTTTAGCGTTGCATTTTTAGCTTCACGCCAAACCAACACATTTCCTCTCTATCTTTCTCTGAACTCTGTGGGTTTTTTTGGGTACTTGTTAGTTATCCCGTCGACCAAATTACTGTCGCCAAATTGTAAGATTAAATGCCAATAATAGTTGATCGCAAATGTCACATTCACTTGACAACACGTGTTTACGTCATCAAATGATTTTTATTTCGACGTTTTATTTGTATTTTTATTAATGTTATACTAATTTATTTGTTTTTTTTCGTTATTTAAAATAAAAATTATGTCAATTTGTATAATTTGGCGAAATTGGTCGACGGGATAACTAACAAATACCTTTTTTTGATATCCAATTTGCAGTGTTGAGTGAGTTCTCAGTGGGGTGATCAAATGAGACTAAGAATGAGACGAATGAAAGATGTCGCATTTCAGTTCAATGTGGTGACTGTGACACTTGTGACCCTTTGTGAAGTCGTGAAGACTTCCTATAGGCTGGCTATGCTGTTAGGATAACACCTATGTTTTCCAATTGCTGTTTAGAGAATTTTCTTTTGAGTACTCAAGTGTTTAGAAATTAACATTTTGTATTCGTTGCTTAAGTTTTGCACACTAGTGTATATTTCATACATTTAAAATACATAGGCATACATTTAAAATACACGCCTTTCACTCATTTCATTTAAAATACAAAGTAATAAAAGCTACTTTTTCAGTATAGGGGATTTTTAAAAAGCTTAGAGCAATTCCGGCATTAGAAGGTGAGTTTTGTTACCAAATGATACAAACAGCTAACAAACCTGATGTAATTTTATGTTTCTTTATATATTATATTTCTATAGACATAGATAGGTATATAAATAGATAAATGGATGGCTTGTTTATATTAAATAAATTGTATAAAAGTTGAAAAAAGTGCTTTTGTGTATGAAAGAGTGAATAGGTTGCCAGAAAATAGGCATGCATTTTTTTCTTCTCTCGCCAAACCCATTTTTTCTATCTCGCTAAAACCTCTGGCACAGATGTCATATATTGGTGCGATTTTTTCTGACGCCAATGTCATATACGCAACGAGTACTTAATTTACGCCAAAGTGTGGTTATTTTGCTTGATATGGTAACCCGGATGTTGTTGTTTATGCTATTGATGCTTTCGCCAGATTGGCGTCTGAAAAAAATCGCGCCAACATGGGGCTACATATATGACATCTGTGCCAAACCCCTATACTGTAAAAGTACCGAATAAAAATAAGAAATAATACTATAAACAAAAACATTTATTTCATCATCAAAGTGTTGTTTCTAATTTACACATGCGAAAAATAAAAGGCATAGATGTCATATACCATAAAAGGCACAGATGTCATCATTGCCCCATATTGGCGTGATTTTTTTTCCGACGCAATTTGGCGAAAATCTCGTTACTATATAATCTATATCAGGGTTACTATATCAAGCAAAATAACAACACTTTGGCGCCAGTTAAGTACCTGGTGCGTATGTGACATTGGCGTCAGAAAAAAATCGCGCCAATATGGGGTGTGTATAACATCTGTGCAAAATAAAATCTGTTTTGGGCGAAATTAGCTCCCGGCAAACATAAAACTACCAAAAATACATCTATAAGCAAGCATACCGATTTACCTGGACTATTTTTCTAGCTGTTTATATCATTTGGCAACAAATCTCACTTTCTGAATCCCAAATTGCGCCAAGCTTTTTAAAAAAAATCTCAAGGTCCCTGTACTGAAAAAGTACCAACAAATTTTTTAACGTATGAATGAGAAATTTAAAATTGTCTTACCAATATCACTAATGGATCCAATAAAAGTCATTAATGACAGTTTAGGGAGAAAAATAACTAAAAAAATAAAGAAAAATAATTTTTGAAATTTCATTTTGAAATATTTAAGCTGCAAAAAATAACTATTTTCATTTAAATATATGGTTTAAAAGTCCATATTTTAAATAAAAATGACTTGAAGAGAATCAGAAGAACTTTTACTAAAACGCCGTACAAAAGTTTCTAAAAGAAAAAAAAAATCCCTGCCGTCTCGGGCCTACAGGCGGAGATAGATTTCGAAGTTAAGTACTAAATTCACCAACAAAACTTAAACCAAGATTAGAGATAAACCCAGTTCCTGAGCTCTAGGGAGCTAAACATTTTGTGAAAATTCTAATATACAGAAATACACACAAGCATGTATATGGAATAGGTTTAAACATGGCTAAAGCAAATTCAGAGAACCTCAAAGTGTTAAAATATGTTAAAATTTCCATAGTCTGGTTTTTATCATGTTTTAATACGTTTCTTCAAACTCACATGACGTTACATATTCACCTGCTGGTGTCCATTATATTTCTAATATGACGCAATATTTTGATTTTTTTTTAATTCGTCAAACTATTTATTTCATTTTGAGTTTTCAGGCGGAAATCTTGCTCTAGAAAACTTATGACGTAATATTCAATTTGTTTTCAATTCGTCAAACTTTTTATTTAATTAATTTTCGCGTGAAAATTTTGCAATAGGAAATCAATTGTTGTGGTGAGAATTTTATTGCTTTTTTTAATTGTTGGCAACTGCTATAACGAAAAATATTTATTTTTTTCTGTCATTGTTGTGATAGAGCTGGTTTTATCAGAATCATGTTAAGATGGTATTCAAAATTTTGAACCCTCCCCATTTATATTCGCTTGGGCCGATTTTGCCCATTTTCAATCCCCGCCGAGATATTAACCATCTCAAAGTTGTTGGGGAGTTTGAAGACGATTCGTGCATAATTGCGACTTTTATCGTGCGGACAAAATTTAGTACATACATACATACATACATATATATATATATATATATAAACTTTTTAAGTGGGGGTGGTTTTGGGTTCCTGGGGTCGTATAATGAAAAGTTATGAAGGAATTTTTCAAAAGTCGCACCATGGTAACGACTGCAATAGGTAGTATTTCTTACGAAATCTACCTAAAATGGCCAACATGAAATAATTTTCTGTTAGTAACTTTAGATCGAGCACGCGTTTTAACCTGATAAACAATTTCCAGAGGAAAAAAATAAATGCAAGGTGCAACAATGCAAATCTAAATAACAATATTATTATAGTATGGGATTTTTCAAAAAATGCAGCTACTCCTAAAATAAAGGTTAAAAATATGGGAACAGATGTCTCAGACGCACCGGGGTTGGCGCGATTTTTTTTTTTTTTTAGCTCTCTTGGCGATTAAATCTCGTTTTTCTATACCCGTTAGGCTTAGCTTTCGAAAACAGCATGTTATTATTTTTTTTTTTTACTGTAAAGCAATTTTTTTTTTAAAAGCTATTATAGAACGTACACAATTTAAACACACGCAAATTATTTTATTATAAAACACACGCAATCTGTTCTACCCATTTGCCATACGAAGCAAAACATCGCCAAAATCGTCGATTGCTCAGGTATAAAATCGACGTTTTGGTGCCAAATAGGTAACCCGGTGCGTCTTGAAACATCTTTACCAAGATATGTCTCAGACGTGACATAACATGGTCTCAAAACATGGATATTAATCTTGAAGCCGCAAATGATAAGTCAGTGAAAATGACATAATTTTATACAAATATTTCATTTTTATAAACAAGAAACTCTTTTCTTTCTATGCATGATTATATTTTACCAGGCAGTCACTTTCTATCTAACTAATTAAAGCCCATTGGAGGGCCTTAATATTAGTGCTCACAGAACAAAACACAATAAAATTGTGTCACTTGGCACAGCTACAGTAATTTAGTAGAAAAAAAAATGTACAGTCGGACATGCTCTCCCCCCCCCCCCCCAAAAAAAAACCACTAGAAAATCGGAAGTTTGCTTTTTTAGAATTTAGTGTCTCCTCCGATGAAAAAAAAATATAGATATATATATAAATATAGACAGTGCAAAACATATTTCAGTTTTAGTATCTAATAGACCCGTTTTTAATTTATGTAAAATGACGTTACTTGCATCCGCAGAAGAATTCCAGATTTACGATCCAGTCTTAAATAACATCTATATAAATGTATGCACAGGACGTCACTAACGCGGAATAATGCATAATGATTCATAAACATACATTACAAACATAATGATACACAATGATTTCTAATGATTCATAAACCTTCCTTCTTTTTTAACATTATATGGATACTGAAAATTAAATATACTAGTTTATAATAGTTTTATGTTTTAACAGAAATCAATTATTTATATTTTTTCAAAATTCGGAAAACGTTACACACTTATTAATAAAATTGCATTATTTCAGCTTTTTCGATAGAAATTAAGTAAATGCGGAAAAGAGTCAAACATATATACTTTAAAATACATTTTTATAGCAGACGATGTTCTTGGCATAGTACGTGTTTTAATTGTCGGAGCAAAGCTCCGGCTTTCCTGCAGAAATTACACTTATTGTTAACACGATATCGTCCAAAATAGTTGTCGTATCGACACAAAAAATTAAATGGACGTTGGTAGTGCCAAAATCTCGGTGCGTATAGAAAATCATATATATTCGTCAACCCTAACGGCATGAAATGTCTGCTCAAAATTTCCCCATAGAGATAACATTGCGGGTTTAAATCTGTATATTTGAAAGATAAGGCTTTTTTATTTTAGACATCTACCTTGAGCTTTTTTCTGAACCAATTTTAATAATTCTTTTTTTTTTTAATGAAAGCTGTTTCTTTGTAGATTTGCGACACTAGCTATTTTTTTTAAATATTCCCATTTTTATATTTAAATTTAAAAATTTAAAAAAAATTCTATGATTTTTTTTCCAAAATGGTAGCAATTGGATTACTTCCATTGTTGTACAGAAAAGAAAATTAATAAAGTACGTTTATCTTTATTGATGCCAATTTCTAATAAAATTCAAAATTAACTTTATAAAAAAGGGAACAGAAAATGACGTCACGCTTTAAAACAACACTAAATTTTTCCTCAAAAAGTTATTACAATTCAATATTTTTTACTCTACTGAGTTTGAGATGCTATGTGAAATACTTCAATGAGGCAAAGTGACATCATATTTAAATGAAAACCATCCTTTTCTCTGATAAAACGAAATATTTTACTACGAACGCCTCTAAATGATATAAATTTCTGGAATTTTACTTGACGATACAGAGATTAGAATCGCAAGTCAAGAGTGCGAATGTTCACATGCAAAGTCGTAGTTAACAAACTTGATTTCAAGTTTGGAAATATATGTATTAATAACTTATTGCGTACTGAGATATTTTTGAAATGGTGAATGTAAATTTGAGAGATGCGTATGTAAATTTTGAGATGATGAAAATGACGTTAAGTTTAGATTTCACGCGAAAAATAATTCTATGGCTGGCTCATGGTGAAATCATTTTTGCTGATTTTCAATCGGTAATTTCAAACATAAGAGCCTCAATGGGTAATTTCATCATAATTACTTATCTTGGTTAGGCATAATACATTTTAATTTAATACGTTGAACAGTCGAAGTTTATGGAATTAGTATTTTGGTAACTTTAAATTAAAAATAAAAAAGAAAATTTCATAAAAAATAGAAAATTTCAGAATTTAGTGAACGCTGTTTTATGCGAAAATATAACCATTTGGTAGTGGTCCCAATTACAGAAGGTTACTCATTTTTTTTAATTCATCGTAAGTGAAATTGTTGCAACTGAAATGCCAGTGAACATTCTGAAGTGAATGAGATACCGGGTGTCCCAAAAAGGACTGACTGATTTTAAAATTCAATAACTTGCAAACGGTGACAGATATTAAAAAAATTCTTGCAGGAGGGTTATGCATAAGGTCAAAAGTTTTATTACAGTGATTTTCAATTTTAGTTCAATTTACAAACAATAGATGGCGCTGTAAGCAATAGTCGCTAAATACAGGCTCGATTTCTGGTCCTTTATCTTGTTCCATGCAGAAAAAGGAGATGGAAATGTATTATCCGGGCCACGAAGTACCAAAAATCGAGCCTGAATTTAGCGACTATTGCTTACAGCGCCATCTATTGTTTGTAAATCGAACTAAAATTGAAAATCACTGTAATAAAACTTTTGACCTTATGCATAACCCTCCTGCAAGAATTTTTTTAATATCTGTCACCGTTTGCAAGTTATTGAATTTTAAAATCAGTCAGTCCTTTTTGGGACACCCGGTAAGCATTTGTGGCCTAGGTGTACACTTGAAAACAGAATAGTAGGAGAGCTGTTGAACATTTTTGAGTAGGTATTTGAGGCGCCCTGAAAATTTGTGCAACACTTCTTTTGTAATCCCTGAATACAAAATAGAATGTCTGGCTGCAGGATCGTGGCCCAAAGACTGTGCCAGACACGTGTCAAGTGCCAAATGGCACTTGACACGTGTCTGGCATAGTTTTTGGGCCGACTAAAGTGTCTGTCATTTTCAAAATATTTTTTTCTAAGCATAAATATTATTCTGCCTCAATCTAAGCGTGCCTCAAATAACTTTTGTGGGTAGTCAAAAAATGGCACTTGGCACGTGTCTGGCACAGTTTTTGGGCCGACTAAAGTGTCTGTCGTTTTCAAAATATTTTTTTCTAAGTATAAATATTATTCTGTCTCAATCTCAGCGTGCCTCAAATACCTTTTTTGGGGGGTAGTCAAAAAATGGCACTTGACACGTGTCTGGCACAGTTTTTGGGCCACAATCCTTCAGCCAGACATTCGATTTTGTATTCCGCCATTACAAAAGGAGTGTTGCACAAATTTTCAGGGTGCCTCAAATAACTTCCCTAAAATGTTTAACAAAGCTCTTGGACTAGAAATATGTAGATAACAAAATAAAAAAGTCCTAAAAGCGTAAAGAAAAGATACCTTACTTATTTCTTGATTTTAAGATTTTAGCTAATTTTACGGGAAAACATTAAGCTAAAATGCAAAGAACCCGATTAGAGAAGAATCATCAGTGATGAATTTCAGTGAAAATTTCGCCAAATTTGACAGCTACAGCCAAATTCGATGCATTTATATCAACATATTTTTGGTAGACAAATTTGGCGAAATGTCTCCAAGCTTGGCGAAAATTTTGACGTTAATGTATATGACTATATAGTTTTATGCTTATAATCGGAAAATGGATACAACAATGAAAGATAATTCGTGAGAAATCAACTTCACTAAAAGTCATAAATTATTCCGTGATTTTGTTTAACCTGTTGCCTAGATGTAGTGTACATTTTAAGAAATGTACATATTTTTATATGTGTAACATTATACACAAAAGTTTCGAAAATGCCGATTAAAAGAATGCAATTGAGATGAAAAGAGTTATTCAGCTTAATTCCATGTGGAAATGTCACATAAAAATAACCTAGCTGCCTACGAGTAATTGCGAGAATAACAATATAACAATAACTCAGATGAACAAAAGTATCAAGTTTGATAGAGGAGTATAGCAGATTACCCATGTGTGCGTGTTACAAACTTTTCCCTGACTAGGGGGCTCGGCCCCCTACGAGCTACGCTCGCCAACCCCCGTCCAGACACCGCAGGCTCTAAATGCACGCTAATTTGATCGGCTTTAAAAAGATTTCGAAAGATTGAATTATAATTTAAAAACAGTGGCGATCTCCCTATAAACGAATTTCTATTCATTTCTCTTTGATTGGGGAATTTTAACGCCAAATCCGCTGCGGTACTACTTGACTATCCCGTCGACCAATTTCGCCAAATTATATAAATCGCCAAACCACTCGCCAAATTATACAAATTGACATAATTTTTATTTTAAATAACGAAAGAACAAATAAATTAGTACAACATTAATAAAAATACAAATAAAGCGTCGAAATAAAAATAACTTGATGACATAGACACGTGTAACAACATTTCAAAATAAGCTAATATAAAAGGAATTAAGTAAACAGAGTCTTTTGTCTCCTGGTATTTTTTAACAAAGCGAAAAGAAAGTTCTTTTAAATGAGACATTTTAAATTAATCGTTTTTAATCTGACGTAATTTTTACCAAGCTATTCTTTCTCTTTTAAATAATCACGTGACAGCGGTAGTTACTTTTTTTTAGAATAGAGAGATACCATATTAAATAAGTCTGGGCTATGCCAGGCATGCAAGTCTTTAAAGGTTCTTTGAAGTTTTCTGCCGTTAGCTCGATGGATCCAATTCCAATTTTTGATTGTCTCAAAGATCGGAGCTACATTAAACAAATCAAAATCGCTCAACACATCCCCGGTGGTTATTATTTCTCTTTACCGTAGACTCTCTTATTCAATGAATTCACTTTACTTTTAACATTTCTGAATTATTTTAAAGAACAACAAATCACGCTGCATGAAAATTTTGATAATTCTGACATCAGATTTACAGATGAGCAGCAGAAAATACTTTAGTTATGCACGGAACAGCTTTCTTCATTGCAAACAAAATTTGCAATTTTCCCTAAGTCAATTTTTATTATTGGAAAAGCAAGAGCTGGAAAAAGTAGGATAATCAAAGAAATTAGCTAAACAATCATAGATCAGTTAGGATCAGAAGCTGTCATTCTTTTGGCACTAACAGGTACTGCTGCGCTTAATGTCGAAGGAAAGTTAGTTCACTCAGTGCTTAAAAAACCACCGTGTTGTAAATAGTTCGCTGATTTAAAAAGTTAGGCAGAAAGAAATCTACAGCTCAGCATGGATACAGTATTATTTATCTTTACTGACGAATTCTCAATGCGACAAATTTTACAATTGTCGTCTTATGGATGAACTTGAACAAAGATGTCGCAAAGATACTTTGTTTAAATCCTTGGAGGTATTAGGTAGTTACATCGCGTAAAAGACACCCCTCTATATAAGAGACATTCTATAAAAGACAGTTTGGCTCTTCGCAGACAAAAAATGCTTAGAGCTTTTGAAAATTGCTTCACATTAACAAACTCATTGAGACAAAATGACGATCAGCAAAGACAGTTTCGAAAGACTCTATATTCGCTTTTCGTGGGTCAAGTTTCAGACTACTCTCATCCCTTATGCAACGGGAGAAAGCTACACTGCTTCCGGCTAAACTTGAATGATTTCAAAATGCTATATGTCTTTTTTCCAAAAACAAGCAAGCGAAAGAACATAATAAAGAAGTACTTCATAAATCAAAGTGGTAAATGACAAGAATGTTAGCAGACCACAACAATTAAAAGTAAGATGTAGTGAGGATGATCACGTGTTTGGACTTCAGGCTGGAATTTTTTCAGCAGTTGGATGTAGACTTGCGTTACATACCAATATTTGGATGGAATGGGGATTGCTAAGCGGTGTAGTGAGTACAGTAAAAGATACTGTCTATGACCCAAAATTTCAACCCCCAGGCTTGCCACAGGCTATAATGGTTCATTTTAGGTAGCTTTCTTTACAAAAAAGCTACCTATTGCAGCCGTTCGGAGGAAAGCGATTTCAAAAAATTTTGGTATATTTTCATCGATCATGACCCCCAGACCCCGAAACCACCTTCCGTTCAAAATTGATATATATATATATATATATATGTATATATATATATATAATATTACGGTTTTTGATGGTGGTAGGTTATGTTTAATTATTGGTTATATATATATATATATATATATATATATATATATCTGACCTATGTCACACTGTAACTCCCGTAATTATGAACCGATTTCGATGTAATTCGGTGTGTACATAGTACATACCAATGTCTCGAACGAGTTCGTTGGCCAGCTTCATCCGCCGTTTTGTTTCAAAATGGCGGCCATTTAAAATTTTTAAAAAATTTTTAAACTGGAAATGTGGTACCAAAAAATACAAAATGGAAAAATATTTTTTTCTTATGTATTTGACCTTTATACAAAGATTCCGGAGCAGTTTTTGTTTCGTCTATATCTTAAAAAATGGCTGAGTTATAGCATTTTGAATTTCTAGCGTGGCTGACATTTTGAAACGTCCTGAAATTTGTCACGCGATAAAAGGCGTATTTATGAACCGATTTGGATGTAATTCAGTGTGTACATAGTACATACCAATCTCTCGACCGAGTTCGTTGGCCAGCTTCATCCGCCGTTTTGTTTCTAAATGGCGGCCATTTAAAATTTTTAAAAATTTTTAAAACTTGAAATGTGGTACCAAAAAATTAAAAATGGAAAAATATTTTTTTCTTATGTGTTTGACCTTTATACAAAGATTCCGGAGCAGTTTTTGTTTCGTCTATATCTTAAAAAATGGCTGAGTTATAGCATTTTGAATTTCTAGCGTGGCTGACATTTTGAAACGTCCTGAATTTTGTCACGCGATAAAAGGCGTATTTATGAACCGATTTGGATGTAATTCAGTGTGTACATAGTACATACCAATCTCTTGACCGAATTCGTTTGCCAGCTTCATCCGCCATTTTGTTTCAAAATGGCGGCCATTTAAAATTTTTTTAAAAATTTAAAATTTGAAATGTGGTACCAAAAAATTGAAAATGGAAAAATATTTTTTCTTATGTATTTGACCTTTATACAAAGATTTCAGAGCAGTTTTTATTTCGTCTATATCTTAAAAAATGGCTGAGTTATAGCATTTTGAATTTCTAGCGTGGCTGACATTTTGAAACGTCCTGAATTTTGTCATGCGATAAAAGGCGTATTTATGAACTGATTTGGATGTAACTTCGTTTATACATAGTACATACCAATGTCTCGACCGGGTTCGTTGGTCAGCTTCATCCGCCATCTTGTTTAAAAATGATGGCCATTTAAATTTTTAAGAAAAATTTAAATTTGAAATGTGGTACCAAAAAATTAAAAATTGAAAAAATATTTTCTTCTTATGTGTTTTACCTTGATAAAAAGATTCGGGAGCAGTTTTTGTTTCGTCTATATCTTAAGAAATGGCTGAGTTATAGCATTTTGAATTTCTACCGTGGCTGACATTTTGAAACGTCCTGATTTTTCTCACGTAATAACAGGCATATTTATGAACCGACTTGGATGTACCTTTGTGTGTACATAGTACATACAAATATCTCGACCGAGTTCGTTGGCCGGCTTCATCCGCCATCTTGTTTCAAAATGGCGGCCATTTAAAAAAATTAAAAAATTAAAAAAATTAAATGAGATACCAAAAAATTGGAAAGTGAAAAAGATTTTTTTTGTATGTGTTTGACCTTAATACAAAGATTCCGGAACAGTTTTTCTTTCGTCTATATCTAAAAAAATGGCTGAGTAATAGCATTTTGAATTTCTCTTGTGGCTGACATTTTAAAACGACCTGATTTTTGTCACGCGATAACAGGCGTAATTATGAACCTATTTGGATGTAACTTGGTCTGTACATAGTACATACCAATGTCTCGACCGAGTTTGTTGGCCAACTTCATTCGCCATCTTGTTTCAAAAGGGTTGCCATTTAAAAAAAATTAAATTTAAAATTCAAAATGAGGTATTAAACAATTGGAAAATGAAAAAGATTTTTTTATGTGTTTGGCCTTGATACAAAGATTCCGGAGCAGTTTTTGTTTCTGAAAATTTGTTCTTTTGTTTATATCTTAAAAAATGGTTGATTTATAGCACTTTGAATTTCTAGCATGGCTAACATTTTGAAACGATCTTGCATTTGTCACGCGATAACACACGTATTCTCCTATTTCGATGTAAGAAGGCATGTGGATAGTATACATCAACACCTCGACCCAGTTCGCTGGCCAGATTCATCAGCCATCTTGTTTCAAAATGGCGACCATTAAATTAAAAAAATATATATATTTAAAGTGAGGTGCAAAAAAATTTGAAATTGAAAAAGGTTTCTTTCTTAAGTATTTGACCTTGATATAAGGATTCAGGAGCATTTTTTGTTTGTCTTTACCTTAAAAAATGGCTCAGATATAGCAGTTTCAATTTCTATTGTGAGTGACATTTTGAAAAATCTGATTTTTTGTTTGCGACAGCACTCCTATATATTAACCGATTCCGATGTGAGTAAGCATGTGCACAGCAATTACTAAGGTCTCGACCAAGTTCACTGCTTAGCCTCATCCACCATGTTGTCTTAAAATGACAGGCACTTTAAGAAATTGCCGAATTTGGCAGCCAAATACATGTTACTTTAAAGAAAAGCAGCTTGGATAAAGCTGACTAATTTCGCGAAATTCTCATTCATTACATTGATAAAAATTAGTATTGAATCTCCTATATTCGGTTTCCACTAAATTGAGCTTCGTGTGTTTGAATGATATATTTTGGCTTTTTTTAAATAAGGATTATGAAAGCTACCTCTTCCTCCCGGCCGGCACTGGCCGGAAGGACTTTTGTTGATTATCATTCCACAAATTAGCATTTGAGCATTACCTGAGAAAACTGATGACTGAATTAAAAACTAGAAAATGAGGATTCAACGGGTGTTATTTCAAATTTAATTTTGTACTATTAAACAGTAATCATGAAAATTAAACTTTTTTTAAATTTTAAAATGTTATGTGTTAAGTTCATACGACTCCATGCTCCGACATTTCGGCCTGACGGATACTAGTTACAATTTTGCTTTTCAGTTTTTATGAGAAAATTTCAGCAAAAAGATATAGTAATCTACTATAATTATAGTAATCTCGTCTCCTCTCTTTTGTTCATACCCACGGAACGCTTGTAAAAGAAAGGCCAGTTGAAATATTTACGACTTTTTGTCGGATAAAGCAAATATTACGGACATTAAATGCCATATATGTTTTCTCCTTCGAAAGAAACGCATAGTAGCGACATGTCACCCAACATAATTCATTCCTACACTATATCCGACTACATTTATATTCAAATATACACTCTATTTCCCATTTTTATTATTCTAAAGCAATAGTGCGCAAACTATTTTCATTTCTGACCTCTCATTTTGTGTAAAAATTTGTCGCGACCCCTAGATACACAGGAGACTTTTCCAAATCAACAATGTAAGATAAATGAAATTCTTATTTCGGATTTGTGTTTCTGTTTCTGTTTTATTAGTGGTCTGAATATAACATAACTTTAGAAAGCAATGGTTTTATTTGTGTATGTGAGCATAAATATTTTTTTTAATGAAAAATACACTTGCAAAGAGCTCATGATTGTTTGTATGCTCGAATCTGTACTGAAAATTGCAAGACATAAGTCATCTTCTGGATGCAATTGAAATTGATATTTTGTTTTGCTTAGAAGCTTGCCTCGCATAAATAAGCCGATACAAATCGAACCGAAATATTTATTGTCTTTTCAACAAATCGGCATATTGTTTCCAATCGATAACAAAATTTTTGACTAAGACTGAAAAAGCTGTAAGCCTTTGCAGACCGTCACACGGACCCAAGATGCATTATGAATCTCACTAGAGAACAAGTAGAGGACATCTCAAATTAATAATCACCTTTTATTACTATGTCTGTTCACCGGCTGGTTCCCGAAGTATAGGCATTATATACAAATACAGACAATTGTTTTCGTAAAAAATATTGTTCTGTTTTTGTAAATGATATTACCTCTTTTCACTATTTTACTGGTACCTGATACTTGAGGAAAAGTCTTTATTACTTTCTTCTATCTTCAATAGAAGAAAGTATTGTAATCTAAATTTTTTTCGACTTCCGGTTTTCGAAGGATTTACATGTTTTAGGGATCAGAGATCCCAAAAAACATGTTTATAGAAAATGTCTGTCTGTCTGTGTGTCTGTCGCCATTGTACCATCAAAAAGTGTATGAAGTTATGCATTGAATTGAACCAAATTTTTATTTTAAGTTTTTGGATATGGCAGGTAGGTCCTCCCTGAATTTTGAAAAAATTCGCCGGTAGGGGGCGCTGTAACAGCGATTTTTGTGCGATTTTGAATATTGTACCATCCAAATGTGTATGAAGTTATGCATAGAATTGAACCAAATTTTTATTTTAAGTTTTTGGCTTTGCCAAGCAGATCCTCCCTGAATTTGGAAAAACTTCGCCACTAGGGGGCGCTGTAATAACGATTTTTGTGCCATTTTGAATATTGTACCATCGAAAAGTGTATGAAATTATGCATAGAATTGAGCCAAATTTTTTGTGTTTATTTTTGGTCATGGCATGAAGGTCCTCCCTGAATTTGGAAAAATTCTGCTGGAAGGGGGTGCTATAATTACGATGTCTGTATCATTTTCTTTATTGTACAATCGAAAAGTGTATAAAAATATGCATACAATTGAACCAAATTTTTTGCGCATGTTTTTGGCTTTGGCCAACAAGTCCCCCTTGAATTTGGAAATATCGCGCGGTAAAGGGGCTCTGTGATAGCGATTTTTGTATACTTTTCTTGATTTTTCGTAGTTCTATTGTCCATCGGCGGCTCGTGCAAAGGCGGGAACTCACTTCCTACTAAGCGGGCTATTCGCAAAGATCTGATAACAACAGAATAAGGAAAAACTATTAATTTTAACAAATATCATGATATAGATTAACTCGTTTTTAGCTCATTTAATTGACTGAAGCAGAAATTTAAGATGAAAATCAAAGTTGGTATAGTAATGAACTAATAATATTGAAGTATTAATATGTGTAACTAGTTTTTGAAATATTAATATGTATAAGATAGAAGAAAGTTTTTGCATTGGCACATCCAACTAGTTTTTTATTATCAAATAAATCTCTTTGAATTTGGAGACTCACAAAAATTTTCTCACCACCCCAAAAGGAGTAGCGACCCATGGTTTGCGTACTGTTCTAATGTGTTAACGCTTAAATGCACAGTGATGCATATCTGAATCACTTTTTATTTAAATCTTAGCAACCACTATGTTTATGCAGAAATATTGATCCTGTAAAAAGTACAAATAAATAAATAAATAAATAAATAAATAAAAATAAAATATGCTATGAAATAAAATTAAAAATCTATCTTAAAATTTTTGGTATCTAATCTTTAATATAAGAATAAAAACCATAATTCTAAAAGAATAATTCATACATTTAAGGGTTAAGTTTTACAAAATAAAAAAAATATATAAAATAAGGTATTTAGATTCATACTTATTTAAATATTTACTAATTTGCAATATTTTAGTTTTTACTTCTATTGCAGATGTGCAACATAAGAAGAGGTTGACGTATTATACAAGAAATGTATCTCTGCTTTTTTTCATTATTGTTCCTGTGTTATAAACCTTTATGAGAGCTTCATTCAGTGACGGTCAAATGTTTCCGGCCAGTTAGTTTCTTTGATTTGTTTGCCAGAATGCTTCATAGAAGAAGTAGCGCAACTGTTCCAAAAGTTAGGAATATGCAAATCACCCTTACCATGTGGTAATTTTGATTGGATACTGAAGGCACTTGATGCAAAGGGGAGGAGTTCAAAATTCGCGTGTGCAAAAGTTTCCGGCTTTTCGGCGTTTTAGTTAGTTTTTACCATCGGCAAAGGTTTTTTTGGCCGTGTTTGTTAAATAATACAAATACACATTAATAACGCATTTGAAATTCCAAAATGAAAAGTTCAACAATTATTGTTAGTAATCAAATGTTTGTTTGTCGCTAGAGGGTTAATCCTTTCGTGAGATTGCGGCAAAATCTACTGTGAACGATATTTTAAAAAATATATAAAGATGGCCTTGGCCTTCAGGACTTACCACAGTCATCGTGAAAAACGACTAGTCGTGTGGGAAGAATTATCAGGAGAAAAGCAGTTGATGACCCGAATAAAAATGCCGCAGCAATATCCCGCGATTTACGGAATGAAAATATTGCTGAAATAAGTCGCAGTACCGTGTCAAGACGCTTACATGACGTAGGACTTTATGGAAGAGTCGGTGTTAAAAAACTTTTCATAAGTAAAAAAATTAAAAGGCCCGATTGCCAAGGAACACAGAGACTAGTCTAGTGAAATCTGGAAAAAAGTATTATTTTCCGATGAATCGAAGTTCAACTTTCTTGAGAGTGATGGCAGATACTACGTCCGATGACTTAAAAACAAAAGATATGATACGAGATATGTTATTCCTATAATACAGCATGGCGGACGACACGTTATACTGTGGGGAGCACTTTCTGGAAAAGGTGTCGGTCCGTTAGTTGAATTCCGTAGCAAGATAAATGGTGCAATGTATAAGAATATCTTGCAAGATCATTTGCTATTTTTCTGAAGAAAAAATTTTGTTCGGAACTATTAGTTTGAGCATGATAACGACCCAAAGAATACACACAAACTTGTCAAGCAGTGGCTTTCGCACAGAAAAATTCGGTTTTTGAAATGGCCAGCGCAATCACCTGATATGAATCCAATAGAAAATCTTTTAACGAGCTTGACAAATGCGTGCGGAATTATAAATATTCCAATTCAGCAGAATTTCCCGCATGAATAGTGGGAAAAACTTCCCTAAGGCGATCTTCAACCGTTCGTTGAATCGATGCCACGTCGCTGCGCCGCAGTATTTATTGCTAAAGGTATGCCGACAAAATACTAATTGTAAATGTTTTTGATTACTGCTATTTTCTATTATAAAATTATGTTTTCCACACATGCCAAGATGGCCGGAAACGTTTGAGAACATGCGTTTTCTTTTGCAATTAAATTTGTCAATTAAATTTATTGATATTTATTTGTTATTATATAAATAAGTTCCTAACTATTATATCGATAAAATGTATAAGTAGCACTTTGAGTTTCCCCTTTATATGAGTACTAGGGGATCGTACCCGTGCTTCCCGGGTTAAAGAATATAGGTGAAAACATTTTTTTTTTTTTTTTTTTTTCCTTGTAATTGAAAACTAATAATTTTTTTATATGAAATACATTTTTTGATTGCTCACTTACATTAAAAAAGTATTTTTCATATGGAAAATACGAATTATACAATCAAATAGTTTTTTTAAATTTATCAAAAGGATATTTTCTTATTAGCCGCATGCTAAGAGTTATTTGACCAAGATTTTGCTACATATGGCATCCTTTTATGTTCTGATAATTTCAGAGCTTATACAAGTCTGTTATATATGTGTTTTATTTATATTATTTTATTTATTTATTCATAGGGATGTTTTTTTTAAATGGCTATTAGCCTTAAGAAAAGGATGAACTCTTTATTTTGTTTTAAGGGCAAACGGATTAATATTTCGTAATCGAGGTCCGCGCGATATGCATCAATTAAAAAATATTTCATGCTTTATAATTGTTTTTAAAGCCATAGACAATCAGTAAACTGAAATGAACTTTGCAAACAAATTCGTTTGAAAAAAAGAATCCTATTTGGTGATCTAAAAAATTTAAATTGTACGATCACAAATATGTTAGATTTGTGTTTTTTCAATATTATTCTTTTATTTGTTTATAAAAGAAGTATTAATTTCGTTAATTTGTCTTTTACAAATATGTTAGATTGGTAGTTTTTTTAACATTATTCTTTTATTTCTTTATAAAGGAAGTATTAATTTCGTTATGCAAAAATAGTCAGAAACAAGTGCTGAAAAATGTTTGTTGCTTTATGTGCAAAATGTTTATTATTATTATGTATTGAAACCGGCACGTGATAAGATAAACTTTTTAAAAAATCATGCTTAAAAATTATTTTAGAAAATATAATACATCAGTCAATTAAGATACAGTATTTAAACAAATTGCATTTGAAAGTAAATTTTTTCCCTATGCGACAAAAATTGAAAATGTACAATGGTCAGAAGATTAAAAAATTGCAGTTTCGAAAATTTCAAGACCGAAATTTGATCGTGAAGTGTTTCCATTCGCAAAATAACATCAGCGTTACGCACATATACGTTTGTTCTTTATAATATAGATACTTAATCAGTAAAATATAATAAAGATCATTTATTAGGACGGGGTTATCAATTGAGGCTCTTATGCTTGGTATTCCGGAAGGAAAAACAACAATTTTCACATTCTCAAAATTTGCATACGCACTTCTCATATCCATATTCATCATTTTTAAAAAATTTGTATTTTGTTTGATCATTTAGAAATCATTTTAACTCAAAACTTCAAGTCACGATTGTCAGCAACATCTTTTATGTGAAGAGACGCACTCTTTACTTGAGATTCTAATCTCAATTCCGGAGAGTAAAAAAATTCCGTAATTTATGTTTTTGAGACGCATTTGTGTTAAAATGTTTAGTTTTATCTAAAAAAATGATCGTTTTTTTTTTAAATAGGACTTATTTTCCCCTTAAATAAGCATTTCGCCTAGTGTCTGAAACTTAGTTTCAGTACACATGCAGAAGGAAAAACAATATAGAAAATGTATCAGAAAAAAATGCGTGTTTTCAAAAGCAGTATGTCATTTTCCGTTATTATACCCCTAATGGAATTTTGCGACACTAAACCCTATACAACAATTTTATCAACAATTTTGAATTTTTAACAGAAAATAGCATGAATAAAGATAAAAATACCTCATTATTTCTCTCTTGTCTGCAATAATGAAAGCTGTCTAATTTTCACCATTTTGAAGAAATTTCATAAAATGCTTTTAAAATTAAAATATAAAAGTGGGGATATTAGTGAGCGATTTCGATTACATTATTTTCAAAAGTGAAGCATTTTCACCTGTGAAGAATTCGAAAGCAGCTGGGCTGTGAAAATGACGCACTTCTGCAAAACATAATTCAGGTTTAGGAATTAAAATACACGCCTTTTTATAAAATGACGTCAATTTCGTCCGCTAACGCAATCCACTTTTACAATCCCAGTCTTAAACTTCGTCTATAGAAAAGTATGCATATGACGTCATTATCACGTAATAACAGACAATATTCTTGACGTAGCCCATATTTTAATTTCAACTTTTTTTTTCAGGTTTTATAAGAAAATGGCAACAAAAGATATTGTATCTCTTATTTTTGACTATTTTTCGTTTACTTTCAACGACTTTCAATACAAATGGGGTACTTTTGTTGCCACGATAAGGAAAATGGTATTAAAAACTACAAAAAAATTAATATCTCAAAAATAAATTGAGTTACAGCTTTCAAACAAATTGCATTTAAAAGAGCATTTTTTTCCTTATACGGCGGCGTAAAAATTTAAAATGTGCGATGTTTAGAAGTTTAAAATTTTTCAGTAGAGAAAATTGCAAAACCAAAATTTTATTTCAAATTTCAAAGTGTTGCCATTCGCAAAATGACGTATGCGTTACGCGCAGATATGTTTGTCCTTTATAATATAGATACTTACAAATTAAACAAAAATTTTATGCCGACCGGAAACTTTTGATCGCCACTGAATATTTTCTTCAAAGCGAACTAAAAAATCATGCATATAAGGATTAATTTAAATAGTACTATATATGTGCAGCGATTATGGAGAAGAGGGAATTTCTATACATTTTACTAGGAGTTGCAATGGTCAGTGAGTAAAAAGACAGGCACACTTCAACAGCGCCCCGTGTTCTGTAATCAAATACAAAATTGAACCAACATAACACATACAATTTTGATCTCTAACTTCAAATATAAAAATTTCTACACTTCTACACAATATAAAGCGAGATACTGCTATATAAGGTTCACCATAAAAATATAACATGGCAGCGGCCTTTGTTTAGTGAACAAAGTCAAAATTGAATCAAAATACTTTTTAATAAACATCTTAAATAAATTTGTTGAAATTCCTTGCTAATGATGCCAATATATGGCTAATACGGAAATCATGAAAAACACAGCATAGAAACTCTCCCTATTGAATGAATAAAGTCAAAATTGAAACAACATAATTTTTAATAAATGTCTTAAATATTAAATTTGGTGAAATTCCATTCCATATCAGATATAGCTGGTAGCAGATATAGTTAAAAACACAGAACTGCAGTGCCATCTGTTGAACGAGATGCATCCAAACCGAATCAATACCAACTTATGCCAAAGTCTAGTTGAATACCTAGTTTGATGAATTTAGCTATCATGGAAATCATGAAAAATAAAGCACACCAACCCCAACCTGTTGGGCTATATACCTAATCAGTAATTATATTTGTTAAGCTCTCGCTGAATATGAAATCTGATGAAATTCTATACAATAGAGCAGCGCCTCCTTTGAGCTGCATAGACTAAAACCTAATCAATACCTGATATATATATGTCAGGGTGTCACTGAGTATAAAGTTTGAAGATCATTCCCACAGATGCCAAAATATGGCTATGATGGAAATCGTGCAAAACTCAGCGTAGCAGCACAACCTTTTGGGTAATATGTATCAAAACCTAATCAGCGTCTATTCGTGCCAAATTATAAGAGAATATGCAGTTTTATGAAATTCGGTTCATTAGTTCTTGAGATATAGCTATCACGAAAATCGTAAAAGATGCAGTATAAACTGTGCCACCTATTGGTCGATATACACTCAAACCTAATCACCACCTGTTCATGTCAAGGTCTAAGAGAGTATAATTTTTTTTGGAAATTCTATGCATTAAGTTCACACACCCACTAATAAACAGACGGACATTTCCTAAATATAGCAAGTCGTGTTCAAGATCAGGACATCCCAAAACGTGTAAATCCATTAAAAAAAAAAAAAAAGGAAGTCGAAAATTTTTACGGTTTCAATACTTGTATAAATAATTCTTGTGTATATAGAAAAAAAAGGAAAAATATATTTCACAAATAAAACTGTATTAATTGTTTCTGTGAAATACATAACTAGATCAGATAAAAATTTTGCCACTGTCTAAATACCTCCCCCCCCCCCCCCCAACCAAGAAAGTTCTAAAATCGCGCTTTGACATACAGGCAAAGAAAAGCGAAGTCATAAACACTTTTCAACTGTGTTGTAAAGTGTTAATTAGTTATAAATATACCAGTTTATTTGACGTATATTCATATTTAATTCATATTCATTATTTTTTGTTATTAATATTATTTATCAATGTTAGTAGTGCTATTTTTCTAATTCTCAATTGACTTCATTGTCTGCTTGAATCGGATTCGATGTCTATAATTATCATTCAGAAATTTCTCTATCTCCCAAAATAAGTGGTTTACGTTTAGCAATATCCACAATTTCATCACGATTTACTTCAATAGATGGCAGCACCATAAATAAGATATTTTATCTTGAGGTAAAATTTGAAATCTGTTGTTTTTTCCATTACGTATTTGCATTTAAAATATTTCTGAAATGCTTTTAAGGAATTTAGTTAAAATTATGAACAGAACATTTTCTGCTTCAGTTTTTCTCTTCTGCAAGCTCCTCCCCCCCCCCCCCAAAAAAAAGATTAGAATTTATCTATTGCTGTAGTAAATATATGGAATTGTAAACAGATATAAATATTCATTCGCCGCATAAAAATTGAAATCCCAATCATAAAAGTATCAGTAAAGTTTGTTTCAGTTTCTATTTTGAAGATATTTTTCCAATGACATTTAGAGGAAATTTTGCCTAGATATAATAATAATAATCAATCATTTGTACAACAGTGCCGGATTTACGGCAGGGCATTCGGGGCACCGGCCCAGGGCCTCTGATTCTCAGGGCCCCCCAAATGCTGTTGAAAGCTTTTCAATTATTGTCCAAAATGTGATGTAGTTTTAATATCTAATGGAATTTTACATTTCATTCTGCAATCTATTGTGTTTATATTGTATTTTTATAACATTGTCTATTTTGTTTGAAATATCCATTCATAATTACTTTATTATCCTGAATATTTTCTTTTATCTTTATCACTTTAAAAATACATTGTATTTTTAATTCTGTTCTAGCCAAATTATTTGGGGGGGGGGGGGGTGAGCGTAGCTTGCAGATCGTAGAGCCCTCTAATATTTTAAATAATTGTAGCTTGGTGTCGTTGAAAATTTATTATTAGTTGTTGCATACTTTATCATTCCAGATATACAGACTTGCATAGGCTGGTTGGTTGTTTTTTGACGGCCAATTATCTGCTCGAGGGTTATAGCCCTCCGTGGTGGGGGGGGGGGGTCTTTCTAAGGGAACCTAACCCGTATTTACGCATGGAAATCCACGGCTCGAAGAAAACCGCGAAAACTCCGAACGATTAGGCCGACGGACGCGATTGGGTTCGAACCCAGCACCTCCCATCTACGAGCTTCGAGAGCAGCAGAACCTCTCGGCCACTGATGTGGCTTGTATAGGAAAAGATAATCAACACCACACATTTATTATAAAACGTCTAATTTCATAATTGTGAAATAATTATTTAAAGGTAAATTAATGATTATCATATTTAATTTTTCAATGGATATTTTAAAGTAATTATTAAAGTCAATAATGGTTATTTTAGTAAATAGCTTTTTTTTTTTTTTTTTTTTTTTTTCTTTTTTACACAATCACCCAATAAGTATCGGTGCAACGGGTCCCCATAAGCATCTGTGCCTAGGGCCCCCAAATTTGTAAATCGGTCCCTGTTTATACAACCTAAAATGGTCGAAGTTAAACACTTTTTCAGCGAGAGTCACGTATATGTGACGCATAAAGTGCTCAGAAACTTTGATTAACCTACCAGAATGTTTATTAAAGATTTTGCTTTATCTAATCAAAGCAATTCTGCGATTAAATTAAGCAAAAATTTCTTTTTTTCTTTTTAATTGGTGGTGAAAGATTAAAAATTTTGTAAACTATGCTCGTCGCGTAGGGTACAAGTTTTTATGAAAAGGAATATACTGATTATTCAAAAATCTAGATCAAGAATCGAAGACAGTATTTCCTAACGAAAAACAGACATCTCAGTTCCAGTATTTCTCTTGAAAATGATTAAAATTTGTACATTAAAACTTATTCTATAAATATAAATTGAAAATTATAAATAAAAATAGAAAAAAATATAATCATAAATATAACTAAAAAACTGTAAATAGAAAATTACCGCTTTATCACTTTCATGATAAAGTTGGATTTTAATTAAATTGTAAAGAAAATATAATTTTCTAATTTAACCATAAACATTTCTGAATATACATCTAATTTAATTTTAATTAGAAATGTTTTTTTTTTTTCGTTTTCCAAAATATTTGAGGCGTGTTTACAACTTCAGTTTATCTGGCCGTCTGTCTTGACCGTCTGAAAAAAAAAAAAAAAAAAAAAAAAAAAAAAAAAAAAAAAGGCCATGTTTTTTTTTTCATTAAAAAAAGAATTTTTTAATATCTGTCACTGTTTGCAAGTTATTGAATTTTAAAATTATCGGTCATTTTTGGGACCGCGGTACAAAGACCTTGTTAGTAACATATTGCAAACATTTATTAAAGAAACAGACTTGTTTAATTTCCCTAAAACACACTAATATCAGCCCATTTACACTGCTGGAAATATGATTTTACTATGTAATGGAGAAAAATGGACATAAGTGCAGTAAAAACACCGCACCTAATTGAGAAAAACATCAGAAGTTATTTTCAAATTTATCAGACAAAGTTACCCAATAATTCGTTAAAAAATTCCAGACACCAGACATATTTTTTTTTTTTTTTTTTTTTTTTTTTTGGCCTGTGTTGTGAAACGCTTTTCAACACTTCTAGGACACTTTAACAAAAGTTCGCAATTTAAGAGACTTGTACCTTTTAAACGTGACGAAAATTAACGAAAAAATTCAAAGTTTGATTTATTCTAACTTCAAAATCATTTTATATAAAAAAAGTGAAATTTTGAATATTTATTAAACTGGTTCTGATTTGTAATATTCCACCATTAGAAACAGATTAGCTTTTTACGGAATTTGTGTAGCTCTCTATCTCTCTATTCTTAAAAAAAGTAACTACCGCTGTCACCGCCGCCGCCGCCGCCGCCGCCGGTTTTGAATTTTTTGTGACCGGAGGTATTTCTTCATTAATATTAAGAAAAATAATGCATACAAAAATATGAAAATCGGTAGTATTATACAGAAATGTTTGATAAATACGCTGATGCAGACAGTTTTCAGATCGAAGAATTATTTTAAGAGATATTTAATGCTAAAGTTGGACAAAATCGTTCCACTAAAAAAGTTTTATAGGAGCAAAAACTGTTCATAGGAATTTAATCCTTTTTAGATCATTTTATGCGTTAGAATTTGCCGGAGTGCAGATTGCATTAATTTTTTTATTTTGACTAATTTTTTGAGGTTTTATTTCTATTTTAAATTCAGATTTTCAGCATTTCTAGAGATATTTTTAACAGATTTTAGAAAGTGATATTAATTTAAACTGTTGCCAACTGTATAAACAGCGGAAGCAATAATGTTTGCTTCAAATAAAAAATATTTATACGTGTAAATAAATTAAAAAAATTATTTACACGTGACTATTATAAACAGAAAAAAACATTTGGAATTAGAATTAAATAATTATGTACAACAAGCAGGAACTTATTAAAAATTATGTCATAAAAACTATAATTACACGTGAATTTTAAGAAAGGAATTTGTAAAGCAATAAATTTATTAACATGCGTTAGAAGTCTTAAATAGGAGAAATTACGTCATATTTACGTCACATTACAGTTATTACATAAAATGAACACAAAATAATATTGCAAAACGGTTTAAATTTAGAAATTGCGCTAGACATTTATTTGATATTTTAAGAGGATACTTTTCAACTATTTTTCTTAGGAAAGCGCAAATAATATTTAATTTCTAACACAAGTATTTTCACGTGAATATTAAAAAGAGAAAGAATAGTTTGGTCAAAATTACGTCAGATTAAAAACGATTAATTTAAAATGTCTCATTTAAAAGAACTTTCTTTTCACTTTGTTAAAAAATACCAGGAGACAAAGACTCTGTTTACTTCATTCCTTTTATATTAGCTTATTTTGAAATGTTGTTACACGTGTCTACGTCATCAACTTATTTTTATTTCGACGTTTTATTTGTATTTTTATTAATGTTGTACTAATTTATTTGTTGTTTCGTTATTTAAAATGAAAATTATGTCAATTTGTATAATTTGGCGAGTGGTTTGGCGATTTATATAATTTGGCGCAATTGGTCGACGGGATAATCAAGTAGTACCACAACGGATTTGGCGTTAAAATTCCCCAATCAAAGAGAAATGAATAGAAATCCGTTTATAGAGAGATCGCCACTGTTTTTTAAATTATAATTCAATCTTTCGAAATCTTTTTAAAGCCGATCAAATTAGTGTGCATTTAGAGTCTACGGTGTCTGGACGGGGGTTGGCGAGCGTAGCTCGTAGGGGGCCGAGCCCCCTAGTTCTAAAAAAAAAAGTAACTTACGCTGTCACCGCCGCCGCCGCCGCCGCCGGTTTTGAATTTTTTGTGACCGGAGGTCTTTCTTCGTTAATATTAAGAAAAATACTTCATACAAAAATATGAAAATCGGCGATATTATAGAGAAATGTTTGATAAACACGCTGATGCAGGCAGTTTTCAAATCGAATAATTATTTTAAGAGATATTTAATGCTAAAGTTGAACAAAATCGTTTTATTAAAAAAGTTTTATAGGAGCAAAAGCTATACACGGGAATTAATTCATTTTTAGATCATTTTATACGTTAGAATTTCCCGGTGTGCAGACTGTATTCACTTTTTTTAATTTGACTAATTTTTTAGGATTTATTTCTATTTTAAATTCAAATTTTCAGCATTTCGAGAGGTATTTTTTACTTATTTTAGAAAATGGTATTAATTTAAACTGTTGCCAGTTGTATAAACAGCGCAAATAATAATGTTTGCTTCAAATTAAAAATTTATTTACATGTGACTATTATTAACAGAAAAAAACTTTCAAATTAGAATTAAATAATTACTATATTTACACATGAATTTTAAAAGAGAAAGGATATTGTGCAATAATAAATTCATTAACATGCGTTAGAAGTCTTAAATTGGAGAAATTACGTCACATTTACGTCACATTACACTTATCACGTAAAATGAACAAAAAGTAATATTGCAAAACAGTTTAAATTTAAAAATTGCGCGAGACATTAATTTGATATTTCGAGATTATATTACTAAGATTAATATTAATTTTATAGAACGCGTTTAGACTGCTTTCGAGCGACTATTTAGTAATTTAATAAAAATAAAAAAGATTACAAGCTGAAAATGAAGTGTCATCAACAAAAAATATGATTTGAAAGAGACTAATCTGTGAAGCAGAAAATAAAGAAATTGCTTAAATGGTTTAGTTAAGATTCGTTAACCTTCTGTGTCGTTTCCGTCAAAAGAAGGCATTGGTATTTGTAAAATATATTTGCATTTTGATGCAGATTTCCTTATTACATTAGCTTATTTTGAAATGTTTAATTGATTTTATTTAATCAAAGACGGCAACAGCCATTGTATCTTTTAACAGCAGCTGATTTTTCATTAAAATTCCCCAATTGAAGAAAAATGAATAGAAACCCATTTATAGGCAGATCGCCACTGTTTTTTAAATTATAATTCAATCTTTCAAAATCTTTATAAAGCCGATCAAATTAGCGTGCTTTTAGAGACTGCAGTGTCTGAACGGGGGTTGGCGAGCGTAGCTCGTAGGGGGCCGACCCCCCTAGTTGTTTAAATTATAATATATCTTTTTTCACCCCGTAAGTCATTGCGCGCATGGTATCTTGAGAATGTATGCATGGATTGTTATGAAATTTGGTGTAGATACTAAGCAAATATGTGTGTTTAAAATAATCTACTTTTAAGTGCTTACAGTGGTAATATTTTTAGTTATGACTATTTTTATTCATTACAAAAATGTACATTTTTTATTTGATTTATTTTTTTTTTTTTTTTACAAAAATATTTCTTTTACATAGTTAATGAAATAATTTTGACCTAAGAGTAGATCATTTTAAAAATACACATGTGCTTACTATATATATCAAGTTTCATAACAATCGGCATATACGTTCTCAAGATATGCGCGGAATGACTTACGGAGTGAAAAAAAACATCTGCTTTAATTTCAACAATACACAAATTCTGTAAAAGACTAGTCATTTTCCAGTGGTGTTATATTAAAGAACATAACGTGTTTAATCAAAAGCAAGATTTCATGCTTATCTCTTCTCTCCATTCTAAAAAAAAGTAACTACCGCTGTCACCGCCGCCGGTTTTGATTTTTTTGTGACCGGAGGTCTTTCTTCGTTAATATTAACAAAAATAATGCATACAAAAATATGAAAATCGGTGGTTTTATACAGAAGTGTTTGATAAATACGCTGATGCAGACAGTTTTCAAATCGAAGAAATATTTTAAGAGTTATTTAATGCTAAAGTTGGACAAAATCGTTCCACTAAAAACGTTTTATAGCAGCAAAAACTATACATGGCAGTGTAATCATTTTTAGATCATTTTATGCGTTAGAATTTGCCGGAGTGCAGATTGCATTAATTTTTTTATTTTGACTCATTTTTTCAGGTTTTATTTCTATTTTAAATTCAAATTTTCAACATTTCTAGAGATATTTTTTACAGATTTCAGAAAATTGTACTAATTTAAACTGCTGCCAACTGTATAAAAAGCGCAAGCAATAATGTTTGCTTCAAATTAAAAATTTATTTACACGTGACTATTATAAACAGGAAAGAAAACTTTCAAATTAGAATTAAATAATTACGTATAAAAAGCAAGAACTTATTAAAAATTACGTCATAAAAAGTATACACGTGAATTTTAAAAGAGAAAGGATATTGTAAAATAATAAATTCATTAACATGCGTTAGAAGTCTTGGGAGAAATTACGTCATATTTACGTCACATTATAGTTATTACCAGTGGTGTAGTCGTAAAAAAACCAGAGGGCATACGTTCTAAGCAGAGGGTATACGCTCGAGGCAGAGGGTATACTTTAGTGTATATGTACTATAGCTTTCTTGAGAAACAGAAGGTATACGGTGTTCCTTAAAAAAAATCCAGAGGGTATACGGCGTATACCCCCGTATACCCTCCACTACATCCCTGGTTATTACATAAAATGAACACAAAATAATATTGCAAAAAAGTTTAAATTTAGAAATTACGCTAGACATTTATTTGATATTTTGAGAATTAATTTAAAATGTCTCATTTAAAAGAACTTTCTTTTCGCTTTGTTAAAAAATACCAGGAGACAAAGACTCTCTTTACTTAATTCCTTTTATATTAGCTTATTTTGAAATGTTGTTACACGTGTATACGTCATCAAGTTATTTTTATTTCGACGTTTTATTTGTGTTTTTATTAATGTTGTACGAATTTATCTGTTCTTTCGTTATTTAAAATAAAAATTATATCAATTTGTATAATTTGGCGAGTGGTTTGGCGATTTATATAATTTGGCGAAATTGGTCGACAGGATAATCAAGTAGTACCGCAGCGGATTTGGCGTTAAAATTCCCCAATCAAAGAGAAATGAATAGAAATTCGTTTATAGGGAGATCGCCACTGTTTTTTAAATTATAATTCAATCTTTCGAAATCTTTTTAAAGCCGATCAAATTAGCGTGCATTTAGAGTCTGCGGTGCCTGAACGGGGGTTGGCGAGCGTAGCTCGTAGGGGGCCGAGCCCCCTAGTACATTAAAAAATAAATAAAATGAAGATACATTAATGCAAACATTCAATGTTTATGTTGATTTTTGACGAGTTAAAAAAGGTACAAGACCCTTTAATAAGGTAAAGAAGATACCTAAATAGAGGATAACTAGAAAACACATAACACATTTGAAAACCAGATTTCACTCGTTACCGCCCATAGTCGAAAAAGTGCTCTTATTGTTTTGCATACCTCTGTATATGATCTATAAATCAGTAAATACTCTATATATTATGATAAATTTTAGTTTAGTTTGTAAACGTATAATACAATTAAAAATTCACTTTTTGCAATTTCTACCAATAGATGGAAACGTACTTGAATTCTTTGTACAGTCCTGTATATCATTCTGTATAACTCCCCACCCTCCCATTAAAAAAAAAAAGAAAAAGTGTTTGAGTAATAACTTTTCTGGAGATGTTGGAGGAAAAACAGCGCTGCGTTTAATACAGTATTTGCATATTCAGTTTCACAAATATTTATGATCGGTCATTTGTTCCAAATTTAAAATTCAAAGTAATAAAACGTCTTTTTTAATGTCGTGGATGTCGAGTTGTCGGTTTTATTGCGCCGCTAACTGTGAAAATAAAATGCCTCCTGCTTTTATAAATACTCATCATTTGTTTCGAAAGAATCTTTCGAAACTTTTCTACAAATATATTTCAAATACAAATCTTAAATAACGACCAAATCTTAAAATACATATGTAAAAATACAGGAGAAATTTTTTTTAAGTAATTGTATTTCGTATGTTTAATATTTCCAAAAACACAAATGTAGGCCAATGTAACATGAAACAAGTCAAAAATTGTATGTCAAACGTGGTAAATGAGGTGCGTTCGTACTATAACAAGTTTTATATATATATTCAGATCTTCGTACAATAGCTGTTGCACTCTTATGATGCAAAAATGCATGAATACAAAATTTATTACGATTATATATATTAAATTCAGTAATACGAAAATAACATGGCTCCATCTTAAATAGGTCGTAATCATCATGGCAATCTAGAATCATTACCTCATGGTATATCATTGAATTAAAGATCTAGTATGATAAGGTTTAGTAGAATGAAGAAAACTTTTATTAATATCTTTTAAGTTTTAATTCAATTTTCGTAAAATTTGAAAGGATTCGACAAAATTTTGAAACGATTATATACAGGGCTATTACAAATGATGGACCCTATTTTAAAAAATCATATTTTCGAAACTTTTGCACATATTACAATAAATGATACATGAATTTAAAGAGAAATATACTAAGTTTTTTTCTGTTACAATTGTTCGATGTGTGACCCTTTTCTTACACGGCATACGTCCAAACTATAATCGAGTTCGTTCCCAACATTTTGTAGCATCACTCTGTCAATGGTTCTGAAAGCTTCACAAACTCGTCCTTTAAGTTCTGAACACTGTGTTTTCGGCATTGGTGGTACATAAACAATGTCTTTGACACTGTCAGAACTTAAAGAAAGCATTTGTGCAAAATTCAGAACCATTGACAGAGTGACAGCTACAAAATGTTTGGGACGAACTGGATACAGATTGGACGTATGCCATGTAACAAGAGGGTCACACATTGAACATTTGTAACTGAAAAAAAAAAAACTTGGTATATTTCTCTTTAAATTCATGTATCACTTATTGTAATACGTGAAGTAGTTTCGAAAATATGATTTTTTTAAAACGAGTCCATCATTTGTAATAGCCCTGCATATTAAATTTCAAACCATTCGGTCGGGTAGTGTTTGCACTGTTATGAGTGTATTCAAATCCAAACTGCTTATTTTATGAATTCTTTTTAAATTCATTTTTGTTCTCACACGCACCCAGTTGGCAGGATCTCTTATTCAGAAACTAATATAATGTGCCGTACTGATAGATTTTTTGATAAAGGCAGAATATATTTTTAAAAATGCTGTCAAACTGGGCATTTTGAACCGAATTTCCCATAGTGATAGTTCTGGAAACGAAAAAAAATAGTCATACTGAGAAAATAATTATTTATAAATCAAGTTCTAATGAATTCGACGAAAAATAGAAACACAGGTCGCTTAGAAATTACTTAAAAAAAAATCACATCATCAAGTTTCATGTTTTTACATTTGAAAATGAGTCTGAAAATGTGTCAGAAAATTTCGGTGCTGAGCATATAAAATTATTTTTTTGCCGCCTTATATGCGGACAGACGGACGGACCAGGCGACGACTATTAGGTGCTACGTAATTATATAATTAAGAACACACCTAAAAAGTGTTTGTGTAATAACTTTTCTAGAGATGTTGGTGAAAGAAGAAAAAGTAGCGTTTAATATAGTATTTACATATTCAGTTCCCCAAATGTTTATGGCCGGCCATTTCTTCCGAATGTAAAATTTAAAGTAATAAAACGTCTTGTTTAATGTCGTGATGTCGATATGTCGATTTTATTGCCTCGCATACTGTTAAAATAATAAAAATACCTGCTGCTTGAGTAAATACTCATCATTTGTTTCGAAAGAATCTTTTGAAACTTCTTTACAAATATATTTCGAATAAATTTCTTAAATAATAACCAAATTCTAAAATACATAAGTAAAAGTACAGGGGAAAAATATTTGAAGTAATCGTATTTTGTACATTTAATATTTCTAAAGACACATATGTACTCATGACAAATGTAGGTCACTATAACGTGAAATAATAAAGCACTAGCGGGCATGACCGAGCTAAGCTCGGTCAAATTATCCTTGTGTTCAATTCGATATTTCATTCTCACTGTATAATTCTTGCTGTTTAGATAAAATTGGTATGATCCTAAGCCATAAGGGCCCACTAACCGAAATTTTTGGAACACACGACCTAACCAATTGGCGATTCAAGCGCCCGAAAACGCCATCTGGTGGAGAAAAGATGTAACTTCTCGCTTCAGGATAGTGCCGTACAAGCTCATTGCACTACACGTATTTTAAATTTGTTAAGAATGGTTATTCTTTTGCACAATTTCAGATTTTCTGTGACATTTGTGTTCTGTGTTATATGACAAAGTAAAAATTGTTCGAATTTGAATATCTAAAACTTTCAAATGGATTTACAATAAGGAATTATTTCAATGGCACTTTAGCATTCGTTAAAGGGAAATTAAAGGGACAATTTTCCTGTACCGAAGGCTGCGAGCAGCGCCTCTATAGGCCGTTTTAATTCCCAATGCTCTTCTTGAACCCGAAAACGATAGAATACAAAATTTAGTCAAAATCGCTAAAGACATTTTATAGATAAAATTAGCTTGACCCACGGTAACCCCAAAAGGACCTACTAATGCAAATTTATCGAACATCTGACATATCCCAATGGTCTTCTAGTGCTAGAAAACGGTGTAATAAGAAATTTTGACAAAATCGTTTGAGCCATTTTTTAGATAAAAAAAGCTAAACCTTGACCCATAGTGACCCAAAATGATTGGTTATTCGAATTTTCTTGAGCATGCGACCTAGACCAATGATCTTCTCGAACCAGAAAACGATAGAAAACAAAATTTAATCAAAATCATTAAAGCTGTTTTCTAGATAAAATTAACTTGACCCATAGTGACCCAAAAATGACCCATTAATTGAATTTTCTCGAACATGTGACCTAACCTAATGATCTTCTCGTGCCCGGAAACATTATAATACAAAATTTTGTCAAAATCGCGTGAGCCTTTTTTAAAGATACAGCTAGCTTGACCCACAGTGACCAAAAAATGAGGCACTAATCGAATTTTCCAGAACATGTGACTTAGCTCAATGGTATTCTCATGCTCAGAAACGATATAATACAAAATTTTACCATAATGTTTTAAGCCGTTATTTTAGATACACTTAGCTTGACCCACAGTGACCCGAAAATGACCCACTAATTGAATTTTTTCGAACATGTGACTTAGCCCAGTGGTCTTCTCATGCCCAGAAACTGTATAATACAAAATTTTGACAAAATCATTTGAGTCGTTTTTTTAAGATATAAATAGCCCAAAGTGACCCAAAAATGACCCACTAATAGATTTTTCTCGAACATGTGACTTAGCCCAATGGTCGTCTCATGCCCGAAAACGGTATATTACAGAATTTAGTCAGAATCGTTAGAGCAGTTTTTTAGATAAAATTGGCTTGATCCATAGTGACCCAAAAATGACCCACTAATCGAAGTTTCTCGAACATGTGTCCTAGCCCAATAGTTTTCTCGTGCCGAAAAACGGTTGGATATAAAATTTGGTCAAAATCGATTAGGCCGTTTTTTAGATATAATTAGCTTGACCTTGACCCAAGATGACCCACTAATGTAATTTTCTCGAACACGTAACCTAGCCCAATAGTATTCTCGTGCCCGAAAATGGTAAATACAAAATTTCGTCAAAATCGTTAGAGCCGTTTTTAAGATAAAATTTACACACACACACACACATACACACACAATTTTTGCTCGTCGTTGGAGCCGTTTTTTAGATAAAATTGGCTTGACCCATAGTGACCCAAAAATGACCCTCTAATCGAAGTTTCTCGAACATGTGTCCTAGCCCAATAGTTTTCTCGTGCCGAAAAACGGTTGGATATAAAATTTGGTCGAAATCGAACGAGCCGTTTTTTAGATATAATTAGCTGGACGTTGATCCATTTGACCCAAAATAACCCACTAATCGATTTTTCTCGTACATGTGACTTCGTCCAATGGTCATCTCATGCCCGGAAACGGTATATTACAAAATTTTGTCGAAAAATTTTTAGGCCATTTTTGGATTCAATTATCTTGACCCTGACCCATTGTGACCCAAAATGACCCACAAATCGAATTTTCTTGAACATGCGATCAAGCCCAATGGTATTCTCATTCCCGAAAACGATAGAATACAATATTTCGTCAAAATCGTTCGAGCCGTTTTCTAGATAAACTTTGCTTGACCCAAAGTGACTCAAAAATGACCCACTAATCGAATTTTCTCTAATATGTGACTTATCCCACTGATCTTCTCGTAATCGAAAACGACAAAATACAAAATTTAGTCAAAATCGTTAGAGCCGTTTTTTCGATAAAATTGGCTTGACCCATAGTGACCAAAAAATGACCCACTAATTGAAATTTCTCGAATATGTGACCTAGCCCAATAGTTTTTTCGTGCCGAAAAACGATTGGATGTAAAATTTAGTCAAAATCGATCGAGCCGTTTTTTAGATATAAATAGCTTGACCCATTATGACCCGAAATGACCCACTAATCAAATTTTCTCGAACATGTGACCTAGTCCAATGGTATTCTCGTGCCCGAAAATGGTAAAATACAAAATTTCGTCAAAATCGTTAGAGCCATTTTCTAGATAAACTTTGCTTGACCCACAGTGACCCAAAAATGACCCACTAACCGAATTTTCTCTAATACTCACTTAGCCCATTGGTCTTCTCGTAATCGAAAACGACAAAATACAAAATTTAGTGAAAATCGTTAGAGCCTTTTTTTTAGATATAATTGGCTTGACCCATAGTGACCCAAAAATGGCCCACTAATCGAAGTTTCTCGAACATGTGTCCTAGCCCAATAGTTTTCTCGTGCCGAAAAACGGTTGGATATAAAATTTGGTCAAAATCGATTGAGCCGTTTTTTAGATATAATTAGCTTGACTTTGACCCGTTATGACCCAAAATGACCCACTAATCGAATTTTCTCGAACACGTGACCTAGCCCAATGGTCTTATCATGCCCGAAAATGGTAAAATACAAAATTTCGTCAAAATCGTTAGAGCCGTTTTTAAGATAAAATTTACACACACACACACACATACACACACAATTTTTGCTCGCATTATAGTATAAGATGGAACATGAGTTATTGCGGTGTTTCAGTTCTTAAATAAAACGGCATTGAAAAAGTATGTATTACACGCTTTATTTTTTTTATTTATATGTTCTACTTTTTAGTGTTTAAACTATTTCGTTGTTGTAGTTTTATAGCGAATTAGCATATTTTGGCGGCCGTAGTTTGACGCATAATTAACTCTATTGTCTTCGTAAATCGTAAGACATATTTAGTGATTTATCACATGCTCTACCATCAAGCGCCTTGTGACATTATCAATTACAAT
This sequence comes from Maratus speciosus, assembly GCA_963932465.1. Lineage (NCBI taxonomy): Eukaryota > Metazoa > Arthropoda > Arachnida > Araneae > Salticidae > Maratus > Maratus speciosus. The sequence goes on from OZ010789.1 coordinate 618,004,722, forward strand.
ACGTTTAAAATAGTGTAAAATCGTTAAAATGCACCGAAAAGAATTCTTCTCATAGACCGTAATGTAACAGAATTCTTTTGGTTGCCTGTGTACCATAAATGCTACGCACTTAATTTTTAGCACCATATATACCATTCTAAACCCCAATAACATATATCCATTTAATGACAATCCGAATACATTTACGGGAGTTAGAGCACGGACAGACCGCAGACAGACAGACAGGCAGAGAAACCGAATTCATAAGCACTTTGCAAGAATGTTGGAAAGAGTTAAAAATGAAATTTCTACACTAAAGGAATTTTTAGTTGCATGAAAATGTTGAAAGTAGTTTTATTTTTCGAAAAAATATTGTAGCTATATAGTAAGAATTTTCATTTAAACTCAGCAAATATTAATGATGACCAATAAATGCTTGATATAAATACACGATCCTTTGAAAGGTTAAAATATACTTTAATTTTTTAACAGTTGGCAATAAGTAAGCAATGTAAATTGCAAAGTAAATGTTAAAAGTAAAGTAGAAATTAAGACTATATGAAATTTTCTGCCCATTAATTTGAAAAAAAGTTAAACTTTTTAAATCTTTACAAGACGCATCTATACAAAATTGCGTAATTAGAATATGTTTCCTTTTACACTGACAGGGTGATTACAAAACCTTCATATCTATATCTATAAAATAGAAAATATATGCTTTATTTAAACTTGACTATTGTGAATTGGGAGCTATACCAAATTTGGAATGTGAATCTATGATAAGAAAGAGGAAATAAGGACGATAATACATACACAGTTGACCTTAATGGAGAATTTGCTTTTATTTCTTTTGAAAAAAAAAATAGTTTTATTTTTTTACATTTTTCTATTCTCTATAGTCTGTAGATTATGCCTGTAAACCGATTTGACCGTATTCGAAGTTCATTCATAATTATTTATTGCTTTAGTGCAATGCGTCCTTAGGCTTTTACATTGTTTTGGAGTGCTATAAACGCACTTTACGCAAAATGACTTTTTTTCAAACTTGGTTGAATCAGAACGAAAAACTTTTAAACCTATCTTGCTATTTTTTTAAATTAAAGTTAATATAATTTATTGGAGCTTTGACCACTTCCAGCCATTCTTATAACAACAGAAACATTTTTTGAAAAAAGCCAAAGTGCGAAAAAGGGGGGTCAGAAATAGGCTATTTTTCAAATGGTTGTTTCCTTGTTGATTTTCAACCTTTTGACCTCAAAGTGATTGAAGCCCCGGATAATGTTATCTACTTTCATCATTCTTAAGGAAAATTGATTGCAAACAACTATGGTGATCTATCGGATCCCGACCGATTCCAAGTGTACAGGGCACACGCTAGGATGTCCACATGCGCAGCCCGAGCCACATCATCAATTTTTGTTTAAAAAAACTTGAAATGTTCTTCAAATATAATAAATAACATGCAAAAAACCCAACGCTAAATTTTTTATTCCTATTCCAGCATAAAAGGCAAAAAACACCCCTCTTTTCGGTCTTCTAGGGCCTTAAGCAAAAAATTATCGTTGCTTGGAAACCCTGAAAAAAAAGTCTGCCACTGGCATCTAGAAAATTAAATTGTGGCAATAAATTGTGACTCTAGAAAAAATAGTTCCATGTCATCCTTATAGTTTCTAATTCCCTTAGCTAGAGAGCTCTAGTTATCCCTTTTAAATTTTAAAGAGAGTTTTTCTATATTATGGTGGTCAAACCTTTTTAAAAATCTCTGCAAATAAATGCGAACTCACTCTAAATAAAAAAGAATGACTATTCACTCCGGAGGAGTGAATACTCACTCTATCGTAGAGAGAAAATCTCACTCTATCGTAGAGTCGTATGCCCAACCTCTTTGGAGTGACTATTCACTCTCAGCAAAAGTGGAATTATTGACTCTCAAAAAGAGTACCTGGAGAGTGAATATTCACACTAAACAGGGGTGATTAATCAATCTTTCGGAGGAGTGACTATTCACTCTTGCAAAAGGAGTGCGTTTTTTCACTCCGGTAGGAGTGAATAGTCACTCTTTCATAGGAGTGAATGTTCACTTTTTATGGAGTGAATTCTTTTTCATGTTGCTTTTATGGGCATTTAAAAATAATTATATATTTTAGAGAATGCAATGAAAATAGATACAAGCGTAGTAAAGCTCGGAATAAAATACCTTTTTGGCAATATTTATTTAATTCATGGTTTGTAACACTAATTGAATTTTTAAGGAAAAATTAAATTAAAATTACATATGTATTAAATTAGATTACTGGCAGAAATAAACAAATAATTTATTGCAATCTTATCCCTTGTGTTTGCTTTGATTGCATGCCCTATAAAGATATGATAGTTTAAAAATGCCTATAAAGGTAAGTAATTAACCGAAATCTTAACCTGTTCATGTTATTTCTTTCTTTTCAGGTACCCATTAAGTTGTATTCAGTATTTTAATAACTCCCGTTATGAACGTTAATTATGTTCTTTTTTTCAGGTGTAATTCAAATTTTAAATATTTTGATCTCAGTATTCATTGCTAATGAATTTAAATCTAATCAAACGTTATTGTTTACTGTATTTTAGTAACTTTTAAAGTTTTATTAATAACTTTATAACAGTGGTTCCCAACGTGGGGCGTACGCCCCACAGGGAGGCAATTTGGCTTTCCAGGGGGGGGGGGGGGGCAATTTGAGAATTCTGCAAAATTTGGACATTCGCTCTTACGATCGTGAAATAATATGCTATTTCTTTAATTTTTTATATTTTTCATTTTAAATGAGTGTATGCAAAAGTAACAAATAAATTTAAAAATCATTTAACTATATAAATTTCCTGGTTTGAAACATTTTTAATTTTGATTCTTTCAAATTGACTCACTACCATAAAAAGTCAAGGCGCTATCAACAGGCACATCACATTTGATCAACCAATTAAAACGCATCTTATTAGAGATGTTTATGTTAGGATTCCAGAGTGAATATCTTAATTTGAGCTGATTGCCAGTGATAGAATATTTTTAGCAGTTCTGGAAAAGAATTACTGTCACAATTCAGAAGGAACGCCCCGTCATTCCGACAGTGTACGTTTTCTGACTGCATGTATATTAGAGATGAGAAGGGCTCAGCCCGAGTCCGAAAGCCCGAGCCCGAGCCCGGGCCCGACACGGGCTCGGGCTCTATTTTTATTCTAGCCTTCGGGCTCGGGCTCGTTCTTTCTGAAACCGGAAAACTATATTTATTTATGTATAGAAAAGATTGAAAGAACTTTTTTCCCCGTTTAAAATTACTTTTCAAGTCTTTTCAATGTTATTTAGATCAAAATGAAGGAGTAACAAAAATCGTGTTTATTTATTTTAGTATTTGATTGCTGTTTCAAAAGAAAATTTGTGATGTTTTCAGATTTATGTGTACGGCATTTTTGACGACGATCAATTAATATGGCGCCAATCAAAACAAACACAAGCAATGAATTTGTTTTTATTAGGATTTTCGTTTGTGACAGAAGATATTTTTTAATCCGATCGTTTATTTATTTTTTATTTAGTTATCTAACACAAAGAGAATGTTTTCTTCGATTTTTAGTAGACCAGAATTAGCTTGAGGTTTGCAAATTATTTAATCTTATATTTGCGCATGAGTCATAATCATTCTTCATATGAAAATAACTTTACTGGGTATTATATCTATTTGTCATGAACTCTGCTCATGCTAAGCACTCTGTAGTAGATTTACGAGATCACTTTGCTTCGTAAGTAAATATAATTACTTTATTATTCCGATAGGAAGCAATCAGTCAGTGTTTCTTCTTTTAATATAAAGGCATCTGACCTTTAAGATAACGGTGTCAATTTTGTAATTTAGGTTGATTTTCCGGTTCACGTCAATCACGGAAGACTGTTATGAGAAAGGAATCGATTATAGTTAAAGATGTATCGGTAAAGAGTGGTATCGGGCTCGGGCGGGCTCGGGCTCTGATGACAAAAAATCTTTCGGGCTCGGATTTAAAATCGTCGGGCTCGGGCGGGCCCGGGCTCCAAAAAACGAGCCCGAACTCATCTCTATATGTTCCATGACTTATTCGGCGGTTTTCTGTGAAGTAATTTAGATTGACTTGCGTTTTGATTTATGATTATTATTTAAATAGTTTAACTAATTATTACTGGTTAAAAAAATGCGAAGTAACAGATTCTGCTATTACTGTCATTGTCGATCATCTGAAAATGTTGGTGTCTGATATGAATGATAGATTTTCTGATTTTCTGCAAACGAATTTTCCATTGCGGGTCATGCAGCCAATGTTAGTTGACTTATCGTCTGATGTTTCAATAAGTTATCAGGAAGAAATCGCTGAAATTCAAAACGATGAGTCAGTTAAAACCTTATTCAGTATAAAATGAACTATGGCATGGCTTTGTGCTGAGACAGAAACTAAGTATCCGAATTCAACAAAATTAGCAAGAGAAATATTGTTGCCCATCTTCGTACTTAGCTGAATGTGGTTTTAGTGCAGTAAGTGATTTATTACTGAAGAAAAGAAATCGACTGGATATCACTAAACGAGATGACTTGAGATTAAAGTTGACAAATCTAGTACTATCTGATATACAATCTCTCTGCAGCGAACATGAAGCACAAGGATGTCATTAATTTTATTCTATTTATCTCGAATCTTATAATTTGAATTTATTTTATTATACATTTATTTATTCTATTTTTTTACTGTCAGCAATTAAAGTGATAAAAGCATCATCGAAAAAGCTTCAGTTAAAGTAATTTTTATGTATCTCAATTCGCTATTAAATATTTCAAAATCTAATTTGCTTTTTACTATTGGTGCATATTATTATTATTATTAATGATTTCTCCCTGAATACTTTTTTTCTTTATGCTCTTTTTTTTTAAACCTTTTTTCTATTTGTTTAAGTTTTTTATTGCATTTTTTAAATGTCTTATTAGATTTTAAAGGGAATTAGACTTCACTTTTTATATAATAAGAATTATTTGTCACAGAGAGGGAAGGGGGGGGGGGGCATGAGGGTTTTAGAGATGATTTGGTGGGGCATGGCCCAAAAAAGGTTGGGAAACACTGCTTTATAATAAAGAATGTGTAAGAATTTTTTTATGTGTTGTCATTTGTCATTGTTTTATTAAATACGAACACGGAGTCTAAATTTTATATTCTCTGGAATATGTAGTAGCCTCCCGCTTAACCGGCCTACACGGGACCGAGGATAAGCCGGTTAAGAGAAAAACCGGTTAAAACGAAGAAGTAAAATATATATATATATATATATATATATGCGTAATTTAATTAATTAAACCCGTAAGGTAGCATTGAGTTTTTAAATTCGGGTAGTTTTAAAAAAGAACATATTTTTTATATTTTGTGAAATGAATATTAGTTATACTTAACGGAATTGAAAGTAAAATATCACTGATAACAAATAATGAAAAATATTTAACACAAATTAAATTGTTGAAAATCATGCCTCACACCTTTCTAAGAAGTTGGAATTGTTCTACATCATGTATATTTAAGTTAATCAACCATAAAGAAATCAGCGACCTTCTTCTGTTGAAGGCAAGGTGCAGTGTTGCCAGATTGGGTACTTTTTAATTCAGATTATTTGACTGTCACCACTTTTTTAAAATAGTATAATTCGCCTATTTTTCAGAATTTTTAATCTATTTCTAAATAGGACGAGTATTTCTTTTTTCAAGAAAGTGGTGACAATCAGCAATTGGGGACAAAAAAGTCCCCAATCTGGCAACACTGGCAAGATGCCCGACATTTTGCAGCATTATCTCTCCATCTCTTTAAGATCTTAAGTTTAACCGAGGAAGTTGTTAGACGCTGCTCAACATATAGTGTAGCGCCAACTCTATTGCTTTTACCCCTTCCGTATGAGGCATTTTAACAGTGTCAACTTTAACTGGATCATCATCAAAATCGTCATCGTATTGAACAACACCAGTGACTGCCCTAATTATATCCTCGTCAAATAATGTTTCATGCTTGAGATTTTTATCAAACTCAAACAACTCTTAACGTCCGTTCGCACCATCCTTCTAACTGTTAGCAGTGTCGGCTTCGTTTTTTGTGGCGACGCGGTGTCTTTGATTTTTAACGACTTTAGCAGGAAAGGGAATGATGTCCGGCAAAAGAGGAACCTTTCCTTCAAGTAGAGTCGAGCTCCTTATCTCCTGACCCATTGTTGATACCCGTCATTCTTTTGTGAATAAACCGTAGATGGGTCCAGTACAAAAGATTTTCCAAGAAAACTGGATAAGTAGGCAAAATACGCGTCTGTACGCAGCCTATGGCTGCGTCTACGGTACATCTACGGTATACATCTACGGTAATCTGTTCTCATCCCTCAATCTTTTTAAACGTTTGTACTACAAAACAGTTTCCAGATAGGTCAGATATTATAGAGTTCCGGGTGGGGGATTGCACTTTTGAGCATTTAAAAACAAATAATCTCAAATCTTCCGAGGGGACATCTCATTATTCCTGGGGGGAACGTCCCCCCACCCCCCCGGGCACAACCTGAATTCAACACTGGCGAAGGTCAACGCGTATCCATTCAGGACAGACGTTCTCCTTTCTGCATTTTACTTCCTTTCCTTCGGGATTGCACTTCAACTGGAAAGCTTAAGCTAAGTTCCTGAGGTCGTCATCTTTAAATTTTGCCTGATGTTGGGGAAAAAAGTCAGCCGGTTAAAGCGGAGTTTCGGTTAAGAGGAGGCCGGATAAGAGGGAGGCTACTGTATTTTTCTTTTAAACGTATTCCTTAACTTAATCTTGATTTCGAATTTTCTTCCGCTGTTGCTGAAAAATGGATATAAATGCAATGCTTATTTATGGAACGACATGATAAGTCACATTTAATTAAAAATATTTTATTCCCGTATATATTATGTTTTGTGAATATGAGCTAAATAGATTTGGTATGTTTTATAGGAAAAGATTGATCTAGGGGAAAAAAAGAAGGAAATATAAAAAGAAAAGAAATGATCAACGGTCAGAACAGTACATGTGTAAAATTATGTAAAATTTGAAATTTGATTTTCATTTGAAATATTGTATGGAAGGCAAATGTTTCTGTCTGGAAAATTTTCCAAATATAATATAGTTTCAATTGATGCTGGATTTAATTACGTTTTGTGTTTGCCCATGTCAGTGGCTCAGGATCTTGTGCTATTCTTCTCTTGTGCTCTATTTCATCTTGTGCTGCTTTTGTAGCCTTGCCAAGCTGTAATAGTGATAGGTTTCAGGCTGGGTATCGTTCCATTTGGTTTAGTCGGTAGAATGTCAGTGCGCTATACTGATGGCCCGGGTTCGAGTCCCGAATCTTTTTCACTAGATTAGCCTTTGCGACTTTTAAGCAATTAATTTGAAATTTGATTTTCATTTGAAATATTGTATGCAAGACGAATGATTCTCTCTGGAAATTTTTCCAAGTATTAATCCAAATCCACTGAAATGCTTATATTAATACAGTGGATGCAAAATGAATGAGACAAAATACATTAGCAATCCCAATCGTTCTGTAACACTCCCTAGTACTATTTACTTAAACTATACCGGATGATTCGAAATAGATACAATTTCTTGAACAGGTGATATTAGAAAAATACTTCCAATTACAAAAAGTATACAAATCAAGTACATCTTTCAGATGTGGCATTTATTTAAAAAGGGATTGCATGCACAAAAATACAAAATTTAATTAAAATACGAAATTGAATTTTTATACGATTTCCTTCTCGTATAACGTATATTAAAAAAAAGAGCAATATTAGAAGGAAGTTCTAAGAAGGACAATAAAAAAGAAATATTTTATTGACAAAACGTACTGAAGTTTTAAATGTTATGAATTTTCAGTTTTTTGGCGTTAAAAACGCCAGAAACTTTCTATTTATAAGTACTTGAAGAATTTTTTAATAAAATGAGCCCATCTTTTATGTAGCACGGCATACAGCAAATATGATCTCCTAACTGCACATCTGCCAATAAATGCATCACAAGTATCTTCTATTAAAACGAATTTTTCCTCACTGTCCTTATTGATGGTTGAAATAGTAATCTGATGAAACCTTTTCTTTGACATAATGGGATGCATAAAATGTTTTCAGTCTTTCCCTTGGGGAAAGGATTGGAACATTAATACTATTAGCTATTTTATTAAAATCAGAGAAAAAATATTATCCTGATAAATCTTAGAATTCCTGTGCAAGTTTCGTTGAAATAACTAAGTTACTTCATATGTATATTATTGGATTAATCCTCCCTTTAGAAGTCAAACTCTCTACTTAAAGCTATCTCAAAACAAATATTTTTCTCCACTCAACAACACAAACTTTCTGACACGTTCACAGAGTCACTTGTATACATAAAAGAATGAAATTTGTAGACGCAACTTCTCAAGTGATTTGGAATTGAATAGCGGTTTTCATATTAAAAAATATGTATATGAAAGGATCAGAATTAAAAGCCTTTTAAAATTCAAAATTTAAATTAAATTTCAAAATTTAAATTGAAATTCTTAAGTTCTTTTTCCTAACTTTAAATCTTTCAAAACCCGTTTTGCATGCGGTAACTTTTTTCCCCAGACCCACGTTTATTACTTTCTGACTTTAATTTTGGACGGTCTATCTTTAAGATAAAAATTGCTGAGTTAGCATTCTTGTAGGCGCTTGTGGCTTGCGATACAGCCGGGTCTTGGTCTAACTAAGTTTCGTCATAAAGCACTAGCCGTCAATCAATAACTAATTAACCAATAAAGCGAAATTACAATGCCAGATTGACACCTTTGCCCTCTGCTGGAAAATATCCCAGATTCTTAACAAAACTCATCTGCTCATACCAAACGGACAGTTTTTTTCTTTTTTTTAGAGATTTGAACCTGTTCTAATTAATCTCAGAATTGATTTAGTTATAATTATGGGTTTCTCGGGGCCTCTGGTGTATTCGTGACTGCCGTGTACCGTCGAAGGAAAATAAACGAAGTTTAATTCAAAAACTGAGGTCCCGAGATAAATTATTTTAATATTTGTGGTTAAACAAATTGGATTTGCTCAATACACCCTAGTTTGTGACGGAAAAGAACCCCGTGAATCGCCGGTATTTCACACACACACACACATATATATACACTAATACATTACATCTTCACTTATATTTGATTGCTGTCTCGTGAAGATTATTCCTGATCTGAAGCATGTTTAAAGTTATCTTGAACCGCTTAGGCAGCATTTTCAGAAAGATCCTTTAACCCAAAAAATGGAAAGTTCTGAATAGTAACAACTGCAAATTATGTGTACATTTAGGAAGAAAAATTAATTCGCGAATAGGCAGGAAATTTCTTTTGAGAGAAAATTGATTGTACGTTTTTAAGATCAGGGGGTTTGGCGGGTGGGGTCGCGGAGGCAGGTTATGTTTTAAGCTCCTTTGTGTGTGTTATTGCTATCTTCGCCATATTTTCAAACAAAATAATTTTGTGAACGCCAGCAAAATAATTTCTTTTTCAGCGATTGAAAAATAAGTAAGCACGAAACTAGAATAATGAAAAGTGGGTGGGCTGGAAGAGCAAATTATTGGGTTGGCTCAGGACCCACGGGCCAATAAAAGTTAGCGCCATTGGTACCAAATCAGTGTAAGTTCCAATGTTAGATTATGAAATGGAGTTTTTAAAAATTAAGAAGTGACATATTTTGGTGCTTTTCATTATTTTACTCCATATATTGGTTCAAAGTTGAAGACAAAATTTTTAAAGTGTAAAATGCCAGGCTTTCACTCTTGACAACGGAGTAACATATTTCACTCTCGACAATGGAGTGAAATATCTCACTCCTTTCTAAGGAGTGGAAAATTCCACTGTTTAAGGAGAGTATTTTTATAAAATTCATTCCAAAAAGAGTGAAAATGCCCGTCACACTTTCAAAGAATGAACTTTTCACTCCTCCCAGCATCAGAGTGCACAAAAAGCAAGTTTTAGCAACTATAATTCTAGTTTATGAATTAATGATTAATTATTATTAATTATTAGTTTAGTAATTAATTCAAATGATAATTACTCGCTATTCAAAAGATTCATAATATTACGTATAGTTTCAAAACCTAGAAAATTATAGACTAGAAATTCTCGATCATTTCGTCTATTCAGTTTATTTGTTTACCTTTTTCGCATAACTCGGAAATCTATATTTGTAGTTTATGGATTTAGAAAATGACTACCTTTCGTTCTAGATGAAGGCGGTATATTTTTCTCTTTTAGTGAACATAGCTTGGTCATTCACTGAAAAAAAATGAGTTTTTTCTGAAAATATTTACTTATTCGATTTTATTAATACATATCACTCTCCAAATAATTTCAATTCTAAATTTCTTCTAATTTTGGAGAAAAAAAAAGTGTAGAAAATTTTTATCAGTTAAATCACTCCCTACAACAGAATAAGAAACTTTCCTCCCGATCCTGTTATCAATACTTGCGATCCGTGATTCATCTCTTATCAGCGACAATCCTTTCAGAACATGAAATCCTTGCAATCCTTCATGGCCCAAAACAGAGGCTAACGAAAAACACAATCTACTGCGGTACATCCCAAGTGTCTTTTTTTACCGACCGCTAGAGTGACGTCATGCTCTTTTCGTACACCTGCATTGTTGCATTCGAGCATCACGTGACTCCAAAGGTCTGTAAAAAAAGATACGTGGAATGCACCGCGGTAGCTTGTCTTTTCCGTTAGCTTCGCTCAAAACTCTTGTTTTATTACAACTAACACCCTGTATATTTATTAAATAATATATCTTTTTATTAAATTATTTTCTTTAAAAAACTTCCACGAATAAAGCGAAAAAAAAAATTGACATACTAAGGAAAAATATTTTATATATTTTTGTTAACATAATTCATAAATATTGAACATTATTTAATAAATTACTTATCGAAAATATTTGCAGTAACTGGGATTTTTTTTTTCTGAAAAAAGACAATCTTCTCCATCGACGATAATCTGTTAAGATCTGTCAAAGATATCGACATTACCTTGTTTTAGCGAAAATCAATATTTAATGTTTCATAATACTTTTTTGTAATTAAGGAAAAAGCAATTTAGATATTATTTCATTAGTATTGATGTTTCAATTAGACATGTATTTTAAAAGCGTTTTCAAGCAGCATCGTAAGTTTTTATTTTATAGAATAATATATTATTTTATTGCATCTTTATTTTATTATACAGGGTGTCCACACTCAACGGTGTCCAAAGAACCTAAACCGTTATGCATAGACATATAATTCCAATTACAAAAATGTTTTAAATGAATTAAAGAAGTATTTAAAAAGTGATTTGGGTCATTAAAAACATTTCTTAAAAAAATGCTTAATTTTAATTTTTAAACACCTCCTCCATCCCCCCCCCCCCCCTCCGGTCATATAAGTTATATTTAGAAAAAAATATCATGTTACACTAAGAAGTAAGACAGAAAATGAGTCTCATTCTTATACGATTAAAACTGACCGAGTAATAGCTGTTTAAAGTTGAATCATCTTTTTTGCTGCGAAAAAGGTGTTATTCACAAATTTACTAGAAATATAAATGATTGTCAGATATAAAAAAATAATAGTTGAGAGTAAAATTAACATTACAACTTAAATTTGAAATCTGTTTTCATTCTGACATATTAAAGAAAAATATACACTTGTACTTAAATATACGTGAAAAAATAACAGAATTTCTGTTAAATGAAATGATGGAAAGCAACAGTCGCAATTCTTTTTAAAATGATACATATTTTAAAATGCTATTAGATTATCTAATCTAAAACTTAATTACAGTGAAACCTCCCTGTGCGGCCACCCCCCTGAACAACCCTTTTTTCATGGAACGAAATTTATTCCCGTAGGCTCAATACTAATTTTACCTCTATTCAAAGACCCTCTCAATTGAACTCCCTCCATGAGCGACCCATTTCTTTGAAGAAAATGAAATAAATTCCATTTTTTCCTGGTCACTTGAAGAAGGTTTTATTAGAAAAATAATTCCGGAGAGCGCATTATTCATCAAACTTGCTTAAACCCTTTTTTGGCTTTTTAGACAATGAATTTAACGCTGATGACAAATGAAGGGCGGTCAATAAACTCTCCTGCCCTATTGTGTCAGGAAACTCTCAAAGGAATAGATAAATTAATGAAATCGTCATTATTTGGTCCCGTAAACAAAAATTGCATTTATTTACTGAACTTTGGAAGGACTAGGAAATAGAAGTTATAAAAGATAAAACCGTAAAATCACAACAAACGTCAATGTATTCATTTTTTAAACTCTGCAGTAATTAACTTGTGTAATTGACTTTTGTTTTGATGCTTAAATTTTCATATTTTTTCATATTGTGAAAAATGAATTTTAATAACATTAATTGTTACCTTTTTTCAACAATTATAATCTAGATTTAAACATCACCTCCATTAAGAGACCACCTCTCGGAGCGACCCATTTTTATTGGAACGAAACGTGGTCACTTTAGGAAGATTTTACTGTAATAAAAATTAAAGTTATCTTAAAATTTGTTCGAAGTGTCTCTCTTCGGCCAGAAACGTAGGCGTTTCCTACTAATACTTTAAGCCCGTTGTGTACGATCCCTCGAAGGTTGCCGCAACTCATGCGTATTCAGATGCAGAAAATTGGCATAAATCATGCAATTCAAAGTTTTATAAGTCGGTCAATTTTAGTGTTAGATAAATGGGACTTTTCTTTATCTTACTTCTTAGTGTAACAGAATTTTTTTACTAAATCTCACTGTAGCACCGAGGACCGTATAAAAATTTAAATTTCGTAATTTTTTAAGGAATTATTTTATTGAACAAAATGACTTTTAAAACAACTGTTTACCTGATGTTAAACATTTTTGTAAACAGAACATTATGTCTATGATTAATGGTTTAGAAATTAGCCATTGGACACCGTTGAGAATGGACACCCTCTATGTCACATAACAACAGAGTGATTAAAAACAATGTGATTAAAATGTGCTTAGATGAGCTTTGCGATGTTGTAGAAACAACTAACAATTTATTTACACGATACCATTGTCATATATAAATTCCAAAAATGAGAGAGTTTTTCTATAGATTTATCTGACATATATAGGACTAGCTAAAGTACCCGGCGTTGCACGGAATTTAAGAATGTTTGTTTTGAAAAATCAACGATAGCGTGTTTGTTAATTTGCGTAATTTTCACTCTTTTTTTTTTCATTTAATCCGGACAACAGATTACCTACTTACTTAGCAAATAGAATCTGTGATCTAGATTGAGACCGAGATTAAAACCTTTTGATGATAAGTGTTTTTCAAGTATTTTGTTATTAAAATAATTTTTTCATGATTAAAGAAAAATGGCAAGTGTAACAAAATGACTGCCTTCCCTTATTTTTATAGCATATAGATGGCGCTGTTGCCACTGTCGGCAAAATATCCTGAGATATTTTGCCAAACATGAAGTGAAGTGAATGTATGTAATGATGATTGCGCGGGTTTAATTAGAGTTTCGGCGACTATACGAAATGTATCTCCCCTAGAGATGTTTGTATGGAAATATGTATGTTCCAAAGTTATTTTTGCGCTTTTCGCGACTTTGTATATATTTTGTGTGTAATTGATATTAAAATGTGTTTGTTTAAGTGTCGAAAGAGTTTATCCAAACCCACATCGACACAAAATGACGCCCAACGTGAAAAAATCTCCTTCTTCAAAAACGAAATTAAACGGAACCGCTATACCAGGTTCAAAATATTGTCATCCGGACAATAATGACAGTGGATAATTGTGTATTTGTCATCCTGACAAAGTAAGTGATTAAAAAGAATCTCCAAATTCTAAAGTTTGAGAAACAAGAAAAGCGTTTTCCTTCTATAGTGTATTGCCGCCCTGGCAAATGAGTAAAAAGAATCAGCTAGATTCGTAATTGTGTGAAATCGTCATTTCAAGAATAGTTTTAAAAAGAACCACTTCGGTTCTAATGCTTGCATTCTTTTTTGATAATAAATCAAGTAATTAGTGCCATCCTTATGGAATAATTATTTGTGGGGTATGCTTCAATCTTCAAAGTTCTCAAGGTGAAAGTGTGCTGTTTAAAATCATAAAATATCTTTGAGTTTGTTACATAATTGCTGTTTGTGATCCTCGAAAATTCTTTACGCAGTTTAAAATGTTTTCGAAATAACTTTCAGTGTTCTACTATCGCCGATATTCTGTGTGTTTAAAAGAAATCTGAAACCGCCATATGAATCAGCGAAAAGTGATTAGATAAAGAAAGATAAATCTTATTTTATTTGTTTTGTTACCGGTAAAAAGTTGAATTTTTTTTTTCTGTTTATTGCTGGCCGGCTGGTGTTTATTTATTTTTAAATGCTGTTTTATGTATGTGGTTTTTTTTTTGTTTTTGTTCTTTTGAGTATTATGAAAGATTAATTTTCTGAAAAAGAGATTTATATAATTTCTTTTGGTAATATTTTTTTCTTTTCTTTCTTTCAATCAATATTATTTGAGTTTTATGATTATTTGTTCTAACTGTGCACAGCGTAGTATATTAGAAAAGAAAAGTGATTTCAGTAATCGTCAATTATTATTTAGAATCTTGTTTATTTTAAAGAAGTAAGTAAGTACTTTATTTTGATATTTTTGTTGCTTTCATATTTATTTGTGAATGAAAATTTTTTTCGCATCAAATTATCGATGGTATTTCATATACTTAAAATTTTATGATTTAAATATTTCTGACAGTTTTATACGGTAAGTTATAAAAAAAAAAAAAAAGTTGCATATTAACTGATTATAATATTTTGCATTAATATTTACATGAGCTCATGTTTAATTAGAGATAGATTTTAGTATGGTATTAAATTATTTTTGTATGTTTCATCAATTGTTTATGAAAGTTTATGCATATTTACCTGTAAGGGGAAGGTAGTTATTTTGTTATTTGATTATTTAATGGGTCAAGTATTGCATATAATTTTGTAATTTAAGCATAAATTTAACTGATTTTAGGAAAAATGGCGTTTCTTTCTAAAGGGAAAAAAATCGATTTATATAATTTGGCTACCGAATTAGAACTTCAGGTAGATGCAGATGATAAAATAGTAGTCTTGCGTGAAAAAATTATGAAGTGCGCCCTTTTTAAAGACGATGAACAATTTGTAAAAGAGGCATTGATTGCTATCGTGGAAGATAGAATAAAACAAGAGAGCATAGAAGAACAAAATAGGAAAAAACAAGAGAGCATAGAAGAACAAAGGGTTGAGGACAAACGTATCGCAGAGGAAAGAGCTTATGAGTTAGAAAAACTTAAGCTGCAAGCTCAAAACCATACCGCGACAACTGTCCCACAAAATCAAATGGACCAGATGCGTATAGATATTAAAAACATCCTACCACCGTTTAATCCGGAAAAAGATAATATGTCGTTGTTCTTGACAATGTTTGAGCGTCAAATGAAAATGTTAAATGTCTCCAAAGATTTTTGGGTCTCACAATTAGTCGCCGTACTTCCGAATGACATTGCTAAACTTATAGCAAGAGAGCCTGAAGAAATGTTCAAAAACTATGCACATATTCGTGACATTTTGTTAAAAAGATTTAAATTAACAGCGGAGAAGTTTAGGGTATTATTTAGCCGACATCAAAAAAGAGAGAATTCTACTTGGAAAGATTTTTACTTTGAAATTAGAAATTATTTTGAAGGTTGGTTATCCGAATTAGAAGTTAATTCATTTGAAAAGCTCTCAGAACTAATAATCGCTGATCAGATTAAAAAAAAGTGCCCACCAGAATATAAAAATCATTATTTAGATGGTTGGGACAAACTAAATGACCCTGTCTTGTTGGCCGAAAAGCTTGACATGTATGAAAATATTAGACCCCCTTTTCAAAAATCAGCAAGTAATTCAAAATCGCGTGAAACACAGAAACATGTTTTGTCAAAAAATTCAAATGGTCAGGAATTCTGGAAAAATCAGGTAACCAAAAATGAAGCTAGCGAACATTTTGGAAATTTCAAAAATATTTCTACCTCAAAATATACGAATTCACGCTTTGTAAACGATGATAAGCGTCCAGCTATAAGCTGCTATGGCTGTGGGAAACAAGGTTTTGTAAAAGCAAAATGTCCTAATTGTTCCCCATCTACGCAAGTAAAATCAGCAAATTTTAGTTCCCTACATCTCCAATCTTGTTATATTAATACACAGGCAACACCTATGTTGTATATAAAGGTAAATGGTATTACAGGGTTAGCTTGCGCAGATACCGGAGCTACACATTCCATTGCTGGGGAAATGTTGTTCAAGCTTCTCCGTGACCAAGGAACTTCGTTCGAAGAGACCAGTGTAAACATAACGCTCGCTGATGGCATACGAAAAGAAACTAACGTTCTTCAAGCAACAATCACTGTTGAAATAGAAGGTCGCAGAACTAATACAACGATTTTTGCGTTACCCGGAGCCACCGGAAATAGAACATTGTTAGGCATAGATTTTTTGAATAAAATGGGGATTGTGTTGGATATGCGAAGCCAAAGTTGGTATTTCCAGAACAATCCAAGATATAAATTTCCTTTTGTTGAGGATCCTTTCAAAATGACACCTGAAATCTCAACACCAAATGTCAAAGCTAACACAGTTATGTTAAGAGAAAATGAAGGTCAAAACCTATCTGCAATACAACGAAAGAGATTTAATGACTTGCTTGAAAAATTTTCCAATACCTTTCAACCAGGGGGAGAAGCAACACCCGTCGTCGAACATCACATAAACACTAGAGAACATCGTCATATATCATTACCACCTTACAGATTATCACCGGCAAAGAAAGAGTTGTTGAAAACAGAAATTGATGATCTTCTTGCCAAAGGAATTATTGAGCAATGCGAATCTCCATATTCTGCACCAATCGTGCTCATTCCTAAGCCAAATGGTAGTGTACGTCTATGTGTAGACTACAGGAAGCTCAATGAGGTGACTATACCGGATACCTATCCACTCCCTCGTATGGACGATCTTCTACATCAGGCAAAGACTGCCCAGTTCATGACCACTCTGGATCTGAATGCTGGCTACCATCAGGTGAGTGTCTATGGGCCTGATCGTGATAAAACTGCTTTTGTATGTCCTCTCGGAACATACCGCTTTCGAAGAATGCCTTTTGGACTCCGTAACGCTCCTGCAACGTTTCAGAGGACGATGGATAACTTTCGCAACGGACTCCCAGATGTAAATATTCTCTCTTACCTTGATGACCTCATTATTTTATCATCAAGTTTTGAACAACATCTATCTGATCTTGAAGCTGTTTTTCAAAGATTAGACAAATGGAAACTTTCTGCAAATCGAGAAAAATGCAACTTTGCGTGTTCCAGAGTAAAGTACTTAGGACACTGGATAACTCCAAATGGCCTAGAAGTTGATCCTGGGAAAATTGATGCTATTGTGAGGATCCCGCCTCCCAAGAATATAAAACAACTGCAATCGTTTCTGCAGACATGTTCATGGTATCGCCGTTTTATACAAGATTTTGCAGAAATATCCAGACCGCTTAGTAACCTCACTAAGAAGAATGTGCAATGGCATTGGGGTGCCGATGAAGAAAATGCATTTCAAGCCTTGAAGCAATGCCTGGTTTCATCACCAATATTGAAACAGGCTGATGAAACAAAACCCTTCATCATTCGAACCGATGCAAGCAATTATGCTCTTGGAGCAGTACTTCTCCAGGGTAAAGGTGCGGAAGAGCATCCGATTGAGTACGCCAGTAGATTACTGATTCCTGCAGAACGCAACTATCACACCACGGAACGGGAAGCTCTTGCTGTTGTCTGGGCTCTTAATAAATTCAGAGGATACATTGACGGAACAGAAGTTACTGTGGCATCCGACCACCAGCCTCTCCGATGGCTCATGAGCTTAAAGTCCCCTTCTGGAAGACTTCCCAGATGGGCTTTACAGTTGCAAGAATTTAATGTGAAAATAGAATACATTCCAGGTAAAGCGAACGTCATAGCTGACATGCTTTCTCGTCCTGCGTGTGATCATATCAGTAAAGAAGATTGTGATATTTGCACCATAATGATTGATATCCCTGCTAAAATGCCTAGTAATCTACGTGCTGAACAAATGAAAGATGAAGAATTAAAGAAAATTATTAAAAGTTTTGAAGATGAAGAAAAAACTCTAGACTACACTAACTGGACTGAACGTGGTTATATTATGAACCAAGGAGTTTTATACAGGTATTCCCCAACTTCGGAATCTGAAGAAGCACAACTAGTAGTCCCCTCACATGAAAGGGAGAAAATTTTAAAAGAACACCATGACTCACCTACGGCTGGTCACTACGGTGCTGAAGGTACATTTAATAGAATATTCAAAAGATATTATTGGACTGGACTGCGTTCATACATTGCAGATTACGTCAAACATTGTGCTGAGTGTAATAGGTATAAACCTTCTAATCAAAAACGATCCGGTTTGTTACAAACACCAGTGTATTCACAACGATTTGAAGTTCTATCAATTGATCTTTTTGGCCCTTTACCAAAAAGCAAGAATGGTAAAAGATGGATATTCATAGTAGAAGACTGTGCAACAAGATGGGTTGAACTATTTGCCCTTACAGAAGCTACTGCAGCACAGTGTGCAACTACGTTGCTCGAAGAAGTTATCCTTAGATATGGTCTACCCAGACGTATAATATGTGATAACGGACCACAATTTGTTAGTAGTGTAATGCAACAACATTGTTTTCTTTTAGGTATCAAACAAAACCCAACTCCCATATATCATCCTCAGGCAAACCCTGTGGAGAGAAAAAATAGAGATCTCAAGCCGAGATTGGCTATATTAGTAGAGAATGACCACTGTTCATGGGAAGAGAAACTTCCAACAATACGTTTTGCAATGAATACTGCTAAGTGTGACACCACTGGAGAAACAGCAGCATTTTTACAATTTGGGAGAGAATTAAGAACGACAGACGATGTTCAACACGACATTCGTGCTGTAATTCACAATGACAACTTTGTACCTGAAATTACACCATACCTCAAGAAATTTGCATACTTCACCAAAGACATTAAGGACAAAGTTGAAGCCAAGCAAGATCAAAGAAAGAAATACGCTGACCGTAAAAGACAATCAGGACATTGTTTTGCTGCAGGAGACAATGTTTGGGTTGACTTACATCCAGTAAGTAAAGCCTCTAGCAATAAAACTGCAAAGTTCATGCCTAAACGTGACGGACCATACATTATTTTAACTCAAAAATCACCCACCACATTTGTTATAGCAAGCATGGACAATCCAAATGAACCGCTTGCTACATGTCATACGTCAGCTTTGAAACTGTGTAAAGACTCTGACATTGTGCCTATTGCACCTATTAGGAAACGTGGCAGACCACCTAAAAAGTTACTGGTTCCTCACCGGGACGTCCGCGGAACCAGAGGGGGAGGTTGTAACAAAATGACTGCCTTCCCTTATTTTTATAGCATATAGATGGCGCTGTTGCCACTGTCGGCAAAATATCCTGAGATATTTTGCCAAACATGAAGTGATGAAGTGAAGTGAATGTATGTAATTATGATTGCGCGGGTTTAAGTAGAGTTTCGGCGACTATACGAAATGTATCTCCCCTAGAGATGTTTGTATGGAAATATGTATGTTCCAAAGTTATTTTTGCGCTTTTCGCGACTTTGTATATATTTTGTGTGTAATTGATATTAAAATGTGTTTGTTTAGGTGTCGAAAGAGTTTATCCAAACCCACATCGACACACAAGTACAAACGTTCGATGAATCTCTCTATTCTAAAAAAAAGTAACTACCGCTGTCACCGCCGCCGCCGCCGCCGGTTTTGATTTTTTTGTGACCGGAGGCCTTTCTTCGTTAATATTAACAAAAAAATAATGCATACAAAAATATGAAAATCGGTGGTTTTATACAGAAATGTTTGATAAACACGCTGATGCAGACAGTTTTCAAATCGAAGAATTATTTAAAGAGTTATTTAATGCTAAAGTTGGACAAAATCGTTCCACTAAAAAAGTTTTATAGCAGCAAAATCTATACATGGCAGTGTAATCATTTTTAGATCATTTTATGCGTTAGAATTTGCCGGAGTGCAGATTGCATTAATTTTTTTATTTTGACTCATTTTTTCAGGTTTTATTTCTATTTTAAATTCAAATTTTCAGCATTTCTAGAGATATTTTTTACAGATTTCAGAAAATTGCACTAATTTAAACTGTTGCCAACTGTATAAAAAGCGCAAGCAATAATGTTTGCTTCAAATTAAAAATTTGTTTACACGTGACTATTATAAACAGGAAAAAAACTTTCAAATTAGAATTAAATAATTACTTATAAAAAGCAAGAACTTATTAAAAATTACGTCATAAAAAGTATACACGTGAATTTTAAAAGAGAAAGGATATTGTAAAATAATAAATTCATTAACATGCGTTAGAAGTCTTAGGAGAAATTACGTCATATTTACGTCACATTATAGTTATTACATAAAATGAACACAAAATAATATTGCAAAAAAGTTTAAATTTAGAAATTGCGCTAAACATTTATTTGATATTTTGAGAATTAATTTAAAATGTCTCATTTAAAAGAACTTTCTTTTCGCTTTGTTAAAAAATACCAGGAGACAAAGACTCTCTTTACTTAATTCCTTTTATATTAGCTTATTTTGAAATGTTTTACACGTGTATACGTCATCAAGTTATTTTTATTTCGACGTTTTATTTGTGTTTTTATTAATGTTGTACGAATTTATTTGTTCTTTCGTTATTTAAAATAAAAATTATATCAATTTGTGTAATTTGGCGAGTGGTTTGGCGATTTATATAATTTGGCGAAATTGGTCGACAGGATAATCAAGTAGTACCGCACCGGATTTGGCGTTAAAATTCCCCAATCAAAGAGAAATGAATAGAAATTCGTTTATAGGGAGATCGCCACTGTTTTTTAAATTATAATTCAATCTTTCGAAATCTTTTTAAAGCCGATCAAATTAGCGTGTATTTAGAGTCTGCGGTGTCTGGACGGGGGTTGGCGAGCGTAGCTCGTAGGGGGCCGAGCCCCCTAGTTTTATTAAAAAAAAAATAATAATAATAAAAAAATAAATCTAAACCCTTATTTCAGTTTTTTACTAAGCTTCTTTCACTAAACCTTTGTGAAAATTCTAATATACACGCATACACACACTTATATATATGGAATGGATTTAAAAATGGCTAAAACAAATTCACAGGACCTCAAAATTTTAAAATATGCGAATATTTCCATAACCTACTTTTTATCGTATTCCAATATGTTTTTTCAAACTCATATGACGGTATATATATTCACCTGTTGATGCTCATTATATTTCCAATATGACGTAATATCCACTTTTATTTAAATTAGTCAAATTATTTATTTCATTTTTATTTTTCATGTGGAAAGCTTACAATAGCAAAGTTATGAAGTAATATTAACTTTTTTAAAAATTCGTCAAACTATTTATTTTATTTTTATTTTTCACGTAGAAATCTTGCAATAGAAAAGTAATTATTGTGGTAAAAATTTTATTGTGGATTTTTAATATGTTGGCAACTGCTATAACGAAAAATGTTTAAATTTGATAGGAAATTGCTGTTAAATTGGTGCTTTTTTATTAATTAAAAATTAATTAAAAATTATTTGGATTCCGGATTACTTTAGTTGCCTCGGACGTGTTTTAATACACATGTACGTAGCATTTCACAATTCGGGCTTCCAAACTATGGATGTGTATAAAATTACAGACAGAAATATTTTCATTTTTATATATTAGATTGTTTTCATTCATTCAATTCCTATTATTAGTTCACACTCTTCCTATATTTCTATATCTTATTCAAATTTTCAATCGTTACTAAAATACTAATTATTCATCCACTCAATTTCAAATACATCTTTTAAAACTTCAGAGGATGACACTTCATATTAATACAGTTTTTTCATACATTAATTCTTTAATTAAATTTAATTAACTAAACTTTTAATTTTATATGGGAGAAAAAATATTCTCTTATTCAAATCTTCAATCGTTAATAAAATACTTATTATTCATCCACTCAATTTCAAATACATTTTTTTAAAACTTGTAGTGGATGACATTTGAAGTTAATATAGTTTTTCAAATATTAAGTCATTAATTAAATTTAATTCATTAATTTTATTCAAATTTTTAATCGTTAATAAAATATTTATTATTCATCCACTCAAGTTCAAATACATGTTTTTAAACTTGTAGTGGATGAAACTTGATGTTAATACAGTTTTTTAAAATATTAATTCATTAATTAAATTTAATAAATTAATTGTAGTTTTATATGGGAGAAAAAAATTTCTCTTATTGACCTAAGTAGGAACTGTCTTCATTTTTTTTTTTTTATATATATTACTTGTTTTTAATTTAAATAAGTAGCAGCCATACTCAAACTTTTTTTCTCGCGGGCCGCAGCCATGTGTTTGCGACTTTAGGTAGGCCGCAATGCGCTTATAAAAGGGTAAAAAAAAAAAAGAGTAATTAAAAGAGTAAGATAACATAAGTAGTATAAACAAGCAATATAACAAAGTTAATATTATCAGTGGGATTGAACGTTTGTTGCGGAAGAACTGCTACAACACCCTTTTTCCAAATAATACACTTCGTATTAAATTTCCATCGCAAATGCTGTAGAAATAGGCCGAGAAGTTTGGTGATTGGAAATAGTGGTGTAAAAGTTTTTTAGTAACGACATTTTTACGCGACAAAAGTTCAACCCTAAAAAGCATAGGGTCAGGAGGGATAATTATGACCACTTGGAAAAGTGATGTTTTTAGTACACAGAAAGTAACATCGACCCTTTAAGGACACCTTCTAAACATTTTAATTGTGATAGCTGTTTTAAGTTAAAAGGATGGTTATAATTACTCTATCAAAGTTTCACAATCAGAAAAGTTTAGGGTAATTAAGACCTCTAGTGGGGAAATTATGACCACAATATTTTCTCTTTATACTTGCCTATACACATTTGTCTGGAGTAATTGAGACCACTTTGACTTCCAAAGTGACAAATTCGTTTATCAAAAATTTTTATAGACTTAGTTTCAAATTGCTATTCGGATCTCAAAAAGGCTTCAGACTAGTGATAAAGAATATCTAAGATGAAATATACATTATGAAGTTAATATCTAAGCTTGAAACAAAATTTTACCATACACAGTTTTCTCCAATATGGTGAAATACGGTCATAATTACCCCTCCTGACCCTATTAGCTAGATAATAAGGTAAAACGTAATAACATAACAATACAGAATTTTCAAGTTCTAAAGAAAAAAATTAGGAGATTTTCTCAAATAACACAGTCTTTTGCTCAATATAATTTTTTATTATTACTAGGGGGCTCTGCCCCCTACGAGCTACGCTCGCCAATCCCCGTTCAGACACCCCAGATCCTAAAAGCACGCTAATTTCATCGGCTTTAAAAAGATTGAATTATAATTAAAAAAATAAAAAAACAGCGGCGATCTCCCTGTAATCAGGTTTTCATTTATTTTTCTTTGATTGCAGATTTTTAAGGCGAAATCAGACGCTCTTAAGAGATATAATGGCTGTTTTCGTCTTTGATTAAAAAACATTAGTTAAAAATTTGAAAATAAGCTGATGTAAAATGAATTAAGTAAACAGAGCCTTTGCCTCTTGGTATTTTTTAAAAACACTATAAAGTTCTTTTAAATAAGACATTTGAAATGCATCGTTTTAAATCTGACGTAATTTTCATCAAAGTTTTCTTTCTCTTTTTAATATTCACATGAAAATACTTTTGTTGTTAGAAAGGAAATATTGTTTTGGCTGCCTTAGAATTCACGAAAATAGTTGAAAAAATTATCTCAAAACATGAAATAAATGTCTCGCGCAAATATATTTTTTAATTTAAACTGTTTTGCCAACTGTTAATTATTAGGCCTTTTTAAATATGACGTAATTTCCTACAACTATGACTTTTAACGCATAAGAATGAATTTATTATTTAAAAATTTTCTTTCTCTTTTAAAATTCACGTGTAACTATAGTTTTTATGACGTTATTTTCAATATTTTCCTGATATTTAACACGTAAACACTTAATTCTAATTTGAAAGTTTTTTTTTTCCGTCTTTAATAGGTACGTGTAAATAAATTTTTAATTTGAAAGAAATATTATTCTTTGCGCTGTTTTTAAAATTGGCAACAATTTAAAGCAATACCCTTTTCTAAAATATGTAAAAAATATATCTCGAAATGCTAACAATTTGAATTTAAAATGGAAATAAATCCTCAAAAAAATGAGTCCAATAAAAAAAATGCAGTCTGCACACCGAGAACTTCCAATGTATAAAATAATCTAAAAATGTTTAAATTCCTATCTATAGTTTTTGCTCCTATAAAACTTTTCTCATGGAACGATTTTGACCAACTTTAACATTTAATATCTCTTAAAATAATTATTCGGTTTAACCCCTTGGGGACGAGCGACACGTATACGTGCCGCATGAATCCCAAGAATCCTTGTTTTTTCCCACCAGTAAAATTTTACTGTAAAATCTGCCTTATTTAATCAGCGCATTTTCTCGATTCAAAAAGACACAAATTTCTGTTTTTAAGAAACGGTGACAGAAGATTAAAAATTTCGTAAAAGGTTCCGTCCCGAAGGGGTTAATAACTGTCTGCATCAGCGTGTTTATCAAACATGTCTGTATAATACCACCGATTTTCATATCTTTGTAAGAAACAGTTTTCTTAATATTAACGAAGAAAGAACCACCGGTCACAAAAAATATGGATGTCGATCTAGGATCGGGATACCGGGAATATCTACGCAGATTTTCATTGGTCCATTTCCAAATCGCTACTTTATATATATATATATATATATAGAAGGATTAGGTGAGTTAGTAATTGCCGAAACGTCAGTGAAGGCTTACTGTGGAGACACGAAAAGTTTTGATTTCCGTTTGTCTGTCTGTCTGTCCGTCTGTTCCGCGATAACTGCCGCAAAAAGCATCCGATCGGCTTGAAATTAATGTGGCATGTTGATGAGGTACTCGGACTTAGCTGTATGGTTTTTGGTTAAATTTGGTTCATTCGTTCGGGAAATATAAAATATTTTATTTTGCTCTGTAATGCTTTTCAATGGCAAGTCAGACGATTTTCAAATTTTCATTTGTTGAAAGAAATGGCTCATATAAAAAATGGATTTAAATGGTAAATTTTTGATGCTGAAATTTTTAAATAAGAGTAGTAAATTATTCCTATTAGTTTGCAATTTTGTCAAAACATTTGTCAGAGCTTTTAAATTAGGTGTATAACTTATGATGGAATTTTATACATGTGTTCGAATAATATAAAACATTTTATTTTATGAATTTACTTATATTTCATTTTTTTTCTTTTAACCGTTGCGTAGCAACTATATCTCATCTAAAAATATCATAAATGTGAAAGTATGTATGGTTTTTAAAGTCAAATCAAAGTTAAAAGGAATGAATTAATGAATGCCTTTGTATAGATATTTGCATATAAATTGATTTAAACGCAGAAATGAAAATAGTATTTATATACTATATAGAATAATATCTTTATTTATGTATTCAACTATTTTGATTATAAAGGAAAAAGTTCGTTATTTTCATACAGAATAAACTGACATTATTCTATTAAACTTTATAAACTTTATTGTTGCCAAAAAAAAAAAAAAAAAAAAGGGAATAACAATTTCTCCCAAAGAGTTCATTTTAATTTGTAAGATTTTCACGTGCAAAGGGAAAATGCAGCAAATTACAAATAATAAAAAAGATAAATAGGACAGGAATGAATACATATAAACATTTCACACCAAATACCACCTAAATTAATTTTTGTAGTGGTATGTTCCCACACTACGAAGAAAGATTCCTCGATTTACACAATTTTACTTGGCCTTCCTTTTCTCATTGGTTGCGATTTCATTTTCGCAATTGCGTATATTAATTGGCACAAAATTTTACATTTTTATGACTGAGGTATATGTAAGGCCATACAAATAAGAAATTCCGTATTGTTTCCTATAAAATGTGATAAAGTGTTGGTTAACTATATATGTTTCTATTAAGAGGAGCAGGGCTGCCAAGCCTCCGGCGTTCTGGATACCAGTATTTTAATACAAAAAATGTTACTTTATTTAATTGAAACATTTGCGCGATTTAAAAGAACAACATTTTCTGCAGGGTTCGCAAAGCTGGACCCAGTTCGAAAAAACCCGGTGGGTTTTTTCAGAATGGGCCCACTTGAAAAAGCCCACTAAAAAACCCATAAAGTGGGTTTTTTCAATTTTCAGATATAATTTAAAAATTTAAACAACATATACATTTAATGAATTTAAGTCATTTCAGTTAATTTTGAAAAAATATTAATATATAAAAGGCATTACACGTCTGAAGTAAAATAAAAATGTATTTCAGCACATTAAAATACTTTACTAACATAGAACCTAGTAGGCAACATACATAGTACATAATTATAGGTATGTCTTTATATAAAAAAATTCAAATCAACTATATTCATGGAAATAAAAAATATGTATTTTTACTTTCTTCTATCTTTACAAGAAGAAAGTATTGGATTCGTGAAAAATTTCGACTTCCAGTTCATGATGGATTTATACGTTTTAAAAAGGTCCTGAAGTCAATTTGATAGTTTTTAGAAAATGACTGTCTGTATGTGAAAAAAATTTTGGGGTGCTCTATCTCAAGAACTAATGCACAGAATTTCACAAAACTTTAGATTGAGTTAGACCTTGATGTAAACGGTTGCTGATTAGTTTTTGGTGTATACTGCCCAACAGGTGGTGCTGCTATGCTGCATTTGTCTCAATTTTTTCAATAGCTTTATCTCAAGAACTAATGCACAGAGTTTCATAAAACTTCAGATTCAGTTACAAGTTAAATTGATGCGTATCGAGTTTTGGTGCATATCGCCTAACAGGTAGTGCTGCTATGCTGCATTTTTCGCGATTTCAGCAATAACTCTTATCTCAAGAACTAATGTACGGGCTTGAACAAAAATTTAGATTCAGTTAAACCTTGATATAAACTGGTGCTGATTAGTTTTTAGTATATTATCGCCCAAGCGGCGCTGTTGTGCTGCATTTATCTCTCTTTTTGCAATAGCTTTATCTCAAGAACTAATAATGCATGGATTTTCATCAAATTTCAGATTCAGTTAGATGTTGACGTAAATTGTTACTGATCAGGTTTTGGTGTAAATTACACAACAGGTAATACTTATATCTCCTTGTTATATGCATCCAATTCAACAAATCTATATTTTACAATCCTCATGATGGACATAAATTGCCATTTAATTTTGGCACTGTGATAGTGAATTTTGAATTATTAACATGTATGAGATAGAAAGAAACTTTTGGGATTGGCACATCCAACTAGTTTACCCCTTTTTTTTCTTCCTGCTTAATATATTTTAAATTTTAATATTCTATTCATTATTTGATTTAAAGAAAATTAACAATTTTATATCTTCTATTATATTTAAAACTAATTTGTGAAAAACACTGACATTTAATTAATTTAAATTCATATAATTTATACAATTTATAACTTGTAAAATAGCACTACAATTACATTGTATATAAGGGAACAATGTATTTTTTTATGTATAGTGTATATAATATATAGAAAATATAGTATACAATAATGTAATTACGCATGTATTATACTTTTGAAAAAACCCGATTTTCCCCGGGGAAAATTGGGTTTTTCATGAAAAAACCCGAAAAAACCCAGGTGGGTTGGGTTTTTTCAGAAAAACCCGGGTTTTTGCGAACCCTGATTTTCTGTAAGGTAATAGTGTTGTGCAAAAAGCCTGAGACTTGCCATGTCTGGTGGTGAGTGAAATGTTTTATTTAATGCATTTATCTCTATTTTAATGCTACGTGAACAACGACCCGTGTAACAGCTTGTAGAATGTAAAATAAATTATTAAAATAATCCCTATTACGAAAAATGAAACAAAATGCCCGGCTAAGGGAAATAAAAGGTTAGTTAACCTTTCGTAATTTGACCTGAACACAGGTGTGCATCAAATTTCAACGGTGTTTGTAACATCACGATTTTAAATTAAATGTGGATACTATTAAAAGGCTATCACAAAAAATACTTAACGGCGCCATATCACGTTTATCTATTTAGTCAATTGGAAGTGGACACGATGATGAATTATTAACCGTTAGGTTTAGAACTCCCCCTACTTTAGCGTGATTTTAGTAAGTTAATGCTATCGAGTACATTTTTAGATATTTAGATTAGATCTTAGATATAAATATTGCAGAATGGTAATCAAAATTATTATTAGATTTCTAAATTAGATGTCTCAGTTTACATTTCCAAAAGTTCTTTATCCATTAGATACAGATGTTTGTGGTTAGCAGGCAAGTAAATACTGCTGTATGGATATTAGGATAACGTAAAATGCTTGACCAAATTGTTGCTTATCCTTATAAATCGCAGTGTAAAAATGAATCTAAGATATAGGATAATCATTAACTCAATCAATAGAAAATTACAAATGCAAAATAAATTACACAACGGGGGTTCAGGGGGGGGGGCACCCCCTGAAGAAATTTGATTTATTATATAAAAATTACTAGAATAAGTAGCTCGTGAGAATTTCAGAATATCATTACATAACAACGTGTTTAATTTAACGCTTCTAATGTCTGAAACCATCGAAATATTTTTTTCTCCTTCTATAAATGTTTGTGTAATTTAAAAGTTTAAATTTTGTTTTTGTAGAAAGATTAATATTAAGCAAAATTTGCTAAAAACAATAAGTTGCAGAGATGACGTTGAGGCTCTTGATCTGCAGATTTACTAGTTATATAAATATGTAGCATCTGTAGTCGTCATCTGGTACGTCCGTCTATCGGTCTGTCCGTCTGTCGGCATATAATAGCGCAAAAACTACTCAACCAAATGGTTTGAAATTTAATATATATAATCGTTGCAGCATTTTGTCTAGTTATTTCAAATTTTATGAAAATTGAATCAGAACTTAAAAAAATATTAATAAAATTTTTTTTCATTCTATTAAATCCTATTATACGTATTGAATTCAATGATATCCCCAGATAGGTAATGATTCTAGGTTACCATGGTGATTATGTCCTATTTAAGATGGAGTCTTATTATTTTCATATCACGGAATTTAATATATATAATCGAAACAAATTTTGTATTCGTGCATTTTTGCATAAGAGTGCAACAGCTATTGCACCAAGATCTGAATATTTATAAATCTAGTTACAGTACGAACGTTTGTACCTCATTTACTACGTTTGACGTAAATTTCCAACTTGTTTAAAGTGATTATTATCCTAATTTCAATGGTTTAATCGCTTAGTTCGATTACACGCCTGTTAAGTTTATGTTTTATTTATTTATTGATGAAGTTTTAATTTCGCTATGGAGCCTGAACTGTTTATTGCTTTAACTGCAAATTAGTTAATTTTTAGTAATCAGACTGCACGTAATAGAGATAGATTTAAAAAACATCGTGTTTGAAAAATATTTTATAAGCCATAAAAAATGAGAAAATTTAGTTACAGTTTTCAAACTGTGTTTGAAACTACATTTCTTTCCCTACTCTGACAATGTAAAATTGGAAATTGTACGGTGGTTAAAAGTAAATAAAAAAAAAATCTAGCAGGAAGCAGGAATTTCTGCATCCCCGATGAATATATATATATATATATATATATATAGACAGTACAAAACGTATTTTAGTTTTATAAAATTACGTCCTTTGCATCCGCTGGAGAATTTCACATTTACGATCCAGTCTTAAACAAAATGTATGGAAAAGTATGCATAGGACGTCACTACGGCGAATAATATACAAACCCAGCAAAAAGCGATGTCATAAACTTGACAAAAAAAAAAAAAAAAAAAAAGCTATCTAATGATTCATGTGCCTTCATTTTTTGTAACATTAACCTGCATACTGAAAATTAAATACAGTTTATAATAGCTCCATGTTTTATCAGAAATCATTCATTTATATTTTTTTCAAAATTCGGAAAATGTTATTACACACGGATTAATTACATTCATTCAATACGAATTAAGTAAATGCGGAGAAAATAAGTCACACAAATATTCTTTAAAATACATTTTTATATCAGACGATATTCTTGGCACAGCGCGTATTATAATTTCAATTTTGTTTTTAGGTGTTATAAGAAAATGGCCACGAAAAGAATAGATAGAAGTCTAGTAATTTTCCTTTACTTTCTACAGAAATGGAACCCTTCAGTTGCCACCATTACAGAAATAGCATTAAAAATACAAAAAAAAAAAAAAAAAAAAAAAAAAAATCACAAAAATAATGAGATGCAGTTAAAAAAAAAATTGCATTTTTTCCGCCTATTACGACGGTGTAAAAATTGAAAATTTGCGATGTTTAGAAGTTTAAAATATTGTAGTAGGTTATCAGTATTTAACCGTATAATGATACACCTGCTTCGTTTTATGGGTGGCTTATGGTTAGGTGTAGGGTTATTTTTTAGTGACGACACTTGAATGTGAAGAAATTTGAAAGAAATAGCATATCGGGGGCGAAAAAAAAATCATTAAAAGTAAATTTTATTTGTTAGTACATTGTCACCGACACTTTGACGTCAGCTATATTCACGACATGTTTTTGATTTATAATATAACTTTTAACATTCTAATCTGTAATCTGTTTAACATATCAGTCTTCTAATGTCTTGTAGAAATGTTAAGTTTCATTCTCTATTCCAGGGTTGGCGAACCTTTTTTCATCCGCGTACCAACTTTCCCCCAAAATTATAATTCGTAGCCTCGACGTGCCATCCATCAAACGAATTTAATGGAAAAGAAAATCAAGACTTAAAATAATTCGAAAATTATTTATTGGGATTTCAAAAATGTGGGCAACATACATGTTGTGTAACATTGTAATATTTATAGAAATAAATCTATTTTAAAAAACAATAATAAAAAAAAATTAATGCCATTAAGTGCGATTTTCATTGTTGCATGTTGGAAGGGAAAAATGTGAGGTTCATACTTAAGTTCTTTTGACAGAATGCAAGCTGAACTGTTTTAATCTGGCCAGTAGTTTATATTTGAGTTTTAACCCATTAACTGCTGAAACTGTAAGATAGGCGTCTTCAACTTTTTTATATTTGCCATTACAAATATTAAACGATAATCTTCGCTTTATTTAATGTTCAAACTTTTTGTAATTAATCAAGACAATTCTTTATATCGAAAAATAGTGATATCTTGATAGTTAAGGGGTCTCAGGACTCTTAAAACTCTAAAATTTTCGAAATTTTAATATTTTTATATGTCAAACTCCTATGTTTTCTGAACATTTTGATATAATTGTTATCTTGAAATTCCTATTAGAAGAGAAGTTATGGCATTTAGAATTAAACTCGCTCAATAGCTGAAATGGTGTTTCCAAAATTTTGAAGTCATTTTTGTCCAAATGATGTTTTTGGGCATAACGCGCACGATATCTCAAAAACTTCTGAATATTTTTTTATGAAATTTTCAAAACATATGTTTCATATTAGTCTGCATAAACTGAACCTAAAATTTCCTTTTTATTGTAAAAAGAAAATGTTTTTTTAGTGGTTTATATTGTTGAAATTTTCTAAATTTTACATTAGCTAAATACAGCTTTGTATTAAAAATATAAAAATGCTTTAAATACAAATTTATTTAGGTTCAGTGTAATTATTATAATCTGAGGTATAAGTAGGCACCAAAACTTTCATTCTAGTTGCAAAATTTATTTTGTAACCGTGCGCATAAGCTGTTATGCCGATTTTCTGCTCGTCAAATGTCTGACAGTTTTGAGCACCCTGTAAATGCTAATTCTGCATCTTACAATTTTTCAAATATTTGAAATGAAAGAACATACTTGTATCTTTCATTCCCATTTAAAATTGTGCCTTAATATCAAATACATTTTAAGATATTAAATGTTGAAAATGGTCCTTTTTTTTTTCTTTTTTTTTTTTTTTCAATTTTAAGAGTACTGAGACCCCTTAATTTAAATTTATTTTTAATGGTGCGAAAACGCACCGTCAGCAGGTAATGGGTTAATACTATCACTTCTGAAAATAGTTATACGCAGTCGTAGATAGGAGGATATTTTTTTTAAATGTAAAAACAAGTTTCTTTAAAAACCTCTGGAATTAAATTCCAAGTTGCTCTAATTTTATCATCAGCATTTTTACTTATATTTGTTAATAATCTTTTCAATATTTTCCATATCTTGTCTTTGTTTGATAAAATTTTCAGCCCACATTCAACTAGATTGGAATTTAGTAAGCTGCAATTTAAATTCTTCAATATCGAATGTAAACAATCTCAACACATCTGTATCGGTAAATTTTGTGTAATGAATGTCACTGTATCTTGATTTAAAACATCAATCAACGGCGTGCCAAAAATGTTCTTTTGCGTGCCACTTCTGGCACGTGTGCCATATGTTCGCCGACCCTGCTCTGTTCTATTGGGTAGAATAACCAGTTCTTTCATAAACTAGTTGGATGTTCCAATCCCAAAAATGTCTTCTGTCTCATGCATATTAATATTTCAAAAAGTTGTTACACATGTTAATACTTCAATATTATTAGTTCAATACTACACCAACTTTGATTTTCATCTTAAATTCTTCTTCAGTTAATTAATCGGAGTAAAAACGAGTTAATCTCAATTTATTTATTTATTGATATTTATTAAAATCAATAGTTTTTCGTTATTCTGTTGTACGTGAGCTGATTGCGAATAGTCGGCTTAGCAGGATGAGCTGTTCTCGTCGCTGTACGAGTCGCCGATGTATAACAGAACTACGAAAAATCGAGAAAATTATACAACAATCACTAATGCAGCGCCCCCTTCCTGTGGAATATTTCAAACTTCTAGGAAGACCTGCTGGCCATAACCAAAAACATACATAAAAAATTTGGTTCAATTCTAAACATAACTTCATACACTTTTTGGTGGTACAATAATGAAAATGGCACAAAAATCGCTATTACAGAGCCCCTTCCAGCGGAATATTTCCAAATTCTAGAAGGACCTGCTGGCTATAGCCAAAAACATACATAAAAAATTTGGTTCAATTCTAAGGATAACTTCATACACCTTTCGATGGTACAATGGCGACACACGGACAAACAGACATTTTGTATAAACTTTTTTTATGGGATAGATGACACCTAAAACGTGTAAATCCGTTGAAAACAGGAAGTAAAAAAAAAAGTTAAATTATAATACTTTCTTCTAACTGAAGACAGAATAAAGTAAAAAAGTATAGCAAAACCTTCACTGATTATCACATTTCACTTATTTCAAATTTTCGAAAAAAAGCAATGCTAGAAAAATAAATTTGAATCCAATTATAATTCCATTAAAACGAAATTCAGCTTAGACGTTCTTTTCAACTTTTATTTAAACCGTTCATTTTTCTTTCTTTCATTATTTTTTATTTCACAAACAGAAAAATTTTAATGGAACATTTCACTTCTTTTTAGTGAAATCATTCATGAATAGAAATACCCAAGTAACGCTTTTAAAACATAAAGCGCATTGTGTTTACACCATACATTTCAGAGGAACTTTATATTTTCGAAAGATTTACACATTTTACTGCGAAACTAACAATGCAAATGTATACATACGTAAATACTTTTCATCATACGTAAAAATAGAAAGAAGTATGAGTTTTAGTGAGTGCATTCAAATGTTATTTTAAAACTTCGTAAAGGAAAATTATCCGAAACATATAATGATATATTAAGCGAAAAGTTGCTGACTTTGCAATTCTTCGGCGATAATTACCTTTTAGAAATGGGAATCTGGCTTTTTAGAGAACTTTTTCGGTGTAATGGCAATTTTGAGATATAAGTAAACTAGCAGGCTTCGCCCGCTACGCAGGTCGATTTATCCAAATGAAATATATAGCTGATATTGATCTTATGTTTTAAAGCAATATGGACATTCGGCTGTAATGTCCTTCCCCATTGCTGAAAACGATACAATCGCCATTTAGCTATTACATTTTGTAGCGTGTCAGACATTTGAGCTATTGAGGATCAGTTGTTTTAATTGATCATTTACAGTAGGATTTGGAAAAGAACGATATGCAATACTATAAATAAATTGGTAGTCTTCAAATACACTAACCTTTTCTAAATAAACGCATGAATCTGATCCGGTATAACACATTTAAAACATCTTCCAACAAAGGTAAATGGGAGATGGGGTAAATGCAGTTTCAAAATTTAATTAAATTTGCCAAATTATTTCAGAAAAAAATTCCTGTTGGGACACTAAAAATTAATCATTATCTATACCTACCTCCTTTACGAAAGTTAGACCATGATTGCACTGACAGATTCACGTGCTAAAGTACTATACCAAAATAAAATTTTTCGCAGAACGAAAGGAATTTTTTTAAACGACAAAAAAATTATCAAAATTAGATGTTCGAATGTAGGCTTTAACATTCATAAATTAGTAGTTAAAAAAAAAAAAAAAAAACTGTTTAAGTTAATAACCTTTTTTTGTTAAAGTCGGTCAATAAAGCTCGTTATTTCTGAAAATTAAATACAGTGAAACCTCCCTGTGCAACCAATTCCCTGAACGACCATTTTTTCGTGGAACGAAATTTATTCCGATAGGTTCAATACTAATTTTACCCCTATTCAGAGACCACCCCAGTTGAACTTCCTCCATGACCCATTTCTTTGAAGAAAATGAAACAAATTCCGTTTTTCTTAGTCGCTTGAAGAAGGTTTCGTTAGAATAATAATTCCGGAGAGTGCATTATTCATTAAACTTCTAAACTAAATTTAGAATTTTTATTTATTCTGGTAGCTTTTAAGTGTTTACCCCTTTGTGCCTTTATAGGCAATGAATTTAACTCTGATGACAAATTAAGGATGACGGTCAATAAACTCCCCAGCCCTATTCTGTCAGGAAACTCTCAAAGAAATAGATAAATTAATGAAATCGACATAATTTGTTCCCGTCCAAAAAAAATTGCATTTATTACTTCGAAAGGACTTGGAAATAAAAGTTATAGAAGATAAAACCGTAAAATCAAAGCACACGTCAATTTATTTTTTTAACTCTGCAGTAATTAACTTATGTAATTAAATTTTGTTTTGATACTTAAATTTTAATATTTTTTCCTAATGTGAAGCGTTAGTATTTCACAAAATTCTGAATTGGAAATTAGTAACATTAATTGTTACCTTTTTCAACAATTAAAATCCAGATTTAAACATGACCTCCATTAAGAGACCACCTCTCGGAGCGACCAATTTTTATTAGAACGGAATGTGGTCGCTTTTGGGAGGTTATACTGTGTAGGTTTAAAAAAAAAGAATCCGTATAAGACCACACTTTTTTGTTTGCTTTAATCTCTTGAATAGCTCTGAATAAGAAAAAAATATCTTGTAAACATCATATTTGAAGTAACAGATTAGTTGGGTTAGATAAAAGAATGCAATTAACCTTTAAAAAATGAAAATACAGTTAAAAATGAATCCTGATGTGATTTGGGATTAAGTTTCATTATAAGTTAACTTCAGCAAAAAATTAGATTTTGTTATCACAAGACAAAGTAACTTCAATAAATTTCCTACATAAAATATAATAATGCCGCATACGATAAAAATGATTTTAAGACCGTATTTGCTTCAGCTATTTTCTATTGCAAACGTTTGTTTATTTTACCCAAATTATTTTATTTATCTGATAAAGGATTAATTAAATAAAAAGAAAATAGAAAGATAATGAAATTATTTTAAAAACATCTTTTTAATAAATTAGGAAAGTTGCTATTATTTTAAAGTTACATTTTGTGGAAAAACGATTTAAAAGTTCTCATTGAATTGTTCAAACACATTAAAATAAAAATTAAATAAAATATTATATTTAAAAAAAATAAGCTCAAAATTTATTTTAATATTTTTAAAAAGCAGTTTTAAATGAATTTCCAATAGCGAAGATAATATATTTTCATTGAATATTCTTTTACAAAATTTATTTAACTTTTAATGTAGTTTTTATTTTCTATGAATTTTTTATTTCGAATATATTAAGAATTAAGTAAACTAACATACACGTAATGGTATAAATGCTCTCCCCACAAAATAATAATAATAAAAAACTCTGGGAATACCTATATTACAGCTTATGGTTTTTAAAGCTAATTTTTGTCGAAGTTAAATAAATATGAATAAAAGAAACATAAGATCAAACATGCTTAAACTTTAAAGACACGGGCTGCTCACTGCATGCATCAAGTAATTTTAAAGCTTAATAAATATGGATAAAATAAGCATGCTTAACATTTAAGGACATGGCTGCGCAAGGCATTTTAAAGCTAAATAAATGTGGATAAAATAAACATGCTTAACATTTAAAGACACGGCTGCGCAAGGCATTTTAAAGCTAAATAAATGTGGATAAAATAAACATGCTTAACATTTAAAGACACAGCAGTAGAAGGAAAATGGGGGTTCTACTTCACCAGGAGCCAAGAGCCGGGTGGAGGGTGGAGGCCGCGGCCAAAGATGAGTGACAGGTGGGAGGAGTCGAATCATTGACAGGTTAGGGGAGATAAGAAAGTGATGGACAGGTGGGTGGAGTCGAGACAGATAGGCGCCCGCGCGTCATGCTATAGTAGAGGGGTTAAAACAAAGAAGCGATAATGAAAAGTGTACTGTAAGAGAGGGGTTAGAACAAAGGATAATGTTTATGAATCAATAAAAGTATAATGAATTAATAAAAGTCTACTGTAAGAAGAGTGTTAATGAAGGAAAGTCTGTTGTAAGAAGAAGGTAGAACAAAGAAATGAATGATTAGGAAGGATGAGGTCATTAGAAAAGATCGTATGCAATTAAAAAAATACTTACCACGGAGCAGCGCAGAAACACGTCCTACCTGTATGACATCCACCGGGCTAATGAACGAAGAAGCGTGCAACAACCGGCTTCATCCAGATAAGGAGCATGCTTCTGATTGGACGAGAGACGAGCCTAGGGGCAGCACCATCGCTTTCACCTGAGGGCATGAACACGAGCGCCCTCTCTTGATAGGATTTTCAACTCACCTGTGATGACATCATCCTATTTTGAACTGACATAAAGAGGTTAATACATTTTAAAGTTTTAACGAAATAAGTTATAATTTTTTAGTCATTTATTAATTTTCCGAAACATGTTTTTAAAGCCGAATGAGTGAAATGATAACAATGTTTTTGTTTAATCATTATCATTGGAGACTTTTAGCCAAAATATAAACTTAGTTCACAATGAGTTGTTCATTTTAAGTGAACTAAGCTTACATATTGTTTCCCAGGACACACGTCGCGGACGTAAGTCTCCTTTGTGTCCCACCGCGCTCTAACATATTTACAAATTCAGGATGAAACGATAAATATATACAAATTTTCTTAGGCAATGGAAATCACGCACATTGTCCATAAGTTGAATAATAAAATAAATCTTCTCTGTACAATAAAACTTGATAAAATATATACAAAATTTTTCTATGTGCAAAATAAAATATATACAAATTTCTTGGCAATGGAAATTACGCACATTGTGAATAAGATGACAAACTATTTACATGTTGACGATATCGCAGTGCCCATATGCGAGACTTGTGATTCCGTCTTCCAGGATATATCGTTTATCGTCGAATGGGCTCAAACCAACCTTGTTTTGTTGCATTGTATACAACTGGTGGTTCTCTTGCCCAATTCGAACTTGTGTGACTGTGCTGGTCTTGAGTTCTTGAAGACACTTTACATAATCTTCATGTTTCT
This sequence comes from Maratus speciosus, assembly GCA_963932465.1. Lineage (NCBI taxonomy): Eukaryota > Metazoa > Arthropoda > Arachnida > Araneae > Salticidae > Maratus > Maratus speciosus. The sequence goes on from OZ010789.1 coordinate 618,042,714, forward strand.
TTTTTTTCGGACGATATGTGTTGTGACACCCTTCGCTCGTTTTTTTTCTTCTGTTTCGGATTTCAGGGAGTACATTTTCGCCTTTAACCCGACAAACTCCAACGCTAATTCACCGCTAAGTTCATCTGTGAATTTCCCTAATACTTTTTTGTTATCAGTCGAAAACAAAGGATGCGACTGCGGATAATCAGAAAAATCGAATAAATCCTCTTTCTTCTTCATATCCGCAATAATATCCTTCGTATAGTTCTCATAACATAGGGAATCCGTGTCGGTGAAAAGCAAATTGGCATTATGCTGATATGTTTCCTTCACAAAACCATAATGGAATTGATACATTAGAAGCTTCGAAAGCTCCAAAATGCAGAAACCAACATACATAGGACGATTAATTAATAACGATAATTTAGTGCGCTCCACCGCAACAAGATCTTCAGAGAAGATTTTGAAGGTTTTAAACGCAGGTGAAGCGACTAATTTTTTCGCCCTTTTCTCGGTATTACACAATTCCACATTTCGACGCTTTCGAAGGTTTTCTAACGTTTTTCCATATACAGCGTTGTTCAGGAGTTTAAAGAAATCTTTTTCAGAAGCAGATTTCGCCAGTTTTCGTTTATCGGTGTTAAAAGCGATATACTCCCTTAACCACGGACTTTGGTGAAATTGAATTACACGATGAATTTCTGTTAGTTTCATTCCTGATTGGATGTAAAACTTCAATGTTCTATAGTGAACGATGTAATTTTTCTTATCTTGAAGGTTCGGGATTAGTTTAGGAGTGCCCTTGAATTTTCTATTTCCTAACATCTTCTTCGCGAAGGGTGACAACATATCTTATTCAACAGTCATTCTTTCTGGTGCGAGAGGATACTCGTTGTGCAAGGCGTGGAGTTCTTTAGGATACTCCAGATCCACCTCGAAAATATATCCTGTAGAGGAATCGTCTGCCAACTCTAATATACTATTTGCTGTAAACTGTTTCGGGTCTTCCCATTGAAAGGAACCATGGGGGAGGTACTCAGACATGGCCCACCCATACAAGTTATTGGAATCCCAGTACATAATGTAACTGGGTGCTTGATCTGGATTATGTGCAGGCGTGTTGGGGATATTTGCCTTGGCATAGCGTTGACTAATCATGCTGATACCTCCCCGAATCCCATTTTCAAACATGAACAGCATGTCGATATCAGTTAATAGTTCCAAGTGGATGTTGGATCTCTTCAGGCAAGCTTGCCATGCTAGACTTGGTAACGTATACATATGGGCGCTGTCGATATCATAGAACTGTTGACACAGTTTGCGATAGCTTTCAAAGGCGTCTGCGAGCAATAAGACATCAGTCTTCAAATATAAGTCATGATAATCTCCTAAAGTCTGAAGATTAAAGGATGTCCAAACGTTTTGTGCATGTTGATAATCGCTTTCGCTAATAGGTTCATCCGTTAATGTGTTGATGAATGCAGAGGCAGGTGGGAGAACAGTTTCATCGAATTTATTGACATCGGTTACGTAATCATAAGGATATACTCCTTTGCGTGTGAGCAGGGATATATCCTGATTTTTAAAATAATGATTTAAGATTTTAAATTGGTCATTATGGAGGTTGCTTGCTAATTTTTCCAGTGATGCCGAGAGATGCTGTAAACTATCTATGAAATTTAGATGAATGGGACAGTTCTCTTTCATCATTCGAAAGCCTATATAAGTTTCTAATGTGGATGCAATCACTTCTATCGAATATTCTTTAAATTTTCCAATAGCCATCATAATGTGATGGGCATCATAATGACGTAAGTTGTGAAAGACGACAGGAATGTTTCGAGTTTGCTTGTAGTTTAAATTACATCCTTTGTGAGCAGCTCCCCTGTACGCACCTGTCACATGATCATGATCTCTTGTTCTTTTCTTGAAGAGTTCCCTCTTGCAGATATGACAGTGTGAAGCCGATTGAAAATTCAATTCCTGCTGTGGAGAACGTTTCATTGGCTTTACACTCTTCAGCTCTTCTCGGATGTCTTCTGTTTCAGCTATTAACGATTTCAGAAACTCTTCTGCAGCATTTTCTCCTCGATACAGTGTGAATCTATTCTTAAAAGGTTTTCCCTCAGGATCAATAATAACAAAAGCAAAGCTACATGCTTCATGTTTTGAAATTTTTTCACAATGTGAAGTTTGAGAAGCTGGAGTTAAAGGTTTTAAAATACTTTCAAAGTCTGCATACACAATGTAGGGGATTGGATGTTGCAGATGAGTCCCCGTAAAAGATAGAATATGTTCGCTATCTTTTGGTAAGTTGATCGTTTGAGCAGTATGCTGCTTGCAAAATTCTGTGTGAGATGTTAGTAAATCTTGTCTACAAAATCGATGTAAACACCGGTAGCAGTAATAGGAAGCAGCTCGATGTTTTGTCACATCACCTAATAATCTTGAAAAGCTTCTAATAAGCGTGTAGTGAAACTGCTCATCCTTTTCTAAGACTAAAAGGTTAATGACATCTGAATCTTCTTTGGGTGATACATATAAAGGATACACTTCTTGATCTTGGTCATCAAGCCCAAATACGTTGATTCGCAAATTATTCAAATTTTCCGGAATGCTCTTCACAGGAACTGGACAGGATATCTTCCCTAACGTAATAGTATGTTCTAATGCTGTATAATGGGATACACGTTGTGGATTTTGTTTATAATCTAACTTTAATTGGTGTGCGATTAAACACCATATTAAACATTTCGAATCGTTAAAATTTTCAATGTTCAATACAGCTCTTTTCTTTTGAAGGAATTCTGGGGATTTAATATGACTGCTAGGTGCTAAGGGATGATAATCAGCTGTTTTAATTTCAATATGTTGGACACGTTGAAAAATCCAACCTGACCCTAAATTTACAAATTCATCTATTAATTTTTTAATTTTCTCAAAAGCTTCATAAATATGCTCATTTATTGTATCGGTAGCTAATTCAGTATAATTTGAACTTCTAAAGTAGGTGGGTATAGCTTGAAGTTCGCCTTCTGGAGTCTTCCTTTCGAACAGACATTTTGCTAGGATATGCCATTTGACGCCTCGATGTGTATCCAGTTTTTCTTCAATAATCCGACGAATGTCTGCTCCACGGTTTTCCACGAAAACGTCCACGTCAAATTTCTCATCTTCGTTAGGTGTTAGAAATGTTGAAGAAAAGACATTTAAAGCTTCGGTATAGGTCTTTTGCTTTTTGGAAGATGAATTTTTCGTACTAACTTTCCTTTTTCTATTTTCATGGGATAGGCTGGTGTGCTGCGATTGTATGTGTCGTTTCAAATTCCCTTTCGAATTAAATTTTGCGTGACAGGTGGTACAGGAGTAATTTAAACTTTCATGACCTCTCATATGCACTGTTAGATTATATGCTCTGGTGAATTTGATATCGCATAAGGGACACTTGAATGTTTTCTTCTCTTCATTATGTGACAATAAATGTCTCTTCAAATTTGCTTGCTTCGAAAAGGTTTTAGAGCAAACAGAGCAGCTTAAACTAGCAGGAGTAGATAAATTTTCGTCAGGATTCTTCTCGTGTGTTTTGAAATGATTATCTAAATGTTCTTTCCTTGAAAAGGTTTTTGGGCAATAGGTGCAAGAAAAGGTTTTTGAATCTGTGTTTCTACAAATCTTCTGATGTCGTTTTAGAGCATCTTTTCGGCTGAAGCTTTTACCGCAGGTTTCGCATGATAAAGAATCCTAAAACAGAAAAATTCTGTTTCAAAAACACGCAACTTGTAATAGACTTTCACGAAAAAAAAGAACTTAGAAAACTATGTCTGTCTACATTAAAAGTTTTACTAAACGCATCACAAATTTACTTTAACGAGAAAAAAAAGATTTTTTTTTTTTAAATTATACACTTTGCAACTAAACTAGTATTATCCTTTTAATGTATCCTTCAAAACCTAATTTCGAATAATGTATCATTTTTGAAAAGTTTAACTAACATTAGTTCTTATGTTAAAATCAAACAATCCCCCAAAATAATAAAGAATGTTTCAAAGTGTACCTTTACTGATGAGGAATCAACTTCGCTGCTAGGATCTTGCATCCTAGAAGAACTTTGCTGAGAAGGTCCTGGATCTGTTAATTCATCAATTGCAGTCATGCGCTCCCATACATTCGTTGTTAAACCGAGATCTTCCACAAACTAAAAAAGAAAAAAATATTTGCAATCAAACATAGGATAATTCTTAGTGTATTGTTTTAAAAACTGTTAAACATGTAATCGAATACTTTTAATAAGTGTTTAATCTTTTTAGAAAAAATCTCACAAACTATATGTTTTCAATAACATGCATTTTCGATTAAAATTTTTGAATAGTCTACAAAATTAATTTAACTGTGAAAAAAGAAATAACATTTTTTTAGACTACACTTACAAATTAGTTTAGTAACGAAAAGAAAAAAATTAATAACATTTTTTAGACTACACTTACAAATTAGTTTAGTAACGAAAAGAAAAAAATAACATCTATTCATTTCTTAGTAAAAAAAAATTTTAATAACATTTTTTTTAGACTACACTTATAAATTAATTTAGTAACGAAAAGAAAAAAAATAATAACATCTATTCATTTCTAAGTAAAAAAATAAATAACATTTTTTTAATATATATATACACTTACAAATTAGTTTAGTAACGAAAAGAAAAAAATAACATTTCTTCGAAAACGAAAAAAACATTCATTACATTTTAACTACATTCACGTAACAAGAAAAAAAATCTTTACGCGTTATTTAATTTATAACATACCGAAAATGACATCTATTCATTTCTTAGTAAACGAAAACAGCAAATATAATTTTAACTACTTTCGTATAACAAGAAAAATAGCATACGTAAATTTGTTAACTTCATTACACTAATAAATAATTATTGTATAAGAAAAACTTTGAATAGTAAAATAAAATTTCCGTGTAAAAAAAGAAAAAAAAATCTTTACGCGTTATTTAATTTATAATATACAGAAAATAACATCTATTCATTTCTTAGTAAACGAAAACAGCAAATATAATTTTAACTACTTTCGTATAACAAGAAAAATAGCATGCGTAAATTTGTTAACTTCATTACACTAATAAATAATTATTGTATAAGAAAAACTTTGAATACTAAAATAAAAATTCCGTGTAAAAAAAGAAAAAAATCTTTACGCGTTAATAAATTTATAACATATAGAAATAACATCTATTCATTTTTTCGAAAAAGAAATCATCGAATATATTTTAACTACTTTCAATAATTATTGTATAAGAGAAACTTTGAATACTAAAATAAAATTTCCGTGTAAAAAAAAAAAAAAAAAAAAAAAAAAAAAAAAAAAAATCTTTACGCGTTATTAAATTTATAACATATAGAAATAACCTCTATTCATTTTTCGTAAAAAGAAAACATCAAATATATTTTTTAACTACATTCGTATAACAAGAAAAATAGCATAAGCAAATTTGTAAACTACTTTCAATAATTGTATTACACTTACAAATACTTTAACAGTAAACGGAAAATAATCTCTAGTCATTTTCGAAAAAGAAAACATATAATATATTTTTTTAACTACTTTCGTATAACAAGAAAAAAATAGCTTGCGTTAATTTTTCCAACTTTAATAAACTAATAAATAATTGATTGTAAAAGAAAAAAAACATATATTTACTTTAATTTAATACAAAAGAAAAAAAAATAGCAAAGATAACTTGAAAAATAGGTAAAACAACATTTTAAATTTAGTAATATCTTGAAATATAGATATAGTGTTTAAAAAAACTTACTTTTTGAAAATTATCCATCGCAGTTGAGTAACAGTTTCCAATAAATAGTAGCACTTAAAAATGTAACAGAGTAAGGTTTTTTTTCATTAGAATTGTTTATTTATACTGTTTGTTTAAGAAGTGACATCATATAGTGGCTCTATGATTAGTCGAAAATTCGACTAACAAGAATTCAGTAAAATAACGTCACTGTTCTAGACCTTATTATTTCATCATATATTGCAACGCAGTGGTTTCACTGCCTTGCTTAGACTCGTGAAACAGTTATCACGACATCACCCTTTTTAGAAATTTTCTTCACTGGTGAAATCGAAGATGTATATCGCGTTTTGCAGATTCGGGAAATATCGCGTTGATAAGATGGAGACAGCGTTGTTAGTGAAATGCAGCTAACCATCTCCCCCTCACAGGTGGAAATTCCTTTTCACGTTTAAAATTATTGCAAAGAAAAGGGAAATAGAGATTGAAGGGTGTTTGGACAAAATAATCTATTAACAATTGTATTTTATCTAATTATTAAAAGAATGTTTAAACAATAACATGCTTCATTATTATTATTAACAGACTCTTTTAATAAATGAAACAGTTTAAACTAACTATTTTAATACTTTCTTTTAAAGAATAGTTTCAAAGGTTTAACCCATATAGAAAATAGTGCAGGTTTAATCAGTTCAACATTGTATTTTCTATTAATGCAAAAATATATGTGTTTAGCATTAAAAGTTATAATTTTCAAAGAATACTTGTGTATTCAAAATAGGATTTAAACTCAATACGTACTTTGAGTCTTTTTTAATACTTTCTTTTAAAAGGTTTGATTGAAACAGGAATAGTGAAAGGTTTTAACCCATACTGAAAATAGTGAAGGTTTTAACAGTACAACCTTATATTTTCTTTAGTGTAAAAATATGTGTTGAACATTAAAAGTTATAATTTTCAAAGAATACTTGTGTATTCAAAATAGGCTTTAAACTCAATACGTACACGATGAGTCTATTTTAATACTTTCTTTTCAAAGGTTTAATTGAAACAGAAATAGTGAAAGGTTTTAACTCTTACAGAAAATAGTGAAGGTTTAAATAGTACAACATCATATTTTCTTTTAGTGCAAAATTTGTGTTGAGCATTAAAAGTTATAATTTTCAAAGAATACTTGTGTATTCCAATAGGGTTTTAAACACAATTTTTTATTCGAGGATAGATTAAAATATTTGAAACAGTTGGTAATAAATGAATATTTTATCATTGAAAGAATGTTTAGAAAACGGTATGAATCTTTCGTATCGTTTGGTTAGAAACATACTTAATTCAACGAAACAATAAAAAAAAGATAATGAAAACATACTTACTTTTTTAAAAGAGGATTCCTTTTCAACAGACATTTTCTTCAAAGGTCTTTTAATCGTTTCTACTGGTTAGCAATAAAATGATGTCGCAAAGCAATTAGCTAATTGGCAGACACTTGTTTTTAAAAGGAGGTGATAAACATGTATCACAATTAATCAAAAATACTATGAGCACCTAAAACGCACTAGGTGAAACGTATAAGTATTTCGACGGTGATTTTACTCAGCAGGATGCCGATAATAGTAGGGATAGATGCCGCAGAGCTTAAAGCCAAATGTCCGGTAAACGGAAGCTACGAAACAGACGACCTTCACCTACGAAATCCAAGACACGAATGATGTGTGCGGGGTCTACACCCGTAGATGAAGGTTACTGATAAGAGATCACGTGACCGCTATCAACCAATCAGAAATGAGCTTGCAGGTGTGACGTCATCGACTGTGCTGTCTGCCCCCATCGCAAACGAGGATGATGACATCGTACGGCAATACCTGTAGACAACCTGGCGCCATTTGATTGACAGGAGGCGTGGTGGAATGTCAGGAATGCAGACAGAGTGGCACCACCATCTGCAAGAAGTGAGCATGTCGAAACATGCAGCGACTGACTGGCGCCAGATGATTGACAGGGGGCGTGGTGGAATGTCAGGAATGCAGACAGAGTGGCGCCCACCTCTAACATCTGCTCCTTTCACAAGTCATGTGACTGTCTTAACCAATCACAGACAAGTATGGGAGGGTAGAGGGCGCTCGCGTCGCCATCGGGTGTGACGTCATAACCAGTTTTATGCTGAATCATGTATCATTTGTTCTGTGGATGCGGATGGGAACGGACGTGTAAAGACGATGCTCTGTGGTAAGTAGCGTTAAGTTTTTGTTAATAGTATTTTTATGTTTAAAAGACAAAAATAATGAGACTTTGTTTAAAGTTTAATGAATTATTTATTTAATAATTTTCCCAAACGAGTACATCAGATTTTCTTTTTTTTCTTGATTCTTTGACAAAAGTATTAGATGTTTTAACATCAGGTTTTCTTTTTTCTTGATTCATTCTCGACAAATGTCTACTTTTAATCAAGTTCTCGGGCACATGCATTTCTTTCAAAGTCTGTAACAATTCCTTCTGTGCTTTAATAGGAGTTTTCTTGTTCACAGAAAAAAGCAGATGAAATAAATCAGCTACATTCGAATCGGGAATACTTTTTCCTTCAAAAGACACTTGAAAATTTTTATCCCATTCGAATTTTCTTGAATTTTTCTTTAAAAAGTCCAACAGCATGTGAGCTTGCCTCTGCATTGAACGAGGTACCGAAGACAAAATAAACGAGACATCTTCTTCAGGTTTAGATGATGATTCCTCTTATTCAGGTTTGGGTTCAGGTGATGTTTTCTTCAAAACAGGTTTCTCGGTCTCATCTTTAGTTTGTTTCGAGGGTTGAGGTGTGTTAAACTCTTGCAAATCCATTTTTCTTTTTAAAAGTTCATAATACTGTACAACTTTTTCATGATCAGGCAAGTTGCTGTTTAAAATGTTCGACATGGCTGTATCAAACTCGTTCATTTGCTTTTTCGAAAGGACATGTTTGGAGAGAGTTTCCTCTGGTATCAAAGCAAATTTTCTAGCGTGTTCCATGGATCAAACTTGTTAAAACAGATAAGGCAGCGGGGATTAAAATATTTTAAAATCCACCGTTCTGAACGATAAGTCTTCACTTTTGTGATAGAGTACCCTTTTTAGTACCAATTTTTCGAAGGGTCGACTTGTATTTCCTTAAAGACTTTTTCTGTTGAGATGAAAGTGGAATGTTTCCTTTTAAAACATTCAAACTACACTCGCAGATGGCTTTCACGGAACGAAGAGGTAATTTTTTAAACAACTGTTTACGTAATACTTTAGGACACGTCTTGATGAGCTTCAAATCACGCAGCTGTTGACACGTCAAAGTCATTTTTCAAACTAAACAAAAAACTAAATGACGTGTTTATTTATGTCAACTGGTAGACGTACTGAATTTGATTAGGTAAAATCTGTGTTCTCAATCGCATCCCTTCATCTGTTTGGTTCCTTAAATCAATGAGAAGGAATGAGAAAGGTATTTTCGTTGCATCATCAAACACTTCACGGAATTTTTTTTTTTTTGCCAGGATATAATTGTCGCGCCAAATGCATAATTTGACTTTGATCACGTCGATTTTTAAACACAATCAAGTATTGAGAGTTGAGAGAGACAACTCTCATTTCTTTCCCTTGATGAAATAAATTTTGTGTTACAAAAATAACACTCATGTTCAAGTGATGACATCCCCTTGAAAATAGATAGGTGAGTCGCTTATCATTTTCAAGTTCAGACATGAGATCGTCTAGAATAATTAAAGATCTCGTTCCTAAATATTCTTTAAAATTAGAAGGAAACCCTTCTACGAAGGTTACTTCAAGGATTTCATTAAATAGATCTTGTTAAATACCATAAAACCAAATCACTTTATGAGGTGGAGGGTGAATCATTTCCCTTCTGTAATAAAGAAACTCTTTTAAAAAGCAACTCTTCCCAACTTGTGTTGGTCCTGCACAGGTGGCACTAAACGGATAAAATCAACAAGCTCGTGATTCATGACGTTCTTCAGGAAAGACAAACACAGAGACTAAAAAAGTTTAGTTTAAATATCTATTTATTGAAAAAAATTCACAGACACGTGAAATCGTTTCATTACAAAATTAAACACTTTTCGATCGTTCGAGATATTTTTCGTTACAAAATGAGCTAAAATATCTTTTAAAGTTTTTTCTCGACATCGAGAATACAAATAAAAAATGCAATATTGTCCACAAACAGCCGTGACAGGACTTTGCAAGGTGTGTGGATTAAACGCCACTTGTGAAAAATAAGTTGCATAGTTTGATACAGGTCCTCGAAAAAAGGCAGGTGCGTTTCCATAAGAATCGAAGAGCTCCGCTTCATCAGGTGAAAGCAAGTAGAAGGCGACCCAATGACTTCCAGGTTCCGATGACTTGTCAACATTGCATATGAAACAAGCAGGATACTGTTGAATTCTTCTCGGTAGTTGATCACTTGCAAACACACCCAAAAAAGAATTTCGGGTCTTGGAATCACGTGATAAGATCTTGTCGATTTGTAAAGAATTCATTCAGTTGGGAAAATCACATAAAACATGCCGTGATTTCGAAATTTCTATAATGTTCTCAAATTCTACATATACCAACACAGAAAGTGTTGTCTTCAAATCTTCAGCAAATTTAACTTCGATTCGTAAATTTCCTTGATGTTGTAAATTCAGATGGGGTCCGTCACAGAGATCCGGTGTTAGGTCGAAGCATACAAGGTATGTCCATTGGCGAATTCTTCTCGTGTTAGATAAATACCAGCATCGTGATTAAATCCCGTGAACAAACGATGATAAGCTATTATATAGTTGTTTTCTTTGAAATTCAGTTCGAGAGGTTTACTCGGAACCGGTTGACCATCTATGTAAACACTTAAAAAGTTGACTTTGTGATGATGAAAGTGGAAGGGGTTCAAATTATATTGTCCGTTTATAGATGCATTTTCTAACAATCCAATAACAACACGTTTCGGCATGGTTCCCGAAAACACATTATCTTGCATAAAAGATCGACTTCCGCTGGATATTGAATAAGTCTTGCACAACACACGATCGATGGGATATTTAGCAGAGCTTTTTTCTAAGGCTTTTGCATGCCCCAGCAAGACCCCTGTAGATACTTTTACTTTCCGTATAAAAAGAGATGCTTGTTCTAAAATCACTTTGTAATTGAGTTCGGGTGTGGTAGATTCTGAAGGTTTTACAGCCATCAAACAAAAGTTGGGTTTGCTGCGAATCAGTTTAATTTTCAAATACACCATGTTTAATAACAATCTGTTTTGTTGAAAAATGTCACAATGTAAAGGTCCAATCATATCCAATGAATTGCTATTTTTAGTTAGTTCGTAACGCTTTTTCAATCCGGGGTTTTCACCGGTCGTAGGGTCCACAGTATCCAATTTCTCATCTTTGAAAAAACACCCACATCCCAGTAAACTTTTCTTGGCATCTTCTCCATAATTCAGTAATGTTTCGATATAGGCACGGTAGGGATATGTGTTGTTTCAAGAAGAGATCGCTCTCTCATTCAAGCTGACATCAATTTGTGAAAACAAGGCTTGTAAAAATAAATTAACTGGAGCTACATGATCCTCGACGGTTAAAGCTTAACCGTCTGATAGAGTGATTTTCACTTTTGCATAAAGATAGGATGAAGATAAATCGATGTAATCTTCTCCATTTCCGGGAACATTAAACTCCACAGGTACTCCGTCATGAATATTCGCAAGGGGATGATATTCAACAAAATATCCCTTTTCAATAGCTGTTTGAGTAGGTGGAATCAAAAATAAATCCAATTCCGATTTAGCACAGACAACAGAATCTTTATGAATAAGTCCAGACATCTTTAAGCAAAAATATCACGTGCTTCCACTTTCCTGGCTTTACGTCGAATGATGACTTTGCTTGATTTCTTCCGCTTTTTATTGCGTCGTCCAGAACCGATCATGGTCTTCATCTTGGTGGCGGCTTTATCTGTTAAAGTTTGGCCTGCTTCTTTCAGCCTGCGTTTGGCAGCCACTTTGACATTTTCACCGCGTGTCACATCGTTTAAAACATTTACACTTGTCGATAACAATTGCTTACCGACCGCTTTGGCTCCTGATTTGAAAAGAGGAACCGCGGCTCGAAACAAAGAACGAAACAGTCCACCGAATCCATATCCTTTCTGCAGTGTAGTTCCATGATAGTAATTTAAACCGTTACCGGATTGCTGAGTGTAATAATCTTCAAAAGATTTTACACAACACTGATAAGGTACAATCATTATGAGAGATACTTTTGACGGAAATGAAGTTTCACGATCAACTTCCCACGCTCGAATGACATTAATCGACCTGTGTGCGTCCTTATAACTGTTTCAATTGTCTGAAAATTCTTTCGAGTGATGGGAATGTAATGCGGTCTGTCAAACGTTTCGTGAATCATTTCACCGTCTTGTCCTTTCACGGCGATCACTCGAAGTAACGGGGCAACGGTATCCCCTACAATTTGAGGTTCGACAAGATCATTGTAAATGTACATTAATTTAAAATCCGCATGAGGGTCGGCTATGAAGGGACTATCAAAAGACATTGAATGACCTGCAAAAGGTTCTCCTACATTACCAGGTGGAAATCCTAAACTTTCTGCTAATCCTGAATCAAAGTTGATTTATGCATTTTTTTTAAAGTCACTCGTACTTTTTTAGAATTTTTATTATAATTAAGCGAAATTTTATCATGGAATTTTTGATAGTTGATTACTTTAATAATATCGTTAGGAGATTCGTAAAACCCCGGTGGAATTCTAAGTTTTTTCACTTCAAATGCACCTATTTCAAATTCTGCTTCATGTCTAGGTCTTCCATTCGTCCATTCGATATTCTCTCCTAAAACATATTCATATCCATTAGTATATTCCGTTATATTATTCCACATGTGGGGATAAATGAGTTCTGTTAAACCCACTTCCCACTCGCCTTTCAAATCTAAAGCAGAAGGCAGTCTTGTAACAAAGTGAGAAATTTTATTCTCTGGGAAATAATTCAATGAACTGTCAGAAGGTAACGTCACGTAGAACGACATGTTTCTAAATGAGGATTCAAAGACAAAAACAAAGGTTTTATAGTGAAAATAAATCTGAGGAAGGAATCCATTGATTAAATTTTACAGGATATCCTTTAAATTTTACTTTGTATTCCACATGACCTTTTCGTGTTCGTTTTTCTAAAACCTTTTCAATAGCAAAGTTTTCTTTCGGTTGTACTCTTTGCAATTCTTGAGCATAAAACGTGCCTTGGATGGGTTCGTCCATCAAATCCTTAATTCGATACACGGGAGGATCTCTTGAAACACATTCAGTCACCACAAACAATTCTTCAGTCCAATTGGTTTCATATCCCTTTTCAAAGGTTAATTTCTGTTTCGACACGCGAACGATTTCACCTGTTCGAAACACGCAGGGTTTTCTTTTCACATCTTGTAAGTCTCCAAAAAGAGTCAACCAAACATCGCTTTCGTTCTCAGGTGTAACGTCAGCAGGAGCTCTCTTGATACTCGAATGGTGCGTGTGGTTATAACTCTGCATGAGGGAGTCCAACACATCAATATACTTATAAGTATGATTATGAGTGAAATATTTCCACATTTTGGTTTTTAAAGTTCTGTTAAAACGTTCGACCACTGAAGCTTTCGTATTGTTATTCGTCGTGAAAAATCGAACTCCTTGTTGCTTTAAATATTTCTGAAAATGTTTGTTCTTATACTCTCTTCCAGCATCCGATTGCAAAGACTTGGGTTTTCGCGTTGAAAATATAGTTTCGAAGGCTTTCACAATTTTCACTCCTCGTTTCGTTTTCAGTGGAATCGCCCATGCATACTTTGATAAAATATCTATGCAGGTTAAAATATATCGAAAACCTTGATTATGTTTTTGCAGGCTGTTAAGATCCACCAAATCCGTTTGCCACTGTTGATCCATCGAATACACAATCACGCGATTCGTTGGAAATTTTCTTCGAACCGGTTTGTGAAGCGTGTACGAGTCAACTCCACTTAACTATTTTTGGATGGTTTTCTTGGATACTTTGCCTCGAACAACACGATACAGTGCATCGACACCGCCAAAACTTCCTACTGCAGCTGGGTTCTTGTACGATTCCTCCATGACAACAAGAATGTGAAGTCTTAGAAAACATGCTTAGGTAGAAAAAGATAAATTTCCTGTATCATTTAATTTTAAAATAAAATCAAATGCAAACTTTTCACTTAAAGTTAAAATATAAATTAAAGAAAAAATAACACACACTATACTATACAAACAGACGACACTAATGACTTCCTCGCTCAAAGGCATAATGAAGAATGATTCAACTCTTAGAAAACACTTGTTTTAATCTATTCAAATAGGATGACGACATCGCAGGTAAGTGAATCATCCTCTCGAGAGAGGGCGCTGGTGTCGCCGGAAACGATTGTGCTGCCCCTAGGCTCGTCTCTCGTCCAATCAGAAGCAAGCTCCTTATCTGGATGAAGCCGGTTGTTGCACGCTTCTTCGTTCATTAGCCCGGTGGATGTCATACAGGTAGGACGTGTCTCGACGCTGCTCCATGGTAAGTATTTTTTAATTGCATGCGATTTCTAATGACCTCATCCTTCCTAATCATTCATTTCTTTGTTCTACCTTCCTCTTACAACAGACTTTCCTTCATTAACACTCTTCTTACAGTAGACTTTTATTAATTCATTATACTTTTATTGATTCATGAACATTATCCTTTGTTCTAACCCCTCTCTTACAGTACACTTTTCATTATCGCTTCTTTGTTTTAACCCCTCTACTATAGCATGACGCGCGGGCGCCTATCTGTCTCGACTCCGCCCACCTGTCCATCACTTTCTTATCTCCCCTAACCTGTCAATCACTCGACTCCGCCCACCTGTCACTTTTGGCCACGCCCTCCACCCTCCACCCGGCTCTTGACTCCTGGTGAAGTAGAACCCCCATTTTCCTTCTACTCACAGCTGTGCACTGTATGTGTCAAGGCATTTTAAAGCTAAATAAATCTGGAAAAACAAACATGCTTAACATTTAAAGACACTGCTGCGCACTGTATGTGTCAAGGCATTTTAAAACTAAATAAATATGGATAAAATAAACAAAAGATCAAATGTGCTTAACCTTTAAAGACACGGGCTGCGCACTGTATGCGTCAAGGCATTTTAAAGCCTAAATAATACCTTTTAATGATATCCTTGTTTAATGTAATGTTCCGTGGGATTATAAAAATAATAAAAATGAAATTGTTAAAAAAATAATTTAATTAGAATTAATATAACACAAACCGTTTTACGTAACATAAAGACATAAAGCAGCGAACTCCATGTGCAAACGGCCTTTTAAAGCCTGTATTTCTATTTCTGATGCTAAAGAAGTATAGCGCGTCTAATATCTAGTCTATACTAATGTAATAAAGAGAGAACTCCTGACTGACTGACTGACTCATCAAAGCAGACATAAAACGACTAAAGTCAGGATCAGGAAATTCGGACAGTAGATTACTGTTATGACCTCAGAGAAAAGGTAGGAGTCTGTGATTATAACCTAGGCAAGCAATAAAAAAGGATTTTTAAAAACGCACTCCCTAAGTGGGGTAAATGAGGAGAGGGAGACGGTAGAATATTTTAGATTATTTCGCCCTATTTCAGCAGCAGTTTTAGGTAGGAGCGTGAAATTCAGTATAATAAATCTACTAAAAAAAATAGTTAAACACGTATTTTAGCAATTTTGGAAATTCAACCACTCAGGAGGCTTAAATTGGGGGATCGAAAGTTTAAAGTCATTTCGCCCTATCTCAGGTGCAGTTTTAGGTAGGAGCATAAAATACAGCTAAACCAATCTGCTATAACAATAGTTAAACACGTATTTCAGCATTTTTAGAACTATTTTAGCGATTTCGTCGCTAACGTCGGCCATAAACTCGATTATGCAAGATTAGATGAATAAGACAACTATTATTATTTTAACACATTCAAACTGATTGGTAAAGTTATCATACGAATTGAATATTTCCAACTGAGCGAAAAAATGCCCAGGCTGGGAATCGAACCCAGATCCTTGGCTTACAAGGCCAATGCTTTTCCGTTTAAGCTAACTGGGCCGACAACCAGCCAGCATATTTCGCTAGAAAACCTGATTTTCTGAGCGAAATATGCTGGCTGGTTGTCGGCCCAGTTAGCTTAAACGGAAAAGCATTGGCCTTGTAAGCCAAGGATCTGGGTTCGATTCCCAGCCTGGGCATTTTTTCGCTCAGTTAGAAATATTCAATTCGTAAGACAACTATTGCTGATTTTCGATTAGATATTATGCGTAAGACATTTTCAAAAGGAGATTTTTTTTTTTTAAATCAATTTCATAATATACAGGATGTGCATAATTAAACATCGCTACTTTAAAGTTGTCTACAGACAAAACTATTGTTCACAAAGTTGTGAAATTTTGAGCATTTCACGACATGTTCCTAGCATTTCCCAGAACACACTGCGGTCAACTGTGATGGAACATGCTATCTTAAGATTTCGGATGGTACCTGAAAATGATGACTGTCATGCGGAACATTTTTTGGTTATAACAAAATTTGCTAAACTATCGTAAATGTATGCTAAATGTATAATTCGTTAAAAAATGGCCTCCTAATTTTCGTTTACGCTCAAACAAATTCCCATACCTTTACTATATCCTCCACAATATTTCATAACATTCTGAACGATAGTTTCGTCTGTAGACAACTTTAAAATGAGGTCGATTACTGTAAAAGTATTTATTTTCGCGAGCTATAATTTTCGCGAAAATGAAGATATCGGTGATTTCGCGAGCTGAAAATTTCGCGAATTTTACATGAACAGAACCGAAAGTTCAAAAATCCGGAAACTACCTAAATAGAACCCCTTTTGCATAAGGCATTTTAAGAAACTTCCTTTTATCCGAAAAGTTTGTTTTATTAACTGTATTATTGTTTATATCTCTTCTCTCTATTCTAAAAAAAAGTAACTACTGCTGTCACCGCCGCCGCCGCCGGTTTTGAATTTTTTGTGACCGGAGGTCTTTCTTCGTTAATATTAAAAAAAACTGTTGCATACCAAAATATGAAAATCGGTAGTGCTATAGAAAAATGTTTGATAAACACGCTGATGCAGACAGTTTTCAAATCGAAGAATTATTTTAAGAGATATTTAATGCCAAAGTTGGACAAAGTCGTTCCATTAAAAAAGTTTTATAGGAGCAAAAACTGTACATAGGAATTTAATCATTTTTAGATCATTTTATGCGTCAGAATTTCTCGGTGTGCAGATTGCAGTTAGTTTTTAATTTGAATAATTTTTCGAGGTTTTATTTCAATATTAAATTCAAATTTTCAGCATTTCTAGAGATATTTTTTACAAATTTTAGAAAATGGTATTAATTTAAACTATTGCCAACTGTATAAACAGCGCAAACAGTAATGTTTGCTTCAAATTAAAAATTTATTTTACACGTGACTATTATAAACAAAAAATATAAAAAGCAGGAACTCATTGAAAATTACGTCATAAAAACTATAGTTAGACGTGAATTTTAAATGAGAAAGAATATTGTAAAATAATAAATTCAGTAACATGCGTTAGAAGTCCTAAATAGGAGAATTTACGTCATATTGCACTTATTACGTAAAATGAACAAAAAATAATATTGCAAAACAGTTTTAATTTAAAAATTGCGCGAGACATTTACTTGACATTTTAAGATGATCATAATATTTCATTTCTAACAAAAGTATTTTGACTTGAATATTAAAAAGAGGAAGAAAAGTATGGTGAAAGTTACGTCAGATTATAATTGTCAGATTCAAATTATAATTCAATCGTCCGAAATCTTTTTAAAGGCGATCAAATTAGCGTGCTGTTAGAGTCTGCGGTGTCTGAACGGGGGTTGACGAGCGTAGCTCGTAGGGGGCAGAGCCCCCTAGTTCAAGAAATAGTTGTAAGTATTCAAGAAATTTTTGTACTTATTTCTTATTTAAGTAATTGTAATTATTAAATTTCTGATAAGTGAAAATTTTCTGATTTTTTATTTTTATTTGAGGCGAAAAAAAAAAAAAAAATATTTCGCGAGGCTTAAATTTTCGCGATTACGACGGGTTCGCGAAAATCGCGAAAATTAAAGCCTCGCGAAAATAAGTGCTTTTACAGTAATTACGGACACCCTGCAGATAAAATTTCTGAACTATCGTAATGCTAAATGTGTAATTTATTAAAAATCGCCCTCTGGTGGCAAAATTTTGACTTTTTTTTTTCTTAAACAAATCCCCATCCATTTATTATACCTTTCCCAAAATTTCCCAACTTTATAAGTAATAGTTTTGTCTGTAGACAACTTTAAAGTAGGGTCGTTTAATTATGGACACCCTGTATATAGCTGCCATCCGAAATAAAATTTCGCTTAATGCTATGCGATTTGGTTGATTTTTTTTTCGTATTGTCAGGCAAAGCCAGGTGCTTCTGCTTGTAATAAGATAAAAGTAACATACATCAAATTTATAAAATTATATTTAGAATGTAAATACAGTCGAACCTCGATTTAACGAATCGTTCGGGACTAGCAACTTTGTTCGTTAAATCGGATAATCAAAGGAATTTTTTTATACAACAGCTGGAGTTAAAAAATGGCTGTAAATAAAAAGAATATTCCTCACTTGCCTTAATAACGATTACATTTGTTGACATTTTTTGTTGACATTTGTTACATTTGATACAACATTTGTTGCTTTATGAAAATTCATTGTATAAAAATTCATTCTTTTTTTATGCACCGCTATAAATCACAATCATTTTAATCAGGAAAGAATCTCATTTATTCAAATTTTGTAGATAGATTATAAGTTATCTTTTATAGATGTTTGTTTGCGTTATTTCAATTTTGTATTCCAAACTTCTTTATCGATTTTTTCCTGAAGCTGTGAAAATAGTATATTATCAACATTATAAGCCATCAAATTCCGTTCCAAAGAATCTAAACTGCCAACAGCTTCTTTCATTGTTGAATGCTTCATCTCTATTTCCTCTTCTTCATCCGATCCATTACTACAGCATGAATAACGTCAGTATAATGTACATTTTTGCATGTACATATTTCTGCGCCATTGATATATATTCAGAAAATAGACAATCAGGAACACTGAAAATATTTTATAAATATTAGAAAATTTCTCCAATTTTTCACTTTTTTTGCATAGAAAGTTATTCTTTAAATCTGGATTATAAATTCGTTAAATCGAAGTATTTTTGCTCCATTTTCGCCGGGACATTAAAAAAAAAATCGCTAAATCGAGAAATTCGTTGAATCTGGCTCAACTGTAAGAATAAACTACACAAATACACTGGCGGCGTAATCCGCACGCCAGTGGTGACTTACCAATAAGGATAATGAAAGAGAGCAGTAAAAAATGCGACCTTCAACTGTTTAAAGTTTCTTAAGAAGGTCAGCGAAGCTCAGATGTTAATCTCGTAATCACACTGGCCTCCAAAAGTTAAGGAACAGGGACTGGATTCTTTCGATTGCACACGATATATCTACCAAAATTACTCGCGAATTGTTCTTGAACTTCTCGAATGTAAAGGACAAGTCTGATTTCATATTTCTCGGTGAAGATTTAGTAGGGGGGGGGGGAATTAGAGGGCTAATAATAAATTTAATAATAAAAAATATTTGCGATTATCTATGTAACAGAAAATGCTGAAAATGGTTTATCACTGTGTTAAATTACTACTTGGGTCCGGTTCAACGTTCGTGCGCAATTGTGTAAGCACAGCATTCCTATTCGTGAAGATGTTATTGTGTCTGTGAAAAATTCAAAAGTTTTTTGTTTATAGCATACAGAGTTTTCAACCGAATTTAACAGAACTTTCCGAAAACATGACAAAAACAGTAGCAACAATACACTGCAATTAAAACATGACTATATTGACTATTTGATGGGATATGGGCATTTGTATGAAATAATTTTTCTGCGCATGCGTAGAGGATTCTGAAATTTTTATTTTATAATTTGGTAATCAGCTATTTAGAGCAATTTATATAAAAAGCCCAGTGAAATATCGTGAAAATTAACAAAGATAGGGGCGATATATAGTGAGTTGCTTTCTATAAATAGCTTTTTTATAAAAGATTTTTCACAACTTTTCAATCAGCTCACTATATCTTTCTGACTTTTCACAATATTTGACTGGATTTTTTATAGAAGTTACCTAAAATAGCTGTTTATTAAATTATGAAATAAAAATTTTGAAACCTTCCACTCGTGCGCAGTTAAAAATTATTTCATACAAATGTTCTTATCTCATTAAATATTCAATATATTCATGTTTTAATTGCAGTGTACTGTTGCAATTGATCTTTGTCAGGTTTTCGGAAAGTTGTGTTAAATTTGCTTGAAAATTCTGTCTGTATGCTCTAAAAATTTTTTTTTGAATTTTTTTACAGATGCAATAACATCTTCACGAAGATGAGTTTTAGTTCTACAAATGCACAGAAACGCTGAAAGGACCCAAATAGTAAACAACAAATAGTAAACACAGTGACAAACCATTTTCAGCATTTCCTGTTGGTGATCGCAAATATTATTTTATTATTAAATTTATTATTAGCCCCTTAATTATCCTCTCGACTAAATCTTCACCGAGAAATATGAAATTAAACATATTCTTTACATCCCAGAAGTTCAAGAACAATTCGTCAGTAATTTTGGTAGATATTCTACAAACCGTGTACAATCGACAGCATCCAGTCCCTGTTCCTTAACTTTTGGAGGCCAGTGTATTTTTAATTCTTAACTGTTTTTTTTTCACTGAGTGGCGCACTCAGTACACCATGCATGTTTCTGAATGTTAATACAAAACTTGCTTCAGTTATTATGAATAGATTTGAATATAAAAAGAATGCCTTGTAAACATTATATTCGAAGTAAGAGATTAGGTAGACAAAAGAAAGTAATTTATGCGAAAAAAGAAAAATACAGCTAAAAAATAATCCTTAGGTTACCTGGGATTAAGTTTCATTATAACTTAACCTAGAAAAAAAATTCGTTTTTTTTTTTTTTTTTTTTTTCAGAAGACAACGTAAATTTATTAAATTTTGCAGGTAAAGAAACTAATACCACATAAGAAAAAAAAATATTTTGGAAACATATTCGCTTCAGCGATTTTCTATTGCAGACATTTATTTTATCCAAATTATTTTCTTTTTCCTGACAAGGATTAATTAAGTGGGAGTAAAAAGAGAAAAATTATATTAATGAATTTTTATCCAAAGTCCTTTTAAAACACATTTAAAAATTTTCTTTTTAGTATCCGATATGCTATTTCTTTCGGGCAGCAATTAATGTTGCGTCTCTAACAAATAACGTTACGCTACAGAAGACAGCCGTAAAAAAAGTAGATGTATCATTGTACTATTAAATATGGATAATCTCTATTGCAATTTTTTAAACTTCTAATCATCGCACGTTATCAATTTTTATACCGTCGTATAGAAAAAAAAGTACTTTTTAAATGCAATTTGTTTGAAAATTGCATCTCAATTTATTTTTGAGATATTATTTTTTTTTTGTAGTTTTTAACGCTACTTATTTTTTGAACTAAAGTAGTACTCCATTCCTGTAGAAAGAAAAGGAAAAATAGTTAGAAAATAGTGGATTATTATATCTTTTGGTGCCGTTTTCCAATAACAACTGAAAAAAAAATAGTAACTAAAATACGTGCTATGTTGAAAAAATATAAATTTATGAGTTCTGATAAAACATACAGCTATGTAATCTATAAAAATGAGAATTTGTCTGTCTGTAATTCTATACAAATCCGCAGTTTGGAAGACAGAATTGAGAAATGTCATGTACATATGTATTAAAACACGGCCGAGGCAAGAAAATTAATCCAGAATCGAAATAATTTATAGTTAATTTTTAATTAATAAAAAACCACCAATTTAACAGCAATTTCCTATCAAATTTTAACATATTTCGTTATAGCAGTTGCCAACCATTAAAAATCCACAATAAAATTCTTACTACAACAATTACTTTTCTATTGCAAGATTTTCACGTGAAAATTGAAAATGAAATAAATAGTTTGGCGAATTAAAAAAAAAAGTTAATATTGTGTCATAATTTTTCTATTGCAAGATTTCCGCGTGAAAAATGAAAATAAAATAAACAGTTTGACGAATTTAAAATAAAGTGAATATTACGTCATATTGGAAAGATAATGAACGTCAGCAGTTGAATATATATAACAGCATATGAGTTTGAAAAAATGTGTTGAAACATGATAAAAACCCGATTATGGAAATATTGGCATATTTTAACATCTCGAGGTTCTCTGAATTTGTTTTCGCCGTTTTAAAATCAATTCCACAAATATACGTGTGTGTATGCGTGTATATTATAATTTCTGCAAAGGTTTAGGCCACTAGAGCTCATTCTTAGTGAAGAACTGAAATAAAGATCAGAGGTTTTTTTTTTTTTTTTTTTTTTTTTACAATTATAAATTTCTACATTTTTATATCGGGTTTTCATTTTATTCATGTGTATAACACTTCGAGCGCTTTTTTTTTTTTGTTGTTGTTTGTTTTATACTGCACTATGTTTAATTTTGAAATTGATTTTGCAGAAAAAAAACATTCTTAAAATTCCGGGTAACGCTGGGTACTTTAGCTAGTTATAAACTGTTTAATTTTATGTATCCATATTAATGTTATAAACATATGAATCATTAGATCCTTTTTTTGTCGAGTTCCTTGAATGACGACATCGCTTTTTGGCTGGATTTGTGTATTATTCTCCGATAGTCATGTCCGATGCATACTTTTCTGTAGATGTTGTTTAACACTGGATCATAAATGAGGAATTCTTAAGCGGATGCGAATGACGTCATTTTATATAAAATAAAAGCGTGTGTTTTATGTCTTCAAACTGAATTATGCTTTATATTATCTATCTATCTATCTATCTATATATATATATATATATATATATATATATATATATATATATATTCTTTTTGTCGGGGGCGACACTAAATTCTGAAAAAGCAGAATTTTTGTTTACTAGTTTTGATTTCTTCTTTGAAACTTTCCGCTTAGGCGAAAGGCTTATTCCCCAGAGGTCTGCGATTGCTAAGTCACGCCCCAGAAAATACTTGAATATTGTACACTGTAAAAAAGACAAATATTTCTTATCTATGAAAATGTAATATAACCGCGTAAGAAGATATGCAATAACCTCCTTCGAGTTAGCCACATTTCCGAAATGCATTCTTTATCTTTAGAAACCTGAAACACTATTATATTTCCGATATTTAAAGAAGCATTTCTAAATTATATTTAATATATATATATATTACGTTATCGTACGTGGCACAGAAATCCCGATTATTTGTTAATTGTTTAATGGCAACACCCGAATGCCTTGATGAAACGCACCTCACTGGTTATTGAACAGCATTTAATGCATCTCCATACCTATAAGGGGAGTTGCCATAGGGGGACCCTATTCTGTCGCCAATTATTGCCAAGTTTGTCGCCAACTTGGCGATCCAAATTAGGCGCCCAAAATGAGTCGCCAAAAGTGACGCCAGCTTGGCGATATCTTTGATACTTCGCCAAATTCCCATAGACTTCCATTGTAAACTAATAGGGTTTACTTGCTTACAGAAAATCAACAAATTGAGATATTTTAATTCAACAAAAACTAATATTAGCTTAAGGGATTATATTAATTATAGTTAAGGGGGTCCAAGTAAATTAAATTATGAGTAAAAGTAACATGATACAAGGCTCAGTATGCTTTCCCAATCATAAATTTTAAGGGAGACTAAACTGGTCGCCAATGGCGGCTAGTTTATGTTAAATTTATTCCGAGTAGCTGCGTTCGTAGAGAATTGGTGCTCTATGACAATGACCGAGGTTCGAGTTCTGGCTTGTACACTTTTCACTCTGTTGGTTTTGCTCTTTGTTAGCAATTCAAAAATTCATGTAATTAAAAAATTCCATATTTAGGGCGTATTTCATAGCTTACTTAAAGAAAGAATGTTTACTTATAGAAAATAAATTCTTTTTCAGAAGAAAACGAGTGTCTGGATTAAAATAGCTATGTAGATTAATAATTAATGTTTCCTATGGAATTTAAGACAATTATATGTGATTGACATCAGAGATGGCGTTTCAGATCATTGTATCATAGATCGTGCAATTTCCGAATATTTTTATTTATTTGTTTTGAAAATGACTCGGGTCGAAACATGTCAACAGTCAAATAAAACTATTTTTACTGTTTTTAAAGTTTCAATCCTACACCTTTTAGCAATTAGAAATAGTATAGTTCTGTTTTTAATTCAAAATTTATTTCAAAGTTTTAAAAAGTAGTTTTAACCGGGTCTGCAGTTCCAAAGAATATAATTTTATTGATAATTCTCTTACAAGATTTATTTGACATTGATGTGTTTTTGTATTTTTATTTTTTATTGGAAATGTGTTAAAAATAAAGGGGGTATTCAGGTCTAGAATTTCGAAAAAATAAACTTTTATTCTTTTTACTTTTAAAGTTTAGACCTTTAAGTCTAATGTCAGAAGAACGTCTATTTGCACGCTTTTTGTTTCAACATGAAAAAGAAACCCCTACTAGCGAATGTGTTTCTTTTCATCTTAAAGCAAAAAGCGTGCAAACAGACGTTCTTCTGACATTAGCCTAAGAATAAATTCCCGAGAGAAAATGTAAGTATTACGTACCAATCTACGACTTACACCGATGTGGCTGCCTGAAACTTTGGCTCAAAACTTTAAACCCGTTTTTCTCAAACCTACTTTTTTTAACATGGTTGACATGATATCTCAAGTTCTATTTCACCGATTCACTTCTAACTTTGAGCCATCCTTCAATGTATAACTACCTATCGCCCCCACCGCTTTTATATCATTTTTTTTTTTTTTTTTTTTTTTACTATTTTAAAAAATAAAATATTATGAAAAAGGAAAAGTCGAAGAATGCCTTTTTTGAGACAGCCGCCATCCTAAGAAAAATATTTTTTCTGTTTTCTCTTAGGTAGGGGTTATAACCACATTCTTGGTAATTACGAATCTTTTTTTTTTTTTTTTTTTTTTTTCTGTTTTAGATGACCAGAAGAGTTGCAATTGCGTCAACAGCAACCTCCCCCCACCCCTCCTTCTTTTTCAATAACTTTACCAGCTTCTAACTTATTTAGTTTTCATTTACTTATTTTTTTTAAGTTTTTTGTATATTTTCAAAACATCAATAAATGTGTTGATAAAGAGTGATTGGTAAAATATTTATATACATATATATACCGGGTGTTCTAAAAAGGACTGACTGATTTTAAAATTCAATAACTTGCAAACGGTGACAGATATTTAAAAAATTCTTGCAGGAGGGTTATGCATGAGGTCAAAAGTTTTTTTACAGTGATTTTCGATTTTAGTTCGAATTACAAACAACGCGGCGATCAATAGACGCTAAATTCAGGCTCGATTTTTGGTCCTTCGGGACCCACTTAATACATTTCCATCTCTTTTTTCCGCATGGAAGAAGATATCGACCAAAAAATCGAGTCTGTTTTTAGCGCCTATTGCTTACAGCGCCATCTATTGTTTGTAATTCGAACTAAAATCGAAAATCACTGTAAAAAAACTTTTGATCTTTTGCATAACGCTCCTGCAAGAATTTTTTAAATATCTGTCACCGTTTGCAAGTTATTGAATTTTAAAATCAGTCAGTCCTTTTCAGGACACCCGGTATATACATATATATATATCGGGGTATTCCAATGGGAGGGAGTTGCAGTTCCATTTTGGCAAACATTTACTTACATATATATGAAAGAAATAATAATTTAAACAGTAACACATTATCCTGCAGATATATAGATGATGTTTTGATAGTCAAATTAAATAATGATATTCAAGACATTGATTTTACTTATTATCCTACGTCTCTGAGTCTGCAACCCTCCTCCCAGAATTGTAAAAATATTAATTTTCTAGATGTGACCCTAAACATAGAAAGTGAAAATTTGATATCTAAGTTATTTGATAAGCGAAATGATTTCGATTTTAATACCTTAAAGCTGATTTATTTTGATTCGAATGTTCATGTTTCGGTTTAAAGAAATGTCCTAAGAAATGGCTTAATACGAATCGAAAGACTGAGTACTCTAGAGTTAAGGATATGTTTAATGACATTTTAGAGTGGTGTCGTCAGGGATTCAAGCAGAGTTATCCTCGCAATTTCATCAGGAGAATATCTAGTGATTTTATTAAGAGTAGCAGTTACGGAACTGAACTGAACTCAGTGATGGATGAGAATGGTGGTTTTGATGCTTTGATTGATCTAATGAGATACAAAGATATTTTGATGGATTTTGTAGATCTGTTTAGTTTTCATTGTTTTTCATTTTTTCATTTTTTGTCTCGGCGAGTGAAGGGGAACGTAGTATGCGTAAAGTCTGACTTAATCCTGCAGAGCATGTCGTTAGCCATGCCGCTCGCCTTCTGTTCTGTTTTGCTGTTATATATTTTTTCCTTAGTCTGGTTTTATAGTTTGGTTTTAACAGTTAATGTTTATGTTGGTTATTTTAATATTTTTGATGTAGAGTTTCAATTTAGATATGATGAGTGAAGGATTTTGATATTTTGTTTGTGGTTTTAAATATATATATATATGTCTCTAGACCAGAATACTCCCTTAAATAAATTATAGTGGCAAAATGAGATATGAATAAAGCTATGGATGCCCTCTATCCAAAATAAACAAACATACAAACCCGTGTATAAATTTATAAAGTTTAATTTTCGTTAAAGATAAATAAATATCTCTCTATTCTAAAAAAAATCCCTGCCGGCTCGGGCCTACAGGCGGAGGTAAATTTCGAAGTTAAGTACTAAATTCACCAACAAAACTTAAATCAAGATTAGAGATAAACCCAGTTTCTTCACTAAGAATGAGCTCTAAGGGAGCTAAACATTTTGTGAAAATTCTAATATACACGAATACACACACGCATGTAAATGGAATAGGTTTAAAAATGGCTAAAGCAAATTCAGAGAACCTCAAAGTGTTAAAATATGTTAATATTTCCATAGTCGGGTTTTTATTATGTTTTAATAAGTTTCTTCAAACTCACATGGCGTTACATATTCACCTGCTGAGGTCCATTATATTTCCAATATGACGCAATATATATATTTTCTTTTAATTCATCAAACTATTTATTTCATTTTGAGTTTTCATGCAGAAATCTTGCTCTAGAAAACTTATGACGTAATATTCAATTTGTTTTCAATTCGTCAAATTGTTTATTTAATTAAATTTTTCACGTGAAATCTTGCAATAAGTGCAATTGTTGTGGTGAGAATTTTATTGCTTTTTTTTTAATTGTTGGCAACTGCTATAACGAAAAATATTTATTTTTTCCTGTCATTGTTGTGTAAGAGCTGGTTTTATCAGAATCATGTTAAGACGGTATTCAAAATTTTGAGCCCTCCCCATTTCCATTCCCTTGGGCCGATTTTGCCCATTTTCAATCCCCGCCGAGATATTAACCATATCAAAGTTGTTGGCCAGTTTGAAGAAGATCCGTGCATAATTGCGACTTTTATCGTGCGGACAAAATTTAGTACATACATACATACATATATATATAAACTTTTTAGGTGGGGGTGGTTTTGGATTCCTGGGGTCATATAATGAAAAGTTATGAAGGAATTTTTCAAAAGTCGCACCATGGTAACGACTGCAATAGGTAGTATTTCTTACGAAATCTACCTAAAAATTAACTACCGCTGTCACGGCCGCCGCCGCCGGTTTTGAATTTTTTGTGACCGGAGGTCTTTCTTCGTTAATATTAAGAAAAATAATGCATACAAAAATATGAAAATCGGTAGTATTATACAGAAATGTTTGATAAACACGCTGATGCAGACAGTTTTCAAATCGAAGAATTATTTTAAGAGATATTTAATGCTAAAGTTGGACAAAATCGTTCCACTAAAAAAGTTTAATAGGAGCAAAATCTATACATCGGAATTTAATAATTTTTAGATCATTTTATACGTTATAATTTCCCGGTGTGCAGAATTCATTTATTTTTTTAATTTGACTCATTTTTCGAGGTTTTATTTCTATTTTAAATTTAAATTTTCAGCATTTCGAGAGATATTTTTTACTTATTTTAGAAAATTGTACTAATTTAACCTGTTTCCAACTGTATAAACAACGGAAACAATAATCTTTGCTTCAAATTAAAAATTTAGGTACTTGTTAGTTATCCCGTCGACCAATTTCGCCAAATTATATAAATCGCCAAACCACTCGCCAAATTATACAAATTGACATAATTTTTATTTTAAATAACGAAAAAACAAATAAATTAGTATAACATTAATAAAAATACAAATAAAACATCGAAATAAAAATCATTTGATAACGTAAACACGTATTGTCAAGTGAATGTGACATTTACGATCAACTATTATTGGCATTTAATCTTACAATTTGGCGACAGTAATTTGGTCGACGGGATAACTAACAAGTACCAAAATTTATTTACACGTGACTATTATAAATAGAAAAGATACTTTCAAATTAAAATTAAATAATTGCGTATAAAAAGCAGGAACTTATTGAAAATTACGTCATAAAAAGTATACACGTGAATTTTAAAAGAGAAAGGATATTGTAAAATAATAAATTCATTAACATGCGTTAGAAGTCTTAAATAGGAGAAATTACGTCATATTTACGTCACATTACAGTTATTATATAAAATGAACACAAAATAATATTGCAAAACAGTTTAAATTTAGAAATTGTGCTAGACATTTATTTGATATTTTGAGAGGATCTTTTCAACTATTTTTGTTAGGAAAGCGCAAATAATATTTCATTTCTAACAAAAGTATTTTCACGTGAATATTTAAAAGAGAAAGAATAGCTTGGTCAAAAAATTTTTCCAATTCATGTAACATTGAAACAAAGCGAGGTTTATTATTTTAGTTAAAATTCAGTTAAATGTTTTAAAATGTATTTTTAACTAAGGATAGACCGAAACAAGTGTTTCCAAAACCGAAACTGAAACCAAATTTTGGTAATCTGCTAATTTTCGGCCGAAAGCAAAAACGAAAACGAAAACGTTCAAAAATGTTTTTAAGTAATTAATACATACATAACTATACGTAATTATAAATTAATTATTATAATTACAATAATTAATTATTAATTAATTATAAGTGTAACAAGTGTACGCGTTATCCAACTTGTCTCTCTGTGCCTCTGACCAAAACTTTTTTATTTTCATATAACATAAAATGCAATTAATTCATCAACGACGTAAAATGATTTTCTAATTACAGGAATTTCATCTAATTAAAAAATGTTTTAGCTATACACACCTCGATTTATTTTTAACTAGCTAGCTTTGCCCGGGTACGTCAAAATACAGCACGAATTGCGAAAAAGCTCTGAAAATCACAATAGGACCTCGCGAAAAGTTTTTTAATCGCTCGACAAATTTCCAAAAGAGAAAAAAAATTATATATTGTGTTCGAAGATTGAAAGTTGATTCCTATCACTAATGTGGAAAAATGGTAGGAAATCGCTAAAATACACTAAATATCACATACAAAATTCCCGATAAATTCGCAAATTGCTATACGTAATCCGAATAAATCCGAATAAAAAAAGGCAGAAATTACTTAATGTTATAGGTCAAAAATGGAATGTAAAACAATTGCAGCAGATCGCGAAGAAACATAAAAATCGAATTAAAAATCACAAAAAGCTCAAAAATCACGAAAGTCAAAATTTACTATAATTGGATAAAAGTTTCAAATCTAATTCCTTTGACCTGCGGGCTCTCTTAAAATTTATGTTTGGGA
This sequence comes from Maratus speciosus, assembly GCA_963932465.1. Classification (NCBI taxonomy): domain Eukaryota; kingdom Metazoa; phylum Arthropoda; class Arachnida; order Araneae; family Salticidae; genus Maratus; species Maratus speciosus. Next base: position 618,072,443 of record OZ010789.1, read on the forward strand.
AAGCATGCTAAGCATTGTATCATGTTACTTTTATTCATAACTTAATTTACTTGGATTCCTAGTTTTTGTTCCATTAAAATATCTCAATTTGTTGATTTTCTGTAAGCAAGTAATCCCTATTGGTTTACAATGGAAGCCTATGGAAATTTGGCGAAATATTAGAGATATCGCCAAGTTGGTGTCACTTTAGTGACTAATTTTGGTCACCAAATTTGGCAATATATCGCCATGTTGGCGACAAACTTGGGGGTATTTGGCGACAGAACTGTGTCCCCCCCCCTATAGTTATGGAGATGCATTAAATGCTGTTTAATAATCGCATAAAAAATTCAAAAATCGCTGTACGAATTTCGAATAAACTTTTGTGAAAAGCGAACAAAATTTACTATATTGAGTTAAAAGAAAGAAACCGTATTCTTTTCACTAATGTGGAAAAATCGCCTCGAAACTTAAAAAAACTCTAAAAATCGCATAAAAAATTAAATAAAAGAAAATGTAATAAAAAAATCGAAAATCGGGCTTCGAGGTACAAAACTTCATATATAGACGTACCTTTCACAAAATTTTGTAGCTCTGCGTGCAGCGGTCTCTTCAGAACACCGTCGACACACGCGCACACTCACACATTGACACACAGATTTCTTTCCTTATTATTATAGATAATGATTTTTGTAAATGGTCATCTGGTCATCTGTAAATGGTCAATGGTCTAGAACTTTCAACTTTCTCAAAGAGGATTCAAAATACTTCTGCAGTTTCAAACTAAAATTTTCTATTAAGTTAAGTCGACAGTTTTTAATGAACATGCGAAAAATTTCTTCAAAGTTTAGTCCTATATGAATTGCTTGCTTTATAATTTGCACATACGTGCTGAATCAGTAATGACTGATAATTATAAACAGTAAAATTCATAGTAATAAATGAAGATTGTCTCATTTGAGTCGATGCAGCACAAATTAATGAGTATAATGTCGAAAATTTCCGAAGGAAGAAACAAGAATTTTGGAATACAGATAGATGCGGCTGAGTTTAAGGTCCGGCGAATTTTCGGCAGCATTTTCGCCGAGAACAAATTTTTGGCTAAACTCAGATTTTGAGTTGAAAATGAAAACGAAACAGAATTTTTGGCCGATGTCTAGTTTTAACATTTTATTCACCAACATACTATTAAAAAAAGTAACATAAAATTTATTTAATTCGCATTTTACTAATAAAAGTAGATTATATTTTTCACACAAAATATTTTGTTCGCTCACATGTAAAAAGTACAACGAAACTGTACAACGAACAGTATAACAGAGCTAAATAATTTTTAAAGTGGTTATTTTTTTCTCTGAAGCATCTACATACGTCTACATATGTGTCTCTCTTATTAAAGAATGTATAAAAAATTTGCGACTTCCAAAAACTTTTCATTTAAAGATAAGATGACATTACATTTATTTAAATTGGTTTTATAAGAATTTCGAGATTTTTGTAACAGTATTTTTAGTTAATTAACTTAATTATTTTTGGATATATATATAAATATATATATATATTTAACCAAAATAGCTATAACTACCGATTTAGTAAACCAGCTTTAATGAAATAATTTAATAAACGGCCAAGTGCGTGTATTACTCGCGCACAGAGGGTTCTGTACAATACATATATGAATTATTAACCGTATTATTTAAAGAAATCGTTGGTAAATGAATAATAAGACTTTGTAAAAAACTATACAACGTAAGGGTTGGGTATAGCTGTATATACTAGAAAAGTGTGACTCTGTATACCATAAAAGTTCAACCAGATATGAAGCCTAAATAATATCAAATATTGCTATTCTGTATAACTCTTTTTATAATCTTATCCTAATCTGTTTATGATAAACTTAATTCGATACTAACAACAAAAGTAGTGAATAATTTTATAAAACTAAATTCAGTGTAGTAATAATCTTTTCTTTTTACAGTGTAGCTAAATCAAAACACTTTCTCAAAGTTTAAACTTGGCGTTGTGCTAAACACACTTCGAAAGGTGGTCGCAAAGTTGCAACGCCGCTTTGGTTCGTGACACATTTTTCCAGATAGGTTTTTAATTAACTTTTGAAAGACACGGGAGGCGTATTGAGAGATCTACTCAATGCAATCTAGTTGCGAATTCCATAATATTTTTGTGATTAATTCTAATTAAATTAGTCTGTTTTTAACAATTTGGCGTTTATTGCTTCTATACTGCTACTGGGCACTGCATTATACAAATATGTCATTAAAAGTTGTTCTCTAGGCTTTAAAAGCCGATGGTACATAGAGTACGCCGCCCCTGTCACTATGTATTTCCAAACCGTCCGTGTCTTTAAGGGTTAATATCTTGGCTAATTACCGACGATTTTTTTAGAAAATCATTGTCAACAATGCTTTTATACTTCTGCTACGATAAGTATCTCCAGCGCTCCTCAGCACCTTTGCTGAATGCCCACAAATCGAAATTTGTGTGTAACGGAAAATGTGCTTTTCTCATAAACTATGTGACTTAGGCTAATAGCTATAGTTTTCCTGCAAAGTTTAAATTAATGTCTACTACCTCTAATTTTTTTCATAATTTTAGTTTTAGTAGATTCGGAAATAGAGGGGGCGGGGGTAGGGGACATATTTTTGCACTACATTTTTGACGATATGAATTTATAATAGGTAAAATTAACAGAAATGTATTTTTGAATTCAGTGTTACGAAAGCTTTCACACGATATACAAAGAAAACTTTTTTTTTTTCAAGTAACTTAATTAGCCCCTCTACATTTTCCCTAAATATATTTGTGAATGTTTAATAATCTGTAAATACGTGGGTCAATAGTCTTCATTGCTTGCCCCAATTTGAACTTTCCGCGTTCTATAGTTTACGAGTAAAAAGGTTGTAACAGGCAGACACAGGAGTGATCTTATAATGGTTCCGTTTTTACTTTATATGTACGGAGCTCTAAAAATATATCTAAATCTCATATTATTATTACATAATTCTTCTAATATATTTTCAGACATTAAGAAAGATAATTATTGAGGAGGAGCAATTTCTTGATTCATAATTTGGGATATAAAGAATTAAATAACTCTTAAGGGGATATCTACATTCTACTGCTTATTTCTAGAAATTTTTGTGTAATTTCTTTTTTCAGTATAACTAAAATTTATTACCGTGTATGTTTTTGTTTAATAATTAGTTGTATTTCACTCTAAATTAAAATGTCTGAAACGGAGTGTTCAATTTTCAGACGTTTTAAAATGTCTTAATTTTTTCAGACACTTTATGCGTCTGAATTTCATACACTTCAAGCGTTTAAATCGAAGCCATTTTTTTGTAAGCATCATACGTAGCCATGTTTGACCACGTTGAATCCGAGAAAAATTTTTGGCCACGGTCTTGCTCCCTCCACTCCCATGCAACCTGATTTTAGAAGTTCCCAAAGTTGGTATGCAATTTTCGTAAAGCTGATAATTTATACATCGTACTGATAATAATCAATATTTGAACTTCGGAAGTAGAACAAGATTAAAAACAAAAAATGTTTATCTAACTAAAATAAGAATAGTATCTTAGATGTTTTTATTTGTTTAGTTTTTAACCATATTCTAATTTAGAATTTAAAAATCTTGATTATAATCAGAACAGTGTCGAAACAAATTTAAAATATTAGCTTTCAAACAGATTCAAAACTAAATTTAATATTTTATATAGTACTATAAAGAAAATCATGACACTTACTTAAAATGTTGTTGCAAGCAGTAAGAAATATTCCTGGATCTGAAATTTAAACATCTGTCATAGTGATAAAGAAAGGCCTGCATCATTTTAGAAGAAAATCGCTTGATATATCCGGCTAGTTATATTAAAATGTTGAAAGTTTTGATCCTGAAAACATAACCTGCCAGACAAAACTTTTTTTTTTTTTTTTTTTTTGCCTACTTCGACAATACGAAGACGAATAACAGAACATTATTGATATAAATTAATACAATTTAACACTTATTCCGTTGCATACACTTTGTAGAGTTCCCGGATGTGTTTTTCAAGAGTTGTCTACTTCTGTGTCTATCCCGTTCTTATATCGACGACAGCTTGCAAGAGTCATTTGGTGTCGAGCACAGAAGTCGGGTGTATGTATTCATTAAATAAATACACTAAGTGAATACGAATTAAAATCGCAGAACTTCACATTCCGCTGAAACGAATTAAAATATAAGCGTACATAAAAACAAACTTTCAGTTTGAATTACGACGTATACCAATTCCTGAACGGAAGAAATCTAAAACGCGTGCGCAACTGGGAGTGCCCCCTGGTGGTTACTACGTAAGAAGAACGTTAGAAACAAAATGTCTTAAATGACACACGTTTGAAGCAACGAAAAGTCTTAAATTTAGATGTTTGTTGATTTACAGACATTTTCTCAGTTCTATTATATTATGATCATAGTAAGACACTTATGTGTCTTAAATTAAAGCATCTATAATGTCTAACTTTTCAAATTAAGACAGCTAAGTGTCTGAAATTCTTTTTCAGTCACACATGTCTCTAAATTTAAGACGTCTCTATTTGCAGTGAATTTAAACTATATTTTAGAAATTTTTTGGGAGGGGAACAAAAAAAATAAATACTTTTTGTTATTACGAAATAGCGTCGAAGTTGAGCCTGTTAAGGGTTCTGTCCCTGCCGGCGAAGACACTCACGAGCTAATGCTAATCCCATGGGGAGGGATTTTTCTAATATCTCGTTTGCATTTCGACATTTTTAAATAATTTTTTCCACTGAATAGCCGAGGTCCGTCTCTACAGCGCACCTTGTTTACTTTTTCGATTTTGGTCGCAGGTATTTTTAATAAAGTTACTTTCACTTTCAGAACCGTTTCTGAAAATGAAAGTGTCATTCTAAAAAATATTTGACACCAAAATCGAAAAAGTAAAAAAGGTGCGCTGTAGAGACGGACCTCGGCTATCCAATGCAAAAAAAAAAAAAAAAAAAAATAAATAAATAAAATAAAATAAAATAAAAAAAATATTTAAAAACGTCGAAATGCAAATGAGATTAGAAAAATCCCTCCCCATAGGATTAGCATTAGCTCGTGAGTGTCTTCGCCGGCAGGGACAGAACCCTTATGAAAATGTTGTTTCAGTAAAAACGTGCTTAAAGATTTTTGTTTTCGTTTTTCTACGAAAAAAAAAACCTTACATTTTAAAACTTACAATTGGTCAGGGCCAAACCAAAAGGACATCTTCCTCTTCCTCGAGCAAGGCATTCGTCAATGCATTTTCTTCTCGGTAAGGAATTGGCCTCCTTTGCGTTATCCAACATATAGCCTGGTTTGAGCGATGGAAAAGGTCTTTGTTGAGATTGCGGTAATACGGTCTTAGTTGTTGAGCCTATCTGAATACCCACTGTATTCATAAGACGTAATATAAAGAAAACTCCGTCGTTGAATATACACGTTGCAATGAAAGTAGCCATTTTGATATAGTCGGACCTCTATTTAACGAAGTCGCTAAATCCCGAAAAAAAGTTCGTTATGTGGAAAATTCGTTAAATAGAGATGAACCTTTTTAAATACTTTAAACTACACAAAACAGATTTTTAATTCATAAACACTAATCATTATTAAACAACTTAACTAATTCGTACATTTTTGGGTAAATCATATTTTATTATTATCATTATTATTATTATTATTATTCATTTTACCCATCAAAAAGAAATCTGTAAGGACAACAAGAATTTAAAAAATATATTGTCCGGAAATACACTGTGTATTTTCAGTTTTAAGAAAATATTTACATTAAAATTAATGAATTTTAATGACATTACGTATTTATTATAACAAGTAATTTTAAGCATTGTATTACTACATGCGTCCTTAAATTTAATTACTGAAGCTTTTTTACTACAGAACAGCCCTTTTGAGTGTGAAAAGGGGGATATTGAAAGTTTGCATTTTCTGGATGAAATGCAAAGAATGACAGGGATTTTACTGCTCTTGTTGAGTTAGGCACCTGGTAAAACTAATTCAAGGTTATTGAGCATTATAAAATGTGTAAAAGAAAGAATAAGTTTGAAGTGTCCTGAAATATTTTGAGAAATAGGGAGAAAAAAAAATTATACCAGAAGAAAAAGTTCGTTAAATAGAGAATATACTTCGCTATTTGGAGGTTATTTTACGAAGAATTCACAAAATGTTGTTGGTTCCGAGAAAAAGTTCGCAAAATAGAGAAATTCGCAAAATAAAGGTTCGTTAAATAGAGGTCCGACTGCAATAGCTTTGCCGCAATGAATATGTTTCGGAGCAAATGTCCAAATCATTCAATTTAAAATTCCGTTGTTGTTTTGTGTATTTCCTCCGAGACATCTTTCGGGCAAATTGTAAACATATATCGCTCACCCGCAAGAAAAGTGACACATCTCGACAAAAGTGAATTTCACAGGAGAAGCAAAAGAAAAATTGCATGATTTTACTATAACATGAAATTATAGCACTTAGCTCTGCATGCAGGAATAAAAACGTGCATAATAACACAAAACCCTTAAGAATAAAGGCGTAGGATGAGGTTTAGAGGGTTAGGTAATTTTACCTCCCCACTCAACCCAACCCTCTTCTATGGTCACAAATGGACATATAGCGTAATAAAGTGATTTTCCGTATAACTACATTTATGAAACTTTTTGTGTAGCAAGACGCACCTATGACAGAACTATTAGTGGAATAAAACGCAAAATGAATTTTTGCGAGGTGTGTCACTTTTCTTGCTTGCGGGTGAGCGATATATCCTCATAGATATGTTTTATGACCAGCTGTGCGTTGCCTGCCAGTGGTTAGTCATGAACTGATTTCATCTCCGTATGCTGTCTATATCTAACGCTGTTTTCAGACAGTTCACACACCAAAAAATAACTTCCTCTGAATATTCTTGAAACTATAAGAAACCAACTTTTAAAAAAAGGTCATTTTTTTTAAAACCGAGAATGTATAGAGCGCCTCCCCCTCCCATCTTCTTTAATTCTTCAATATCAAATGTAGATTTATTGATAATTCTGTTACGATTTATCTAAATTTTAATACTTTTTTATATTTGAAATATACTAAAAATTAAATAAAATGTATTAGTATACAAGATACGAATAATGCTATCAATGACACCCATGAAAATATACTAAAATAAGTATGCGAATTCTAATGTATTTTCAAAAGTACATTTCACAGTTTTTCAATAGTATTAAATTGTTATTAGTATAGTTATTTATTTCAATCCCGTAAAACATCTTGTTACAAAAGGAAAAAAGAAATACAAATTTTTTCAAAATAACAATTACGTTTACGTAACACACTCATGAAACTTTTATAGCTGTTTGCGTACAGGAGATAAAATGAAATAGAAAAACATAAGGGAGGAAATAGAAAATATGGTTGAAGGAAATGGAATAGCTGGAAAGAAAAATGATAACAGTAGTCTTTCCTATGTTATTAAAACGTATATTGCTCAGAATTCTTTACCGAATATATGTGACACTTAAAATGAAAAAAAAAATCGTTATAGATATAACTATGTAAGAAAGTTTTATTTAATCGATACTAAAGAAAATGCTCTATAAGAAAAATATTTTGTTTGTTATAAGTGCCTTTATATATCGCACTTAAAATGGCCATAGATACAGTCATTCACAAAAGTGAAAATATCTAAAATTGCTTCATATACAGTACGTTTGTAACACATTAATTATTGGCGTGGATTTAAGGTGATTGACGAAATTTAATCTTTGCGTATTTTATAAGGGACTATTTTATGTTACTTTTAATGTTATTTTACATTGTTGTTGCAAAATGCGTTTTTAGCTAAGTCACGTGCCAATAGATTAAAAAATACGTACTTAAAAATGAATTTAAATAGTCATGAAAAATGAAAATTAAATTAGTTAACAAATTTTATTTAAAGCACGTGGTATTTGCTTTATTCAATTATGTAAAGACTATGCGATATTTAAGAACGTAGGCCAATGCAACCTAAGTGAAAGATACTGCAGCATCTAGCTGTCTATGTTTACAAGAAGAAAGTATTAAATTCATGAAAAATTTCTACTCGCGGTTTTCGACATATTTATACGTTTTAGAAGGTACTGAATACGATTAAAGTGTTTTTAGGAAATGTCTGACCACTAGTCTGTCTGTGTATCTACATGTCTGTGTGCCTGTCTGTATCTGATACAAATTTAGTGGGCATTCTACTGCAAAAACTAATGCACGGAATTAAATCAAACTTTCGATAAAATTAAAACTTGACATAAAATTGTGCTGATTAGATTTTGGCGTAAAGAGCTCAACAAATACCGCTGGTATGCGGCATTTTACACAATTTCCGCTATAGCTAAATCTCAAGAATTAATCAAACTTCATATTCTGTTAGAGCTTAAAATACTACATGGACATTGATTAGGTTTTAGTGTAGATAACTCAACAGGTGTCGATGCAATGCTGCATTTTTCACGATTTCCTCCATAGCTATATCTCAGGAACAAATATACGGAATTTCACCAAACTTCCTATTTTGTTAGACCTTGACATAAATAGATTCTCCTAAGGTTTGTGTGCATATCCATCAACAGGTGTCGATGCTATAATTTGTTTTTCACGAACTCCGCTGTACCTAGATCTTAAGAACGAATAGATTGTATTGTCATTTAATTTTGGTTGAACACAATTTGATTTATAAAGAAGAAACACAACCTTTTTTAGGTGCGTTCGCAATTATATAAATACGTACCAACTATAGTCGTCGATTGATCCGTTTGTCCGCATTAAAACGGCGCAAAAACTACTCAACCGAATGGTTTGATATTTTAGTATATATAATCGTTGCAGAATTTTGTCGAGTCATTTTAAATTTTATGAAAATCGAATCAAAGCTTTAAAAGATATTAATAAACGTTTTCTTCATTCTATTAAATCCTATCATACGTCATTAATTCAATGATATCCCATGATAGGTAGGTTGCCATGGTGATTACATTCTATTTAAGATGGAGTCCTCTTATTTCCATATTACTCAATTTAATATATAGAATCGTAATAAATTTTGTATTCATGCATTTTTACCCGACTGCCAAGAAGGGTTATATGTTTCACGCGTATCTGGTTATGTGGATTACTTTATACCCTCGAAACATCACAATGGCTGCATAGATTTTAACGAACGAGGTCTCTATCGGTTCGTCTTAACCGTCCGACGGTTATAGGCTAGCTTTTGTTTTTATAAATTAAAAATGGCGGTAGAGATGAAAAAAATTATTAACCCTATTGAACGGCATATCATTGGATAGGTCTTTCAAAGTGAAGAAGATGTTTCTTTGACTATTTTACAGTCAGAAGCTTCGTTTAAATATTACACAACCTGGAAGTTGTGTAGGTAGGATCTCTAGATTTACTGCAACTCTAACCGTCATAGACATCTATAGGCCTCATTAAAACAGTGTTTGTGGATAAGAACTAACAATTAAACGCAACTTAAAAGTAATCAATACAAGTAAATAAAAAAAATAGGTAAGTAATATAAAAAAAAATATTTTCACATTGATGAAAAATAATTAATTAGTTCGCTTTTTACGCAGTCGGGATTTTTGATTTTGTTAATTTAATTTAAATTAACATTTATCGCATAAGAGTACAACAACTATTGCACCAAGATCTGTATATTTATAAAACTAGTTATACTAAGAAATCACCTCATTTGCCACATTGGACATCATGCAATTTCCAACTTTTTACATTTAGTATGCTTGTTAAAGGTGCTAAACTTGAATTATAAAAGCAGTGTTACCTTATTAAACGTCATCTAACTTTCTACATTTGAACTTACAAAGGGATCATCAGACTTTGGGTTATCGACCTGCCCCGTACAATGACGTGAGTAGAAGACCGAAGGCAGAAAATAGCATTGAAGTAATCATGTGCAACCTCTCAAAAGTAAAAATGTTTCAAATACATCTATTTAAAATATCTTGTTGCAACAATGGGGTTAGCACCATGTTCGCGTGGTCAGAATATTGGGCTTGAATCAAGAGATTACGCTCAACGCACGTACTCCCCTTTTCCTTCAATTTTTAACACTTTCCAACAAAGTTTAAAAGTGTTTATGCATTCGGTTTATCTGGTCGTCTGTCCACGCTCTAACTCCCGTAAATATATTCGGATTCTCATGAAATTGATAAAGGTTATTTAAGGTCACCAAAGAATGTTTGGTATTGTATATGAAGTATGTAGGATTAATCGTTCATTTACAGGGGCACTCAAAAGTTTTCCATTACATTATGGTACAGGGAGAATAATCGTTTGCAGAGTATTTTAATGACATTATGCTATTTCAGATGTATTGAAACTGATGTAAATCCTGAATTTCACTACGATCACGTTAGAACAGGACATTCATAGCATTTTTTATTCATTTACAGGGACACACAAAAGAAATCGGTTACAGTACAGTACTGTCTTTGAGTAATAATTGCTGGAGTGTACGGTTTAAAATTCGGTATGCGCTTTTAAATTTAATTAATTTTTTGCAACTTACTAGCTATATATAAATTCTATACCTCAAATACGGGGCTGCACAAAAGTATTCACGTGCCGTTCTCCTTATTAGAGGAAATTGCTGCAGGTGAATTTTCAACAGAAGTATATGTATCTCTGAAGTGAACTAAATTTTAGCTTGCATGTAGCTAATAGATTCAAATCTGTAAATCATATACAGGGCTGCTGAAAAAATTCGTATAATTTTCCGATTGTGGGTGGGAACACCTGAAATTGGGTTTTGAAATGTATTATGCGTTACCATATGCTTGAATTAGACATAATATTTTAATTTTTTTAACAGTGCAGTTTTGTTACATTATTCTGAATGTATTGGAAAGTGTTTCATAATCTATGCTTGGCGCATGGTTTTTTCTTACTTGTTTCTTTTCAACTGGGTGATTGCAAAAAATTGTGCCCGATTTCTGATGCATCGAGTTTCGAAGTGTACCCAAGTTATTTTAAATGCAGTCAAATTGCAAGTATTTAGTCTCTCAGCAATCTCTTCAGCAGTAATCCGTGGATTATTATTCATTAAATTACGGAATAAGTCATTATCAATGCCAGAATGACTCCCAGAGCGAATTTTATTGTTTAAATTGAAATCACCATTTCGAAATCGACAAAACAACTTTTAAATGCTCTAAGGGCGGGAGCACGATCCAAATAAACGTCTTGAATATATTTTGAGACACTCACACCTTTTATTAACCATATAACATAACATGACGAAAATGTAACTTTTCATTTTTCCATTTTGAATATTAACCTTGGATACAAATTAATTTGAAAAACTTTTCTAACGTTATGTTCACTTACCACACAGGTAGATAATGGTCAGTTAGTAATATGGTTATAAAAAAAAAACGTCAGTACAATCAAAATTGCAAGTTTCTGCCACCTATGAAATAAAGCACGAGCTTTTGCAATCAATCCAATATTTTAATTTATTCAATAATCTTTTATTAGTTGCTTTAAATTTTGCATGTTAAACGGAATGCGATTGATAAAATGATTGAATGCCGATATTTACCCATTTATGCCTAGCGTAATAGCATTTAAGTAATTGCATTTCACAGTACTGATTGTTAGTGATTGTACGAGTTGGCACACAGCAAAGTACAAACAGTTTTGCATAATTGTGCATAAATTGTTTTTTGCATAAATTTTTTGCAAACCATTTGTAGTCAATGAAATTTTCGCCCTGCAGTTGAAATATATTTTTTAATAAAAAAAAATCAAAAAATTATTAAAATATTATAGATATATTCAACTCTTAGAAATTATTTGTATGTGCATGATTTGACTGCGCAAATCTTTTGGCACAGAAAATGTGTTAATAATGACATCTTGTGCATATAAAGTTGTTTATCTCATTTTCCTTGTCTAATAGGAAAATTGTTCATCCCATTTAATATTTATTTTTTGTTAAGCAAGTGCAAATTGCATTTTGATTTTGATCTCTAAAATATGTATTTTTAAAAACAATTCTCTATGTTTGCTTTGAAGAACTAGAAGGATAAATTTGAAAAAATATTATATCGTTAAAATGTATTTTAAGCAGTCTCTGCTCATATATCGTAACATATCCGACTTCTGCGCAGCCCTGTAAAATAAATATTAATGCAACGCACTTCCCTTTGGAAAAATGCTATTGTGCATTTCAATACCTTACACAGATTTTACTGATTTTGGATTTTAAATTTCTGCTTGTAAGCGGTGATGTATCCGAAATTTTTGGTGTGGTCCTGTAAAATAAGTATAAATGGTACGCACTGAAAATCATAGTAATATTACATTGTCATAGGATTTACATGAGTATGCAAAATTGAATCTCGTTCAGATATTTGAAATGGGCTAAAATTCGAGTACAAATTTTGAACTGGAAAGAAAAAACGTTACAAGTTAACTAAACGCTTATAAAAACAAGTAATATAAAAAAAAATCTTTTTAAGTCAAGTCCTACTCAGGTCATCAAAGAAAAATTTAATATAATCTCTTGAGCTAATATTAGTTTTTGTTGCATTAAAATATCTCAATTTGTTGATTTTCTATAAGCAAGTAAACCCTATTGGTTTACAATGAAAGCCTATGGGAATTTGGCAAAATATTAGAGATATCGCCAAATTGGTGCCATTTTTGGTGACTCATTTTTGTCGCCAAATTTGGCGATAAACTTGGAGGTATTTGGCGACAGAACAGTGTTTCCCCTATGGTATCCCCCCTTATAGGTATGGAGATGCATTAAATGCTGTTCAATAACCAATTGCCGCCATTTTGTCTCCCATATAAAACTAAAATTAATTAATTGATATTTGAAAAAACTGTATTAACATCAAGTGTTATCCACTACAAGTTTTAAAAAAATTATTTGAACTCGAGTAGATGAATAATAAGTATTTTATTAACTATTGAAAATTTGAACAAGATACCGGGTGTCCTAAAAAGGACTGACTGATTTTAAAATTCGATAACTTGCAAACGGTGACAGGTATATAAAAAATTCTTGCAGGAGGGTTATCCATGAGGTCAAAAGTTTTTTTACGGTGATTTTCGATTTTAGTTCGAATTACAAACAATAGATGGCGCTGTACGCAATAGGCGTTAAATACAGGCTCGGTTTTTTGGCTTTTTTCTTCTTCCATGCGGAAAAAGGAGATTAAAATGTATTGAGTGGGTCCGAAATACCAAATATCGAGTCTGAATTTAGCGTCTATTGATCGCAGCGCCATCTATTGTTTGTAATTCGAACTAAAATCGAAAATCACTGTAAAAAAACTTTTGACCTCATGCATAACCCTCCTGCAAGAATTTTTTAAATATCTGTCGCCGTGTGCAAGTTATTGAATTTTAAAATCAGTCATTCCTTTTTAGCACACCCGGTATATATAGGGAGAGTGTGAACTAATAATAGGAATTGAATAACGCAATTTTTGTTAATTTAAATCATTAAAAGAAACAGGTCTTTTCCAACATATTGTTAATATTTTAACCAATCTGAAATTTAATTAATGAAAATTCACATTGTCGTAATACTTGTGCGATGTGACTAATCCGTTAAAGTGCAGATACACTCTGAAGAAATCCTTCTAATGATTTTAAGCACTTTGTGTATGATCCCTCGAAACATGGCTCAACTCATCTGTGTACAGATGAAGAAAATTGGTATAATATATGTAATCCAAAGTTTCACAACTCGGTCAATTTTAGTGTTAGATGAATGGGACTTTTTTGTTTTACTTGCTAGTACAATAGGAAATTTTTACTAAAAATCCCATATAGGACCAAGGTAGCGTATGAGAATTAAATTTCGTAACTGTTTAAGAAATGTTTTATTGATCTAAACGACTTTTAAAATAATTTTTGTAGTTAAAAATATATGTCTATGAGTAACGGTTTAAGAAATAGCCATTGGGCACTGTTGAGAGTGGATACCATGTGTTACAGAACTTCCAAATAGCCTAGTTTTTGTTTACCGGTATTTTATAAGAAAAACTTTCGTGGTAGGTTACTATAACATTCGTAAATTAAACTTTCGACATCGGTTTCTACAAAATTAGCAAGAAAAAATAAATCAGAAGAAAAACGGAACAAATGGGATTTCTGTTTTGATTATTAGAAGCTTTACTTGATGCTATCGCTCATAATTTCATATATATTTTTATATAAAGTGGTATTTTAATCACTTAAAGACTTCTCTTGTTAGATAAAAAAGTATAATACACCATTTATTTCATTTTTCAGGTGTGTTTGTAATTATATAAATACGTAGCACTTACAGTCGCCGTCTGGTCACTCCGTCTGTCCGCATGTCAAAAACTACCCAACCGAATGGTTTGAAATTTAACGCATATAATCGTTTCAGAATTTTGTCGAGTTATTTCCAATTTTATGAAAATCGAATCAAAACTTAAAAAGATATTAAAAGTTATCTTCATTCTATTAAATCCTATCCTACGTAATGAATTCAGTGATATCCCATGATAGGTAAGGATTCTAGGTTGCCATGGTGATGACGTCCTACTTAAGATGGAGTCCTATTATTCCGGTATTACTGAATTTAATCTATAGAAGCATAATAAATTTTGTATTCATGCATTTTTGCATAAAAGTGCAACAGCTATTGCACCAAGATCTGAATATTTATAAAACTAGCTATAGTACGAACGCACATCATTTGCCAAGTTTGACCTACAATTTCCGACTTGTGTAATTCTAATCATTTGCTATTTTTAGATATTGTTGAAAAAAAAATTATGATTGTGTCATATTGGAGAAATTTTCGTTGATTACGTCAATACGTAATTTACGTCATTACGTAATACGAAAAATCAAAGCCTCCATTAATAAGTTCATAATTCCTTATCTAAATTGCACGTTACATTATTACATATAAGAATAAAATTTCATTTTTCAATAATTTGTAAAGTTAAAATTAAACTTTAGTTAAAAATAATATTTGTTTTAAGAGATAGGTCAGCCAATATTAGATTGATTATTAATTATAATTTTTATGCAAATTTTTTTTTTATGAATTCAATCAATCAGTTCTTTTAAACATTTTCATTTGTCATATTCGACGGGTTTTGATTCTTTACCATTTATTTAAATTTTTTATTATTCAGCCTCTTTTAAGAAATATGAATACTGCAAAATATTTTCCATGTAAAAGAATACTATTTATGTAAAGGATTTATTTGTTAAAAAATCCTGCAATAGTCCGTAATACAAATAATAACTCAAAAAAAAAAAAATAAACTCCTGATAAAATACCATCATAATTCAACGATCAAATAAAATGAAAGATAAGACCGAATACATATAAATGCCAAAAAGCATAAAGACAAATAAACTCGTAACAAAAACTTATGATTGAAAAGACGAAGTCTATTATGGAAAATGTTCGAAAAGACTTTTACCGGAGAAAAATTCCAAAGCATCTTAATTTCATATAGAGAAATGAAAAAGTTTAAATTTCTAAAAAAGCTTGCTTAATTCAATTGAATGCGAAGAATTCGAAAGTTTACAAACTACAAAGAATAAAAGAACTGAATTTATAACCAAGTATTTTTAAATTCCTTGAATATTTCTGGAAACTATTATTCTATTGAGAAAACCAGAATGCAACGAATGTTCATAAAAACTTATTTAAAAGTGATGAAGAAAAGGCGTATATTTTTTATATCAATGCGTACCCAAGTTTTATCATATACAGTAATTCCACATACAGTGTCTTTTTTCACATTCTATTAATAATATTTTTTAAAATCTTATTTTTAAACGGAGTTTTTTACTCTAATTTTAAAAAAATACTTTTTATTATTTTATTTATTTATTTATTTATTTATTTATTTATTTATTACGGATTCATGTAATTGCAAATCTATACTTCAGAAATATCGCCATTGTCAATGTCAAGATTGTTTTCAGCAACTTTTTACAGTGAGCAAATCATATTATTCACATTCAAATATGATGTACAAAAAAATTAGAAATACAAAAATGTTTTGCCGTTTAGGATTTGGTCTCGATACATGAATTTCAGAGCATTTTTGGTTTTGTCTCTTTCTTTAAAAACTGCTGAAATAGAACAGTTTGAAATTCTAGGGTGGCTGACATTGATAGAAATACAACACGCATTGATATTGTAATAAAACGTACCTTAAAAATAATAGATTTCTTGACAAACAAAGCTGTAATTTGCGAATTTATTGAACATGGTTTTTCGGAAACTTTCATACACTTAAAGCTAGAAATCGACCGAAAATCCGTTTTCGTTTTCATTTTCCGTCCACAACCAGAGTATCGCCGAAAATTCGTTTTCGAAAAAAATGATGGCGAAAATTCGGCCGGACCAAAATTCGACCGAAACTATTTGTATTCCAAAAATCTCGTTTCTTCTCTTGGAAATTGTCAAAATTTCTCATTGATTTGAGCTGTATCGGCTCAAATGAGACACTCTTTATTTATTGCTATGGACTTCACTGTTTAGAATTAACAGTCATGACTAGCTGAAGACGTGAATGAAAATTATAAAGCAAGTAATGCATATATGACTAAACTTTGAAGACGCTTTTCACGTGCTCATTGAAAGCTGCAGACGTAACAGTAATATAAAATTTTTACTTTGAAACCGCTGAAGTGTTTCGAATACTCTTTGAGAAGATTCTAGTATCTTTTACAAAAAACATTATAAAATATAAATCGAGGTATATATAACTAAAACATTTTTTACTTAGATAAAATTCGTATTATTAGAAAATAATTCTGCGTCGTTGATGAATTAATTACATTTTATTTTATGTGAAAATAAAAAGTTTTGGTCAGAGGCACAGAGAGCCAACTTGGGCCATGCGTATAAATAATTAATAAAATTGTGTATATTTAATAAACACGTATAATTAATTTATAATTATGTAAATTTCTTTTTAAAAAATTTTGGGACATTTTTGTTTTCGTTTTTGGTTGAAAATAGGAAGATTACCGAAATTCGGTTTCAATCTTAAAAACTTGTTTCGGCCGAACCTTATTGAAAACTATCCATTCATATCTGCTCGCGTCAACATCTAGTCAAGCTTGGTGGCACTTGGCGAATTATCGCCAAATTTTGTGATTAAAAATAAATCACCATAAATGAAATGGCACTTTGGCTATAGCTGATTAATTTGTCGGAATTCTCATTTAAATTCAGTATTGACGAAAACTGGGAATGAATCTTAAAGAATTGGGTTACTAGAATTTTAGTTTTGTGTTTTCGACTAAATTTAGCTAAATTAAAAATAAAACTAAGAAATATGGAAGTTACCTTTTTTTCCGTACTGGGGAAAAGGAATTTTTTTTTATTCTACACTTTCAGAAATACTTTCTTCATTTTACGGAAATTTTCCTGGCAGCTGTGCTACCAGTATTTTTCCGTTAATTGAGGAATATCCGTGTCTTTTTAGGTGCGTTCGTAATTATATAAATACGTAGCACCTATAGTCGTCGTTCAGTCCGCCTGTTTCTCTGTCCGTCCGCATATATCAGCGTAAAATCTACCCAACCGAATCGTTTGAAATTTAATATATATCTAATTGTTGCAGAATTTTGTCGAGTCATTTTAAATTTTATGAAAATCAGATGTATAGTTTAATTACAGGGACAGTCGAAAGTTTTCCGCTACATGACGGCCAATGGGAAAAAATTATTGCAAGTGCATTTTAATGATGTTATAGCCTTTCGAACAGAATGAAATTGATAGGTACTTATGGAGTGCATTAAAATATACATTCAGTACAATATGCGGTGCAAAAAATATTTATAAAACTAGTTATAGTCCGAACGCACCTCATTTGCCACGTTTGACGAGCAATTTCCAGCTTGTTTTCTCCGTTACAGGAGGTAAAATATACGTCAATTGAAGAAAATGGGGATAAAATAAAAGTTGACGACCTTGGAATCGAAGCAGCTACCATAGTGCTACGAGACCAGTACTCTAACCACTCGGCTACAGTTGTATAGTAGCGAAACAGTTTGAAGTAAATGTGTTTGCCTCTGATGTGTATGGCTTGGTTTATTTCTTTAAAAGGCTTTGAATTTTGAAGTTCATTTCGGGAAGATTTCGCCTTTAATGGGATTGCGGCTGGGGTTTTAATACTTACTATTAAAATAGGATAAAAATATGAATTATGAATATTTTTATGTAGACTGCTAAATGTAAAATATTAATATTATACTTTTATGCCAGATTTTTTTCTTTTTTTTTTTTTTTTTTTTTTTGAGTAAAATCGATTTTTTCCATTTAACATTTTAATTAAAATATCTATTTTAAATGTGTTCATCAAAATATATTCTAAATGCAGATATTAAAAAAAAAAAGAAAGAAAAAGAAAAAAAAAAGTGAATACTTTTAAATAAATGCGAAAATTAATTGTTATTTATTTTAAATTCGAAAACGTTTCTTTTCTTTGTTGGTGGTTTAGCTTTTTACTTTCTTCTATCTTTACAAGAATAAATTGGTATTGGATTAGTAGTATTGGAAGTATTGGATTCATGAAAATTTTCGAATTCCGGTTTTCGACGGTAGTCCCTGATATAAACTGGTGCTTATTAGTTTTCGGTGTAAATCGTCCAACAGGTGGCGCTGCTATGCGGCATTTTTCACGATTTCGGCAACAGCTATACCTCAAGCACTAATTCACGGATTTTTTTATAAAACTTCAGATTCCGTTAGTCATTGATATAATTTGATGCTGATTACTTTTTAGTGTAAATCGCCCAACAGGTGGCGCTGCTATGCAGCATTATTCGTTATTATCGCAATAGCTCTATCTCAAGACCTAATGCATGAATTTTCATCAAACTTCAGATTCAGTTAGTCCCTGATATAAATTGGTCCTGATTAGTTTTTGAAGTAAATCGACCAACAGGTGACGCTGCTATGTAGATTTTTTTCACAATTTCCGCAATAGTTTTACCTCAAAAACTAATGCACGGATTTTCATCAAACTTCAGATTCAGCTACAACTTGACATAAATTGTTGCTAATTATATTTTGGTGTAAGGAAGATTTTGGTAGGTTTTGGTTTCACTGATAAGCTTTATTTTCAGGAAATATTAACATGTATGAGATAGAAGATAGTATTGGGATTGCCACAACCGACTAGTTTTATTTATTTATTTTTAATTAAATTAGAAATCTTAATTTGTAGAATTTTTGGTTTTTCGTTTTTAAAATGAATTCGGATTTTAGCGTTAATGAGCCAATACGCATGAGTGCAAGGAATGAACGGAATTTCCCACTCTTTTTCTGACTTTTGGAAAGAATTCACGGATAAAACATGTTTTCTAGGAGTACGAAAATTGTTAAAATATGTGGAATAATTTAGTGTACATAGACGAGTTTTTCTGCAGAGCAATTAACACCAATAATTACTTCCACAAATATTTAAGGTAAGAAAGATTTATTTTGTAAACTAATATATTTATTTTAAATTCTTTTAACACTTTATACCAACCTTAGCTAATGTAAATATAATTGTGATACGTTGTAGCCTGCGAGAATCATTAGACATAATAATAGAAACGAAAACCTCCAGTAAAGAACAAAATAAACCTTGCGTAAAATATGAAACCATTTTAACTTTTCGATTTCCAGAATAAACGATCACTTTAGAAAATGCCTTTCTATTTTTGAAATCATAGTTATTTAGAATCAAATAACTGGCTACTTTAACTTTTCTGCCTGCATGGATATAATAAATAGGTGTCATACTCTCAGAAAATCTCACATAAATCATTGTTTGCCGGAATCATTTAAGTGAGTAAAATAATTATAAATGTAAAAAAAAAAAAAAAACATGTTTCCATTAAAATTTACAAAAATGTAGAAATATGGATTAATTGATTTAAATGGGAATTTCGCTAAATTAACCAGCTATCACCAAATTGGCTTCAAATATGACAACTTATTTCTTTCCGCCAATGTGGCGACATTTCGCCAAGTTGATCAGACCTTGCCGCTATTGTGGTAACCCTGCTATTAATACTTTTCAACAAATACTTATTATTGAAGCTGATGCTGATTTCTCCATGGAAAATCAAACTATAATTGAGTAACCATCAAGTTTAAGTGGTATTAACCTTAATATTGTAAGTTTAACCTTAAATAGTGTTTTTGCGATGTCTTTCGAAAATGAACGGCGATTGGGGGAAGCCTCCCCTTTTCCCCCTTTAGGGGTCGAATTTTGAAAATTTCCGATACACTTGTTTACTAATTTTAGTTATATTATAGGTATGTCATAGATCGGGAGGCGACAGCACAGACAATCACTTTATCGAGTTCACGGATGAAATTCTAGGATTAGTTAAATCTCGATTCGCGTATTAAAACTCAATCAGTCTGTCAAGTCATATCTTGGTGGAAAACACTTAAAAACCCGATTTTAGGGATTGACTCGCTATTTACTATTGTTTTTTCCTGTTCCCAGTCGTCCATGTTTTCATACCTTTGGGTGCAGGAAAACACAATCGTAAACCTACGAGTCAACCGCTAAAATCGGGTTTTCAGTTGTTTTCCACCAAGATACGACCTGGCAGACTGATTGCGTTTTAATAAGATTAGAGATTTAACTAATCCTAGAGTTTCATCCGTGAACTCGATGAGGTGATTGTCTGTGCTGCCGCCTCCCGATCTAACAAGTTTCAAGATTTTATTTTCATTGGTTTCAGAGATCTAGTGATTTTTTTAAATTTTTAAATTTGACCTGTTGCCCACCTTAGGGGTCGAATTTTAAAAATTCAGTGTCCAATTCATTTATTGCCCTCATGAATACATATACCGATTGTTCTAAAAAGGACTGACTGATTTTAAAATTCAATAACTTGCGAACGGTGGCAGATATTTAAAAAATTCATGCAGTAGGGTTAGGTATGATGTCAGGATTTTTTTTTACTGTGATTCTCGATTTTAGTTCGAATTACAAACAATAGATGGCGATGCGAGCAATAAACGTTAAATTCAGGCTCGATTTTTGGCACTTCGGGACCCAGTCAATACATTTTAATCTCCTTTTTTCGCCATCGAAGAAGAGAAAGGGGGATAAAGTGAGCCTATATTTAGCGCCTATTGTTTGCAGCGCCATCTATTCTTGCTATTTGTAACTAAAACTGGGAATCGCAGTATAAAAACTACATAACATCTACATAACATCTATACATAACCCTCCTGCAATAATTTTTTTTAATAGCTATCACCATTTGCAAGTTATTGAATTTTAAAATCAGGCAGTCCTTTTTAGGACACCCGGTATATTCCAAATTCTAAAGCCCTGTGTCAACAGGAAGTGAGTAAAAAATGAGCCACAAGATTTGACTGCCACACACAAACAGAATTTCAAGTTAAAAGAAAGCATGTAAAAACACAGATGTTTCTTAATCCAGGACAGGGCCGAAACTAGGAGGGTGCAGATTAGGCATGTGTTCCGGGCGCCAGAACGAAAAGCAAATAGGGGCGCCAAATAAAGATTTAGTTTGTCATTTCATACAAAAATGTATATATATATATATGAAATGCAAAGAAACTCGCAAGCCAATGTTAAACCTACACTGTAAAAAAACGACATTTTTACAGCACAAAGTGCTGTTCACCTCGCGCTCAAACTCGATCACAGGCGAATGTGCTGTAGTTTTCTTTGAATTCTTTACTATATAAATAAGAAAATAACAGTAGTTGAATAAAATTAACAGCACAAACTGCTAGCGTCCGAATTGCCAGCACATTGTGCTGGCAAATCTACAGTGGGTTTTTTTTTTTTTTTACAGTGTGCGGGAGCGTTCTTTTCAAATTTGTGAAAAGGAAAATAACTTTATAAAAAAAAATCTGTAACCAAAATCGAAAAAGTAAATACTAACCAGTTAGAATTCACTCTCAGCTATTCTAAGCAAGAAAGAATAATCATTTAAAACTGTTAATATGCAAGTGAGAAATATTAAAAAGAACGCCATAGGTTTAATATTAGCGCTCCAGTTTCTTCGCGTGACTAGTATTGGCTCTTAACGCTCAAACTAATGCTAATCCTATGAAAGCGTTATTTACATATTTAATTTTAACATTTTATTTATTACTAAATGATTTTATTTTTTAAGGATTTTTTCCTTTGCATAGGGTACCTGCGGTCGATATTTTTATTGTGCGTTAGGAGGGAAGGGGATGCGAAAAGTATGTTGTACCCGGGCGCAAAAAAGGCTAGTTTCGGCACTGATCCAGGAAAATATAACATAACCACAAACGAAAATGTACAATAGCCTCTAATACAGTTGCCACGATTCGGTGAAACGCTCTTTATCTTTAGACACTTCATAAATCAATATATATATATTTTTTTATTTCAACATATTCCCACACATCAATTAAATTTTAATGGTGCTCTTCATAGTAGTTCATATTTCCATTTGTTTCACATTTTTCGCACTTCAAAGAGATACTGAAATCCACTTTTTTTTAAATGGTTCACCAATGCTTCTGTTGATGAAAAATACTTTGTATATTTTCGTTCGTAGTTATATTACATTTTCTTAGATTAAAATACATTTGTCTTTTTTCTATAGCGTATTAAAATATGAATTCTAAGCAAATACCGCTTTAAAGTTTTCTTTTATTTTATAAGAATTGATAAAAACAAATTTAGAAATTAGGCTTAGTAATTTTAAAATCGTATTAATAATGAATGAAAAATAAAAATCGTTTCCAAACAATAACGTTCCATTGCATAAGCCAGCCGTAAAACAAATCAGATGTATCATTGTACGGTTAAATACTCTATTGTAATTTTTAAAGCGCTAAGCATCGGACATTTTCAATTTCTATACCGTCGTATTGGGGATAAAAAGTACTTTTAAATGCAATCTGTTTGAAAACTGCATTTTAATTTATTTTTGAGGTATTAATGCTCTTTGTAGTTTTCAGCGCCATTTGTTTAATTTTGGCAACACAAGTACTCCATTTCTGTAGAAAGTAAAGGAAAAGTAGTTGGAAAATAGTAATTATATCTTTTTGTTGCCATTTCCCCGTAACAACTGAAAAAAAAATGTAATTAAAATACGTGCTATTTTGGAAAAATATAAATAAATGATTTCTGATATAAAACATGGAGCTGTTATAAACTATATTTAATTTTAAGTATCTATATTAATATTACAAACAAATAAAGGCATATGAATCATTAGATAGCCGTTTTTTTTTTTTTTTTTTTTTTTTTCCTTATGACATCTTTTTTTATTATTATTTGTGTATTGTTTAGCGATAGTGACGTCATATGCATACTTTACTGTAGATGTTGTTTAAGACTGGATTTTAATTGCGGAATTCTTCAGCGGATGCGAATGACGTCATTTTATATAAAATAAAAGCGTGTGTTTTAAGTCTTAAAACTGAAATATGTTTTGTACTATCTATATTCATATACATATATATTTTTCTTTTCATCGAGGGCGACACTAAATTCTGAAAAAAGCAGAATTCCTGTTTTCTAGTTTAGAGTTATTCTTTTGCCCAAAGAATTGTAGAGTAATTATTAGCACAATGTTATATGCAACATTATTTGAGCACAACATGTGACACTTGATTTAATGATTAGAATTCTGGTCACTAGTTGATAGGTGTCAGAATCGAGTGCTTTTACTGGCTTCGATGTTGACAAATGTTCCAAATCCAATTTAAGTTGCCATACATGCGCCCATCTTAGCAGTTAAGGCAATAGTTACCGCCCAGGAGAAGCTGGATTCGAAATCTAGTTCAGGATTCAATGATTTTAATAGTTCTAGTTCTAAATGCACTTTAAGCTGAACGGAACGCACTTTAAGCTAAACGAAATCTGTTAAGTTGCCATGTGCCAAAAATGACTTTGTCGCCCTAAAACCAATCAAACAGCAGTAAAGGTTGGTCTATTTAGGGTTTCGTTCATCTGACGAAATCCTATTTGTCTCACTCCTCTGTCTGTTCATTTGTCACAGAGCCTGTTCTCAGAAACTATATATATTGGAGACTTCAATTTTGCATACTTATAGCTGAACACCTCACATCAAACGACAAATAATAAAATTTTGAAAAAGTCTTATATTTACCCCTCTGGGCTCTAGCTTGTGTATTTTAAGCATTTTTCTAACTGAGCCCTTAATTAAGTAGGAGACTTGAAATTTTGCATACTTATAGCAGAACACTTGCGGCCACACGAAAAATCATAAAAACTCCAAAAAATCTTATATTTACCCCTCCGGCCTCCAACTTGCGTATTTTAAGCAATTTTAATAACCTCCTAACCTTTTCAACAGATTGGAGGGGGGTACTTTTCCAACTTCTGCCGACACCTCTCACGTGATATATCATTGCAGAGCCCCTTGACCAGTCTTTCATAGTATGCGCCATAGTCTTACTTATTTTAGTTGTACTTTTTATCTCCAAGGGTTACCTACCTATCTCGGGTATGGACCCAGTGGTGGGATTCAGCCGATTCGCACCGGTTCGGTAGAACCGGTTGTTAATTTGTTTTGAGTTCGGCGAACCGGTTGTTAAAATGATACTTCAAATGCGAAAATCGCATTTACATTAATTTAGTTTCTTTAAATATTTATCTGCACAATAGCGTTTCCTAAACATAACACTATGACGCGTATTGATATGTCTTTCATTTAATAAACCAATGTTTCATTTGCCAGCAGAAAATGTTTTTTCTTCAGCAGTCCTGTTGAAAGTAAATTTAACTTAAGAAAAAATGTAGATTTGAAGAATTTTGGGATCCAAATCAGAAGCATATGCTAACCCTGGTAATAGAGGGTTTGCTTATTCAACAATACAATATAACAGCTTATATTCGAATAAAAGGTACTCTGCTTTGGCACGGAATGTTCCATTATATCGATGATCAATAACTAATAGTTAAATTGTTAGATTTAGTAGTATACTTCCAACTGCATTTATTTTTATATTGCTCTTCATATCTTAGTCATTTAAATCACAGTTATTTTCGTAATTATATCTAATTCAAAATTTTTATAAGATCATTGGGTCCTATAAGTTATAATTAGGAAAATATTTTCCGTATACTAAAAAAAAATAAAAAAGCACTGTATGGTCTAAACTTGCCGAGACCTGATACTTTGTATTCTATGAATTTCCAGCGTCTTCTAGCCCTTTTTTTGTACTAAGAAATAGTAAAAATTCCTAAAATTCTAAATATCATTATTCGAGATGTTTTGGTTGTGCAAAAATTTGTCTCACTTTCTCTAGCATGGATGATGCTTTTCTAAATATGTTATAGGACCCAAAGAACCGCATAAAAATTTTAATTTTGTAACTTTTTCTAAAGTAAAAACAGTTTTTAAGATGATGAAGAACAACATTTGAATTTTTTTTTTAAATGTACATATTCTAAATTTAATGATTTAGGAAATAGCTCTTGGTCAGCGCAATAAGGCACCCAGTAAAAGGGACGAATTAAAAGTATTTAAAAGGCTAAAAATATTTTCAGAACAATTGCTGCAAGTTCAGCAGAAATGAAAAAAAGGTTTTCAAATATAAACATAATATATTCAGAGAAGAGAAGTCGATTAACTATTGTTAATGTATCAAACAAAATGACGATTAGTCTAATTCGTCTAAAGGCATCTACAGGTATATGATTTCTTACTATTATTGAGAATGTACGTTAAGAATGAAGCACATATCCTATAGTGTTCGAGTAAAGACAAAAAAAAAAAGAATTGAAAATGAGGACGTTTATTAAGAAGCTATATGTAAATATCTCATATAACACATTTTAAAACTCTTTTTTGTACTATAGTCTAGTTTTTGTACATCCTTTATTGTTTAGTTTAAGTATTAAAAATAGGAAATAATATATAGTACAAAGACCAAAATCCGGAATCCTCCCTTCGGACCTCGGCGATTCCGAATTTTGGATCATTTGCAGTTTTGTCATAAAAAAAAAAATAATAATACCGCGAATTATTTACATTAGGAAAGCATTTTAATACTAAAAATATTAATACTAAGTAGTTATAATATAGTATTAATACTAAGTAGAATATATTTTTAAAAGGCAAAAAAAAAAAAAAAAAAAAAAGACATTTTATTGCAATTACTTTTTTTAATACGATTTTTAATGTTTTTCGAATTTCGTGGTGATTTTTCCACATTAGTAAAACGAATCTGGATTTCAATTTTTTAGCTCAATACAGTAAATGTTAATCTCTTTTCAATAAAGTTTATTCCGAATTCATACGGCGATTTTTGAATTTTTTGTCAATTTTTTATGCGATTTTAGAGTTTTATCACATTTCGCGACGAGTTTTTGACATTCGTTAAAAGTAAGCGGTTTCAACTTGTAGCCTAATATAACAAATTTTGTTCTCCACGAATTTTTTAATTTTTAGAGTTTTTTAAGGAAAGTTTTAGCGGTTTGTCGTGTTCCGCGGCGAATTTTTGTCATTCGTGAAAATATTCTTGTTACTCTCGTCGCTCATAAAAAGAAATTTTGCCCTTTACTATTTTAAAATTTTTAGCAGGTTTTTTTTTCTTTGCAATGCGGTGATTTTTCCATATTGGTAAAAGGAATTCTGGTTTTAATCTTTTGGCCCAATGTAATAAATATTGCCCTCTTTTTAATAAAATTTATACGAAATTCATAGAGCAATTTTGGAATTTTTATTGATTTTTGGAGTTTTTTCACTTTCTGCAACGATTTATTTTTTTATATTCGTAAAAGGAATTTGGTTACAATACTTTAGTCCTCTATAGTAAATTTTGCCATCTACGATTTTTGAATTTTTAGCTTTTTACATTTTATGGCTATTAATAAACGGAATCCAGTTTTATACCTTTTAGTTCAATGTTGTCTTCTTTTAAATAAAATTTATTCGGAATTCGCACAGAAGTATTTTAATTTTTTATGATATTTTTATGCGATTTTTAGAGTCTTTTCGCGCGCTGCATTTTTTTTGGCATTCGTAAAAGGAATTCAGTAGCAAACTTTTAAATTTTGTTCTCTGTAATTTTTGAAATTTCAGCAATTTTTTTAGGCTATTTTTTTTTTTTGTTGTTGTTGTTTGTTTTGTTGCGACTTTTTATAAAAAATCCTGTTAGGTACTTTGTACTGTACTACCTTTCTGAATACCTTTTTAACATCATAAAGTTGTTTTCAGTACAGGATACTCAATATATTTCGAATTTATTTTTGTTGGTTTCAATCCGAAAATGCATTGTGTGCTGCTGCATTTCGTTGGCAATTGTTTTCCATGGTAGTTATTATATTAAAGGTTTTTAAAAGATATTGCATGTTTTTAAACTGAGCTAAATTTTATTATTGATACAAAATTTCCATACATAGCTTCTTCGTGAGCGTGTTATTGTTACGAAAAAGGCAATTTTTGAGTCACTTGGGATTAATTATAGAAGACGACATTGACGAATATCTTGGTGAAATTTTGCGATTTTCGTGACAAAACAAGCATCTCTATAATAATAGCTAAGTCATGTGACTGTCATCAATAGTTCCGGGCTGACCGCTTCACTTTTTATATGCCAAGCAGCCAATTTGGTAATTTAATGTTAGCCGGGCGCAGGTGAGAAATCTCCAAATATTGTTCCATCGCCATCATATCATCAGTATTATAATAGTCCATCTCATGCGACTGTCATAAACAATTTTTTGCGAGGTAAATTAAAACAAAGCTTTGATGTTGAAATTAAATGTCGTAGTGTATAGTATTATTTATTACTTTTTTTTTCTTTTCTTTTCATTCTTTTCTTTTTCTTTTCTTTTCTTTTTTTTTTTTTAAGAAATAAGAGAAAATTGAGAGTCATAAATTTTAAGTATTTCAATTTTAAATTAAAGTTATGTATTTTAAATAAAATGAGTGAAAGTATTATATTTTAATTTAAAATTAATGAAATAAGAAAAATACGAGGGGTACAATGTTTGGCGATTTATCACCTGCACTCGGCTTACATAAAAATACCGAGTTCATGATTTCTGCATCAGAATCTTCCAATTTGGTGAAGGATTGATCAAGTAAATTAAATTATGAATAAAAGTAACGTGTTACAATGCTTAGCATACATTTAAAGGAGACCAAACTAGTCGCCAAGGGCGGCTAGTGTATCGAGATTAACTTTGAAAAAATTACAAGTATTTACCACCAATCCAAAGATGCGAATAAGAATACTTGACATTCAGTGAATAAGTATACTCTCACGAGATCAGACTTCAGCGATATCTGACACCTCCCTATAGTTAGTGTTTTTAATACACTATGACGCAAAAGTTTAGACAATGACGTCATTCAGCTTTAAAATGTAGAATTATGACGTCAGAATTACAAAAACCTGTAAATATATTCAAAAACTGATTTAAAATGCTATGTACAAAAGACAGTCGTTTTATTTGCTATAATACTAATTTTTTTCATAAAAATTCAAATGTGCTTGTCGCAAAAGTTTAGACACTATTCTAAATTTCTTTGAATATTCGCTGGCATATGCAAATTTAGAATCGATGATGTCACAAATTTGGAGTACTTCAGTTCTGCAAACGATTGCGCTTCATAGTCGACATGCCGAGAGCTAAAGAAATTCAAGTGAATGAGGTTTCAAGGATTTGGCAGTTGAAAGGTGAAGGGAAGAGCGTTTCTGAAATTTCTGCTATTATTAATAGGTCAAAAAAATCTATTTATCGAGTTTTATCGAGTGGTTCCGAATATAAAGCAAAATGTCGGTCTGGGAGGCCACGTGTGACAAATGTACGACAGGATCGCCTGATACAAAGACTAGCGAGTACTCAACAAATGAGCGTACGTGGAGTTCAAAGCTCATCGGGACTCTCTGTATCAAAGGATACGATTCGTAGACGAATTTTGGAAAAAGGAACAATCGTTTATAGCAAAATGCAGAAGAAACCAGCTCTGAAACCACATCATAAGTTACAAAGACTTATGTGGGCTCGAAAGCATATGTCATATGGAGAGAAATGGCAGTCAGTCATATTTAGCGATGAAAAAAAGTGGAATCTGGATGGTCCAGATGGTTGTTTATCGTATTGGCATGACTTGCGGAAGGAACCTCGACGTTTTTTTAGTCGCAGACAAGGAGGGGGCTCGGTGATGGTTTGGGCAGCCTTTTGCTATAATGGACAAGTATCTCTGACCTTCACCAGTGGTCGTCAAACTTCACAGCATTATACACAGACATTAGAAGAAAACCTACTGCCATTTGCTGAGCTTCTAGGGGGTCCTCAGTGGGAATTTCAGCAAGACAATGCTTCAATTCACACTGCAAAACATTCAAAATCTTGGTTTAATTCCCATAATATAAGAGTTCTCGACTGGCCAGCATGTAGCCCATATCTTAACCCTATAGAAAACCTTTGGAGCATCATGTGTCGCAAAGTTTATAGCAACGCTAGGCAATACTCTTCTGAAAAGGAACTTAAGACATCTATTGAGAATGCATGGTACGATATCGATCCACAAACTATGCAAGATTTAGTTTCTTCCATGCAATCTCGTGTATATGACGTAATACATAAGCATGGATGCGCAACCAGGTTTTAAAAATTGTTTATTTCGATTTTATTTAATTTGTGTCTAAACTTTTGAGACAGCAGTTTATTTTTGTTACCATTTAATTTATTGCAATATGCACAATTCCACTTTTCTTTGTTATAAGTATTGTTTATATGTACAGCACATTAATTTCAAGCAGTGATTTGAAAATTGAATAAATATTTTTCAAAGTATGTACGAATTTCTTCATCGTCTAAACTTTTGCGTCATAGTGTACCTATCTTATTGCAACTTTAGATCGTGGACATTAGTTTATTCCTAAGCAAAAATTTCTGCTATTTTTATATTATTGTTATTGTATTATACAGTGTTGATGCATTTTTTAATAGAAATTTTGATCAGGGTTTCGTGATTGCCGAATATTTATTAAATAAATTACGTCCCTTTATAGTGAAACATATTTCAGGATTTTTTTTTCACTATACCAAAAGATCAAAGTTTTTTAGCAATGTTCTTATAATATTGGAAAGTGTTTCATGATCTATGTGTGATTCTTCATTTTCCTTTCACGTTTATACACCTTAAAAATCATTCGGGCAGTGAACCGGTTGTTAAATTATTTGAATCCCACCACTGTATGGGCCCGATCCCCTCGACTAATGTATCTACGGATAGGTTGTAAAACGGAGTTTCGTTCAGAGAGATGTTTGTTTAAAATAGAGTGCGCCCTCTGGTTGCGAAATGTGAAACTAACATATTTTGCAAAAATATAAAGTGTTTTGAAAGGAATATTAAACGAAACGCTCCGTGCGATCTGTGATCACACTTATCCACTTATTTTTTGTTTGTTTGTTTGTTTTAGCCTCCGATATGTTATTTCTTTCAGGCAACAATTAAAGTGTCTTAACTAAAAATATCGTTACTTAACCATAATCTACCCGTAAAATAAAGCAGGTGTATCATTGCACGGTTAAATACTGATAATCTATACTGCAATTGTTTAATTTTTGTAATGGTGCAACTGTAGTTCTCTATTTCTGCAGAAAGTAAAGGAAAATAGTAGTTAACTATATCTTTTTGGTGCCATTTTCTCATAACAATTGAAAAAAAAAAAAAAAAATGTAATTTAAATACGTGTTATGCCAAGAATACCGTCTGCTATAAAAATGTATTTTAAAGAATATTTGTGTGACTAATTTTCTCCGCATTTACTTAATTTCTATCAAAAACCTGAAAGAGTGCAATTTTTTTAATCCGTGTGTAATACCATTTTCCTAATTTTGAAAAAATATAAATGAATTATTTCTGATAAAACATGGAACTATCATAAACTATATTTAATTTCCAGTATCCATATTAATGTTATAAACAAATGAAGGCATAGGAATCATTCGATACCTGATTTTTTGTCGAGTTTCTTGAATAACGACATCACTTTTTGCTGTGTTTATGTATTATTCCGCGATAGTGACGTCCTATGCAGATTTTTCTATAGCTATTGCTAAGGGCTGGATTGTAAAAAGTCCTTCCGGCCAGTGCCGGGAGGAAGAGGTAGCTTTCATATTCCTTATTTTTAAAAAGCCAACTTATATTATTCAAACACACGAAGCTCAATTAAGTGGAAACCGAATGTAGGAGATTCAATACTAATTTTTATCAATACTAAATCATTATGAATGAGAATTTCGCGAAATTAGTCAGCTTTATCCAAGCTGCTTTTATTTAAAGTCACTTATATTTGGCTGCCAAATTCGGCGATTTCTTAAAGTGACTGCCATTTTAAGACAACATGGTAGATGAGGCTAACCAGTGAACTTGGTCGAGACCTTAGTAATTGCTGTGCACATGCTCACTCATATCGGAATCGGTTGATATATACGAGTGCGGTCGGAGATAAAAAATCAGATTTTTCAAAATGTCACCCACTTTAGAAATTGAAACTGCTATATCTGAGCCATTTTTTAAGATAAAGACAAACAAAAAATGCTCCTGAATCCTTATATCAAGGTCAAATACTTAAGAAAGAAACCTTTTTCAATTTCTAATTTTTTTGCACCTCACTTTAAATATATATATATTATTTAATTTAATGGCCGCCAATTTGAAACAAGATGGCTGATGAATCTGGCCAGCGAACTTGGTCGAGGTATTGATGTATACTGCCCACATGCCTTCTTACATCGAAATAGGCGAATACGTGTGGTATCGCGTGACAAATACAAGATCGTTTCAAAGTGTTAGCCATGATAGAAATTCAAAGTGCTATAATTCAAGCACTTTTTAAGATATAAACAAAAGCACAAATTTTCAGAAACAAAAACTGCTCCAGAATATTTGTATCAAGGCCAAACACATAAAAAAAAATCTTTTTCATTTTCCAATTTTTTAATACCTCATTTTAAATTTTAAATTACATTTTTTTTTAAATGGCAACCATTTTGAAACAAGATGGCGAATGAAGCTGGCCAACGAACTCGGTCGAGACATTGGTATGTACTATGTACAGACCAAGTTACATTCAAATCGGTTCATAAATACGCCTGTTATCACGTGACAAAAATCAGGTCGTTTTAAAATGTCAGCCACAATAGAAATTCAAAATGTTATAACTCAGCCATTTTTTTAGATGTAGACGAAACAAAACCCGTTCCGGAATCTTTGTATTAAGGTCAAACACATACAAAAAAAAAATCTTTTTCATTTTCCAATTTTTTGGTATCTCATTTTAAATTTAATTAAAAAAAATTTTTTTTAAATGGCCACCATTTTGAAACAAGATGGCGAATGAAGCTGGTCAACGAACTCGGTTGAGTTATTTGTATGTACTATGTACACACCAAGGTACATCCAAATCGGTTCATAAATACGTCTGTTATCACGTGGCAAAAATCAGGACGTTTCAAAATGTCAGCCACGCTAGAAATTCAAAATGCTATAACTCAGCCATTTTTTCAGATATCGACAAAACAAAAACTGCTCCCGAATCTTTTTATCAAGGTCAAACACATAAGAAAAAAATATTTTTTCAATTTTCAATTTTTTGCTACCACATTTAAAATTTAAATTTTTCTTAAAATTTTAAATGGCCGCCATTTTTAAACAAGATGGCGGATGAAGCTGGCCAACGAACTCGTTCGAGACATTGGTCTGTACTATGTATAAACAAAGTTGCATCCAAATCGGTTCATAAATACGCCTTTTATCGCGTGACAAAATTGAGGACGTTTCAAAATGTCAGCTTCGCTAGAAATTCAAAATGCTATAACTCAGCCATTTTTTAAGATATAGACGAAACAAAAACTGCTACGGAGTCTTCGTATAAATGTCAAATACATAAGAAAAAAATATTTTTCCATTTTCAATTTTTTGGTACCACATTTCAAATTTTAAATTTTTTAAATATTTTTAAATGGCCGCCATTTTGAAACAAAATGGCGGATGAAGCTGGCCAACGAACTCGGTCGAGACATTGGTATGTACTATGTACACACCGAATTACATCCAAATCGGTTCATAAATACGAGAGTTGCAGTGTGACATAGGTCATATATATATATATATATATATATATATTGATATATATATATATATATATATATATATATATATATATATATATATATATCAATTTTGAACGGAGGGTGGTTTCGGGGTCTGGGGGTCATGATCAATGAAAATATACCAAAATTTTTTGAAGTCGCTTTCCTCCGAACGGCTGCAATAGGTAGCTTTTTGTAAAGAAAGCTACCTAATACGGAATTCTTCAGCGGATGGAAATAACATGATTTTATATAAATAAAAGCGTGTGTTTTAAGTCTTAAAACTGAAATATGTTTTGTACTATATATATTTATATATTTATTTCGGGGGCGACACTAAATTCTGAAAAAGCAGAATTATTGCTTCCTCCTTCTTTTTTCTCTTTCTTTCTTTCTTTCTTTCTTTTTTTTTTGTGTGAAGAAAAGAGGATTGTTAACAGTATTAATCCAAGCACACTTGTTGATAGGCTTTAAAAACATTATATAACTACTGTTATCATAAAGAAGATTTTTTCCCTCAAACCCCTTCAGTACTTCAGTACTTCTTATTCTTGTATACTAAGTGTACCCATTACCAGATTTTGCGCAAAAATTCAATTTCGTTTATTTCATGGGGTTTTTTCATCAAATTGTCTTATATTATTATGTTTATTTCGTATGAAATGAACGATATCCTTTTCTCATCGGATATTTCGTTTTATTTATTTATTCGGTATTTTAAAAAAAAAGGATTACAGACTGGCATGATATTTTTAAAAATGATCCGCAGAACATAATCCGAAGTTTCTGTAAATCTTCTTGGTTGGTTGATTGTATGAGGTTTTATGGCGCAAAATCTCTTAAAAGACATGCTGCGCTAATTGTACATCCTGATCCCGAACATATAAGGCGGGTATCTTTTTAGTACCCGATATGCTTTCAGGCAACAAAATCGTCCCTAATTTTGGGGGATTTGGGCGATTTAATCGTCCCATATCGTCCCCTTAAATTTCGTCCCTAAAAAAATAACGTTACGTTACATAAGCCAGCCGTAAACCGAAGTAGATGTATCATTGTACGGTTTAATAGCTTTTGCATAACATTTAATTTTCATATGACATGTACTAACCCCTGAACTCCACACTAGTGCGCATTCGCACCCACCAAAATTCCAAATCGTCGGCGTTTCTTGAAAACTTACTTTCCTTAATATGTTTTATTGACTAACAAATTAAATTGTTGATAAAAATAACTATTACAGTCTCACTAAATTTCGCTTAGGAATCATGTGTTTTATTTCATTATCACTATACTGCCAGCAAAGTTATACGCAGTTGAAGTTATGGAATCCCAAATCGCACTAGTGTTGAGTACGCGAGTACTGAACCGAAGTGTGGAGTCCACGGGTTAAATAAACTGCCAGATTTTCTTATTTTTTGAACTGATATTATATGACGTAGTACCAGAAACACATTAGAAATAGCGCCATTCAATAGCATTATTAAGAAAGAGATGTTGTATTTACTATAATAGTTTTATTATTAAATGAAAAGGCTTCCTTCTGTGAACTTAATGCTCTCTTTTATTTTTAAGATTACTTAAAAGTTTTAGTAAATATATGTTCACTGCGGGAGGTATACTTTTTTTTTATAACACAGGCAGGCAAAAATTTAGGCTTTGTTTTTATTGGAGTTCATTCAACTTTTATAATATTTCAAATGTAATGGATTGCTTGTAAAATATTAAAGCATTATTATTTGAATGTTATACAGGGTGTCCATTAAGGGAACAGTTGACGTTAAAGAAATTCTCTTTGAATGTTATACAGGGTGTCCATTAAGGGAACAGTGGACATTAAAGAAATTTTCTTTGAATGTTATACAGGGTGTCCATTAAGGGAACAGTGGACGTTAAAGAAATTTTCTTTGAATGTTATACAGGGTGTCCATTAAGGGAACAGTGGACGGTAAAGAAATTTTCTTTGAATGTTATACAGGGTGTCCATTAAGGGAACAGTGGACGTTAAAGAAATTTTCTTTGAATGTTATACAGGCTGTCCATTAAGGGAACAGTGGAAATTAAAGAAAGTTTTCTTTAATTTTCATCATAGAGAAATGAAATTTTGTGAAAACATATATTTCACCATAAGTATATAGAACATTTTAAAAGAAAATTCCAATCTCATTATAATTTTATGATTTTTTGAAAACTTTAAAATTTTAAAACGAAATTTTAAAATGATCCATGCGTCTTAATTTTTGAAATATTTTCTCGATTTTGCATTTTAATAGCTTAAAACTGTATTGAAGACAAATCTGTGTATCGATTTTTTAATTCCTAGAATATTTAAATTTTTAGAGATTTTTTTCAGAATTCCATATCGATTTTCAACAAAATTTTGCCTTGTAATGTTAGAAATCAATTTTAGTTATCTTAAGGAAGTTTTATTTTAAAATGCGCACACAATTTCTTTGTAAGCAGTGTGAATATTCTTTCTCGTCAATTTCACGAATTTTGGTCAAAAATTAAGACGCATGGAGCATTTCAAAAATCTAAGAACGTTGAAAAGTAAAGTTTTGAGAAAATTTGTTAAAATAAATTAAAGGACTGAAAAATTGTTTGTGTAAAAAATTTAAAAGCTTGTAACTCTGCGAAATATAATCGCATAGGTATGCAGTTTTTCGCAAATGGCACAGAACAAACTGGAGGATAATAATATGTATAAAAATAATTTTTGATTTTGGGGTCGATTTTTGCTCAAATTAAGGTCCACGGTCACCTTAAAGAATGCCTCTGGTTCAATGGTATAATACAGTTTCATTTAGACTATTTACAACAAATCATGCATGCAATTGAAAGTAAACTAATCTAGTTTTTCTTGCATATGTTCAGTATGTGCACCTTTAGTTATATAAGACACATCCAACCTAAACTACAATTCTGCCCATACTTCCGTTAATAAGTTCGGAGTAATGGAAGCAATAGTCTCATCAATTCTGTGTCTGGCAAAGACTCTGGCAAATCAATAGGTAGAGGCGGAACGTAGACACGATCTTTTATAAAGCCCCCAAAAGAAAAAATCGCATGGCTCTAACGACTTTTAAGGGGAGAGAGGACCTTTGAGTTTGTTGAAACAATCAAAGACATCGCCTTCTTCAAAGTACCAAAACACAAATAATATGTAATTAAGATCTTTTTTCCCACCTTTCTGCTTAAACTATATATCCTTAACTACATTATCCAGAAAAATAAATGTTGTATATAAAAAATTAATATTTAAATTTTAAATTTAAAAATTCATCTCACTAATGCGTGATTAAGAGCTGCGCGCATGATAAAACTCTAAATTATGCATATAGAAAACAATTTTTGAACAAAATAGAATCATGACATATCTACATCCTAACTTAAAACTAAAATACACACAAAAAGTATTGTTTAAATTTTAATTTTAGCGCAAAATAAAAAAATGTTCAAAAATTTCATCTTTTTTTTTCAAGTGTTTCAAATGTAAAAAAATAAATAACTAAAAAAGATGTGAATTTTTAGGTTTTAGCATGTAGATTATACAGAAACGCATATTTGGTTTATTTTTTTAAGCTGTAACTTACATAGCTTAAAAGTAACAGTGCGCGCAAACTCCAAATTTACTAATATCAGAAAACGCTTTTTAAAGTTTCAATATCTACGGACTGACCGTCTTTAAATGATTATAACTCAAGAAATAATGCACATTTTTGAATGATGGGGTTTTTTGCATATCGTTAAGAAATTTGAAAACATTCGGAATAAACCAAAAACTGAAAACTAATTTTTTGAAAGTTTAAAGGTCTGTGCCCCTTAAATCTTCAGCCCGGCTAAAACGTTTTACGCCCAGGAGTCGTCATTTTGCGTATGTGGCACCATGACTAACAAAGCAATACACGCACATGCGCTTATTGAGCTGTTTGAGTTACTCCTTATTTGTAACGTTGAACCAACATTATACAATGCTTATAGTTGATACTATTAAAATTTATAACTGGGACATACTTTTATGGACATCCTGCATTTTAAAACTTTTGTGTTCCAACTTCCAATTGGATCAGTTTTGTGTAAATTGTAATTACATCCCTCCTCGTCCATTTCTTTTTATTTGCTTCTGCAGGATGATGTTATTCCATTATTATTTGTATTTATCTTTGAAAATCCTGATTCGATTATTAATGATTTAATTGCACATAATCATGCACGGAAAAAAACTGTTTTGTTTAAACAACTAAATTTTGGTTAATATAGCTCCAACCAAATAATTTGGTTGTAATGATCAAATTTTGGTTAGATTAACCGAATAATTTCTTTAATTCAACAAATTATTTGATTGCTCCAACCAACATTTGGTCATTCCAACCGAAATATTTGGTTGGAGTTATATTAACCAAAATTTAGTTGATTCAACAAAACAGTTTTTCCGTGTGTAACTGTTCTAAGCAGATACGCGATCCTCCTTCCTGTTTTATATGGCTGACGGTCATTTTTTCTCAAAATCATTTTTACGAATAAAACTGCATAAAAATTACATTTTTAGAAGGATCGTAAAAAAAATTATTTTAAAGAAATGAGTTAAAAAATGTTTATATTTGGAACTATCGGCATACAGAATTTCATTCCTAATGTAAACAAACCTCATCAAAGAATTGAATTGACTGGAATTTTTATCAGTCCGAACACCATGGTGATTAATACGCATTTTGTTCAAGTGCAGACAATAAAATCAGAAAAACATTTAACATCACTGTTTTATGAACCAATTAAGGTTGGTTTTAGCTTTAGAAGTGAAGTTTTAGACAACGCAACTAGATTTTTTTTAAAATTGACTTCTAAAATTGAAAAAATAGAATTTTTTCGTGAAATCGGTATTACTGGATTGCTAGAAGTAAACGTAGTGGCGAAAATGATGTTGAAAATATTTTTCTCTGTGTATAACTTTACTAGCTAATTGGATTAGATATGCG
Source organism: Maratus speciosus (assembly GCA_963932465.1). NCBI lineage: Eukaryota > Metazoa > Arthropoda > Arachnida > Araneae > Salticidae > Maratus > Maratus speciosus. The sequence goes on from OZ010789.1 coordinate 618,110,569, forward strand.
TTCTTAATTAAGACTAGAAAAACGGGGAATTTTACTCAAATTTTATAAAAATATTTCCCACCAGAATTTTTTTTTTAAATCATTAACTTATTTATTTAACTAGTTTTTTTTCTTTGTACCTTTTAAACTACTTTTATAAAAAAAAAAAAAAAAATTCTGGTTCGAACAGAGATGCATTCATTTGGTAGCGGTCAAATTGACCGCTCGCCGTCTTTCTAGTGTTAAACCTTTTTTTTTTTTTTTTTTTGGTTAATGGTGGCTTCTTGGGCTTTTCTGCTGAACTTTTTACAGGTCATTGGTATTATTGGAATCAAAGGATAAAGTTATCCTAGGAACTCTTTACATCATCTCATTCAAAGTTCAAGGTTCAATTTGATTGATCGGTTGCTTCACTGCTGTTGGCTAGTTAACCTTACTGTCAAATCCTTCAGTTTCTTACTTTTTTTAGTTGAACTTTTGCAGTTTTTAGATGAACTTTTGTGGATTTTATAACTTTTATTATTTTTATATTGAATGGTGCCTGAAATGGGCTTTTTATTTTAGAAGGGGAGCGGTGATCTGCTTATCTTTTCTGAGCCTTGCCACTCTATTTGCCTGTTTTTAGATGTTATGAACTTTGCAATTATACATCGTATTACTTCTTACTGTAGGTGAGGGCCTCAGGCCCCAGGTACTGCGCTAATTTCTTCTTCCAATTCCAAGTCAAATATGGTACGCTAAATGCTACCAAAAGTAGTATGCTTTTAAATTTAAAATTCTGGTGCTATTAGCGTTATTTTTTCTAGTTACAGCACCAAGTATCATGTTAATAATCAAACACGAAGATACTTTACATTCAACCATGTTAACTAAAAGAATATAATAAAATAATACACATAACAAGTAGCATATATTTAAGAGTCTGAACGTGTATACTTTTCTGAATAAGTTATTATATACACTGCTCAAAACAATTAAAGGATATTGCAGTTTTAGGTGGATTTTGTATCTGGTAAACTGTTTAGCTGATTGATACCTGGTCGACAGACATAGTAGGTTATATGAGAATAAATTACACATGTTTGGCAGAAAAAAATGCATTTTATTGCGCATTTGTGTACTAAAGGAAAAAAACACAATTTGTGCATATGAGAAAAAAAGAATAAGAAAAGGTGTTTTCTTCAAAGAAAATCATTTTCAGTAGGGGGTATGGTTTCCACGGGCGGCCAGCAACGTTGAACACCTTTGCGGCATGTACTCAATGAGGCTATTAATGACGAGTTGGGGTATTCTGCCCCACTCTTCCAGAAGAGCTCTTTCCAGTTCTTGGAGAGTTTGTGGGGGTTGTTGGCGGCCAGAAACTCGTCTTCCTAGAGCGTCCCAAACGTTCTCGATTGGATTCATGTCTGGAGAACACGCTGGCCATTCCATTCGAACGATTCCTTCCTCGAAAAGGAAATCCTCCACCAGGTTTGCACGATGTGGCCTGCAGTTATCGTCCATTAAAATGAAGTTATCTCCGATTGCTGCAGCGTAAGGGACTACAATAGGTCTGGGGATCTCATCCCTATATCGGCACCCAGTCAGAGCTCCATCTCGAATGATGTAGAGGTCAGTGTGCCCGTCAATGGAGATGCCACCATACACCAACACTCCTCCACCGCCAAATCTGACACTTTCGTGCACGAACGCAGGATTATTCCTACTGCCACGGTCCCTCCAGATGAAAATACGCCTATTATCCGGATGCACAGAAAAACGGGACTCGTCAGAAAACAGAATATTGCTCCATTCATTTCTCCTCCAGTTGACATGCTCGGTTGCCCAATCCCTGCGGTCGCGACGATGCCTTGATGTTAATCTAACACATACCATCGGTCGGCGAGCATACAGACCTACAGCATGGAGCCGGTTTCGGACAGTCTGAGTTGAAATCGTGGTGCCTGTAGCCGAGCGAAGGTGTTGTTGGAGAAGAGTAGCGTTCATGGTTCGGTGTCTCCGAGCTGTTAACGCTAAATACCATCTTCATACCATAGATCTTCATTGGGCGTTGTTGCCCGTCTACGACCTTGCCCTGGTCTTCGGCCTGCACATCCACTCTCCAAAAAACGGTTCCAGATCCTGGAAATGACACTTTGTGACACTCCAATGGCTTGCGCTACTTCGGCTTGAGTTTGGCCCTCTTCTAACCTACCAACAATTTTCAAAGCTTCTGAATCTGTCAAATGACTTCGCTGAGACATCGTACTCATCGAAACAAAGCAATCACTGAATGCCGATCATCCTTGTCTTCATTCTCTTTTATCCAGTTGAAAGTCAAATTTCATTCGCTGCCGCTGAAGCGACGTTTTTGACGTCGAACTCAAAATTTGCATACTCCACAGTTTGAAAACCAGAAAAAATTGCATTTGTGATTCTCTTCTTCTATTTTCTGCAAAAAAAATTTCGTTTATATCTTTATTTTATATAAAACTTCAAATATCCTTTAATTGTTTTGAGCAGTGTATTTTTCATGCATACATGCATAAGTAACTTAATACTTTTGTTTTCGTACTCGGCCGAACTTGGATAAGAATCAAAATTCAGTTTCGGTTCGGTTTTGACCAAAAGCACCTGTTTCGATCGATTACTAAATGTCAGTTACCTGTGGTTAGTTTAAATTATGTTGTGGGTCGGTAATAAATATTTCTACACAACACGAAAATTCTGTAAAATTCTTTAATAAAAGGTTTAATTTCCTCACAGATAAAATAAAAATAATTTTAAACGTTTATTCTTTGGTGATATAGAGTGCTATTTTTTAATTTGTAGAAGTATGAACCGTTTTATAACATTACCCAAACCTTTCTGATTTTTGAGAAAGGGTTAATTCATTTTGAATTAACAAGGATGCGTTGCTAGACACTTTTAATTTTCCTAATTTTGCAAGTTTTTCCATAGTTTTCTGAGGTTAAAAATATGATTTTTTTTTTGGATCATATAGTTTTTTGGGGATGTCATTTTTAACAAGCCATGCAATTTTTTGATGAAAAACATGTTTTAGAGAAAATGCTGCAGCTGCTTTATTTTATATGCTTAGTCGTCCGAAGGTCCGCCATTGTGGCTTAGACGCGAACAAATTTTTAAAATTGTAGCGTTTTCTGCAATAAATATAATTTTAGAATTTTTTTTTTTTTTTTTTTTTTTTTTTTTTACGGCGCCCTCTGATAAATATTATTTATTAAATAAAAAATTTGGTACTTTTCGGTTAACCGGGAGCCAGTGTTATATATATATATATATATATATATATATATATAAACGCATATATATATGTATATATATATACATATGTAGGTATATATATATATATATATATATATATATATATATATATACATATATGTGTATACATACGTATATGCATATATTTGTACGTATATATAACACTGGCGCCCGGCTAACCGAAAAGTACAAAAAATTTCAAAGGCGGTGGTGGGTGAATTCTGCGGGCAATTTTCTAAGCTTTTCCGACACCTCTCATGTTATATATCATAGTAAAGACCAGTGACCATTATCCAGTGAACAACTTTCATATTATGAACCATATTTTCTGTTATATTTAATATCACCATGCCGTGTGGTGACCGGCATTAAAGAGTAGTCCCAATGTAACCCGTGCATGTCGTAAGAGGCGACTAAAAGGTTTTGGGCGAAAGGCTGACAACCTTTCCCTGGAAAAAAAACCTTGTTGCGAAGCCCTTAAATACAGATGCTAGACGGACTGATCTCATGGTAAAACGGACTGGAACTGGAAAACGGCTTATGAATTTTAGAATTGGAACTTGGAATGTTTTAAGTTTATACAGAGCTGGTGGCAGTGAAGCAACTACAGAGTCAGATGGATAGTTATAGACTGGACATATTGGCCATACAGGAAGTAAGATGGAAGGAGAGTGGGATAAGAGATATTGGTAATTTTACAATTTTTAATAGTGCAAGCACAAGAAGAAACACGCATGGTACTGGATTTATGATCAGAAAATGCCTTAGAGAAAATATTATTGATTTTCACAATGTAAATGAAAGAATATGTATCTTGAGATTGAGAGCAAAGTATTTTAACATTTCAATAGTATGTGTCCATGCACCAACGGAAGATACTGAGGAGGAACAAAAAGATACTTTTTATGAAACACTACAGATTGAATTTGATAAGATACCAAGACATGATGTTAAAATGGTAATAGGTGATTTTAATGCTAAAATTGGAAAAGAATACACTTTTGTACCAACAATCGGAAAATCTAGTTTACATGATTTGAGTAATGAAAATGGAATAAGAGCTGTGGACTTCGCTGCTTCTAACAACTTAATCATAAGTAGCACATGTTTTGAGCATCAGAACATACATAAAGAAACTTGGATTTCCCCTGATGGAAGGACAAAAAACCAAATAGACCACATTATGATCGACAGAAGACATGCTAGTGATGTTATGGATGTACGAAGTTATAGAGGTGCTATAGGAGGATTTAGATACTGATCATTTCATTGTTATTATGAAATACAGACAAAGAGTTACAAGATTTCGAGATGCAAAAGGAACTATGCAAGTAAAATTTAAAACAAAAGATTTACTAAACATGCAGAGAAGAAAGGTTTATCAAAGTAAATTAACAGAAAGAATTACTAGTGAATATGCTGAATTTAATGAGGAAGATATAATCAATAGTAAATGGGCTAAATGCAAAAATATCATATTAAAAACTGCTGAGGAAGTAGTCGGAAAGGAAGAAAGGAGGGAAATTAATGAATGGTTTGATGATGAGTGTTGGCAACTGATTAAGAAAAAGAATAAAGCAAGAGAAAAAATGCTGAAGCATAGAACAAGACAGAGTGAAAATCACTTTAAAACAATTAGAAGAAATACCCAAAAGTTGTTACGTATGAAAAAACGAGCTTTGGAGCAGAGTAAAATTCAAGAAATTGAAGACCTATCAGTATTAGGTGATATAAGCCAAGTGTATTCAAAGCTTAAAGGAATCAAAAAGGGCTATCAACCACGCACCCTTTTTTGTAAAGACAGAAATGATAAACTTATTGGAGGGCACGCAAATGTGACAGATAGATGGGCAGAATATTTTGAAGAATTGTTAAACAGACAGTCAAATGATGAAAGAGAAATACAATCTAATCATAATGATTATGACATCAATGAAGAAAACTGTGAACCACCAACTGTAGAAGAAGTAAGGGATGTTATTGCAAAATTAAGAAATGGAAGAGCACCTGGTGAAGATTTGATAAGTGCTGAGCTTTTGAAATATGGTGGAGAGAAGTTGGTACAAATGTTACATGATCGAATAGTAGAGATTTGGCAGAATGAATATATACCAAATGAATGGAATGGTGCTATTATTATCCCAATTCATAAAAAGGGAAATATCTTAAATTGCCAGAATTATAGAGGCATAGCCTTATTAAATGTTGCATATAAAGTGTTGGCAAAGATAATTGCAAAGCGATTAGAACCGTATACTGAAGTGGTGATAGGTGATTATCAGTGTGGTTTTAGGAAAGGAAGATCAACAGTGGATCAAATCTTTAGTATCAGGAACATCCTTGAAAAATTCTATGAACAAAATATTAATTTGCACCAATTGTTTGTTGATTTTAAACAGGCCTATGACAGTATAAGCAGAAATAAGTTATTTGAAATATTAAAGGAATTTAAAATACCTGATAAAATAGTTAAGCTTATAAAATTAACACTAGAAAATACAAAAGCTAAAGTTAAGGTACAGGGAAGACTGTCAAGAGAATTTGCAGTAAATTCAGGTCTAAAGCAAGGTGATGTTCTCTCGACAATTCTTTTTAATTTATGCCTGGAGAAAATAATTAGAAGCATTTACAACAACAGAGGTGGTACTATTATGAATCGCTCCCTCCAAATCCTTGCATTTGCAGATGATGTTGATATAATTGCTAGGAATAAGAAAGTCTTGATTGAAACATACAATAAATTAGACACTGAAGGAAGAAAAGTAGGCCTCGTGGTTAATAAAGAAAAAACAAAATACATGAAAATGGACCGAACGAAATCACAGGCAACAGCAACTTTAACTATAAATAATGAATTACAATTTGATGAAGTAACAGAATTTAAATATTTAGGATCTACGATCACCTGTGATAATATGGTAGAAGCAGAGATTAAAACCCGACTTGCAGCAGGAAATAGATGCTATTTTTCTCTTCGAAACATTTTAAAATCATCTCTAATATCTCGAACATCCAAACTTAAAATTTATAAAACTGTTATAAAACCAGTAGTAATTTATGGTAGTGAGACCCGGACAACTACACAAAAAGATGAAAAGCTACTTATCACTTGGGAAAGGAAGATCTTAAAGCAAATTTTTGGACCTATTAAAGAAGACAATACATGGCGTATAAGGACAAATATGGAGTTAGAACTGTTATATAATGAAAAAGATATAATAAATACTATAAAAATAAGAAGATTGCAATGGTTAGGCCATCTAATCAGAATGAGGGATGAGCGAAGCACGAAGAAGATTTATAGTGGTAATTTAATTGAGAAAAGAAATATTGGTAGACCCAGGAAGAGTTGGATAAAAGAGATAGAGAAAGATCTTGCAGAAAATCAAATTATAAATTATAAAGTAAAGGCCAGAGATCGGAAGGTCTGGAGAAGTATATTGAGGGAGGTCAAAATCCTACATGGATTGTAGCACCATTGTGTATGTATGTATGTATTTAATATCACCTACATGCTCCTCTTTTCTATACTTGAATTTCCAGCTAGTTATACCATTATAGTAATTCTTCAGTCCATTTTCTCTAATAAATTGTGTTTCATATACACATGAATAATTTTTTTTTAATTTAAATGGGTCAATTTTAGTGCAAATGATATTCTTTTATTTTGGAGTTGGTTTGGCTACTAAGCAGATTGAAACGCTTAAGACTGTATTTCAATTTCTCAAAAAAGTTTAACAGTGATTACGAAAATAAAAATAAACATTTTAATTTAAAAAAAAATGCATAATATGAAAGAGTACGCGTAAAATTGAATGATGGCGTTTCATAGACCATACAATTTTAGATTATTTTTAGACCGCGGTATGCAATTTCTTTCTCCCAACAAATAAATTGCCGTCTCCAAAAAATAACGTAAAACAGAGCAGATGTATCATTGTACGGAATAATTTCTACTGCAATTTTTTTAACTTCTAAACATCGCACCTTTTTAGGTGGCTTTCATTACAAAAAGCTACCTATTGCAGCCGTTCGGAGGAAAGCGATTTCAAAAAGTTTTGGTATATTTTCATCGATCATGACCCCCAAACCCCGAAACCACCCTCCGTTCAAAAGTTTATATATATATATATATATGTATGTGTGTGTGTGTGTGTGTGTATCTGATCTTTGTCACACTGTAACTCTCGTATTTATGAACCGATTTGGATGTAATTTCGTGTATACATAGTGCATACCAATGCCTCGACCGAGTTCGTTGGCCTGCTTCATTCGCCATCTTGTTTCAAAAGGGTTGCATTTTTAAAAAAATTAAATTTAAAATGAGTTATCAAAAAATTGAAAAATAAAAAAAGATATTTTGTATGTGTTTGACCTTGATACAAAGATTCCGGAGCAGTTTTAGTTTCGTATATATCTTTAAAAATGGCTGAGTTATAGCACTTTGAATTGCTTGCATGGCTGACATTTTGAAACGATTTGATATTTGTCACGTGATAACACGCGTATTTATTGACCTATTTCGATGTAAGAAGGCATGTGAATAGTATATCGTAATGTCTCGACCAAGTTCGCTGGCCAGCTTCATCAGCTATCTTGTTTCAAAATGGAGGCCATTAAATTAAATAAAAAATTATATTTAAAGTGAGGAACAAAAAAATTAGAAATTGTAAAAGGATTTTTTCTTAAGTATTTGACCATGATATAAGGATTCCGGAGCATTTTTTTTTGTCTTTATCTTAAAAAATGGCTCACATATAACAGTTTCAATTTCTAATGTGGGTGACATTTTGGAAAATCTGATTTTTTGCCTGCGACAGCACTTGTATATGTCAACCGATTCCGATGTGAGTGAGCATGTGCACAGGAATTACTAAGGTCTCGACCAAGTTCACTCGTTAGCCTCATCCACCATGTTGTCTTAAAATGGCAGGAACTTCAAGATATCACCGAATTTGGCAACCAAATATAAATGGAAAATGAGAAAATAAAATGGGAAAAAAAAAACGGACATAATTGTTTCTGAAAAAAAAAAAAAAAAAAATCCTGTTCTATAGTTATTTATTTCTTTTGAAAATTACTCGGGTAGAGTCGAAACGTGTAAACAGTTGAATACACCTATTTTTTATGTTCTAAAGTTTTAATTTACTCCTTTTAGCAATTAAAATTAGCAAAATTTTATTCATAAATTTCTGGTGTCGTTGGGGTATTTAGGAATTAAAACTAAGTGGGAGATATTATATACCACATCCCTTCAAGGGATTAAACACTGAATTATGTATATAAATAAACAAAATGAAATCGTTAACAATACTTGCCTATTTTTATAAACATATATATATGTATATAAAAGATTTTGTAGCAATCTATATGCGGATTTCCAAATAAAATGCAGGAAAAATAAATAAATCTTATCCATATTCACAAAAATACATATTTATTATGTCATACAATCACTGCCAATCATGGTTAAGCATAAAAAAAAAAAAGTCTTCTTTAGTTTTAACTGAAAGATTTTAGTGGTATCTATTCAATTCTGGAAAGCTGAAAAATAAAAATAAAAATAATTTTCTTGAATGATTGATCGTTGAATCAATAACAATGCGGAGTAAAATTTCAATTTAAAATACTGTTATTTCCCGTTACATATTTTTACGATCAAAACGAAAGATGAGATTATATTTGTCTACTTCAAAACAAGTTCCGAACATTTTTATGAGCGCAACTGATAAAAGAAATATTTTTGCCATGAAACTCAAACATTTCAAAAAGAGAGAAGAAAAAAAAAGAATGTAATTTAGTTGTCAAACTTAAAATATTTTGAGGTTTTGTAATAAATGTTGTATCAGGTAGTGAAAATAGTTAACTTTTTCACAAATAAAAATTAAGAAGTCGTAAAAATGTTTATGATTTTGTGATTTGTAAATTTATTTTTTAATCTGTAAAAGTATAAAATAATCTATAATCTCAAACTCTTAAATATATTATTTTAAAAACATGTGAATGTACAACAAAGAATATTTTCTAAATTATGGACTAATCACGAAAATTTTCTTCCATTTTCCTTTATATAGGCAAAGAAATAAACCCGAGTTAAAGAATATAAGTGAAAACCGCTTTTTTAAATTGATATAAAGAATCAATTTCGAAAAGAAATCTCAGCGAATTTATTACATTTTTTTACATTTTATATATTTTTTAGAATGCTCAATAACAATACCAAAAACCATATATTTTTTGAAAAATAGCATTTATGCATTCAAATAAAGATTTGTAATTTATTCACAGAGATTGTATTGGCCGTACCTTTCATACTAGCCCCACTCCAGAAGTTAAAAGCCGAAGAAATTGCCAAAGATTGCTATTTACAATCAGCTATTTTGATTCTGTTCATTTCAGTGGTTTAAGCACAAAATTGGATTACATGTCTTAAATTTGTGTTTTATTTATGTTTTATTGTTGGATTAATGATTGTTTTAATTTCGTTATGGAATATAAGCTGGGCACAAATGATGAGCTATTTATATTAATTTAAGTGCAAACGGATTTACCCATTGTAATCGTCTGCAAGCGATAGAGGTAGATTAGAAAAAATCCTTATAAAATTATCTTAAAAACAATAAAAATTAAGGAAGTAGCGATACAGTTTTCAAACAAATTGCGATATAATTTTGAAGCAAATTGCATCTGAAAGTAAATTTTTTCGCTATTGGCCGGAATAAAAAGTGAAAATGTGTGATATTTAGAAGTTAAAAAAATTGCAGTAAAAGTTAAATTTAATCGGCTGCTATTGCCACCGTTAAAATGTCATCAGTGTTACGCATTTGTCCTTTATAACATACTTAGATCTGCACAAATGGATTCAAAAGCCATTTAAGCGAAGGGGTGTGCGGAGGATTGCCTGTAGAAGACCGAAAAAAGGGGTGTTTTTAGCAATTGTTTTCTGAAATTTGAATGAAGATTTTGGCTCCGGGTTTTTTTGCGTGTTATTTGTTAGCATTTGAAGAACATTTCAATTTTTTAAAAATAAAAATTGGTGATATAACTTGTGTTGCGCGGTGAATGTCCTAGCGTGCGCGCCGTACACTTCCAATCGGGAGGGATCCGATAGATTGCTAGATTCACCTACAATAAATTTTCGTTAAGGATTATGAAAGTAAATAATATTGTCTGGAGCTTTAAACACTTTAAGGTCAAAAAGTTGAAAATCAATAAAATGGCAGCCATTTGAAATAAAAAAATCTATTTCTGATCACTTTTTTCGAACTTTGGTGCTTCTAAAAATTTTTATTTTTTATAACAATGGCTGAAAGTGATCCCAGCTGTAATAAATTATATTACCTTTAATAATAATAATAATAAAAAAAAAAAAAAAAAAAAAAAAACTTAGCAAGATCGGTTTAATAGTTTTTGCTTTCTGATTCCGCTCAGTTTGAAAAAAGTATTTTGTCTAAAATACGCTCTCCAAAACGGTTTAAGCCTAAGGACGCATTGCGCTAAGCCCTAAATACAAGGGTAGGCTGAAAAGAAATGCACACATGCTTGTAGAACACGAATAAAAACAAATAGCAAGATCGGACAAAAAGTACATTAAAGTACAATTTTTAAGCTTCAAAATCGTATATTTATTTTTCAACATAGTCACCGTTAAGGCTAACACATTTCTCCCAATGTCCCAACAAACACAGAGCTACCGGGAAGCAGTCGGACGACTGTCGCTTGCAGATTCTGGTTGTAACGGCACGATATCAGGTTGCCGATATCGGTTCCAACGCTTTTGTGGTCCACCGGCCGATTCGGTCCGTTGGGCTGGCGCTTATTCGGACCGGTGCGGGCAAGATTGGCAAGACTGCCGGCAGAATGCTATGCCGAAAGCACGCATATAGCTAACCATACGAATGCCGCCCGCAGCCCGGCACCAGCATAAAGGGAAAAATAAATTCTGTTTTGATGCGCCATCTATGAGCCATCTTGTCATGTATGTTTGTTAATATTTCAAAAGAACATATATCGGTGCTAGAAGAGGCTGGGTTCGATATGACGCCCCCAAGAACACTTTAACCACTCGGCCACTGAGCCTTGTTGAGGAGAAGATTCTATATAGTAATAAGAGGAAGGCATTTCGTAAGTGCTGATTTGTCGTTGTACGTAAATGGTAGATGGGAAAATTGGAATTTTGAAGTTTGTAAAAGTTTTTTGTAATTGTCTTATACGAGTCTATTTAAAAGTTAATTTAGCATTTAAATGAATGAAATAAATATTTTAGCGAATTAGTTAAAGCAAACAAATTGGCTTTTTTTTTTATAAATTTAAGAATCATTAAATATTTAATGAAATAAATTATTTTTAGAGGCTTTGTTCAGTTAATAAAATATTCTTATTAGTGATTACAATATAATTACATGCGTTGCGCTAATTTACAAAACAGGGTTTTTTAACATGCAAAAACGTATTTTAATAAATAATAAGTTGCAAATTAATCACTTTTAATTAGAATAAGAATACGTTTTATGTCATTTGATGATTTAATATAGAATGTATTTTTAATGACAATGTAGCAATATTAATTATTTTATTTATCAGCATTTTTTAATCTTAAAATAAAATAGAAATATTAATTTACCTTTTTAGGTGCGTTCGTAATTATATAAATACGTAGCACCTATAGTCGTCGTTCAGTCCGTCCGTCTGTCCGTCTGTCCGCATGTAACAGAGCAAAAACTACCCAACCGAACAGTTTGAAATTTCAAATATGTGATTGTTGCAAAATTTTGTCGAGCCATTTCAAATTTTATGAAAATCGGATGTATAGTTTAATTACAGGGACAGTCAAAAGTTTTTCTTTACATTACGGCCAATGGGAAAAATTATTGCAAGTGGATTTTAATGATATTAGAGCCTTCCGAATGATCTGAAATTTTAAAGATATAATTGTTGCAAAATTTTGTCGAGCCATTTCAAATTTTAGGAAAATCGGACGTATAGTTTAATTACTGGGACAGTCAAAAGTTTTTCTTTACATTACGGCCAATGGGAAAAATTATTGCAAGTGGATTTTAATGGTATTAGAGCCTTCCGAATGATCTGAAATTTTAAAGATATAATTGTTGCAAAATTTTGTCGAGCCATTTCAAATTTTAGGAAAATCGGACGTATAGTTTAATTACAGGGACAGTCAAAAGTTTTTCTTTACATTACGGCCAATGGGAAAAATTATTGCAAGTGGATTTTAATGGTATTAGAGCCTTCCGAATGATCTGAAATTTTAAAGATATAATTGTTGCAAAATTTTGTTGAGCTATTTCAAATTTTAGGAAAATCGGATGTATAGTTTAATTACAGGGACAGTCAAAAGTGTTCCGAAAAAATTATTGGAAGTGCATTTTAATGATGTATCAGACTATGCACGTTATGAAGTGCAAAAAATTATACATTCACTACAATATGGGGTGCAAAAAATAATTTTAAAACTAGTTATAGTACGAACGCACCTCATTTGCCACGTTTGACGAGCAATTTCCAACTTGTTTTTTTTCGTTTGGTAAATCATTTTTTAGAAGGGGTAGATTTCTGAATCTTTATTTTAAATTTTAATGCTAAAAAGGTGGGGAGATTTTTTGATATTTTTAGAGCTTGTAAAATAATTTTAAAAACTTAATTATAATTAATTTTTAAAAACTTAATAATTTGTTTTTTAAACTCAGCTATTACTTTTAAACGAATATATAATTAGAAAATAAGTTGAATTAACTTATGAAGTATTTTTTTCTTTCCACTATTAAGTTTATAATGAATAATAATTTCAAGGAGCGATTAAAAAAAAATCTTTTGATGATTCAAATAATTGTAAATCTTTTTTAAAATGAATTCAAAAACAACTTTTTTAAATAAATAAATATAGGCTATTTTTGACAATTTTTCTGTTTATCTCTGTTAGAATTCTATATGAAATACTGAAATATATAACTCTTATCAAAACGCAAACACACAAAATTAAGAAAAAGAAAAAATGTCGGCTAAGACTAAAAATTCCGAATTCGGAACGATGTTGGCAAATCTAATCGGGCCAGTATCAAAAATCACATATCGGTTCTATATCACTTACCGGTGTAAGTCACTTGCTGATATGTAAACATAAGGGGACCGATTACGATAACCGGCAGTCAAAAAAGCAGATTCTTAAGTTTCAGTTGCCGACATGCTGCCGACACTTCAAGAAACCATTGTGCCTATGCCGACATTGCCGGCTGCTGTCCGATAGTGTGCCGAAGGGTATGTGTTTGCTGGGGTGTAAAAAGTTTTCTTATTCCGTCACTGAAAATTTCTTCCGACTTTTCTCGAATCCAGGACTTGACAGCTGCATTCACCTCATCGCCCAAAGTGTAAAGATTACCCTTGAGGTCTCTCTTGAGTAGACGAAATAAAAAATCGGGAGTCGCAAGATGAGGTGAGTAAAGAGAGTGTTGAATCGGTTCAAACTTCAGGTTTCGCAGAACCACTTGCAGTTGCGCTCGAGATGCACAGATTTTACGGTATCCCAATTGTTCAATAATGAACTCGACACCTTCCTTGGATATTCCAGTATATTTTGAATCAAATCGTCGACGAGTTTGCTATATTTATCGTCTGTAGCAGTCATCGGACATCCGCTGCGTTTTTCATAAACAATTATGACTTTTCCAGACTCACAATCACGAAATTTTATTGTCTATCGATTTACAGTAATAAACAGCATCGTCACTATAAACAGCCTTCAAATGACGATGAATCTCAGTAGGAGTCATCTTTTCAGGAGTTAAAAATTCGATAACAGCACGCTGTTTAACTCGTGTTGACATGGAACTAGAACAGTCTCCATATTTCCGCTTCTCAAAACACACTGGATGAATTCAATGACCTCAAATGTGCATATGCATATAGAAGGGGAATGCTACTTTCACACGTCACCGGGTGCGCTTCTGATGGTTATTTCGTTCGCGCTTTACAAGCATGTGTGCATTTCTTATCAGCCTACCCTCGTAATTACGAAAGAATTTTGAATTTGGCCAAATCATTTTATAGGGATAATCTACAAACTATAGGGAATAGAAAAAAGAAAGATTTTTTTCAACCAAAAAAAAAAAAAAGCAAATGCCCACTTAATCAACTAGCGATATAATAACTGATATTAAAATTTTATCACATTTGTCAAAAAGTTATTAATGGATTGTGAGCACATAATTCATTTGTTTCGAAGAACTGCATTGCGTACATTGCTTTCTCTTGTGCACTCGTCATTTTGAATTCGTAAGTCTCAACTTTCGCCATGCCGCTAGGGTTGTCATTGCAGGATAAATTGGCGGCGAATACTCAACTTCGTGACCGGGAGGCGGCAGAAAGACAATCACCTCATCGAGTTCACGGCTGAAATTCTAGAATTAGTTAAAACTTGATTCGCATATTTAAATGCAATCGGTCTGCCAAGTCAAATTTTGGTGGAAAACACCTGAAAACCCAATTTTAGCGGCTGACTCTTAGGATTACCATTGTGTTTTCCTCCTCCCAAATCTCCATGTTTTCATACCTTTCGGTGCAGGAAAACACACTGATAAACCTATGAGTCAGCCACTAAAATCGGGTTTTCAGGTGTTTTCCACCAAAATATGACTTGGCAGACCGATTGCGTTTTAGTGTGCGAATCGAGATTTAACTAATTTTGGATTTTCGACCGTGAGCTCGATGAAGTGATTGTCTGTGTTGCCGCCTGTAGGTCTATTATTAAAACGCTTTTTTAGATATACTTTAAAAATATGTAATAATATTTTTCGTCATATTTTTAAATGAAAAGTTAAAAGGTAAGGAAACCTCGACGACAATTTATGATCACGTTTATATTATTATCAGCTTTAATTTTTTTTTTTAATTACAAGATTGGTTTAATAGTTTTACCCTTTTGCAATCTGATTTCCGCAAAGTTTTTAAAAAGTCATTTTGCGTAAAATGCGTTTATAGTACTCTAAAACAGTGTCAGCCTATGGACGCGTTGCGCTAAAGCATTCAGTAACTGCAAAAGGACTTCGAATTTGGCTAAATCGTTGTACTTGGATAATATACAAAATAGAGAATCGAAAAAAGAAGAAAAAAAGGAAAAGAAAAGAAAAATTGATTTTTTCAACGGAAAAAAATCAAATCCCCCTTAACCCTTCTTTGCATGATTTTTTCTTTATTGGTGAAATAAATCAAGGTGATATTATTCATGTTCAAAATTAAAGGAAAAATGGTTAAAAAAATCTTAGTATATATTTATAGTATAAATTTAGCAAAAAACAGTATGATGGAAATTTCCATCATCATGCAAAGTTAGATCATTAGCTTAGTACTAAATAGAAATAAAAGTGGATATTATTGGATATTTTGTAATCTTTATGAAAATTAACAAAACAATTATTATTTTTATTTAGACACGAATTGGCTCCACATTTACTACAAGAAATTGTAGAATACCCTTTACATTTAGGATACTTGCACCGGAGTGACCCACCCACTGTTGGCCAATGTTCAGCACCATCTGATCTTATATCTTTTGGAGGTGGAGGAGCTGGAGAAGCCTTTTTTTTGACAGCTATGTTTTTTTTATGCAATGGACATTAAAAAGGTATCCAGACACGATCAATTTAAAGTGAACTTTTTCTTTTATATAATTTTGGGGCATTCAATGTTATGATGGAAATTTCCATCATCATGTAAAGAAGGGTTGAAGAACAAAATGCATATATTACATGCAAAAGAAAAAAGATGCAATTGTACACAATCATTTAAACAAAACATATTAAAGAAACATTTCTGCAGAAATCTATAAATTTATATTTAAATGAAATGCAAAAAGTAAATATATCATACGTATGTTTGACGTAAATGCATTTTTATAAAGTCATAAAATCTCTGCTCCTCATAAAACTCAAATTTCTTTTTCCTTTTTACTTAAAGATTTTAAGTGTATCTATTCAATTTCGAAAATCAGAAAAAAAGAAAAATGATTGATCGCTGCTTCTATAACAATGCTGCGTAAAATTTCCATTGAATCCATTATTCCTAATTTTTACGTATTTTGGCGATACAAAAGAACGATGGAATTACATTTGTAAACTTTAATGTTTTTGAAAAACTTTTACATTCGTAATTGATAAATAAAATAACACAAAATCTATTTTTGCAATGGAAGTCAAATACTTTAAAGAGAGAAAATAAAAAATAATGTATGTTACCTGTCACAAGCTTAAATTATTTTGCGGTTCTATGATAAATGTTGCAGCATGTCATGAAAATTCAGGATAATTCTTTAATAGGAAGATTTATACGCACAATAATAGTACAACAGCAAGCACACCATACAGCATACACGTTGTCAGGTCTCTGATGTCAGGGTCATTCTCCAAAACTAGGGCAATTCCATCATGAAGGGGGGAAAATGCAATTTAACAAATTACAACGACCATTTGGAAAATGATTTTTCCAAAGACTGAAATTTTAGACATAAAAAATAGCACAGAGTTGATCATACATTACGTACGCCATGAATTAAACATTAATAGTGTTATTACACGTAAAAATTGCAAGCGACAGAAATCGCCTGCGACTCGTACGTATTATCCACCTGAAACTTGCGTATTATCCAAGCATTTCATTGGCTGTTCGGGAAAAAGCTTTTCCATCGTCAGATTTCCAAGAAATCTGACGGCCAATTTTAAATGAAATTTATTTCTTAAACTTCTAAACATCCTACAATATTACTTTTTATATAATCGTATAGAGAAAAAAATGTACTTTTCAATGCAATTTGTTTGAAAGCTGTATCTCAATTTGTTTCTGAATTATTAATTTTTTTGTAGTTTTTATTACTTTTTTGTCATAGTGGCAACACTCTGTTGTCCATCTCTGTTGAAAGTAAAGGGAAATACATATTACTGTATAGGCCAATCAGAAAACGAATAAAATGATGATTAAACCAATAAAAACCTTCAGATATGCTTTTCATTTCCTATCCTGACGAGAACAATAACCATCAAGCTAACGGCATCTCAAAAATGTTCAAACAATTTTGACAGTTTTTTTTTTTTTTTTTGTTATACCGTTTCACAGTACAAAAAGACCATTGAAATAGCTCACATGTTCGACAAATTTCGGTTAGTGGGTTTTTGAACCAACGTGGGTCAAGCTTATTTTATCTAAAAAACGACTAACGGTTTTCACTAAATTTTGTATTCCATCGTTTACAGGCTCGAGAAGAGCATTGTGTTAGGTCGCATGTTCGAAAAAATCCGATTAGTGGCTCATTTTGGATCACTTTGTCTCAGGGTCAAGCTAATTGCATCTAAAACAGCAAGAATGATTCAGTGGGAATAATATATCGAGATAAACACTAAGCTAATTTTGACCGAGCTTAGCTCGGTCATTCCTGCTAGTATATAATTAATTTCCGTAATACGAAAATAATAGGATTTCATCTTAAATAGGACATAAACACCATGGCAACATAGATACATTATTTATCATAGGATATCATTGGAATTAGGTATGGTACGATTTAATAGCATGAAGAAAACTTTTATTAATATCTTTTTAAGCTTTGATTCGATTTTCAAAAAAATCGAAATGGTTCGACAAAATTATGCAACGATTATATGCATTAATTTTCAAACCATTCGGTTGGGTAGCTTTTGTGCTGTTATATGCGGGCAAACAGACAGACGGACGGACCAGATGACGACATTAGGTGTTACGTAGTTATATAAGTACGAACGTCTCTAAGAAGCTCTTCAAAAATTCTGAAAAAATATACAACTACTGTAGCCATGTTAAATATAAAAATAATATCACCAGAGATCATCATGCTGTTTTTATCAAATAAATTAATGTCCATGGGGTTGATAATACTTACTTCAAATGCTATTCTAACCTTACCATTTACAATAAAAAAAATTTATTACACTGAAAGTAAATCCCTTTATTTTTTTCCAAATGAAAAATCATAAAAAAAAATCTACAAATGTCAACCTTCTCATAAAAGAAAGGGTCATCTTTAATTAGCTGTCTTCTTTTCCTTTCAGCCTCTCTTTGTAGACGCCTTTTTTCAATTTGTTTCTTACTTTTCACACTTTCCTTGTGCTTAAAATGAATTTAAAAAAAAGTATAAAAATAATGCAGAATTATTTTCAAATCTCAATAAATAATTTGTACTTTAATTTATAGCATGGAGTTGTTCCATCTATGTCCATGCAGTTGAAAATATCAACTTGGTACCAGCCTAATCCTCACAATTAAATTCTAATGAACACGTGGTTTAAAAAGTACTCATGGTTATATCTAATAAACACACTAAAATATATATTTATCTTTAATTGTATTCTTTAAATAGTTGGAGTGGTCATGTAGTTGATGTTATAAAAACATAACCATACCTTTTTAATTAGTAAAAGGTGCTTTGTGAAAATACAACAGCAGCCATCCATCCAGTTGTTGAAGCAATAACAATAACAATCTTCTTCAACTAAACAGCCAACAAAAACTACAGTGCAGCCACCAGATTTTATGTTAATTAAAACATAGACATGGAGTTGATACAACAGTCTGGTTACAGATGCTCAGACATAGATTTGACATTTAAAAAACTGACACAAAAAGAAAATATTTCGTTCTTCATAAGAAGCCCACTGTCTCTCCTATGCAAAGTAAAAAGAAAAAAAATATTTAAATTAAGCCTAATAATGAAAACAGTGTGTCTTATTTATAAACCAGGGTATGGTTACAGTCCATGGAATTGATATTTACCTATTTCAAAATTAAATTAAAAACAACTAATGAGCAATCAAAATCATGATTTTGTGCATGGCGAATACACCTAACAATACTTCTGCTATCGCATGCAAAAATATTACAAAATGCTTCAAAAATTTAGAGTTTTGCATGCAATAAACTCTGGTTAAAACAATTATCATAGTTTTGGAGAATTACGCCTCAATACGACGTATGCTTAACATAAATTATTCTTTAATTAATTTTATTTTCAGCTTGAATTAATTTCGCACAATTAGTAAGGTAAAATAGACTAAAAATTGAGTAATGTGCCACAACAGGTGGCCATTCACAAAAATTTGGGAAGAACTTATCGTTTTCGCACTAGAAATGAAGGTTCGATGAGTCCCCCCAAAATAAAATTGTTTTACCGTGTTTTTTTTTTTTTTTTTTTTTTTTTTTTTTTTTTTTTTTTTTTTTTGGGGGGGGGGGGGGGGTGACTCAAAAAATTTTAAGTAGGTCGTTTATTATATAGTTTTAAGTTTTGAGTCGAATGACATCATCCGTAAGTCGATACGGTATCATTTGTTACATACTTACGGCAGGTTTTATTAATACAAAGCCGAAAATTATGCTTTAGTGCAGGTATAATAGATTTTTATCAAAACAACTGATAACCATTCGCGAAAATTTGGCAAGAATTTCGTCTTGCCACTAAAATTGGAGATCCGATGAGCCTCCGAAAAATAAAATTGTTTTTCTTTGTTTGGGAAGGGGATAAAAAAGGGGCATTTTAACTCCGGGGGTGAAGGGACTCAACTTTTTATTAAATAGGTCAAGTAGGGTATGGTTTGTTATGTATTTTTTAATTTTGAACCGAATGACACCATCCGCGTCATTTGTTACAAAGTTAAGGCATGTTTTATTAATACAAAGTCGAAAATTACACTTTAGTGCAGGTAAAATAGATTTTTACAGAAACAACTGATGGCCATTCACGAAAATCTGGGAAGAACTTCGTTTTGGTACTAGAAATGAAGATCCGATGAGTCTAAAAAATAATGTTGTTTTAATATGTTTAGGTGTAATAAAATTGTGCTTTTTCATAAAATATAATTTTTGACTTTGTATTCATAAAACCTGCCTTAACTTTGTAACAAATGATCGTATCGACATGCAGATTATGTCATTTGATTTAGAATTGATAAATACATAATAAACTATACCTCACTAAACCTATTTAATAAAAGGTGAGTCTCTCCCCCTCCTCAGTTCAAATGCAATTTAACCTCATTTTAACCCCCCCCCCCACTTTCCCCAGAAAAGAAACACAATAAAAAACTTCATTTTTGGAGAATAAATAGATCTTTATTTCTATTGTCAAAACAAAGTTCTTCCCAAATTTTGGTCAATGGCCATCAGAGCTGATCCTGGGAAAACTTATTTTACCTGCACTAAAGTATAATTTTCGACTTTGTATTCCTAAAACCTTAAAGCCTACCGTAATTTTGTAGCAAATGCTCGTATCGACTTGCTGATAATGCCATTCGATTCAAAATTTAAAAATATATAAGAAACAATACACCGCCTGATCTACTGAGAAAATTTTTGAGTTACTGTTCTACCTGAGTTGAAATGCCCCCCACTTTTACTCCTCAAAAACATAGTAAAACAACTTTTTTTTTTTTTGAGGGGGGGGGGGGGGGGGACTTGTTGGATCTTCATTTTTAGTGCCAAAACGAAGTTCTTCCCAAATTTTGGTGAATGGCCATCAATTGTCTCGGAAAAACCGTATTTTTCCTGTACTAAATCTTAAAGAAAAATAAAATAATATCAAAGTGTAAGGAGAAAAAAAAAAGTACCTTAATAAAGTTCTGTTTTAGTTTCATTTTTCTTTTCGAAAGAAGAAAATAATGTTTAGAGTTTATGGAGTATTATATCTAAGTTAATTTTCCGTATCATAATTTTTTTTTTAATATAATAATATTTCAAGTAAAATATATTCTCTAGTTGATTTGCATCACTGTAAATCTTAATATACTGAGAGATTTTTCAAAAATCATACGTAAATGTATTTTTATTCTTTCAACATTTTTGAAAATAAATCACTTGCATAAAATGTAAAGGAAATAATGTGCATATCTCTTTCAGATTTAATATTCAATAAATAAGCGAGGGAATAAAAATAATAAAAAGCACGGATACATATTTCTTTATTCTGTAAATATAACGAAAATCCAATATTAAATAATTTATGTTGTACGAACACAGTTATTATAGATTTATTCAAAAAGAGCAATTTTTTATATTAATTTCATTTCTCTAAAAGCTGAATACTCTGCATATGAAAAATGTTTTCGTAAAAGATATTTTTCTTCTTGGATTGCATTAATTAATCTTTATTTAAACAGAGAATGTATTGTAAAAAAAAAAAAAAAAAAAAAAAAAAAAAAAACCCTGGGTTTTTTTCTTTAAAAATTCTCATTAAATTATTTATTTTTAGAATGGAAAAATACTGAATTTTTGTCTATTTTTCAAATTTATTCTTAAGAATCAAAATGAGCATAAAGTTAATTTAAATGGAAAGAAGGCAAATGCGAATTTTTATCGGGATTAGTTATCTTCAAAAATTAATTGGTATTTACGCATGTCTTCAGAAAGATGTCAATAACTCTATTAAAAGATAAATAAAACTTCAAGAAATTTCCATTAATTAGGTACCTAACATTTGCAATAATTTCTACAAATCAATATCTCTATTCTGAAAAAAAAAAAAAAAAAAAAAAAAAAAAAAAAAAAAAAAACGCTGCCATTGCCGCCGCCGTAAATGATTTTTTTGTGACAGAAGGTCATTCTACGCTAATATTAAGAAAACTACTGTATACAAAAATAGGAAAATTAGTAGAACTGTAAGAGAAATGTTTGATAAACTCGCTGAAGCAGACAGTTTTAACCGAAGAATTACTTTAAGAGCTATTTAATGTTAAAGTCGGTCAAAATCGTTCCATTAAAAAAGTTTTACAGGAACAAAAACTATACATAGGAGTTTAATAATTTTTTCTAGAGATATTCTTTATAAGCTATCGGTGTGCAGACTGTACATTTTTACTTTCTTCTATCTTTACAAGAAGAAAGTATTGGATTCATGAAAATTTTCGAATTCCGGTTTTCGACGGATTTACACGTTTTAGGGGTCAGAGATTCCAAAAAACATGTTTTTACAAAATGTCTGTCTGTGACTCTGTGAGTCTGTCTGTCTGTCTGTCTGTGTGTATGTGACACAAATTTTGTGGGCGCTCTATCTCAAGAACTAATGCACAGAATTTAATAAAACTTGATATTCAGTTAGTGCCTAATACAAATTGATGCTGATTAGTTTTTGGTGTAAATCGCTCAACAGGTGGCGCTGCAATGCTGCATTTTTCACGATTTTCGCAATAGCTCTATCTCAAGAACTAATGCACGGATTTTGATCAAACTTCAGATTTAGTTAGTCCTTGATATGAATTGATGATGATTACGTTTTGGTGCAAACCGCCCAACAGGTGGCGCTGTTATGATGAATTTTGCAGGATTTACACGATTTCCCCAATAGCTCTATCTTAAGAACTAACGCACGGATTTTCATCAAACTTCAGATTAAGTTAGTCCTTGATATGACTTGCTACTGATTAGGTGTTGGTGTAAATCGCCCAACAGGTGGCGCTTCTCTGCTGCCTTTTCCACGATTGCCTCAATAGCGCTATCAATAGAACTAATGGACCAATTTTCATCTAACTTCAGATTTAGTTGTATGTTGACACAAGTTGTTGTTAATTAGGTTTTGGTGTTAATCACCCAATAGGTGGCGCTGCTATGCAGAAATTTTCACGATTTTCGCTATTGCTCTATCTCAAAAACTAATGTACGGATTTTCTCCAAACTTCAGATTCAGTCAGACGTTGACATAAATTGTTGCTGATTAGGATTTGGTATAAATCACCCAATAGGTGGCGCTGCTAGGCAGCATTTTGCTGAATTTAGACGATTTCAGCGATAGTCATATCTCAAGAACTAATGCACGGAATTTCATATCGTTAGAATCCTCATGAGATGCATAGATTGCCATTTAATTTTGGCAGTGTGATAGCGAATTTTGAAGTATTAACATGTATGAGATAGAAGAAAGTTTTGGGATTGGTACATCCGACTAGTTTTATTTGTCTAAATTTTTGAGTTTTTTTTTTTTTAATTTTTTATTATTTCAAGAGATATTTTTTCATGTTTATAAAAAGTCATTTATTTTTTTTAATATTGATGCCAATTTGTAAAACAGCGCAAATAATTCTATTTCCTCCTACATACAAAAATTTATTTACATGTGACTATTAAAAACAGAAATGAAAATTTAAAACAATAATTAAATGATCAAGTGTTAAATGAAGGAGATAGGGAAAATTACGCCATAAAAATGATATAAAAAACGTGTATATATCAGGTATATAAAAACACGTGTATATTAAAAAGGTAAGAGAATCTTAAAATAATTAAATTATTACATGTGAAATACATTTAATGGGGAAAATTACGTCATATATAAAATGCCTAAATTAATTAAATTATTGTTCGTGAAAAACTTTTAACAGTAAAAATTAGTTCATATTTAAAATGCTCAAATGAAACTATTCCCAAAAACTTTTAAATTTATTAATTTTACATTCACACGTGAATCTTAAAAGAAAAAAACCGTTTAAAATTATTAAATTATTGCACGTGAAACACATTTAATGGTGAGAATTACGTCACATATATAAAACTATTTTCTTATGGACAATATTCGAGGCTAACGAAAAAGACAGGCTACCGCGGTGCATCCCACGTGTCTTTTTTTACAGACCGCTAGAGTGACGTCATGCTCTTTTCGTACACCTGCATTGGTGCATTTGGGCATCACGTGACTCCAGCGGTCTGTAAAAAAAGATTCGGTGAATGCACCGCAGTAGCCTTTCTCTTTCGTTACCCTCGACAATATTCATGTGACGTCACATTGAGAATCACATCACTTGGTGTAAAAGCAGCGACCAGCAAATTTGTTGACATATTTCAGCAATTGTTGCTGTATAAATACAGGTAACTGCTTGCGTCAAATACTTTGGATTCATTTTGTACGAATTACTATTCAATAAATACATAGTATAAATTTCGTATATGCTTATTAATTAAAATAAACAATTTACATTTTAAAAATAACATGAAAATATGCATGATGATGTACTAAAATAGAGAAAAGAATACATGTATAAGCTATAGCGGTTCCTGAAAATATCTAAAACTCGATCAAAACATAAAATATAATGCTTTTCAATATCGTGGTTCTGAATGTTATTCCCAAGGAGGCGGAGTTTTTTAACCTCGAACCCAAAGGAAGATTATTGTCTATAGCGTCATTATAAAAGCCCGAGAGGCAGCGACATTTTTAATCTAACTAAAGTTGACTCTCGTTATAAAGACCCCTCGCATGCAAAAGAAAAGACTCATTATAATGGGAGGTCGTTATAACGAAAGTGAACGAAAAAAATTAATAAACTCTAATCAGGTGCAGGAAAATTAAGGTTTCGAAGGAAATTCTATACTATAATATTATTACAATTTTTTGAATGATTGTAAATAAAGTGTTTTTTGGCATATTAAGTGTTTTAGCAATTTTAGATTTAAGCATCAATTTTTAATCAACCGTTGTCAAAACTTTTGATTTTGTGTACAAGGGAATCACATTTCGTTTGTTTAAAACAGCCATCTTCGAGAAATGCACACATCCAATTAAGATTTTATATTTAAATAAAGAAAAATTCTGCAAAATATAATAGCAAGAAAATAGTTTTGAAAAACGTATGTAATTTATATGAAAATATAGCGTATATCAATGAAATTGCTAAGCATACAATTGTGTATGAATCTATGATTTCATTTTATTTCTCATTTTGCGATTTTAATAAATTACTAACTCACCCGACCGGCATTGCCCGGTCCCGAGATAATAACCTTAAATATACCTTTAAAAAGACCGTTTTTCTTCAGCAGGGATTTATTTATTATTATTTTTTTTTTTTTTGGTGGTGGTGGTGGGGGGGGGGGGGATAAAATTTATTCATTTCAAAACTATCGAGCAATATCTTTCGTAGCATTAAAATGATTTTGAGAAAAAACTTATTACGTTCTAATCATAGATGATTCCTTTAAAATAATTAATCTTGATGGTCTTTTCATTTTTTATTTGTTACAGCACAGCACGGCAACGACACATAAGCACATTTAAATTTAACATGAAAAATAAGATTATAAATTTCGAGAATGCTATAACATGCATCTCGGCCAAGCATTAATATACAGTGAATTCTCGATAAGTCGAGTTCGAAGGGACCGGCAAAAATGTTCGAGTTATCGTAAGTTCGACTTATGGAGAATCCTTAATTACATACAGAAAATATATTTTTAAAAAGTCCTTCCGGCCAGTGCCGGGAGGAAGAGGTAGCTTTCATAATCTTTATTTAAAAAAAGCCAACTTATATCATGCAAACACACGAAGCTCAATTTAGTGGAAACCGAATATAGGAGATTCAATACTAATTTTTATCAATATAATGAATGAGAAATTTTCAGAAACAAAAACTGCTCCGGAATCTTTGTATCAAGGCCAAACACATAAAAAAAAATCTTTTTTCCAATTTTTTAATACCTCATTTTGAATTTTAAATTAAAATTTTTTTAAATGGCAACCCTTTTGAAACAAGATGGCGAATGAAGCTGGCCAACGAACTCGGTCGAGACATTGGTATGTACTATGTACAGACCAAGTTACATCCAAATAGGTTCATAAATACACCTGTTATCGCGTGACAAAAATCAGGTCGTTTTAAAATGTCAGCCACAAGAGAAATTCAAAATGCTATTACTCAGCCATTTTTTTAGATATAGACGAAACAAAACCTGTTCCGGAATCTTTGTATTAAGGTCAAACACATACAAAAAAAATCTTTTTCATTTTCCAATTTTTTGGTATCTCATTTAATTTTTTTTTATTTTTTAATTTTTTTAAATGGCCGCCATTTTGAAACAAGATGGCGGATGAAGCTGGGCAACGAACTCGGTCGAGACATTAGTATGTACTATGTATAAACGAAGTTACATCCAAATCGGTTCATAAATACGCCTTTTATCGCGTGACAAAATTCAGGACGTTTCAAAATGTCAGCCACGCTAGAAAATCAAAATGCTGCAACTCAGCCATTTTTTAACATATAGACGAAACAAAAACTGCTCCCGAATCTTTTTATCAAGATCAAACACATAAGAAGAAAATATTTTTTCAATTTTCAATTTTTGGTACCACATTTCAAATTTAAATTTTTCTTAAAAATTTAAATGGCCGCCATTTTTAAACAAGATGGCGGGTGAAGCTGGCCAACGAACCCGGTCGAGACATTGGTATGTACTATGTATAAACGAAGTTAGATCCAAATCGGTTCATAAATACGCCTGTTATCGCGTGACAAAAATCAGGACGTTTCAAAATGTCAGCCACGCTAGAAATTCAAAATGCTATAATTCAGCCATTTTTTAAGATATAGACGAAACAAAAACTGCTCCGAAATCTTTGTATAAAGGTCAAATACATAAGAAAAAAATATTTTTCCATTTTCAATTTTTTGGTACCACATTTCAAATTTTAAATTTTTAAAAAAATTTTAAATGGCCGCCATTTTGAAACAAAATGGCGGATGAAGCTGGCCAACGAACTCGGTCGAGAGATTGGTATGTACTATGTACACACCGAATTACATCCAAATCGGTTCATAAATACGCCTTTTATCGCGTGACAAAATTCAGAACGTTTCAAAATGTCAGCCACGCTAGAAATTCAAAATGCTATAGCTCAGCCATTTTTTAAGATATAGACGAAACAAAAACTGCTCCGGAATCTTTGTATAAAGGTCAAATACATAAGAAAAAAATATTTTTCCATTTTTAATTTTTTGGTACCACATTTCAAGTTTTAAATTTTTTTAAAAATTTTAAATGGCCGCCATTTTGAAACAAAATGGCGGATGAAGCTGGCCAACGAACTCGGTCGAGACATTGGTATGTACTATGTACACACCGAATTACATCGAAATCGGTTCATAATTACGGGAGTTACAGTGTGACATAGGTCAGATATATATATATATATCAATTTTGAACGAAGGGTGGTTTCGGGGTCTGGGGGTCATGATCGATGAAAATATACCAAAATTTTTTGAAATCGCTTTCCTCCGAACGGCTGCAATAGGTAGCTTTTTTGTAAAGAAAGCTACCTAAAAAATTCAATCTTATAGGTAGGAATTGTAATTATACTGTAATAATGGAGTCTAGCAAAATGATTAGAAAAATACAATTTAATAGTGCATAATATAAGATACTTACAAACTCAAATTTTGTGAAAAATACTTGTTAATGATGACTGTGTGAAGGAACATTTTTGCCTTTCACTGGTTAGAAAGTCGCTCACATTTTGTAAACAAAGGAAAAGAGAATCGTCCATACCGTCTCTACTTTCGAGATATTGCTGTAGTGTCGTCATTGCCACATGTGCTTCTTGATTATTTGGTATAATGAAACGCAATTTACTTTCTCGTTATTTTCTTCAGGTTCAGGATCGTTCTCCACCTTTTTTATTGCTTCAACTATATCTGAATCACTAACTTCATCGCAAACTGCAACATTTTCGTTAATATTGAAAAACTCAGTATCGTCACCTTCAGAGATAACTTGATCTTGTAGATTTTCATTCACAACGCATGAGTCCACATTGCTTGCGGAAAAACCATATCTACTGAAGCGATTTTTGATAGTGATTTGTCACTTTTGATTTATTCCATTCTCGTCATCCTCTATTGCCTTCCATACTAGACGTTTTCTGTAGAACTGCTTTAAACATTTAATTATTCCCTGGTCTGCTGGTTGTAGCTTAGAAGTTGTGTTAGAAGGGAGAAATTCTAACTTGATCGATTTCATGTTCAAAAGTTGACTGTGAGCTGTTCACTAGTCAACGAAAATCAACACTGTATGCTTTTTTGCATGAAACAGTACGTCCAAATTTCTGATGTATTCCTCGATCAATATTAGCGTCATCAAAGCTTTGTGATTAGAACTGTACTGTACGAGACGTGACTTTTTATGTTTGAAACACCGAGATTTTTGTATTTACCGATAACCGAGGTAATTTTTCTGTTCTAGAAGCATTGGCTTCGACAAGGACAGTTAAACGTTCTTTACTTAGCTTTCCACATGAACTTAGAACATGATTCCCCCTTAAACATCATTGTTTTTTTAGGAAAACATTTGTAAAAAAGTCGCATTTCATCCATATTTAAACCTTCGTCCGCACTATAACCTGCAATAAGTTTGGGTAATGAAACTGTCTTCCATTCATCACACAGTGCATCAGACACATCTTTAGCTTCATCGTGTAATGTCCGAAACACGATGTTGCGTCTGGCTTTAAACTTTTCAAGCCACTCTGTGCTTGCCATGAAGCCTTCCACATTCAACAATTTTGCAAATCCAAAGCTTTCTAATGTAACATCGTACCACTTAAAGGAATTAGACTTTTCTGTGTCCTGTAATATATAAACCATTTTACGAGGGCTGTTTCGATATCTGGGAAGGCACACATCTTCATCCTTTTGCACTTTGGGCTGACACTTGACTTATGTCTTTTGCAAATGCTTTCTTTATCTTTCAGTATGGTAGATAGCGTGTTGGGAGGGATACCATATTTCAGGGCTATATCTTTTTTCTTTAAATTAGGATTGTCTTCAATATCTTTTATCAAATTTGCTTTTTGTTCTAAAGTAAGAGTTTGTAATTTCCGCTTCGATATTGTTAAGAATAAACAATAAGTTACTCAATGACACCATTTTTAAGGAACTCTTCGCAGTGAACTGTATATTTCTTTATTTTAAAACAATAGTTGTTAAGAGTGAAACAGTCTCTCTGGCCGTTTCCAAATCAAACATTCCATTATCTCAATAACAACAACAACAAAAATTCAGTGTTTCCACTCACTAGTAACTAAATTACAATCTATCGTCAACACGCAGACGATTGGAATAATAAATAAAATTACGGCGCTGACACAGCGCCCTCGTACGGGAGATTTTAATTACGATCAGTAACATACTCCCGACCGTTGAAACCTGCAGGTTTCAAAACTACTCTAATATATAATATAAAATTACATAATACTACATATAACAATGCAAAGATATAATTAATAACAAAGGAAAAATGGCTAAATTACTTTACATTTGAATACAATAAAACATACTATAGAAATTAAACAACAAAATATATTCAAAATATACCAAATATATACATTAAAGAAATTAGTTTCCATTAATTGGAAGGGGACAAATACTTCTCACATCTCTCTTTATTATTCTACCGTTAGGTAGACAAATGTTCACTACTCGAACTTTTTTGTCCTTACCGAGAAATATCTCGGAAATCCTACCTGTTGCCCATTTTGTGCTGAGCATATTTTCATCTTTGATCAATACGAGAGAACCAACATTTATATTGTTTTTATTTATTTGCCATTTATTACGTTGCTGCAAGGTGTTCAGATAGTCCCGCTTCCATAATTTCCATATTTGCTGGCTATATTTTGTTATTTTTTGCCAGTTGCTAAGTTTGTTTCCCGAAATTTCAGTGAGCTGGGGTTCAATAATAGACGTTAAGGGCCTACCTATAAGAAAATGACCCGGTGACAGAGTCTCGAAATCGTCGAAATCTGATGACAATGGGGACAGAGGTCTTGAGTTCAAAACACTTTCAATTTCTAGAATTACTGTCAGAAATTCCTCTAAAGTGAGGTGCGCGTTACCAATTACACGTTTTAGATGGAATTTGAATGATTTAACCCCTGCCTCCCAAAGACCACCGAAGTTCGGCGCTTTCGGAGGAATAAAATTCCATTCGATATTTTCCCTTGCAAAATAATCAGCTAATGCTTCATCTGGGTGTCTAACCAAATTGTGAAGCCTTTTCAATTCTAAGTTTGCCCCTACAAAGTTTTTTGCATTGTCAGAAAATATTTTTGAACACTTTCCCCTTCTGCTAACAAAGCGCTTAAAACAAGCAATGAAGGCTGCAGAAGTGAGATCTGAAACGAAATCTAGATGAATAGCTTTGGTGCAGAGACAAACGAATATACATACATACACTTTATTATATGTACCTTTCCTTTGATTTTTGAATTTAATGTAAAAAGGGCCGCAATAATCAGTTCCAATAATGGAAAATGGAAATGAAGGTGTAACACGCTCTTTGGGCAAGTCACCCATAACTTGACTCGCTAATACAGGCTTGTTTTTAAAACAAGTGACACATTCATATGTTATTTTGCGACAGATGTTTCTACCATTAGTTATCCAAAATTTACGACGAATATGGTACAACAATGTTTGTGATCCTACATGTAAATACTTTAAATGAAAATATCTTACAATAATTAAAGTAAGGGGATGCTTACTTGGCAGAACCATAGGATGTTTTTCATTTGTTGTCAAATATGAGTTACCCAATCTACCCCCAACTCTTAAAATATTACTTTCATCTAAGAAACAATTTAAAGAATTTAGTTTACTTTTATTTGGTACCGAATTACCTTTCTGAAGACATTTTATTTCTTCCTGATACTCACTTTGTTGAACCATCTTTATCAGTGATAATTCTGCAGCATTCAATTCTTTAGAAGTAAGATGATCTTTCACTCTATTAACATTTCGAAGGTTATGAATAAATCTAAGCACATAACATAAAATACGAATGATAGTTATATAATTATTACTAACACTAATAATATAATCTAATAAATAATTTTGATCATAAATAGCTAGAGTAACTAAAGAGTTATCATTTTCACATTTAACTGTTTTCTTTAGTTCATCAGAATAGTCATCTGGCGAATTTTGGATGTTGCAGTCATTAGTTGGGAG
This sequence comes from Maratus speciosus, assembly GCA_963932465.1. Taxonomy (NCBI): domain Eukaryota; kingdom Metazoa; phylum Arthropoda; class Arachnida; order Araneae; family Salticidae; genus Maratus; species Maratus speciosus. The sequence goes on from OZ010789.1 coordinate 618,141,603, forward strand.
AACAGTTTCTCTCAAAAAGGGGGGACCTTTAAACCACAAATCCTTTTCTAAGAGCATATCAACACTGACGCCTCTGGTAAGGAGGTCGGCTGGATTAGACTTTCCCGGACAATGAAACCACGAATTGGAGTCAGTCAAAGATTGAATCTCGTTGACACGATTCGCTATGAATGATTTCCATCTTTTACTAGAACCTCTAATCCAGTACAAAGTGATTTTCGAGTCTGTCCAGAAGAACACATCTGATGGCTTCTTATGATCTACTATTTTCTTGACTGCATTACCTAGTCGGGCAGCAAGTAAAGCTCCCAATAGCTCTAATCTTGGTAAAGTGATTTTTTTAAGAGGTGTAACTCTACTTTTTGAAGTCACAAGGTTAACTTCAATAGCATTTTCTTTTACAATTCTGAGGTATATGACAGTGCCGAAGGCTTTCTTACTAGCATCGCAAAAACAGTGAATCTCTACCACATCTGAATTTTCTTCTTTCGTTGAATTTAGCACAATTCTTGGAATTTTTAGGTCGGAGAGGCGTGGGATCTCAGAACACCATTGAAGCCACTTTTCTTTAACATCTATTGGTAGATCTTCATCCCAAGCAATTTTCCTCAACCACAGATCTTGAAATAGGCATTTCATGCGAATAGTATAAGGAGTGAGCAAGCCAAGAGGGTCGAATATTTTTCCAATAGCACGCAGGATGAAGCGCTTGGTGTTTTCATTTTTTGATAACATTTCTAATAAGCCTTTTACATCTACGATAAAGCAATCTTCACTCGTATGCCAAGACATTCCTAGAACCTTTGTTGAGTCAAATCCTAATTCAATTGGGTTGTGTAGAGGCTGAGTATCAAACCCTTCTTGTTTCCATCGCTCCATCAAATCGTTATCATTAGTTGACCATTTTCTGAGTTTCATACTTGCCTCGCTCATAATATAAACAGCATTTCGAGAGATTTCTAACGCATCTTGCAAGTTGTCAGCACCAGCGATGAAATCATCAACGTAGAGGCACCTATCTAATAACTTTGTTGTTGTAGGATATCTAACTTGAAATTTCTTGATATGTTTTCTTAGAGTAGCAGCAAGAAGAAACGGGGAAGCATTCATACCAAAAAGAACTCGGTTGAAGCGATATATTTCTATACCTCTATCTCCAATCCATAAAAACCTCACTGCATCTCTGTCTTTCTCCGCTAGGGATATCTGCAGAAAGGCTTTTTCTATATCACCTATCAATGCTATTTTGTTTAATCTAAAATTGATAAGTAGATCGAATATGTTTGGATTTAGATTTGGACCTGGCCAAAGACAATCATTTAACGATAATTCGCCAACATCGTGTGAGCTGGCATCGAAGACTACTCTCATTTTTGTTGTCAGGCTTTGTCTAAAGACAGGTTGATGTGGAAGATAAAAAAGTGGTTTCTCCACTGGCTTGTGCGTTTCCGTTATTTTTTCTATGATTTCTTTATTTTCATAATCTTTCAAAGTCTCACAATATTGAGCACGAAGCTCTAATTTTCGCTTCATTTTCACTTTAAGACAGTTTAGTCTATTATTGGCTATTTTGAGATTGTCGTTCATTTCTCGCCAATCTTTTTTCCATGGTAAGGTAACTTCGTAACGTTTATTTTTATAAGATACAGATTTTTCGAATATTTCTAATGCTCTATCTTCGTCAGTACCATGTGGGATCGTCTTTTATCCCTAATGTTTCTAACTGAAAGAATTTTTGAACTTCTTTTGTCAAATCTTCATAGTTACAAACAAGCCCACAATGAGTATTTTGCGTGATTTGATTGTCAGGATTTAATACGCTTCCACAGGCAATGAATCCAAATACCGAGTTTTGGAATTTTAAATTAGAATTGGGGACTTCAATTCGACCGACTTCTAAAAGATCATAAAATATTTGAGCTCCCAAAAGAACATGAATTTTTCCAGGTTTGTAAAATTCTGGATCCGCTAATTTAATGTTATTAAGGTATTGTTCTGTTGGAACGTTAATCCGATTTACTGGAATAGTATCCGATATTTTTGGTACACAAAGAAGTTCTATTTCCGCCTTAAAATTTGAATTGTTCGAAATTAATGCTTTTACCTTGGAGTTAATATTCACGGAGATGCCATTTAATCCTGAAACCGCAACTTTTATTTTTTCTTTCTTAATTCCTAAATAATCAGCACACTGAATCGTAATGAAATTACTCATTGATCCAACATCAATCAAACCTCTTAACGGCTTAAATTCACCAAATTTATTTTTAATATAAACAATGACAGTTGATAAGATGCCAGAACTTAAATAATTCATCTCACAAACAGATGTACCTGAAAATGCTCTTTCGTTAGAAATGTGAAATGTTGCAGCATTCGGGTCTAGATTTGAATGCGCTACGATTTGATTCTGGTTTTGGGTATTGCAATCACTGACCTCGGGTTTTGAAATAAATTCATTTTTTCTATCGCTGTTTTGAATTTGCTTTTCATTTTCATTCTCGAAATGCAGTAAACTCGAATGTTTTTTCATACATTTCTGACAAGAATAAGTAGATTTACAATTTCTAACCGAGTGGAATTTTAAACAGTTAAAACAAATATTATTTTTCTTTACGAATTCATATCTAGAAGCCACTGAAAGATTTAAGAATTCTGGACATTTGTGCAAACCGTGGAATTCATTACTCTGACACTTAACACATTTAAATGTTTTTGAGTTTTTACCATTAGATGTAGATACCATACTAGTGATTCGTTGTTGAGCATTGCGTTTAGGAGTTACATTATTTATAAGAGGTTTGGAAACTTGCAGTTTTCTCGCTTGTCTTTTTAAAAACTCGATTAATTCTTTTAATTTTGGTAGCTCGTCTTTTTTTTGTTCACGTTCAAACCATAATTTTGTGGACCCATCTAATTTCTGCCACAATATATAAGTTATTATTGTATCCGCAAACCCTTCAATTTTTTGATCGAGAATTTCTAGAGATCTGATACATTCACTGGCGGTATCTGCTAAATTAAGAATAGCACTAGGTGTTTCACTTTGTATTGAATTAATGGACATTAATTTTTTAATGTGAGCAAACACTTGTTGTCTTTTATTGGAATATCTTTCCTCTAATAAGGACCACGCTGTTTGATAATTATCATCTGAAATCGTTATACTTTGTACAACTTTTGCAGCTTCAGAATGAAGCGAAGATTTCAAATATGATAACTTTTGAGCACCCGAAAGTGCGCTATTATTGTGAACGCTAGATTTAAAAAGATCACTAAAATATATCCAATCCTGTACGTTTCCACTAAAAGAAGGTAGATTAATCGTGGGAAGTCGAACTTCCGTTACACTATTCTCTTGTTTCGGCTTTGATTCATTAAGAACATTTATTTGTTTTTGTTTCGCTCTTTTAATTTTTAACCAAGTTTCATCTAACTCTTTTTCAATCGATGATTGTTCATCGATATATTTATCAATTTCCTCCTCATCGCACAATGAATAAATTTTATCAAACATTTCTTTCAATTCTGTATTGAATTGATCACATTTCGTATTTACAAGTTCTAAAGAACATTCATCAGAGTCACTTAATTTAATTTCACTCACAAATTTAGTAATTTTACATTTTAAAACTCTTTTTTTTGTCAAAATATTTTTTAATTCAGTAGCCATGTTAAGGAAAAAGTCCTACCTTATTCGAAGAAACCAAGTCTCGTCGCTGATTCTTGACTCTAAAAGCAAACGATAAATCCGTTTACTTTGGCCTCGAAGGACCAATTTTTGTTAAGAATAAACAATAAGTTACTCAATGACACCATTTTTAAGGAACTCTTCGCAGTGAACTGTATATTTCTTTATTTTAAAACAATAGTTGTTAAGAGTGAAACAGTCTCTCTGGCCGTTTCCAAATCAAACATTCCATTATCTCAATAACAACAACAACAAAAATTCAGTGTTTCCACTCACTAGTAACTAAATTACAATCTATCGTCAACACGCAGACGATTGGAATAATAAATAAAATTACGGCGCTGACACAGCGCCCTCGTACGGGAGATTTTAATTACGATCAGTAACAGATATTTTGAAAGACCCGACTGAAAACGTATCACAAGAAACACTAAAATGACAAGAATCAACATTAAAGTAATGAACTTCAATGAAATCCCAATAAAATCGGCCCCACCAGTGGCCGAGAGGTTCTGCTCTCGAAGCTGGTAGACGGGAAGTGCTGGGTTCGATCCCAATCGCGCCCGTCGGCCTAATCGTTCGGAGTTTTCGTGCTTTTCTTCGAACCTTGGTTCTCCAAGCGTTAATACAGGTTAGGTTCCCTTAGAAAGACCTCCACGGAAGGCACTCTCCCCTTAGGGCCTATATCCCACGTGCAGATAATTGGCCGACATAAATACAACCAACCAACCAACCCAATAAAATCGAAAAAAAAATCCTTGCATAAAAGCGTGGGAGATTTCACCAATTAGAATTCACTTAGCCACCAGCTCTGTTTCCAAAGGATACCTGTTGAGAAAAAGGAATGCGTAAAAGAGAAATGAATGGGGTGGGGGGATGGGACGATTTCAGCTGAAATTCCAAACTCGCAGAAGCTCCACTCTGACCGATGTAGGAAGTAAAAATAGCGCTCTTCAAAGCTGGCGGGAGAGTATAGAAAAGTTTTATCTAACTGAAAGTGCCAGTATTTTTGAGCTGTGACTGAAAAATTAACAAATTAGTCGAATTACTGTTTTTTTCACTATCGGAAAAAAATCGACTTAAAAGATGTAGACTTCGACAGAACGAGAAAGCTTAATATTGAATTGTAATTAAGGAACCGGGACTTCGTGTAAATTTCGACTTAAACGAATATTCGACTTATCTAACTTCGACTTATCGAGAATTCACTGTATTCTGATCAAGCATTACTTCTCACATTAAATATCACGTATTAATATATAATTATAATACATTTATTCGGAGGAAACATTTTTTTCCCCGATCGAGCATTTCAAAGTTGTTACTTATCAAAGGGAATTCTAGCATCCATCTGATAGTTTATTCGTGGACTCTGGCGCCACACGACCGAGTCACATGATCTCGGCTAATTTTTTTATTTCTCTCCAACGCAAGGCAGATGCGATTTCACAACAGGGGAGGGGGCACTTTCTCCGGCAGCTTACACCTTTGAATTTGTATGATATTGTATTTTTTAAACGAAAATCTCTCAAACGAACTTAGAATTGAGGGCTACATGTAAGCGTTTAAATATAATCTGTAATACGGCGTGTATGATCCTTATTTTTGCGCGCTGCTATTTCCGAACAGAAATCATCGACTTATTTAATCACAGAATTAGAAAAACTACTGCGAGTTAATTAGTGAAGATTATTGTTTCGAACTATTTGTGTTCAAATGTAAGGGTCGTATGCATGATGTTGCATATTTCCAGTGATTTTAAAAGTACCGTCAACCGGGGTTACTTTGGTCCATCCCATAAAAAAAAACTTTTTATTCTTTGTACTGAACAAACAATACAAGATAATTTGGATTTTTTGCCCTTGAAAAATATTTTATACCCTACTATAGGGTATTTGACTAGTTTGGGGGTAATTTAATTTTTTTAGTGGCAACACTGGATGTGTTTGTAAACAACTGTTTTCGCGTGTAAATTTTAACTCTCGAAATTTTCTATAGTGAAACAATCTGGATAAGAACTAAAATAAGTCAAGTGTCAAAATATTTCCTTTAGTAACTTATAACCAATATGTGATCATAGTTTTTCCTTTAACTTTTTATTTTGACAGGAAATGTTTATGTCTTCATAAAGCTAACATGAAAACTAGTATTTCGGGGCTACTTTGTGCCAGGTCTTTTTTGTCCGAAATAGCCCCAATTATTTAGAAATGCCTTTTATACAACCAAATCTCTTAAAACATGTTTTAAGTAACATTTTTTTCAAATGTTACTGTAGCAAAATGTTACATTAATTGCTTTTGTTCCAGTTGCTGAGGATAACATGACGAAAACTGCTACTCGTTTTTTTTAAATATTAACAATCGTTTTACTGTGTTTAAATAAATAAATAAAAAAAAACATTTGTTTATCGAGTTTACAGTTTTAATTTATTATCAATTGCTATTGCAAGGGGGTTTCAATAAAAATGTATTTATTTACATATGAAATGTATTAATTTTATATGAAACTAAGTGAATGGACCAAAGAAGCCCCCAGCAGGGACTACTTTGTTCCAAAACTGTAAAAATAGTTAAAAAATAAGAAATAAAAAAATTCTTCTTAAAAACCATACAGTTTGCTTCGTTGTTTTATGTTAATTGTTTACAACTCCATTTCGACGTTGAAAAATCACATATAATATTTTTTAATAATGGAAATGTGAGTGGAACCAGAAAAAAGTGGCTCAAAGTTGCCCCGGTTGACGGTAGATTATGTTTACGACTGTATGTATAGATTTATGTATACATAAATACACGGTTCGTTTGTTTATAGATAACTACGGAACGGAAGAATCGGTTTGAATAAGACTTTTTTTGTCTGAAAAGGTGAGTGTTATAGGTGATTTTGCGAATGGTTTTATTTAAATTTTATGCAATAGAGAAATAAATTTGCTAAATCATCTGGTAAAGTATAAGTAACTGAATAAATTCGATGTAGACCGGGAAGCGACTGCACAGACCATCACTTCATCGAGTTGACAGCTGAAATTCTATACAGAACTCGATTAGCATATTAAAATGCAACTGCCCTGCCAAATCATTTCTTGTTGGAAAACACCTGCAGACCGATTTTACTGGGTGATCGGTAGGTTTATCATTGTGCTTTCCTGCATCAGAAGGTACGGAATCATGCAGGAAAACACAATGTAAATTGCCAGTCAATCCCTACGCTAATTGCCCCTGGTGTATGTAAAATCCGTCGTGAGTACAAAGTCCTCCAAGTTCCACGTGAATTATACCTCTGGAGGTGCCTTGTCAGGTGAAGGTCTCGTCAACTGATCAAGGTTCTAAATTACGAGACCAGCTAGAGTTGCGAGAGCCGCTCTTCGGATGCTCCACATGTTATATGGGTAGCGTAAAATTAAACAAGCAAATCCACTATAGGGGAGTGTAGTACACAGTGAGACGAAAATTATTATTACTTAATGAATGGCGACGATTTTTATTCTTTTGAAAAAAAAAATTTGCTATGTATAAATGTTTTTTAAAAAGTTATTTTTAAAAGCACAGAAGCAGCCTAACGGAGTATCGGAAATTGTATCACTGTGTACCACAAGTGGTACACAGTGAGACAATGTATATATTTTCATAAATCATACATTTTTACTCTCTATCAATAATTTTCTGCAGTTTATGATTTCTAATTAATATTTCTAGATTATCAAAATATTAAAAATATGAGCAACGGGTGGAAAATGGCAGACCTTGGGCTACCTTCCTGCAAATTTCCCCCCTCTTATGTTTAGTAGATTTCCCTAGCCATCACACGCCCACACGCACACATAGAAAGTGAGAAAGAGAGAAAAACTTCCTTTTATTAATAAATAACTTTTTACTTTTTTAACACCAGAACCACATAGTAGATACACAGTGAGACACATCTCACTGTGTACCACAACTGTGTGTCTCACTGTGTACTTTTGTTAAGTTGTAACAAAATGGATGCCACATCTGTTACATCAATTTCATCGCTTTAAAAAGTTTATGTCGTTTTCTCGAAATAGTCTATTATTAGATATAGCTAGGTTTGGTTAAGTAAATATAACCCATATTGAAGACAATAAACTCTAAAATAGACGTTTATGTAACTTTAACCACTATAAAATAAAGAATTATTTGCTATTTTGTCGGGCGAGTAACTGAAGTGCCGAAACTACATGCATCCACGTGTTGCATAATTTGAGGTCGTTATGTATGTGTGCCAGCTTAGAGAAAAAGTTACAACTTTATGTCAAAGTGGCTACTGTCTCACTGTGTACTTACTCTCCCCTAACTAACCGGCCAGAGCCAAAGGAAAGTAAAACAAGGCTGCCATTAAGATGACATAAATGCTTGTCCAGCAGAGCGTCGCCATGCGGCCTTCGGGCGATTTCGCCCCGTTTTCAGGTCTCGAATCCGTCAAACAGGGTTATAGCCCGGTATGTAGGGGCCTGGTCAGCGGTTTAAAAAAAGAAAAAATCGTATTTTCAGGTGTTTTCCACGAAGATAAGACTTGGCAGACCAGTTGCATTTTAATATGCGAATCCAGTTTTAACTAATCCTCAAATTTCAGCCGTCAACTCGATAAGATGATGATTTGTGCCGCCCCCTTCCAGTCTAATATTGCTCTATAATTCATCAGCAGAATGTATTAAGAATAGTATACCCGTGTGTATGATAATAAGAAACGGCACAGCTAAGTAATTTATATTTTTTACAAAAAAGCACTTTAATCATAACATTTTATTAAAACGTAATTATATTTTTTTTATATTTAAAAACCAGTTAAAATAGAGTGCATAATCTCTATTATATTTGAAAAGTTTTATTTCGGAACTTATATCTGTTTGTTTTTTTATATTTTAAAAGCTTTAATATATTTTAGTAGTTTGAAAATATTATTAAAATTTAAATGAATGAAAGGTATAAATCTAATATAGTTTTGCGTGAGGATATTAAAAGGAATAAATATTTTACCTAAAAAAGAAAAACCTACCATTAAAACGTTTTTGTTTTTTTTTATTTATGACTTTCATAAAAATTAACACATTTTAGTAATTATTCTGTATTTCTATAATAGAAGCCCATTTGGAATCTTAATTCTAACAATTTTAAACTTTCTAAACGTCCACATACCATAGGTACATAAATATATAGCTTAATTAATGCATGAAATGCCTTAATTTTTTAAATTCTCTCTATTTATTCCAGAATGTATTTCAAATAACGATATTTTTTTTTAAATCTGAGTACTACTACTTTAACTCTTCTAATTGTATTTAAAGTACGTATTTGGAAATGCTCATTTCTCTTAGGGTTTTAACAGAATTTATCGTGATTACTAGAAATGTATTTAGAGCTTCTATTTTGAATTTTCTGCTGCTGATCTTTTAAATTAAGATAGCAATTAAAATAGGCAAATTTAGAAACGTATTTCTACATTATGCATTATTGTTTTTTTTAATAGTTTTATCTTAAGTTAAAGGAATAATAGTAAATAACTGTTTGCAACAGTTCCTTACCCTTCATTTTTATTATGTTTAGTTTTCTTTATTATTATGTATTAATATTATTGTTTGGCTTTTTTGATATGTACGAATGCATATAGAACTCTTGTATATAAGTCGTATATTTGTGCATAGTTTTTATTTTAACACTTTCAAACGTAGTTGAAGATTGTTAATGATTTCATCTGTCTGTCCACGCGCTAACTCACGTAAATGTGCTTGGATTACTATGAGCTTTGTATATGTTGTTGTGGTTTCCCTATTGAAACATTCTCTATTGAAAATGGAATGTATAAAATTTATAGTTCGTTTACAGGGAAACGCAAAAGAATTCCCTTACATTATGGAATATGAAGAAAAATCGTTTGCAATGTATTTTATTAGACTATTTCAAATTTACTTAAATTGATATACATTATTGAGGTACAATACAGTATTATTTCTGTAGAATATGGAGTGCATGGCATTTATCATTCATTTACAGGGATATACAAAATAATGATATTATGCACTATGGGGGAAAAATTTGCAATGTATTTTTAAAATATTACACTATTTCAATCATAAGGAAAATTATGTGCACAACAAGATGTTAACTGTCGAATACAGAATGCAAAACATTTATTTAATCATTTGCAGGGACACGAAAAATAATTTGAAGCAGTACCCATCATAAGAGTGATAAGGGCCGGAAGTGCGTTTTCAGATGCGGAATACGTTTTTATGTGTAACCGAATTTTAGTATATTACATGGTGTCTATAAATTCTGTAGTTCATATAACATGGATGCGTAAAACAGTTTATAAGCCTTACTATGTATGAGGGTGAATTTCTTGGTTAGATGTGACATTTAATTTTGTTATGCATTTTTCAGGTTAATTATGTTTAATTAGTATATAATAAGATAGGTTTGTATATAAACAAATTCATACATAGCTCTACGCGTAATTGGTTCTCTGAGAGAATATTGTGTAGTCTAGGATGCCGTCTAGATTGGTCAATTGGTAGAGCATTGGACATTAAACCAAAAGATTATGGGTTCAAGTCCCCGTTTTGGTCCATTTTCACTCAGTTGAAAAAATTACTGCTACTTTGATTTATTTACCAATCAGTTGATTGTGTTAAAATAATTAAAGAATGTTTAAAATAGTTCGTAGAATCTAGTGTAACGCAACATCATCTAATTACACCAAAAATAATATCCAAACTGAATGAATAGCAAATAAACAAAGAAAGAAGTTTTAAATGGAATGAATTGATGAAAAGTTAAGAGATAGACTTTAAACGAAATAAGATTAAATTTAAGAACTGGGAATAAATGTAAATATTAGATTTAAAAGATGGCACTAAAGTTAATTTTGTTATACGTATATTTAAATAAAATTTACATGTCTCGATTTCTTCTCCTTTTTGTAAAAAGAAAAAGCTAAATTTTTAAGTAAATGGTAAAAAATAAATAAAATTTAAACAAAACAATAAAAATAAGACTAATCCGTATACGCAATCTCCGTCTTATGTAATTATAAAAGATCCGAACACAATTGTATGAAATTTAGATTATTCAATTAACTTAAACTTTAAAAGATAAAACTCTATGCAAATTAACTCAAAAACTGAAAATGATTATAAATAAAATATCTAATTGTATGTTTTTCCGGGGAATTACTCTAGCATCTTATACCTGTTTATATCTCTGATCACATTACTCTCATTCCTTTTATCTGTTTTACATGTCAGATTACATTAAGAAATTCAAACAATGTGATACGAAATCTTTGTTTTTGTTAATTAAACTGATAATATCAATTTCCATTTCAGTATTTTACAAAGAACTAAAAATTAAAATGAACCTCTTCACTATTCTAACTGCTTAACGAAACGCTTTGTTATTTTTATACAAAATGAAATCCTTTTAAATTTCCGTTTCAAACATTTTTTTCAGAAGTTTATACTAAAAAATTCCATGTTACAATTCTTTATATAACGTAATTAAATTAATTATATTATATAATTATATTACATGAATTATTAAATTACTATATAAATGGAGTTTTACCATATTAAAATGCGAATGCTTTTGTCGTTTATTAATCTAGATCAGAGCAGCGGTTTAAATCAAAAGAATCAAAAGCAAAAAATCATGCGTCAATCATAGATTATGCATCACTGTCCAACACAGTCAGAATTTTGCAACAAAACGTCACAGTTTAATAAGGCTAAAGATGATTTCTACGTAAACCATTTGGGAAATATATAACAACGCATTTGAAAGCCGAATTTCAGCAATGATGATCATTAGTCGGAAAATAAATTCCGAATTCCTTTTCGCAACTCTGTGTATGTCCTGTGTAAGTTTTGTTATATATTCTAACTATTATGATAAATTTTAGTCTAGTTAAGATACCCATAGCGCAGTTGAAAACCCCTCTCTAAAACTTTCGCCAATTAACGAAAAGGTGCTCAATATGTTTCTGTACAGCCCTGTATACAATCTATAGAATTTATACACAAAAAGTAATGTGCAAAAAAATAGATACATCTAAAAATGCATACCACAACTCAAGACGTGCTTCCAGCAATTTTCGTTCTTAGATAATACTGTAACCGAATTCTTTTGTGTGCCCTGTAAAGAACGATGAATACTATGCACACGATATTCTATAATATGCACCTTGTACTTCACCTTAGTAATATACAGGGTCATCGAACAATAATGCCTAGATTTAAAAAAATCATAACATCGAAACCTTTTATGTTAAATGAGTAATTCTTTCACTACACACTAACTGGCGAACGCAAGTTTGATTTTAGTTCACCAGAATTCGTTTGCGTGTCTGTATTATGCGAGGATTAGTTGCGTAATCGTCAAGTATGAACATCTCTAATCGCAACAATTTTTATGACGCATCTGAGTAACCTGAATTCGTCTATTTCTATCTACTATAGAAGAGACATACACGAAGCGAGAAATGAAGAATGCTAGGAGGTGGGTTCAAAGAAGAATTGCAGTTTTGCTAATTTAGAAGGGTTTTTTTTTATTCAAATGTCTATCACTATTTCCGTTCAGTAATTTTCGCCTTAATTAATCTGTTGTTAAATAAATTAAATACTATTCGAAAACAGTGTTTTTTTTTTATCTGAATAATAAAAATCCGCTACATTGGTAACACTCGAGAAGAGAGGAGGAATTCGCATCTTGATCAATGAATTCGCGTCTTAAGCGCGATTTTTTTTCCCTCCAAGAAGAGAAAATTTATCGCGTATTAAGCGGAATCGCGTCATAACCGTGCGCGTATTAAACGTGATCTTTTTACATTATCCTTATGGGCGATGTTCAAGGGATCGGACAAAATCCGCGTATTAAGCGGGATCGCGTATTAACCGTGAGCGTCTTAACCGGGTTCGACTGTATTTTTTTTCTATTTAACAAACATTTTTGGAAAAGCATATAAATTTCTTTACCTTCAAAACTCTGTAATCGAGTTTTGGCGACCAACATTGGCCCAATAAAATGTGTTAAGGAACTATATACGGCCAAATCAACACCCCCTGTTTGAAGAGCTTAGAGGCGAAAATTCTGTATTTTCATATTTTTCTGGTTAATTGTGCTACAAAGCCGACTTACTTGTAGACTTTTAGAAGTACCTTAGTTATTTGATGATGGGAAGTAAGTCAGTGACAGAAAAGCGCTTTGACATTTGACATTTGAAGTCCACCGAAGTGGAATGCTTTGGGGCCTATAGCTACTATGGCTGTCGCCTCGAATGATCCTTATTATACAGAAACAACAACAAGTCACAACAATTTTTATTTTTCCATTACATATACTATAACACTACAATGGGACATTCACAATTACATCCATGTCTTACCCGAGGATTCGAACTCGGGCCCACGCCGTGGGAGCAGCTGTCGCTACCGATCGCGCCACTGGGCGCAGAAAAGCGCTTTTTCGGAATTTAATATTTCGAAAACTACTAAATACAGAAACATGAAATCGTGGAATCTAGTTTAGTTTGATCATACGAACATGTGTATAAAAGAAAAAATTCTATACCTCTCCCTAAAACGACGTTATGAGGGGGTGAAAAGTATGTCAAAATGATTCAGGAAAAGGTAGCTTACGGCTTGTGCGAACTTGGCGGACGCATAGCCGTGCTCCCAGATAAAACTTAATAAAAAATGAAAAATGTAAACATGAAATTTCCGAGGGGAAAAAGAAAAAAAAATGAGTATTCGGTGGACACAGATTTTTGAATATAGTTAAATATAATATTTATTGCCAAATAACTATATTATATATAAATATAAAACAGAATTGACAAATCTACTTATTTTTATTTTTATTTTAAATGTGTTAAAATATATGTATAGTAAAATATTATAATATTAAAATATGAAGCTATAAAAATAATTTCTACAGATTTCTATAACAAAAGATTCTTATATAAATAACATCCGTTCTTCTTCTTCTTCTTTTTTATTTATTTCCTTTTAAAATTATATTATTTATTTATTCTTTTTTTAATCAATCTTTGCTTTAATCAAAATTATAAAATTTAACTTTCTACATTGTTTATTTATAATTTTAATGTTTCCATAACCGAATAGCATATTTTTTTTTCCAACCCATTTTTGCCATCTAAACTGTATCTCGTAATCTGATTGGTCAGAGACTTCGGCATGAATTCGATATTTCTTGGCGTGAATCGTGCTTGGGGGAAAAACACTTCTTTGTTTTAATTTTCTGTTTCTTGTAGTAGAAGATTTTTTTCGTTCACAAATTCTTTTTAATTAATGATTTATACATTATGTCATATGAAATTAACGAAAAACGGCCCTTGCCTGGGCCAATTTCTGAAAATAACCACTCCGAAGGAATCTCAGCAAGTTAAATTGAAATAATACGACTGTTCTCAAATACTTTTCTGAGTTCATTTTTCTTCGGAAACACGTGAAATTGGCAGGTGTTCTTATTAATAAACTATGCAATCTAATGGTGTTTTCAATTTTTTGGTAAAAGCATAATATATTTTAGAAAATACTGTCAAAGTTGGCGTTTTGAACGGAATTTTTGGATGCGACAGCGCGGAAAAGGAAAAAAAAACCTGTCCTCACGTGACAACAATCGCTTTCAACTCTATAAATCCTTTATTTATGAAAAAATGGAAAACACTATTCGATTCTTAAATATGTGTCTGAAAACTTCACGTCTGTTATCAAATACCTTTCTGAATTCATTTATGTTCAGAAACAGATGAAATTGGCAGGTGTTCTTATTAATAAACTATGTAATCGAATGATGTTTTAAATTTTTTTGTAATAGCAGAATATCTTTTAGAAAATGCTGTCAAAGGTGTCATTTTGAAGCGAATTTTTGGTGTTTTTAATTTTTTGGTACAAAGTTTAAACATTACATTGTACCCAGCGCGCTTCGAAAGTAGGTCGCAAAGTTGCACTGCCGCCTTTGTCCGTGGCTCTATTTTCTAGATAGGTTTCCAATTAATATAATAGCTAATTACAGACAGTTTTTTTCGAAAATCGTTATCAGCAATCCTTGGATGAGATTCTCCACACAACATGCATTTTTTTTTCCTCTAACAAGTAACTTAATATTAGCTCTCCTAAATTTTCCTAAACATACTTGTGGATAGTTAATAATCTGTAAATATGCAAGCCTTTATAACTCTGGTAATTTCGAAAATTCTACATTCAATAGTTTTTGAGAAAAATGGCTCTGACGGACAGACCAACACACGAGTCATATAACAATTCCGTTTTTACTTTTTAAATAAACAACAAGTTTGGTAAACAAAGTTATTTTTAGTATACTGCAATGCAGGAATTTCCAGTCATTCACGCATACGCTTCAATGTTGAAATGGATTCTAATGAAATGAAGACACTAAACTAAGTTATAAAAACTCGCCATCATTAAAGAAATTTAAGTATCCAACAAATAAAATAGCTTTAGGCAATAATATAACTGAATCTTCAAATTTTTTCAGTAAAAAAAAAAGGGGGGGGGTCTGTATTTTCAGAAGATGCCCGTTTCTGTTATATTTGAACAACATATTCGAATTTTGTAAGCATTAGGTTTCCTTTTCTTTTAATAACATCATACAGGCAAAATAAAAAATACAAATAATTTATTTTTTCTTCTTCTTCAAAAGAAAATAATCTAGCGGTTTGAGGATCATTTTCAAACAGGAACATATTAATTTCCTTAACATATTCAGAATAGCCATTCAAATGTTGTGTATAAAGATATGTGCATACAAAAAAGAAAAAAAAAACTACTTACTACTTACTTGATGTACTACAGTCCTCCCCACTTCATCGGGTCACGGATAATCGAATATTTCGCTTATTCCAATAGAATCTTCCGGAACCGAATTTATTCCTATTGGTTCTGTGATATCCCCCCCCCCCCGCTTATACCAAATACCTTTTACAAACGTCCTTGCTTAATCGAATAACAGCTGCGTGACCTATGTTTGAAAATAGGCACGGAAAGCACGTTTCAGCTGGAATTTCCTTCCACCTTTTGTCATTTTTGGTTCCTCTACGCTGAAAACAGATTTTCAATTCTTCCTGCAATGATTTCGGCCGGCAAGTGCATAATGGACAGGTCAAATGATTTCTCTCACCTTAATCCCCCCACCATCACTTCTAGCTGTTAACCAGGCTTTGATGGCAATGCGCCGTCACTTCGAGACTCGAGATGGTAGTTGTGATATTTTGCACTCATTCGAAAAAATGCTCGATATTTACTCTTTTAAAATTCCACTTAAACAAACCATTTTAAACGATTTTTTAAAGGCAGTATAAGTAACGCAAATTAGAAATAGCAAAGTTTTGACCAAATTCAGACGAGCTGCATTAAGTGTGACGTAAATCATATAAATGTATGTACTGACATTAAATTAATACCTATTTACTTTATATTAGCATTTGTATTTATTTTAGTTTATGTTATTCTATTAACAATTTATTAGGATGTTAATTAAATAAACCATAGATGGTTATTTTGCCTTTTCATTACGCGTTAAATATTACAGTTATTAATCCGCGTTTAATCAAATACTCCTCTTAATCGAATATTTTTTCTGGAACCGTCAATATTCGTTTAAACGGAGACGACTGTACTTACAAACTAAACTTTGTTGTGTGTAAAGGGGGGGGGGGAGGGTAAAAAAAATTAGCGGAAATTTCAAGGTTGAATTTAGATGATTGATTATTGTTTCAACAAATATTGATTTTTTTTTTTTTTTAATATAAATATTCCAGGATTATATATGCTGAAACATGGGTAGGATAAATTGAAATTTAAAGTGAAGTGTAGACGACGGATTATTTATTTGTTATTTCAGCAAAATAACAAACAGAGCGGGGTTTGTTTTTTTTAAGTTTTAAAAATTTTGCATATCGCAGATTTCCACTTTTTCTAAAGATTTCATCTAAAAGTTACCGCCCTCTGAAATTTCTACTTCCACAAATTCACGCAAAATTTGAAATCTATACGTATTTCTTTTTTAAATCATCTCTCCTATTTGTTATTTTATAGTACTTTGTTACATCTGCTAAGATTCCCCAACTCCTGACAATTTTATTTCCTTCTCTCCAAGCACATAATTATTTGAGCCTACAGAATTTCATAACTATAAGAATTATTAAATTTAAAATCATTAAAAAAGGAAACATTTATAATTTATTTGAATAATTACGAATTCAATTAAATAAATTTAAAATTAAATAAAATTATAAATTAATAGAAAATAAAAAATTAAAATATATATTGTAAAATTAAACAATATGTTAAATTTAAAAAGTAGCAAATTTATTAAAATTATTTCTTCTATAATCTTCCTTATCTTTGTAATGAAGTCGCTAATTTGTAGTTACAGTAAATAATCTTATCATATAAATCTTCTCTCCTCTGAAATTTTCACTTCGCAGATACCCCCCCCCCCTTCTCATTAGTTAATGGAAATCTTCTTTCTGTAGAAATCATTTTTGCCATTGACCCTAATTTAAAAAAAAAAAAAAAAAAAAAAAAAAAAATCAGCCTTTCCCCGCGCATTTTATCAAAATTCTCTACTTTCATGGTGTTTGCCTAGCACACTTCCTTCCCGCCAAGAAAAGTTGCTTTGACGCAGGAAGCTCTGACGAATCAGATTACGAGATGGCAAATCTTGGTTCGGAAAAAAAAAAAAAAAAAAAAAAAAAAAAAAATATATATATATATATGCAACCGAATAATAAATGCAAGCGAAAATGGAAAGTTACACAAGGTTGAGGGAAGAACGCAGTTCTGTTTTCTCCCTTTCTCAAATGTTGAAACGGAAGCCGAATTTTTTCAAAGTGCTACCGTTAGAAGTCGTTCTCTCCCCAGACGACCCTACCTACAAGTGCTCTAAAGTTAGAAATTAATTGGCTTTTAAATTAGTCATCTTGAACATAAAACTGCCACAGTCTGTTGTTACGCTGAAAGGCAATTTTTTACAATTCTGGGACTGCTGCAATTTCCGTGAATAATATAATCTCCAAAGCTAAGTTTTATTCCTTATAAATTTTGGTTAATATTGTTCAGTGTATTGTCGTGTAAAGCTCAATGCTTTATTTATACAATCAGTTCCTTTTCTATCCGCATGTACTCAGTGACCAGTGTTACTTTCTTTTTTTCTCAGATGGGATGACAAAAACAAGTTTCTTTTTTAACAACCGCCTGTAAATATTAATAATTTTTGAAGCTATATATTATTTGAATTTCGGAAAAAAGTTATTTTTCTCAAAATCTCCACACCGAATTCCCAGAAATCAAAATATGCTGTGTAGATATCAAAAACTTACTTTTTTTTTTTTCGTAGTTCTCTTTGAGTAACGATAAGTACAGAAAACGATGATAATTCGTATAAATATATATCAAGTTTAGTGTTCAATTACCACTTTTTGACAAGCATTCAACGCGTGCGCTCATATAACATGCACCACAAAATTATGCAGTCGATACTTTTGCAAATATATACAAATATATGAGGAAAATAAACGAAACTTTTCAGGGCGGAGCTACACGATTTTGCATTTGAAAAATGAAGATACTCCGCCTTAAACTATATCTTTACTTAAGGTTAATTGCACTTTCGATGGAGGTTAAACAGGGGTTGCGACCCACTGTAAGTACTCCTTAAGCACCTGCGTTGACTTGACTTGACGGAATTTTTGGAGTAGATTGTTGTACCAAATTTCTGTATCAATGTTTTACATTATAAATGAAAGAGTATCACTACTGTGATGGGCGGAGCTTTAACGATCGACGTTTTCTGGAGCAGATTTTTGTGATGACGTTACATAATTTTAAATCATTGATGTTTTTATATATGGAATGAGGTGTGCAGATCTACAGGCCAACAAAAGTATTCAAATATATTGTTTTAATGTAAAAGACTAATTAATGTAAAAATTTTTACCTATTTGGGGGATAAATAGAAGTGGTTTCTATAATGATTTAGTATACTAAAAAAGAAAAAAAACGACAAAACTTTCATTCTGAGAAGTTTTTCTATAACATATATAAGAAAATAAAAATCAACTATGTGATACAATTTTTTATTAAAATGAATATAATAAATATTATTACCGATAATAAAAATTATCGAAACTACTTTAGATAAAATAGTAAGACGTCGTGAATTTTTGAACAAAAAATTTTCTTTCTTTTTAAATTTTTTTTATACAGTTTTTCAGACTATATGTCAATATTAAGATGAGAGACTGTTTTCAGTTACCTACAGAAATTTATCACATTTTTTCAACACGTTCGTTCAAGGAATCACATACGATTTAACAAATGAAATTTGATTAGATCTCTCATCTGAAATGTTTCCGAAAACAAATTTTCATGTAAATTTAAAGAGAATTCTCTGTTTAGCTTCTATGGAAAAAAAACGGCACATTGAAAACATCAGCAGAAACTACTTGGCATTATATGTGAACGTTTGTTCTAGCACGGCCAAACTCGATCGCCTGCCTTGTAAGAGGAATCGAGTTTGGCCGTGGTTCTAGTATAGTGCCTAGAAATGGGCCACTTCTAGGCACTATAGTTCTAGGTATTGTTCAATGCAATTAGTTACAACACAATGAAAATATTCATTCTCACACCAGTAATATTGAATAGACATTTCTTACTGAAAGAAATGTCCGTCAATGTATATACGTCAGGGCGACACATTTAATGAACGTAACGAGTGAGCGCCTTTATGGCATTAAGTTCTCCTCGTCGAATCTTGTTCAAAGAACGTAGAGGAAAAGAAGAAGGGAAGGCTTTGGAAACCGTAGCTAACAGAAACAGTACAAACAGCTCTGCTGGAAAACACACTGACTCAAAGAGATGATCCAATCATGGGCATTCTTCATTGCATCTACCAATTCGCCAAATTTTCTTGTAGTAAACCTAATATAACACCTTTGCGCCAACGCCCCGCTAGAATTCAAAACAACACTTCTTTGTCAGTTTGACTTGTGACTTAACAGCGATTGGGACAGATTTTTTAATATGATCTGTTTATGTTCTGTTGTTCTTGTTATGATATTTTTTCTGTATTGCAAATAGCCGATGAATATGTACAATGGAAAAATCTTCAGTGATACAGCACTCTGTAAAATAATAAATTTTACGTATCAAAAGTTCCACTTTCACTCGAAATCTAACATAACAACTAACACTTTCATCTAATGTATTCTACGATCTTTGACCTAACTCCCACTAAAGGGGTTTCTCCTTCGGAGAGAAGCTCCATCCACGAAAAGAGGGGGGAGGAAAGCACACTGCTTTCGCGCGGAGAGGGGACAGCGGGGAGCCCAGTGTTACTCCTCATTTTGATAATTATCGCTACTGGCGATCGCGCAAAAGCACGCCAAGTAAACCACGTGTTATCTTTCGCCCCTTTATGCGACTTCTACCGCTTAGCTGTTTGCACTGTTTCGCTGGGGGTCGGGGATTTACATTGCGTCTATGAAAGTTTCCCTTCTTCACGCTTCAATTTCTTTGTCTTGTTAAAGAAATCCCGTCAAAAGCATCCCGTGCAACAAATAACGTGATTCATTCAGGGGGCTGGTCACTCAGCTTCCGATTTCCCTGGACTCAGCTTCCGAGTCTATGGGCATTTGATGCATTCGCAAAATTTGAAATCTATACGTATTTCTTTTTTAAATCATCTCTCCTATTTGCTATTTTATAGTACTTTGTTACATCTGCTACGATTCCCGAACTATTGACAGTTTTATTTCCTTCTCTCCAAGCACATAATCAGTTGAGCTTACAGAGTTTCATGACTATAAGAATTATTAAATTTAAAATCATTAAAAAAGGTAACATTTATAATTTATTTGAATAATTACGAATTCAATTAAATAAATTTAAAATGAAATAAAATTATAAATTAATAGAAAATAAAAAATTAAAATATATATTGTAAAATTAAACAATATGTTAAATTTAAAAAGTACCAAATTTATTAAAATTATTTGGAATGTTTTCTTCCTTATCTTTGTAATGAAGTAGCTAATTTGTAGTTACAGTAAATAATTGTATTTTTAAATTATTTTCTATTATTTTTAAAATGAAATAACAATAAATAAATAAAAAGTTTAATTAATAACTATAGAACAAAACAATTAATAACATTTTTTTAAATAAAAAGAAAATATATGCAAATAAACATTTATTAATAAATAAACAACAATAGCCAGGTTACCATGTCAGGCAAAATAACGCCATTTTGGCGCCAATTATGTACCTCAGTGCGTATATGATACCTGTGCCTAATATTTTTCCTTTCGTTTTGTTTAAAAAAAGGAAAGAAGTGAAAGCCATTAATTCAATTAATGTTTCAGTTTTAAATGAAAGATTTAATGTTAATTAAATGAAAGTTTTAAATGAAAAAAAAAAAATATGCAACAAATTGAATTATGAATAAAGTAACATGATGCATTTCTTAGCATACATTTATCGGAGGCCAAACTGGTCGCCAGATTAGTTTAAAATAATATCATTTTCTAAAATATGAATAAAAAAATATCTGTTATGATTAAAATTTGAGTTGCCATCATTAGAGAAAAGTATTTAAAACTAGAAAAAAATTAATATTTCGAAAACTAATTCGAATTAAAAAATTGTAATACCAGTTTTGAGATCTGCGGATCAATACGGATTTTTGGTGTTAATTACATCGCAAAATATTCCATATTTTAGGAGAAATCGCCGTGGAACATAATAAGTTGTTTTTCAGTCGTTTCATATATTCGTTTCATTTTAGTCGTTTCATGAAATCGTTTCATAAATTCGTTTCATTAGGATTTTATATATATAGGGTAGAAATAATTATTAAAAATATTTATTACGGCAGAAATTATTAAAATTAAGATTTTATATTTTATTATTGATAATATATAACGATCTTTTCTGGTGGATTAAAATTGTTTTTAAGTAAAATTAACTGCAAACGAACTTTATGAAAATTAATGAATATTTAAAGGGAGAATTTTAAATTTTAAAGTTAAAAATGTTTATTGATTTAATTTAGATATTTTAAATTAATTTAAAATATTTTTTATTGAAAAGGATGTTGTTACACAACAGATGCCTTGCATAGTAATATGCTTGTTATATAGCATACTTTAAACCTGGTAGTATATGTTTTTAAGAATAATAACGAAATATGCCTTAAAGTTTTTAATGAAAAATAACGAAAAATATGTTATAGAAATTGATTTTAATGTAAAAGTATACATAACATACATAATAAAAGTATACACGATAAAGGATTTTTTAAAGAAAAACTGTGTCGTGTTTTTAGGTAGATTTCGTATGAATTACTACCTATTGGGATCTTTCCTGTGTTGGAATTTCTGAAAAATTTTTGCAGATCTACACCGATCATGACCCCTAGAGCCCAAAACCACCCTCAGTAAAAAAATGTATATACAGTGAAACTTCTTTTAAAGGCCACCCCTATTCAAGGGCCACCTCTATTAAGGGCCAATATTTTTAGGAACGAAAATATTTTCCCATAGACATAATGTTAAATTTACTCCTATTAGTGTACTCGTATTAGTCCAAAAAGTGGCTTTCCGAACAAAGTATCAATGTTCTTCCGTGGCCTTCTCGCTCCCCAAACTTAAATCCCATCGAAAACTTGTGGGGGATCTTAGCTCGCGAGGTTTACCGAAATGGGGGGCAGTTTACATGTGTCGAAGACAGGGGCACCATTTGAGGGGGGCTGGGGGGGGCATAGCCCCCCCCCCAAGAAATTTGATATTTTAGAAAATTTATCTGTCATCGCAGGTCAGACTCAAAAGAATTTAAAAAAATTACTCAAAACCTAAAATAGCTTGTCAAATTTTATTACAATAAAACCACGTATAAGTAAACACTTTAGGTACATAAACTAATAATTATAAAAAAAATTTCTAATTTGCCAATTTATCTATTTTTTCCGAGTCTAATTTGCAAATTTCGCAATTTTTTTCTGCGGTCAATTGACGAATTGATTTTGCGTTGCTCTGCAAAAAAAAAAAAATAAGCAAATAAATAAATAAAATAGCATGGTCTTCCCTTGAAAATTAAACAAGAGAGAAAAATCATGCTTCAAGCATAGATTATGAAACACTTTCCAACACATCAAGAATGCTTTAGCAAAACTTAGCCTTTCAATAAGGTAAATAATGTATCTAATTAAACATTTTAGAAAACACAAGGACTTTTTCCTAGAAATCCGCACAAACTTTGCAATTATGTAAAATAGCAAAGGAAATCGAATCAGGTGAAATTTGCGCGTGAAGTGTTGTGCTATGGTATATAAGAGCATGGCCATTAGCCAAGAGATCATTAAGTAATCTGTGTTTTCCAAGAATAGAGTCACAAGAGGAGTGTCTATGTATTATTGTATACAAGTTTTACGAAAGCAATATTCATCAAGGAGCAAGTCCATCGTGAACTATTTATTTTCCGAAAATATCACCAAACGAACTACATACGATGTTCTAGAATGTTACTAGGAGGGACTCTCGGCCAAAAAAGAACTGGGATCGGGTAGGAAGGCAAAAAAAAAAAAAAAAAAAAAAAAAAAAAAAAAAAATCTCCAAGCCAGATTTAGAGCAGTTGAAAGGACTGTTTGACGAAAATGACCGAGTATTAATCCATCCCATGCCTTCGAAATACAGTGTTTCACCTAACCACCAACAAAAGACAATCACTAAGAACCTGAACATCAAATATTACCGATAGGGGGAAACGTACTTAAATTCTTTTGTACAGCCCTGTATATGGATTTTAATACAAGCCGCATATTAATGCTGAAATTTAATTCAAGCAATGCTTAAGCTACTTAAATTACGCTTCCATGAGTTAATATCCATAGGCGATTATATATCCAGTTCTTTGCATAGTCCTGTATATGATTTTATTTATATGCAGCAAACTTACCTTAGTATATAGTTGAGCTTGAAAGACAACTTGAAGCTGCATAACTCAAATTAAAAATAACATCTTTAAGCAATTCCTGCTCTTTCTCAATAATGCAACGAATTTTTCTGTGTGTCTTACAAATTTAAAAATTGCTCTGTATATGTTCTATTGAATTTATGCACACTATGTAGTATTCAAAAATTTAGTTAAACTAAAAAACCATACCATAAGTGAAAACGGACTTGCAGCAATCATTCCTAACAGCCAAACTTCGCATACAGATTTGTTCCCGAAATCTTTTATGTGTCCCTGTAAATAAATGATAAATGCAATCCCCATCCCATTTTACTGCAAGCATTTTGTTGTTAGCTTCAGTAATGTATATAAGTTTCATCATGTTTGAAATAGTGCAACATAATTGAAATACGCTGCGAACAGTTTTTACCCGTAGACCATCATATAATCGAACTCTTTTGCATAACCTTGTAAATGAGTGATGAATGCTTCGCACCCCATATTCTACAGAAAGTATGTATTAGCACCAGAGATGAGACGGACTCAACCCGGACCTGACACGGGTTTGATTTCTATACCAGCCTTCGGGCTCGGGCCCATTCTTTCTCAAATTGGCAATTTTATTTATTCTCGTACTCGTATAGAAACAAAAAATAACTTTTTTACCCCTTAAAAATTAATTATCCCATTGCAAGTCTTTTTAATGCTATTTTGATCAGGAGGAAAGAGAAATAGATTTTTTTTTCTTTAGTATTTGTCGAACATTATTTTGAAAGAAAATTTATGATATTTGATGATTTATGTCTGTAGTTTAATGCGGACCTGTTGATGTTAGTGGCAATCATAATATGGCGCCATTAGGATAATGTTTAATTGGAATGTTTATTTATTATTACTTTTTTAAAAGATCTAACACGAAATAAATATTTTCTTTTACGCCAATCAGCATCAGCCTAAGATTTGCAAATTTTTCGTCGCCTATTGTCTGCGATTGTAA